>JBBWSJ010000004.1:0-1261930 GCA_038088505.1 Diaporthe velutina | reverse complement strand
TAATATTTTTAATAATTATTTACTTATTATAAAGAGTTTTTAAATAAGCTATTAGCTTATATTTTATAGCTATAATAGCTTTTACCTTTATTATAAGCTTTTAAGTATATAATAATATTATTAAGAGTTTAATATATTATTTATTAATAAAATAATAATTTAGCGCTATAAATAAGTAAGTAGGTATAATAATTTAATTTTACTACTTCTAACTATTTTAAATATATATATAATTTAGGGTTAGTAATAGTTATATAATAATAGTAATATTAGTAAGGTTACTTATAAGGATACTAGCGCTTATTTTATATTTAGTAGTAAATTTAGTATAGTAGGGGATTTACTAATAAACTAACTAAGGGGGGGTAACATTTCGTTTTCCACAGACAGCATCTGCTTCAGGGTTTAGGGGCCCTAACACCGCACGCAGGCACCCTCAGCATCAGCATCAAATCAGACATACGACACGGCCCAACAACCAAGCCTGTTGCTCGGCTGCAAAACTTTCCCAGCTGCAAGCCTCGCTGTTTTAGGTGGCTAATTTTCGAGTCTGCTACCCTTATATCATTATCAGAAATACAAAGTGAAATATAAGGTTAATTTTTCTATTACTATGTACAAACAAGAAGCCATCATATACCTTGCTGCAGCGACAAATGGCCCAACATGGTGTAAATATCCTCCTGCTGACGCATACTAACAAACCCCATTATGTGGTAGTAGGTACAGGGTGATGATCGATGTCTTGATTCTGCAGATTCCTTGGCTTCTGTTATAGCTGCCCAGGGGTTGTCAGGCATATATGGAGACATTCGCCAACAAACTCTTTGTGTTGCCGAGACACCACGTTCAAAGGACAACCAACAAATAGAATTCCCATGATAACGCTAGTCCATGTCAAGCTTCTAGGTTGGTGTGTAAGCTGGACTTGAATTTCGGTGACCACGTGCAGCTGGCGTGCTTTTGTCTCGCACACAAGGGTGATGTCCTCAGTTTCCAAGCCCCAGTCCTTCCAATCATCACACGAATTGTCCTCAGCTAGCCGTCTTGGTACTCCATTCCATTTACTGACTTTTTTACTCATGACGAATACCGGTCCAACAACGATGTACTGCTCTTGCTTGCCAGGAACCCTACGAATTATGAACGGGGCACGCGTCCCAAAAATGATTGTGCATAGATCGCCCTCGCGGGCAGTCTTTGGGGCCATTCCATAATAGCCGCGACTGAGTTGAACAAATCGTTGGTGTCTTGCACTATCAATGAGGTGCAATAAGATTCTTTGAATAGCCGGGTCATGTATGTGGGCGTCTGCTGGGTCTAATGGCTGGTCTGATTCCAGGCGCCGTGCAATTTTATGCAGGTTCTGGAAATACTCTTCCATATCACCATCGTAGCATCCATGATTGAGTGCAACGAGGAAGGCCAAGCCAGAGATGCCGCTGTGAGGGCCAGGGTACTTTTCCATCTCCGGCGCGAGGCTTCTCCATAGAGACACCACTCGCATAGCTTTTCTTTCAGGTACATCGCGATAATCGCCATAATCGCGATACTTGATTGTCTCGGATGCATATTTGACTGAGTCAAAAACAATGGCCCTAACTCGGAGCACTGGACTGCCCCCCACGTTTGAAACCGACCACCCTCGTGAGTTGCCATGGTTTGCCTCCAAGCATGTGATTTTCGTGTCTGCCCCGTCGACCCAGTGAATGCTGAACTGGTCGTAGTCCCAGCGCGGGACCCAGGACGGAAAGGAGTGAGTATGGGCATTAGCAAAAGCAACAAAAGGTGGGCCATTATCTTCCTCTTCGTACTCCACGAAGTGTAGAATATCCAGGTCCGAGGCCTTTTCGAGGCACTTGATCGCAAAATCTCGATAGACGTCCAGATGCGATACTTCCTTTCCGTAGTTCGGCTGCACAGCGGGCATCGACTTGTCCGCAGCCGCCAAAGCCATAAACGCGTAGATTCGGTCTCTTGGGTCGGTCAGCCGCAGGCTTCGAGCGTTGTCCAAGATCTGAAGAGCGGGAATAGGCTCGATTTTACTTCGCATTTCCGACGGCCAGAATGTTCGCGCCTCTTTCGGGTGTCGGACGCTATACAGATGCTGAAGATTCGATAGACCCCCAAAGATTAGTGTTGGATTTAAGGCCCTGACTCGCATGTGCAGAAAAAGACCGACTCGAAGAATACTCTTCAGACGTATTTCTTCGCCGGCCCAGAGCACGAGACCGTCAGGTCCAAGTGCGGCCTCTTGCACAACCCACCCACGGTGGAACCAGGGCTGATCAACTAGTTGGCTCCACGAATCCCACCTGGGGTCGCGAACGATTGTCTCATTTTCGAAGGGGTATGGAAAACTGTCACAATCCCATGAGAAGTCCGGGTCTCCGAACACCTCCTCTATCAATGTTTCCACTTCCTCTATCAGCCCAGCTACAGGCCTGGCATCTTGCCTGTCCTCTGGATCGAGACCCAGACAGATCAGTACGCGCTGCGATGTCTCATAGATCCGCCCCATGAGCGCGACTTGTCGACTCTTCTCCTTGTCGTCGTTCTGGTTGATGCAGATCGCGTCTGCCCATAGAGCTACCGGTTCATACGCGTCCCTTGTTTGCCTCAGAGAGTCTCGCAGGCTTGTCGTGATGTCGAGACATTTTCCATCGAGGCTTATAGTCTGATCCTTGATGCCTGAGCCCCAAACATATGAGATCGTCTTGAATGGGTACAGATCATGGGCGCGCGACAGGCTGATCTCCTCGAGACGCCCAACAAGAGGTGCGCCGCCCTTGCCGGGTTCCAGAATAAGGCGTCGAATGTGGTCCTCTCCACTGGACAAGTCTTGGTATTGGTACATATTGAAAGATACTCGAGCCAGAGGATACGCTCCGGGCGGGCTGAGACAAGTCTGGCCTCTGCCGAGTGTAATAAGTATTTCAATCAACTGTAAGGAGAGAGGTCGTGACGCCGCCGAATACGACTTGTCGGGACCCGTTCAAGAATCGTGGGCCGAGATCAGACGCGACCAGGTGTGAGCCTATGCACGTCGAGGTCCAAACAAACCCTAAGACTGCTTCTACAATTTAGAGACACGGGAGCGGGAAACGCATTTGTTGTCTGTCAAGGAAGTCCTTGTGCAAAATCGACCGTGTCCCCGCTCGACGAGCTGTGTGCTGGGTGGATCAGCTGATGGCCAGGGTGGGCCACTGGACCAACACGTTTTTGATAACAAAATGCAACCTCACTCGTTCGTTGGTTCTCTTCAAGTATCCCATGCAGCTGGTTCTTGCGGCTATACCGTCTCGTGCCAGTTAAGCAATTCTAGTATTTCGCCATAGCGCTCCCGGATCATTGTCCAGCGTATACAGGGATTTTAATGTGTACAACTACAGTCAACTTGTAGCCAGACTAAAACTACAGACTATTTTTCAACAATGTCTTTCTCCTAGTCGAACTTAGAACAAGTTGTGCGCGGTCAGACCTCGCTTGCATGAATAAATGTATTGTCCTCAACATTGAACGCAACCCGCCTTACCTCGAACATCTCAACTGAACCTATCGTCCGCACGTCTGTGATTTCTGGTGTTACTGGTGTATGGTGTCAGGGAACCCGCCGATGGTTAAGTGTCCTCTTCGAATCCACGATCTATATTAAAGAATACAAAATGTTTTCCACTTCGCATCTTCCCATGGCTTGTGCATTCTTTCACCCGAATGATGTACTTCAGCAGTCCAAGGAAGTCGGCTGAAAGCACCCATGCCAACCCGTCGGTATTTCGCCACGGGTTCCCTCTCGGTAGCACATAATACCAGGAAGTAACAGGTCCAATCGTGCTTTGTGTAGAGCTTGTCATCTTGGGAGTCGGTGAAATGCTCCTTGTGATGGCTTTCCGCCACAAATGCTAATGTCACCTGCGACAATACTACGTCTTCCTTTTTCTCGCCGTCGAGTGAGACCCAATGTCTTCGTGCGTGTTGCATTTGGTGGCTAATATTGACGCCCATGAACACCCAGGGCTTATAAATCATGCCAACATCTGTCAAGTCGACTGACATCATGTTGATGACCAATTCCCCGCGATCAGCGCTCACGAATTCGCAGTTCGCCTCGCAACTGGATATATACTCTGGATACTGGACCGGTCCGGCCCAGTGCGCCCAGGACCATGACGGGGGAGGCGCAGTCATCGCATCATAGCCCTGTTGTATGCTTCTAGGATATTCATCGGCGTTCATCCATAAAAGCCCCTGATGCAATGAACGGCTCCATAATCCCCATAGGAAGCGTCCGGCCTCAATTTGCTCTCCATAGTATCGAGAGAGCCCTAGTACGGCGGGTATCTTGTCTGTGTCGAAGGTGAGTTCGCAGGATGTGAATTTCTCGATAAGTTGGCACCACTCAGAAATGTTATTTGCATCCTGGAGGTTGAGTTTATTGTCTTTGAGAGGGTCGTATCTTTCTGGCACGTCCCCCCACGAAGTGGTGATCCCGGAGGCGTCCTCGAGAAACAGTGCCTCTTCTGTGAAGTGGAGTAGTCGTCGTGACAGAATTCTCTCTTGGAAAACCCAGCCTCTACTGCTCAGACTGCTTGTCGTGATAAAATCGGATATATTACAGCTCGTGGGGGAAGCATCACGAGCCCCTTCGCGTCTGATGTGGAGGAAACCGTTGTTGTCATCCTGGGCAGAGTGGGTGCTGATGGTACAACCTTGGAACTTGAGTTGTGGTAAACTGCCGCCATCTTGGCCGCCTCCTGGAGCCAGTCTTGTCCGTCGTCCTGGATGATGCAGAGCGCATCGATCCAGAGGTAACGATGCCCCAGGCTTCTAGCCACCTTCACAGCGTCCCGGTATGTTTTTGGTAGACAATGGAAGGGGATCGCGCGCATAAATGCACCCATGGATGCCGTTGTAAGTGTTAATTTGTGGTTGGTGCCCCATCGATGACTGAGAGTCACGTAACGTCCTCGGTCCTCGGAATTCGTGTTCACCAGTCTCAGCCCTCTATGTAAGAGTGACCATTTGTTTCGTCCCAGGTCAAGAAGTCGCGTTGGCAGTGGCACTGCATCTTCTTCCTCTATACGCGAATTCGGAAGCTGTTGGTATACTGCTCCTATGCCCTTGTTGCAGCTATTGCTCAACCATGTCTGGATCGTCTGATTTTCCACAGGATTCCAAATGTTTCTCGCCCTTCTCCACGCCCACATTGCAACCATGGCATCTGTTCCGGCTTCGCGGAGGCACCTGTCGCCCATTGCGGCTTGTAAAAATGCAGCCGAGCTTTCCGTTAAAACCAAAGCTGACTTTGGAAAAGACTGTCGATCAAGTTAGGAGAATATAGGCTGAGCAAACCAGGATTGAAGAGGACGCGTGACGGACGTTTGACCATGGAGCCGTGTTAGATGAGGAGTTATCAGGGTCTCGAGACACTGTCAGCAATCTGCGGCTGCCTCTTACTAGTCGGGCGTGTTGTGTGCAAACAGCTGAAAGCGTGCATGTTGCTATTAGGTTCCACCACGTCTTGCCACCCACCACATCGATTCTCTCCTCCAGTCACCGTGGCAGGAACTTGCACAGCCACCCATATGGTGTGAGTACTGCAATATCGTATGTGTGGTGTCCAAGGATAGGAATGTTACGATTAATAATGGAAACACCTTTGTTATATGACTGGGCATGTAAAAATATGATTTTAATGCTGAGAGACCGAATGAAGGAATACTTATCGACGTTGTGTAAGTAGCGGAGACGAATAATGGAATTGCTATGGAAGTAAGAAAGAACCAGCAGAACTAAAACGGCCTTGATGACCATAGGACACATATAAGCTACATCTCCATAAAAATCAATAGAAATGATTTTATGGACAGTCAAGGTACTCTGCTAAGCAAAGCATTTTCTCCAAGTGGAGTAGAAGTGCTCAGCTGCCGCGGGATTGTTCCATCCTATTATTCATGGGGTTTCCGTCCCCTCAAACATGGGGGAGTTTGGCCTGGCCATTTCTCAACGCCAGCATCTCCGCACACTTGAAAGCAGTAACAGAGCGCGCAACGTCAGGCGCCAAAGATTCAGATTAGACCTCTGTTTGCATATCTCTTTCACACGGTTCCTCCATTCTTCCAACCGTTCACTACTGGGGTCTGTTGGCTTGGCACAGTCCTCAGCCGAACAGTCCACTACTCGACACAAACACGATTCCGACCAAGGCGGGGTTGTCAGACGGGTTCGAAACAATTGTGGTGGGCTGCCGTTATCTGCTCGCCGCGCCTTGACGACATTAGATAGGTACCTAGGTACTCAGAAGCCCCAGGCTTGATCATTTCAAATGGCTCAAGGCGGTGATGGGACAATGCTGGCAGCGGTCGTGGAACAGTTCAACCAGCCGTACGCCTTGAAACGTATCCCGCGGCCGGGCCAACCTCAAGGCCACGACCTGCTCATCAAGGTGCTGGCAGCCTCGTACTGTCATACAGACGCGGTCTTTGCATCAGGCGGCATGTTCCAAGAACTGCCCCGTGTCGGTTGCCACGAGTTCGCGGGAGAGATAGTCGCCGCCGGCCCGGATGTGGCAGCGGCGGACGATGGACTTGCGATGGGCACTCGTGTGGGCGTCCCAGGCCGGGCGTACCACCCTTGTGGCTCCTGCTACGAGTGCACCCATCCTGGGCAGGACAGGCACGGCTACTCGCCATACTGCCCCAAGGCCTTCAACCTCGGCCTCACCCGCGACGGGGGGTTCCAGGAATACTGTCTTGTCGACAGCCGGCAGGTGGCTCCTCTGCCCGACGGCCTGGCTGCCACCCAGGCCGCACCTCTGATGTGTGCTGGGGTGACCATATGGTCTGCTCTGCAGCATGAGAAGGTCCGTGGCGCCCGCAGTGTGGCGATCCTGGGCGCGGGCGGGGGTCTCGGCCACCTCGGCGTGCAGTTTGCCGCACGTCTTGGCAAGGAGGTCCTCGCGGTCGACGCCGACGACGCCGCGATTGGATTGCTTGAACGTGTCAAGTCCGGCCTGGGTCCTGCGGGGGCATCTGTCCATGTCGTCGACGGGCGCAAGGAATCTGTAAAAAGCATGCAGACGCTGGTGCAGGGTGAAGACGCACCCGGAACGTCCGACTCGGAGCTTGGCCTGGATGCAGCGATCCTTCTGCCAGAGTCGCAGGCGGCCTTTGACCAGGGCATGGCACTGCTGAGAAACCACGGTGTCATGGTGGTTGTGAGCTTCCCCAAAAAGAAGCTTGAAGTCAGCGCGAGCGACCTTGTCTTCCGCGATATCAGCATTGTCGGGAGCCTGGTAGGGAGGAATCACCAGCTCCGAGAGATGCTGCAATTTGCCCAGAAACATGAGGTGCAAGCGGCAGTACAGGCATACAAGTTCGAGGACATAAATCGGCTCGTACAAGACTCTCATAAGGGAGGAGCAGGAAAGTTGGTCATAGACATGACCATGTAGCAACTGGGTTACGTCGACTGGTTCTTCTGCTTCTATGAACTTCAACAATAAGTTCGAACTATCCCTTCCATCATTCTTCGTTGAAACGGTGTCAATACTGTCTTGTTTTATTTACGTGCGGCTTATTCTCCTTTGAGTCATCTGTGAATTGCTTGGACCTTTTGAATTTGTGCAGACTGGTCCAATGGCGAGACGTGTAAATTTGTCTTGCGGTCCACTATGTTAGCAGAGTAGGAACAATATTATTATGCCACTATTCCAAGCTGCCCCCTCCCCCCACCCCCCGATCGATCAGCTAAGAGGCCTTCTGTTCCACTTCGTATATATACCATCATGGATCGCATTGCAAGCTCAATATGATGTCATCGAGAAGCATCTGTTCCCTCGAGCCGAACAAATTTGCCCTCACGGACCAGCGGGGGTACAAGCCACCCACGTCCGGGCCTATGATCGCTGTGAGGCAACTCATTGAGGAATCCCCAACGAGCCCTTTGGGCGTATTTCTTGTCCTTCCAATCGTTTATATCACAATCAGGGTCAGAGTTGTACAATGGAAGCACATCAAAAAGAGCTCCATCGTGAGCCAAGCACATGAAGACGTTGGGGCTCGCGTCAAATAGCTGCAACAGCTTTACCGTCTTCTGAGCAGCATCGGCGAACGAGTAAGCGGTACCAGGAGCTGTAGATATTCTGTAGAATGGCTGAGTGCGAGTCTCGGATTCGCCTTGGCTTGCGGCTGGGTGGTGCGCCGTGAAGATCGAACAAGGGCACGGCTTGGGATGGTGGTCGTCCAACTGCTCGGGTGGAATCTCTGATGGTAAGGGGTTGTAACGGGAAGGACGAATCATTCCTGCATAGTGGCAGCAATCTGCGCCCATGAGAACGAATGTGTCTGGTGTCGTGCGAGCGAAGCCACAAATGTGCCCGATAGCGTGCTGCCAGCTTGTGAGTGCGTGGGTTGGGACACTGGCAAGGATCTACATACCCCTGGCACATCCAAAAGATAGAACGAGCCATCACCAAAATAGTCATGGGCTGGAAATCCACCAATTGTGAGAGGAAATTGCGGTTCGTGGATCCTATGTCCCCTTCGTTTCAAAGAAGAAGGTCAGCATGGCACCAAACCCAGGCATCGCATTGACTTGTCTTACTCAAGGTCACTAGCGAGGACAGGGCTTTCGGGGTTGATTGGCCAACCCGGAACGAAATGCTCAGTGAAACCTGGTCCCACGACGATATCAGTTGAGGCAGGGAATTTTGAGCCATCGCCGGTGTGGTCCCAATGCCAATGGCTCCAGACGACAGCTTCTGAGTTCAGCGAAGAGTTATTAGTGCCAAAGTTGTGTCGAGTTCACTGGCGTCCTTTTCAGTCTGAGCATACTCAGCTTGGATAATTCAAGGCCAGAGGCCACGAGGATTTCGTCAACGCCATATTCGACCTCATGGCCTGGACAACAGGCACTAAGCATAGCTTGGGTCTTCGGTGCGGTATTCCAGAAGTCCTTGCGGGAGCCAGCGTCGAAGAGCACGCGTTCCGTTCCCATGGGGCGCTCACGCTCAATCAAGAAGCATAATGTCTTGAAGTTGAGCGTTTCATGGCCCCTTATAACTGGTTCGACAAAGGCTTCGGCGGAGCATACCATGCGTGTCGTTGTATCGATGGCTCGCACACGCACTGTGTTACGGGACTGGGGAACGTCGAGGTCAGGCGCTTGTTCTGGATTAATCGTTATTGCGGACATATTGTCTTGTTCACAGGGTTGTTTGGACAAGTCGTGAACAGTTAGAGTAGGAAAATATACGATTCAATCTCATGGGGATAAGGGCGCAAGTGGGATGAGAAACGAGAAAAGAGAGGGGAGTTGTATTGAGGCGATCGTCAACGACAAACTTTAATTCGTTACCCGAGCTCCCTGGCCCCCGCACATAACAACGCCACTTCACTGCTATGGCAAATGTGGGCCTACGCACTCTGCTAAGGCACCGATGCATGCATGGAGGTGGTCGCAAGAAATTCATATTGAGTGCTTCGCTGATTAGGTACCCAGCCGTGAGAGACCGAGGATCAATCCACCCATATCAGGCCTCCGCACCAACACCGGCTGTATTCATTGCTAAAAAAAAAAATCAGAATTCTTTCAGCTAATGAGGCGGAGCTTCGATTTTGTCGCTAATGCTATAGATTTCATCGAACGTAGCTCTCTCATGTTTGAGAGATACTTAAGTACAAATTGGATTCAGAAGGCGTCTGAAGGGGGGCAGGCAGGAGCACTTGAGGGCTCCATCGCACCCAGGAAAACAGACCGTTGTTTTTTTTTCAAATAAGCCAAGCTCCACTCATTCGGTCAGTCAACGACACAATGCAATGACCCTTAGGTCTACCTAGGTAAGTTCAGCCCTTATCACATGGTGACACCAACCCCGCATACCAACAAGTTTTTATACCATCCCTTGCAAACCGCTACTGATAATACTTCCTAAGGAAGATCTTACATAGGGAAGGGAATATATCGCTTATGCTATTACAGGTAGGCGGCAGTACAGTGCAATGGTACCCACATTGTGACTTTGAACGTTAGCACTGCTTACAGCAATTGTGTCTAGTCTCAGAACCGAATAAGTAGAGAAATAACGCGGTAAGAAACTCAGAAATGGAACAGTTCTTCACCAAGATCAAAAACTCCATGGCTAATGCGTTATAGAAAGTGAATGCTGACGTTCCCTGCTCTTGCTTAAGTCCATAGAGCAGCACTACAGTGGCCCTTTACACCAGCCAGTGGATTTAATTCGTGACCGACATTTCAGCAGCTATATCTCTATTGCGATGGATGCAGCAATCCCGCTTACTTCTCGCAAAATGCCACGGGTATCTAAGTGGGCATTTTGACTGATATAGTCCCAAACCCCTTAAACCTCTTCCGCTCGTACGAATCAGGCCTGATTGAGTCGCAAGTGCAAGAATCATAATGCCTTGCAGATTACACGATCTCATATGGCAAGATTTGAACCTGCAGCATCCACTGAGTTGCTCAAATAAGAAATAATGAGGAGCTCGGCACATGTGCAGTCTCTAGCGATACATTTCATTAGTGTCGTGGCCTTTCGCGACTGAGAACCAGGCACATTTGCTTCCTAAGGCCGAGGTCGGCCAGCTCTGTAGTCATGCAAATCTTGGTCCCGCAAGTTGTGTGATTCATCCTGCACCACCATGCCTTAGCCGGCCTGCCGGCCACCTCAACATCGATCCCAGAATTTCAATGCGCATATGAGCACAAATCGCTCCATATATACCTACTAGTGCCTATTCTGTCTTGACTCACTCACTTCCAAACGGCATCTTGGTCACCCCAAGGTAATGAAGGCTTACGTCGAAACTCACAATATGCTCTCAAGCGTGCTCAATGCTTAACTGAGCCCAAGGCATAATTTAGTTCGATATTGATTCCATGATGGGCGAAGCAGTGCATGCGCCATTTGGGCATGAGATGCTTCAGCATTTCCTTTTGGACGAAAGATTTGTAAATCTCAATCATGGTGAGTCAACTCGCGCAGTATCAAGCAGTACTGCTTTCTAAAAATTCTCCAGGTTCATTCGGCAGCACAGTCAAGCCTGTCCGGGATGTGATGCGCCGGTTCCAGGATGCCTCGGAGGCAGCCCCGGATCGCTACATACGATATGAGTATCCGGATCTCCTTGACAAGTCCCGCGCAGCAGCAGCGTCCTATCTCGACGTCCCAGTCGATGAACTCGTCATTGTCCCCAACGTCTCGACAGCCATCAACGCCATTCTCCGTAACCTGGAATTCAGGGAAGGTGACGTGATCATCTACCTCGACATCGGCTACCGCTCCAATGTGAACACGATCGAGTACATCGTCGAGACAACGCCCGCAGAGTCGGTCAGGGTCGACTTCACCCTCCCCTGCTCGGACAAGGAAATCCTCGACGCCTTCCGCGAGACCATCCTCGCCCAGCGCGGCCGCGCCAAGCTCGCCATATTCGACACCATCGCGAGCCTGCCCAGCGTGCGCCTCCCCTTCGAAGAGATGACCTCCATCGCGCGGGAGAACGGCGTCATGACACTCGTCGACGCGGCCCACGGGATCGGCCACCTGCCGCTGGACATCAAGGCCCTGGACCCGGACTTCCTCACCTCCAACGCCCACAAGTGGCTGTTCACTCCCCGCGGCAGCGCCGTCCTCTACGTGCCCCAGCGCAACCAGCCGCTGATGCGCTCGTCGCTGCCGACGTCGCAGGCCTTCGAGCCGCGGCCGCGGCCGGGCGTCGTGCGCATGCCGAACCCGCTGCCCCCGTCTGACAAGAGCAATTTCGTGCAACAGTTCGAGTTCGTGGGCACCGTGGACAACGCGTCCCTCCTGTGCGTACCCGCCGCTCTCGAGTTCCGCCGCAGGGTCTGCGGGGGCGAGGACGCCGTCATGAGCTACTGTTGGGATCTGGCGAGGAAAGGTGGGCTCGCTGCGGCCAAGATTCTTGGTACTGAGGTCATGGATAATGGAGAGGGAACGCTGACGCGACAGTCTTCTATGGTGATGGTGAGGCTGCCTATTGAGATACGCAATGTTGAGCAGGGGACAGCAGGTGTGCCTATCGACCAAGCGCCCGGGGTGCAGGCTTGGATTTGCGAGACTCTGGTAAAGGAACATAACACTTTTATAGCTATAATATGGTATAAAGGGCGATGGTGGGCTAGGTTCTCGGCGCAGATATATCTGGATGAGAGTGATTTCGTCTGGGGGGCGAAGGTGCTCAAAGAGATGTGCGAGAAAATCATGGCCGAGGGTATCGTGGGGACCAGCTAGCCAGTCAAATGAGATGAATATCAAAAGGCTACATAGAACGCTTTTATAGCAAAATATAAGAGGGTTTCTTTACTTGGTAATTATTTGATTCTTAAGAGTTGTCATCAGAGTACCTAGATATGTGCCGATGTTATGATTCTACCCAAAGAAGGAAAAGCCTGATATAAACATGACACATGTGTCACTCCTATCTCTTATAAAGGCATTACCAACAGTCTGTCTGTTTGATACTGAGGAGACAGACTGCTTTTGTCATGAGATTGTGTGGGTTGAGCCAACCCCTTTGGTTGTTGTAAGCCTCCAATTTATCAGTCTGGCTTACAGCAACTCGGTTACCTAGGTATGTTGGCTGATAATGATGTGGGATGAAATACTTGCTGGTTGCGCAGGGGTATGACACTGCGCCGTCATTTATAGACTGTTCCCAACTAGCGCTCTTCGTCCAAATCCTCGGCTGTTCGAGGTTCGTCCTTGTCGACCATTCCTGAGGTGATTAACCGAGCCAAGGACTGACAAGAGGGTGCATTCCAATCACAATAATCCCTGTAACTAGGTTGACATTCAAATAACCATTCAGATTTTAAACACACGTATTAGTATTGCAACTTCAAGAGAGAATCATTCATTGAATGTATTTTACCTAGGTACGTACTAATGAAATGAAAAGGAAAATTGCTACATAACTAAAATTGATGATATTTTACACTTGTCAAATAGAAATGCGACCATTCCTTATGCATCACCAGCCAATGGTTTCCTAATTCCACCTTCTCCTAGTTCCGATCAAGGCCAATGTATTCAAGTCAAAGCTCCATGAAGCGTGAATGCTACCTAGGAACTCATCTTAGGGCGGGAATCGGTCCAACGTAAGCCCGCCTTACATAAGTTGTCAGCTACCCTTTTGGGACCATTTCGGCATCCTCGCAACTATGCCGAAGCCGAGCCACTTTGCATATAAGTCGACACCCAGCTTCGTGGCCGTACGCGAATTGTCAGAACACTTTTGGAGCACGAGCCGACCCTTTCTTTCGTACTCAAGAGCAAGCGCACCATGTTGGCACTCACTTTCACGTTCCCTTTTGTCTTATCTGCCGTGGCCCATGCGTCGGCAATTCCACTTAGACGAGCGAGTACCCCGTCGATCTCCAGTATCGTGGTGTTCGGAGATTCCTTCAGTGACAACGGTATATGGACTCCAAGTGTACGGCCGCGATGGCCAGGAAGACAAAACTGACAAACGGCGTACAGGGAATGGTTCGGCTCGGGTGTCGAATGGTTCGTGGCCATCAGATAGATAGTCAGTATTCTATGCCAAGAGCAATGGCTTTCCTGAGCTAATCGCCAAACAAGCTACAACGGGCGCTTCTCGAATGGCATCGTCTGGACTGAGTATGTGGCAGCTAACCTGTCGATGCCGCTTTACGACTACGCCGTAGGCGGAGCGACGACGTCCAACTTGCTCATCCAGGGATACACGGGGCCAAACAGCTCAATTGCAGTCCCGTCGGTCGTCGACCAGATCGTTTCTTTCCTCGGAAAGACGAATCCTCAGGGGGAAGGGTTCTCGGCAGATGACTCGGCGGCGTTGGCAACGCCTCTTTTTGTGCTCTTCGCAGGCGCCAACGACTTGTTTTTTAATGTGAACATCAGTGCCGCCCAATCATACCAAGTTCTCGCACAAGCTGAGGCTCAGCTGCGCGACGCGTATCCAACTTCCAGAATCCTGACCATCTCACCGCCTGACCTGTCAAGGCTCCCATACGCCTACTACGTGGACAACTTAGCGAAGCAGCAGCTGAAATCATACACGAATCTATTGGGAGATTTGTTGGCCAACTCGAAGGCGAGGGCGGGAGCTAGCAATGTTGACTTGCGGCCACTATTCGACGACTTTGAGTACTATGCGGAGCCCGAGGCATACGGCTTCTCGCCTCTTGGCAAATACGGGAGTTGTTTGGTTGGGGCATATGGGGAGACGCCCAACATCACGACCTGCGGGAACCCGGAGAGGCAGGTTTACTGGGACGAGTATCAGCAAGTTTTCCCCTCCTTTGCTAAAAATTGTACAGACGTACCATTTTCCGAGGCTGGTCTAACATAACGTAGCCCGACAACGCAAACACACTCATGGGTTGCCGATCGAGTTTTGGGCGCGTTGAGTGGCCCATTCTGAGCATAGGGTTCAAGCCTGCGAGCCTTGCGAGGTTTTCGCCGAGTCCCGTGTCAGGAATAAGCTGAGACCCTACGAGCAACTTCTTTAGAAAAGCTTCCTGGAGATTGTGGTACGAGAAATACAGCATTCGAATGCGAGGGTCTGCTTCAGAGCAGAGAAGCAAATTTAATGATTCCAAACTAATTATCAAGCCGAAAATATCCTCTTAAGCTAGGAGCCTTTTTAAACGTGTGTAATGCGGGAATCGCTATTTAAGCTACCCAACCAGCATATCATGACCAACAAGTCAAAGTGAGGCACATATGTCTGAAAAGCCAGATCGTGAACAATGGCTGTATGAGAATATAATTTGCACTGATCTCCCCATAACATGAAACATATGGAATTGTTCTGTGCCTGTAAAACTAATTACTAGGGACAGAGAGGAAGGAGAAGTGCTGCAGTACCTGAAAGCAGCCGTTTCTTCCTGTACTAAAAATTGACCCAATTGCAATTAGTCTATATCCAACTCAAAGTAGATACACTGTACGGGCCACGTATGGCGTATGTGGGTAGTACTTACCCTTTTTCATAAACAAACATATGTGGACACTTGTTTTTGTCTACCCTGTACAAGTCAGAAGTAGCAAAGAAAATTGATTTCAAATTGTCATCTCGCCACAGTGTAATGAGCAGCCATCTCTACTTTCTAACACGAACAAGGTATTTCTCCAAAGAGATACTTAAGTAGCAGATAAACAATTGACTGCATAATGGTGCGGCTACTGGTCTAAACAATAGCATTGTAGCATTAAAGCGAAGTAACAGATTTCCTTCTTGCATTGTACCAAACAAAGGTCGTCGTCGGTGAGAACAAAAGCCTATTGTTGTGTCTTTGGCCAATGCCCAAGGGTACAACGTCTAAGAGATAAGCCACTTGTTCAATTTGGAAAGATAACCTTGTCCGAGGAAATTATCGCAAAAAAATAGCCATGGTGTATGATTGCTATAAAAAGTTGGTAATCCTCAGGTCAATCTGTGCAGTCTAGAGTCGTTCCTTGTCTGCATTGGACTTCCAACAGCCATATTCTCACTTGCACAAGACCTCTGAAAACGAAAGTCTATCGAACTTTTTTGACCGGGGAGCATCAGCAAGTAGATCGGTATGTGCAGTCAGGGAGATCAGCGTGAGCCCGAGGTGGCTGCACAAACCTCCTCGGCTAGCATTACTTACGAACAAGAGAAAGTGCTTCGGCAGCTTGCAGCCGAATCGCTTCTCCTTCTTTCTGAGCATTTTGAGGAGATCTCTCCGGAGTCTACACGGCTGCCAGACAGGAGTGACTTCTGGACAACTGTGATGGGCGCGCGCCCGACTCTGCCCGCTAAACGTGCACAAGTCGAGATTGAAGCTCCGGAAGAGCGTGCACCCAAACGGCCTCGTCGAAACCCACCGCGTGCTGCTAGAACCCGGGGGCCTTTACTGGCTGACAAGAGGCCTGCAATGCAAGAGGAACAACGACAAGTCGAGGACGAAGTCCTGGACACACATGTTCCGAAACGGCCGCGTCGGAACCCACCGCGCGCCGCTAAAGCTGCGGAACAATCATCGGGACACATCGTCCCTGAAGGCGCACAAGTCGAGGAGGACACCCTGGGCGAGGTCGTACCCAAACCGCCTCGCCGGAACCCGCCCCGAGCTGTTAAATTTCAGGGGTCGTTCATGGCAGGCAAGAGCCCGGAGAGCCTGCAAGTTGAGGATGAATCTTTGGACGAAAATGTTCTAGGACGCCGTTGCCCAGACCGTCAGGCCAGGGCTAGACTTCGGGAGCAGGAACAGCGCACCATTAATCGGCCGTCATTGAGCCTGACGTATATAATCGTACAGGCAATCTCAAACGCCCCTCGTAGGCAAATGTCCGTAAAGGAGATTGCTTATCACCTTAGGATCAACTACCCATATTATGCGTGGCCAAAACGCAGTCACTTTTTGAGCCCTCGTGTTCGAAGGTCGCTCAGGCAGACCACGAGCCCGTTTGAAGAAGTACCGGGAAAACCAACGCATTGGCGAGTGAGGCCCTATCTTTGAGCTCACCCTCTACAAATGAGGTACAGCCGTCTCACAACCATCGCGGGTCGATCAGTCTGGACATTTTATTTTTTTCTCATAGCTGATAATCGAGAGCTGGCGTTCTAGGTTAATACCATTCTGGACTATTTTTCTTTTTTTGTCCCATTATTATTGTTTCCTCGGCTTGTTTCCATTTGCATATTCGTTCTTGATAACAAACAAATAGTTTGCTTATTTATGGGTTCTGAGAAACCCAAGATTTCCACTCTGTTAATGTGTCTGTCCCTGCTTAGTAATACAATCTTCTGTAGTACACTCAATTTGCTACAGTCTAGCGTATCTGGTACCCGCCGATCCTGACGCATGCGGACCCGGACCCCTGGCACAGGTCTCGGTGACGGCTAAACGAACCAGGGGTCGTAAGTGCTAGGCCGCAGCGATTCAGCTGCCTCTCTAACTTCACGCCCGCCCGCCCCGTTGCTCGTTGTCCTACCATTGCGTGGCCCCAGTGATCTCGATAAGCAAATGTGACTTGGCCCCGACGAGTCGCCGCACCGGAAGATGAGTGCATTCCCACCCGCGGCCCATCGCGAAACAAGCAGACGCCGTCTCCGACCATGAACGACGGCCTCGCCAACGGGGAGGCCTCGTCATCCTCCTCCTCCCAGTCGCCGCAGCACGGGTCGCATGCGCTACACCGCGCCGACCACGACGACGACACCGGGCGTCCAGACACGGCCGACAGCGACCTACTCGGCGAAGACCCCTTGAGCCAGAACCTCGCCGAGCCGATCTCCTTCAAGCGCAAGCAGAAGCGCCCCGGCGTCGGTCTGGGCTTGCTCACGAGCCTGACGGGCTCTCTTCGGGATCAGAGAGGGGGCAATGGGTCACATGCCGACGCAAGCAGGTTACAGGACGAGGAGCCTGAGGACGCCCCATACCCAGAGACCTACCATTCCTCGCCAAGAAGGAGGGGCGGAGGTACCAACAACACAACAGGTTCGACTCCCAAGGACGGCGCTCCTCTTGACTGGCACGTCGAGGGCCCAGGCCAGCGCGTAGGCTACGAGAACCTGACGGCCATCGACTGGATCTTCGAATACACAAAGGAGAGGGCCCGGCTCAGGGTGCTGAACTCGAGCGCCGTGGGGCTCGTAGGCTATGCCCAGAGGCTGCTCGACGCGAGCCAGGAGTGGGTCATCCTCGTCCTGACCGGGCTGCTCGTCGGGGCTCTCGCCGCCGCCATCGATGTCGTCTCGGATTGGCTAGGTGACTTGAAGGCCGGCTACTGTTCTACGGACGACGGCGGTGCTTTCTATCTGAACAAGAACTTTTGCTGTCTGGGCTACGACGAAGGGGCGCAGTGTATGGGCTGGCGTCCATGGGCTACAGCATTGCACATATCATCGGCTGGTGGAAAGTGGATTATAGAATATTTCTTTTTTATCTCCTTGTCGGTACGCTCGATGTCCATATCCCGCTTTCTACCAGGACAGTTCTGACAATAGACAGGTTCTTTCTGCTCTTTGCGCCAGCATTTTGGTAAAGGAGTACTCGGTCTATGCTAGGCACAGTGGTATACCCGAAATCAAGACGGTGTTGGGTGGTTTTGTCATTCGGCGGTTTCTCGGTACATGGACATTGGTTACGAAATCCCTCGGACTGGTAGGCTGCCCTTCCTCTTTTGCACACAGATCTGCAGCTGACGGCATCTTAGTGTTTAGCTGTGGCTTCCGGCATGTGGCTGGGAAAGGAGGGTCCCCTAGTCCACGTTGCATGCTGCTGCTCGAATTTATTCATCAAACTTTCTCCGGCCATAAACGAGAATGAAGGTATAGTACGCTCCTGCTGCACACGCGAGGGTATGCCATCTGACAGGATACAGCTCGAAAGAGAGAGGTACTCTCTGCCGCAGCGGCGTCAGGCATATCTGTAGCTTTTGGTGCGCCTATTGGCGGAGTGCTGTTCAGTCTCGAGGTAAGACCGTCTCCACCACATCTCATACCAAAAGAGAACTGCCGCTGACTTTTGCAGCAAATCTCGTACTATTTCCCTGACAAGACGATGTGGAAAAGCTTCGTCTGCGCCATGACCGCTGCTGTCGTCTTGAAAGCTCTGGACCCTTTCCGTACCGGGGAAACCGCCCTCTATCATGTCAAGTACAGTACCGAATGGCACAACTTTGAAGCAGTGGGCCCCTTTCTGGTCCTTGGCGTCTTAGGAGTGAGTAAACTACGAGTCTTGCTTGGGGTTGAAGTCACTAATGGTTGAATAGGGGGTTTATGGTGGTCTTTTCATCAAACTCAACATGAAGGTCGCCTCGTGGAAAAAGGCCCGAGTTATCGCGAAGGATTGGCTTCCGGGGCCTATAACACAGGTCGCCATTGTCTCACTGCTTACCGCCCTCATCAACTATCCTAACCTCTACATGCGGGCTCAATCATCAGAGCTCGTAGCGAATCTCTTCTCCGAATGCTCCAAGCTACTGGACGACCAATTTGGCCTCTGCAAGACAGGGGCAGCCACGGCAGGCACCATCGTCCTGCTCCTGTTCGCCGCCGTCCTCGGTTTCTTCCTCGCAGCCATCACCTTCGGTCTGCAAATACCCGCAGGCATCATCCTCCCATCCATGGCCATCGGTGCGCTATCTGGCCGCGCCATAGGCATCATCATGGAGATCTGGGTGCATAATCATCCTGATTTCATCGCCTTCCAGCAGTGCGAGCCAGATATTCCCTGCATTAACCCGGGCACATACGCTATCATCGGCGCGGCGTCGACGCTCGCGGGCGTCACACGCATGACCGTCTCCATCGTGGTGATCATGTTCGAGCTCACCGGCGCCCTGACGTACGTGCTCCCGATCATGATTGCCGTCATGATCTCCAAGTGGGTCGGCGACGCCTTCGGCCGCAGGGGCATCTACGAGTCGTGGATCCACTTCAACGAGTACCCCTTCTTGGACAACAGCGACGAGAACGTCGCCTCCATCCCGGACATACCCGCGGGCCAGGTCATGACCCGCATCGAGGACCTGGTCGTCCTCACCGCGACGGGCCACACCATCGCCTCGCTGCGCGCCATCCTCGAGACCCAGCCATACCGCGGCTTCCCGGTAGTCTCGGACCCACGCGACGCAGTGCTGCTGGGCTACATCTCGCGCGCCGAGCTGAGCTACAACCTGGCGGTGGCAGGGCGCCCGCCCCGCTCGCTGCCCGCCGAGACAGAGGCCTTCTTCAGCCACCAGCCGCTCGCCGACCCGCGCACGACGCTCGACCTCCGGCCCTGGGTCGACCAGACGCCCATCACGCTGCCCTCGCGCGCCAGCCTCCACCTCGCCGTCAGCTATTTCCAGAAGATCGGCCTGCGCTACGTGCTCTTCAGCGACAGGGGCGTCCTGCAGGGCTTGCTGACCAAGAAGGACGTGTGGCAGGTCCTCAACGGCGCCGAGGAGACGCGGCGCACGGAGGGCGTGGCTGGTGGCGGAGGCGGAGGCGGGTTGTCGGGCAACACTGGGGTCGAGACGGGCATCACGCGCGAGGAGGGCGAGGGTGAACAGAGGGGGCTCCTGGAGAGGGATGGTCTGGTCGAGGAGGCGCAGAGCCCTGGCATACAGGCTGAATCCATATTGTAGAATTACTGGCACAGGGACAGGCGCATATGTCTTAGATGGGCGATGTTAGCGATTGTCGATATAGAAAGCTACTCAAATGCAATAAATATAGACATGCACATGGACACGGAAGGCGATTCTATGATGACTCAGTCTTGAGGTACGGTTCGACAACAGCTCGTGTGAGTTTGGTGGATATGCTATGGAGTGATGACAAGATATACTCCTTTCCCCAAAATTCATACTGGGCTTCTACCGTAGGCAGCGAGCAGAGATTGGCGTACAGCCATGCAATCACCATCAATCCCATACCGTCACTTCCTCCGCCTTCAAAGGCCGTCCTGGCGAGTCCATCCTAGTACTCAAAATCATCATCAACGGCAGGGCCCTTGCTCTTCGTAACGCTCTCCTGCTTCCGGTACATCTCGGCGACCTGGCGCGAGCTGGTGGCCTCGTCAGGCTTCTTGTCGTCGCGGACCTTGATGAACCGCGGGAAGCGCAGCGAGATGCCCTTCTCGCCCGCCGGGTCGACCCCCTCCTTGACGCCGGCCTTGTACCGCGGGCTGAGCGTCAGGTCGGCGGTGCGCACCTCCCAGACGTGGCGCGGCTCGAACCACACGTCGGGCTGGTGCTGCCCCCCGGACGAGTGCGCGTAGAAGGGCTTCGGCCGGTCAATGACCGTGTCGGACAGGGACTTGTGCAGCTCCTCCAGCACTGCCTCGCTGAATCCCGTTCCGATGTTGCATACCGTCTCGTACGTGTCCGACGCCGGGCTGTAGCACGCTAGTAGGAACGCCCCATACACGGACGTGCGCTTGCCCTTGCCGTAGTAGGCGCCCAGCACGACGAGGTCGAGCGAGTCGCCCACGCCGGAGAGGTAGTCTTTTTTGATCTGAAGTAGGAGATAGTGTCAGTACGCGAGTTGGGTAGCAGAAGTTAGGATTGGGGTCGAGCGCCTACCTTGAGCCAGTTGCGACTGCGCTTGCTTGGCTCGTATCCACTCTCCTCGCCATCGAGCATCTTTACCATCAGGCCCTCGCAGGACGCCTTGACACTCTCGTCCAGGAACTGTTGGATCTCATCGAGCTCCTTGCCGTTCATGTGCACTGCAAAAGCGAACTCGCCCTCCACAGGGGCGAAAGCTGTGCTCAGCAGCTCTCGGCGTTCCCGCAACGATTTCTCCACGATAGCTTCGCCGTTGAGATACAGCAGGTCGAATGCGAAGACACAGACCTTGACTTTGACGTCCTCGACCTTGACGTCCTTCTTCTTTCGCGTCATCAGCTGTTGGAATGGGAGGACCTTCTTCTCGACGGTATCCCAGGCCACCGTTTCGCAGTCGAGCACGAAGCTCTTAGTGTCCTCCTTGACCCATGTGTGCAGCTTGGCGAGAATGTCGGGGTACTTTTTGGAAAGGTCCTCAGAGTTCCTCGAGAAAATGGACGCCACGCCATCACTGACCGCCTGTATTGAGCCAGTCGCGGCCTGGCTGAGCTCCTGATCCGCGTCTTTCGCGACATAGTGGATCTGTGCACGCTCACCGTCGTATTTGTACTCGCAGGTGAAATTCTGCCCCTCGAAGCGATCCAAGACCTCGGTGATGGCTTTGGTCGGTTTCGCCAACATGGGTTTAAGTGGCACGCCCGGCCGCAGCTTGCAATTCTCGCGAAGATTCAGGATGCCGTGCTCTAGCATCGCTGGGATGATGACGTCGTAGCTGGGCAACTCGCTGTAGACGGTCTTGAGCGTGGCCTCCGCCTTCTCCATCTCCGCGGTGCTAGGCACCTTGCCCTTCTGCTCGGCCTCATGGCAGATCATAGCCTGGGCAAGGGACACCAGTACGGTCCTCTCGGCGAGACCAAGCCGCAGCTTGCCCTCTAAGAAGCGGATGATGTACTTGGCCTCACTTGGGCCGCCCTTATCCTTGGTGATGTCAACCTTGCCGGTGCCTTGCGAATCAGCCGCGGACAAGAGTTTTTTGATCCCATCAACCTTCCTGCCCTGTGCACCATTTCCGGTGACAGTCGCGATACCCATCAAACCCTTGTGAACACCGCGAACCGTCAAAGGCTTGGGCTTGAACATGGTCGGCTGGGTAGACCTCGACTTGACCGCGACCAGCCCCAGATCACCAATCTCCTTCTGGTCGTTTTTGATCACCTGCAGACTGCGCCCCGTACTCTCTCCGATGGCTTTCATGATTAGAGATTCGCCGATGCCCAGCTCTATGCCCGCATAATCAGGGGCCAACTTGTTGATCATCAAAAGGACCGTTGGCAACATGTCGTCTGGAGTAAGTCGTAGTACTTGACGCAAGAACAGTGAGCAGTGAGCCATGATCTCTAACCGCTTGGTAGTAAGCTCGACGAGGGAGAAAGTCGCGCAGAGCGCAGCATACGGTACTGGCTCGCCCGGCTTCCAATCAGGATATGGGTCCTTGGCCTTGCTCGTCAATTTGGTTTGCACGGTCTTGCGGGCTTTCTCGACGACCTCGGGTTTCTCGTCCTCTCCGCTCTCCTCAGCTTCGTGCTCTGCTTCTGATGCAGATTCGCTCGTAGCCGCTGCGCCATCATCTTCCTCGGCCGGTTCAGGCTTCGGGCTTGGCTCTTTCTTTTTTCTTGGGACCGGAGCTGTTGTCTTGGTTGGCTTCACCTCCTTTTTCGCTTTGGGTTTTGGCGAGGGCGCATCCTCCATGACGTCGTCCTCGTCGTCATCCTCAACCACTTTCCGCCCCTTGCGCGATCGCTTCACAGCAGGAGCATCCTCTTCTTCAAGATCCTCTGCTTCGCCTTCTTCCTTGATCTTCTCGTTGGGCGACTTTGCTGCCGCTTTGGACGTTTTTGAGGTTCGACTGCGCTTTTTCGAATCTATGCGCACGCTGTCAGCTGATATTCGGTGGTTGTTACATGTGCCACATACCTTGAACTGGCTCTGAATTCTCTTTGGCACTGTTACTGCTACTTGGGCTGCTCTGGCTCGCCACCTTTGCCTTGTTTCCCGTGACCTCCTCCTCCGCACTGTCGTCCTCTCGCTTAGTGGCGGCTGACTTCTTTGGCTTGTCCGCCGTCTTCGTTGCGAACGACAACTTGGTCTGTTGTGTGGGAGCCGGCTTGGAGCCGTCGGGCTTTCCAAAGAATTTGCTATATGGTGGCAGAGACACAGTCAGCCATTGGACTCGTAGGACGACCGCATGAAGTGTACAGTGAATCGCGCCGCAGCCTAGAGGCTATGTAGCACACACCCCAAGGTTGATTGCGACGGCTTGACATACCCCAGGGTCGCTTGTTTGGGCGCCATGGTGAGAAGGGGCCGGAGCGTCGGTCGCGTTGGGAGGCGGAGGACCTGCTTGGGAGACAGACGGGACAAGTTTCGCGTCTGTGAGAAATTGATCAAGTCCCTCAATTTTCCAGCTGTAGAAAGTGGCCGAGGATCGCGAAGGCAGTGCATCTGCGGGAGGAAGGGGTTTCTAGGCAGAAGGGGGAGGGGCCAGAGGCAGGCGGCAGCTCTGGGTGTTAGTGAGGATGACGCGCCTTTTTGGCTCGAGTACGCGCCGAGATTCTAAATTGAACGCGACCCTCACGTGCCGTCCGTTTCTCTGTCTTCTACTCATCATGCATTCCCTTTCACATTACCATCTCGACTTTTCCATAACATTGCCCTGTGTATTATATTCTGGGCTCCATCACCAGCCGACTCAACTTTTACATCTGTCGAGTTCAAATTGACATGCCATAGCCATAATATCAGAGACAGCAGCGGAGGGAGTCGGCCGCAAATCCAAGTGCCGCCTATTTCATCGCTCAAGACATTTGTAGTAGTCACCGTGATTATGAAAAGGCAAATACATTCACCTGAGGCCCAGTTTCACTTTTTCTGTTGATTCTCAACCAAAATCATCAATAACGCAAGCTTTCCTATCAAAGGCCACGCCATGCTCTAAGTTGTTGTTTTGGATATTGTACATGCGCGACGACCAATCAGGCTGGTCCACTTCCTTCAGTAATCATCATGCTCCCAGTCCCAGAAACAGCTTCCCTGAATTGCCATCTTCTAGATCTAGGCGAAGTAGTAGTTCTCCTCCGGAACCCGACCCCTGATGAAGGGAGGCTCGGTTCCCCTGACGTAGATGTCCTCGTACAGGATCTGAGGGGTAGCCTCTGGCACGGGCATCGCCTCCGCTATAGCCACCTCCTCGTTGACGTGGTTACGGGCCTCCTTGTCGATGGTCTTGAGCTCGTCTTCGGACGCGACGCTCCACTCGAGGATGTGCTTCTTCAGGCCTTGGATGGGGTCGTTGGTGCTGCGCATGCGCTGGATCTCCTCACGGGTTCGGTAGGTGGTGCCGGGGTCGGACATGGAGTGACCTCCGTAACGGTAGGTGACATACTCCAGGACGAGAGGGCCATTGTCAGCATCGGTCCATTGCTTGCCGTACTTGACGGCAGCCTTGACGGCGAGGACGTCCATGCCGTTGACCTTGAGACCGGGAATGTACTGTCCACGCTTGTAGTAGTCCGTCAGGGCGGAGGAACGAGCTGCTGCCGTGCCCATACCGTACTTGTTGTCTGTTGCACCCGAGTTAGCGGTTGTCTGGGCACATTCACTCTGAGGCAAGCTTACTCTCGCAGCCAAACAGCGCGGGGAGGTTCCACAGCTTGGCCATGTTGAAGGCCTCGAAGACTTGACCCTGGTTGCTGGCACCGTCACCGTACAGGATGATGGAGGACTTCTTGCGGCCAGTGTACTTGTGGGCAAAAGCCAGACCGGCACCAACGGGTACCTGAGCTCCGACAATACCGTTTCCACCGTAGAAGTTCTTGGCGAACATGTGCATGGAACCACCTTTTCCGTAAGCGATACCCTGGCGTCTGCCCAGGAGCTCACCGATGATGGATCGCACGGTGGCGCCTCGCATCAGGGCATAGCCGTGGCAACGGTAGGCGGTGATGACGTCGTCCTCCTTGGTGATAGCGTGCTCGATACCGGTGGCGACGGCCTCTTGACCTGTCGACAAGTGGCAGAAACCTCGGATCTTCTTTTCCTTGTACAACCGGTCGGCGGCCATCTCCATCTGTCTGTAGAATCAACCCTGTCAATGCCTGCTACACGACTCTTCCTGGTTCCGGAAATTTGTATCCAACAGCTTGCTCGGAATGTGGCATACCGGGTGACGACCATGTCGTAGTACATCTGCTTGAGCTCCTTCTTCGTCACCTCGATGGTGTATGGAGGTGGGTCCAGCTCGTATGTCTCGAAGCTCTCATCGCTGAGGCTTACTGAGAAGGGCTCCTCGTCCGACTGATAAGGGAACTCAATTAGCTTCTGTTATTTGGAGGTTGGCGCAGCAGGTTCCCTCGCAACCGTCGGTACTGTCGACACTCGTGGAGGTGTGGCGGGCTGGGCTGGGCTCCCGAATTGACTTGCCTTCGGGACTGCACTCTTGTCAACGCTGGCGGATGCAGCGTTCGTGGTGACGGACCGGCGAGCCGCGACGATGGGGATCGAAGGGCGGGCGGTGCGCAGGGGCACCGCACGTGGTATCCTGGCAGCTCTGGAGAACATCTTGTCGACGACGATGGGCAGTCGGGACAGGTTTGGGGGGAGGAAAGGGAGCGGATGAGGTCGGGGAATAGCTGTCGCGAGATGGGCCAAGTCCGAGAATTATTCTCTCTCAACATTGTCGGGAAACAGCTCATTCCTTTTGGGTTTAGCGCCATCTGCGGACGCCGAAGATTGGGCCGTTGGTCAGAGCTCCTGAACCGGACCTCCAGAACTGCAAGCTTGGCGCTCAACGTTGAGGAGCTGAAGCCCGGGTGCACCGCAGCTTGGTCGGCCGACCCATCAGCCCATGCATTCCTTCTGGGTGATGCATCTTCAAATCCGCAGGTGACTTCGACAATTATCACGGTCATTCTGAGCTAAGTTTTGGTTCTTTCTCATTCAAAAGCTACTGCAGATGAGCTCGTCTATCCTCCACTAACTCCATGACAAAACACAAACAATACCTCGCGTCTCTCCTCGTCTGCCATTCCCAAGTTTCCCATTATGTTGGAACCAACCAAGGCAACGCCCTGCCAGCCTCAGTATCAACGCCCCAGCCATGCGAGTAAATAGACTATGAAATCCTGGGCGTCTGCGCCAGGAGCGAAAAGCGATAATCGTTTTGTAGCCAGAAAATGCGATGTCTACCCCATATGCAAACAATGGTGTTAGCAAGTAAGGTTCAGCCCAACCAGCTCATGCGATGTATGCCGTAACAAATGAAGTTTCTACAGGTCTCTGTTCGGCGACCAAAAGGCAGTATAATGCGGGCCGCCTGATTAGAGTAAGGAAAATGCTTTCAAACAGCCGATGCTAATACGAGTAGGGCCAGCGTTGTTGAGTTGGTGGGTTCCGGATTCAATTTCGGATTCAGTCGTGGAAGAACGTGGTGCCTTGTCGGAGAGGGGCTGTTGAGGGGCCGGCGTCTCTCATGTCAACATCTTCGATTCCACCCTCACGGGGCCCCAAGCTGGAAAGTAACGCTGGCTGCGGCGGTCGGTAATCCAAAGGTAAGGCACTCTTAGGTCGATCGGGTTCCTCGAGCGACCTCATTGCGAACGGCCTGTCGTCTTCTGGCGGGGGAGAAAAGGACCAGACCTAGTCGGTTCAAATCAGTGAGAATTCATAGGATGGAATCTGTGGGATCGTTATTACTAACCTCCATGATGGTTCGATTGTTCCGGAGAGCCATGGCTACGCATTTCTCATCCTCGAAAGCCACGCGCCACACAGCCTCGCCTTGAGCAATCAGCTCCCGAACCAGGTGGCCCGTCTTCAGGTCCCAGACTTTGACACGGCCGTCGCTGCCACCGCTGACAACACGAGTATCATCGAATTGCAAGCTTGTCACGCTATTATCGTGCGCAGCCAGCCTGTGAATGGGGACGAATTTAGAGAGGGACCAAACTCTGACGGAGCCATCAGAGCCACCTGTGACAAGAGTGTCTCCGCGCATTTGGAGCTGGCCCACAAGTGACGTGTGCCCTTGAAGGACTGCCTGGCATTCCCTATTCCGATGTGTCAGCGAACATACACCGAAATAAGCACTTCCGCGCCGCAACTTACCCTGTATTTGCGTTCCAGATGCGCACACTTGTGTCCAGGCTGCCTGTTGCCACCCGTGCGCCGTCAAAGGCAATAGCATAGATCTGGCTGTAGTGACCTTGAAGCGTGTGTAGACATCTGCCCTCTGATATGCTCCAGACCTTCGCGGTAGTATCGTAACTGCCTGAAACCACAATATCTCCCTTGATCTCCAAGCATCGAACACTAGCTTGATGACCTACAAGGACGTTGCGGCAGACACCAGTCTCGATATTCCAGACACGAAGGGTGGTATCTCTCGAGCCGGAGATCGCGGTCTTGGCGTCAGACATCTTAAGACAACGCACAGTGGACGTGTGACCTCTCAGGGTATGAACGCAATTTCTGAAGGAGTTAGCAGCTGCACCATCAAATCTTCAGAGTCATGATATCCTTACCCAGTGCTCAAGTCCCAGACCCGCACGTCTCGATCGCAACCACCACTGACCAGAATGTCTTCCCATGGGACCATAGCCCATACGCCCATGACATGGCCCTGCAGCACTCGCAACGCATTGCCTTCGGTATCGAAGACGTGGATCTTGGCATTATCCAAGGCCACGATGATGTATCGGGGTGTCAGATGCAGACTGGTCACGACGCCGCCATCCTGGGTAATAGCTCGCGTCGTGGCCTTACCACCAGTTCGCCATGCGGCATCAACCAGGTACCTCTGCTTGAAGTGCGATTTGTATGTCCTTAGCTTGGGACGAGAGCTCGCTTCCGAGCCGTCCAGGCTCCTGGAAGCCGACATGCCAGTCGCCGTCGGCAAGGCTCCTGGGAAACTGTGCATGTGATTCGAGAATGGTGTGTCCAGGGTAACGAGAGGTTGTGCTCCAGGCCGAGATGCGGATAGAGGTACCGTAGTGCCCACCTCAGAGAGACGTCGGCCGTAATCGTGTTTGACGCACAGATTTTTCCAAGTCATGTCATCGCTGAGCAGGTCTCGCCATCTTCGTGATACTTGGGATGCTCTCGCCAGGACTTTAGGGTCGTCGATGAATGACAGAATCTGGATTGGTCAGCATCATACGTGGAGGTCATGGGACAGCATGAGATCGACGCTTACCCTAAGACATAACTCATCAGGAAGACTGGTAAAGGGATCCTTTTTGAGCAGTGGGCTAACGAATTGATGGACGAATGACAGCTGCTGGCTTGTGCACAAGTTCAACAAGTCCGCCAGGATGCGTGTTCGTTGGGGGCCGTTGCAGGTCTGGAAGTGTTGGCGACATTGAGCCAAGAAGATGTCCTCGTCATCCGCGGCGTCGCTCCAGTCAGGCTGTGCGTGAGTTGGGCCAGGCGATGCCGCGGGTGTCGGAGGCGGCGGCGGCGATCCGGTCAGTGTCTGGTCGAAGTCGGCAGCAGGTGTGCTCATACTGGGAGTCGGTGGTCCCCTGGGCGGCCTAGGCTGAGGGATCTTGATCGTGTGGTTTCCGTTACCCATTACGACATCCTCAGCCGAGTACAAACTCGCTCTTCTATCCGAAAAGCTGAGCGGTCGGTGGCCATAGCCATCCATTGTGACGAGAGTCCCTGAACGCAATAATATTGTATGGACCCTATCTCTAGGACTCGGCGGCCGAGGGAAAATCCAGGAAACGTGTGACGAGAAGTCGCCTCGTCGTTGTCAGCTACAGACCGCGGTCTCGGACTCGAGGTTCTAGCAGGCGGGATGATGTCGAAGGTGACTCGGGTCTCGATCGGTATGGCGGGTCCTTAGAGGCGGTTGGAACGTTGGAAGGGGGACGGGGACTTGGGAGGCCAGGACGCTTTAATGATGTGGAACAAGGGGAATGGCGGCAGAGCTAACCAGGATGGTGCGCAGTGGTTCCTCCGTCTAGTGGAACCCGTAACTACCTACGTACAGACAGGCCTGGCGTGTGTGGTCGGAGAGGTGCCCCCAAATATGACGGCTGAGAGCTGGGTCTGAGGCCGTAGAAATAAGTTGACACGGAAGCCGAGACCAAACGCGGAAGGCTGGGAAAGGAGAGCCAGATGGTGCTGGCGCTTTGAACCCGGGGGACGGAGAGGAAGACTTCAAGTCAAGGGGGGTGGAGTGGAAAAGGCGGGCGGCTGTTGGTGCGGAGGAGAGGTGAGGAGGCGCGAGGCTTAAAGCGTGAGGGCCAGGCCGGCGGCGAGGCAGAGTCGGAAGCGCTGCGGAGTAACAAGTAATGTGTCGGAGGGAACGAGTCGTACGCAGTACATCAGACGTGCAGATTCAAACCGAGAGGCGAGGACTCTGCAGGAGGAAAAAGACTGGATGACCGCAGAGTGGCGATGTGTGGATGGACGGGACCGAGTCAATACCGGGATGTGGTGGTATGTGATGCTCAGTAGTGAGGGTGAGTCGGAGGAGTTTTGGGGTGGTGATGTGACCCGGAACCGCCTTGTTCAAATGTTGTTGTCATGAGGTTCCGCGCAGATTGAAGGGGACGATGGGATGTCAAGGCGATGGACCTGGACCTGGACCAGGACTTTGGGCCTGGAGACTGGACCTGGGGGAACTGGGACGTTGGACTTGGACTTGCAGGAACAGAGAAAGATGCGGTGGGTCTTTCTGGCGACTCCTCGTTTCCTGTTTCCAAGGTTGGCCGGCTGTAGGGGGTACCTGGGATATTGTACCCTTTACCAGGTACACAGATTGCAATCTGAATGTGCTGGGTGCAGGCAAGGTTGAAGAGAGAGAAGGAACCAGCGGCCACGGCCAAGACCTCCTTCCTCCAGGACTCGACACAGGAGCGCGGCGCAAGACTGACCAGCACCGTTGGTGCGTTCCCAAATTTACCTGTACCTGGGTACCCGTCGAATATTACGGTATCGGTATTGCTGGCTGAACTCGGCACCACCCGAGCACAACGTCAGGCTTTTTTGGGGATTGCAGGGCGAGGCGAAACGTGGGCAAGATTCAAACGGACAAAACCTCAGATGGCGTGGGACGTGAGTTCACTTCCTACTGGGCCAAAAGGGACGAGAAACAAATGAGGTGACGAGGTTGACTGGCAGCCGCCGTCTAGGTAGCGAGGGTAGGTAGTTCGCTACTGCTGGTCTATCGCCAGTCAATCCAGTCAGTGCCCACCCTGCCACAATGACGCTGCTCATCCCCAGCTGCTGAGCCAATGCAACTTCCAAGGTTTGCCCGTCTCCTGGTCTCCAGCATGTAGGGTTCTGTCAGCAGGGCTGGCTTGGAAGACAGGGACGGCAGGACCTGAAGAGTGAGTGCTGATGAGGAGGACAACAAGAGCGACACCATCGGTCCTCGAGAACCTACCATTTCAGCGAAATGCCGTGGACTAATCGAGGGAAAGAGGATCGGAATGGAGTGCAGCACCACCTGGCCAGGCTGGGCAGGCTGGGGTGGGTCCCCGTTCTTTGAGAGCAACGGGGCACCACATCAGCACACCAAAACCGACCAACACCCGCCTCTGTTTCCGCTGATGATCTGCACCGCGCCAGGGAGCAAAATGTGAATGCACGCGGGTGTCATCAATCAGTCCACGGACCCTCCCCAGCACGCCTGCACGCCCGGGCGGTCAGGGGCAACCTCAAACGGACCCTGCCCGTCACTTCTGCAAGCCTGTGCACTTTCAGATTTGCGAGAGCGATGGCCCCCAGCGCTCCAATGTTTTCCTTTCTTTCAGTGATCTTCATTTGCTGATCCTCTGGACCTCTGGACCTCTGCATCGGGAATCGTCCATGCACGCGTGTGCAAGTAGCAAGTAGCAACCAGCAACCAGCATAGACGCGCCCATCTCTCATCTCAGCTGCTCATCTACTCAGCTGCTTTTTGGCTGTTCGCTCACTGGTGCCACGGTCCACCCACTCGGGCCAACAGTAGTTCTGGTCAAGTCTGACATGACATGAACGGTTGGCCTAGGCCACGCACACACTCACAGCACAGCACAACACAAGCAGTCACACACATACACTTGTCACTCAGGCTGCGAATCAAGGCCACATCACTATACATCTAACGTTCCGATCTTCGCGTCCGATGTTTCCTCGAGAAACCCCGCAGGCTTATGACATATGCTGCGGCTGGGCGGCACCATTATGATTTTCAGACGTCGGATGAAATAGCAAGCCCCCTTTTCCCTCTCTCTTTCCGCGTCGACCAGTACCTCCGAGGCGTCGCTGTTCGGAATAGCCTGGACGAAGCGGACGCTCCCGGGGCACACAGTTTTGCTTCTATCTTTGTCCATTTACCTAGTAGAAGTGCCGGACCGTACGGGGTCTCGTCTCACTCACTGTATGCATGCAGTCAGCAATAGCCGGATGTGGTCAAACGGCACAAAGTACCTACGGTCAGTAGTACTCAGCCTACGCCTAAGTCGTGGTATACGCCATCCTGAGGCAACCAAACCTTCGGTCAACCGGTCACAGTCAATGCTTCCAGCGCTCCGGACGAGGCAAAAGCTTATTCAATCGCCTGAAGAATTAGGCCAGGCCGAGAACACCTGGACGCTATGCATGAAATTCCATCGCATCTCGTCATTTTGAAATGATCGCCCTTGTCAGACGAGACGCTGCCAATGCCCCCTTTTATTAGCAGCGGGAAGGAATGGGCGCAGGGATGGGCAGGAAGCGACGTAGGCTGGCAGGCAGGTAGGCAGGAACGCAGGCTGCGGCATGAAAAGAAAAGAAAAAGGTTCAGCCGCATTCAACGCAACACACCTGTGGATCCTCACGTCTCTTTTGCTGTGCAGCGGGCAGCTTATTATTGCATCAACCTGCCGCAGCCGGCCAACCACCGCACACGCAATCCCGTCTCACCGTCAGCAGCACGGGCCAGAACAATAACCCCGACATTTCCGCAGTAGGTGAACAAACTGAGGGGATGGCGAAGTACATGAAAAGAAACAGGGAGAAGAAGACCATACTACCCAAGAAAAACAGCCAAGACTTGAGAGCCCACCAACACCAAACACTTACAACCGCGGGGTCTCGAGAGGACCGACCCGAAACGAGGGTAGGGCCACGGCCTTGCCCATCAGCACTTAAACACTTGCGGCTGACGGAAATGTAAGTCGAAGCAGCCGGACCAACACACGCGGACCACATGCAATCATGAATTAGTTGGCGACGATTGGCACGTAGATAGTAGACACAACCACGAGCAGCTAGCCCGGTCTACGACACCCGAACAAGCCGTGCCGTCCTTCGCACCCGAAAAGGCTGATGACAGGAGGGCAGGAAGAAGACGCAGGCCGCAAACTGACCGCCTCGGTCCGCGCACCGACGTTGCGTTGCCTTGTTGTGGCGTTGGCGATCTTCTGCCCTCTAGCTGAAACAGGAAAAGAAGAGAATGGCACAACTGTTTCTCTCTTCTCTCCACGGAGAAACCCCCCCACCTAGCCCCTCTTCCCCCGAAGAAAACTCCCCAAGTCGCACGACTGCAGGAATCGAAACGTTGGACGCTCCGTGGAATTGACTGAGATCTGGATGATAATGGCCAGCAACGAAACATGTACGCGCAGCCAATGCGTACGACCTATACTTACATCGCGTCTCTTCTTTCGAAGTGTTGTGGTGCTGCTGTGGCACTGAGGTACCCCAAGTCGGGCCCCTCCGTCCCCTTCTCCAGCCGGTGCCATACTAGCATATCACGGGCTTGTTGAAGCGGTCACCAAACTGGACCGGTGCAGGAATTGTGTCTTGGACTCCTTATATGCTATGCCGTGTCTCCTTTCAGTCGTCACATTATCTAGAACTCGAAGAACCAATACGCCAGCCAAGTAGTACATTTAAAAAGCACAGTTTTAGCCCCTCACTCAGTGATGGTGGCCAAACTGGGTCAATAGAGGCAGTAGCATGCCGCCGACTGTCGCCAATGTGTCCCGCATCTGCGGTCGACTCGGTTTCCTCTGTGTGCTACTGTCCGCATAGCCATTTGAGTGATGGTCGTGGCCTTGGGCCGAGGGGTCCTCTTGCATCGCGTGCATGGCAACATACCTGTCAGAACCTCATTAGTCACGTTGAGAACGCCAGGTTTCCATGTGGTACAACCTACAAGAATGTGCCGGCGGAGAATAGTAGCAGCATGCCTGTCCACCACTGCCCTGTCGGGCCCTCCATATCGCCGCCGCCAAGCAGCGACACGAGTATGTAAGTGCCCAGGGCCCCCACGGGTGCCGCCAGGCTGAAGGCAACGAGGTGGCCCCTGGCCGCCCGCTTCGACAGCCCCTGCTTGAGCAGTATAGACGTCAGGCCGAACGCCGCCGGGGCCTTGTGGATCATGATCGCGATGAAGATGATGAGGCCCAGCTTCATGTCGCTCGTCGTCGCGGACGCCCCCATCGCGATCCCGTCCGCCGCGGCGTGGATCACCAGGCCCGTCGTGGTGGCCAGGCTCCTGGACTGCCTGGGCGTCGGAGCGAAGGAGCCCAGGAACCCTTCGGTCTCGTCCTCGGCGTCGCCGTTGACGCTCGCCGAGCCCAGGTTGTCCAGGCTGATGTGTCTCGTCGCAGGGGCGGAGCTCATCCCGTCCGTCGCGTGCTGCGGTATCCTGTCGATGAGGAACATGAGGATGAAGCCCAGCATCAGGGATAGCCCGATGTAGAACGTCGGAAACTCTTCTTGGTTGTCCGAGGGCACGTCTTCTTTGGGGGCCTCGACTGGCTCGCCTTCTGGAGGCGGCGCGTCGTCCCGTTCTTCGACGGCCCTGCGCAGCAGCCGCGCAATGTCGACTGGTGAAGCCTCTGGTACCTCTACCGTGGGCAATTCTCTTGGTATAGCGAGCTCGGGTACATGTCGTCGGCTGAAAATTGTTGACCGGGTGTTGTGCGGCGCAGGTGCAGGTTTATTCGTGGTTGCAACAGCCTCAACGCCCTCTGGTATTATGACTATAAGAGAGGTGCCAACTAGTATTCCTACTCCTATGCTCGATATCAGGCGCAGTTGTGATTGGCTTAATGTCATCGAGAGAGGGAGTGCGCCGGCGAGGAAGGACGCGAGCGCCATCACCACCTGTAGAGAAGCTATCAGCTGTCATGTTCCAGAGCATTGCAGGTCAGGGGTTGCGCCGACTCACACTCAGGACAAGGAGAAGGAACAGCCCGCCCATCTTTGCTTTCTGTAGCTGTCCAAGTGCTCAATTCATCGGCGGGGGCTCAATTCAAGGAGCTCTTGGGGAGGGTCATGGAAGGGTTGTCTTCCACCTGGCAAAAGTTGTTGAGATGGTTTCACACAGGTCCCCCAGTCTTCCTTGTTCCCTCTCTGGATTCGTGGCTCCCTTGCGTCAGAATCGGCGTTGAGGTGTCGGCTTGGCCAGGAGTATGAGCTCACTGGCTTAGATGCGGATAGATCCCAGCTCTCCGAATAAAGATGATTATGTTTGTGTAAGGAAAGCTGTTAGCATTGCTCGAAAGACGCGCAATATTTACTGGGCCCTTCTCAATGGACTTGGAATGGTCCCAAGGCACTTGCTTCCAAAACCAAGCTCCCCTGGTCAGGATCCCTGTCGCCCTCAATTTAGCGCCTTGTCCTTCGCCTGCGGCTGCTCGACTGTACTACGGCAGGCCCCACCACTTTAAGCTGCGCGTCTCAACTCGGCGCAACGCGACCTTACATTTCCACGCGCATCAGGTAGCTTGAGTGCCCGTTGAATCTTCAGAGATCTCTCGGCCGAAACCCTAGCACCGTCCAACCCGCCCTTCCCCCAGAACTGAGAAACCAAAAGACCGACAATACCAATCTCTCCCCGACACTCGCGGCGCCTACCGACACCATGGCTGAGGACGACGAGTGTAAGTCGCGTCGCGTCGCATTGCACATTGCGCACTCCATTGCCTCTACGCGCGCTCTTCGCTAACTTTCGGGCTGACAGGGACCATCAAGGCGAACGACATCTTCGCCATCTCTCTCGTCACCAAGTCAGAACAAGGTCCTCCAAAGACTATCGACAGCTTCCAACCAAAATGGACATACCCGATCTACGAGGAAGAGGAGATTTACGGCTACCGGGGGGTAAAGATCAACCTTCGATACAATGCATCTGACATGCGCCCGCATTTCTCGTACACGAAGGGCAAGGAGGTCCCAGTGGGGGTAGCCGACAAGGAGCCAACTGAAATCAAGGAGTCAGTAGAGGGGTTTCTCCCAGAGGGTAAGCGGACCATTGAGTTTGGGGCATCATTGAGATACTAATGACGCATAGTTGCCTTTGCGAAGAAGGCAGAATTTGAACAATACGTTCAAGCTACACCAGATGATTGGAAGCCCCCAGGAACTCTCATCTCGACAACCGAGGGCAAAGACGAGACATACGAGATCTGGAAGGGCAGCCTTGCCGACCCGGCGGTCTTGCAATTGGTGAAGAGGCTTCAAATACTGGTCTCTTTGTTCATCGAGGGAGGAACGCCAATACATACCGAGAGCACTGAGGAGTACGAGCAGGATCCTCTGGAGCGGTGGACTGTCTTCTTCCTGTACCAGAAGCGACCGTTGCAAAGCAAGCCAGGCCAGTTCACGTACGTCTTCGCCGGATACTCGACCGTCTACCGACTTTATGCTCTACAGGCACAAAACGCCACTACCGCGCTCAGGACGGGCGACTTTGAGCTCCCAGCTCAGAACGACTTCACAGAGTTCCCCTGTCGGTCGAGAATATCTCAATTCATCATCCTACCGCCTTTCAGCAAGAAGGGCAACGGCATGCGGCTGTACAGACAGATATACAAGACACTGCTTGATGACCCGAAGACGTTCGAAATTACTGTTGAAGACCCAAACGAGGATTTCGACGTTGTGAGAGACATGGCAGACCTTTTGTTCCTGCGAGAAGAAATCGACTTCAAGCAGGCGGTTCAGATCAATACCAACGTTGAGATTCCCAAGAAAGGTGCTCTGCCGAAAGACATCGTGGACAAGAAGGCCCTTGAGGCGCTGCGAAACAAGTACAAGATTGCCTCTCGCCAGTTCAATCGACTGATCGAGTTGACCTGCTTCTTCAAATTGCCCGACTCCGTCCGTCCGACTCTGGACATAGACGCGGCGGTCTCCAAGCCCAAGAAGTCCACGAAGGCGGAGGATCATGAGTACAGGTTGTGGAAGCTGCTGACGAAGTCTCGGATTTATGCCCAAAACCGGGAGATTTTGAGCCAGCTGGAGCCGGATGAGCGCATAGCCAAGCTGGACGAGACCGTGTTCGCTGTGGAGCTCGAGTACGCCTTGTTGCTGGCTCGTTATAAGACGAGGCAGGCGCTGCAGGCAGAGGAGAAGTCGGGCGGCAAGAAGAGAAAGTTGGATGGTGACGAAGAGTCGCCGAGTGGCAAGAAGTCGAAGACTGAGGACGCCTGAGCGGTGTTGAGCAATCCTGGCTGGCATGTCGGTTGGGCTGACGATTTCTCGGTTGATCTGCAGCTTCTCGACGTCGTCTTGAGTAGTATTGTACAAACAGCACCACGTGCAACAGGGTGCAGATAGTCGTCTACATTGGTCTCAGGTCTCTGATTTTCCGGAGTTTGAGGTTTTGCACTCTTGAGGATGAGGACCGCGACGATAATACCATGCACGATCCACTGCAGTCTCCTCAATTAATTCTCATTGACCGCGGAGGGATCGTTCTATTGTTTTGCAGCAGTGACTGTAGACTTTGACCGATAACGCCATGCTGAAGATGCTCAATGCTCGTACCCATTCAACCTCGTTCCGTTTACACCCTGCGCCCCGTGACCCAACCTGCTCGCAACAGTCGCGGCCTCCCTCACAGCTCTCGAGACCGTGCCGCGAACGCCGCCTTCCTCCAGAACCAAGAGCCCGCCGATAGAACAACCGCCCGGGGTGCCGACCTTGTCCCGCAGCAAGGCAGGGTGCTCGCCGTTGAGCACCAGGCCAGCAGCACCCTTCATCGACTGCGCGGCCATTCGCTGCGCCTCCGCCCTCGGCAGACCCATAGCCACCGCACCGTCGATCGCCGCCTCCAGCATCAGCGCGAAGAACGCGGGGCCGGAGCCGCACAGCGCGGTGGAGGCGTCCATGTTGGCGGAGGGCAGGTAGACGACCTCACCAATGCGGCGGAAGATCCAGGTGACGAGCTGCATGGTGGCGGCTGGGATGGGGGCGTCGTCGTCGTTGGCGACGACGGTCATGGACTCGCGGATGAGGCTGGCGGTGTTGGGGAGGGCGCGCACGATGCGGCAGCGGCCGTCCTCGTCCGGGTCGCGGTCAGGGACGGCGCCGTGCAGGTGCCGCTCGATCTGCTCGACGGTCACGCCGGCGCAGATGCTGATGAGCAGCTTCCCGTGCAACGCCTTGGCCATGCCCGGCTCCGTCAGGATCTCCTTGACCTTGGACGGCTTGCACGCCAGCAGCACCACCTCGGACTGCTGCGCGCTGGTCACGTTGTGGCCCCAGACCACTTTCACTGCGGACGTGTGTTCCCACAGGGCGGCCTTGACCTTCTTGGCCGTCTCGGGCCGCCGGACACATGCGATGAAGCGGCTTGGGAGACGCTGCGGGAGCGGCTCCGCCTGTGTTGAGTTGCCTGATGGAGTCTGGAGGGGTTTGGGGGCCTCCAGCTCTACGAGCGAGTTGAGAACGCCAGACAGGATGGCAATTCCCATGGTGCCTGGCAAAGTGTGAGTACAAAATGTACCCTTTGGGGGTAACTGTTTAGAAACTCACCACACCCGAGGACACAGAGAGTAAGGTCATCGTGATGCCCAAGAGTCCTCACGGACGTGTATGAAGAATTACGAGAAGCTAAAGTGAGTAGGCTCATGATGGGCAACACCTGACAAGGCCACTTGACGGAGCGAAAGGGAAAAGTGGTTCTGATGTGTTGAGAAATCTTGACTTCAAAATAAACAAGAGTCAGGTCTGGTCGGTGATGATGGAGCCCTCTCGAGGAAGATCGCAGATGTTGGTTCTTGGCTTGGCTGGCCGACAGACAGACCGACTGACTTGAGAATTTATTTGCACTGCCCTCGTCGGATCCGAGCCTGACGACTCCTTTCTGCAACGCGGCCAAAGCTCATTACGACTTTCATTGCCATCCCCTTTTATGCGGTTTCTAAAGATATTAACTCGGGAAGAACATGGCCTTTGGGCGCACTGAAAATGCCTGAAAATGCCGATAGCGGGCCTGGAGAGATGGCGCAGGGGGTTAACTGGTGCGCCCACACCGCCTAGCCCGAGGAGCCTAGTGCCTGTGGAGTGCCTGCAAGGGCCTCCCCAAAAGTTGTCAACGGTGGGTTCCTTACAAGGCAACTCCCGAGGTCAAGCTCCTAGGCTAGACAGGCGGAAGGAACATTGAATCGATCGGCTCCATCCATAGAGACGCACGCAAGGCTGAAGCCGATCATCAACATATCCGACCTGCCAAATGACCACCGTCAAACTAGTGCTACTTGAACACAAGAAATCAATTCTAACCGTGCCTCTTGTACGCTCTTACTTGGGCACAAAATAGCAGTCATTCAGCCTACATAAATCTAGAAAACAAGGCAGGCCTCCCTCGGGCCAAGGCGGAGATACGGTCGAATCCAGCAAGTCCGGGGTCGAACAACAATCCAAGCAGGCGTCTGCCCCTACCATAAGTCCATACCACAAGGACCCGAGACGACTGCTTCCTGAGAGAGTGGAACACGTCCCGGACGAAGCCGCGGATCCCATCAGGAGAGAGAGACTAAACCTCTAAGATGGCGGACCCATTTGAGGTTCGCATGAAATTCTCACATCAACTACAGCATCTCAACGCCTCAGTCACATCAGCACAGAAAGCCGCCCAGTATGCTCTTAGGTACAAGGATATGGACGAGGACTTGCACTCATGCATATTGGAGCAAATCGAGCGAGTTTGTTTGCCTCCCCTAAGATACGAAAGCAGAGCCAACTTGACTAACAAATCACACAGACTAATATGAACACCCGAGCCAACATCATGTATTTCATCGAGCACTTCCTCGAGATGGCCCAGAAAGACGGCCATGTCGACTACGTCCGCATGATACAGAGAGACATCATAAGGGTTGTCGACGCCGTCGCCCCGGACGACGGCTCTGGTGCGGCCAACGTCAAGGTCGTCAGAAGGGTATGCGACCCCCTCACGTGCTCGCAGCCACACCCACCGGTATGCCTGTTTGTGGCACTCCGTACTAATCAAGATCTACAGGTCCTCCAAGGGCTCCAGTCCAAAGCCTTCCTCCAACCGCAGACCGTCACAGAGATCAACGAGGTGCTCAAGGAGCGAGAGACCTCCAACATGGACGTCGTCATGTCCAGCCCTGTTAACAGCACGAACCCGGGACTAGGCGACATGCCGCCCTCGCAGACGATCCCAAAGCCGGGGAGCACACCGCGGCCGCCGAGGCCAGACAAGAAGCAGATTGAGCAGCGCATCGAGGAGGACCGCGAGCGGCACAAGCGCCTTCGCGAGAGCATATGGGCTGTCCCCACCGAGCCCGATGACGCTGAGATGTGGAAGATGTGGGAGGAGACGAGCGACTTGGGCGAGGACGACCTTATCATGGCCAGGGAGGAGGAGGAGGAGCGCCAAAGGTGCGTCAGGGACAGCTGCCCCCACCAGAGGGAGGAGGCTGCCAGGGAGAGGAATGGGCAGACGAATGGCAGGCATGCGTGAGGGGTGTCTTGTGTGTTGGTTGTGGGCGAGGATGCTCAAGAAACATGGATTCGGTACGCGAAAATGGATAACTGCATCTGACTAGTAATAGATACCCTGTTCCTCGTGCGGTGATTACAGGACCATCCTCGAGCGTGCATGCTCTCTTCCAATCCCCAACAGCACATATGTAGCAATCCGGGCTCAGAATCCCACCCGGCCAAAACCACCGGACAAAGACCAAGTCACTATAAGGGTACCAATAGTGCTTTTCCATGCAGATTCATACAGCATAATCACTCGGACCCAGAGACTTCGTGCAGAGGACGCCCACCTGGTCTGTTTGTCGTCCACTTGTTGAGCTGGATGTCCCTAACCGTCCTGGCAGCAGTACTCCCACCTCAGTGCGAGAGTGATGACAGGAGAGGGATGTCATATTGCGTCCATCTACCTATATATGTTGTTACACGTACATTTTTACATGTGAATGTATGATCCAACCCAACATGGACCACGTTGGCCACATAAATCCATCCTGCCTGCCTTTGCTCTTTTTGCGCCTGTTCCCTCTACTCCATCTCGACGGTGGCGCCCAGCTCCTTCAGCGTCGCCACGATCTTCTCGGCCTCGTCCTTCGGTACCGAGTCCTTCATCAGCTTGGGCGCACTCTCCACGAACTTCTTGGAGTCCACCAGACTCAGCCCCAGCAGGTTCTTGATCTCCTTGATGACCTTGGGCTTCGCGGTCGCCTCGAACTTGACCAGCTTAACGCTGAACAGGGTCTTCTCCTGGGCCGCTGGGGCCTCCTCCTCGGCCTCTACAGCAGCTGCTGGTGCGGCTGCGGCGGGCGCGGCGGCGAAGCCACCGACGGGCAGGTCTGGGATGTTGAGTCGCGACTATTGACATGGCTGATCAGCTTCTTGCCCATTCTCTAATGCCGTTTTGATGCTATCTTTCTCACCTTCAAGCTTGAGACCAGGTCTGCAGTCTCCAGGAGAGTCAATTGGCTGATCTGGTCCACAATGCCGGCGATCTTGGGATTCGTGGGTGCGGCAGCGGCGTCGGTCGATTGGTACCGTCGCGATATCCTTTGCTGAGCGAGGGCGCCGGTACTTCGGAGGGTGGAGGTGGAGCGGAGCTGACGAGCGCAGCATTGAGCCGCGTACCTGCAGGAGAGAGACATGGCGGGCGGTTTGTGTGAAAGGGAGGCCTCTGGACAGCGCGGGAGGGGATCGAACAGTCAAGTCCTGGTGCTGCACTGCGCGCGCAGTGATGATGTCCAAAGATTTCGCACGACCCTTGAAGCTGCCATAGTTAGGTAAGCAGGTGGGTCCCGCGCTTGAGTGGACCGCGTCCCTCAAGGGTAGGAAACATCCCTGTAAAAAAGTTCCTGCAGTCAACGCAGTCGGGACGGACGAAAAAAAGATCATCACTGTCGCCTCAACGACAAACTTCGGGATATCTCGCCAACCATGGCGAAGTTCGATGTGAGCTTGCAGAGGGCCTCTCTGCTCAGCGACGCGACCACATTGGCGCATTTACCGCCAGAGTTGCTACACATCATCCGCGATCAGAACCCGACAAACCTTCTGGACGCGGTATCACAAGCGGCGCTCATACCTCGACTTACAGGTCGCATTTTCACCCATTTTGAGCCTGTCTTTGCAGACATTTGCGCCAGATGGATCCTCAACACCCCACAAGGGAGCTGCGACAACAACATACTAGCATCATTTGCTAGAGTTTTACCGTTTGCCCCGCAGCTCTCTGTTTTCCTAGAAGATTATCTCAGGACTATTGCATCCCGGCGCCAACCTTCACCAGGCTCCGGGACTGCGCACCTCGACCTTGCCGAGTCCTCGAGATCGTTGGGCCCAGATGCATTCCTACAGAGGCTTTTGGCAGTATGGCGCCTTGTCAATTTCGATCGCAAGGCCTTCTCGTCTTTGGTGTTGCCATCTGATATCCAAGCCCTCTTCTCACACTCACACGCCCCTGTCAGATATCTAGCAATACGAATCTTCTGCCTTCTTTTGCGAGCATCCGATCACAGACTTGAAGCTCTCATACGGCATCACATCCCCGAGAATGAGCCCCTGACTGGTGACTTTGACGGACAGCCTATAGACTACGCGTTCTTGTCATTGTTTGAGCATGCTCGTGCCGAGTCGATACAGAAGCAGATCGCCGTCGTGAAAGACCAAGTACAGGAACTTGCCCCCTCTCGCATATCGCCCCAAAATCTCACCAGCCTGGTTGTTCATTATGGGAACACCGTGCTTCCCCGGCCACGTGGCGCGCCAAAGCAGGGCTCTTCTCTCATTGCCACTCCTACGACCCTCCGAAATCTCGAGAGCCTTGCAAAGCGTCTACAGCAGACGGGACCCATCCTTCTCCATGGACCTTCTGGTGCTGGCAAGACAGCCTCGGCCCTGGAGCTGGCACGAGAGCTTGGGATGGACGAGAGCCTCGTCACTCTGCACCTAAACGAGCAGACCGACGCAAAAATGCTCATCGGTCTGTACACCACCGGGACAAAACCTGGCTCTTTCGAGTGGAGGCCGGGCATCCTGACCACGGCAGTCAGGGAAGGGAGATGGGTCCTAATAGAAGACCTCGATCGCGCGCCGACCGAGGTTATGAGCACACTGCTTCCTCTCATTGAACGGGGCGAGCTCCTCATCCCGAATCGTGGTGAAACGATAAAAGCCCCTAGCAGCTTCCGTATTTTGGCAACGGTGAGGACACACAAGGGAATGGACGGCCAGGAGAATATTCCATCCTTGCTTGGGCTGCGGTTTTGGACCTTGTTGCCGGTGCAAAATATGTTGCAAGATGAGCTCCAGACAGTCATGCACGAGAAGTATCCACTCCTAAACAAATTTGTGGCAGACCCGATTCTCAAGGTTTATGAACGAGTGTGTCTCCTCCTGAGCAATTCGGGACTTATCCCGGGCGTGTCAGCAGCATCTGAACGTCCGATTAGTTCAAGAGATCTGTTTAAGTGGTGTCGGCGGTTGGAGAAGATTATCGCATCGACTGGCGCGAAGACAGGCGAGGAACCGATCAGCGAGACAGCATACGACGGCATGTTCATGGAGGCGATCGACTGCTTCGCAAGTGGTATCAAGGACTACCGAGTACGCGACAAGCTGATCATCCACATTGGCGAGCTGATGGGAAGGTCGAGCCAGCGCGTAGAGCACCATCTCAGCTCACACATTCCCCGCCTGGCGGAGACCGAGACACACCTCTCGGTTGGACGATCCACATTGCGGAAAACGAGACGACCGGATCGCGTGACGAAATCGAGGAGACCGTTTGCTCCGACCACACATGCCAGACGGTTGCTGGAACAGATCTCGGTGGCAGTGAGCTTGAAAGAGCCAGTACTGCTTGTGGGAGAGACTGGTATTGGAAAGACCACTGTGGTGCAGCAGCTCGCTGAAAGCCTCGGTCAAAGGCTTATTGCTGTCAACCTCTCCCAGCAGAGTGAGATTGGCGACCTCTTGGGCGGTTTCAAGCCCATCAACGTGCGCAACCTGGCTATTCCTCTGAAGGAGGAGTTTGAGGATCTTTTCGCGTCAACTGGCATCTCAGAGGAAAAGAATCAGAAGTATTTGAAATCCATCAACAAGAGTATCGCGAAGGGCAAATGGTCCGACGTTGCGAAACTCTGGAACCAAGCACCAAAGATTTTCGAAGAGATCCTCAAGGTAAAAATTTCCGAAGACAAGAACCGTGACAATGCGCGCGACGCCAATGGTCAACCTGCGAAGAGGCGAAAGACTGGCTCGACAAAATTAGAGACGCTGCTAGAGCTCAAGCCACGTTGGGACAAGTTTTCGAAGAACCTAGAGCAGTTCGCGATTCAGCTATCAGGAGGGTCAGGGGGGTTCGCATTCGCTTTTATCGAGGGCAACATCGTCAAGGCCGTCAGGAATGGAGACTGGGTGCTACTAGACGAGATCAACCTGGCATCACCAGACACGTTGGAAAGCATAGCGGATCTGCTCCAGTCAGGGCCGGACACGACGCCTTCGATACTTCTGTCAGAAACAGGCGAAATTGAGAGGATCCAAGCTCACCCCAATTTCAGGATATTCGGAGCCATGAACCCAGCAACTGACGTCGGCAAACGAGATTTGCCTCAGGGTCTCAGATCAAGATTCACAGAGCTGTATGTCTCCAGCCCAGACAAGGATATCAAGGATCTTGTGACCATCATCAAGTCGTATCTCAACGGCCAAAACTCTCAGGTTGATCAGGCTGCCGACAAAGTTGCCAATCTCTACATGCGAATCAAAGAGCTTGCCGAGGCCAAAGCACTCGTTGATGGCGCCAACGAAGTCCCACACTTCAGTCTGCGCACCTTGACACGAGTGTTGACGTACGTCAATGATGTCGCTCCATTCTACGGGCTCGAGAGGTCTTTGTATGAAGGTTTTTGCATGGGGTTCCTGACACTCTTGAGTCGAGCGTCCGAGATGCAGGTCATGCCTCTCATTGTGCAGCACTTGTTTGGCAAGGATATGCACCGTCTTCTGTCTAGGCCGCCCAAGTACCCATCCGACGGGCGTGAGTACGTCAAATTTACGGACACAGACAGAAGCCGAGTATACTGGCTGCTCAAGGGAGCCGAAACCCCGCAGGAACGGGCAGACTACATCAGAACGCCATACGTTGAGCGGAACTTGCTGAACCTTGTGCGAGCCACCTCCACGAGGAGATTCCCTATCCTCATCCAGGGACCAACGTCGGCAGGAAAGACGAGCATGATCGAGTACCTCGCTGAGTACAGCGGCAACAAGTTTGTGCGAATCAACAACCACGAACACACTGATCTTCAAGAGTACTTGGGCACGTACATATCCGGCTCAGATGGCAAATTGAAGTTCCAGGAGGGTCTGCTGGTACAGGCCATGCGTCAGGGACACTGGATTGTTCTTGACGAGCTGAATTTGGCACCCACCGACATTCTCGAAGCGCTCAACCGTCTCCTTGACGATAATCGCGAACTCTTAATCCCGGAGACTCAAGAGATCGTCCGGCCCCATGACAACTTCATGCTCTTTGCAACTCAGAACCCGCCCGGGCTCTATGGCGGTCGTAAAGTCCTCTCAAGAGCTTTCCGCAACCGTTTCCTTGAGCTCCACTACGACGACATTCCTGAGGACGAGTTGGAGCACATTCTGCAGAAGCGGAGCATCAACACCGCGCCCTCCGACTGCAAGAGAATCGTCTCCGTCTACAAGGAGCTTTCTCGCCTGCGGCAGACCAGCCGAGTCTTCGAACAGAAAGACAGCTTTGCAACGCTGAGAGATCTCTTCAGGTGGGCTCTTCGGGATGCTGAGACACGTGAAGACATCGCGAATAACGGTTTCATGCTCTTGGCAGAGCGTGTCCGGGATGATGAGGAACGCGATGCTGTGAGGCAGGTCATCGAGACGGTCTTCAAGGTGAAAATTGACCCAGATCAGCTATACAATGAGAGATTTACCCGAGCAATGCGACGGGCTGGTCTGAAAGACAACAAGCAGGGCGTCGTGTGGACCAATGCCATGCGCAGACTGTACACTCTAGTCTCCCAGGCTCTGCGGAATAATGAACCGATCCTCCTGGTTGGTGAGACTGGATGTGGAAAGACGACAATTTGCCAGTTGCTTGCCGAATCTCTTGGCAAAGAGCTTCACATCGTCAATGCGCACCAGAACACCGAGACGGGTGATTTGATCGGGTCGCAGAGACCGGTACGGAACCGTGGGGCCATTGCTGAAACCCTGAAGCAGAGCCTCGTGGAGGCGTTTGAGTCTCTGGGACAATCGACTCACGGCAGCATCGATGACCTCCTGGCGCGCTATCATTCTCTGCCCGCAGAAGACAAGAGTAGGGTTCCTGATGTTGTGCAGGAGAAGGTCCTTGCCAATGAGATCAGGAGAAAGGCTCTATTCGAGTGGTCGGACGGCAGTCTCGTGCATGCCATGAAGGAAGCGCATTTCTTCCTGCTTGACGAAATCTCCCTAGCAGATGACTCCGTGCTTGAAAGACTTAACTCTGTACTCGAACCGGGGCGAAGCCTGTTGCTTGCTGAAAAGGGCACCGACAACTCGTTCGTTCGCGCCGCAGACGGCTTCCAGTTCTTCGCGACGATGAATCCTGGCGGTGACTTCGGCAAGAAGGAGCTCTCGCCCGCATTGAGAAACAGGTTTACGGAAATCTGGGTGCCTCCCTTGTCAAACAGGCAAGACATCCTGGACATTGTGGTCGATAAACTGGGACCCCAGTTTAAGCCGCTTGCACATGTCATTGTGGACTTCTCGTACTGGTTCGGCAAGACGTGCCGTTCGTCATCGGCCACTGCCTTCTCCATTCGTGACATCCTGGTCTGGGTCAACTTCGTCAACCATGCCGAGAGCATGCAGCCTGCCATGGCCGTGTTGCACGGAGCAGCTACAGTGTTCATCGACACTCTTGGTGCCAACCCCTCGGCCCTGCTCTCGCTGGATCCCAAAACCATGGACGAGCAACGGCAGAAGTGCCTGGATAAGCTGGACGAGCTCCTTGGAGATGGCATAGACGTCACTGCCGTTTACAGGAACGAGCCACAGCTGGCAATCGGCGAGGGATTTGTCCAAATTGGGGAGTTCTCTGTCGCTCGAATGCCTAGTGGTGAGGATGACTCTGCTTTCGCTTTCGACGCCCCAACGACCAAGATGAACCTCATGCGAGTCATCCGTGCCCTCGCGGTCAAGAAGCCTGTTCTGCTTGAGGGAAATCCAGGCGTGGGCAAGACGACACTCGTAAACGCCCTGGCTCTGGCCTGCGGAAGGCCGCTCACCCGGATCAACCTTTCAGACCAGACGGATTTGATGGACCTCTTCGGTACCGATGTTCCCGTCGAGGGTGCGGAGGCCGGAAATTTCGCATGGAGGGATGCGCCTTTCCTCCAAGCGATGCAGAAGGGCGAGTGGGTTCTGCTGGACGAGATGAACCTTGCCTCCCAGTCTGTTCTCGAGGGTCTGAACGCCTGTCTTGACCACCGAGGAGAGGTGTACGTTTCCGAACTAGATCAAGTCTTCAAGTGCCACCCAGACTTCAAGCTTTTCGCCGCGCAGAACCCGCACTCCCAGGGTGGTGGCCGAAAAGGTCTGCCCAGCTCCTTTGTCAACCGGTTCATCGTGGTCTACGCCGATGTGTTCACGGAGCAGGACCTTATGCTCATTGCTGGGAAGAGGTACTCGAATGTGCCCAAGGACACCATTCAGAACATGATCAGATTCGTCTCAGCTTTGGATTACGAGACATCTATCCGCAAGTCCTTTGGCGCTCACGGCTCTCCTTGGGAGTTCAACTTGCGAGACTCACTGCGGTGGCTGGAACTCCTAGCTTCAGAGGACAAATTGCTTGCCTCAGCTCAGGCATCGGATTTTCTGGACATAATTATCACGCAGCGTTTCCGCTCCGCAATTGACAGACAACACATTGCACAATTGTTCGCAGGAGCTTTCGGAGCGCCGCCTGGGCCGCACAGTCTGTATCACAACCTCACCTCAGCCATATGTCAGGTCGGACTGGCTATGCTGGATCGCAACCCTGTTCTCCAGCCGAGCCGATTCCCTGCCATAGACGTCGTGCTACGTCTTGCGGAAATTGAGTCTCTCCTGATCTGCGTCAAGCAAAACCTGCCATGCATCCTCGTCGGCCCTTCAGGAAGCGGAAAGTCATCGCTACTTAACCACGTCGCTGCCTCTGTCGGAAAGGAACTGGTTGTATTCCCCCTGAATGCGGATGTCGATGCCATGGATCTCGTTGGCGGATTTGAGCAGGCGGATCCCTTAAGGGACCTCCACGCCAGTCTGGACAAACTTTATGATGCACTTCTGGAATTCGCCTTGTCATTACTGCCTGAGACGTCGTCGCAAAATGCCGTCAACCTGATCAGCATCCTTGACGAGCGCCATGGAGAAGATAGTCTCTCGGAGATCACTGTGTGCATAGAGGCACTAGCCGCGGAAGTGCCTGCAGACTCTCTGCTGGGTCAGCAACTTTCAAATGCACACGAGTTGCTGAGGTCCCCAAGAATTCTCGCGAATCCGCGGTTCGAGTGGCTCGACGGAGTCATCGTCCGCGCCATGGAGGCAGGCAAGTGGCTCGTCCTAGACAACGCCAACCTGTGCAGCGCCTCAGTCCTCGACAGGCTGAACTCGCTGCTCGAGCGCCCCAATGGTTTCCTGAGCATAAATGAGCACACTGGTCCGGATGGCGAGCCTAGGATCATCAAGCCTCACTCGGACTTCCGGATTTTCCTGACCATGGACCCTCGCTATGGCGAGCTTTCCCGCGCGATGCGTAATCGATCTGTTGAGATCTACCTTGAGGGTTCACAATTCACAAGCGTCCGCTACCTCTCAAGCATAACGGAAATTGAGTCTTCAATGCGGAGATACAGTCATGCCACGCACGTGAGCACCGAAGTCTCGGTCAATGGTAGTATTGAGATCGCCCGTCTGGCACTCGACAACCTCGATCTTGGAGATGTCTCACTTCTGACGAGATATGAGAAGGCTTTCGCGGGCGGTCTGAAGTATTCTCAGAATGCGGCAGCTCCTGAGACCAGTTCCGATCTTTCTGCACTCACATCATATGTTCAGTCTACAAAGGCTGCACCGACAAGACAGGCAATCCTTCAACTATACTCGGCTGTATCTACGGAAATTGCAGGGAACGAGTTGTTGACTGCTATGCAGCCTCTCCACACTCTACACAATGCTCCCATGGTCAAATTAATGGGAAAGCACTCAAACAAGCTTGTTGAATGGCTCGCGTTTTGCTACGAAGTATTCCTGGAAATTCAACACGCTCAGCAAGCCATGCAGTCACAGATCAGGACCCTCGACAGGACCAAGCCTTCAACCCTGAACCGACTACAGCGATCGCTTGTCTCCGATCAGGTCGCCAGTGTGGCGAAAGACTCGACAGTCAACGTGGCAGGGTTCCTGAGCTCCATCGTTCAGGTGATAGAGGGTTACATCGACTCAAGCCTGCAGCACCCAGAGTTCAGCATTGACATCAAGCCAGTTCTGCGAGCGGTCCTTCACTACTGGTGGAGGACCTTCACCTTTGTCACTGGCTCGTCATTTGAGGAGGCAAGATTCCAGGCTCATCTCAAGCAAGGGATAGACGCACTACAATCCACTGCAGAAGGCTCCGCTAGCGAACGAGGGCTACAGGTGGTCACGAGCATCCTTGGTAACATCCAAGATGCCTTCACTGTTGGCTTCAAGCTCACCACAGGATTGAGTATGGAGACGCTGTGGGCCCTTCTTCGTCCGGCTTCTGTCGCCGATGAGGCCACATTCTCTGCTATTCAAGACATGGAGAAGTTGGCAAGCCGCTTCGATGCCATCAGGTGGAAGTCCAACGCCAGTGTTGCAGACCTCAGCAAGGCCATTTCATCACTAGCCGAGGCCTACAGCATTGTACGCATGAATGCGGTGGCAGCGGCAGACCTACTACAAATACTGCAAGCGGAGATCGAGCGCCTTGAGACTGACGCCGACGACGCTCGCGAGGTCACACCGTTCTTCGAACAGGAATTTGAGACGCTTAGACAAGCATTAACCGTCCATCGAGCTTCGCGACATTCGTCTGTATTTGTGGACTTGCAAGACGTTGTCGTATTGTCCAACATGCCCACGCTGTCACAGATGCGGCTACAGAGCTGGAACAACGCCCAACGACTACTTCACTCCATTGACTATGTTCTCGCTCGAGCCTCGGACTCACACCCGTGGAATGGCAAGCTCATGTCGAGGCTCATCCACCAGTATGAGTCGACCGCGTCTGCCAATCTGTTCGCCCTGCAGTCGCTCGAGACAGAGCTGCCAGCCATGGGCAAACTTCTCGCAGGATCATCAGAAGCCGTCTCTGCAGACTCTGTGGGCTGCCTGAACCAGATTCTCTGGCACTTGATGCGGGAAGTTATCGGCTCTCATGACCCGCTCTTGCTCCAGGACTTCGTGTCCCTGTTCGAGCTTCTGTCGCAAAAGTTGGTACCAACCTCAGTCAAAATCGAACGCAGCGGCCTGGTCTTTGAACTCCCCAGCGGTGGGCCCTCTCAGAAGTCCAGATGCCCCGAGCACAGTGCAGCCATCTTCAAACAACACTTCATACCTGCAGTCGTTGCGTTGGTGGCGTCCGAGAAATCGTCAACTCAGAAGAGCGCATTCGCTGCCGTTGCGTGGGTGCACTTCGCCATCGGGTGTATCAAGCTCTACGTTCCAGACAAGATCTTCGACCCCTACTTGCGGGCCCAAACCGAACGAGACTCCCATGAAGAGCTTCTGATCAACCTGAAAGGCAAATGGCAAGCTCTATGCGCCTTCGAAGCGAGCTTCACCGGCCAAAAGTCCAACCTGCGTGCTGAACTGCTGCGGGAGGAGATAGAGCACTTGGGCGAGCCTCCAGCGGCTGCGATCACCATTTACCGTCCCTCCAGCGTCGACTTAGCAAGGCTTCAGGGAGAGTTCAACAATGTTCTGAATGCCGTTGTGAAGAGTGACGTTGCATCGGCTGTCTTTGAGTACCTGGCCATTGGTACCGAAGGCAAGGCTGAAGAAGTACAGCTCGTCAAGGACAACGTGCTTCACCTAATCGAGCGTCTGTCGAGCCGCTTCCAAGTATATGAGGATTTGACAGTGCCTCTGGTGACAATCCTACGTTGCTTGCAACTGGGACTCTCCTTGGGCACTGTGTCTGGTGCCCGGCAGAGATCAGATACCGGCTCGCTCCTCAGCGTCTCGCCAATGCTGGGCGGGTCCCTCTGGAGCCACACGAGTCCATTGCCTCCTCAGAATTTGGAATTCCTATCTTACATCGGTCTTTGGGTTAGCGTCAATGGCGTCCAAAGCCTCGACACTACTCTCCGGCAGCTCACATTCCAATCTCTTCACTATTTCTACGAAGAGTGGAGCAAGAAACTCGACGCCGACAAGAGGCAAGAAGCCGCTAAAAACAGCCTGTATCGGTACAAGGGCGGCGTTGATGAGGAGGATGAGGCCGATCAGCAAGATTTCAATGAGCTGTTCCCTGATTACGAAACAGAAGTTGCCGAAGATCCTGCTGCCACAAAGACTCCAGGCCAAGCGTCCCGGAACTTGGCACTGAGGCTGGCCGAGCGGCACGAGCGAATTTTCCTGGCGCCTCAGGATACTCAACAGAGTATGGTCAACTTCTGTAAAGGCGTCGCACGCAAGGCTTCCACTGAAGCGACGCACTCGCCCCTGGACGCTCAGACAGATCGATCCCTTCTCCCTGGCGCACTGCTTGTCTTGGACGAGAAGATGGACAACTTCACCTCCAGCACCACTTCTGCTGATTACAACTTCTACACGAGTGCCAATCTTTTCGAGTCTCGCAAGCTTGTGAACCTGGTCCACGGCATCCGGTTGCGCTTCAGAGAACTCCAGAGAGTCGACGAGATCGCGCACTTGGAGCCTCTCGCGGATGTCCTCGGCGCATGCGAGCACGTCCTCGAGCTCAGCCATTCGGACCCCCTAGCAAAGATCATAAACCGCGTCGAGAAGCTTGTTACCTTTGTCTATGAGTGGCAACATGGTGGCTGGGCCAGCCACGTCTATGGCGCCCCGAGCCTCTACACCAGGCTGACAGACACTGTCGTAAGCTGGCGTCGCTTGGAGCTCGCAACCTGGGCCAAGTTGTTCGACATGGAGGTTGAGAAGTGCCAGACTGATGCCAAGTCTTGGTGGTTCATCGCTTACCACGCCGTCATCGCCATTCCCATGACAAAAATTGAATTGGGCCAAGACTTGAAGGATTACTCCGTTCAATTGGTGTCAGACCTGGAGATGTTCTTCTCCGAGGCGGTATTGGGCGAGTTCCACACCCGCCTCCAGTTGCTGCGCCAGTTGAGCAAACAGCTCGAGCTGTTGGTCCTTGACTATGCACCACTCCGCCTTATCCACAACGCGGTGTTGAACTTCATTTCCATGTATCGTCGCTACGAGAGCAAAGTGGTGGAAGCCATTCAGAAGGGGAGGGCAACGGTCGAGAAGGCCATGAAGGACGTCCTCTTGCTCGCCAGCTGGAAGGATACCAACATCGTGGCCCTGCGGGAGAGTGCTCGCAAATCTCATCAGAAGCTGTTCAAGCTTGTCCGAAAATTCAGGGCTGTCCTCGGCCAGCCTATGAGAATCATCGTCGACCAAGGACTCCCCGACGTGAACTACGCAAGCACCGAAGTCACAAAGTCCGTGACTCCGGCACCCAAGCCAAACGACGCAGCTGCTTCAGTATGCCAGCAGTTGATTTCTGGTTGGCTTGACGACGCTCATGCCAAGCGACTGTCGAATGCTGGCAAGATCATCAACATCATGTCCAAGGCTTCTCAGTTGCCTGAGTCTGCGATCAATGCAGCCGAGATAGTTGACACCTTCGTGTCTGACACGATGTCCGCTATGTCTTCATTGAAGCAGGAGACTCCAGCTTTCTTGAACGACGAGAACAAGGAACAGGTCAAGCACCTCAAGACTAGAAAGGTCCGCTTGTTTGAAGAGACGGTCAAGGCAATCCGGACCATGGGCTTCACACGAAATCTCAACGAAGCTCAACTTCGAAACCAAAAGCAGCTTGCAGCTGTGCTGGCCAAGTTGGAATACCTGCCTACTGGGGGTGATTCGAGCCTGGCTGAGACTGAGTACTACTTCCACAAGATGCTGGATCTGGCTCCACAAGTCAGGAACTCTTTGCACGACCACAACGGCGATCTCACGAATGAGACTATGCGGAGAAGCACCGGTTACATGGAAGGCATCGTCTATGTTCTGATTCAACAACGCCGGTGCCTGGCCGAGAATGCCAATACCCTGACCTCCTTGGACGCGTCTATCGCCAACCTGCAGTCACTCATTCTGTCCAACCAGTCCGAGAATCTTGTCACAAAACGAGGAACGTCAAATCATGCACAGCTCTTGCGTTGGCTTATCCCTGTGCTGAATTTGGGTCTCCACCTTATCGAAGTACACGGCACACTTGGCAAGGTTGCCAATGGTCCTGTTCAGTCGGCGCTCCAAGACTGGCTTTCAAGATTTATCAAGCTTCAATCTCGATTTGAGGTGTGTCAAGAACTGTCTGACGGCCTCGACTCAGATGCTCAGCTGCAGTTGCGAGAGCAGCTGCAAGAGAAGCTGGATGATTTTGAGGCAACATTGCAATTGCTCGAATCCGAACGGCCTGACCTCGGCTTCATCTTCCAGCAGCTCCAAATTTGGACCACCGTCACTGTCAGCGACCAACAAGTCGAGATAGCAAAGGAGGATGCTACTGTATTCGTCAAAGAGACACTGAACCTTTCCAAGAAGGTCCTCGATGCTGTGCAGAAAGTGCAGAAGGCAGCAGCGTCCATGCCAGTGACGACGGAAGATGCATCATGGCTTCTGCAGTACAATGACGGCCTCGCAAATATGCTCAAGTCATTGCACATGACGACAATCGTTGACAGCATTAGCGACCCCCTTTCCCGTCTCAAAAACTTGAACATGGACGACCAGGCCGTCAAAGACGCGGCATTCGCTCTTCTTGCCGTAACTCTGCCATTGCTGCAGCAATATGCCAACACATGTCGCACGACCGTCGAGGACTTGACCAACTTGCACCGTGCCAGCTCCAAGATGGCGCTCAACCTCGGAAAGGCGTTCGTGGAAATTGCTTCGAGAGGGTTCTGCACCCCGCAAGAGAAGTCCGACGAGACTTCGGCAGACTCAGGTAAGCTCGAGAGCGGCACCGGTCTTGGCGACGGCGAGGGCGCAGAGGACATCAGCAAGGACATCCAGCCGGACGAAGACCTCACAGAGCTGGCCCAAGAGCCGAACAAGGAGAAGGACGGCGAGATTGAGGACGAGGAGGATGCCGTCGACATGGGCCAAGACGACATGGAGGGCGAGATGGGCAGCGCAGCAGGCGACGACGAGGACGAGAATGGCGACAAGGATGGCGAGGATGAGGAAGATAAGGACGACATGGACGAGGAAACTGGCGACGTGGATGACCTGGACCCCACCGCAGTCGACGAAAAGATGTGGGATGGAGACGGCGATGACGCGGATAAGGACCAGCAAGGAGACGACGCGAAGGGCCAAAAGAACGAAGACGAGCAAGCTGCCGCCAAGGATGCGCCCGAAAGCAAAGACTTGAAGGAGCAGGACGAACCAGAGCAGGGCAAGCCCGAGCAGGACGTAGAAGAAGAGGAGGAGGCAGGCCCGGAGGAAGACCAAGCCGGCGCGCAAGACGAATTGAACAGGCAAGACCAGCACGTCGACGAGAACGAGGCATTGGCATTGCCGGACGACATGGATCTCGACGGTAGCGACGATAACGAATCGGCCATCTCAGACGACGATTTGGACAAATTATCGGACGTCCAGCAAGACACGGAGGAGGAGGCCAAGAAGGAAGGAGACGCAGAAAGCGTCGACGAAAACGAGGGCGACCAGGGCGACATGAACCAGGACGACATGGAACAGGAAGTCGATACGGAGAACCCTGATGAAGATATGGCGGGCGACAATGCCGAGATGGAAGATAAGGAACCGGAAGCGGAGGAGCAAGGCGCGGACGACTCGGGCGAGAAGGACGAGGCAAAACCGCCGCTGGATCCTAATGACGACTCCCACGCAGACCCAGACAACGCCGCGCCAAGCGATATCAAGAGCGGCGCCGGGCAAGACCAGAACAACATGGAGAACGGGCAGGATGATGACAACTCGCAGGCCAAAGCGGCGCAACGCGAGAGTGGCGAAATGGGCCAGAACGCGGACGATCAGCAAACCGCCGCCGGTAATGAGGGCGCCATGTCGAGACAAAACGACGACCAGGACCGCTCGGACGAAGCCAACCAGCCCGACGACCCAGCGCAGTCGCAGCCGTTCAAGAAGCTTGGCGACGCCCTCGAGAAGTGGTACAGGCAGAATCAAGACATCAAAGACGCCATGGACGAGAACCAGGAAGCGCGGCAACAAGATGATTCAGACATGGCCCAGAAGGAACTCCAGCATCTGCAAAATGACAACGACGCCCCGGATGCGCAAGCCCTTGGCACTGCCGCCGAGGACGAGGTGCAACCCATCGATGAGTCCATGGCGATCGACGAAGACAAGAAGGACGATCAGAGCCGATTGGTGCCCCAACAAGACGGCGATAGCGACAACGACAACATGGACATCGACGATGATGCGGACGGTGCGGATCAGGACGAGTCCAAGGACAAGGACATGCCGGAACGCGACGAGTCTCGAAGTGGTGTTGCGACCAGACGAGGCGCCTTCAACCGTGAGCGGTCCATGTCTCCCTCCAGGACAAACCAAATGGAGGAGCCAGAGGACGACACCGTGGAGGAGACATCGACGCAGCTGGACAGCACGCACCTCGGCGACACTGACCGCCCGCTGCGTGACTACCAACAGGCCCTGGAGGCGTGGACGGCGCTCCAGACCAAGACGCACCCACTGTCACTTGCACTCACCTCGCAGCTGCGGCTGATCCTGACGCCCTCACAGTCCACCAAGCTGTCCGGGTCCTACCGCACGGGCAAGCGTCTCAACATCAAGAAGATCATCCCCTACATCGCGTCGAGCTACAAGCGCGACAAGATCTGGATGCGCCGCGCCGTGCCGACGAAGCGCACGTACCAGATCCTGCTGTGCGTCGACGACTCGCAGTCCATGGGCCACACCACCGCGGGGGCCATGGCGCTCGAGTCCCTCGTCATGGTCTCCCGCTCCCTGGCGATGCTCGAGGCCGGGCAGGTCGGCGTCCTGGGCTTCGGCTCCGACGTCTTCACGGCGCACGAGCTGGCCGCGCCGCTCCTGTCGTCGCACGACGCCGGCGCCCGCGTCCTGCAGAACTTCACCTTCGCGCAGGACCGCACCGACGTGGCGCTGCTGATCCGGCGGACGCTGGACCAGCTGCGCGCGGCGCGCGCCACCGCATCCGGGGGCAGGGGCGGTGGTGAGGACCTCTGGCAGCTGGCGCTGATCCTGTCGGACGGGCTTACGCCGTCGGACTCGCACGAGCGGATCCGGCGGATGCTGCGCGAGGCGCTCGAGGAGCGCGTCATGGTCGTCTTCATCATCATGGACGACAGCTCGTCGCGCAAGGGGGACAGCGTGCTGCAGCTTGGCAAGGCCAAGTTCGTGCGGCGGGCCGACGGCTCCAGCGACGTCGTCGTCGAGAGGTACCTCGACACCTTCCCCTTCCAGTACTACCTGATCGTGCACAACCTGGAGGAGCTGCCTGGAGCCCTGGCTGGGCTACTGAGGACGTGGTTTGCGGAGGTTAATTCGTAGCTGGGGTTTCCTTTCTTTTTCCCGTTCGTTTTTGTTGGCATGAGGCAATAGCATGTATACAGGTGTTGGTTGATTAGGACCGGAGTTGGGGTGGGAAAATAGAGTGCTGATTTCGTAATAAAATTTGACATTCACAACTTTATACAGTCTTGAAGAATCCTCTGCATTCGTGAGTGATACTCTACGCAGTGTCAATATTAATGGAGAGAGAAGAGCCACTGTAGTTGCTGCTCAACTACACCTGAATTTCAACTCGTCACTAGGCACGAATCGACCAGGGAAACAGTCGTCCCTCAGGAAGAGCATGCCACTTAGAGCACATCAAATTGCAATAGACTAGGTACTTAGCTACCCATAACAACTAGGCGCGTGACCTCTGACCGAACTCAATTTCAAACCGACTCGGACTCAAACCACCAATCCAGACTCAATCAAACTCTGGACTCAACCCAACTCATGCCACAAGCTTGCAGGGGAAGAAAGGCGATATCAGCGAGTCCACAACGCCGTCCGCCGCAGTCTTCACAACATCCACCTGGTCCAGGATCTCCAACGCCTTCGGGGTGACGGCCCGAGGCGTCCAGCTGTTGGCGGTGACTTGCTCGAGGCCCTTGAACATTTCGAGGTCTTCTTGAGGCTCGCACAGCCAGGGATGCTTCATGGCGCCCGTGGCGGTGATCCTGCGCTCCGGCTTGGTCTGGAAACAGCGACGGATGAAATCCTTTCCTTCCTTGGAGACGTGAGAACCGGAGCGTATCAATGCCACCTCTTCGAAGACATTTCCCAGCTCTCCGGTCGGCTCGTTGATGTTGCGCTGCGGGTGGAGCGCATAGTTCTCTGCGAAGGTCTCGAGGAGGTCGACGGAATGGCACTTTTCCTTCCCGCAGAGGAGGTAGATGGCGAGGACACCAATGCTCCAGATATCTGCTGGTGCGCCAGCCCAAGTCTTCGGGTTGATTATCTCCCTATTCAACTATTAGTCAGTCTGGCGTCTCATTCGATTCATTGTGGAAATACTTACGGTGCCTGCCAACCCCTGGTGCCGCACGGTCCGGTCATGCTTCTGTCGCCGACCATGCAGGTGTGTCCAAAGTCGGTGATGGCGACCCGGTGGCTCGCCGAGGGCGTGGTGGCGCAGAGGATGTTCTCGAGCTTCAGGTCCCGGTGTACGAGTCCCTTGGCGTGCATGTAACCGGCGCCCGTAATGACTTGTCTGATCAGCCACCGAACCTCGATCTCGCTCATAGGGGAGCTGCAGCGCTCAGTAAGCGTGAACAAGTCTCCGCCGGCTGCGAGATCCTCGAAAACGTATAGGTTCGAGCGGCTCTTGTAAGCGCCTCGGAAAGAAGCTAGGTTCGGCTGGGAACTGTCAGGAACAGCCTGGCGTACATAGGACGAAAAGGAACCACTTACATGCTCAATCTGGCTTCTGACTTGTGTCTCCTGCACAAGTCTCTGAATAATAGCTGTGTGGCCCCTCAGCCGCAGAGACTCGAGATTGTAGATCTTGCAGACAACGTAGTTGCCCGTCTCCTCGTCAATGGCGAGGTTGACTTGGGCAGACGCGCCGCTTCCGATCGTGAAGTTTGTGACGGTGTACTTATCGTGAAATTGCTGAATAGTTCGTTAGTAACAATTACTCAACTAGTGCGAACAAGATGATGGACTCACCTGGACTTCCTTTGTCTGGACCTCATTGAGTCTCAGCTTCGGGATGAAAGGGTGGACGATCTCGAACTTCACACCCTCTCCGACGCTGACCACGTCGCCGTGGCGGAGGATTCTTCCAGGAGACACCTTTCTCTTCTCACCGTCCTCTTCACGGCCACCGATGAGGTTGCCGTTGACATAGGTGCCAGAGGTGGAATCGCGGTCTCTAACGTAGACCATGGGGTAGTGCTCCTCGTCAAAGACGACGGTGTAGAACTCGAGTTGCAGTCGGGAGACAAAAGGGTCGTCGATGACGATATCACTGGTACAAGTAAGCCAGAAGTTCCGGAGCAGCTGACTAGGCTTGACCTACTTGTGGGAGTGATCGCGGCCGACCCGCCAAAGGTCATTGGCGTACAGGAAAAGGGTGTCTGTAGAAAAGGTTAGATTCTGAGACTCATAGAAGGGCTTGGAATTGTCAAAAGCTAGTCGGCTTACCCTTCTCGAACTCGCCGCCAGGGTGCTTGACCTCGAACTTGATCTGCGCGACGGCGCCGGGCGGGTTGGATGTCTGGGTATCGGAGGGCGCCATTTTGGGGTGGGACGCTCTTCTTGGGAGTGAAGGTGTGGGATTGGGTTATTAGGTACCAAGCAGCTGAGCTGGTCAAAAGGGCTCTGTCCAGCAGAGAATCGCGAGGCTGATTGCAAAGAGCAGTGAGATGATAGTCAAGATGGATGGCCAAGTTGAGGCAGAAGTCGAGAGATCTGGTGCTAAGGATGGGTCGAAGTCAAGACGGGGGCTGGGGTGAAAAGAAAGATTGGAAGGGAAGTAAGATGAGATGGCCTCTTAAATATGATACTGGTCAGAGTAGGGACGGCGAGGCCGTCGTGATTCAAGACAGTGTATGCGCAGAAACAATGGGATGGAAGCCATTGTGTTGAATATTTCCCTTCGACTGTCTGCGAGGGCCAGCCAACCAGAGGGCGAGGCAGGCAACGGAGCTCCAGTCTGTCACTTTCCAAAATGGGAAATAACAATAGACAATGGGCCATCTTCTGAAGTTCAGAGTGCGCAGACACAATCAGATTGGCTGGATCTGATGGTTGAGGATTCACCCAATAGCAATATTTCCCACGTTGGCAAATATTCACTTCCGACTTCGTATGCAGAGGGTCTTGGTGGTGAGTGATCAGGCAGTCTTGCGGGCAGTAGCTCCCACGTGCCCCTCGAGCCTACCCAAGTTGAGAACGAACACATGTCATGTTGCTGGATCTTGTCAATGTCGCATTGCTCAAGGTCGTAAGTCAACTTCTGCTTTGAGTGGGCAGATCAAGTTGCCGCCACAGACTTGATATCTGCGTGTCGCAAGCATCGCCAATTAGTCGCAGAAATATGCCGTACAGCCAGTCGCTCCCTCGGGCCATTGCGACTGCCATTCGTATTGGAGCTGTTCCCAATTGACTGAAATTGGTCATTTCTCGCATGAGCACGGCAGTAGATGTTCTTTTGAAGCAGACAACAGAGTCTCAGGAATTAGAAGTCCTGTTCCTCGCAATTTATGGCAGGCGATTCCCCAGTGCCTACCTCATCAGCAATGCACAACTACTTGTAGTTGCCTACCTACCTTAGTCTAAGCTCCACAATGGTCAAGCCTGGGGAGCACTTGACCTGCTTGGGTCTTACAGCACACACGTAGACACCTAAGTAGTACACATATAATGCAATCTGGTTCAATACTCCAGCACGACTAAATTGTTCCGCTCGCCATTGCTCAAACAGTGGGTGGTGAAGGGATCACAGACTGACTGTGGTCGTCACTTTGCAGGCGATCCACTTACATAATCACCCGTCCACCCCTGAACCCCTGAGCCTACCGACAGTGCAGCCACGCTGGAGCTCTCACTCACTCATTCGCTCACCGTCAGCTCTGCAACTACGTCACACCTCGGCTGCCACTGACATCTCGACTTCCACGACAAACTGACTGGCCTCACAGCAACAAGCCATTGTCCCAAGCCAACCCGTTGTTGCCAATCGCCTGCCTTTGCCTCGGCCGAACTATCCCAGAAATTAATAAGTAATACAACAACACCACAAAAAGAAACACAAAATGGCAACAGCAACCCTCTGCCGCGGCGCCCTCCGCCGCTCCGCCGCGCCTCTGACCCTGGGCCTCTCAACAGGGCTCTTCCTCGCCCACCGCCAACGCCAGCGGCACCCCATACGCCTCGACGCGGTAGCCGCCTCGCGGCCCAGCTCCCCCGCCACGAGCCGGGCCGTGGCCGGGTCGGAGGACTGGCTGGACCCGGAGGTGATCAGGCAGCTCTCCGGCGGGAGTCTCGCAGGTATGTATGCTCTTGCATATGCGAAGCAACTCGACCCAACCCGACTCATCTCAAGAGCTCCCGATGATTGGAAGAGTATGAGTGGAATCTGACACTCATTTTCTGTAGGCTTCCTGACGGGCCTGGTGGTCAGCGTCTTCTCAAAGACATTGGTCCTGCTCACGGGGCTGGCCATAGTCACAGTGCAGGTGAGTTGCCCCGTCTCATGTGGGCATAAGTGTGCTCCGTGTCCTCGGTAGTGGCCGCCTCATAACAAATTGTTGCAGGTGGCTTCGCGTTGGGGCGTCGACCTGCTCTCCATGCTCAAGATTCGCCAACGCATAGAGTCCTCACGCGTCCTGTCGGCCCTGAACAAGAACCCCACCTTCAAACTGGCCTTTGGAACCACTTTTGCGCTCGCTGCGTTCATGCATTTTTAATGGCTATCTATGCACAATACCATGTAATATACAAACCTCATCACTCCCCACAGAACGAATCGCTGTTTCTTCATGTCCCAGGCACCGGTCCTATGTGGGCAGGTGGATACAAGCACGCTGCCGTAACGGAACAAAGATATTCCCCAAACCATTTCTCGCCAGGTGATAACTCAGAAACCACCAGATTGGTTTTGTGGTGACTCAAGAGGTAGCAGGAGACATCCCATGAGTTGATAAGCTGCTGTGGCATGGTAGCTACCGCGAAAAACGCGCCAACCCGCCGTGGAGGCGACTTGGTGTGAACTTCTGCTTCCGCTGGGAGCCAGCTGTATCTCCCTAGAAGGGCCGTGTCTCCCTCTTCAGCCATGCTAACGTGAGTTCATCGTCCTGGAAGAAGTCCTTTGTCTTCTCGTAGATTTCGTTGTTGTGGTCATTCAACCACTGCTTCTCCTCCGCCGTCAGGAGGTTGACGTCGATCAAGTTCCGGCAGTAGGGCGTCATCGTTACGTGCTCAAACCCAAGGAACGGCCTGTCACCGAACTGGTTTGTCGTCTTGACCTCCTTCACGATGGCGATGTTCTCGATGCGGATCCCGAACTTGCCGTCTTCGTAGTAGCCCGGCTCAATTGACGTCACATTGCCGGCGGCCATGTAGACCTCAGAATACTGCTTCCTAGTGCCTATACCTATGGGCCCTTCATGGACATTCAAATAAGAGCCTACACCGTGGCCGGTGCCATGGCGGTAGTCCAAACCTTCTTTCTGTAGACAGCATGTCAGTTTCATGACCTTTCTGCGCAGTCCCAAGGGAATTCTCACCCAAAGAAATTGGCGTGCTAGGCTATCAAGAGCGAAGCCAGTTACACCCTTAGGAAAGATGGCTCTGTCTAGGGCGATGTTTCCCTTTAGAACAAGGGTGTTAGTCTGGCGCTCCCTCTGCGTCGGTGTGCCGAAATGTAGAGTTCGAGTCGTATCTGTGGTGCCGTCGAGGAACTGTGCTCCGGAATCACACAGGTATATGGCGTTCGGGTCAATGATCGAGCAGTTGCCCTTCTCTGGTTGGTAGTGTATGACCGCCGCACTGGTGGATTGTCAGATCAGTGCCACCGGCTTGTGTTTTACTCGCCTTTTAGACTTACTTGGGGCCCGTCGAGGATATTGTAGGGAATGACAGCCCGACAAAATCCTTCTGTTTTGACCGAAGCTCCTCCAGCTTGTCAGCCGCCGTCACCTCGTCCAGCGTGGCTTTCTTGTTGACCAGCTGGTCCTCCAGCCATGCAAAGTAGGCAGTCAATGCCGCACCGTCTCTGATATGGCACTGCCGCATGCCCTCCAGCTCCGTCTCGTTTTTCACAGCCTTGGCATCGCCGACGGGACTTCTGATCTCTTCGACGGCCTCGTCACCCCCCAGTGCCAGCTTCAACGCCCACGAACCTTTCGTGGAGATGGCAAATTTGTAGGTTGTTTCTTCATCATCGCTATTCGTGGCAGTGCCGTTTCCGCTTACTGCAGTAGCCTTACTGAGGGCCCTTGCATCGTCGAAGAGGCTTTCGTAGGGCTTGACCGTGACGCCAGACTCGGCTAGGTAACTTTGGCCCTCCTGGTCGAGCTTCGCCGAGTCGATATATAATGTGGCTTCGTCAGCCGTGATCACGGCGTAAGAAAAGAAGACAGGGTTATATGGAATGTCGTTCCCGCGCAGATTGAACAGCCAGGCGATCTCGTCCAGCATTGACACGACGAAGCAGTCCAGATGCTTCTTCTTAAGCTCTTTGCGCAGCTCCTCGAGCTTTGTCCTGGTGTCTTTACCAGCGTACTTCTGATGCAGCAACTTCACTGGCTCATTGGGTCGCGGGGGCTTGCCACCAGCCCAGACGATGTCGACCAGGTTCTCGGTGACGGCAGTAAGGTCCAGCCCCCCTTTCCTCTTGATACTCTCGGCCAGTTTCTCAGCAGTCGAGCTGGTTAGCAACGTTGGGTCTACACCGACGACCTTCAGACCGGACGACTGGTCTGCAGACCACTCTTGCCAAGTGGGCACATCTTGCAAGCCCTGCTTGAGGAGGGTCCAGTTGTTGTCCAGCTGTTTCGTTGCCTGGTTGAAGTAGCGGCCGTCGGTTGCAAGGGCAGCCTTGTCGTGTGTGATGACGGCGCACCCTGCGGAGCCGCTGAAGCCGCAAATGAACTTCCTCCTCTCATCGCAGGGTGCAATATACTCGGACGAGTGGCTATCTTCGGACGGAACAACTATGCAGGGGCATCTTTAGAAGTATTCTTCAAATGAGGGGCTCCCGGGGGTTCAATTATGTGTACTAACTGTATATATCCAGCTTGCGCTCCCTCATGAGCCTGCGCAGCTCGGAGAGCTGGTAGCTGGTGTCGACGGTCTCCATTTCGGTATTAATAGAGCTGGAACTGACGCAGGCCTTATGGGATAGAGATACGGGCGCGCAGCTGAATCTGGGGTGGAAGAGAACGCCTCTGGCTTTGTGAATAGCTGGCTGAAGCTGGGCAGCAACTGGCTTTACCTTGAAAGGGGCAAGAAACAGCCTGGGCGAGCACAACAACATGGGCGGGGCAGAAGGAGCGAAAGTAAAAAAAAGGTGTGCAATGGCATCGACGGAGGGGAAGGTGGAGGGGAGGTTGTATGCTGCGCGGTTCCGAGTGGGATGTGTCCACCCCCCACCTTCCTCGAGTCGCCAATCGAGTGCGGCCCACACAAGCTCTCCTGCTGCATTTGGCAAGCTTCAGGAGGTCCCCAGGGCGGGGTGAACCACTCAGGCACTAACACACCGGGAATCCAGCCTATCATGTCACCGCCTTTGATAGCTTCTGGTAAAGAGGTGCACAAAGAGAGATATGCCATGGAACAACCAAGCAATTTTAGCCGCAAGACTGAGGGACTCGTCACATACGTACAGTCAAACTGGTTGAGAAAACAGGTGTTCGAGCCGTTTTTGTGCCCATTTTGAGTTCTCGAAGGAAGTAGATAGACTTTTTAAGCGCAATTAGGCTGCCTGTTGGTTGCTTTGACCTCTTTGCAGTCCTCGAGTCCAATCCGCTGCGTGGGTTGCGTCGGCACAAGTTTGTACTGGTGAATGTCCACTGATACCAGGCAATTATGGATGAACACCAGCACAGGTCCACTGGTAAAAGCCCTCGTACTGCACGACCGTCGATCTGACGCGTAAGGAAGCAGGAGCCATGAAATTGCGAAATCATGGACTTTTCCAGTCTTGAAATGCAACATCATCCTCCAGCAGTATGCAATGGGCCGGTCGACTCCATTGGTATGAGTTGCTGCAGGCATTCTTATCGATACGGTCCGCAACGGTCATTTTCCCAAACCTCGCCCCACTTGTAAGAACAAACGGCTCGTCCGTATACTGCGAGTCGGTGCTTAAATAGGCCTCCTCAGGTGAATTGATTCACACCCGGATCTGGGGCGTTAGCCTCGACGTCCCTCGCCTTCGCTGACCTGCCCATGCCATTCCGTTGAGCAAGGAGCCCCCCAGAGCAGTCTCCACACTCGCCGTCTCACAAGCCCCACCACCCCACCGCGTTGCTCTCTCACGCAGCACAGTAGAAGTCCCTCGTTGCACCGCCGTCCCTGAACGGTGCGGTGCGCAGGCTGAGACAATCTTTTGGCCGGGGCTGTTTGCCGGTCGCCATGTTGACTGCACAGCAAGATGGAGCCCCTACCACTGCCATCAAACCTGGACGAGGCCGAATCGGTAAGAAACAACCCCTCAGTCCCATATCAAGCAAAACATGCCCACATGCTCACCTCATACAGTTGATATTGGCGCTGTACCGGCCTGCGCCGCCTGAGGTCATTTCGAGGACCCAGGACGCGCTGCAGCGCCTCCAGCGCTCACAGCTGGGATGGCAGTTCGCTCATGGCATGCTGGAGCGCCCGGACGACCAGGTCAAGTTCTTCGGCGCCCTCACCATCATCATCAAGCTCAACACCGAGAGCTCGGCCCTGGCAGAGGACGACGCGAGGCAGTTGCTCCAGAGCCTGGTCGGCTGGTTCGTGCGGTCCCTCGCCGACGGCAGCGGCGCCCTCGTCATCCGCAAGCTGGCCTCCGCCCTCGTCACCTTCTTCATTCACTTCCCCCACCTCTGGCCCGGTTGCGTTCACCATCTGCTCTACTGCTTCGACGCTGGACGCGCAGTTCCTAGGGACGAGGCTAGAAATGCCCCTACTTCGGCCCTGCTCGCCGGCCTCGATGAGACGAGGCTGATGGCTGCTATCTGGTTCATCACGGTGTTCGTCGAGGAGATTGCAAAGACCGAGATGAAGTCACAGAAATAGTAAGTCTCAGCTCTCCGAGTGATAGTTATTTGCTAATTCGGTACAGCTTAGCAGTGCATGAAAGCCTTGCCCAGAACTCAGAGGACGTGACAGCTCTTTTAGCTTGCGGACTAGCCAACACCTCTCCGAGTGGCATCAGGATTCGAGAAGAGACTATCAAATGTTTGCAGGTAAGGTTGAATGTCCATTGAAGGGAGGGACTCGGACTGGCAAAGTACTTGCCATTCGGCTCCGTTGAGAGTTTGAGTGAGGTAGCTAACGGCCAACGCAGTCTTGGATTCTCTACGAACAGCGACTTCCATCGTCTGACGACACGCTGACGAAGCCTCTACGCAACCTGATCATCCCAGCACTGAAATGCATACAAACTGAAGAGCTTACTGAGACGACGATGGAGCTTTTCATAGACATCCTTCAGAACTATTCTGGTTTTCTGAGAGACGAACACTACGAAGCCCTCTTTGCCTTGTTTGAGAGTGACTGGTCCAGAGATCGCTATATGCAGCTTTCTTCTGGTGACTTCGACTTTGCCTTCACGCAATATGGAATTCTGATGATCGCTTTCGGCGACGCAAAAGTGCAGACCCTTATGGAAGGCGTGGACGAGCGATCGCATAGGATGCTTCAAAGACTTTGCGGCCTTCTGAACTGCAGTGGCATTCTTGTTGCAGAGGACAAGATCTTTGTTTCCGCCCTCGAATTCTGGGCCACATTTGTCGAGACTCTGACGGATACAGTCTACATGGAGGAGGCAACGGCTTACAGCTGGTTGCCATTTGCCATGAGCCAAGTCATGGATGCTATCTCACACTGCTATGGCAAGATCCAGCTCGTCGATCATTCTACGTGGAGCGAGATAGACTCCAATGATAGAGCTGGCTGGGTTGAGGCCAGGAAAGACGTCGCCGATTTCTTGCTGGCGGTCTGGACTCTCAAAGGGAAGTCCCTCGTGACCACCTTCGTTGATCTGCTTCTCCAGGCCTTGCCGGCCCGAGAATGGGCTCGGATCGAGGCATCTCTCTTCTGTCTTGGAGCGATCAGCGACTGTGTTGGGGACAGCGGAGACTGTGACCAAGACCTGCACAAGGTCTTCTCTTCTGAGCTGTTTCAATTGGTTGGCCCAGGACCGGCCAGGACATCAATACCGCCTCGACTGTTGCAGACAAGCTTGTCTACAATTGAGCGGTTTTCTGATTTCTTCGAGCGTCATCAGCAATATCTTCCTGCGGCTCTCGAACTCCTCTTCAATGTTGTTGGCGAAGACGGGGCGCTCGGAGGCTCTTCCTCCAAATCCATAATGACGCTCTGCTCTTCCTGTCGATCCCTGCTCAAGGACCATATCGAGGGTTTCCTTCAGCATTATCATCGCATCCATGGCCTAGGAATCGACTCAATCGCAGAGGAGAGAATCATGACAGGCATCGCTTCCATAGTCCAAGCGATCCCGGAAGAAGAGCGAAGGTTCGGCTACCTTGAAGATCTCATTGCTTTGCTCAACAGTGATACACAGCACTGCCTTCGCCTGAAAGAGCATCCACAATTGGCCAATGAACCAGACATGAAGTCGTGGGTCGAGACCAGGCTTCGAGCTGATATCCTTTCTCAGAAGCATGCCCCAACATCTGTGGATGAAGCGGCTCTCATCATAGCAGAGAGAGTTTTGAGGAGCATAGCAAGCATGGGCAAGGGCATGCAGAGCCTTTCCGAGGCGCCTATTGAACTAGATGCTGAGGAGGAGAGAGCGCCTCAAATCACCAATGAGCGCCTTTTAGGCATCCAGAACCACATTGTGACTATGGTAAGCCAGATACACCAAGCCTTTGGTCAGAGTGGCGAGGTAACAGAAACGATCTGCAACATCTTTCGAGCGGGTTTCTCTGAGACGGAACCAGGCCCGTTCGTCTTTCCCCCAGCTCTTGTCATCCAATTCTTTACACAAAACGGTCCAAACAGCCCTAGGATAGGCAGCATGATCAGCACCATGTGCTCTTTCGTGAGTTCCTTGAACAACCGACCCAGGACACAGGTCCTAGAGTGTCTCGCTGCTCTATTACCATGGGTGCTTGGTCTGCTGAAGGCAATATCGGGTAAGCACAAAATCCAGGACCAAACGAAAGCTGCAAATATCTGACATTTAGAAGAACCCGACAATGATCCCGATCTGACACAGAGCGGTATTGACTTTTTGAACCGCATCATGTCGCGGTATCCCGAGGCCCTACTGCAGCTCCAACCGACCAGTGATTTGGAGTTCTTCTTCATGTTCGCTCTGAGGGTGTTAGATGGAAAAGAGCCCCTGCCGAAGGGCAGTGCCTGTGACTTCTGGGTACGTACTCTCAAGATTAACTTTGCGACACGTGCTTGAATTGGAAAGACCGCGGCTGACCAGTAACAAGTCTGCATTCGTCGCCATCAAGAGTGACGACGCCTCGGTGCAGGCCGGCTTCAGCAACGCCCTAGAACATCTCGGGCCACTCCTCACGCGGTCCCTTGTGCAGAACATCGGCGGCAACGCCTCGCGCAGCGAGCTGGACAAGCTGAGTGACCCGCTGAAGAAGCTTGTTGTCCAGCACCCCCGGGCGAAGCAGTGGCTCGAGGCTGCTCTGCTCGACCCGTCATTCCCTAGCACGAAGGTGACCGCTGAGGACAAGTCCATGTTCGCGAAGAAGGTCACAAAGTAAGTTATTCTTCTTCCAAGCCTGGTGTTGTCTATCTCTAGGTATCAATTTGCTGATTCATGTTCACAGCCTGCGAGGTGCGAGGCAGACAAACACTGTTGTTAGGGACTTCTGGTTGGCCTCAAGAGGTTCAAGTTTTGCGTATGCATCTTGATCCTGGTATATTTGTCCTTAGCTAGCATGTCGGACTAAGCGTTTGGTACAAGCGGGATGAGAAGATAGATCGGGAAGAATGAGATGCAAATCATAGATACCTCACATAGTTGCATATGCAGACGATTAAAGCTGACAATGTTTGCTTGCCAACTTTCTCAGAAGTTTTCCTTCCCCTTTTCTGTAGACCCGATGCTACAAATATAAGGCGGAGAACAGAATGGTGATAGCTATTCCCGACATGTGCAAGCATATGTTCTCTTCTGTCGCTGATGAATTTTCGCATGAAGTGGAATAGAACATGTATATGCTGAGTACACGGCTTTATATGCCTTTTTCACAGATCTTACATACACACAGCACATCATGCTAAAAACCCACGGCTTCCTTGACAAGCTTCATCGTAGCGTCCGCGCTCGCCCTGGCCTTCTCGGCGCCCACGGCCTCGATCTCATCCAGCTCCTTCCCGTCACTGTTGCCCAGCAGCTCCATGTACCTCTCACGCACATCCCTCAGCTCAGCGACGACCGCGTCCGCGGTCCTCTCCTTGAGCGCCTTGAGCGGGTGCTGCGAGCCCGTAAAGTCCCCCGCCACCTCCTCCGGGGTCCTGCTCTCTTCCTTCCCGTCCTTCCCGAGGATGGCCAGGATCTCCAGCAGGTTCGACACGCCAGGGCGCGCCGCCGGGTCGTAGCTGACGAAGCCGCTCTGCGAATCCGTCACGGCGCGCATGACCTTCTTCTTGACCTCGGCCGGCGAGTCCGTGATCAGCACCCGGCTCGCGGCGTTGGCGTCCGACTTGCTCATCTTTTTTGTCGGGTCCGTCAGGCTCATGACGCGCCGCGCCGGGCTGACGATGGTCTCGGGCGGGACCAGCACCCCTGTACCGCCGTACGTGTGGTTGAACCCGGCCGCGCACTCGCGCGCGAACTCGAGGTGCTGCCGCTGGTCCTCGCCGACGGGGACGTGCGTGGCGCGGTGGACGAGGATGTCCGCGGCCTGGAGGACGGGGTAGGAGAAGAGGCCGAGCTTGAGGGCGGCCGCTGACTTGTTGCCGCCGCCGCCGTTGTCATCGGCAGCCGGCAGGGCAGACGCGTCGTCCGGGAGCGACAGCTTGCTCTTCCACTGCGTCATGCGCGACAGGTACCCCATGGACGCGGTGCACGAGAGCACCCACATGAGCTCGGCGTGCGCGGGCACGGACGACTGGTGGAAGATTGTGCTGCGCGCCGGGTCCAGGCCCACGGCCAGCAGGGCGGCGAGCATCTCGCGCCGCCACCGCCGCAGCTGGGCCGCCTCCTGGGGCAGCGTGATGGCGTGCAGGTCCACCACCGAGAACAGCAGCCGCGTCGGGGCGCCGCGGTCTGCTGTCGCCGCTTCGTCCTGCAGCGCGACCCACTGCGACAGCGCGCCGAGGTAGTTCCCCAGGTGCGGCACGCCCGTGGGCTGGATGCCTGAGAAGATCACTTTTGGGTTGCCATTGCTGGGGGCTGTGGTAGCACTTGTTGTTGTTGAGGCTGTACGGTGCTGCTGAGAACATGTCTGTGAGAATGCTGGTTGTGTGGGCGGTTGGACATTGCCGGACGATGCGAATTGCGCCGCCCGCGCTACAGACCTCAATGCTGATGTCGTCCGTGTCCGCCTGCACAGCATTATGTGGTTGAGTTGCTCATCCGAGCAGTCTACTCGGTGGCGTGGTGTAATTTTGGGGCCGAGGCGGTTCTGTTTGGGACGTTGCGCTTGAGGTTCAAGGTGCAGAGCGCCGAGATTTTACCTAGGCTCAATAGGCCGAATCAATACAATTTGGATTATGTCGATTGCAAAAGGACCAGCATATTGACTCCTGCCTTGTTCATAGATGCTTTTTTGCCTTTTTTAACATCCCCAATGCCGGACAATTACTCTTCATACGTCATAACCTTTCAATTTGTGAGGCACCGCCGGTATATCGAGCCATGCAAGATGCCTCAACTGTGCACGATTCTGTGTACCACAAATATAACACATTTTCTTCATTTACAGTATATCTACCGACCTCCGGCCAGCTTGTACCTCTCACTTGTGAGAAGCTCATCCACCTTCTCCACCGTCGCGATCTCCCTGTCTTGGCCCAAGAGGTTGTATTTCTCATCGATCAAGGGTTTGGCCTCCTCATATGCCTGGTCCAATTCTTTGGCGACATCTGTGCAATCGAATTAGTACACAACTACTGGTAATAGTTCATGAAGGAGACTGAGAGACTTACCAAGGCTGCTGAACTCCCACACGTTGGCCTTCATACCCACACCTGCCTGCTGGTGCTTCTGCAGGAAAGCCAGCCAGATCTGCACCGTCTCCGGATGTCCGTCACGGATCTGGATAAGCCTGCGACGCGTAATTCGCTCAAAGTTCTCCTGCGACTTCTTGAAGATGAAACTGGATTTAGGCACCGTCCACCTCTGGATGATCTTGGGCAGCGGGGTCGGCCCGTACGCGGGAAGACCCAGGTAGTACGCCGCGCGCAGGGCAAAGTCGCAGAATGACTCCAGCGGCCGAATGCTATAGGATCGCAGCTGCAGGTTGCAGGAGGGGACGTTGTACTTTGCTTGCCGGCGGAGCGGTTGCAGATAGAAAGCCTGCACATTACGCGGGAGTCGCGACGGCTCATCTGGGACGTCGTCCTCTTCGGTAGTCAACTGAGCAGCCTTCTCCTCTGCCTTGTCCCCCAGTTCTTTCTCCGCCGCTGCCGTCAGACTGTCGCGTCTTGATTTCCTCGGTTTCTTTGCAGCGGGTGCAGCCGGAGCATCATTATGGCTGGCCGGCTCCTGTGGCGAGGTCTTCTTGTCGAGCGCACTCGTCGCGATCTTCTCATTGACAACGTCTTGGGCCTCTGTCGCCGTCAAGACTACAGGTTCAGAGATTTCCGTCTCGCCGCCTCCCACCTCTTCGGTTTCACGCACTTCTTCCGCTGCGTTGACGATCTCGTCTGAGGGCGCAGCTGGTGTCTCCGCAGTAGACGCCGAGTCGGATGCGACAGATTGGTCTTCGGCCGTGGCACCGGTAGGGACATCCTGCTCCGTTACGGCCTCTGGGGCTTGGCTCTGCGATGCGACAGATGCGGCCTCGAGGGTCTCCTGACTTCGAGACTGGACCTCTCCTGAGACCTCCTCGGTCGTGGCAGAAGGACTTGCGTCATGTGGCGCATTGTCCGCTGAGTCCTCGATGATAGTTCCGACCTGTTGTGCTGCACGACGTCCCTCTCCCAGCTCTTCGAACTCGCGGAGGCCGGCCTGGATTTGCGCAGACAAACTCTCCACATCCTGCATTTTAGACCTGACGAACGCGTCATTCGGCCGCGAAACTTTGACGTCCGCTTGCTTCTCACTCGCAGCAGCGGCCTCGGCCGCCTCGATTTGCCTTGCTACTACCTCCGAAATGCCGGCCTCGATCTCAGCGCTCGCAGTCTTGACTTGCTGGAACGCAGACTTGAAGGTGTCGTTGAACCTCGGCAGAGCGGCTGCTTTGGAGCCTGATGGCTCGATCCCTGCGACTTCAGCTTCCGCGACCGGTTCCCCGGGAACTACGTAGGCGAATTCGGTCGGCTCGGCCTGCTGGACTTCTATCTCGCCTTTTGGAGCTTGCGGGCGCTCTGGAGGTTCTAGGTGCTCTTCCGGATTGACATCTTGGGCCTCCTCCGCCAGATTTGTGGGCGCCGACTCCTGGGTATCGGGGGACGGTTGCTTCGAAGGCTCCTCGGCAGAGCTGTCCGGCTTGGGGGGTTGGTCTTTGGTTCTGTGCAACACACACATCAGTGATGGGTCCAAGTCTCCTCCCAGACCTGATCTTCATCTTTCGCGTACATTGACGAGTTGCAGCGGAGCTGGGTCCGCAGCTGTGAGGCTCGGACGTAATAAGGCGTGCGGATCGGACGAGAGGGCACAAGTTGCTGATTGAAGCAGGTCAGCATTCGCAGAGCTTCAATTTGTGTTCCAATTCAAAAGACCTACCAGCCGCCTCTGCAATATGGCCCTCAGCGGCCGTAATACGGGTGGCGCATTCATCTCTGCATGATCTTGAACGGGGACGCAAAGTGAGGATTATCAAGCTCCAGAAAGTTTGTGCTTTGGCTCAAGTGGGTATCGATTACAACCCCAACCCTGACTCTGAGCTCTTGTGAAAATCTGCTCTCTGCCTGGCAAAGCAAATGATATTTACGAGAGGGCAATCATGATCAAGATAGTGATGAGTTTATTGGTTGTAAATTTTAGTTTTTGCGTCATTCTTCCTGTCTGCTTCTATGTATTTCAAGAGCTGCAGGTGCCGGACGGGTTCGACTGAAACTCCTGCTCGGGATGATGATGTGGCTTCTGAGTGACACTGCAGTTGTGCTCGCATCCCATCCACAGGGCCATGACTGTTTTCCCCTGCTTTTACCGCGAGGCTGTGAAAACAGTCGATGGTCCGCTTTGCTTTGCTTGGCTTCGCGCGTCAAGCTACCCGGGATCCTAGCCAAAGATCGAGCTTGCTGTGACACGAGCTGGTTGTTGACCCGCCGCCCTGCTTCGAACTGTCCGAGCTGGCATGCTGCGCATGTTCTGAAAACATGGTGTGCGCCGGTTCACACTACCGCGCAAGGACTGGTGACAGACTGCGTATGTGCATAGTTGCCTCCGTCAAGTGCTCTATGGGAACAGAGAGCACTCTGACGGTCCAGCTTCCGGCTTTCAGCGTCTCTTTCTCCTCGCTGCCATAAGCTTCTTGTAATGACCCTTCTTGCCACTCATCTTCTTTTCCTGGATCTTCTGGTACCTGTCCTTGAACTTGCCGTCCGACTCTCCAGTGGCCAGCACCTCCTCGACAAGAGTACGCTTCCTCTCCTTTCTTGTCAGTCGTCCATTATGGTGCTCAATCGGTCCTTCGACCAAAGTTCCAAACTGAGAGAAGGTCGGGAAGGCTTCCTTGCGAGAATCTTTTCTGAAAAACTTTTTGCGGTCGACGATGCCCCTCATTCGAAGCAATTGAAATTCTCGCTTCACCTTGGGGTCATCGATCTGGGTGCGTGGCATATAGTTCCACGCAGCGCCGGCGTTGTCTGGTACGGACTATTCACCCAGTTAGCGAGCTGATCTGGAAACGACGAGCAAGACAATATGGATGAGACGTGGTCCATCGAGAGTAACTATGATATAGGTAATCATGGATGTGCAGGATCTGCCCCCATAACGGGGGCTCGTCGCCGCTCATTCGAAATTGGGATAAGATTTCATCATAGGACATATGGATGGGAAGTGGATGTGTGAGCGTACCTTTTTGTCCTTAGATTTTAGCTGGGGCACCCGAAGCGTCAAATGCTTGCTTCCAGTTACCGGCTTGCCAACCGACGGTGTGGGAGGTGATGGCTTCACGGCGAGCGTGAGGTTTGCTTTGTTGTTGACGGCAACATCGCGAGCCTGCCTGCCGGCTAGTGAAAGCTCGGCAGAGGTCAGGAGCTGGTCTATGTCATTTTCAGACAGGTCAACAGCCGTCATAATGAACGCTGTGAGTTTGTCTGTTCAAGACGTTGATGGAGAGGAGAGAAAGGATTGGGAGTGAGTGACGCCTAAGCATTTCGAAATTTTGAAGGAGTTGCGAGAAAAAAAGATACCAGGGTGGCACGGACCACACTTAGCTCCATATCTCTTGGCGAGGGAGCTAGACCAAAACCGCTAGGCTGCCTCAAGCCGAACAGGTTTCAAGGTACAAAGGTACTTAGTACTTGCCCGTTAAGCCGGACTTGGAGATGCCGTCGGTGAGGTCACAGAAGGGAACCTGTGTGGCATCTCAACACACTCTCTAAGACCTCCACGGACACCCAAGCCCCCCCTGATCTGGTCTGCCACACTTTGCCAGTTGTCATATAGCCATGGATGCGCTACTGTAAGCTGCAGGCGCTGCAGGTTTGGATTATGAGGCTGCTTGCGATGGGGAACACGGGCCGTCCGTGTCTACGTCGCAAGCGCTGGCATGTCATATTGGTGACAAGGTGCTTGAGGTGTGGTGAGCTGGTGAGCTGGTGAGCTGGGTGCCGTGCAGTGTGTGTGCGGGTTGAGACAGAGGGTAGGGGCATCGGGTTGATGGAATAGGTGTCGGAAAGTGCTGTGCTGGGGGCGGACGTGTTGAGTCCCATTTTCCCTCCGGCTTGATGCCCAACCCTGCTGCTGGCCCTGACCGCCCCTCATACTTTAATCGTCATCTTCCCTTCCAGAGTACATAGTATTTATTAGTAGTTGGATTTCAGTCCTCAGCCCTGTCGATTTCGTCACGATCTCTCTGTGTCCAGCGAAGATCTCGGGGACGCGAAAAAAGCATATAAAAACCGTACGTTCACTCGCGTGGGGACCTTCCGTCTCACGCCTTGGGTGGACGACCCCGAGCAGCCCCTCCCCCTCACGCCTTCCACCCGCTGCCCGTTGCTCCCCTCCCCTCTTCCTAGCTTGCCCGCGCTAGCTGACTGGCCCGAGTTCGTCCTCTAAAACAGACGAGCTTCTCAGGCAAACTCCACCTTGGTCACCCATTCGCTACTCCGTACTTCAACTCAAAAGCCACCCCAGCCAATCAATTGACCGAGCCCATCGCAGCTATCAAGTAAGGTGAGTTCGTCAGATCCGGCCCATCCACAGAGCTTCCCAAAGATGGCGTCGGCACCCTTGGGACCAACGAGCGCGCAGCGCAACCAGTAGCGCGCCTGTTGCGCCTTGCAACTCGAGTCAACAGTCAAAAGAAAACATCAAGTCGCCGCCGAGGCGCAAACATGCAGGCGCTCGGGTGCGAGCCACGGGAATGCTGGGCAGCGGACCAGCACGATCTGCGTCTGACGCGCCAAACGCGCCGCCCACAGTGAACCAGTGCTAATTGCTGTCTGTTTTTTTCGCGCAACACAGGACTCGAAGCCGAGATCGTCGCCAAACTCGAGTCACCCGCTCATCTTGTGCATCGTGAACCCGCCGGATCCTACAATCGCGCGACGGTCCGACCTCTCATAAGTCGACTTCGCTCACCACCACCTACCACCCCTCCTCTTGCGTTGTCGCGTCGTCGTCGTGTTTCCATCCCATCATGGATCCATCCCAGAATCAACAGCAAGGGCAGCAGCAACAGACCAGGCCGGTATACGACACCAGCCACGGTGGACACTATGGTAAGCTACATAACCTGGCCTCCACCTCATGCGACCAGCCAGGAAGAAGCTGACGGTGCGACACGAATCAGGCGCGAGCGCAGCGGTTTGTTTGCCCTTCCACCGAAACCCAACGACACGACTGGTCGCTCTTGGCCGACTCATCCACTAACACAAGATCGCAAACCACTAGCTGTCCGCCCAGGGTTATGCGCCGGCAGAGCTCTACACGGGCCCTTGGGCAAACGTCCACCAGGGTCTCAATGGGCAATACAAGGACATCCTCACGACGTACTGGCAGCAGACAATCAATCACCTTGAGAGCGACTCCCACGACTACAAGCTGCACCAGCTACCTCTCGCCCGTATAAAGAAGGTCATGAAGGCAGATCCCGAGGTCAAGATGATCAGTGCCGAGGCCCCGATACTGTTCGCCAAGGGTTGTGATATCTTCATTACGGAGCTCACTATGCGCGCATGGATCCACGCTGAGGAGAACAAGCGACGAACCCTGCAGCGGTCCGACATCGCTTCGGCACTCGCCAAGTCCGACATGTTCGACTTCCTCATCGACATTGTCCCTCGCGAGGAGGCAGCTTCGCACTCCAAAAGGCAGGCAGGCCAGCAGCAAGCCGGTCAGGGTGTGCCGCAGGCAGCACAGGCCTTGCCTGGACAGCACGTCCAAGCCAACCATGCACAGCACCCCATGGGGCCGACGGACTACGGCATGCCCGGCCACGCCCTCGGCACAGAAGCCGACTACCGCCAACCGCCTAACATGTACCCTGGCCAAGTCGCCGCCAATCCCCAGGCTGCATATGGTCAGGCACAGGCCCCCATGTACGGCGAGATGCCGCCCATGTATGGCTACGAAGCCATGCAGCCACAACAAGTAAGTCCCCCTGTCTCCTCCGCCATTGTTCGCCGTTCGTTCGCCTAATCGTTGTCTTTCTGCATGCACCACAAATGCCACCACCTGAGGATTACAATTCTTAACATGCTTCATCTCGACCAGAGCGCCTGAAAAGCCTGCTGCCTCGACAGAGAGAGGAAGAATAGACGGATACCCTCGTGCCTTGATTTTCTTGTTATTTTATGATGCTTGAGACAACAGGACGTTACCCCACCAGCAGCCTGACGCGGGTCGATTGGTTCGGTGTACACGGCAGACAGGATCGGGAGCTTTCGAACACTGTGATTCAAAGTCCAACGACGATGTGCCCATCGAGTCGCTACTGAACATGGCGTTATTTTAGTAGAGACAAATTGACGAATTCTTTTGCTTTGCGAGTAAACTGAGCGTGCTTCCCGGTGCAAGTATGCCAATTATCGTGACAGACGGACACACGAGACGGTAGACGAGCACTAGCCTCGACCGGATTGACAGAAGGCTCGCAATGGCAAAGTCGTACATGCCGCTCAGCTTTTAAAGCCGAACCGTGACGAGAGATTGGCCATTGTAGCCGCGGCGCGATTTGGCGCCTCGACCGTGTGCGTGAGCTTCTCGAGCAGGACAGGTCCGTTCATGGCATTGACCCTACCATAGTGCCGGTTGCGCACCGAGATGTCGTAGAAGTCGTCAGCATTCTCAGCCTGTAGCAGCTTGACCGTCTGTTCGAGCTCCTGAAGGACCTCCATGAGCATGAACGAGTTATCCAGTCCTGAGACGAATTCGACTAAGCACTGCACGTCCAAGGCCATGGCGGCCACGCCGTTGGGGTTGATGGTCTTGACTTCGGGCTGGAGGGGCAAGGCCTGCAGAGGCGGTTTTGTTAGTACTTTGGTCATGGACAGTCCGTGGCAGGACTTGGCACAACGACTTACCAGTATTCTTTCCGCTGCATGGTTGAGAGCATCGTAGTAGATGAGCTCCTTGATTTCCCGAGGGAGGCCGAGCAGTGTCGAGTTCATGATGTTCGACAAGTATCTAGTCAGTGTCTGAACATAATTGCTCGGCTCGGTTGAAGGGGTTGTTGACATCCTGCATACTCGGTTAGTATCACCGCCATAGTGTAGAATCAACCACCACAGGGCCGCTCCCGACTTACCAGTCGTATTCCGCCGTGTCGACAAGGTCGTCAATCTTCGAGTTGACCAGCTCGAAAATACGCTTCTCAGCCGTCTTCTTGTTGTTCCTGAACTGCTCAGTGGCGCTCAGGGTCACCGGTCCACCGGCCGACGTGGAAGATCGAGCCCTGATCAGAAGCTGCTCAAGTTCCTGACACGCGATCTCAAAGTGCTCCAGGTTGATGAGAATCTGAACTATCTGGCCCAGGTATTGGGAGCTCAATCGCTCAACTAGCGACTGGCATACCTTCTGGGTCAAGAGCTCATCCAGTGACTGCGAGAGCGAGTCAGAAAATAAGACAAATATTTGGTATCAAGCACGAATGTTTCTTACCTTTCTCAATGTGTCATCAATAACATTGGGATGCTGGAAGTGGTCATCGGCAAAGAAATAAAACTGGTTAAGGAAATTCCTGATGTCGATGCAGCATAACGGGTACATTTGCGAAAATGGCAGAACACACGGGAACGTCAGTTCCTCGACCGGTGTGTCCTGCGTGAACCAGCTGACGTTGACGACCTTCTCGTATTCCTCGGCGCTATTGATCGCCATTGGCATGTAGTCATCCGTGGAAACTATCTCTTGGAAGTCTTCACTGAATCGGCGTTTCAGCAAGTCGGCGTACGTGTCAAACAATTTGAGCAGGAAATTATCCAACATGGTGACAGGATAGCCCCAGCCTTCCATGGATTGGATGAAAAGCGCGTAGACCGACTTGATCTTGAGCAGTACTTCCGCATTGGTAATGTTGCCTAATGAACGGGATGTGAGAGTGATTGCGGAAGTGCACATGGAGTCCCAAAGCTCATCCACGTCCACGCCAGACCGCAACTGCGGCACGCGCTGCATTGTTGCCTTTTCGATGACCGCAAAGCCCGCAATGCCTTCTAGGAGGCTGTTCAGGGACGGCTCTTCTTCACCGTCGACGTGGATCGAGGACGGTATCAAGAGATCTTTTTGCTGTCGTCTTGTTGCAGCGTAGTCGGCACGAAGTTTGTCGCTCCGACCAAGAGCTTGATGGATGTGCAAACATTCGAACAAGGGCTGGAAGTCCACTTGAAGCTCCTCGTTGTCAAGTACGTCGAACTCTTCAGCTTCGTCGTAAACAAGTTCGATTGCGGAATTCAGCTTAAAGTTGCTGAGGGTATCATTGTTTTCCGAGCGTTCCTTGTGTTTTGATCTCCTCATCTCTGTATGATAGAATGTCACCTCGCCCAAGAACTGTGAGGTCTCGCGGATGCGGAAAAGCCATGTGTTTAAATCGTTCATGACAGCGTCGCCTATTGACTTTTGGGAAGTTGGGATGGACTTTTGGATCATATCTGCCAGCTGTTGCTGTGTGGCATACTTGTTCTGAATTATGGGGATCAGGTGCTCGTTCTGCAGGTCCTCCAGCGACTTCAGGGCGGCGTAGTATCTCTTCTTCCGTATCAGCTCATGCGCGTTGTTTACGGCGTGCAGTATTTTGAGAGACCCGTTCAGGGCATCAGAAGCATCGGCAACGTTCTGCCGGATGGCCCTCTTGTCGACCAGCTTCTGCTTCTGCTCAGCCAGCTCCTGGGTGCTCGACTGTATGGATTGATTCAATTCTAGGATCTCGGAGGTCAAATTTATTGTGCCCTCGCGGACCTTCTGGAGTTGGGTGACGGAGCTCAGGAACTCCTCGTGCTTCGTCAGGCCGATGTTCTCGATCTCGGCCTCGCGGTCCTCGGCGTAGTGGGAGAGGCTCTGGGCCAGGGAGCTAGTTCGATTACTGGTGCTGGCATCTTTTAGGAGCGGGATGAGTTGATCGAGAAAGTCTAAGTCGGAAGAAGCCAAGATGATCTATGAGAAACTGTCAGTCGGATACACTGGCCGTTCGCTCTCGTCGCTCTCGTCGCTCTCGTCGCTCTCGTCGCTCTCGTCCTGACAAGATGAACCACTGACCTCCCCGACGGCAGAGCCGTAGTCATCGAATGTTTGAGCTCTCCGCGGCATGCTGGATCGCTGGACGAGTTGTAGCTACTGAGAAGGAATTTGGATCGCAGGGCGCTGGGTATGAGGACTGAGGGCCGTCCTCTCCTGTCCAACAGGGAATGGATGTTACGCAATCACAGCATCAGAAGTGCTGCGTGCGCTGCGCTGAAGCTAGTTTTGCCGGCCCAGGACTAAGTGGCTCGAGTAATGGGTGGACTGATCTGTTTTCACTCATGGGTGGCCAGAAGTATGCCGCTGGGTGTTAGCTATGGGCCGGGCATACACTTGGGATGGAGGCACTCTGAGACGGGTGCAGTGTTGGACTGGACTGCTGGCCGGTGCTCGGTACATTCGCATCATACTTGGGGTGGAATGGACTCCAGGCAGCAGGGATACGACATGCAGATGACGGGACAGGGGTCCAAGCCTCAGCCCAGACGGCTCCAGCCGTCGCCAGCTGCATCTGACTTCAATCTTGTCCCTTCAGTGTAATGGCCCCATCCACTGTCAATTCATGAAATGGCTCCAGATCGGACTGCATAAATACTTTTGACATGATCATCGTCTATCATACCTATATGATACTCGTTTGTGAGCATGCAAAAGAATGTTCTGTACATAAGGAGATTTTGGTCCTGCAGCAGAGGCCTTGCTTGAGCCATACTGAACAACTCCTGCAGAATGACCCATGGGTAACCTTCTCGAATGTCCTTCAGCTGGACTTCAATTAAATAACAAAAACGTATCAAGCTGATTAGCCATTGGTAGGTGGCATTCAAATCACTTGATGATTCCATCTTACGACATTACTTTCTGCATCGCCGTCGCCAAAAGGGGTCAGGTCGTAATGTCTTGGGCAATCCAACGGTGACGACTATGTTGCTTACTGTGGAAGTTCATCAGAGTTAAGTACTTATGGAATCCAGAGTCTGCAGCTCTCATTGTCCAGGCATGAAACGGTGCTCAAAGAATGTAGAGAGTGTAGATACTTGCCACAGTTTCGAGCCACCGTCGAGAAGAATCAACCATAGCTGTGCACATATGCTGAAATTTGACTATCAAGGCTTATGTACAGTACTGAAGCTCTGGAAACCTTTGGAAAAGACTGTGGCTATCATGTTGAAGCAGGCGGTCCAGAGGGAAGGTGTGAAGGCGACTCGGGACACAGCCACGGTTCGATGAGGCCGATAACCAACAACTCTTCAGGCAAACAATGATGGCAAGGCCAGCAGTAATTCGGTAACTACCTGAGCAGTTACTCATAAATGGTACCGAGCTCTCTCAGTGAAACCAGGTCGAGCTTTTTACCTGGTTCGTGGTCGTCTACAGAGATAATTCACTCCTACTCCCTTGATCGCTTCCTCAAGCAGGCGAAACTCCCTCTTCCCTCCTTCCCCATTTGAAATCTTCCAACCTTCTCTCCTTTCTCTCACACTTTCCCGGACTTTGATTTGCACCATAGCGACTGCCTTTCTTGATGCATTGACAGTCTGGTCTCTGCCTCTCGTTTTGCGCACCTTCTCCGAGTTCTCTATCAACCTCCGTTTTTGGACTTTTGGATTTGGACCTTTGGACTTTTGGGCATCGATATCACGCCTCCACCTCGTTCCCTTCAGGCGTCCTCTTCGAGTGCCGTTTGTCGCCTTCACCAGTCACTCTTCACCTCTCCTACCCCTGTCACCCTGTCACCTACCCAAGCACGTCTTTCTTCTCTTTAAGACCTCGGGCTTTTCTCCGAACACCTGCTTTCCATCCTCGCCAAAATCCAACAACCTCATAACACCCTTGGCGATTGAAATCGACAACCAACATCACTCTTGGTACCATGGTTCAACCACATGAGGTGTTCCATCCGTCTTCGCCTCCCAGCGAGGGCGGTGCTGACTCCTACAACCACGAGGGTACACCAGACACCCGTCTGACAGCCTTCTCTCCCCTAGAGGAGTCTTCCAAGTCCTCCCGCCTCTTCAGTGCCCTCAGCCTGAGCGGTGGAAATGACAGAGGTCAGCCCCTCGAATTCCAGAGCCCCACCGGTCTTCACCATGTCACCTCTCCCGACTCCTTCGGCCCTAGTGCCAGTGAAAAGGACCCCTTTGTCAGCTCCCCTCCCGAGAAACGCCAAACGAAGCTGTCAGCTACTGCCTCAACTTTCAAGCCTCTCTCCACTCCAATCGTTTCCACGCCAGTCGTCGCCTATGGCTCGTCCAGTGTCACTCCCAAGCCCCTTGGACGTGCTCTGGCCACAATTACTGTGTGCCCAAAGACCGGTCTGTTCCTGGCGCCAGGATTGAGCCACAACATGGGATTGACCCGGACTTTGAGTGTCTCGTCCCCGGAAGGTGTGACCGTAGACGCAGTCAAACAGTACCTCGAGGTGAGTACAACGAAAACAACTGGACAGTGGCAGGATGGCTAATCTCTTGACAGGCTCTCGAGGCGTACGGCGCCCCCTTCCAAGGGCGTCCTGATCCTCTCTTCGCCCACAGCTCAAAGGAGGTTTACATCCGTGCCACGAACATCAGAGATGCTTCACGAATCTTGAACGGCTCCAGTGGCAAGCCTGATGACTGGAAAATCGAGTGTGTGTCTGCCGAAGAGGCCAACAAGGTCTGCTACTCCCTCCCTCCTTTCAGCTTCAATGGCATATGCTAACACAAGACTAGTCATGCGGATATGAGCTGGCCAGCAAGCACGAATGCCAACAAACCCTTACTATTCTTCCCTCTGCCAATCTGGGTGAGTCTCAGATTGAGGCCAATATCCTTATATACTTCAGAGATCGCGGCATCTACGCCTTGGAGCACCAGCCATCCGACATTGCAGACACCCTTCACTGGATCGTCGAGTTCGACGACCTTGATCCCGCCTGGGTCACTCTGAATATGGACAAGGGCTGGGTCCCGGTAAGCTCTGCCTCTGACAGAGACTGATTGAGCATCACTGACTCTGTTTTATAGGTTGCAGACGTTTTCTACATGATGATGTCGTCGTTCGGCCTGGATGGCAAGACTCCACGTGGAGTTAACTGCAGTGCCCAGTTGCACTCGCCCGTCATCAGCCGCACTGGAAGTCTTGAAGCCTCAAACGGACTGGACGCCATGTCACTGGTGAGCTCGCCATTGGCCATGCAGTCGATGGCTGGAGCTGTGTTCCCCTCAGCTCTATCCTTCGGCAGTCCGATGCAGATGGCCTCCTGGCCGATGTACCCATGGCCCCATACTGTGCATTCGCCGCAGGGCAGCTATCACGGCCTCATGTCTCCGGAGTCTATCTCAGCGACTACTCATTCGGCCTTCCAGATGTCGCCGATCTCTTCGCACCAGTCACCAGGTACAGCGTCTCCAAAGACGAACATGTTCGGCCGCCCGATTCCAAGCTTTCAGCGCTCTGAGGGACGCCGAAACTCGGCCATGCGTATCAATCGAACTCAGTTCAGCCCTCCAAGCCCTCACCACAACCATGTCGATATCAATAGAATCAAAGCAGGCACTGATGTTCGCACCACCGTATGTCGTAACAACCCCCCCCCCCCGTACCTACTGCATTGGCTAACGACCACAGATCATGCTTCGCAATATTCCGAATAAAGTGGACCAAAAGATGCTCAAGCGCATCGTTGATGAGTCAAGCTGGGGCAAGTACGACTTCATGTACCTGAGAATTGATTTCGCCAACGACTGCAATGTTGGCTATGCGTTCATCAACTTTGTTGATCCCCTCGACATTATTGATTTCGTCAACAAGCGGGCCAACAAGCGGTGGAATTGCTTCAGGAGCGACAAGGTCGCCGAGATCTCGTACGCCAGTAAGTTTGTATGCTCGTAGAGGTCCTTAAACTGGCTCTGATAATCCACTCAGCCATCCAGGGCAAAGACTGTCTTGTCCAGAAGTTTCGCAACAGTTCTGTGATGCTGGAGGCACACCATTACCGCCCCAAGGTAAATTCACCCACCAGGAAGGTGTTTATCTCAGCAATGCTAACGATGGCAGCTTTACTACACTACGAATGGACCTGTGCCAGAGCTGGCCGGTATCGAGGAGATATTCCCAGTTCCAGACAATCAGTCGAAGATGAAGCGAAGCTGTGAGAACGCGGAGCATGTTGGTGAGTGGAAAGAGTTACCTTTTGTGCATGCAGTTCAATTGACTAAACTCGTCTCGACCTGTAGGTCTTTTCACACCCAATGCTGGCCAACAGTTTCGTGACGAGCAGCGCCATCGCCGATCCCAGTAAGTTTTGCCTACTCAAGGCTTGCGTCTACAGCATGCTGACATACACAGATACGATCGAGGCACTCGGCTCGCGGCGCTCGAAGAGTGTGACACCTTCGACGTGTACCCTCAGGAGGCCGTCCACTAGCGCACCTCATCACCTGGAGAGCCACTCGAACCACAGCGTTTTCACAAGAAACCACATGGCTGGCCTGGCGAAGCACCACCCAACTCTCTTGCTATTTATGGGTTGACCCTGAGCTGCAGCGCAGATTTTGACAAGTTTGGCAATGTTTTAAGTACCAAGAGTTATCTTTTTCTTCTCTGCCTTTCTCTTTTTGCCAAATGTTTGAGTGACCCCATGAGGCGTTTCACAAATCTTCATAATCTTTGATGAGACGCGCTTGCTCACACGCTCTACATCTCCCAATCGGTGTGCTACATCATGGTATCACCTACTGAATTGAGTGTCTTGGCCTAGGAGCCAGTTGGGGTTGGCAATACGTCTGGCAAAGCAGGAAAGACATCAACCCACGTGCGTCGTTCTATGTCGATGGCATCAATTTCATAGAACTTGGAGGGTAGTCTCCGCTGGAATGTAGCCTAGCTCAAGTCAAGAATTCATTGGCTTGGCCATAATAAATCTGTATTGCTTCGTCGCGGCCTCTGCAAAACGTGCGAAATTTCTCACCTGTCTCGTAGATTCTTGTCGCACAATACGGGAACGCTCAAGCTACACACGTTGTTGACACGTGAACATTAAATCTGAGCCATCCGAGTGTAGACTGGCATGCATGGAAAATGAAGCAGCTTTGCAGAGATCTCAGGCAAGCAAGATATGAGCAGGCTCACACCATTGTCTTCAAATGTGTGCAAAACGAGTGGAGTAAGAGTGTCCACTGATTGGGAGCCCCCTGATTGTGACCCAAAGGGCATTCTTCATTTCGCCGAAAGAATTCCAGTGGATGTGTTGATGGTATCGATGCTATGTAGACCTCTACGTTATTAAGATAAAGAGATTTAGAGAAGTTGAACTGCTTTCCCAAAGGTGATTACATTCAAGAAGATGTTGATGGCCTCGTTAGAATATAATCAAGGCTTCTGCATCGTACCAACTTTGATCCCTATTTACTCTGTCGCGTTCCATCAATTGATACCTGTTCCTTGTCATATTAATGATAAAACTGATAGGGTTTTATTTCGGCTTACCTTGGTGCAGAGTAGCAGAATTCGGCCAACATCATGAGACCAATGCAAACCCGAGACCCGGTGCCCGGAATGACAGCCAAATCTTTTCGAGTTCTACCACAGTACTAGGATCCGAATCGCGGACTGGGTTTCACCGCGATAGCAACTTGCACCAGCGACGCGGGACTTCCCGTTGCTCCCTTATGTTTGGCTGAATCCGATTCTGCTCCCTTCCAGGTGCCGCCGCTTTTCAACCAGGTTCGGTGATGAGATTTTGGAGAACGGACACTGGTCTCATTGGTGATTCTTCTAGAAAGATTCGAATTAGCATTTGAGATATTTATGCCTGCAATCCATTCCCAACGGTCCCACTGTCACAATTGGAATTAGACTATCAACTCGCAAGCGCTGTATTTGTGTTCTTGCCCACATTGAGGCTCATGGAATCTGAAATCAGCTGGGAACACGGCCTGCTGAGGTTTTAGGTTGTGTCAGCGCGAGGGTTTGATTTGTTATCGTTGTAAGATTGCATGTTCCAGTCACGAACTTGCAGAAAACAATGCTTTGGTATATTTTCAGTCTTAACTTTGAACTGTTTCTATAGTGCGTGCCTCCACTCTGCTCTTTGAAACCCTGGGACTACATCAACAACCTGGTCATAATCCATTTTCCGATTCAACCTGGCAAAGTGAAGCCTCATCCCAGCCGCAAGCAGCGCCAGCAGCGCAATGAACGACGCACAGGTAAGAAGGCCCCTCCGATACACTGGCGCATCCTGCGCCCGGAACGCAACAGAGCTGATGATACCACCTGTGGGAATCGCAGTGGCGAACATGCCCAGCCGCAGCGCTCTCCCTGTGGACGTGGGGCTATTGCTCGCGATCCATTCGGCGACCAGCGGTGGCGGCGTAAAGGTGCCAGCCATCAGGACATAGGTGAGGAAGTACCCGACGTCGACCCCGTTGCGACCTGAAAGGTCCAGCGTGGCAAGGAGAATCCACGCCAGGGCCGCGAGGGCCGCGAAAGAGGCGATGAGCACGGCGCGCTGCTGGATGCGGTTGTTGAGGAAGGTCGCGCCCAGCTGGCACGCCATGGCAGTGAGGTGCGGCCCGATCGTGAATAAATTTGCCCGCACTGTGTCCTTGGTCAGGCGCCTGATCATTGACGGCAGGAAGTTTGCCGCCCCCGTCAGTGCGACTCCGAAGCTGAGTGCCATGAGCATAAACGCCCAGCTCTCCCACTGCAGCAGGGTTGCGCGCGCGTCCACCCACCGGAACCTGTCCAGCTCCTTCTCGCTGCCGCCCGCGGCGACGGCATCCAGCGTGCCCTCCTCGAGCCGCGCCCGCGCGAGCTTCTTCTCCTCGGGCGAGAAGAAGCGGCTCGACTCGACGCTCCGCGGAAGCACTACGAAGAGGACCACCGACATCGCCACAGTAATGGCCCCCTCGATAAGGAAGAGGTAACGCCACCCGCTGAGAGCGCGCCCCCGCCACTGGAACACGGCAAAGGATATGAGGCCCGATACGGCCCCCGCGACGTTGACGGCGGAGAAGAAGCAGGCGATGCGCAGGCTCAGCTCGCGGCGCGTGTAGAAGAGGCTGCCGTAGTAGCTCGGCAGCGGGAGGAAGGCGGCCTCGAGGACGCCCAGTACCATGCGGCAGGCGAGCATCCCGCCGAAGCTCGCCGTCGCGGCGCCCGCCATGGCGACGGCGCCGAAGCCGAACATGGCCACGGGGAGCACGCGCGAGGGGCTGAACTTCTTGGCCAGCAGGGAGAAGGGGACGGACGAGAGGGCCAGCGGGATGTAGAAGAGGACGAGGAGGAGCTGGAACTGGTTCCCTTCGAGGTGGAGGTCGCGCTCTAGGGTGTCTGACTTTGCGTTGCCGATGTTGGACCGGTCGATTGCGTGTGTGAGGAGGCCACACGCTGGAATACGTGTTAGTGGTGAAGATATCGCGTGAGAGCAACAAAGTGTGTGTGCGGAACGCCGGTGGAAGACGCATACCAAGAGCTGGGAGGACGAGCAGGTCGATCTTCCGGAGGAGTTTCTTCTGAAGCTTCTCATCGACAGTAGGTGTCAGAGTAGAGGAGGAGGGATTGCTTTGCAATCCAAACTCTGTCGCCTTCTCCGCCGCCGATAATCTGTTGACGTCCGACATCGCCGTCGTGCTTGTAATCTTCGCAACTCCTGGTGAATAAATTATTGGCTTACACTGACCCGGGCATTTAATCAGCATCACCAAGTCTTCAGCCCTACGATCAGCCGGGGAGGCTTTAAGCTTATAAAGAACCCCATGCGCGCCCGTTGATGTGTCAAAATGTGTCAAGTTTCAGATCGGCAAGTCATTCGCACAAGATCGATTGAATTGCCCGAAGGCATGCTGGGAGCTTGTGTTTTGCCAAGCGTATCATCGTCGCTCCACGGGCCTATGCGTTACCTACTATGTAGAGTAATCGGTGCATTTGTAGTTGTGAGGACCATGCTTTTGTTTGTCGTCGGCATTCGTAAGGCACTATATCCATGTATTCTACTATACCATGTGGACTAGTGAAAATCTGGGAGATACCCCAGATTTGAATGGAGATCCCTGTCAAGAAACGCTTCAGACAACCACGTTACACTTGCGCCCGCTTCAGGTTGGGAATCAAACTCGTCTGCATCGACCGCAGACGTTCAAGGGTAGGCGCCTACGATCACCTACACCTCAAGCGAAACTCCGCGATACATCTCAGACACATGATCTGAAACCTCGTCGACTCTGCCAAAAGCCGACCTGAGGCCAGACTCCACGGCGGCACATCACTAGAAATTCACTAGTACGACATACATTGCACCGTTGGAGTGTCAGTACGCTCATCTCGAATAATATGCGGCACAACCTCGGGAAGACATTGGTCAAATACAAGTTGTTATTCTGCTGAAATGTCAAACAAGAAACGCTATCAAGTATGCTGTCATGGCGGGTCCTGCTCAGGCAGGGCGGGTAGAGGCTTCCGCGAGGATTCTGCACCCAGATCCGATAAAGGTGATCGTGTTAATGGTGGTTTGCTTGGTACCATGGTATCATCATCAGGGTCATCTATTCGTTGCACATCTTCCACCTCGACCGTCGAATCTCTCGAGTCGACGAAGGGCGCGGACGGGCTGTCTGAGAACTCATCCTCGTCATCCCCCTCCTCATCTTCGCCAACCTCGATAGCCACCGAAGACATCGGGTCACCGCGTACAGGATCAAACGCCTGCGGTGTCGCAGTGCTGGTCTCATCTGACCCCTGGTCATGCCTATCTCGGTCGAAGAACTCTTCGTCCGGCGTGAGCTCATTAATTCTGATTTTTGGGGCCGCCTGGTGATGTGGGCGTGGACGCGGTGGTGGGGGTGTGCCATTGTCATTACTATCGAACTCCTCGGATGTGGGTGTTAGCGGCAGCACCTTGTCGGTGTATGAGACCTTGCGACGTGCGACTCCATTATGCCGAGGTGCCGGGACCTGCGCGCCGGCTGGGCGAAGGGTGCCCACATTGCCATTGCGGTCCGGTGTATTTGATCGACTGACGGACTGCGGTGATCCGGGTGGCCATCGGGGTGAGCCGAGATACGAGTTTATAAACTGCGATGTGGAGGTCACCGGCCACTGGTCAGTGCTCATGCCAGTGCCACCGAACACGCCTCGGCTGAAGACGACCAGGACGAGACAGCAGAGTAGCAGGACGGACTGGAATATTGCCATCCGTTTTTGAAAAATGACTTCGTCCCTGAGCGCGATGATGTCGCGCTGCGATTGTTCGCGTTGTGTCTCCAAGGCAATCACCGTTGACTGCCAGATCTGGTCATAGTCCTGGCGGACTCTACGCAACTCGGAGAAGACTGTGCTGTTCAGATTATCGAGAAAAGAGTCCACGCGTGAGATTTGCTTGCGTTCCATCTTCTTGAGGGCCTCCTGGAGGAACTTGGACTGTTCCTCAATGTATTGGAGAGACAGAGTGGTATTAGACTCGAGAAACTGAAGTCGCTTGGACACGGATTTGAAGAACGACTCTTGGACCGTTGGGGAGGCTGGCGTGGAGGACGAAGTGCTGGTTCCGTTCTTGTTTTGAGAGTTAGTCTTCGACGACTGTTGGGAGGAGTGTCCGGACACAGAGTTCTTCGTGGCAGGTTTTGCAGACGGCGAATTTTTCGTCTTGGATGAAGCTGATGGCTTCGGTGGCGTCACGGATGATCTCGGAACCTCCGCTTCGACAATCTTCTGGATGGTTTGTGTTGTATTCGCCACCGTATCAGCCGCTCTGTTGGATGTAGAGTGACGAGGAACGGATGACGTAGATGTATTTGAGATCGTATTAGTCGATGTTGACGAGCTCAGTGAAGGGGAAGAGGCGACTGTAGAAGCGGCGGTCGAGTTTACACTAGCCGCAGAGACCCCAGTATCCTTGGTGCTTGGGGCAGACTGAGAGGACGGGATGCTGCTGTTTGGTAAGGCTGACGGAGAAACATCTAGGGTCTCTGTCGTCGTGGGTGTGCCGATGGCACATGTGTCGTGTGAAGAATCGTTGAAATAAAGAGGATACCACGGAGACAGACTGTATCCGGGAAACACTTCGCTGATAGCAACAGGAGCTGTCGTATCCTCGGCAGTAGGCTCGGCTTCTGCCTCAGGGACACTCTGGTGCATGGACTCTTCCTCCGGAACCGCCTCGGGACCACTGATCGTCTCGGCTGGTTCGTCGTCCTCAAGACCTCCTTCAGCGTCCTTCCACGAGTCCAACATACGTGTTCCATGAACCCGGAGTAGAGAAACAGGGCAGTAATATTCGTTACCGTAGTGTGACAAAAACTCGATCCGGATGTACTTTGCCCATATCTTTGGGTTCTCAATGAGAAATGACTGTATATCCCTGGAGTTCCTCGCCTGAAATGTTCCCACGTCCTTCCACTTCTCCATCTTGACTGGATACTTGTCGCTCACGCTGATGCGGAAACTGCGGATCATGCTGGAGAAGAACTCGAAGTTTGCCAAAACAACGGTGTCGACGAGGATATCCTCGCTGAGCTCGACAATAACGAACTTGTTCTCCTGAGAGCACGTAAACAGCATGTAGGAATCCTTGTTCTCGACGAGAATGGCCTTTGGATTTTGGGCACCAGGGCTGGCCTTCAGCACCGTCGCACCACCATCGAATGACGAATAGGAAAATCTCTCCTTGCAAGTCTTTCCGGCATCCTTGGGACGGCGATAGTGTCCGACGCCTTTATCAACAGGAGTGTCCTGCACTTCTGCACTTGGCGTGTCGGTGGAGGCGGTTCCGGCCCTGGAACTATCAGCGGCCGTCATCTCCGAGATCTTGTCTGACAAGACGTCAAAGTCCAGCGAGATCTCGCCGTCTTCACCCCAGCCATCAAGGCCACCGGCCACATTGGGGTCCGCCTCTCGGGCCTCGCGGCGCTTCCTGTCCTTCAGGTCGGCTAGGTCTTGACCCGACTTCTTCAGCATCATAGCCTTCCATTCATCGAAGGACATGAACGACCCCGTGGCCAGATCCTCGGCATCTTCCTCGGCCTGCTTAGCTGCTGCGTCCCCCTCCTGCGTGCCTGATTTTCCCTGATCGGCATGCTGGTCGGCCGGTGCGGAGGCTTGCGTGCTGTTTTCCGCTGACGCCTGTTCTGGATTCGAACTCTGTGTCGCTGTCGCCGCCACCGTGCCATTCGTCGAGCTGCCAGACGTCCCCGCGGCGCTAGCGGTGGTGGTTGCACTGCCCGAGGCCGTTTGCTGCGATGCAGACCATGCGGTTGGCAGACATAGTTGCGGAAGAGTGTGGGTGATGTAATTGATTGTCCTGGCCTCGCAGAGTCCAGTGGAAGCACCCAGGGGGGAATCGGTGGAGTCCTGGCCGGCAGAAATACCGGGGGCCCCAAGGAGGAGGAGGGCCCGGAGGGAGGGAGGGCTCAAGAGTGGAAGTCGCATCGTCGCTGTTGGCAATCCATAGTCGTGGCAGCAGAGGAGCGTGCTGTGCTGTCGTGGGAGAATGCTGCACACGGAAAACACGTCGTCGTTGATGTTGAGGCTGCTCCAGCCTGTCGTCAAGACTCTGTTGAGGCTGGCAAGGGAAAATGGACATCAAAGCCTGTTCTGGACCGGACCGGACCAACAGAAAGTGTTCCAAGAAAGTGCAAGCCCGTCGTCATTTCTGCAGGTCAGCCCTCGACTTTACTCCATTGAGCCCCTAATCAATCCCAGACAGGGATTCCAGCCCCAATTGCCGCCCGTTAAGCTCTGGGCCAGCTGGGGGGGGGGGGGGTTTCCGAGGGTCCAGGCCCCAAGCGTCCCCAAATCCTGCTGCCAGATCATGCTGCACGGGGCGCCACGTGCACCGGGCATGCTGGGCGGGAGCAGGCGGGATAGGTGGGAATCCAGCTTTGCTGCTACTTCCAATCTGCATGACGGAGTGGCAGATCCACGAGATCCACACCCAAGCTCGGCGTTTCCCTTCGGTTGAACCTGAACCCCATTGCCTGCCAGCTGTCCTGACTAGACTGACTAGACTGTCTGAATATTCTCAGTCCTCCTCCTCGTCCATGGCATAGCATCAGAGGCCGCCCGAATTTACATCTCCGCCCCGCATCTCTCCTCCCACCATGTCAACCCAGAGGCTGAGCTTCCTCTACCCGCACCTGTTTCGCACGGCCAGATTGGGCGAATCTGCCGCCGGATCCAGAAGCGGCCGCTGTCGGAGACGAGCCATAACCACTCCCAGCAGTCCCTGCAACCACCCTCGGTCTGCTAAGGCGTCATTCGGTACCTCGACGACCTCAAAGAAGGCGAGCTTCGCCCCGCGAGTGGGCAAAGGCATCGAGCCCAAGCCCCTGGGCACCGTGCAAGATGCCCCCGCCCTCGAATCGCACATGACGGGGTCCAAGCAGCCCTTGGGCAAGGTACAAGCTGCTGACGCCCTCGAGTTGGAAGTGCAAGGCACAGGGGCTTCCCCGGTGGGATCCTCTCCTTCTGCTACAGAAGGCACTGGGAAAAGGGACGCCAGAGAGAGCACGCCGGAGCAGAGGAAGGATGCTGCAAAGGCGCTGGATCCAGCCACGGACCCGCCCAAGAAGACCCTCAGCTCCCCGGGCGTGTCCTCCTCGGAAAAGGCCAAAAAAGAAGGCGACGCGGAGGCAGACGACCAGGACGGCGCCCCCAAGGGGAAGAGCGCAAGCGGGCCCATGGACGCCATCCTGCACATGGAACCGCCCGAGGAGAAGAAGCCCGAGGACAAGCCGCCGCATCTCGCGCCCTCGCCCTACGTGCACCACTTCGACAGCTACTCGCTGGTCAAGCAGCTCGAGGTGGGCGGCTACACGCAGACCCAGGCCATCACGGCCATGAAGGCGGTGCGAGCGCTGCTGGCGCAGCACCTCGACACGGCGCAGGGCGGCCTGATCAGCAAGAGCGACGTCGAGAACGAGACGTACCTGTTCCGCGCCGCGTGCGCCGAGCTCAGCACCGAGGTCAAGAACAACAGGCGCGTGGCGGACGAACAGCTGCGCCAGCAGCGCACCTTCCTGCAGCACGAGGTCGATAACACCACCCAGGCGCTGACCCAGGAGCTGGCCACGCTCAACGACAACGTCAAGGGCATGTTCAACGATCGGAAGATGGCCGTCAGGGAGGAACAGAAGGCTGCTGAGAGCGCTGTGAGTTTTGCCCATCCCTCTTCCTCAAATTCCCCAGCACTTCCTCTATACCCTCAGCCTCAGCATACTGACATGTCGAATCACCCACAGACCCAGCAGATAGCCTACAAGATTAGCGTCACGCTCAACAGCGACTCCAAGTCCGAGATCGAGGCCGTGCGCTGGGTCCTGGCTAGGCGCGCCGTCACCGGTCTCTTCTTCATGGTCGCGCTCTCGCTGCTCGCCCTGCGGGTCAATAACGTTTTCTCGCAGAAGCAGAAGAAGGAGGAGGAGAAGGTAAAACAGGAGGCCGCCGCCATCAAGATGAACGACGGCAGCAGGGACGTGGCGCCCTCGCCGGACGCCGCCGAGATACTGGCGGCAAACTAAGGAAGATATATACGCATACATACACACACTGCGCAGTGCATAGAGATACCCTTGAAATAGAATACACGCCTTCCTGAAATGTAAACCATGCTCCCCTTGAATTCGTCAGCAAGTCCCACCGCTCGGGACGCTAATTTGAGGCCACTATGTTGTAAGCTTTCAGGTCTTGACGGAATGCGCGAGCCATCTGCCTGACTTGAGTCACTTATTCGCGGTCATCAGTGCGGGCATCCTATCTCAATGTCTTCTGGATCATGGCGATTCAAGGGTCCACGCCATTGTTGTATCAATAGTGACTTTATTGTGTTGTAAATTTGCAACGCAGTGTGCTATTCTATAAATGTGTCTAATCCATGGTATCACTTGAAAACGTAGCAAACATCGACGGCTATGCGTCAGGGTTCGGGGCCCTAAATCAGTTGCCTCCAAAGTCCATCTTGAGCGCAATGGTCGGCTGCCCGGAGCCCGAGTCGGCATCCTTCTCGGCGCTCTCGTTCGTCCTCCCGCTCTTGATCACCTCCTCCATGAACGCCTTCTGGCCCTCGCTCATGCCCGCCACGATGCCCCGGAAGCTGGCCTGCTCGACCGACGCCAGCTCCAGCAGCCGCGCGCTCGTCTCGCGGTAGATTTCCTTGTCCTCGGGGCCCTCGCTCGCGGCGCGCGACAGCAGCGTGGGGAGCACCAGCGACATGGCGATGGCGGTGTGGTGCTTGGACACGACGCCGACGTACTGCGAGAGCGTGTGCGCGACGAGAGCGCGTGCGCGCTCTGGGTCCTCGCGGTCTGTGGTCGTCACGAAGGAGATCAGACGCGGCAGCAAGAACCGGGTTATGGTTTCGTCGGCCACGGTGGGCTTGCCTCGCAGGAGGAGTGACCGAACACAGTTGGCCGCGATCTTGGCAGTCTGGCTTCATTGTTAGCAAAGAATAGTCGATGGGTCAACTGGCGATGCATACCATGCGATCCGAGAGACAATCCACCAGCTCCTCCAAGAATTTGGCCACGATGGGGTCGTTAGCCGACAGGTGATTCTGCCCGCCTGTGAAGAGGATGCTGATAGCCAACAGGCTGTTCTTGACATTCGCAAGGTCCGTTGGCTTCTCCCGTCTCTGCGAGTGGAGGTAGATGGACAAGAAGCGTCGCAAGCAGCCTTGAAGCTGGACATCTGTGGGCCCACTGTTTCCCTCTCGTGGGCCAGCCATAGTCGCGATGAAGCGTTTCAGCGTTGGAAGAGCTTGCGGTACGACAACCTCCTGGCACAATGGTGTCGACAGAATTGTGGCAAAAATGTGGATGAGGCAAGCGTGTAAATCTGTCTTGATGACAGCGGGGAAAACCTCGGCAGCGTCGACCAGAGCATTCAGAGAGGTGCGGATGAGCAGTACAGCCTCTTCGGTCAGCACATGACGGACTGGCTGGTTGGCTTCTGTCAAATTCGGCAAGAGCCCGGCCAGTACCAAGACGATGATACGCGTCAGCTCAAAGAGCTGCTCAATATCCTCGGAGAGCTCTCCGTTGTCTGGCTCCGCCGACTTCCTGGCCGCAGGGTGCGCAACGCAGAGCGCCCTGGCAATCTCAACAATGACGCCTTGCACGTCCAAGCCATCGGTCAGCACAAGCCGATCCAGGAGGTCCATAGTCTCCGAGAAAATGGCCTCTCTGTAGATGGCATGGCCTGAAACACTCGGATGCAAGATCTTCTTAAGAGCTTGGAGAATCTCGAGTGTTTGCTCCTGGCGAGCAAGCGAGTCTGCGTGACCTGGTTTCGCAGCAAGAGCCTCGAACGCGATACCGAAGAGAACGAAGAAGAAGGCTAGCGGCTCATCGCGGTAGTTGATGTCTGACCCTCTGGAATGGCCATTGGTTGCAGCGTCTGCAGTGGTCTTGCCGTCAAGGGCATCGAACACAAATTCACTGTCTTGTCCGATCAAGCTCGCAATAGCATCCACAAGCTTCAACCACGAATCCTGGTAGAACTTGAGAAGCGTCTCACGGTTGAGCGCCGCGTAGATGGTGTCCAGACTACCGGACAATGATGGTGGGCCGAGCGTCATGGAAATATCTGGCTCGAATCTCAGTCGAGCGAACTCCCTGAGTGACTCAAGCCACAGTGGAGTCAGCATGCCAATGTGTGCTTTCAGCACCTCGAGCAGGTAGGGCTGTTCAGTGCTCGCAACTTGCAACTCCGCCCAGGCCGAGAAGACCGCCATCTTGACCATGACCTGAGCATTGGAGCTCAATCCCTTCAGCTCGCCTATGCCGGCGTTGTCATTTTCGGTGGCGAAGTTCTCGAGGGCGCTCACAAGAGTCTTCAGGATCCTACCCATTCGATCGACATCTTTCACAATACCAGTGGCAATGAAAGCCGCGCACACATTAACAGCCTCTGACGCCAGCTCAGGGGATGAATCAGCTGCAAAGGCGGGCGTCAGTGCAGAGCTAATCTGAGCTTGGTACTGCTCCAGAAGCATTGCCTCATCGAAGTCCGGATCAGGAGTCTTTCCGAACATCTTCAGTACTGCGCCAATGATCTTGAGACCCCAAATGCGTTGTTCCAGGACACCAGACGTTGAAGCCGAGAACGCCATGCGCACGACATCTGCAATTCTGCTCTGTAGTGCCAGCTGGGCCGCTGACTCTCCGTTCGTCATGACATCCTTATTGATAAAGACGAAGACATCATTGAGGAGGGTCATCGCAAAGGCTATGACTTGCCATCTCAGCGGTTCCACGTCAGAGCCCGAACCGCCCTCCTTATCATCCTTGGCCACACCACCAGCTGCTGCAAACCCGGCCACCTCTTCGTCCTGAATGTCAACGTTTGCAGTAGTCTTCCTGGTCAACACCTGGATGTCGGCGACAGCCTTGGGCCTTGTAAGCTTCAAGACGCCTTGGAATCTCTGAAGCCAATCTGCCGTGTCTGTTAAGCAGGTCTGACGCATCCAGTTCTGGATGATATTTCGTATGCCATCATGGTCCGGTTTTGCGTCGAGTGCAAGCCATAAGTGATCCTCCAGGCCTGGTTCTGCGGCTCTTATGACATCGTATGGGTCGCGCTTCATGATGTTGTAGATGCCATCGATCGCGACGTCTCGGAGTGTAGAATGACCCGAATTAAGATACTTCTGAAGCAACTTGACATAGTCGGCGAAGTACATGTACCCGGGTGCATACAGAGATAGATGTTCTAGACATCCAAGGCTCGCCGTCTGGACTTGTGTGTCTTCTTCATCTTGAAGATACCCAACTAGCGTGAGTATAAGCTCTCTGGACTTACTGATGTCTTGCAAGTCCGGGCCGAGGACGTTGATCAAAGAATCAACGCATCTTGTGATGGATGCCGTTGTGGATAGCTCCAACTCTAGATTCATGGAGATCGCAGATCCGACCTCTGCATTGTGTGTATCAGACACATAGAGTTGAGCAAGCATGCCAAGCGCGCTCGAAACATATGGAGAGAAACCTAAGCCTGCGGCATCGGCAGCACGCGCTAGAGCCTCCAGGGCCCAGAAATGCACGGTCGGGTGCGGATCGTTACACAGGGACATGAGTATGCCGAGAATAGTCTTGAGGTGATACCCAGCGGCCATGCCGCCAACTTTGGCCTGAATGCAGCCCAAAGCCATGGCACATCCTGCTCTGGCACTGGGCTCCCTGTTGACCACGATCGTGTCTACGAGGAACTTGATCTCTGAATTTGTGAACGCATTGCCGCAAGCATTGCAAAGGCGAGCAATAGCAGCATAGCCCAGGTTTCTCAAATACTGATCTGGGTCGAGTACAAAGCCCCGGATCATGTCTTGGAGCAGCTTCTCGACTTGCAGGTTGGTGACATCTCCCGGAGGTGATCTAGTCTCCTTGACGGCAACCTTGAGTGTTGACAGGAAGGCTGTGGCCACATTGACTTTGATGGCTGCTTTCCGTGCCGCGTCGCGTTCGCCTGAGCCGGCTGCCATAAACGAAGCAATTTGTTCCAGAATACTCTCCTGGACTTTAGCTGGCGTGAGTGGGAACGCGAATGCGAACAGCTGGATAGCCATGTTCACGACCTCGGTAGCCGGAGGGTTCGTCAGACAGTTGAACGCTTCCTGCCCGCCAATGTAGAGGGTAGATGCGTCGTGCTCCAGTGCGCCACATACGGGGGACAACAAAAGATTCTCCATCGCGTCCTCTGGGCTGTTGTCTTCTGTAAGAGACTGCTCCACGGAGCTTTCATGCTGCCCAGGCAGTCTCTTGACGCTGAAGCCATTGACAAGGCCAGTCACACCGTACCCAGAGTTGTCACCGACGTCCCAGATCGTCTCGAACGTGCCGGCTGAGCTCGCGATCGCCGCACTCAAAGAGCTAGGAGAGTAGTTTTCCGGGTCCGCGAATAGTGAAATCGCCAAGGTGAGGAGGTTTGACTGCAAGAGTGCCTCACTTCCGCCAGCGGGACTTGTGTTCACCAGCTTGATGTAGCATTGCATGACGCGCCTCTGAACCATCATCTCGATGTCATGAAGCTGCAAGGCCGGGGCCAGTCTCTCGGAGATATCGTCCGATACCTTCTTCTTAGGCAGTGTCTTCAAGAAGGCTGTCGTGCTTTGCAGCATCGTCGCAATCCTTTTGGACACGTCGACGGTCAAAAGTCGGCTATTGTACTCTAGAAACGCCAGTATCGAGCCTAGAGCACATTCTCGGACGTGTGCGAGGAAAGACGCCTCAAGATAATTCCGCGCCGACGTATTGTCCTTTGCGAGAGGTTTTGGGAGCGCATTCTTCCAGAGGAGGAGTAGCTGGGACAGATGTATCTTGACAAAGTTGGGCCCTAAGGACATGAGACCTCCGATCAGTGTCCAAGCAACTTGGATTTGCGTGCTAGCAACACGAAGTTCTTGTTTACCACTAGTCTTCAGCAAATTTGTCGCCATCGTAAGCACGCGGCTGTTGATATCGACAGAGCCGTACAGCGGCCGAGACGGACTTGCACTAAGCGTAGCAGCTAGGCCATGCGAGAAGCCAGTGCATTTCCGTTGCGAGTTGCGACCCGTTCCCAGCACACCAAGTTCCCTGCTCAAGCTGTTCATGCATACTGACAGGCAGGGGAGAAGCTGCTGCGGACACGCGAGGACGAAGGTCTTGAGACATGCCGAAGTGTAGACTTGAACAGTGTAGCTCGGGTGTTGGAGGACTTGCAATAACGCATCCCTCGCGGATTCGGCGAAGCTGTTTGACGCCGAGCCAAGTGAGATCATTAAAGAGCCTAGCGCTCCCATTGCGGCGATCAGCATGTTCTTAGTTGGCTCCTGTCGCTCTTTCAATGCCTGCGGGTAGTTCTTGAGGATGTCGTTGATCAAGACCTTTGCAGCATGTGACTGCCCAGTCTCGCCAAGTATCTTCTTGCCTACGACATCTTGTAGCAAGTGATCGACGATGCGGCGAGAGACCAGGAGACGGTAACGGTTGTTTACGATATTGGGGTTTCCGAGCAAGTCCAAGGTCAGGTTTTCAACAATGTTGAGGTAATTGATTTCGACAGCCTTCTCCCCAAGTCGCTGCAGGAGCGTTGCGTAACAGATCCCGATGGCGGACCTGGCCTTATTAGACGTAGCCATGCGCCCATACTGAGTAGACAACGATTTCATCATATCGCCAGGGGTCAGTGCCAGGTACGAGTTTCTTTTGGTAGGTGCAGGGCTCCCAGGCCGTGACGGTATGTCATCCTCGTCCTGCAATGCGCCGGGTCCCATGGACTGGCGCTTCGCTGCCTTGGACTTTGGCTTCTTGACAGCGACTTCTTGAAATGTCTCCCCACCAGAAGATTCCGAGTAGCCCCTGACGAAGGCCTCGGCCAGACACTCAGCGGCTGCTCGTCGTGTAGTCGAGGATGTATGCTCAAATGTTTTGAACATAGCCGTCTGGACCTTGTCGAAATCATTCGAAGTTTTGAAATAGTTGGTGTTCCGCATCAGGGACCGAAGACATCGACAAGCCGCTGCACCGGCCAGGGCGCCCTTGTCCGTAGAGGCATGGTTCCGACCCTGCTTCCATATGTCCCTTGCGATGGACTCGTCCATCATGCCGGCCACCATCCTCGCAATCTTCCCAAGCGCCGTGAAGCACGCCGCGCGGAGGCCTGCATGGTTTGTCGAGTTCTTCAGGAGCTTAATCAGCGCCATGCAAGCCAGCTGGTGGTAATGGCCGACACTGTCGCCAGCCGCCGCGAAGACGTCGCCGAGGCAGGAGACGGCAGCATGTTTGGCGCGAACCTCACCCTCGCCTTTCGATTTCCCACTCGATATAATGTTCACGAGGTCGTTGACAGTCTCGACCAGGAGCTTCCGGTCTCCCTTCTCGAATATGTGGGCTAGACATTTCCCTAGGCTATTCCGTATGACACGGGTAGGCGGCGGTGTGGTGAGGTTTATGATTTGAAAGATCTCCTTTTTGAGGTAGAACTGCTGCGCAGTGCAGTCATCGGCAGTAAGGGAGAGTACATGCTTCGTTAGGGTCGAAACGAAGGTCAGGAGGAACAGGTCTTGTTGCTCTGCGGGCAGGGCCTGAAGCTTGGATAGCTCGAGCTCCGGTGTCGTGAGGGCTACTGATGGTCGAGGGGCATTCTCGGAAACGGCTTGGGCAGGAGGTTCTGGCGCAGGCTCTGAGGACATGATTGGGAGTGAGTCGAGGTTGCGAGTTGTGTATGGGTATCAAAGCTGCGTACTCGCCCAAACAAAGCATTTGGGATGGAGGACTGGAGGAAACGGACATGGACATGGACATTCCAGCTGGCAGCATCCCACCCTGGACGGGACTCGACTGCGGGTGCAGTTCGTACCCCTGTTTCTAGCGCCGCTGTCGCTCCAATCGGTTGTCACCGGCTCCACCAGCGCGGATCGCCAGAATTATTGCTTGTTCTCAGCGCCCTACTCGCGGCATTGCAAAGCTTCGAAAAGCTTCCAAGACGTCACCAGAGGTTTTTGGGTGCATACCTTATAGGCTGTACTGCTGCCATGTATATGTAATTCTCAGAACATAATTCCCGGTCTTCCACCATTGACAATGGCTCTCCGACTACAGACTTTTAGACTGTTCTCCCAAGTCACCCAACTTGCACGCCCTGCGACAATTTGCCCACGATGCCGTCGCGAATTCTCGACAACAACTACTACACAATCTGGGCACAATAAATGGTCCAAGATCAAGCACACCAAAGGCAGAGCGGACCAAAAGAAGACCTCAGAGCGCACACTATTTGTACAAGCCATAACATTGTACTCCAAATGTCCGTGTTGCGTCCCAGCCAGCTGTCTCTCAACCTTTACTGGGCCCCGTGCTCACCTATTTGCAATGCAGTGTACGGTCCCGATCCGAACCTAAATGCCTCCCTCGCCAACGCAATAGCAATCGCCAAGAAGGCCAGCACGCCAAAGAATGTCATCGACCAGGCGATCGCACGAGGCCAGGGCCGCTCACTTTCCGGCGCCACGCTCGAGACGATGAAGTTCGAGGTGATGATCGGCCCCAACGCCTTCATCCTGGACGTGGAGACCGACAACAAGCTGCGCGCACTGCAAGACGTCGGCGGCGTGATACGCAAGCACAAGGGCCGCACCGGCACGACCGAGTTCTTCTTCAGCCGGCTGGGGCGGGTCGTCTTCGAGCGGCACGACAAGGTCGGGCTTGACGAGATCATGGACGAGGCCATCGAGCTCGGCGCGGAGGACCTCGAGGCGGACGACGAGGGTAACATGATCGTGTGGTCGCAGCCGAGCTCGACGATGCAGATCGCCCAGGGGGTCGCGAAGAGATTCGAGCTGAGGGTCCTGAGCTCAGAGATCATCTGGTCACCCAACGAGGACACGCGGCCGGCGGTCGACTCGCTCGAGGATGTCAAGAGCTTGTCGGACTTCGTAGACGCCTTGTCTGAGCTGCCCGAGGTCCAAGCTATATACTCCAATGCCGCGAAGGGGCCGAGTGTGCCCGAGGACGAGTGGGCGGCCTTCGAGGACAGCCTGAATTCGTAGATGACCTCATGACAACAATTGTATATAAAAACGCATCTTCACCCAGTCGATTGTCGTCGAATTTTGCACATCGTGCCACTACCCTGCCCAGACTCCGCCTGTGCTGTTTCCCTACTCCATGCGCCTTAATTTTTTACACTGAGTGGTGTTTTTTTTCTTGCCTCGATCCGTAGTGTCGCTTGCGATCCTCGACCAGTCGGTCTGCAGTCCCTCAGTCCCTCTACCAGAACCAGCTTCTCTTCTCCTGTTGAGGCTGCACCTGCGGCTCCTGGTCCTGCATCTGCTCCGGCGCCTGGAGCGGATTCGCGGCCTGCTCTCTCGCCTCCTCCGCCAGTCTCTTGTCCCGCAGGTAGAGTCTCCTGGCCCGTAACCTCTCAAGTTCGGTCTTAATCTCGTCGCGTTCTGTCGGCACCTTGTTCGCTTCTTCGGGCTTGGGCCAAAAGTCGGGGACGGCGAAACGCTCGTCGAGGTTGACGCCGAAGTATCCCATAAAAGCGATGGGAAAGAAGAGGTACATGCCGAACTAAGCAAACACCAGTCAGCGATTGGGGATTTCGAAGACTGCACAAACGAGAAGGTGGAGACATTACCTTGAAAAGTTCGAGTCTGAAGCCGGCCATGATGAGGTTGCGCAGACAGATTTGGCGGTTAAGAGATGCAATTAGACCAACAGCTCGAATTTCGCAGATCTGCTTGGGCAACCCATTCGGATGTCCTGATGCTGGTTGAGCTCTTCTCCTCGGGTGGGGGAGCTTTTGCAACCAGTATTTGAGGACCAATTACGAACTCAATTACATAAGCTAAGCTTGTTTCCGAACAAGATTGAGATTTTGGACTTAGACGGATCCACGCTCAGTAAATGACATGAGCGAGAAGTGCATACCAAGATTAAGACTGTCTTGATCCTGTCAGGAAACATAGCATGTATTTCGTCCATTCGTGAAAAGGTATAGGGGGTATCTCTTGCGTGTCTAATCCGGTCCATTTTCCAAACATTTTCCTTTGCTCATCGCTTGCATGATTTTGTTACCCTCCACACCGCCAAACCTCGTCTCCCAATAACCCTTTTGAGCGTGTTCCAAATGCCGTCTTCTGCGAAATCTAGATCGTCCAGATTCAAATGATGGCTGTGTCTCCATACCTCTCGGAACCTCAATCCCTCTAGCCCCTTGTTCTCCAGATATGGGTCCAACCACGTAGCTGATGTGGGAGCTATGAGATACGCTCCGCTGGATTCCTTCTTGTATTCTTGGTTTCGCCGATCCGCCGGGACGTCACACGTAGCAATTTTTGTGAGCTCTGCGTAAAGATCCTCGCCTGGCAGACCCATGACATCGCGGGTCTCTAGTGTCTCGGCCTTTCCGTCCAACAGCCAGATAGGCGGCATGTATGTCTTCCACCATATTGCCTTTGTCGCATCGGATTGCTTGCTCATGAATACCTGCGCAGGGACGATGCCTCCTTGGTGGTATATGCCCATCAGTGTCCCGAAAATAAGGTTGAATACGATCCAGATCGCAGTCCAGACCCGTAAGATCTTCTGTTGCTGTGGAAGTCTGACTGATGAGAGTATTAATGGTATAGTTGGAAGAAGGAACCGAGCCTCCTGATGCTGAAATATCGAAAGCACGGATATGCCTGAGATCGCAGAGTAGAGGCGCAACGACAGGTGTGGCCGCGTAAATAGTAGGATGGCCGCCGGTCCAATCAGCTGGGGGATGTTGAAAAGGATATGTTGATACCATGGGTGGATTCCATGTTGCGCCAGGTTCGAGGGAGATATGTTGTACATGAGATTATTGTAGGGTGTAACTATCGGGTGCCATAACAAGTCGGTCCATGAGATCTGCTGGCTGCTGTAGAATGCCGTGTCCAGAGAAATCGCGATGAATGCAGTGAAGAGGGCTGAGGATACCGTCGCTATAAGTGCGAGAGGCTTCCTCCAGAAATAAGGGATTAAGCGAAGGCCAGGGACGAGCAGGAACGCCGGGAAGGTTATCCTGTTGAAGAAGCCAAAGACCACCATGGACCCAAGTAGAGCGGGTGCCAGGAGAGGAGTTTGTAGCTAGAGACGATCACGTCAGACCCTGTGCGACAGTCTTGACAAGCAGCGTGTTTCCACATACCGTGTTTACAGGTATCGCGATAGTCCGCTCTATCAGTACCAAACTCCACGCGACAACCAGCGTCTCGATCGCATTAGAGAAAGTATGGGTCTGGTAGGTCCACGTCACGTATGACGAAGCGGCAAGTAGAACGGCGACGCGGCGATGCCGGGGCGACTGGACAAGCTCGTGGATAGCCCAGTCCTCGAGGACGAAGCTGAGTACGAACATGAGGGCGCGAAGAGTCCAGAACACCGCTATTGGAGGGACCTCGCCGTCGTTCCCGTTGCCTATCCACAGCCACCGGAGGAGGAGCATCGGGAGCCCGTAGATCGGCCATAAGGGGAAGACGCTTCGGATGGGGTGGTCGCTCGTAAATTCCCATGTAAGCCGAACAGGATACTTGAAAATCTCGCCTGCGATGTCTTGATTAGCGTGGTTCGAGGTAGGTCGGCCCTTTACAGTTTGTCCGCTGTCCGTATCAGGGGTGGTCGAGCTGAGTCGCGCCCTGACGATGTCGCGACGCGCGCCCAGGGGGGCCTGTGTGGAAGTATGAGCGAGGAAATGCTGTCTTACCTGCGATGACCTCTGGGCCTTGGAAGTTCTCATCAGGGTGCAGATAGCTCGGTGACAGAGCAAACCACAGCCGGACGGCCAGGAGAAACAGGTATGTGCGGCGCCACATGTTGACCTCGATTTCTTCCTAGAGATTCCAGGTCAAGCATCTGCGAGGCCTTATCGTGGCTTTCAAGGGGGCGTTCTCGACCGTGGGCAAGCGGGCTGCATACGGCATGTTGGGGAGGGAGGAGAAGGGGATGGATCGAAGGATCAGGAGACGTCGCAACAGCCGTCTTTACGAGGAGCGAGAGCAGGATCGTCTGATCAGTATGTTTGTTTATGAGAACGTCAGGAGCCCGTCAAGCGACGAGGCCACATGTTTGGGAGATAGGGTCGAGTAGACTGGACTCAGCTGGCAGCAGGCAGGGGTGATAGCTGGACAATCAAACGCTAGCGAGCCGTCAGCTGGGGCCAGGGGTCCTGGGAAGATCAGCACTGGCAGCCCACCCAGCAGGGCGCGTCACCCTGAATAGGAGATTCCCGTGGCCCAGAAGGTTAGTGAATCGGTTGCAGAAGCCTTGAAGGTGGATCTGCACATTATAAGTTCCCGATGCGGAACACTGCGAGGGCATCCACAAGGCTTTCTCCAGCCTCCTTACTGAAAATGATGGTTTGTTTGCGGACAGGGCATCAAACTGTTATGACTACAGTAACTGGCCCGCCACAGGCACGCGGGAAGGGATTGCTACACCAACACTCACTGAGAGGGCGTCAATCATCATCATTCATGCCCAGTTCAACAATGTGGTTTATCAAAGGCTTCTGTTCCTCCCTGCACCTACAGTTGACATCTAGGTGGCAATCTAGGCACACACTTGCTGAGCTGGTTCGTCTCACACAAGCAACAGTCTAATAAAGATACCAATTTTTTGAGAAGGAATTCTGGAATTTGGGCCAATTCCTGTGCCATCAGCAGGCCGCGGCCCATTGCAGCCAAATTTAGTATGCCTACATTGAGAGTCGGTCATAATACCCAAGCCCGAAAGGCCTCTTTGGAGGTCACTGTGCCTTCCATTGGCTTCCTTCCTTGGCCTCAAGTTCATTGTTGACCTGCCACTATACTGTGAACCAATCTGCCGGCCGAACAAGAACGGAGGTACGACGGTTCCTTGTTAGTCTATTGTCCGATAGTTTTTGGTGTCAATAAAGTTCTGTCTTTCTCCGCCCATGTCACTTCTTGCTCTAAATCACCACAGCCAGACTACTTAAAACCTAGACCACTTCTATCTTTGCTCAGGTCTTTCCATCCATCCATCAACAACGAGATTGTCTGAACCATACACTCCTCCAGCAGAAGATATCGTTCATCGTCTTGTCTACACAACCAGGCAGACCACCACTCCTCAAGTAAGTCATCTACAGTCCCTAGCTGTATCTTCTTTGTCTTCCCCTGCCCATGTTTCCTGCCTCTCCTTGCACCACCTGAGCAGCCTCTGGAATTCCTTCCTTGTACAGTCTCGTCTGCCTGGCACTGCACTAGCAGAAGTTCTTTTTGGGCCAGCTTGCAAATACGGGATCTGCCTGAGGTGTCGCTGCACTTCCACACTCAAAGTCCACACCAGGACCCTGACCCTTGCCCGCCTGCCTGCCCGCCTGCCTGAAGCCAGGCAGCGCCAGTCATTGGCCCCACTTAAGCGTGCGTGCAGCAACCTCCACCTCCCAACTCCAACCCCACGCCGCCTGACTGGACTTAAGCCAAACCACCAACGCTGCTTCCTTCTCACTTTCTCATCATCGTCAGCCATCAACCACCCACCTCCTTCCACAACTGCGATACATCGCCCAAGGTAAACACAGACATCCCGATTCCAAATATCTGTCACCTCCCCGCAGCCTCTTCTTCTATCCAAGCGACACCGCTTGTTCCCCCCATCTGCTCTCGCACAGTCAAACGTCATTACAGCATCTGACCATAACGCTTTTTAGTCAATAAACCGAACACCAAACTTACTTCAACCAAAACTTCATCAGACAACCAGCCAAAATGTCGGCAGAAACCCCCCGCGACAAGCAAGAGCTGCAGCTGAAGTGCAACGATGGCGGCATAGTGCGCGTCGAGCTGCCTGTGGCTGAACGCTCCATCCTCCTCAAGAACCTGATCGAGGATCTGGGTCTCGAGGCAGCCACCACTCAACCCGTCCCTCTCCCTAACGTCACTCAACCCGTCCTCGAGAAGATTGTTGAGTGGTGCAAGCACCACCGCAATGATCCCCTCCCAACTCAGGACGATGACAGCGAGTCGCGGAAGAAGACTACCGAGATCGACGAGTGGGACCAGAAGTACATGCAGGTCGATCAGGAGATGCTCTTCGAGATCATTCTCGCTGCCAACTACATGGACATCAAAGCGCTCCTTGACGTCGGCTGCAAGACAGTTGCCAACATGATCAAGGGCAAGTCTCCCGAGGAGATTCGCAAGACATTCAACATCACCAACGATTTCACCCCCGAGGAGGAGGAGCAGATCCGCAGGGAGAACGAGTGGGCTGAGGATCGCTAAACATCTGGTCGCTGCTTCTCAACAGCGTCCCCGTCACCAGCAAACGGTTTGACACTTTCCACCTTTTCCTCAGTCCATGGCCGGCTCTCACCCATCTCGGCATCTCGCTCGGCGTTTGAGGTTGACTAAATGGTTGCTTTTTGGAAGAGTTTCAGTTACGGGACAGAAGTCGTTGAGGGGAAATTCCGGTCTTATTTAGTGCTAGCTAGTTGTGGCAGCGGCCTTCGGGCACATATGCCCCTACTCAGCAACAGGCTAACTCTCATGGATTACGGCAACAGCATGCGACATTGTGGTCAGTGGAGCAAACTTCTGCTATACCTACTCGTTTAGGCTGCAGTTCCGCACAGAGAATAGAGTTCGGAATCCCCTAATCCTTGATTGTGCCTGTGATCTTGTGCGCCTCATATATCGTGACTCTTCAAAGCTCAAAGTAGTGCTCGACCTGTGATGTTCCAGATGACATGGTGTGTAAGTCCAGTGGGCATATCGCAGACAGCCTGAGCCCTTGTCCTTCAGGTACAGCACGCATGTAGAATCACTCTGGTCTTACACAGGTCTGCCTGGGCAGCCAACAGCCGTCGCTGCGGAAGCCATCCCCAAGCTCATCTTGGTAAGAGCCAGCAAAGCTAGTGAAATGTTTATGACTTAAGAATGTCGCAGTGAACGGCACGCAGAGCCGGTGGGCAGCAGGCCATTTGCATGGAGCATGGAAACCAATACGCAATAGCACGAGAGGTGGAGCCCACCGCTTGGGCGACGTAACTGTGCTTAGTAGTGAGTGGCATGGAGTGTTACAGTTTGAAGTGGGTGAATGAGATCATATGCCATGGGCCACTGCAACTAAGAATGTTCGGGTTCCCTGACGCAGGCATATGTCCATGCGGCTTGTTCCCAACATTCAGGGGGCTGGACTCGTGTGGGTGATATACACAGACTTCAAGTATTCAGTCTCGCAACCACGTAGATACTTGTCACAATCCAAGGATGGTTTGGAACGACCCTCGCAGCAGGAAGCGTCCAGTCAGGAAGCGCGAGGATCATACGTCAATCAGTTGGCATTTCCTTTTTGCATTCCCCGAGTCCCTAAATGCAGTGTGCGGCTAACTAGCCAGCAAAACCCAGCGAGACACCTTATCCGGGACCAAGATGTAAAGAACCCTTTTGTTGTTCCGTCATTCATAGTCCATGATGGTTGATCCGTCTCTCCCTGCTCCCCACGCCATGCCACTCCAGCGCCTGCGTCGCCGCTGCTGGCCGTTTATTTCATCCGTCCATCGTAAGTTGTGTGACAGCTGGTAGTCGGTATCGTGAAGAGGTTTGAATATTGATGGGGGACGAAGAGCAGCAAGAGGCAGTCGCGTTGTGGGGCGGTGCAACTAGATGCCGAGACGAGTCTTGCGCCAGTGCCTCCGCTTCGCGTTGTAGCTGCAGACAAATTCTTGTTAGCCACAATAAAGTAATCTTCGTGTTGACCCGGGGCGCCCGTGCAGGTGTTGCATCACCAGGGCCGATGCCGCGCCTGCACGACACGCCGTACGGGATGAGGTTGTCGTGGGGTCAATCGTACCGGATGGTGTTGTCCGTTCGGAGGCGAATCCACTGGGGGATAGGACGGTTCTGCTTCTTCGCCTTGGCGAGCTTCTGCTTCGTGCGGAAAGACTTGTGGCTCTGTGAAAGGTCATGATCCGTCAGCGTCGTGGTCTCTCACGATGATGAAGTGCCCGTTTCCCCAGCATCGCTTTTCGTCATGCCAGCCTGCGGGGCCGTAATAGCCAGTACCAGCTCTCGCATGCCCGTAGTCGATGTTGAAATCGCGATTATCCACCATGAAAGATCACCCATCCCGTACGTACCGGCATTTTGACTGATTGTCGGCGATGTCGAGTGGCTGGTTGTTCGTCTTCGTTGGTCGATTGGGGGAGGGTCCAGTTGACGAAAGACGAGTTACGCTGATGGATAATTTTTGTTTTGGTGTAGTCACGTGGAACAGTGGGGGCGCTTGGCGGGCAAAACGGAGCTAGGCCGTCCATGGTGCTTGGGCTCGGGAGACGCTGGCTGAATGAGTGACTGGGCTTGCTGGGGCTGGCAGGCAAATCGGGCAGGCTGGGCAGGCAAGGCAGGCTGGAACCGCTGGCGGGCGATAGACAAGACCAGACCGGGAGGGCCGATGGGGTGGATGGCCCAAACCTGGTAACCCTGGCCCCTTGGCCCCTCTCCCCTGACCCTGGCAGCTGGGCTTGGACTTGGAGCCAGCTGGAAGAGGAGCCGACCCTCGTCAGCGGCAGCATCGAGCTACAGCCCGCGCCTCTGATGCAACCATTGTGCCAAGCTTGGAAGCGAGTACCAGCGCATTATCTCGAAACTTTTCTATTGGAAATCAACCATCTGGCAGCTTTCTTCCTGTCCATACTCTCTTCACACACGGCCAGACCAACATACCCGGCGAACTCTCCATCGAACTCCCCTCCCGGAACCATTGTCTTTCACTTCCGCAAACGGTGAAACACCAACCTGGCGCGAAGACCACGCGCAAACCGCTTCTCCGAACTCCAGAACACACACTCAGCACCACCTGCAGCGCAGCCATACACTGATCTCTAAGCGGCGTTCTTGGCGGAGCATAAGCGAAGATGGGTCAGAGCATGTCATGGCTTTCCGGCCTCCTGTGGGCAAAGAAGGAAATTAGGATATTGATCTTGGGCTTGGTACGGAATGCATGTGCCAGTGGCCAAGTTCTCTTTGCTGATGATTTCGTTCCAGGACAACGCCGGCAAGACGACCCTTCTTTACAGACTCAAAGTACGAGACGCTCTCGCCTTCCACCACGAGCCGGAGTGACACTTGCTGACACGCGGTGCAGATAGGCGAGGTGGTCACAACGATCCCAACGATCGGTTTCAATGTTGAATCAGTCACATACAAGAACTTAAACTTCAATGTTTGGGTACGACCACTCCCAATTTCCCAGCGGAAACGGCTGTCGGGGCGAGAGGACTGACGCTTGCAACAGGATCTCGGCGGGCAAACGAGCATCCGGCCCTATTGGAGGTGCTACTACGCGAACACAGCAGCCGTCATCTTCGTCGTCGACTCCACCGACATAGAGCGCTTACAAACAGCAGCGGACGAGCTGGCGGCGATGCTCAACGAGGAAGAGCTGAAGGACGCCGCGCTGCTGGTGTTTGCGAACAAGCAGGACCAGCCGGGGGCAAAAGGGGCAGGCGACATCTCACAGGCGTTGCGGCTGGGAGAGCTGAGGGACAGGAATTGGAGTATCATGGCGTGTTCGGCTGTCGACGGCAGTGGTGTGACCGAGGGTATGGACTGGTTGGTGGTAAGTTCGACACACACCCCCAAGCTTCAGAGCACTTGCGCTGACCAGAACAGCAAACCGTCTCCCAAGACTAAAAGGGCGAGTAAGCACTCGAGAGTGCCCAAAAGCCCGGCCTTCACCGGCCTCACTTGCTTGGTTGCCTCCCAATGGGCGGCTCATACTAATAGGCAGACAATCTGGCAATCTCTGACCTTAGCAACGGCGTTCATCAGGCGGGCGAGAGTGTACTGTAGGTTGGAACAGCATGTACATACAAAGTTTATGCGATAATACGGTTTAATGAATACAGACGCGAGATCGTTCTTTTAGGCCATGACTACGGAGTCCACAGCCGGGACCACGCAGGAGAAAGACGGAAGCTGACCCGACAGCCAAGAAGACACAACGACCGCTGCTGCAGCCCGCTGCAGGGGAGGACATGCCGAACCCCGAGAGGTCGGGATCTTCAGCCTCCAACACGATCGCACCGATTTGGAGAGGCTCTGCCTTCAGATATCAGACTTAGTAGTCAGTGACGTGAGGATACCGTCAAATATGCTATCCGCAAATGGAAGATAGCAGGCTAGGATCCTCCGACCAAACGACTGCAGGTGTGTCTGGCTCCATTGTAACGAAGCCTTGAATTGATCACCAGACTGCACTTCCTACTATTCAAGTCGACCCGGATCATACATGTCGTACTCCTCAGGGTCTGTCTGTGCCTCTTGTATTTCTTGTATTCTCGCCATGTTTTGTCGTGCGCTCCGAGAGCGTGCGGAACTTGTGTGATCGATGCGTGCCAGATCTGATGTGCACCTCAGTCTCGAGATGGCAAGTGACTCTTCCAATTTCATCGTGTGTCGTTGTTTTTGCCCTCCATGCAACTGCCTCAAAGTGTCTGTTATTGGTCGTCTAACGAGACCACGTTGAGCCTCTTCTACCGACCCTCGGGAACAGTCACATTTATGGCTGACTAGCGTGGCCTCGAATATGCATGTAACTCATGCACTGGTGTGGTCTAAGGCTTATATGTATGTCCTGCCGGCTGGGCCGTTTATGCTTGATGCGTACATGACTGCGGAGGAAGGAAGTCTATCAGGGCAATCAGTGGCTTGAAGATCATCCAAACGCTCTTACCCCTCCTCGTGACTGCTTGAGACTCGTCAGCGTTGGGATCCAGCCAAGAAACCCAGGAGAGCAATTACGTTCGGAAAAGTGGCAACGGGTGGGTTTTTCCTGAATCGGGTCCACACAGCATGCAAGTCCCAAGAACTCCCATACCCAGGTCTGTACCGTATTCCAATATCCGCCCATTCATTGGTCTGAGGCCCACAGATTCTCGGCATTCTCACGGTGAGGAGACCAGCGTGACCTGCTCCCCGGTCAAAACGTACGGACGGAGAGCTGCAGGATGGGTATCCATATGCACCGGGCCGATGTATGAGGAGGTGATGGCTGGGGTTAGTATATATCTATGCCTATGTGCATAATTCCTTTCGTCACTTAGCCAGTCGTTTTGTCTCTCAATTTCGTGGCTTTTCTGTCGAGCATAGTGGAGTTCCCTCGAACCCAACACTTGTCTGATATCACACAACTAGGACTAGGACATACCTGGACCAATCCTAGCATCTGCGAAGAGTTTTAACAGACAACCTCATCTCACCAGACAAGATGGTCGCCGACGATAAGCCAACATATCGCTACGGCGAGAAGCCAGTCTACACGACATCCAATGGCTGCCCTGTTGAGAACCCGTCCAGCTGGCAACGGCTCGGCCAGAAGCCAGGTCCCCTCCTGCTGCAGGACTTTCACCTCATCGACCTGCTGGCTCACTTCGACCGTGAGCGTATTCCGGAGCGTGTCGTCCATGCTAAGGGTGCTGGTGCCTATGGCGAGTTTGAGGTTACGCACGACATCAGCGACATCTGCTCTATTGACATGCTGAATGGAGTGGGCAAGAAGACGCCGCTGGTGGCTCGTTTCTCGACTGTAGGAGGCGAGAAGGGCTCAGCTGATTCTGCCCGTGACCCAAGAGGTAAGATACTCCTTGAGACGAACACTCGATCTGACAGATTGCTAACGTCAATAAGGCTTCTCACTTAAATTTTACACCCAGGAGGGTAACTGGGACTGGGTGTTTAACAACACACCAATCTTCTTCCTCCGTGATCCTACCAACTTCCCCCTCTTCATCCACACTCAGAAGCGCAACCCTCAGACCAACCTGAAGGACGCGACAATGTTCTGGGACTACCTGAGCACCCACCAGGAGGCCGTCCACCAGCTGATGCACCTCTTCTCGGATCGGGGCACGCCGTACTCTTACCGGCACATGAACGGCTACTCGGGGCACACCTTCAAGTGGACCAAGCCGGACGGCTCCTTCGTCTACGTCCAGCTCCACTGCAAGACCGACCAGGGCAACAAGACCTTCACCAACGAGGAAGCCGGCCAGATGTCAGCCGATAACCCAGACCATCACACGCAGGACCTCTTCGAGGCCATCGAGCGCGGCGAGCACCCGAGCTGGACCGTGTACGCGCAGGTGCTCACCCCGGAGCAGGCGCAGCGGTTCAAGTGGAACATCTTCGACCTGACCAAGGTCTGGCCGCAAGCGGAGGTGCCCCTCCGGCCCGTGGGCCGCTTCACGCTGAACCGCAACCCGCAGAACTACTTCGCCGAGATCGAGCAGGCGGCCTTCTCGCCCTCGCACCTCGTGCCCGGCGTCGAGCCCTCGGCCGACCCGGTCCTGCAGTCGCGGCTGTTTTCGTACCCGGACACCCACCGCCACCGCCTCGGCGTCAACTACCAGCAGATCCCCGTGAACAAGCCCGTGCGCGCCTTCAACCCGTACCAGCGCGACGGCGCCATGGCCGTCGACGGCAACTACGGCGCGAACCCCAACTACCCGTCCACCTACCAGCCCCTGACCTACCGCGCCGCAAACCCCACATCCGCGCACGAGGAGTGGCAGGGCGAGGCCGTGACGGCCGTCTTTTCCGGTCTGGGCCCCGACGACTACGCCCAGGCCGACGGGCTCTGGAAGGTTCTTGGGCGCACGCCCGGCCAGCAGGACAACTTTGTGCACAACGTCTCGGTGCACCTGTGCGGCGCGCGCCAGGACACGCGGGAGCGGACGTATGGCATGTTTGCGAGGGTTAACCCCGAGCTTGGGCGGCGGATCAGGGAGGCTACTGAGAAGGAGGTAAGTCCTAAAATTCACCCTGTCCTGCCATCCTCCGGGAAGGGAAATTTATCTTATGGCATGTCTGTTGTGCTTGTTGATTGACTTGCCGGGTTTTGCTGTAGGTTACGGGAAGCGATGCCGGTGCGACAAAGTCAAAGTTGTAAGCGTCGTGAACCCGGTGGTCTCGAATGGTTGCTGCGACTTTGGAACTGCATGAGCGGTGAAGGAGGGCTCCAGGCAGCTCTTGTGACCAGGACTGCGCGCCAGGGGCACGGTTGGGCGCCGATCTGACGGGGGCTTCTTTGGGGAACAAGCTCAGTTATCGATATGAGAGCGGTGGACATGGTCAACACCGCGATGGCGATCACAATGGGATATGACGATGTGCAGCCATTCTCAGTAGGCGAGACTCAAATGAGACTTGAAAAGTGGAACTTGGGCTGGTTGATCACAGCGCCCGTTGTGGTAACTGGGATGTGTTGCTCCTCGGCTCATGAACCGCAGGCTGAGATGGCCTTGTCGGCTCGTTTCATCAGAGCCGGAAAATAGGGACTGGATCAATGGCTCATTCTATATTGAGATCAGCTCGCTCTTAGGTCAAGCTTCTGTTGCTGCCACGCTCCGGCCCTGGAGTGAAGGAAGGGTTTCAATATCACTGATTGGGGACGCAACTGGGTGTAGGTAGTAGTCGTGTGCGCACATGGGATGCCAGGCTAATGGGGTGGAGGTCTCCCAGACTAGGTCGTTTGGGGCGACGGCTTTCCAAGAGCGGAGGCCCCTTCTAGCTCTGACAGCCTGTAGCAAAGAGATAAATCAAGGGCACAGTGGAAATTGAACATAGGTCAAGTAAATGTGGGATGGATATTGAAACAGAGCCGTTCATTGAGCCATCCCAAGACCTATACGCCATCCATATAAACAACTACCCTTGCCAGATGCTCTAGTCGACGTTGTGGTACGTCTCATGATCGGCTCGGGTATCTCTTCCTTGGGGTATCCTTCGTCTAGTCTCACACTGCTTTCGACTGTCCCTTCATGGTAAAGCCGGTCGTATGCCTCTTGTTCGTGTTCTTCCTCGTGCATTATTTTGTTTCTGAAGTGCGGCCTCTTAGACGTGTTCAGCAACCTCCTCGGCGCCGAGACAGCAGCAGATCGCCTCAAGGGCGCAGCAACCGGCGCAGCAGCAGCAGCACTGTTAAGGGGTACATTGATCAGCCGGATTGTTTCTTGTGGGTTCGAGGAATAATAATTGAGGGGATATTGTTAGACTCACGTCCTCACAGATACCGCCACCACGGAGGGACATTGACATTGGCTCCTCTGCCTTCTACATATTTCAATTCCGTCAGCAAATCTGATTGATTGATTGTCGTCATGAGGCCAAGTTGCGTTGCAACGTGATTGATGGTGGTTGCAGAGATCAGCGCATTGGCAGAACGCCAAGAGCTGTCAGGGCTGGCCGCCAAGGCGGGAGGATGGCCAAAGGCCAAGGGACGGACAAAGCTTGGCCTCTGCTGGGGATGTGATACGTACGGGCTGCTCGGTAGTCTGGGGCTGGGCCACCATGTTGTTCTGCATCTGAGGCATCTCCATCGACTCGGCAGGCATTTTGATTTTGGTTTGGTGATTAAAATTGGTGAGAGAAAAGATGGGAATATTACGATGCGAGGAGTACGAAGACAGTGGACTGTGTAAAGACTGGCGATTGCTTGCTAGAAAAGACCGTCGAGATTGGGAGGAAGAAGAGGAACTGGGACCCTTAAATGGCTCTCGGCAGAAGGCTGCGATGCGCTCAGGGTCCATGCAAGGTTTCAGCTGGGTCAGGGCAGGGGACAGCCACGGCAAAACGGTTACGAAAAAGGGGTCGTACTAGAGATGGTGAGTTGGCTGTGCAAACAAGTCAGTCAGTCAGAATCGGACCAGGTCATGGCGGGCATGGCGGGCATGGGACCCGGAAAATAGCGACGAGAGCCCACGAGGCAAGGCGAGGAGGGCTGTGTCTAGCCAGCGAAGCCGGGGTTTGGGTGATGAATTAGCTGGGCTGTGCCTGGATGGTACCTCCATCGACCTCGACCACCGGCACCCGATACCCGGTCGTCGACGTGCCTGGTGGTTCCTGGTGGTCCCTGGGCGAGGGTGAGGATGCGCATGGTGGATGGTGGATGGTGGATGGTGGATGGATGCTGCGGGCCCACCGGACACATAGTTTGCCAGGTATGCACATCTCTCACTCAGCCCTTGGTTGAACTGACCATTGCCGCAGGAGACTAATAAGCAAGCTCACAGACTAGGAAAGACCTCATAAAACTCAATTACCAGTCGACACTACCGTCACCAACTCACCGTGATATCCCCGTTTCGGGGATCCAAGCCTCACCACCAACGCACGCTCGACCCGGCACTCTCCAAAGACTAAGCCATCGCCCAAGCCCCAGAGCGCTCAAGCGCTCGAGCGGGACGGGATGTCAAATCGCAGATGGGTCTATCCTACTGGCTACCCACTCTACTGCCCACGGATCCTCTCCGCTCTCCAAGTCGCATCGCCCTCATGGGCGCGGGAGCTAGCGGATTCTTACGACGCAGCCAATTGCACTTTAGACTTGGATGCCGTCGAATATTAGCTCCCCGCCCATACCTTGATTACTGTACCCAGACACCGTGGAAGTTGGGGATTCGGTGCTCGGCGGGTGGGCTCGCACCATGGGGCCGTCGTGCGCCAATCGACCCGGCCTCGTCCTATTATTGAATGCAGGGTCGTTTCAGCCCGCGGATGCAGACCTGAGGCCGTTGCCGCAGACCTGCATGCAGGCCGTCGCTCGTTCCTGAGGAATCCTTCCGACAAAACCACGACCCCCCACCTCCTGAATATCCACACCGCGGAGATCCTCAAGAGGTATTCTTCGCCAGGAACAAACATCCACCGTCCCAACCTTTGATTTTGCTCTTTCATTTCCTGACTCCACCTCCCGAGCGGGAGACGTGCCGGTTAAGCGTTGACGCGGGACACGTTGTCTTGGCTCTGCCTTTTTTTTTCAGCTCGGCATGGATCGAATCAACAGAAGATGGACCCATGATTTTGCATGGCCATTTCTTTGATAATCGTGCTGGTCCCGTCCAGCAGTGAGCACTCACTCAAATAGTCTAGGCTTGTGTGTTCGACTGTCGGTCTCTGCATCTGGAATCCCAACCTCTTCCGCCATCTCTACTGTGCGGGACAAGTACAGAGACAGATCGCGTTGTTAGCCTACTTCAGCATAAAAAACGAGAAGAAAAACCATCTGTGGAGCTTCCCATTCCACTATTTCCCTCTCTTGCTGGGATTGTATGGATTGCAGCGTATCTGCGCGTGTCTTTATTTCCGAATCCAACAACTCAGGCCATCCTGGACAGATCTGGTCAACCGGAGCAAGCGGTCTATTTTTAAGCAGCCCTACCAATCAATACCCTGGCATATCGCGCAGTCCAGTTCGCCTCGGATATCTGCTCCGAATTTAGCAGATATCTGAGCTTCTTGAGCTTAAAGATGATGCTTAAATCGATTGCTGGGGGCTACAACACGTCATTCAATTATTTCCCACCAAAGGTGTTCCCTTGTGGCTATGCTCTCATGTTATGGTTCCAGCTTGTTCGGCAAGGCCTACTCTGCTATTATACACTGGTTTCGTCACCGACCAGCTCGCTGGGTATTAGTAGATTTCACATGGTTTGTCTTATTAAAGACCATGGTATTCACACAATTTCCAGGGCCTCGGCCAAGAGGTCTGGCCGTGTCTTCGCCCTTCATGAGCCTGTTCACAGGCCTCATGTTCGGTCTCGGCCCAGGCCCCAAACCTCAAAAGTCCGGAAACTTGGTTAGACATTGGCCAACATGCTCCAACTCATCATTGACCCAGCTGGTCGCCATTCCAGAAAAACTCGCATGTGTTTCCGAACCGGATAGATGAGGTCTGCTCCTGGGGTATGACAGGTGCTTCGACAGATACATTGCTCGATGTTGTTTCACAAAGAGGCTGATCCCCAAACTGAGTCTCAAGAGCGATAGACAACGAGGCGCGGCCAGTACGAAGCACCGTTGCGAGGCCAACCCCCACGCAATGAGAACATGCAAGATTGACAGCCTGTATATTGGCAACGTATAAGCAGAGAGCTCTCGCTCCTGAGCTACGTTCTAGGAACACCCCTGAATCAACTTTCTTCAAAACTGCTCTTCTTGACATGATGTATAAATCAAGCCCTGCAACCCAGGCGTACAAGACCCTCGAGCCAACTGGCCAGATCACCACTGCTGAGGTCGCTCTCGTTGCCATCGTGCTCAAAGCACAGGACTTACAAATTGTTTCCCAGCCACAAGCTCCTCAACAATCCACGACCATCAATGTTCACAATGTTCAGGTGAACAACTACAATTGTCCGCCGCCAGAGGCTCCAAAGCAAGGACATTCGGGAAGCTCGCAAGACACCCACCTTCAGCGCCTTCAGACGACTGTGTCGGCGAGTCAAGCGATCGAGGACAAGGCTCATGGCATGAACAATTCGCCCTCAGTCCCGAATACGACACGAAACCTACAACACAAGACTCAAAACGCTTCCGGAGACAACGTCAGCAGCGCTCGCGCTATCAAACATCAAACACACCAAATTCAAAATAAATCTGGAGTAGAAACCAAATCAGCTCCTGTCATAAGACCTGCCACCGCCCAAGCTCCCTCAAAGCTCCCCCAGGGTGGACGAAAGAATGTTTTTCCTGCGACTGTCTCATCGAGTCAAGGACAAGTCCAAAAACAAGTCCATAAGGAAGGCTCTCAGCCCAAGAAGAGTATAGTGGAGAGTTTTATTGCTAGCTTTTCTCATTCCGATTCAAATCATAAGAATGGCTCTCAACACAGGGGCAACGCACCGACTTCTGCAACTATACCGCTGGCACGAAACAGTATAAACAACCGTCAAAGTGGACGCGGGGTGAGTCCATTCGTAGATCAGCCGATAGGCCAAGATCACCCTCGACCCGCGCGCCATAACTGGCAAGCTCCGACTCAATCTGTGAGGCATCCGGCTCCTCATAACTCGGTGCTCAGCACTCATCCCGGGGCAAGCCAATCTTCGAGGCGGGGAGCAACTGTCGGCGTTTCACAGAGTCGCACACCCGTGAATAAGTCGAGAGATGAACGCGCTGAAGCTGTCCCCGAGTTAAAAGCACTGAGCGAGAAAGTCATAAGAAAATGTGAGCAGACGCCGTAACGAGGCCGGAAACACGGGAACCTAAGCTGACGGGACAATTCAATATAGATCTCGCGTGTCTCGATTCTCTGATTGGAAAGCACCAAAGCAAGACCAGCAGTAGTCCTGCCAGGCTGATAGTCATCGGCAAAGCCTCCGCGGAGATGATGGCCCTCAAAATCACCGAAAAGGCTTATTACATCGACGTCATGCTCGACCTTCGGGCCACGGACGAGCGTCTAGCCCATATACGCCGGTGCATGACACAAGCCAGGGTCTTCAGGGAGTTCGAGGGGCCGGGTTTGGCCACGAACAAGGCCTCGAAGACAATCTTTGGCACGAACCAGCAGCGAGACGCGGTGTTCGACGATGTTGTCGGAGAGGATAAGTCCGTACACAACGGGGTGCACCTCAAGGCGTACGTCATGGACACCGAGCGCGCGTTTGAGTTTGAGCTCCGCCGCTGGGCAGAAACGGAGAGTAAGCGCACCAAGGATACCAGCTTCGACATCGTCACTGCCATCTGGCGGGGCAATATTGCGTCCGGCTTTGAGGCCCCAAGCCCCAGCAGCTGCCGTAATCTGAAGCATATCAAGGCTGATGCCCCAGTGCCCATTTCCAACAAAGAGTTCGAGGAGCTTTTCGAACAGCGTCACGAAAAGAAAGGTATCGTTGGTAGTTAACAGTCCTATGAAACAGACTCGATGCGTAAAGACAGAGAAGTCGATTAGATGGGTGTCATTCTCAAGAGCAAAAAAAGCCTGCTCTTGGCTTGGAGGCGGGCATCTCCACGCACAATTAGGAAGATTAATGCCACAATTGTAGTCATTTGTACTTGCTCCCGGCCAATAATACCAATGGATAAACAGCAAAAATTACAGAGTAAAGCGCTTATAATCACATGAATAAATATTTCTCTCTATGATGTTGCAAGGCAACATTGAAGTTCGTACTGCTGGCTGAGCCACTAAGGTATCAGGAGGATACACGTAGATGAGATTGACAGATTGCAATACGTTCAAACAGCTCTTCAAATGTAATTTTAGTGCAACCGTAAAAGACCCCTTACTGAGATGCTGTATTTCGGTATTCTATGCTGGTCTCGAATTATATTTGATATTCGGATTCCTATCTACAGCACACTGGCGACGGTTTACTCTACTCTAATGATGCAGTTACCAGACCAGTTTGAAAGTAATCTTTGTCTTATCATGAGTGAATAGTCCCTCTTGGTTGACCCACCGACCATGTGGACGTCTCAGGGTCCTTTGACACAACCTGGGACACCGTATATCACCGAGCCTCGTTACTCAAGCAGGTTGGCAGGTAGGCACAAAGTACCATCGCGCTGATCTCCATATTAGCCTCATGAAGGAAATTTCACCTCCTTTGGCATGGTGACATGTACCTAATGGCTGTGATCTTGGGCGCTGTGGTAAGCGAAACTCCTTGAGCCCGCTAAAGCCACCAAGGTTGTCTTGAGGCTGACCAGCCATTGATGCTTCGTATTGTGTCGAGAATCTGAAGGCTTGTAACGTGGATCCCTCGTACGAGCAGCAAGACTCCCTTGAATTCTTATACCACATACTTAATATGCGAATGTGGAGTGCGACTAGTCATAGTCCTGGTATTGTGACTGATGGGCTCCGGTCGTGATATGGTCAAGTAGTCATTGCTTCATCGGCTCCCTGATCATAATGCAGAGTTTATAGACGCCATGTCGGTCCTTGGTCAGCTCGTCCAAGTTGAACTCAAGGGCTTCAACCTCCCGGAAGCCCAGCTTCTCGTAAATGGGCTTGCCAGCAGGTGTGGCTTCGAGGTAAGTCTTAACGCCCTCTGCGTCTGCAATTTTCAGCATAGGGACAATCAGTGCCTTTGCGGCGCCCCGTTTGAAATACTTTGTCGACGTCGCAATCAGTGAGAGACCTAATTATCGTTAGTATCCTCATCGCACACGTGCAGCACCTCTGGCTGGAAGACTCCTCGCTAGGTGCTTACCCAACATGTCGTCTTTCATCCACTTGGAAGACATCCGGACCAGCCCGTCAAAGAAACCCCTGCAGAGCTCTGGGTCGGCGCCACGGGGGATGTCGATCGAAGTGGTCGACGAGGACGTCTCCGGCACGTCGGCACCACCAGTCAGGGGCGCGGACGCCTCCCCGTTGGGCTCAGCCTCACCCTCCACCAGCCCCGAGACATCCAACTCCGCCCCGCCATTCACCTCGTCGCCCACCCACTCGCCGAAAGCATCCGACCCGCGCGGTATATTCCAGCGCGCAAACGCCACCATATCGTCCGTCCGGGCATCGACGACCTTGAAGTGGCGCACGGACTTGTCGCCCATCTTGCGGCGGATGCGGCGTACCATCCATTCAAACATTGCGGTCCTGTCGGTGGTCCACCAGTATGTGTTGCCCTGGTCGGTCTGGAAGGCGGCGTAGTAGATCTCGGCGATGGTTTCCGCGTCGGCAGCCGTGGTGGGGGACATGGTGAAGTCCGGGGAAAGGAGGCCCGCCGGGACGGCGAATGGGAGCGCCATGGCTGGCGGCTTTGGTTTCGCTTGGACTGGCTGACTATCTACGCTGCTGTGGACGCGGCGTGGTTCAGTGCCGGGCGTCCCTCTGTGTGTGAGTGAGAGTGTGTGCGCGCACTGAGAGGCACTGATGAGGCGGTGCGTCCGGCTACAGAATCAAGAAAGGGGAGAAGCAGGTCGGCTGCATAATTCCGCACTGCAAATGATATCGGAACTGAGGACTCTGGCCTGCGAATAGTCGCGGTTGAATAGTCTGAATTAACTTGAATGGCAGCACAGTAGTTCCTTTTTATCCAGTGCGGCTTTGTGGGCTATGGCCTGCCATTTTTATTGTGCTTTAAGTCTGAATGTGGCCGAGGTGACGGCAATTTGTGGCGTGACGGCTCGGAGCGGTGCAGATCATATCCGCTTGGACCCGCTTCGCCCGATGACTCTTCGCCGGGGAGCCGGATGACGCGATCCGGGAGAGCCCGTTGAGGACGGCCTAGATCGTGCCGTAGGCGTCAGCACTGCAGGAGATGCACTGGTGGGTCTAGGGTTCAATTCGGAGGTACGCGAGCGTGAGAACTCAGCAAGGGAGGATGTGTTGGTCTGGGCTGCGCTCCGTTTTGAGGCAAATGAGAGAGACCATGGATTTACGACACCAGCGGTAGAACAGCTTATGACTGCTGCGAACCTGTACATGATTTTAAGGAAACGATGAGGATTATCGTGGAATACTGTCTGAATATTCACAGCTGTAAAACATGAAGTCTTCAGGATTATACAAATATTATACACATTGGCTCTTTTTTTTTTTAATGAGCGGCCTTCGCGCAGGCTTGATTACGTGCCTGGTGGTGGAGGCCGTCTTGTTACCTCGAAGCCCTTGATGGGCGCCGCCTTACTGCTGTGTTCCCTTTTAATATACCGCTTCAGTGTTTTGCGAGATGCTTGTCGTGTAGACTTAGGATCGTCAACGGCCGTGTCATCGCTCTTCTTACTTGCTTCTCCCCGAGGGCGAGCCCCATAGTACAAATCCGACTCACGAAATGAGTAGTCATTCCACCGCGGACCCAAGGCTTCTGTGCGTTCAGATGCGGCGGGCGTCTCAGGACTACTCTCCTTGTCCGACGAGCGGTAGTCGTCCACCGCCGCGGGACTCGAACACATTGCCCGGCTGAAAGGCAATATTTCGTCGATAGCCGGCGATGGTGGCCCGCGAAGAGCATCATAGCTCCCGCTCGGGGTCATCCTAGAGAGCCTGTTGTCACTGATACCTGACTCCCGAGTCTCCCAGGAGCGAGTGGAACTCGTCCGGGACGCGGATCTAGGGGGCCTGTAGAAGCGAGAGCTGGCGGAGTGTATGCTGTATTGCGGAGGACGTAATCGGTGAGCGCTGTATGGTCCCGGCTCCGACTCGAAGTACGAGCTCGGCGACTGAGGGTCTTCGTCGGGCGTGCTGACGTTGGACACGCCGAGACGTGGATTTGCCCGCATGTCGCTTCTTGATGGCTGCCGACGCTCGAGTTGTTGCAGACCATAGGCCTTGGCCAGTTAGCACACACGTGATATTGTCGATGATCTCAGTTCGGACATTACTTACATCTGGGCGTTCCTCGTTGATCCATCTCTTGATAAGCTGCACAAGATCCCATACTCCTGTCAGGAGGAAGCCAAGGACAAGTATGCCGGCGTGCAACAGTAGGATGATGTAGCCGACCACGTTTCTGGTTCTGTCGGATGCCACTCCAGGGATGAATGCGACCATGGCTAACAAGATGAAGAGCCTGGCGACAGCAGTGATGGTGCCCAGCGAAAATGTCGGATAGGCCTGGAGAGCAGCGATGCAAATTATCATGATGACCTCGCAGCCTGCCAGAGTAACTAGCTGCGCGAGCCCTGAAAACTGCAGACCACCTATAGCGATACCGCGGATAAAGTTAAGAGTGAACAGCATGCGCACAAAAAGCGCATCGGCTTGGTGCCCACCATCAGTCATCCGTGAGTACTGCTTGTCTCGGTTGAAAAGCAGAACACCAAGGCTGCGGGTGGGGAGAGACCAGAAAAGCCATGTAAGAGAGGCAATGGCCATACCGATCAGTAGTGCAGCCAGGACCGTGTGGTAGAGCGGGAGGTACGAGGCGTGGATCAACTGGTAGACGGAAAGAGATATTAAAGGTACGATGAAATATGACAAAGCAACCTGGAGGACCTGTCTGCCCGTCTGTTGAAGCCTGGCTGACCATGGGATTGCGGACGCAGGCCTTTTCATGCGTTGGAAGAACCAGAATGCCTCGATTAGGAGAGCGCTGATAATCAAGAAAATAGTGAAGAGGAACACCATGTTCAACCAGGTTCCCATGGTGGCCGGGGCGCCCACGATCTGGGTCATCGTCTCCAGTCCAAAAGTGCCCCCGTAGGTGCCGTTCCTCTCGTAGATCCCGTCGGAGATGCTCGCGTAGTCGGCATGTCCATACGACATTATGCCACCACTGAAAAGCGACGACCAGGACAGGCGACCGGCCACGGGGATCATGAAACCAGGGTAGAAGAGACTGAGACTGGCGCCGAGGAAGATGTGCTGGAGGTACTGGAGGCAGTCCCCGACGTTGGGGAGGACGGGCTGCGGATCCGGCGAGTCATCGTCCTCGTCCGCATCCTCATCCCCATCCCCCAGGCGTGGGATGTTGTCCTCGTCCTCCGGGGGCGGAAGGTTCACCAAGCTGCGGACTGCACCGACGACCAGGACGAAGAGGAAGATGCCCAGCGGGAAGTACCGTAACATGGAGCTCCAAAGTGGAGGAAGTGCCGGAGTGATGTGGGACCGGAGGCAACCTCGTTCCTCTGAATTGGCATCGTACAGGCGAACCGTGGTCTTCAAAGTCGAAACTGGTGGGAAAGCGCGCATGTCCTGGGCGTAAGAGACGTACAGCGAGGCTTTACCTTGGCTGTATTTTGACGCGCGGCATCCCGAGATGTTGAGCTGGGAGTAGAGCGTCGGCCTTCCCATGGCCTCGAGTTCAATGGTTCCTCTGGTGAGCTCTCTAGCCCATTGCGCGCAGTCCTCCTGGTCCAGAAAAGTCGTCGTGTCGAGTGCCAGCCTCACATGGGTCCCGTTCCCAGGCTCCAGCTCTGCCTGCACCGCTGTCCTGGGAAGGTGGATCGTGTCCCCGGTTGGCCGGTCATTATCGCAGCGCTGTTCCGGCACAAAGGTGGCCGCACATACTGTCACGAGAACGGCCAGACACGACGGTAATCTCATCGTCTCCTGGCAGCAAGTTCGGGAGGGGAGGGAGGTTGTCGCTGCCTCCACAGTCGAGTTGTCGGATGGCGAAGTGTCTGTTTTTGTTCATGTGGCGGGTCGAAAAAGACTGATCCACCCTGATCCGACCCTCTGGGCGCCTCGGCAGATCCGGTCTCCACGCCACTGTAGGGGTCCTTTCATTAGCCCCTTGTTCGGACTTATGACCGAGAAGGAAAGCTACCACGCATGAACGTGACAAATATTACTCTACAGATGTCTTACGATCATGAACAAGGCAAAATTGACTACTGATTGAAGCTTGGCACTCTCTCGATGCTGCTCCATAGACATCCGTCCTCATTACACTCCTTTTAATTCAGCTCGTTGACTGTAACACCTCAACCTTGGCGATACATTCCACCACTCTGATTGAGCTGAAAGAGGTCGACCATGTTATTTTATTGGGGTAAGTTGTTGTTCGACAAATCAGCTGAGTAAACGTCAAGTCTTGGACTTTATGCGGCGGCAAAGAAGGCTCTCTAAAACCACAATTCATTCCATTTCTAAAAATTGGAAAACTCGCAAAATGCACTAGGGCATCTCATTTTTCAGTCATAGCCCGAGATCCCCAAATAGTGTTGTCAATGCTATAAATTTTCCTGCGCAAGGTATGCTTTCAATGAATGTGATGATAGTCCTTCCGCACGTCGGCAGGAAGATGATATCGGAATACAAGCACCCTGACCATGTTGGCAACTGACTTGCAAATGCCACCTATGCGCAAATCCCGGGGATCTTGATGAACAGATTGTCGAGTTTACAAGCTGGCTATTCGGTGCCTCACACGACAGCTTGTGATATCAATTGACACTGGCCGTTCGACTAGCCAACCCATACACATCAAGCACTGTGCTAGTCTGTGATTACGTACCGGACCTGCACTCAGAGGCTCTAAATTCTATGCTGAGTGAAACTGGTCACATGGCCGCCGTTTTGAAGACGCGTATTCATGATAGGGAGGCTCTTGTCGGTGTCCAGAGAGCGACTAGAGCGACTCTGTAAACTTGATTTTGAGCGAGCCGAAGCTTGTCGTCAATGTCTTCGATGTCTGGACAGGTATTTACCAGGAAGGCCAGAGAGCCCACCTATATGCACCTCAAACAGTGTTACTGGTGCCTCAGGGGCTCACTTCCGTGTAGGCAGCATCGAGACCGGGAATGAATTGGATCTTACACTTCACTTGGAGAGCCATCAAAGTTACTTTTTACCTGGATAGATATTGTCGAGGTGCGAAACAAAGTGCTCACGGTCTTGAGTTTGAGACAGTCTCTGAGTAGTGGTCCTTCAGCAAGACATGTAGAAAGTATATTATTAAAAAACAAATTAAATAGAGAAGTAAAGGCTTATTAAAGCCTCACTTCTTGTTTCAATAACTTGTCTTTTTTAAAAAAAGAATATCTTTAATTCAGTTTAGAGCTAAATAAGCATTTAGACGCGTCCTCAAGAGGTGCGCGATTGCTATCCGCGATCAGAGCTGGTGGACTGTCCACCAGTCCACAAGACCTGATATACGTAGTGATTTACCATGTTCTGCTACCACTAAATAGGGGCTCCTGAGCAGATGATATTTGCAAGAATCAATCAAATCACTCCTGGTTTTGCAAAACGAAAGCCCTGGCAAGGAATGACACCTTGGATGCATTCCTGTTTCTCACTAATATACAAGGGAGGACACACCAATCTGATATACAAGAGAAGCAAAGTCATCTGAATCGACAGACATTGGTCATGCGGATCCACATCCTCTTACAGAGTAGCCCCAGCGCTCTTAGGCACAGAGCTGGCAACGCTGCTCGCGGCGGCGGCCTCGACAATGGTAAGTCCTTTGAAGTCACCAAAGAAGTCTGTGTCGTCCCTGTCGATCTCAGGCGCGCTGCTGAACGAGTTGGCCTCGCAGCTGCGGCCAAGCGCAGACTCGCACGAAGCGGCGTTGTCCGCCGTCGCGCCGAAAAGCTTGCCCTTGTACCCGCTGTCCAGTGTCGTCTTGATGCTCTTGAACACATTTCCCTCGAAGATGCCGCGAGCGGCGGCCTCGCCGCCCTCAATCAGATGGCCGGTGTTGTCGTTGAACACGTTGTTCACGGCGTGCAGCAGGGTACCGCCGCTGAGCGCCGGGCTGCGGCCGGATGTCATGTAGACGTAGTTCTGGAACCAGGTGACACTCTGGGACTCTGCCATCATCTCCTCACCCCAGTACGTGTGGCTGTCGCAGGACGCGGAGTTGGTCGTCTCGCCGTTGATGAAACTGTTGGAGATGGTGACCCGCTCGTTGGCATCCTGCCCGAAGGAGTAGTGCTGGCGTCCCGTCAGGGAGGTTTCGACGTGGTCAACCCAAATGTCGGAGCAGCCCGAGATGCTGATGGCATCTCCGCCCCAGACGTAATTGGGGTTCAGATTGGTGATCTTGAGGTTCTGGATGATGATATTGGACACAGAGGTCAAGCGGAGACCCTTGCCTGCGAGAGGAGTTAGGTGACGTCCGGGCTTCAAGATCGTACTTGGTGCACATACCATTCAGGGTCGCGCCGTTCTTGCCAACCAGCGTCTTATCAGATTGCACTTGGATTCCCTGGTATGCAGCCGTGTCGATCTCGACGTCGTAGGTAGGCTCAGTGCATGCGTTCAGCGTGTTCAGAAGCGCCTGGCCGCCATTCTCGGGTGTGCATGGGTAGCCATTGCAGGCTTGCTCGGTTTGCGTGCCCTCGGAGCCGGCGAAATCATATTCTCCATCAATAACGATGACCTGAGGGTCTTTGGAAGTAAGGTACTTCTTGAGATCGTCGATGCTCTTGGGATAGACAGCAGCTGCGTCACCGCCGCCAGTGGCTCCGGCTGCAAAACCTACGGGCTTCCCGTTGACGACGGATGAGAGAGCGCGCTTGACGGGCATCGCAGCGCTAAGTGCGCACGGCACAGAGCAAATAGCCCAGAGAAGGGCAGCTTTTGGGTGGGAAAAATGCATCTTGGCTCGCAAGATCAAAAAAAAGATGGGAAAAAAGGCAAAGGTGAACAAGAGTAAAACGTGTGCAGAACTTAACGAACGTGAGTCGATCTGAGTCGGTGCTGAAGCGCTGATAGCTGTAGCAGTGGAAACCGCTGAGCTTTCTATAGACCTTTGAGATCGGTTAGACGGGGTTCTCCATATACTCTCCTAAATTGACGTGTTTCGTTTTAACACAAGCGGGTTTATACGATCAAGCCTTGCCGATACAAGGTTGTGTGCGGAGATATGATTTATCACCAATAGAACACTATTTTGACCCGGTTTGGCGGGTCACACAGCATTTTTGCTGACCAAAGGTTGTTCGAGAAGCCCCACGGTTGGCCACTGAAATTTGATGCATGTTCAAGTGGTGGGTACCTTTGACCCCCCCTCCCTTGTCATCTCCGCGGTACCTCAACTTACATCTTAAAATGCACATCCCTTATTTTGAGGAACATAAATAGCACTGGGTTGGGCCTTGAGTGTTGCTTGGGCAAGGCCTATCAGCTATTCGCTGCGCTCATCCTAGCGCCCTAAATGTCCCTTTCTTAATTCAGTTGCTCGCCTAGGAATAAACTTAATTGAAAGTCTCTGGTAGAGGGGAAAGAAGATACCTGCGACCTTTTGGCTTGCGCACTCGCTTAGTGACTGGGGCCAGTCAAAATAGGAGGAGATCACAAGGGGGCAGGGCGCGTTTCATGGTCCCGAAGTAGAATTCTAGCTATCGTTCTGCGCCTAACTTGGCTAGCCCGGCCTCGCTAAGCAACCCGATCAGGTGGCGCCAAGATGCATGATGACCCGGGTCTCGTCCATATAAGCCCCCGGCTCCGGGCTCAATTTTCCGCGGTGCAAGGCGGTGCAAGGTTCGAGCTCCGTACTGCATCGGGGCAAGCTGCGCAGTCTGAATGTTGGCCAGGTGTGCTCATGACCTCTTTTGGCAGGACTTTTTCCTCGGCCGATGGTTGCGTAGTATAGACCTACCTAGATTGGCATAAATTGTCTCACAGTCCGCCTGGTGCATCCTTTGTACTGCATCTTCAGCGCCAATCCAGATAAACCTAGCGACAGCTGTCTTCACACTACTTAAATGTGCTGCACTATTGTCTGAGTCAAGGCTGGTGGGTGTGATGCCCCAGCAGGTAGCCCGTGTAGGCGCCTTATTCATAAGCCCTACCTGCCCTATATTTATAGCCTATCAAGCCGTCTAAACCACTGTTTTCTCTCTTGTGTTTTTTATGTATATCTACACTTAAAAAAATATTGAAAAATTAGGTTGCATTAAATTCTCCTATGACCAGGAGACTGGTTTGATAGTGTTATCGCTGACTGCTTTGGAGCACTACCTCGGAACGGACGACTATTCCATCACCCTGACCGGTATCACTCTCACTTTGCCCACCAGCCGTGACAATATTGGTCATGCTGTAGTTATTCTTTGTCAGGCGAAGCTCATCCTCGTCCTTCCGACGGCTTCCCTTGGCGCCCTTCGAACCCGGACCGCCACTCCCTCCCCAAGTGACCAAACCTGGTGCTGACACTGTGCGTGATTGGCCCTCGCTCCGATTTGACGATGATACCTTGTTGCGGACGAAGACGAACAACGGGCGCATGTTGGGCAGACAGGCCGAGAGAATTCCGATGGAAGGCTCGACGGCCGACCATACGCAGACGGGACCCATGTACCATGTGACGTCTATGGCTGAGGAGAATACGTTCAAGTAGTATATACGTACTACGCTTGCGCAGCAGACACTAGGACATTGTTAGCAAGCAGGACCTTGGAAGTGATCATTGGCAAGCTGCAGGAGGTGAGATTGAGCATGAGAGGCAGGGGGCCCGACATACAAGCCTCCGAGGAGCATAATGCCGCATACACCGGCCTTCTTGCGCGTAGACATTTGCAGCCCCAAGATAGAAGGGATAGGCAGGACCAGAATGAAGAAGTCTATGAAAAGATTGATGATGGCCATGACAACGAAGAAAAGCCCCGTATTCAATGGGCAGTGTCCATCGGTGTTGCCCGCGAACTGCGTCCAGTAGAAAGAGACCGGCTTGCAACAGTTTGCCATCGCAATAACAAATGTTAGAGGATACCCTGCGACGAAGAAAGCGGCCGTCCAGAGTAGGAAGCGGAACCTGGGGTCGGAGACTTCGAAGATGCGTGTGTACAGTAGCAGGATTGAAGTCTTTGTCAGGGTTATAGCGGCCGCGAAGACGAAACTGTACACATATAGGAGCTGCGAGTTTCCACATGTCAGCTGAGCCTGCAGCACAGAATATTTGAGTTCGATGGCCTAACCTTGGCCGCCATGGCGACGTCAACTGCCTTGACAGACCAGATGTGTCTTCCTGCACCGTAGTGTCCAGCAGCAAACGACATGCCACCGGTAGCATAAGTCAGAACCAATGCCGCTACGATCACGCTGTCGTCTGCCTTTAAGGGGCTGCTCGTAAAGTGACGGCATACGAGTCTCAGTACGACAGCCACCGTTGCTATGCCGAGTAAGACCGCCACGGCAACATCGTTACCGGCAATGGGATCCTCATTCAAATCGGTTCCAGCCGGCACCGGACCAAAGATGGCCTCGATGATAGGGTCAATGTCGGCCATTGGGAGTTGATGAAATGCAGAGAAGTTTGAAATGCGCTGTGAGACCCAGAAGGTTCGAAGAATAGATCTAGTGGCAGCGAGTTGGCCCTTCTTCTGGCTGTCTGGAAGAATACAAGGGGGTTCCGGAATAACACCGACAGGTCGAATTCCAATTCGTCTCGATTTTTGATCATTGCCTAGGCTGCTGGGCTAATCTTTCGGACGCCGTGTCCGTGTCTCCAACGACAAGTCAGTTTCCGCTGTGGAGCATAGTCATGCCTAGCAATTTCTTTAAGCTCAGCGCCATTGCCAATCCCCGTAGAATCCCCGGCTCGAAGTCGGTATATCATTGCCCATCACGTTCCTGATCAACAGTGAGTATGACTCTGGTAGTAGACTACGTCGTTAATGGCGACTTGGCCCGATCCTGGTTGCATATGTAGGCTCCACCAAGCTCCATCTGTAACGAGGGATTTAATTGGAGAACCTGGCCAACAGTCAACAAAGGCTTCATCAAAATTATGACAAAATGCTTGCCATTCTCAGTGCCAGACCAGGTGCAAAACAGGAGGGGCTAGTTGCATTGTAAGAAAGGCAAAAGAAGCAAGTACCCAGACTTGACGAAACCAGACTTTCTCACCGGCTTCTCGAGACGGTACCAGCCTCCGTGGACACGGCCCGCTCACCCACCTCATACTTCTCACAAACGACTCTTGGGGTCTTGAAGCCTAGGAGACAAAATGGACTTCGTCGACAAGGATCTCCTCTTCCAAGTCACGCCCATCGAGCAGATCAGTCCGAGAGGCTGGCCAAGATATGCAAGTTTCCAGCCTCAGTGCAGCAGAAGGATGCGAATGGCACACATTGTAGCTGACTCGTGTCACACCAGATCTTTCCGTTTGAGCTGCCTGACAACTATGACCTGGAAGAGGTGACACGGGTCCTGAAGGATGGCTGGGAAGCCACCTGCCGCCGCATCCCCGTCTTGAAAGGCGAAGCCATCGCCGACCCGGATGCGAAGCAAGGCGGAGCGATGAAGATCCAGCTGCTCGACGACAGGGAAAGGCTCGAGCGGATCCAGCCGATCACGGTCAATGACCTCCGGTCACCTGGGGCATATCCTCTGACATTCCCCGAACTGAAAGAGAAGCATTTTCCCGTGTCTGCATTCGACCCGGAGATCTTTGCACGCCGCTACACATGGCCATCTCCGGAAGATCGCCTCCCTATCATGCTCATGCAGCTAAACTTCATCCGAGGCGGCCTGATCTTGAACTGGAACCCATTCCACATGATCGGTGACGGCAAGACATTCTTCACCTGGACGGCCATCTGGGCAGAAGAGTGCCGCAGGGCCCAGGGACTCGAAATACCCAAGCCTTTCGAGCTGCGCCAGAGTATTGTCAGCGACAGGCGCCACGCGATCAGCCCCAAAGGCCCACCCATTGGAAAGGCAGGCAGGCTGGAGGAACACCCACAGTATATACTCCTAAGTGACCCGGCTAAGCAGCTGGCGAAGGTCCTCAAATCAGACGGGCATGTCGGGCAGATCTTCTACTTCTCCAAGGAATCACTGGAGCAGCTCAAGAAGGACGCTTATCCCAAAAATCCTCAGCCGGGCGAGCCGACATATATCAGCACCAACGATGCCCTGACGGCGCTCGCGTGGCGCTCCGTCATGGCGGCGCAGTACCCACCGGACAAGGTCAAGGGCGACGAGGTCTCGGTATTCAACATGGCAGTCGACGGGCGGCTGCGCATCCAGCCTCCTATTGATGAGGGCACGCTGGGAAGCTTTGTCGAGTTCATCGAGGTGAAGATGCCCCTCCGGAGGATGTTGGACGGCGGCGAAAATAGCGTCGCCGAGATTGCTCTTCTGCTTCGCAAGGCTATCAACAACATGGACGTGGAATTCCAGGGGTCCTTCTCCAACGATATCATTAAGCTGATCGACGGCCTCGACGATGTAAGGTTCTTGTCGCCGTCTGCATTTCTGGACTGTCCCGGGCTGTGCTGTTCTCAGACCAGCTGGGCTAAGTTTGAGCTGTACGGCTTACAGTGGGGCCCGGCACTTGGTGATCGCATCAGGGCGATCAGGTCCCCGAGCAACGGGATCTTGAATGGGATGCAAATCATGATGCCTGAGCTTCCTGATGGTGGCCGAGAAATGCTATGTGGGGTGAATGAAGAGGATCTTCCCAGACTAATGGCAGATCCTATCTGGAGGAAATATGCCCAGCTGCGGTGACCAAGTCTCGTGGATTTAAAAAGAATGCGGATATTCGCAACCCTCAAAACGGATAGTATAACCCCTAATATACCCTCCATATATACAAATAGTGGAATACTCCCCTATTTAAGTAATCCCTTAAAGTTTTTTAAAACTACCTCTTAAGCTTAATACTTTTAAAGTATTTTGCTTAATTTGAGGAATATAAAGAGTACTGGGTTAAGCCTTAAGTAGTGTTTGGCGGTGCTTATTGGTACCGTTCGCCCTTGCCCTATCTGGCCCTGTCTTAACTTAATTATTAGTCTGGAAGAAAGAGAATAAGGCTTGATTAAAGAAAGGGCTAGCTGGGGGGAGGAATTTGAGTGGTGTGTGGTGTTTGTGTATATGGAGGGTATATTAGGGGTTGCGCTATCCGTTTTGGGGGTTGTGAATATCCGTATTCTTTAAAAATGTTTCAACTAGAAAGCTTGAACACAACTTTTGCCAAGAATCTGAGTATTTGTTAATAAGAGTATTTGTCAATATTGACGTTTCACATGAAAGGAATTACATTAAAGAGAGGTTGATTGTGTATAGCCACCAAAGGGCGGGCAGCCCTGAGCATTGGCCTGAGCATTGGCTCCCCAAGGGGCGGGGCTCTTATGAGGGCTCTATTGCCCTTCACAGGTGTTTCAACACGGGCAAGAATCAGTCTCGATACATCTATCTAAACGACGGTCTAGCCTCTGATGTCATTTGATTATGCTGTGACTTCGTAGCGATGTTCATCTTTAGTACTAAGTTCAACCTACACCCTTGCAGCTCCCTAATTCAATCAACAGTCGTGACTGTTCCCTCCACGGGCCCGGCCTTCTTCTCACCCACGCTACCATAGGCAGAGCCGTTGGTGTTTTCCTCAGAGTCACTGGTCGTCTCCTCATCTGGATTGCCAACGGCACCTTTCTTCTTATCCTGCCGTCTGAAGTGAGCCCTCTTTAGCCACTTCCAGCCCTCGCATCCGGCAAAAAAGAGGATGCTCTCGACGACTACTATACCCCATTCCCAGGTGATGCCCTCGTGCTTGAAGACGACATGGTTTATGACGGGGATATAGAGCGTGGGGAAAATGGTAACGAAACCAGCCACAATAGCCCAAAAGAGGAAAGGATTCTGTCGACTATCGTTCCACCATTGATAGAAGACGTGGTACCACCGGTAGTTGCCGCTTGGGTGCATCGATTTGGGGACTTGGCGGAAGAAGGATCGCCTGAAATTGACCATCTCCCATGCCAGGAACAATGCGAACCAAGTCAAGCAAACAAATGTAGTGGCACGGGCGCGGAAGACAAGAGTACACGAATCAGAATACTCGTTGTTGCAGTTGACGCCTGCTCACGGTCAGCAGAAGATTCGCCTGACTATACGTTGGCCCCCAGTCTGGATACAGCTGGAGCGGGAAAATATCAAGGAGACACGTACCAAGGTTGCCATCTCCGAAGCCAAACACGACTAGGACGAAGGATGCGAGGCAGAGGATCGACATCCAGATGCCGTACACAATCATATCAACTATGAGCTCAGTCGTGAAGACACCCGTCTTGAGATCGTGTGGGGGACGACTCATGATGTCTGGAACAGCCACTTCCATGCCCAGTCCCATGTCAGGCATGCCGGAGGTTGCCTAAATAAACCGTACGGGTCAGCGGAGACTCCCGTATCGTTGGATGAGCAAGGCCTTCACGTACCATAATGACCCAAAGAATCTGCACCGGTGCCAGTGGGAACACCGAGTTGCCATTGGCATCTTTGAACGCTAGACCAACAAGGAGAGTTGTTGCCTGGGCAATGTTTTCAGCAAGTACGTGAAGTACAAATCTCTTGATGTTGTCAAAGAGCCTGCGGCCCTCCTCAACAGCGTTTAGGATCGAGGCAAAGTTGTCATCTGTGAGAATGATATCCGAAGCATCCTTAGCAACGTCACTGCCTGCTTGGCCCTGTATTTATTGGTCAGTGGCGGCGCTCGTGTACCAGGAACGGGATATTTCTGAGAGAACAAGAGTCACAGGGGACATACCATTGCAATACCGACGTCCGCTCGCACAAGCGAGGGCGAATCGTTGACTCCGTCGCCCGTCATGGCAGCAAACTTCTGTCTCCGGTGCAGAGCATCGATCATCCTGACTTTGGTTTGGGGCGTACAACGTGCGATGACACGGGGGAGCGAGACCAGAGCATCTACCTGGTCATCCGAGAGCTTGTCGAATTCCGAAGCCGTCATAACCAGGGAGGGCGGAGGGCGTTCAGGAATGATACCGACCTGCTTCGCGATGGCCGCCGCCGTCCCCGGATGATCACCCGTGAGCATGTGCACCGTGATGTGAGCCCTTCTGCAAGCGGCCACAGCACCGGCCGACTCGGGGCGCGGAGGGTCGTAAATCCCGATGAGGCCACGGAAAGTCAGGTTCCTCTCAACGTCCTCGCGCTTGAGACTTTCAAAGGAACCACTACCATGTCCGTTATCCCAAGGAGCGCTAGCAAGACACAAGACACGGAGGCCTTGGTTGGCGAGATAGTCGACATTCCTCATGATGGTTTCGGTCCATTCTGACCCTTTTTGCGTGACAGAATCGCCATCGGGGCCCTGGAAATGGGTGCAGAGGGGAAGTAGTCGCTCAACAGCGCCCTTGGAGAAGACCCAAGGGTCCTGTCCAGATTCCGTCTTCCGGCTGTAGATGACAGACATGCGCTTGACATCAGAGTCGAAAGGGTACTCGGCCATTAATTTCCACTCGTTGGTTTCGTCCACGAGCCTGTTCCTGTTCCAGTTGAAGCGCGAGGCGAAGACCTGCATAGCGATTTCTGTAGGATCTCCCTTGGCCTGCCAGTTGCCTTTTGCCGATCGCTCAACCTGGGCGGTGTTTGCCATGGACGCCACGTTCATGAAGTTCTCGATATTGACATGCTCCGTTGTGGCCTGTCCAGAAGACAGTTGGGCCGCATCCAGAACTCGCGGAGCATTTGCCGAGACAGCTTGCGACTCAGGCACACCATCGTGACGAGCGATAGTACCCATCGTAGGATCGTACGGATCCTTGGGGTTATCCAGAGTGAAGGTCCCCCTCCCAGCTATCCACGCCGCTTTTGCAACCATGCGACCTTGCGTGAGCGTTCCTAGGGCATAGCGAATTAGCATTTCTTGCGAAAAGGTATAAATATAAATGCGCACACATGTACATGTGTATCGAGGTAAAAGGTTGGGGATCAAGGGTCGCGCATACCAGTCTTGTCCGAACAAATGTTCGTAACAGCCCCCAGGGCCTCCAGACTGTCTAACTTGCGCACAATCACATTCCTCTTGCTCATGTACTTGGTGCCGACAGCCATTGTAATTGTCAAGACGACAATCAAACTCGCAGGTATCATACTCAGGCCCGTCGCAACTCCGTAGATGACTACCTCGTTTGCGGGGCTGAAATTGTTCGCTGCTTCCACAATGAAGGCGCATAGGCAAGCGATCCCAAATAGGAGGATGGCCAGCTTGGACAGCTTCCTCTGCAAGGGTGTGCCAACGTTGGTACCGAGGAAATTACCCAGCACCGTCCAGGCGGTAAGGGCCCATGCTTGCAGGTATTGAAGTGGACCGGCCGAGCCATCTGCTCGACGTTTCACAGGCTGGATGACGGAGTCCTTGTGACGGAGCGCGCTAGCTATCTTTCCGATTTCTGTTTCCATTCCCTAGTGTTCGCGCAGTCAGCATAACTATGGGTGGAACCAACCGGATAGGGAATGATGAAACGCACAATAGAAAACACAACGGCTTTGGCTCGGCCTTTGGTGACTGTGGTGGAGCTGTAGGCCAAGTTCAACCGGTCGCCTGCACCAGTGTCTACGGCAAAGGTAGAGTTGGCGTTCTTCGCAACAGGCAGAGACTCGCCGGTCAACAGCGCCTCATCCGTTTCCAGATTGACAGCTTCGATCAAACTACAATGAGGCATTAGTAAGTACAAGGTGTCATATATACTTTGGTCACAGCGGTTAAGGCCTCTGCCAAATAGTCAGATCAGAATGGGCAGACATACCGCAGATCAGCAGGAACTGTATTGCCGGTCACAAGCTCAACAATGTCACCAGGAACAAGTTGAGAGGTTGGAATGACTTTGCTAGAGCCCATGCGGATGACCTGCGCAGTAGGTGATCCCAGAGTACGGATACTCTCCAAAGTTTTCTCGGCTGAATACTCCTGGAGAAACCCTACCACGACGTTGAGAAGTACAACGAAGGCAATCACGCCGCCTTCAATCCATGACTTGATGGCAAAACTGGCAACCATGGCCATAATTAAGACCTAAAAGAGACGTGTGATTAGCCGGGAACAGCATGTCGACGACGAGCTAGGCTTATGGGCTGCCAACTAACCATTGTAAGTGCATTGAGAACCTGGTTCATGAGGATGCGGACAGGACCGGCCCCGCCGCTTCCTTCGAGCGCATTGTGCCCATAGATTTGTTGTCGCTTGGAGACTTCACCGTCCGTCAGTCCGTTTTGCGGATCAGACTGAAGCTGACCCAACACGTCCCCCGCGTCTATGCAGTGGGCCGGTTGACTCATGACCAGAGCGCCATCACCACCCGGGCCGCCTTTTTCGGCTGGAGACTTGCCAACCATGATTACCAGCAGGGCTGAAAGAAAGTTGTCGAGGGGGCGTAGTATACACTGAGGATGGTTCGCCGTCTGTCAAACGAGTTGTGTAGAATACCCCGAGAACACAACAGGAGGAACCCGCCCACGTCTCTGCAATAGCATTCTGGCAAGCCAACAGCGCGTGAAGGCATACGGGGCGAGCTGCACAAGGTCTAAATATACCACACGATATTCGCCTCCACTTCACCGCTCCGTGCAGCGTCTCCGCGACTCGGCATTGATTCGGCACTTGGCCCATCGGCGCTGCAGCGGCGTGCTGTGGTATGGTCTCGGCAAAACATAGCTTGGACCCTCATGAAACGCGACTCGGGTCTGGCAATTCGGTCGTACTGAGGGCATTAGGTTTGGCGACGGCGTGGTTCCTTGGGAGGCTTAGTAACATGTAAGCTCCTGGGCTGCTCTCCGCACGCCCAATTCTGCAGCCTTGGCCTACCCCGTGCGTTCTAGACCATCGGCACCCCAAGTGTTTGGGTGTGACCTTGTGGATGGGTCTCAGCCTTGGCAGAGAATGGTGTCCAGGTTTCGCACTCGTGATAAAAAAATCGCGCAGCCTTGGCTTAGACATTTGGAAAAGGATTTACGCCACTCTGCAGCACCTCCTTACTCGTCTGGCACTATACTAAGTACTAGTACTACGCAGACCCACTCATGTGAAGGATACCCCTTCAACCACACTTTATTTACAATAGTCTAACAGTTCCAGTACCAATCAAGAATCGAGATGGTTGATGATGATCCCCCTGTGCTCAGTTGTAGTACGGTCAACTGAGCAGAAGGTGGCTTCTCTGGGGACGGCCATTTCCTGCTGCGCCGGTGGCCAATCGTGTGTCTACAAGGGAAACTCGTCATCACATCTAAAACACAGAACCACAATACAAACAAACAACAGTCTTGGTTCTCTCTCAGATGCGCGGAGCCTCTTGGAGGGAGGGTGTCAGGGGCCGTAACGGGTTCCGAATCTGATCTACCCTTGGCTTACCAGATCCAGTTTAGGCGTAGGACCGAAAGAGAATAGTCTGGCATTGGCACATAGTAGTTATTGGGTCGCTAAGCTCAATATATAGTTGCGGTCTCCGTATCCAAGACATTGGCATCGCTTGGGTTGACGATCCTCAGAATCAAGGCGCCGCCACGCCTGCAGCAGTCGGCGCCCATCTTACCCGAACCACCTGCTTCCAATACGCCGTCAGTCGCAAGTGCCGACAAGGAGGCAGACAACCATCATGCGGCAGGCCGCATGTCAGGGTCTTTGACACTCTTCCAAGCCTTAGCTGGACAAGCATTTCGAGGCTTGTTGTTTCTACTTTTGGGAGCCCAAGGCAGAGCGCAGAGAACGCCTGTATGCTATACATAGTACTTTCCGTTTCACGCGGCACTATAACACTACTTCGGATCGTCCGCGAACCACTGGGCGGGTGGAGCCCGACGATTCGTATAACGGGAGAGAGCACCAGAGAGCACTGGCAAGGGCCCAGCGCTTAATTTATCCGCGCCGCTTTTGAACACTGTGGGACCCCTATGTCATATATCCGATAGGGGTGGCTCGACGCTCCTCCTACGTTCTCCCTGGTTTCTAGTTTTCCTGTTCCTTCCTACTTCATGGCTTCCCCTATAGATCTCACTGCGTAGCATGTTCAGTGCTTGCCGAACATAGACTTTCTTATTTTCTCCACTCAGTTTTTGGGCATCTGTTTTACTTCGGCTGGCCGAATTGCATTTTATTTCTCTACCTCCTTCGTGATCCTATCGAGACCTCGTGTTTGCTGCAATTTTTGAATTTGTATATTTCCTCTTTCAGTTTCAGTTTCCTAGACCTCTGCAAAAATGCCGTCGCTAGATGTCAGCACGCTCAATACGGTGATCGCCATCTTGGGTGAGTTCTGCCTTCCACGTGCAGCTTACTTACAGGTACTAATGAGTATCAAAGGCGCTTTCATTGTCTTCTATGGCTTTATATCTGTGAAGATCAAGCAGGTGTGGTACTTGGGCGAAGCTTGTAGGTTCTTCTATTGGCCATAAGATTGATCACGAAGAACGCTCCACTGACATACCCTACAAAGTACCCGCTGTCCTCATCGGGATCATACTCGGACCTATATCTGCGAAATTTCTGGACGCGGAAAAATGGGGCTCCGCTGCTGAGGGTCAACAAGAGAGCATTACTCTGGTATGTCGAAACGTCACATCGTATCAGCGTGCAAATATGCTACAATCATCGGTGGCTGACAGTCTGATGATGCTAGGGTATATGCCGGGTCGTCATCGGTGTGCAGCTCGTGATTGCAGGCTTCCAGCTTCCCGCTAAATACCAAATGCTTCGCTGGGTCGAGATGGCGATATGTCTCTTACCAGTCATGACCCTGATGTGGCTGTTCACGACCGTGTGCATTCTCGTCACTATTCCGAACCTGTCTCTTGTGAGTGGCACCCATCTTGATCATCTAGAGCCCAGTACCCTTCTGACCTCGGGTATGTTTCCTTGGTTTTAGCTCGCTGGTCTTGTCATCGGTTCATGTGTCACTTGCACGGATCCCATTCTCTCTCAAGCTGTTGCCAAGGGGCCGTTCTCCGACAAATACGTGCGGCGAGACTTGCGCGAGATCATCTCGTCTGAAGCAGGAGCAAACGACGGATTTGGCTTTCCATTCTTACTGTACGTATATGATTTCATAGGAGACGATCCTGCAGCACTGGCACTGACACAGACCTCCATATGATTTAGTCTCGCAGTATATCTCATCCGCCATGCAGATCTCGTCAATGTCGTCTTCAAAGAGGGCATCACTGTTTCGGAAGCTGGAGCCGCCGTCGCACGATTTGTTAAAAGAGCTGGCGAGGCGGCCGCAGAAGCGATTCACGATCCCTCCGTCGGCAGACTCGGAGGTGGTGTGGGTCGGGCCATGCAGGAATGGTTCGTCGAGGGTTGGCTATACATTGTTCTCATGAGCGTCGCTATAGGCATCGTCCTAGGTTACGGCAGTATGTACGCGGTCAGGTTCTCCCTTAGGAGGTAAGTTTCGCAAAGCTGTTGAGAACCGAGAAAATGAGGAACGCTAACTTGTCCATTACAGAAAGTGGATCGACAATGAGAGTCTTCTTCTCTGGCCAACAGCACTCGGTGTAAGTACAACTTCTGCGCCGGACTGACCATCACAACGTGGTTGATGTTGACCGTTATGGAATAGCTTTTCACTATCGGAGTTTGCGGAATGCTCGGAACCGACGATTTGCTGGCGTGTTTCGTCGCCGGGAATGCCCTGAACTGGAACGGACAGTTCCTCGAGGAAACCGAGAAGCGCCACGACGAAGTCAACAGCTGCGTCGATGTGCTCTTGAATTTCGGTGGTTTCATGTACATCGGCACCATCATGCCATGGGAAGCTTTCCAGCAGCCTGATATTACCGGCATTACAGTTGGTCGTCTCTTTGCGCTCGGCCTTCTCGTCTTGATTTTCCGACGCATTCCTGCTATATTCATGGTATACAAGTTCATGCCAAAGGTTGTCAAAGATTGGAAAGAGGCTTTATTCATGGGATACTTTGGTCCTATTGGTAAGGAACGACTCCAGGTACACTAGAACGCATTGGCTGGTTTTACTAACACATATTACGTGCAAAGGCATTGGAGCCGTCTTTTATGTCGAGCACACCCGACATCTGTTTCCGAAACCTGGAGAGGCTCTCACCGTGGAAGAAGACAACCTGACTCGGGCCATGATACCAGTCGTGTACTGGCTCGTGCTCTTTTCTATAATCTTCCATGGGCTCTCGATTCCTGCGCTTGACTTGTTCTACCGATGGAAGGGCGTAGCGCCTATCGTTGAGGACAATCCTACCGAGGTCCAGGTGCTGTCCAGCACTGAGGCTCTGCCAAACAACGCCTACAAGGACCCGTCCAAGCGAAGCAGCGTCATGGTCATGAATAGATTCTCACGTGGCTCCACCATTCACGGAGTTCATCAAAATTCATGGGATGATTTCAAAAACAAAGGTACGTGACGTTGTCTCACTATTCGACTTGTCAAGGAAATTAACACGTACGAAAGATATTGAAGACATTGGTCTTGCCCACGACGTACAAGGTGTACCTTACGGCCACACTGTGAAATCCAACGATATGGAGCTCGAGGATCGTACCGAGTTTGTGGGAGTTCAAGGGAGACCTAGAGAATGGGTCTGAGGAATCTTGCGTCCTTTCTTCCAAGGTTGTTTTGGAAAGAATTGTGGACGTGATATGTACTACAGCGCGTAACAAATGGAGGCGCTTTGTGGTCATCTCCACCCTCACGCCTACCCTCCTTTTTCTCCCCTTCTTGCTCAGTTGTGCTTTGTCTCATGAGAGTGTCATTCTTTAGTTTGGATTTCTTCCTGTTCTGCCTGAAGTATGTGTTCTATGAAATTTATACAATGTAACAATCATTTAGAGGAGACGGTCGTTTCAAAGACTAGTAGCGTGTAGCAGATAGGAACATGAGCAAGAACTACTTCTACAGCTTGGGTTTTATTGGGACCACCACACTGGCGTTATCTGGGCTGGCTCTTGGTTATCGTGCAATCGAAGTCTCTGCTCATCTCTGCGGTATATCCGTAGGGCATAGCTTGAGCAGGCAAGGCTCAAGTCATGTCACCCATCAATTGATGCTATTGTGATAATGAACTGAACCACATCAGCCCCGAAGTGCACTAAGGATTTCAGTCATTGCCGACTGAGCTCTTATCACTTTGAATGTGGCTAGCAAGGAGTAGCTATGTATCTCCTGATCTAATTTCCTTTTCTCGTACTTAGACAATCCTCATGTGATATTTGATATAAAAGAAGAAAAAGATGACCAGGTATTCTCTTCCAGGCAGAACTACCCCTAACCCTGTTGCAGCATATTGGTACGTCGTCTTCGTCGCTCAGGTCATCCGCCAAACCTGCGCCTTCTGTCCTTGTTGGTTCTCACCGTCGCCATCTCCATCTCTACCAACATCACCTGTCCTTCGATATGGAGACCTCGATCGCAAGAAGAGCCCAAGATCCGACGACCCAAGGGCACATTGAATACGAAGAGGGACCTTCAGTTGTCATCGCGCCGATTTTGGCCCTGCCGCCGAATCTCCGGCGTCGCATTTATCTGCACACCGAAATACTCGCACGGTATCCGGACCAAAGACAGGCAATTTTGAACCTCAGTGGAGGAAATGCTAAACCATCTTACAACACCAATCACCCTAAAAATAAGCTCGGCTTCTACGGTCTGCTTGTTTGTTGCCGAACGATCTATGCTGAGGCATCAGCCCTGCTTTATGGCTCCAACAGATTCATCATACGATACTGGGAAAAATCATCACTTTTACCTCTACGCTATTTGACTCCGTCGTCGCTCTCAAGCCTGACACATCTTAAGATAGTACTCAATCAGTCCTCCTGTCATCGCAGAAATCCTGCGCGGTTCGAGAACTGTTCGGCTATTGAAGATGATAGACGAGGTACTAGCAAATTTTCGGGTCGTGAGACCGAGAACAAGGAAGTCTTCGGCTCTGGGTTGCATGATGCACCTCTCGATATCCGCGAGTCTGGGGCAAAAGCCCTGCTTCACGAGTGGCGTTCAGTCGCGGAGCATCTGTCCCGTCACATCAGCCCTCAGAATCTCGAGCTGTGTGTAGTCTGCGATGTCCGCCAAGACGACCTGAAATCAGCTAGGGAAGCAGTCGAGCCAATCAGTCTCTTTCCGGAGTTACGCAATTGTCATATTCGACTGTCCAGAAACCCTACACCTCAACTCTGTTAAATAGCTCGCAACGCAGTATGCAAAACACGGCGTATTTTCGACCCTCCGTCTTCAGACGTATCAGGTCTAGCTTCATCGAACAAGATGGAAGAGACTTATCAATCAAAGCCTGAGACTGGAAGCCGTCTTCTCACGCTACCACGTGAATTACGATTCCGTATCTTCAGCTATACGGATCTCATCACGCCTTTAAAGGAAGTCGAATGGAGCCGGGAGCGCGGAGACAGTGGGACGTACTTGGCCTTGTACCCAAGGTGCAGGATTTTCAGGGGACTTCGCTGCCCGCCGCATATACGTCACGGCCGTCAATTATTCAACTGCTGGGCGGCCAGCCACTCAAAGCCGGGTATTGGGTGCTTCTGCCAGGTCCGGCACTCAGCCGCCTCGTCCACTTGCATGTGCTGGGCACCACCAACTGCCTTATTCCTGGTGAGTTTCTCACAGAACCACCCGTTTCCCCTACCTGTCAGTTTTGTTGCTCAAGCAGGCTCGCCCAGGCTGTTTCTGGCCTTTGACGATCTGTTTAGGACCCGAGAGAAGAGCCTATACAGAAGCGTACCCCGCCTGTTTCGATCTAGGTCTGTTGCTTGTTTCCCAGAGAGCTGACCATAGACGTTGTAGGTCAGTCGCGAGCTGCTTCAGGATGCACAAGTCGTTTTCTTCTCCGGGAATCGCTTTGTTGTACATGACTTCCGAGTCTTTTGTCCCTGGAGCACGCCCGGTGATTCCACGCTCGGGGCCCAGGTTGACGGCGAAGACGAGACTGGAAACGAATGGAACAAGGTTTCCCAGTATCATTCGGATCGACTTGCAGCGAGCATCTTCCTACAGCAGAAAGTTCCACATCAAATGCTCCGAGAACTGCGTGAGCTCGAATTTGTCTTCCCGCCATACAGTCACACTGGCTGGCCTGGAGACGGTCACCGCGCGCTGAGCGACTGGGCCGAGACACTCCACTGGGCTAGGGACATAATGAATCTTGGCGGTCTAACGCTGCGGCTTGTAATGACAGACTCGCTCAAGGGAGCACCGCCAGGCCGTGAGGAGATCACAAACGAACAGGTCGACGTAATACTGTCGGCATATCGTCGCCTCACATCGCCCCTCTCTGCTCTGGCTCAGACTGACGCAAACCTGGCGGTTGCGTGCGATGGAGGTACTGCTGAGCTGCGTAGTTTCCACGCCCAAGTCACTTGGCCTGGGAATCGGAGGGAACGCTTTGAGGAGGTAATTGGTTATGAGTCGTGGGACCGGGATAAGCATTCTTGGAGGGACAGAGATCAAGAGTTGAGGGAAGAGGCTGAGAGGTTGGTCATGGGCCAGCGGTACAATGAAGCCTACGTCAGCGGCAGAGCCCCGCAATGGAAAAGCGTTTGGGAGGATAGATTTGACGGCAAATTGTGATGACTTCAAATAATTCAAATAATGGGTCATGGGCACTTGGATGAGACCAATTGATGAAAGAAGTGCTTGTGTGAACCCCAGCACAGAATGGGTATCATGTCAACACGTCAAGAAAGACTCGCGGTCTGTTGAGAAATCGAAGTTAGCAATCGATATCATGACCAGGTAAGAAAATGACAGTAATTTGCAGAAACATTACAAGCATATAATTTTCCAAGATAACTGATACAGCCGCACCCCGGCCCTTCTCTCAGGCCCTATTGTCACGCTTCGCTGACGTGTTGATGATTCAAGTACAGCCCTCTGCACGCCCCCGGGGTTGACAATTCTGTTTGTCATGCAGTCGTGCATCTGGGGAGCCGTGATCTGTCGTTTCCGGTTGACCCATCCAAGCATATTCCCTCTACCGAAAAGATCGTTCCACTCTAGATCTAATTGGTATTCCCGGCCGAACTTTAGCCTTGTCCCGAGAAGGTGGCTCCCACTTGCTCTTGGTGGTACTAGTCGACCAACTGTGCACGTATGCACTATATTCCTCGTGTTACCTCGCCGAGATCGGTCCAAACGTCGGCATGGCTATGGCAAACGACCATGGCGACGTTGGCTTTGATCCCTGACCGTTGGAAAAAGAAAGTTAAATCCCTGAAGGATTCGGGGTTTTTCTTTTTGCCAAAGGCTTGACGAGGCATTGCCAGTGGAAGATACGTCTGCCGCAAATCGAGAGTAGTTCTTGCCTCCGCCCTCGACCTCCACGGGTTTCAAGTTATGCAGTAGTGCTGACAAGGGCTCGTCGAATGGCAATGCCAAGATGCATACAAGCAGGTTGGTGATCGCTCCAAGAGAAAACCGGGCCGCTCGGCGAAAGCTGTTGGTTCACGGCAATCGACCCTTGGGAAGCAATTTTCGACCGCTCCCTTTCTTCGGCTCCGGCAGTCAACTTCAGCAACTCGATATTTGTTCTAGCACTGTCCACCGTCACGCTATCTGTTCCATCTCATACCAGAAAGAAGGCCGAGGCAAGCTCTACATGCGTCAGCTCGCTGCCGGCTCTGGTGAAATCGAGTCTATGCTTCAATCATAGTCATGGCAAGAAACACTTCAGTCATACTCCTCAGCGTTGGTGCCGTCCTCTTTGGGCTGACTGCGGTATTGCTTGGGCCTGCCCGAGATTTCTTACTCACCATCGTCGCCCCTTACATCCCATCAAAGCTCGTGCCGTCGCCGATTGTCACAGATTCCAGCCGGGATGCCAAGTACGTCGGCACTCGTTCCGCCGACTTGGCAGTAGAGCACTTCCACAACATCTTCTACGCCGAAGACACCTCCGGCCCGAACCGCTTCGCCCCGCCGGTCCCCATCACCCCGCCCCGGGGCTCCGTCATCGATGCCACGACCCCCGGCGCATGGTGTCCCCAGGGCACCGGCGACGTGCTCCCCTTCACCTCACGTGTGACTAATATCAGCGAGCATTGCCTCAGCCTCCGCATGGCGAGGCTGCGTGGCACGGGTGCCGACTCCAATCTCCCAGTCACGGTGTGGCTCCATGGGGGCGGGCACGCGCTGGGCTCGGGGGAGGAGATCCTGTACGAGCCGGATGGCCTGCTCCGCCAGGCGGGGCTGGACGGCCAGCCGCTGGTATTCGTGGCGATCAACTACCGGCTCGGCTTCTTCGGCTTCGCGACGGGCCGGGCGCTGGTGGAGGCCGGGCAGACGAACGCGGGGCTGCGGGACCAGCGGGCGGCGCTGGAGTGGGTGCGTGACCACATCGCCAGCTTTGGCGGCGACCCTGCGCGGGTGACTGCCATCGGGCAGAGCGTGGGCGGGAGTGACATCGGCCTGCAGATGACGGCGTTCGGTGGTGCCAGGGGCGTGCCGTTCCAGAAGGCGGTCATGATGTCCGGCGCGCCGGGGCTGAACTTCAATACAATGTCGGACCTCGTGGCGAATAATACGGCCATGGTCGCGCGGCAGGTGGGGTGTGTAAAGGAGGGAGCTGATGCCCACACGGAAGCCGTGCTGGCTTGTCTCCGGGAAGCCCCCTTTGACGTCCTGACAAATCTCTCTGTCAGTGCGATGCGGGCGGCGCGGCCCCCGTTCGGCGAGGGCTTTTTCTTTCCCACATACGACGGCGACTTCATCCCTGATCGTCCCTCTGAACTGATCCGGGAAGGAAAGGTTGTCAAGGGCATCCCCGTCATTGCGGCCTGGGTGGCCAACGATGGTGCGTGGTATGCGCCACCAACGACCGCGACAGACGATGATGTGATCAGCAGCTTCACCCTGTGGCTCACGTTGTCTTCGTCCACCAAGAAGAAGTTGCTGGAAATCTACCCCGTCTCGGATTTTGAACAGATTGCTCAAGGACAAGGCGTTTCGCCGCAGTACTACCGTGCGGCACAGATAACCCGCGACCTCTGGTTTGCATGCCCTGTGTTGGACTTCGCGTGGCAGTACGGTCGGCACAACGCCCATGATGTACGCCTTTATGAACATAACGCGACGAGATTCGCGCCATCTTATGCACTGATGGGCGTGCCGATGTGGAGAGTCGCTCACTTAAGTGACATACCGTATGTTTTGAACAGCCAAAACCTCGGGGCCGGCGCGGATAACTCGGCAGATCAGCTGGCGCTGTCAGCGGATGTCAGTAGGAGGATCGTGAGGTTTGTTACTTCAGCGGCACCTGACGAGGAGTGGTCTCCAGCCTTCGAGGGGGTGGCTGTGGACGGTCCCCAGGACAAGTTACCGAGCAGAATCTCCCTCCAGCTGTTTGGAGGGCCATATGGGAACAGGCATGTGACAGTTCGGGAACACCCAGACGAGGACGGTGGCTCAGCGACAGAGGCTGAAAAAACGATCGCTTGGGAAAAGCTGTTCCAGAGGTGCAACTTTATCAATAGCGCCGAGGTGCGTGTCGAGACCTCTGTCTGAGGACTCTGCACAAGGTTTTGTCCTGTACACGATGGTTTGTGTCAGTCAGCTTACGACCACCATGTGTACAACAATTAAAAAACATTATAGTAGCGAGCTAGAGCACGATACTAGCAACCGTGAAAGAAGAGACATGGGCTTCTATACGATCCCTTGCGGAAATAATTGATACAGAGCACTTATAGTTTCCCTTTAGAAAGGAAACCACACTCGAATTATCTAGGGATAAATCCTGGTCTCTGCTCGTCTTTGACTTTTGCACGCGAAGTTACTTCATCCTCACCTGGAACATTGAATCCCCCCCTGCCCCCCAAGCTTCAAACCTATGACCACTGAGCCTCATTGGTAACTCCATGGGGTTCATGGCGAGGGCAACATGAGCAGGCTAAAGTCTGGCTCGGACCAAAACACTGAGAGCCATAACGGATCGACCGCTGACAGTTAAGATGAAGACGATTTCGACAGATATTTCGGTACCCAGGCTTTGCATGATGACGCCTCAGTATTGCAGGAGATTTGTGCAGACTGAGACTTCTACAATCCCAATGGAACCACCCAGGTAATATCATCGCGCTCTTTGTTGTTCCTATTACTGTCGTACAACAGCTTATTGAGCATGTTGACATATCTATAAAGGACATGAGAATATGAATTGACCTGAGAATACCTAGGTAGGCACTCAGTTAGCAGTGGCCCTGATGTTTTTAGATCCCATGGTCCACTACGAACCCATAGAACAAAATTGGACTTGGAATCCGAGAGGCCGTTCCACCCAACCAATCCCAGTCGCTTCATCGTGACGTTGATACATTAGCGATCTCTCTGAACACGAAGGCTCCATACAGGGTGTGAAGAGATGTTGAGAATAATATATCTACCTAGGTATCGAGCTATCGGGGGCGTCCGGCTCGGCGGCGGCCCACTATAGTATTTGTGCCCCATTTTCCGTTCGACCAACAGTAACGTGTTGCACCAATCACCTGCGAGACGTTCGACAGCTTGCATGTGTTGGTATTGATTGAGGTGGCAGAGCGGAGCGCGTTACATGCACTGATTGGCTCGGATGGGGGCAAGGCGCCTGTTGACATTTCGTCTCCCGAGCCATGCAATTCTCAAACACCTGTCGTTCCGAAAAATCTGCGCCCAAGAGCTATGAAAACACAACTCATGAATTGCCATGGAGTCACTGCTTGTAACAGGCCCAGCGGAGAGACCATCGCAACGGCGGCGGCGGCCCCCGCCAGGGATTCCACCAAACCCGGCGCTTTGCAAACGATGCAACGTTTCACTACAAATCGACGATAGTTAGCTTCTTGAAGCAGTTCCTCGAAACCTCAGAGACTAGAGATCTATACCTTTCTGGCTACCCGCCTTATGATCTTCACACCTTAGTCTTCGGTGGCATCGACTACGTCCGAGATGACCATGTCGCGACGCTGCCAGGCCTGTCGCGGGCCGCAGAGAGCCGGCGCAAATTCTGCGCTGCAGTGAAGGAAGGACTGCAGAACAAGTACCAAGGGGCTTCATGGTGGAAACCCCATCCAAAGCCGCTCGTCATACGCTTTCAATTTTGCTGGGGTGTCATACCTGGTCGCACAACCCTTAATTCGGTCGTGGTCAGCGTCAAACATCCTGAATTGGGACGAGATAAGGAACCAGATTTTTGGGGAGAATTGAGGTTAGGAGACTGGGAGACCGATATCTTTCGGTTCGAGACCTACAGCGCACGAGGTAGGCCCACGTTATCGTACCGTTAACCTTGAACGAATCTTTGTATACCACACCTTGGTGATCTGATCTCTAATTGGCAGACCAAGACCTTTGCACAAAGTGGATGAACTTGCCGAGAAGGATGAGTGATAATCCATGGTCGCCACAAAGCACATCTTTGTGTCTAAGATTGATCAATGAGTGCGTTGATGGGATGGGTCTGTGTGAGCATAAGAAAACCCAGCTTGTTGGTCCGGCACCCGGGTCGAATGATGGCTCCGATGACTGTCTAAATGCAGACGGCGACACCGCCCACCAAAGCGGAGCGCGTGCGACCGGAGGTGCGGGTGTAGGACGCATGCGACGGAATCAATCTAATGAACATAACAGCAGTCCATTCCTCCCCACGAGGCTTCTGGACCTCTTTCCCAGTCCTGCCCAAAGTCCAGATTGTATCAGCCTTGTGGAGACCAGCCTTCTTCAGAGGGACAAACCTGAAAGCCACATCATCGAATATGTTGCTCTCAGCTATTGCTGGGGAGATGTCAAGCCGAAAGCCACAACTACCAAAGAGAACCTTAACAGTCACCTCCAGTATATTGAGTCCTCTGCCCTGCCGCAGTGTTTACAAGATGCAGTCACTGTCACACGAAGCCTTGGAATCCGCTACCTCTGGATTGATGCCCTCTGCATCATCCAAGATGACAGCGATGATTGGGGCAGGGAGTCGGGAACGATGTACCAGGTATTCTACAACGCCTTCGTTACAATAGCTGCGGCTGCGTCAGGATCCTTCAACGAGGGATCCTGATTCCCCGTCGTCGGGTTGAAGCAATCGAAATGTCTTTTTTCGTCAGCCTTGAATCCTGCGGTTGTGGGCAGCTTCTCGCTATACATGTCGGAGCAAACCACTTCGGAGCAGAGGAACACGGGATTCTCATTATGGCATGAGCTACTGGACTGCAAGTGGGACACACGCGGCTGGGTTTGGCAGGAGCAAAAGCTATCTAAACGGTTGCTCGTGTTTGGAAAACGAATGATTCATCTCAAGTGTGATCATTATGTGCGTTCCGAGAACGGAATCAATGTTAAGAACGAGGACGCGCCTCGCGAAGCTGGCCGCGAATCATGGACGAATCGCTTGCACAAGTTTGCAGGGAAACAACTGACATTTCTCCAAGACAAGCTTCCTGCCATCTCCGGCTTATCCAAGCTAGTGGACCAAAATTCGAGACTGAAAGGAGAGGGGCCGGCACAATATATTGCCGGTATTTGGTATTTCCCAGAGAGAGGCGACTCACGGAACAGCTGGCAAAATCAGTTGTTTTGGATACGGATGTGGCACGAGCAGTCATTCCAGAACATGGTCGAGCAGTTAAAGAGTACCGATCCACGAACTTACACCGCCCCAAGCTGGTCCTGGGCCTCCCGCCGTAAGATAGAGTTCTGGCATACGCCTGACGAGGTCGTTGGTGTGTCGCATCCGCACTTCGAGGCCAAAATTGAAAACCATCAGATGATCTTGACAGGACCAGACCCAATGGGCCAAGTCGGCCCCGGCTGTTACCTCGAGCTGTCGGGTCTCATGTACCGAGATCCATTAGACCTCTCCTGCGCCAGGAGACTCGGATGCAGACAATTGCACGAGTGGTGGATCCGTCAGGCACCAGCTGTTGTTTTCAAGCTCGATGGGGACTATTCGCCGGAAGATGAGGCGGACGATATGTTTGAGTTCGGTATTCGATTGTTCGGTCTTTACAGATGGGACGAGGATTCGGATAACAGCTATGAATTCAGGGGCTTGTTGTTACTGCAGCACAGCGAGTCTGGGCACTATCTTCGGGTGGGGGTATTTCATACTAGTATTGGACTGGACCAGCATGTGGATTCTGAACAGTGCTATTTTGAGCGATGGGAGCGGCAGTCAATTCGCATACTATGAACTCTGGGCGTAGTGATATAACACGTCAAACACCTGCGGTCTGAAATAATCCCTAGGTAGCGATCATTGACAAAGCGACCTCTGTGGATGGCTCCCCGATATGTATGTATATCTATGTGGTGTTCAAGCGCCCATCCTGCTAAAGCTGAGGTGCTTCATTGCCAGTGGTGACTCAATTCAGCTGGGACTAATAGTATTAACAGAATCAACGTTCTGAGCGATGAGAGGTTTTAAACTACGCGACAGTAGGAAACGCAATTGAAATCCACATCAGACATACCCTCGAAAACGCCCAGACCAGGACCCTGAGGTTGCTTACAGCCTTCTTCGCCCCTGTTTTATTTGTGATAAAATCGCTCGGCCTTTGGGTTCGAGGTGGTGGTAATGGTCGCCACATCAGATCAAAGAATTACAGAATGGAGACTGTCGGCCTTGAAGCTCTACTAGGCACTCTTGATGCTTTTCGATTGATGGGTACGGGCCGCCAGTGTCAGTGCCCTGTGAGGCTGTATACGCTGCCACTGCAGTACGCTGTTATCCGGAGCAGAACGAAGCTCACCGGCCCAAGGGGCGGCTCCATCTAAATGACAAAGGAATCTCAGGCTTGAGGAAGAGGATAGCAGGAGCACGACAACGGTCCTGCTGTCCAAGTTGCAGCAGCTGGGTTCGAGGACCGTTCTAGCGACAGAGAGGTTGCCGACAGCGAGGTCGGTGGCAGAGGAGTCGCCGATCTGCCCTTGTCAAACAGTAAGCGGGATCGGACGCAGACGGAGCGTGCACAGGCATTCCAAGCCGGGGCGGGTGACACAGACACACAACGAAGGGGGTGCAGTGATTCCAGAGACACCGCAGCAGTATCTGCATTCTTTCAGCTTGGTTTGGCCTCGATTGCCTGGTTGCCTGGCTGGCGTGCAGGTGGGTAACTCTTCCAAGGATGTTTTCTTGGTTGCCTTCTTCTCCCTGCTTGCTGCCGGCACCCTGCAGCGTTTTGACACCACCTAGTGCGTAGCCACACGACGTGAATGGCTGGTTTGCCCGTTGGGCCAGCCTCTTTGGCCCCCAAGGTCTCAGTCGTGGGCCGATGCTCCCGCGGAGCTGGCAGGCAATCAGGAGCGTAATTCAGAGACCTGCAGGCAGGCCCATCGAGCAGCGTCACTCGGACGCTCGAGATTGTTGTTGGCTTTGGCCTCATCATCCGAGCGGCCGTCGCCGCCAGACATGCGCAGTAGCTTGGCCGACTAGCTGAGAAGCGGCCCTCAGAGCTGGGACAGAGCGTGGTCGAGACGGAGAATATGAGATTTGAGCATAGGTGATAACACTTGCTTCTCGCGCTCGGCCGCGCAGGAACGAGGAACGAGGGCGGCCATGCTCAAGAAGCTTCTGAAAGCATGATGGTACCCTGCGGGTCAGACGAAACCCCCAATCAGGCACATCCCACAAACACCCTATCCAAACTTGGGGTGCACCCACCACATGGCAGGCTCGCCCATGGCCTACGAAAGCTCGTCCTACCCAACCTTCTTCTCTCGATTCCAAGTCCTGGCTCACCCTTCAGCCCTACAAAAGCGTGGGAAATGCGTCTACCTGGCCTGCTGGGTATGGGCCCACCCTGTTGTCGACGTAGGACTGCCAGCTGGTGACAGGGATGCGGATCCTTCTGCCGAATCCAGCCTGTCCTGGCATCCTTTCCCGTCACGTCCACCCTATCCAGGCAGTCACAATCGCACTCACACCCTGCCGTGCAGAGGTGCCACTCACACACGGCTGACTGGCCGACTGGCAGGAATGGCTTCTGACATAGCTTCCCGCCCTTGGCCGTTCTGGCCCTTGATAAGAGGAGCTCGTCCCGCTCAGGCCAGCTATGGGCCGGACAGGCTAGCGAGCTCTCAGTCCTCCTTCCTCCCTTTCACATTCCCAAGCGCATCCCGAACTGTCTCGTGGTCTTCGTCTTTCTTTGTCCTCGACGAGCGCCTCTGACGTCCCTGCTTGCCGCACCAGGCGTGCATCTGTGTCTCCCTGCAACGCTGTGGGGCTCTTACTGCCATCCCATCGCTTCCGTGGATCTCCCACACGCCGTCTATCGTTGACCTGCCCTGCTCGAGAAGAACAAAGGAGCTTCAGCTTCATAACCGACACACCAACCAAACGATCAGCACCTGGAGACAACACCAAAACAGGGTTTCTCCCCAAAAAAAAAAGCAGCCAAACCCTGAGTTGAAATCCCCAACGAAAGCAATTCCACGAATCTCAGCAACCATGAGCTCCTCATCTCGTGCACCAGTCCCAGCGCCATTATATACGTTTGGCTCCGGTCGCAACACAGCAGCATCCCCGACGTCTCCTACATCCCAAAGCGTGCGTCCCCATCTTAAACATGATCTTCCACTTAGAGTGAGACTTGACTGACCCTTACACCACAGACACCGCGATCAGCAACCACAACAGACGGCTGGGCCATCCGGGGCGTCATGAGCAGGAAGGACTCGTCAAACTCGGTCTCTTCGACCATGTCCTCGGCCTCGGCAACTTCCGTTCCCCGGAGGAAGAAGTCGTCGACGTCTAGTAATGTCAACCAGTACACGCATTGCGGCAGACACACGGACCAGTACTTGTTTAGCGGCTGGTCCAAGGTCTTCAACAGGAAGCAGTGAGCGTCTGCCTGAGGTGACCTCCCTTCCCAGCTGGCAACAACGCAAGCATGGCTCATTAATGTAGTTTCTGCTGTGTATCTGTGTGAGTCTATTGGATGATCTTGGTTTACATGTATTATGATGACCCAGGTCTGGACTTGGCAAGACTGAAATTATTTATGAGCCCAAGACTGTACTAGATAATATTGACGTTTTTGATGTTTCGTTTCCTGTGGAGAGGGCGAGAGGCCTGAATCAGACTGGAAGTCGGTTCCGGGGAAGGAGAATAATGACAATGACGAAATGAATCGGTGTCGGGTCGGAAAATGTAATTTTGTCTTCAAAAAGCAACTTGATCGTCATCAGATTGTGTTCCTCCCATCTTTTGTGTCAACGATTTGGAGGGCCATGCGGGCTCTGCCCACAAAGCAACCTCTTGGACACAAAACAATCTTGCCGCTGCTGCCGTGGACAGCTGTTTCCATCTCACCATTGAATCCGCAGGGTGCTTGGCCTCGAGGCCCAGCAGACTGTGCAAGTGCACATTCGCATCGAGCAGATCTCATCTAATCTGATCTCTCATAGGGCTGAGGAAGAAAGCAATCCAACCCGAGCCAATCCATCTAGGAACCAGACTGTCGGCACTGCAATCGCCTCGAGCACTGCCACCCCCATCTTTTAGCACCCTTGGCCCTGATCCCTGCCAGCCGTTCAAAGCCCTGACCCTGGCCCCCGGACCCAGCGGGGGCTGCAGGGCCCCGGGAAGAAACATTGCCTGCGGGCCTAACCGAAAAGCGGGTACCTTGCTTAGCAGGCTCAAGCTCACACTCAACAAAAAAAACGGGCGCACTTCATTGACACCAGCCAAAACAACTCACCTGTCCGTCCACCCACCCACGGAAGACGACTCAATCCGAAGATCTTCACACGAAAAAACCGAGTTACTTCACAAGAGGACAGGAACACCAGCCACGATGGCCCAAGAGGACGTCATCAAGACCAACGTGTCCCCGCGGCGCATGTCCGCCCCGAAGCGCGCCTACCTCGTCGCCTACAACGGCGTCTCGGCCCTGCTCTGGTCCGTCGTCCTCGGCCGGACAGTCGCCACCCTAGCCGCCAACGGCCTCGAGACCGGTCCCGCTCTCGTCTACCCTGCCGTCGGCGAGTGGACAAAGTGGACGCAGACCGTCGCCGCCCTGGAGATTGTGCATTCCGTGCTCGGTATGCTTATCCCGAGCCCTCCTCTTTCCCCCAAACACCCCTACGACTCGCGAGCCCCCGGGTGAAAGACAAAAGAAGAGGGATTGGAAATGAGTGCAGAGCTGTGCTGGGCTAACCCGTCACTCTTACTCAACTAACAGGAATCGTCCGCGCCCCGCTCCTCACGACCCTGATGCAGGTCTCGTCCCGCTTCGCCCTCGTCTGGGGCGCCGTCCACACCTACCCCCTCATCGCCGCCAGCCCGGCCTACTCGTCCATGCTGCTGGCCTGGTCCGTGACCGAGGTCGTGCGCTACCTCTTCTTCGCCCTGTCCCTCGGCGCCGGCGTCGAGCCCGCCCCGCTGCAGTGGATGCGCTACAGCGGCTTCTTCGTCCTCTACCCCGTCGGCATCTCCAGCGAGCTGTGGGAGCTGCTCCTCGCCGCCCGCTCTGCCGGTGCAGAGGGCAACACTGCGGGCGCTGCCGTCGCTGTTGCTGTCATGGCTACGTATCTGCCTGGCGCGCCGAAGCTGTACATGCACATGATGAAGCAGCGGCGCAAGGTCCTGGGTGGTGCTGGTGGTGGCAGTGGTGCCGAGGCGAGGGGGAAGAAGACGGAATAGGTCTACGGACGGGAGGCTCAGCATGCAGCGTTGTTTTCTGTAAAGGACATGTGCTATCTGTTTGTTTTTGGAGCCACTATTCGGCCGCTGTAGGGGTATTTGGCCAAAAAGACTAGAGTGCTCAGGAGAACCACATCTCCTGTTTGATGGGTGTATCCTGTACCATACCAAAGTAGACATACCAGCACCAAAGGAGAAACAAAAATTGCAAGAACACAAAAACGAAGTCAAACTAAAACCTTGACGCCACACGGCCCAATCAAGGCGGTGGCGCGTATTGCACAACCTCTCCCTTCGCAGTGATATCCTCGTCACTGTCCGAGGCCGCGTCTCCCTCCGGGGCCGTTTCTTTGTCCCGTGCGATCTCTCCCTCCGTGCTGCTTTCATACCAGTCGTTGCTCGACCACCTTGCGATAAAGTCTGCTGCTGTACTGGAGAGCTTCTCGTACCCAGGGTTTTCCTTTGGCTCAAACATGGCTACATAGTAAACAGGGGTCAGCACAGGCACCAGGTCCAGATTATGGCCGGAAAAAGAAAAGCGGAGGGTAAAATTGGAAAGGGGGGGCCAACTCACCCATGTGTGCGGAAGTCTCGTCTCCGGCTTGATCGTTCACCGCCTCCTCCCACATCCCCAGCTTCTCCGGCCCGTTGCGCTTGCTGGGCAGGTTGCAGAACGTCCTCTGGCTCCCGAGCACGCTGCCGACCATGTTGGTGCCGCCGATTCCCGCGACCTGCTGCTGCAGCGCGGTGGCCCCCTTGCCCAGGCGCGTGTACAGCACGCCGAAGCCGACGCCCAGCTCGTTCTGCGCGCGCGCCATGTACGCGACGCGCCGCCGCAGCTCCTCCCCGCGCGCGAGGCACCCCACGAACTCGAGGTGCGACGACACCCACGTCCAGCCCTCGGTCAGCTGGTCGCGCTTCAGGTACGCCGCCGCCGCGCTCCCGGCCAGCGCCGCGCCGGCCCCCGCGTACATTGCCATCTTGCCCCAGCTGCCCCACGTTGACGATGACGAGGAAGCGTTGTTGTTGGCCTGGTTCCCGGCTGGCGGCAGCGCGGCGACGGGCTTCTTCTCCTGGCCCCGCTGCTGCGCGTCCTTGCCCGCGTCAGCGGCGCCCTTGGCGCTCCAGAGGCCGGTCAGCGTGCTCAGCTGTGTGAGCGCGGCGCTGGCGGTGCTGTAGTGTGTCTCCGCGCCGTGTGCCACGACGCCGGGGCTGATGCCTAGATACGGGGTGTCGAAGCTGAGGACGGCCTGCACGTAGGGGAACATGAGCCCGTTGAGCTCGAAGGAGCTGTCGCCCTCGGCGGGCGCGGCGGTGTGGTTGCCGTCGCCGGAGCCGCCCGACGCCGACGAGGGCGGGATGACGCGCTCGCTGGTCAGGGCGATGAGGGTCTCGGCGGCGACGATGCCGCCCATCGAGTGCCCGCACAGCACGACACGCACCGAGGGGTCGACGGTCGGCGAGGGCGTGCCCTTGGACACCTCGATGTCGATCACTTTCTCCTGCAGCCAGTCGCGGAACCGCGACACGCAGTCGGCCAGGTCGCCGCGCGTTTCGTACTTGGGATAGACCAGCACCTGGACGTCCAGCCTCGGGAGCCGCTCGGCGACGAGGTCGCGCAGGTGCTGGGTGAAGGCATATTTGTTGCCGAAGGTCTCCTCACCCCCCTGGATGGTAAGAACGGACTCGTGTTAGTGGAGTTAGGTGGATGAGGGCGTTGGGGGGCAGGTGGTGGTTGCGATGGGACGGGAGTGTGTACTTGCCTTGAAGCCGTGTATGAAGCACAGAAGCAGTGTCTTCTTCATCTTGCGAACCCATCTGAGGTGGCCCAGTGGTAATGCTGAGGGCTCGGGTCCAGAAAGGTTAGGCAGCGGGATGTTGGGGGGATCTAGGTTGATAAAAACTAACGGGCCCCTAGGTCGAGGTGGCGAGATGCATGTGAGCCGCCTGCAGGTGTGGAGGGCCGCACTTGGGAGACCCCACCAGACACTGGCGGGTGATGTCAGTGGGGGTGCTGAGGGAAATTGGGATCCGGCTGTCAAATCTACACCAGACAAGGTTTGAGCCGATAATCAGGGTCTTTAATTCTATATTTGGTCCGCCTTTCGCAAGTTGAATCTCGCATTGAGTAACTCGTCTCGGAGATCTTGCATACACTTACATGCATTCTAATAAAAGACAGTTGATCGATGACCGTTGAGCTGCTGTTATAGTGGATCACAAAGCCAATATTTATTTTCTTGGACGATCAACTCTAGATCTGTGTTGATCAGCCGGCGTATTCATCGCTGGAAGCTTATGTTGTGGATCAAAACTTTTATGGCTTACTTAAAACAGTATGCGAATGCCTATGGATCCCAAATGCATTTACACCCCATGCAGCCTCAAAACCCTCACAGCATTCCCGCCCATGACCCCCTTCGCCTTCTCCGATCCTTCACCAAGCGCCTTGTTCACAGCTTCCGCGTTCATGCCCACACTCTCCCATTCCCCGTTTTCATCCGTGCCCAGTGGTGGGAAGAAGGGATGGTCCGTCCCAAACATCAGCCTGTCCGCCCCACCACTCGCCTCGATGGCCGCACTGAGGCCCACCTCGCTGTAGATAACCGCGTCAAGGTACACCTGGCTCCTGAGCACATCCCATACTGTCCGCCTCTTGGGCGTCACCTTGCCCTCGCGCACCAGGTGCCCGTCGTGAAGCACACAGCTCTCGATCCTGCCCGCGAGGAACGGCAGTGTCCCACCGCTGTGAGCCAGGATCATCTGCAAGCCGGGCACCGCGTCAAAGACACCTGCTAGGTACATTCGGGCCACCGCGATGGTCGTCTCCATGGGGAATCCCAGCGCCAACGGCAGCACGTGGCCGTACTCCTCCGACGCACGCGGGCCCCAAACCTCGTTGGGCAGACCGTAGTGCGGGTGCAGGAAGATGGTCAAGCCAGCGTCGGCGAGGGCCTGGAAGATGGGCAGGAGCTTCGCGTCGTCCAGCCCCTTGCCGAGGCCGGAGGTGCCCAAGATCACGCCGCGGCAGTAGTCCAGCCCCTTGAGTTGTGTGATGGACTCTTGAATGGTAGGCAGTGGTGCAGTCAGGGGCAGTGTGCCGAAGAAGAAAAGCCGTCCGGCATGAGCAGCGCACATGTCACTGAACTCCTTGTTCACAGAGGCCGCAAAGGGGCCGGCCTCAGATGGGTCTAGAAAGTCCAGCCATGGGTTTGCGAGTGAGATAACGGAAATATCGATTTTGTGGGTGTCCATGAAATGTATCTTCTGCGCGAGTGAGGAGTAGTGCTTGGTCAGGGGCCTCCCCGGCGGTTTGGCCGATGCGTCATCGGCGCCGCTGAGGGAGGGCACTTCGGCCTCGAGCAGGATCAGGCGCGGGTCCGGCGAGCTGGCAAACTTCCGGACCAGAGGGATGGTGGACCGTGACTCGAGGATCTGGACATAGGAAGGAGGGTACATATGGGTGTGGATGTCCACCTTTGCAGACGATGGGGTCGAGGGACCGGACATGGTGGGCGTGGTCTAGTCTCTTGGACGAGTGAAAGACTGACTGATTGGGCTGGCCGACCGACAAGGAACCAACGAGCAGTAATAACAGGTAGGTTAATAAGAATATGTAGAAATCCAGGTTGTGACTCCGGACAAGCTGCCGGAAGGATCGACAGGGCAGGGGAGGGAACTACCCCGCGGACCCCTCCTTCCTGCTCCTCCTTCCCACGGGCAGGCCTTATCTCGACTTCCCGGGGGGCGCCTGGCCAACCGGCGCAGTCCTTATCAACGTCGGCCGTGGTCAAAGTGAGTTTGGCACTTTTTAATGCATAAAACCTGATCGATTGGGTTGTAACGAATCTCGGCTCTAGGCCAGTCGAATGTCAATCTTGTCCGCCTGCCATTTACAGCTGGCCTGAGAGTCGGAGACTGCCGTGCTCACATCGTCCAGTCTTCCATTTAAAGTTCGAGACTCAAGCCGGGGATGGCCGCGTGACACCGTTGAACGCTGACAAGAGCCCATCTGACCGGCCGGAATCTACAGCCAGCCTACCTGTTTTGAGCACTCCAGATTGGTACCACCGGTTGGCTTGTCGCAAAGTAATACAAAGACACCATGGAGAAAGCCGCCGTTGACGAGCAAGGGCTCATGATCCCGGTGCGTGACTGATGTTGGGTTAGCCATGTGACCCAGTATGCTGAACCTCTCACCAGTTGATCGACCTGTCCAAGTTCCAGCACGGCGACGCCACCCAGCGTCAAGAAACTGCGAAGGCGATCCTGAGCGGCTTCCAGAACGCGGGCTTCATCTATCTCAAGAACCTGCCAATCTCATCCGAGACGCGCAAGCATGTCTTCGGCACCAGCGCCAAGTTCTTCAACGGGCTCAGCAAAGACGAGAAGCTGGCTCTTGGATGGACAACCCCCGAGGCGAACAGAGGCTACTCGGCCCCAGGACGCGAGAAGCTCACCCTGCTCACTGACAAAAGCGATATAGCTAAGGAGAAGGCCGATACATCCGACATCAAAGAGACTTTCGAGATAGGTCGCGAGGGCGACCCGGATCATCCAAATCGGTGGCCAGTTGAGAAGCCTGGTTCCGAGGTAGACGGTTTCAAGTCAACGATGTTGGACTTCCATGAGCAGTGCAAGTCCATCCACGTCGAGGTCATGCGTGCTATCGCGGTGGGTATGGGTCTTGATGAGGATCACTTCGAAAGCTTCGTCGATGTTGGCGACAACACCCTGCGGCTGCTGCATTACCCAGCAGTGAAGAGCGAAGTGTTCAAGGTCAACCCAGGCCAGGTTCGTGCGGGCGCGCACTCAGACTATGGAAGCATCACACTGCTCTTCCAGGATGGTGCGGGCGGGCTGCAAGTGCAGAGCCCGAATGGGCAATTCGTGGATGCGACGCCCATCGAGGACACCTGCGTTGTCAACGCGGGTGATCTTCTCGCGAGATGGAGCAACGACACCATCAAGAGCACCATCCACCGCGTGGTAGAGCCGCCAAGGAAGACGGATGAGCACCCGGCTCGTTACAGCATCGCGTGAGTCTCTTTCACGCACACTCCACTGAGAACCACGTTACGCGAGACTGACTGGCCTGTGCAGTTACTTCTGCAACCCCAACTTCAAAAGTCATATTGAGGCCATCCCTGGCACGTTTGCGAAAGAGACGGACAAGAAATACGCCGGGATCAATAGCGGGCAGTATCTGGTGCAAAGGCTCACTGCAACGTATTGAGTGGATTTTCATAAATGGAAATGAGTTTGGAACTGTCTCTGAGTATTTAAATGTATTTAAAACACAAAAGTTGTTGTCAGTTTTGAAAGACCGATTGCTTTACTGCTCGAGGGTTATGTAATTCTGACCGTATCTTTCAGGCGTAGTTTTCAACGTATCTTAGTGCTACTCGTAATCTTCGATAAGCCATCCAAGTAATGATTATCTCCTCCCCAAACATCGACTCTACTGCCTCAACCAATCAACGACTCTGTCCTGAACCAAACACCATCACCACTCGCACCGACTACATCCCCTTAAGTACTCGCTGACACACGAGCCCAAAATGAGCGAAAACGCCAGCGCCGAGCTGCTGGCCGCGGCCAAGGATGCCGCGGCGCGTGGCCTCGACTACTACGCCCTGCTGGGCATCGACGCCTCCGAAGACACGATCACGCGCGAGACGGTGCAGCGCGCATGGCGCAAGCGGTCGCTCAAGTACCACCCGGACAAGGCGAAGGCCGACTTCAACAAGGATAAGTGGGAGGAGTTCGGGCTGGCGCGCGACATATTGGCCTCGGAGGAGGCGCGGGCGGCGTATGACGGGGCGCGGACCGCGGCGCTGCAGAAGGCGCGTGAGAAGGATGCCATGAACGCGCGGCAGCGGCGGTTCGTGGAGGAGCTCGAGGAGGCCGAGGGCCGGAGCAAGAGGCAGCAGGCCGAAGGCGCCGCGAGGCGCGAGGAGGAGGAGCGCGAGAGGGCGCTCAAGACGGCCGAGGGCCGCAGGATCGTCGAGGAGAGGCAGAGGCTCGTGCGGGAGGCTGAGGAGCGGGAACGGCTGAGGAGGGAGAAGGATGACGAGGCGATGGACGACAAAATACGTGAGCTGCAGGACAAGCTTGCGGAGAAGACGAGAAAGAGAGAGGAGAAGAGGGCGAGGAGAGAGGGAAGGAAGGTCGGTGCCGCCGCTTCTGTTGAAGAGCACGACAAGAAGATCGAGACTGCCTCCGAGCCTCGTCACGCCCCTGGGCAGCCGGAATACAGTGCCGAAGCCAAAACCGCACCGATACCCCGGAGAGAAGTACCGAAGTCAGACGACCCGGTCAAGTTTTGGGAGACGCAGTGGCCCAAGACGAGGGCGAGGTTGAAAGCGGCACAGGTCGTGAAGGAGCAGAGGATGAAGGAGGCGGGCACGGCGGCTTGAGAGGAAAGGTAGTTGCCCGGGAGCCCGTGTACTCTTTTTGTCATAATACCCAGCAAACAGGATTGAGCTAACATCATTGCTCTCTTCAAGACCGCCCGTCCGCACCGTTTACCCCCCAGAGTATCGAAGCCTCTGCAAAAGGTATCGCAAAAGACACAACTGATTAGGTGAGACGTAGCCATGCCGTTCGTAAAACTTGCCTGCATGGCCTCACACGGTACACAGCATTCGCACGCAAAGGTAAGAAGGTAGTAGTTGTAGGCATGTTGGTGGGCGACAGCTCTGAGCGCAGCCCCTACATATTTGTCCCATGAGGGCAAAGCCATAAAAGCAACCACGCATGCCGTACCTCATGCCCTGGTTTTGTAAGATATTGTGGCAGAATGGTGTGCAGAACATCCATGGTTCTATCTTCACCTCAGTACCTGTCATACAATTAAAACCAAAGTTCGAACACTAGGCAGTCCAGTCCGACTGGTATCAGTGTTTCTGCTGTCCGTTCAAGCCCTGCCTCAACCACTCCGGAACGAAAGCCTTGATTTTGACCTTGAAGGGTTCCTCCCCATTCTCACCCGCCTCCCTCTTGATTAAAAATTCATCTGCCGGGGTATATGAGCTCGCTGCCGGCTCCCCAGGGAGAACCACGTCAGTCATGATCTCCAACCTGCACAGCGCCAGGCCGACGTTGCCTACGCCCCGCAGCCACTTGCCGGCGCTGCGGCCCCTCTTCTCAAACCTGCCGATGCTCGTGTCCGCGGGTATGGAGCCCGCCGACTGCACCGCGCCAGGGAGGTACTCCAGTTGTTGCGGCTGCTCCTCGCCGCCGGCGTCGTAGATCATGGCCGGCAGGATCCGCTTGCGCACGACGCCGGTGTGCTTGGTGCGGATGGTCAGCTCCTGGCCCACGTAGCAGCCCTTGCGAAAGTCGATGCCGCCCATGACGTCCATGTTGCTCTCGAGCGGGAGCGCGTTCTCCCGGATCATCTCGGACTGGCCCTCGGCCACGCCCATGAGGTACCTCCTCACGCGGTAGACGTCCTCATCGGCCGCCTTATCCAATTCTACCGCCGGCTCCCGCTCCCCCTCCGTGAGCATCCGGTACCCCAGCCCGGGCGCCCTTGGGTCTCTCAGGTGCACGAGCTGATGGGGCCCCGTGCTGGCGTCTAGCGCCGTGCTGTTACTGCCGCTGTCGTCCCAGCCGTGCCAGACCGTGACCTCGCCGGGGTCAAGCAGGCGCACGGCAAACTTTGCGCGAAGCTTGTAGCGCTTGATGTGGCGCTCGAGTCTGGGCGCCTCGGCCGCATCGACCTCGATCAGGAAGCTCTCCCCCGGGGTTCCGCGGGCGTCCGGGTAGATGAAGACATCGTGCAGCACGCGACCCGTGGCGTTCAGGAAGGCGGCATAGGAGCCAGCGCTGGAGGGGTTGCTGCTGCTGCTGTTCCCATTGCTGGCGGAGGGTGGGAGGATATTCTGCGTGATGACGCCCTGCAGGAACTTGGGGCTGTCCGGGCCCGACACGGAGATCACGCGCCTTGAGGAGAGGGCGACCAGCCCCGACGGCGGTGGCGGTGGTGGCAGAGGAAACCGGGCGGGGGAAGTTGATGAGAAGGGCTGAGCACGTCGGGGCCGCGCGACGGTGGCTGCTGCTGCGAACCTGCAGGTCGAGCAGATGAAGCTTGGCGCTACTGCCGCTGCTGGCTGGTGGCCTATGCGCCTGGGGACGATGTTGCCTCTGGGCCGCATGTTTGGACGTCTGCTTGCGGGATCGCAAGGGTGGTTTTTGTAAGTCAGTCAGTGAGTGGAGAGCAGCTGATAAGTCCGGAGAGCAGTTTTGAGAATGACGTCCAGCCGGGGTCCCCGGCACTTCCGATCCGTTTGCTCCTGCAGGGTTGCTGCCTGCATGAGGAACTGATGGACAATTACTCATTACGGCCGGGTCACTTACACGTACTTGCACGGCACAGGCTGCCATCAGAAAGTGGCACAAACACATGGTCTGCACACGATGCGAAGCTTCGAGGAGCATACGAACCAGCCTCAGATGAGCTCCCGAGAGCCCATGAATATGAATTTCTTCGACTTCTTCTAGCTTCATCTGGTGAGATGCTCCGAACTCAAGTTATATGTATGAGGGGCCAAATGCTAAGGGTGCTCCGTCAAGCTCAACAGGCAGGGGGTCTTCCGAATCACCGATGACTCTATGGTGGCTTTCTATCTCGCCTTTCAGAGGTGGCCGACATCTGTCCTTGTAATGTCCAAGTCTTCGAGCATCTGGAACCAGTATTGTCTGGCTGGTTTGCGGACGTGCTTCTCCACCGCCGGGCTGGCAGAATGAGACTGGAAGCCATCATGAATTTGATTCTCGCTGAGCCCAGAACACCTGGGCAGATGGACAAGTCCTCAGACCAAAAGCGTGGGCCATGCTACTGGCTACATAATCCTCGCACATCTGGGCCACGAATAGTCAGAATACATTAACCACGAGGCACTTACCATGGGCCGTTTGAGCATGCTCAAGGGTGCAGAGGTCCCCTCCCACTACGGTGACTGACCCTAACCCACCTGGACACATGGAATATTTGCTGACCGTCCAATGAGCTTCCAGATCACCTCGTCCTGTGATTGGACGATATCTTTCTGCAATATTTCCATTGGAACCGTTTGAACCACTCGGAATTCTGGATGACAATGGCATTGATCTTATTGTCGTCCACGGTCGAATGGACGAGTTGGAAGCCTGGGCCTGGACTTTTAAGAGTCGTAGGTCTCAGTCCCTTCACCCTGGTCGACTTTACTGCGTAGTAATTTTCGACCTCGGACCTGGTCATACCTACTTTCCCAACGTGGCGCCAGGCAGACATCTCGCTTCGTTTTCTTGTCTTCATTCGACCAAAACCAGCCTTCTACACTCACTACTCCTCAATACTGTCAATTCACACGTCTAATTTCCCTGTACTCGTTCTCGGCACGTTTGCGCGGCGCGCACAGCTTGACGACCTCAGTAACCCCTCCCATCAAGCCGATCAGTTCCAGACGGCTCCAGCGACAATCCAGCTCCTCAGCACTCATTCGACACGCTTCAAGAACTTACGGCCACCCTTCACCATGGCGTCAACCCCAGATGCCCCTGACCCTCCAGGCAATCCCTCCTGGGCTCTCTGCTCAACCATCCAATCCGGCAGTGATGGCTTTGACACACTCGCTCTCTCTCATCGAGAGCGTTTCGAGCGTTTCACGCCGCGCGAGACTAGCCCCGGCCCTGACCCTCTCCTAATCGACCACAACATTGATGTCAGCTGCGAGTACAGAGAACAAGAAGCCCTCCGGGCTGCTAGCAACAGCGCAAATCACGGCAATGCAGTTAGTCACCCCTTTCTTCATGATTTCAGTCTCGACCAGGGCAATTCTGCTTCCGACAACGGCAACGGTGAGGAAATGACCGACGAAGAGTTCTTCATCCAGCTCGGCGACGAGGTACCAGAGTGGGCAAAACAGCCCCCCAACGGTGAGCCCCAGGCCCAAGACAACGAATTCACTGATCTCTTCGAGGAGGACCTCGAAGCACAACTCGACTCTGAACTCGGAGCAGCAGTCGCCAATGGACCCACAGATATCTCCGAGGGAGATCTTGAGGCACAGCTCGATGCCGAACTCACAGCGGCACACGACAACGACCCCATGGACATTGGCGAAGAAGACCTCGAGGCACAGCTAGACGCCGAACTTGAAGCAGAAACCCACCAGGAGGCGGCAGCTGAGGCTGCACGACGCAAGGCCAATCTTCAGGAGGAACTGCGGATCGCCGCTGAGAAAGCAGCACTGGCGGTTCCATGCCACCAGAGAGACAATCCGTCTTTTCCTACTGAAGATGAGCTCCAGGCCGAGCTGAATGCAGGCGACGCTGCCGATGGCCTCCTCGGCCGTCTCAATAACAAGCTCGCAGTAGTTTCGAAATCCAAAATTGTTAACCGCCTTACAGTGAAGGAATACTCCAGAAAACGACCCAAGAAGAAGGCAAAGACTGCCGCAAACCCTAAATCCAAGACAGGGCCTCCGGAAGCTCGGGTTGGACGCGGCCAGCCCCCACCGATGCGCAAGCCGGATGAGCTACCACAGATGTATCATCACGGTGAGCCCGACTGGGATCTTTTAAGGAAGCACATGAGTCTGAGTATGTATTATTACTCCCCATCCTAAAACAGCCCAATCTCCGTTCCCCCGCCCCCGCGTCCCTCTTCTTTCTCTCTGTGTCTGGCATTTGCTAATGGCACATTCCTAGACACGCGTATTGACCTCAACCACTGCTACCGATCACTGGGTCTTGACGTTGGTCGAGGCAAGGCAGTGTATGACAGTCTGAAGGAATACCTGCGGATTCCCGGCAACTCTGTCAGCCTCTCCGCCAAAGAAGTTGACGCCGAGGATGCAAAGAAAATAATCGCCAGCATCGCCCACAAGCTCCTCGTCGACCAACGTTGGGGCATGACCTACTTCAACCAACCTTCTTTGGCGAGTGACTGCAAGTTCATTACATTCGAAGTCAATTCCACTGAGTAAGTCCCACCACTTCCTGTCACCTACAACTTGCCTTCACTGCAAACCCACCCTATCCCACACCAATTCGCTGACGTCTTTTCGCAGGGTCTTCCTCGAGTTCACCTCCCTCGTCTACAAGGCTATGAAACTTGAAGAGAAGCGGAAGAAAGGAAAGGCCAAACAACAGGAGGACAAGACCTCGCGCGAGGTCATCCAGCACCCGACGTCCGAAGCATTCGCCACCGCGACCAACGCGACATACTTCTCGCCGCGCGCCGTTGCCCAGCCCCTACCGCCTCAGGCGCCCATCATCGCAATGGCCAACCCACGACCCGTTGCCACACAGCTGATACGGCCGCCACGGAGGCAGGCGGTCATTAACGGGGTGGTCATTGCGCCCCGCTCTGTCACCCGCGTGATGCCGTCGTAGTCGCGAGAGAAACGATGGCAGAATTGAACAGCTGAGCAGCAGGGATACAAGGAAAAGGCTACAGGAATTGATACGGTTACAGCGATGATCACGAGGGTATCTGGATGTTTGCAGATATGCCCCTCCCAGAAGAAAAATCATTTTGGTAGTTTGATACCCCCCATAATTGAATGGCTAGTCGCAAAGAGCATGCGACTCAACATTGTCCGTGTATCAGACCATGAGTGATAGTGTCTTTTTGGAGTAGCCTCTTGCGGAATGGCTCCTCGTGGGACAAGTCTTCCTTGGCACTGCTTCCTTGGTGTCTTCGAATGAAATTCTCGGGTATCTTCATGAGGCTCCATCCCGCACGAGTGGTGCGCATCGCGGGTTTTTACCAGGTGTAGATTTTGCCCGAAAACATTACTACTCAGACATGCAAGGAGCACTCAATTTTGAGGGTGTGCGCCATTGACGAAGCAGACAGTAATAGTAGTATGATGCAAGCTTTGTTGTAGAAGAACTAGTACGATTAGTATAGTATTACAAAATTTGTATCCTAGGGTACTTTGTAAGAAGACGCCGCTTTCGCAAGTAATTATGGTGGTGGATATGATGCTTATAGTCGGTCGGTCTGTTTGGACCGGCCCTTTGCCCTTTTTTTCTTTTCCGGCCCCCTTTGGCCTTTTGTCCACCGGCCCCTGATCCCCCCTCCCCCGCCTTTCTCTTGCTCCCGGTGTATGTAAGTGTTTCTGGCAAACTGAGGGTATTCCCGCGACCATGCAGTGCCTGATGTGATTAAAAGCAGTGTATAGGTGAAAATGCCTGTGATGTGACGATAGTGGTGATGATGATGATAGTGGTGGCGATGCCCTTTCTATGCCCTCCCAACCGCAGCTCCAGTTCCAGAACGCCCCAAAATATCAAGACGCCTTAGCCCGCAGGCCAGTTTTGTTTTTCTCTCCCTCTCCGATATGTCGTGTCAACAAATCGGGCCAACGATCTAGTAATCGTAGGCGGTTTGTTGACTATGACTGGTACAGCCCGACCGACGAGGGAAAAGTCCCAAATCGGAATCGCTGGCAGAGCTTGCCGTTGCTGAGCATATCCGATAGAAGCGATGGAAATTGCAGCCTTGAAAGCCCAGCGCCAACAGAAGAAAATAACGCCGTGGGTTTATAAAGTGTCCCTTTGTCGGTTGCCCGAAGTAAACGCATCTTCTAAAAGTATAGTCGAGAGAAAGGAAAAGCAAGAAGGAAAGTTGTCCCTGAGGAATCGGGTGGTGTATGTCCAAGTTGCGAAGAGGGTATCTCGAGGGTCGGTCCTGGGTCTATCTGGTTATGTATGAGTTGGAATGATTGAACAATCGTGGTCGATATGGTCACAGCGTCGCAGTTGACGTGTGAGATAGGTCACCTCTAATAAGGTGCATCGACATATTCTTTCGCCTAGCCCGACTGGTGGTGTAATCAAAGAGTTTACCGCCTGGAGGGATCTTGTGGCTCCCGAGCCCCCGTTGCCCATCCCATTTCGTGCGGCGGCGGCGGCCTCCCATAGTACTGCTGGTGATGCGGCAGTGGTGGCGTTTGCGACTCGAACCCTGGAGGATGCGCGGACGTCGGAGAAGAGGCGGGCTGATCGAAGCGCAGAGGAGGGAGTCTTGCGCTCGGTGGAGCTGATGATATCGGTCCCGCGTATCCCTGAGTGACGATTGGGGGCAGCGAGCCTGGGGGCTGCGCCGGGCGCATCGCGTAAGGGGCAGGTGAGAAGTCGGCAGCAATCGGGTCCGTTCGGCGCCGCCTGCTCGGTCTTTCGAGTTGCTCAGCTGCGTACGGCGGCGAACGTTGCTGTTGGGTCAACGACGGAGACGTAGAGGCACTGCCGCCCGCTGCGAAAGAGCTTGTGTATGCCCCTTCCGCAGCTCCCCCGGAGGCGGTAACGCGGGTTGGCTGGGGGCTGGGAGGTCCTTGCTCCGCGTGCTCTCTGATGCTCGGGGTCTGTAGGACCACGTCGCGCAGCCGATTTCGTTCGCTGCGATAAAAGTCCCGCTCGGCTTGCAAATCGTGGTTCTGTCTCCCCAACTCCCGGTTATCGTTCTCCAGCCGCTGCATGTTCTCTCTCAAGTCCTTGTCCCTCTCCTTCTTCCGAGCTCGAAACCGGGCAGAGGCGCCTGCGTTACGATGTCGCTTTTCATCAGCCTGACGCGAGCCTTGATGTACATCCAGCGGTACTGTGATGTGCTCTCCCGTGTTTGTTTGCAAGGTGAGGTGAGGCTGCGAATCAGGGCCTCTCGTCCCTCCGCTCCCACCACCAATTTGCAAAGCATTCATGATCGCCGAAGACAGGTTTGCCTCCGCTGGCGGGCTACCTTGGTGGGCGTAGCCCCTCCCACTTCCCTGGAGTGATTCAAATTGCCCTTGCATGTACGCAGGTGCCATCCGCTGCGGACTCCCCGCAGCCCCTAATTGCGTTGGACCTTGTGAAAAGTGATGGCTTGGTGCATTAGGAAATGCCCCCTGAGAGAAGGCACGAGGATCCATGGTAGCGGACGAGGCAGCGGGAACGGGTGGAACTGCTCGCGGAGACTGGCTAGGCATACTCGAGGGCGGCCCGGGAGGTCCGGAAAATGGCAGCATTTCTTGCGTCGCTCCGAATCGACCAACCGTCGGTGTTGAGAAATCAAAGGGTGGCTGAGTATCACCTAGAGCTGATGGCGTCGTTACGCGACTGAAACTGAGTGAACGCGGTGACCTTGGCGTCAGAATTCTTCTTGCTGCCCCCAAGGCAGGAGGAAACGGTCGAGCTTGATTCGGAGATTCTCGTGGAACAGGCGGTGGAATCGAAGTCAACGAGCCAAGGGAGGCTGTAGGCCCTGGCGGAGCTCCGTAGACAGGCGCCGCGCCATATGGCTGGTACGGCGAGCCAGACACGCCGTACTGCCTCGTCCCGGCGCTCGAAGGAGAGCTGTCGCCGCCAGCACCCGCCCGGTGGAGAGATGGAGATGTTCGGCTCTGCGATTCCCTGGGCTCGGATGGGTTGAGGATATTGTGCACTCCTAGCGTTCGCGGAGTGGTTTGCCGTGGAGGCAAGTCGTCCGGAGCGACCAACACCCTGCTAGAATCTCGAGCGGGATCCACCCCACCGTCATTGCTGTATGGATGCGCCGGTTGCAAGGATGGAGGTGAGACGTTCGCACCGGTCGAAAGTGACTGGGAGCGACGGCGAGAAGGAGGGCGAGAGGCAGCGCCTCTCTGCGACATCGAGACCTGTTCGCCCTCGCGTTGAGGATTTTGTGGTTCCGGACATTGATCACCGCGACCGCCCTCATACGAAGAACAAGATTCCGGCCTGGGGCCGATTCCAGTCGTTTGGATCCAGCTGCTGGGTCTCTTTGCTCTGGCGACCACGGATTGTCGGCGCGGTTCAGCAGAGTGCCCCTGGCCGTCTCCGTCAAGGCGGCCTAGAAGGGGGCTGGTGGGACACCAAGAAAAAGATTGGATAGCCAGGGCGAGAACGTTATCCAAGAATTATCTCGTGAAGCGCAAATGTAGCAGTCTCCGGAATTACAGGACCGTTTTCCGTCTTTCCGGTCATACAAGAGCTGGTGTAAGATTCTTAGACGCCGTGGGAGCTAAGGTCTCGCAGTTCCGTCCGGTTCAAGGACCGCAGAGATTGGTGGAAAGGGGACTGGCGGAAAGTTGCTGGAAGCTGAGTAAACCCGTGAGCAATTTTACCGGTCTGCTCTCACAAGAGAGTGCTGGAGGAAGAAGGATCGAATTGACGCCGCCCGGTGCTGGACGGTTGGACAGTAATACTCGTTGAAATTCTGCTTCGAAAAGGATGGACTACGATCTGTGGCAGGCGATGAATGGTCTTAGCTGATTCGAACGGGATGACGGATGTAATATGCATGTGGGAAAGATATTGGGAGCAGGACAGCGGAGGTGACTGGTAAGGATAGGTGCATGCAGCCCACCAACCATGATTCTCATACCAAACTCTGTGACTTGAGTGGCTATCTCGACGCTCCTGCGCTAGAATGGGTCGAAGCGTGACTGGCAGAGTTCTGCCAAGTGTGTCTTCGCGGGCCTCTCTTTAAGAGACTTCTCTCGTCCTTGAATCCTTTGGAGTTGCGTCGAGAAACAGAAAACCACCAGAGCAAGTAGGGATGTTTGTTAAGACTGAGGTGTCTTGTGACGACGGTCGGACTCGGCCGCGGGTGAAGATGTCAGGTAGTCGACTGTGGGCGTCAAGAGAGACTCACGGTGTGCTTAGTCGCCTGTTCCGGGCGCCGAAAAAAAATCCAAGGGCACGCAGGCGTCTTCTGTACCATATAACCGCAGGACACTTCGTGGATGTGGTTGTCTTTTGTCTGGCTCCACTTCGCGCAACCAGCTGGACTACTCAAGCTCTGTCTTGTAGGAGGAAGTTGATACAAGAGGGAAGAATTTAAACCAGGGTATTCTTTTGGGTATTCGTGCTTTCTATCCTCCTCCGGCTCGTCTTGCTGGTCCCGCGCCATTCTTATCTGGGAAACAGGTACTGGCTGGGATGGGGCATGGGGTGGAGCCATAGGAAGAGGTGTTGGGTTGTGGGTGTCTGCCGGGGTGCAGCTGCAGGTCAGGGGTGGCCCATGCCACGCTTTGTGTGGATACTGGGTGGATGCTGGGTGGGTGCGAAGACCACGACAGGGCTTACGGATACAGCCTGGATGGGCCTCTCTGGCTGTCGAGAGTGACTGCCGCAAAGTCGTTGTTGCTTAATGATGCCAACTCCGTTGAGCGCGGACCCTCCAGCACGCTTCTTCACACCCGCGCAGTAGTGCGCCATACCTGACACTGTGAACAAGCTGAGACATCAACACAACATGCTGGATTCACCGAGGAGCAGAGATAGGTAATGTCCACCCCCCTCCCCCCCTCCTCAAGGGCTGGTCAAATCATCAGCAGCTAGATTTGATGACGGGCGGCTACCAGGTTAACAGGACCAACGTATGTCGTACGTGCCTGGTGACATGCATTTATATGATGTAGTTGCACATGCCGTGCACAGGGTCGTCGGAATCACAGGCCGGAGTGAACCCCAGCGTGGAGTACTTTGGCCAAGTCATCAGATAGATGGTCAGCCTTCGACCCTGTCAGCCGCCCAGGGATTCAAGCGACGGAGCGTTGCGCAAGTCAAAACAACGAGCTTGGCTGCGCGAGTGATAGCATCGCATCATCTTAGCCCTTCTTCCCGAGATGACGGGCATAGGCGAGTGATTAACTTGTAGGGATTCTGCCCTAGATCGCAAGGTCCGAACGATCAAAATTTCACGGCACATTCGCGACTCCCACAATTAGAAACAGTGGATGATACGAGTGGCAAATGATAGCTCCCAATCCCCCGATCCCAAGAAGAGCCATGGAACAGTGATGGAAGGGATGTGAACGGCGCGGTAGAAGCTAGCGCCTCGAGACTCATCGCGGAGGTGATGGTAGCCCATGTCAATCTCGGGCCAGTGAATTCGTCGACCTTGCGTCCCGGGGGAAAGGTCGTAGTCATAATGGGGTGGGTTGTGCTTTCATAGGTGACGGGGCCAGTTGCGCCAATTTAGCAACACTCGGAGTGTATCTAAGCGAGCCACGCCCTAGAAGAAGGTAAGACTCCGCGAATTCGTCAACTGCTAACGTTGGCGTCACGACCAATGGCTTGAGATTGAGCAGACACAACGCCAAGAGCCTTTTGGACAGAAAGCTGTGAAAAAATCCGGGCCACCGAATCAGCCAACGCGGCAGTGGCGACGCGAGGCCGGCGGTGTCATGAGAGTGCGAAGATCGGCCATTCCCTCAGATTCGGGGGAGGGGGGCGGTGCCATGCATGATACTATAGTCAATCTAGCTGTGCATGGTGGCAGAAACCATCAGATGCCATCAGCTGCCAGCTGCCGGGCGATATCAATGCTGATACTGGCGAGTGTCTGTTCCCATGGAGAGCGACAGCCGAGCAAGGAAATTAGCAACTTTGCAACTTCACAATTGGGGCGTGGGTCTGGAAGACATCGAAAGCAAGGGTCCGGATTAGCTGACAGGGTCCGTTCTGATGCCAAGGCACAGGGATGACGAGCTTCCACTGGGGAGAGGGAGTTTCGAGAGATCCAACACGGGCACGCGTATAATTACTGTGTATCCGTACTGCGGACAGTATCTGGTGCAGGCGGGCGGGCCGGGGGGCGGTTGGTATCGGTACTTTGGGTCCGATGTAACACAATTCGGCGGTGATTATGTGGAAGGCAACCGTTGACGAAATCGGATCGCACTAGACGACACCGGTGACAGAAGAGCGGATCACGATGGCCGGCGATGTGAAGAGACGGTGAAGTGTCTTCTGATGAGTCTACTGCAGAGCTGGCAGATAGAAGCGCAGCTCGGCCGCGGCAAGCCGGAAGAAACGACACGTCAACCAGGCCCAGGCCGACCCAGAACAGACAAGTCCAGTTAAGCCCAGGCGCGCTTGAAGAGCCGGGCGGAGCCAGAGCGCAAGGTAGGGCAAGACAGGGCAGCACAGGGCAGGGCAGGGCAAGGTGGCATGGCGGTCGTGGCAGACGTGCATGAAGACGGTGAGGTGAGGCTTGCCTCTGGCTGCAGCATCGACGGGGCCTTGGGCCAGAGAACTGCAGAAGAGTGGAGCCTCGAGAAAGGTAAAATCTGTGGTCTTGTGGGCGTCCTTGGGCCTGACAGGACGCCAGGACGCGTCGACGAACCCGTGAGGTGAGGTGAGGTGATCAGAGGGTCGAACACACAGATCCATCTGGGCGCTGCAGAGCTGCAGAGCTGCAGACGCTGCAGTGCTGCCCATCGTTCCAACAGGGTCCAAGGGCTGGCTGTCTTGAGTGCGTCTCTCGGTGACAAGGGACAAGGGGGCGATGAGTGGGGGGTGGGAGCGGAGTGGAGCGCTGCCAGACCAGGCTGGGGTCGCCGTGCACACATGCACACATGCACAACGACGTCGACGAACAATGTCTCGGTACAGCACCGTCGAGCAGATCTGCGCCATGCGACTGGTTGCGGTGAGGGTAAGGCGGAGGAGGGCGAGGGCGAGGGCGAGGCGAGGGTGAGCAGCAGAAGAGCAGACCTGGCCACCCTCGGTGGGCTTGGCCTAGAGCTCAGCATGGCCGCGACAAGGAAGATACGGACTCCAGAGCCCCAGACGCCAATGCTGGGGCCACAGCTGGGAGGGAGCTCGGGATTGGGGCTGGAGCTATTCCACATGCACACAGCTCTGACTGTCGCGGTTGCAGGCCAGGGTGACAGTATGGGGTAGATTGGGTGGTCTTCTGATTCCCGGGCTGGAAGGTTGCAAGGTTGGAGGATCCAGTTCGAGATTGATGAGTTTCCCATGCGCCTAAAACATTGGACGAACAAGTATGTAGCTGTCTGTACGTATGTATGTACATACATACATGCACGCATACATACGCACATACATACTTACTCACCTACATCCCCACTTAGGTACCGTGCAGGTAGGAGGCAGGACCAGGACCTGGGCAGCCGCGGATGCTCGAAATAACCTGTCTGATGATTAGGCTTTGGCGCTCCCATGGGACCTGACACTGCTGTCAGAGTGTACGCGTCTGTGGTGGCAACGGGACGAGCGGATCATGATCTGACGAAGCACGGGAAAATGCCGCCGTTCACCGTATGCCCGCGGTATGGCAGACATGTGCATGGTCCAGTATCATCTGCAACGCGCAGTCTACTACTGTACATTGCTACTTGTGCGTGCAGCCAGACGGACGGGTGGGTGGAAGGGTGGGTGACGGAGGGACGGAGGAAGGAGGGGTGGAGGGGTGGAAAGGGTGGAAGGTGCAAGGTGTGGGTGTGTGGGTGTGTGGCTTCCCAATACGACCTTAGCGACTGAGTAGGAGAATCCGACGAGTCGTTCGACGTTGCGCCCATCCCACCGCCCTGCTTAGCTAATCCACCGCGGGCCCACCTTCGCATGCATGTGCACTTCCTGCACCGCAGCTGCAGCTGCAACTGCAGCTGCACTCGCACCTGGGTCTGCCCGTCTGTCTACCCCAAGACCCAAACGACCGACCCCCTTCCAAGAGGGCTGTTGCACTGCCTCCCCGTCCACTCTCGTCTGCAACATTGCATATTTCCAGATCCTCATCTGTCGCTGGCTTCTGCTTCTTCGTCCGGGAATGGCAATGCTAGTGCTCGCGGGCGACGGAAGCCCTTCCTTCTTTCTGTCTCGGCCCTTGCCCTGACTGACCTGACCTTTTCTTTCTCTGCTGCAGCCTGGAACATCCCGCCGTGCCCTGCAGCCTGCATTCTGCATTCTGCATTCTGCATTCTGCATCCTGCCATGCCGTGCCATTGCTGCATCCATCTACACCACAGCACAGTACACTACACACATATGCGAGTACATACATAGACCGCGTACTCTGAGATGTCCTCATCCTATCCTTCCCCACCCTGGCCGAGTCTAGCTGCAACCACCATTCCCAAGCAAGACGCCTCATCTCGTTGTGCCTGACTGCTTGTCCGGCCGGAGGTCCATCCAACCATCCATCCACTCGCACTCCCACACAACCCGCACACCCACTCACACGCTTTTCCGCTGGCCTCGTTCCCAACCGGGCCCGCCAAGACGACTTCTCAAATTTCACGGCCGTGACCAGGGCTCGCCGGCTCCTTCATCGGTCGCCCGTTTTCTCACCCACATGCCTGCCAGCCTGCCCACCACATCCTGTGCAACTGGTACTGCTACGGTAGCGTAGGATCCTCGGGCACCTAATCGACCATCGGCTCCCAAACGGTCAAAGCAGCCATCTCTCTTTCCCTGGTCGATGGAACATTGGTTCTCAAAAGGGGTCATGTGCGTACAACAACATGCAGTCTCACCTCATTCTCGTCCTGACCTGGCCTATAATCATCACGGCCGCTATATTAGTCCTACATCAGGTCGACCACCTTATGCACATGCTACAACACATGTGTACATTTACAATCCAGTCCAGTCCACGTCCAGTCCAATACGGTCGGCCGTCCATGAACCGAGTGCACCATGTCCAACAGGACGCCCGCGGCTATTCGGCGCAGCTTTAGGCTTTGCCAGTCAATTACAGATCGATCGGTGTCGCCCTTTGGCCACTCATGGCCAAGCATTGCCATTGCCCACTTTCACATCCCAGGGGCTTGGATCCGAAAACAAGTCCACCGGCGCAAAGAAACAATTCCTAACGTCACAGCTGCCCAAGCCTCGCCGGGTACTCCTTGCAGCCATCCGACCTGCCGCTGATGAGTCAAGCATGACTGCGGTCTCCAGCAATCGTCCAGGAACCAGTCTGCCATTTGTTCCCAATTCTCCGCTCGAACCGGATGAGCTCCGGCTGCGTGTTCCCTGGGGTTCCTGGGCCGTCTAGCGCCGGCATGGACGAGGTTCTTGATTTCTTTGCTGGATGCCATCTGCAGGTCAACGCCGGTAGTGGATGCGACCCCATCCGTCATTCGCCATGTTGCATGTTGCATGTCGCATGTCGCATGCCGGCTGATAGAACTCTGTGCCGAAAGCTGCTGCGCTATGCACGCCCAGCGGTGGTTGCCAAACTATGTTTTGACTTATGCAAGGACCAAAGCCCACACTTTTCTGAAGTCCACTGCGGCCAGACACGCGGCCAGGGCACCCAGCCGGGGACACTGTGCACGTACAGTATTTTGTCCGACTGGAAGGGTCTGGATTGCAGGTACACTGGGCCGTTCGAAGTCTGCCAATTCTTCTCGAACTCAAATGTACCAACCCTGGTCTGAGCCTAGCAGCGCCTCACACCAAGGACTGGCATCTCTTGCCGAGCATCGAGCTTCCTCTGACAGACTGTCTTGCCTCTTGACGTCGGCGCTGATACATACATCGGCGGAGTCAAAGGCCGGCCGTCGCTTGGTCGGGACTGAACCGTGACCATGTCTCCACACTTCGCTAATCTCCCAACGACCGTCTCATATCGGCTAGGGCGATAGTCTATCCCCGGAGATTACTTGAACCAGAGATGGAGGCAGAGTTGATAATCCCGGATCAGGCCATCGTCGCGAAACTCAAAATTTTTGGCTGCAAGGCCACCGATCTCTAATAATAAAGCGACACAAAAACCTTCCTTCGGATGGGATGCTCAAACTCGCCCTCGACTGCAACATCATAACCGCTCAGTCAAAATAGGGATCGCCAAGGCGGTCCTCGGCATGAACAGTTGGCCAGCACGGAGCCGGCGTGTGCAGCACTCCGTGCAGGCCAATACCCTGTCGCCGAACAGTTGATCAAACCGCGCGCGCGGGCCGTCCCCGTCCAGCTTTAATCGCTAGCCGGTTTCTGGCCAGGACAGCAAGATCCTTGGGGACCGGTCTCCACTAGCCCTTCACGCCCAGGCGAAGTGTGACGTCCGAAGACGCGGGTCTGGCTCTTGTTGCTATTATGAATTATGACCATTTATTGCAACAGCCGTGTAGCCGAACGCGACGTGGTCGGCGACCGGTCGGCACTTGTCAAGGCAAGGCAGCCGTGTGGGCAGGAGGAAAGGAAGTCCAACGTGGGCGTCAAAGGTGGGTGTGCGGGACGATGAGGTGCAGGTATGGCTTGCAGCACGCAAAGCATGGGTTGATGCATGCCATGGAGCACAGCACTACCTCCAGATTGGAGAAGAGCGAGATGACGGGACCCGTTTTCGTTGCTCAGAAGGTGAACCGTGTGCCCACGGAAAACTGGGCTATACTGGCCGTTTTAATATCAGCCTTCACCAGACATAAACGAGTTACACGACCGTGCGAGCTCACACGCCAATCACGGAGCCTGTACGCCCACCTTACCGAGATGCAGATGAGCAATTGATCAGGATACGCTCCGTGCCTTACTCAGATGTGCTCGTACCACCAGTTCATCTCTGGGCTCGGGACCTGCCTGCGTGCATCCGGTCTGCCTCGGCCGCATCCAGCAGAAGGAATCCAAGATGGTATGACGGGAAGGGAACTATACCCCTGGCTGGCTTTCCCATGTGAGTAAGGCGAAGTCGAGAACCTGATACTGATCGGCAGCCCGCATGGCTCCCGGCGGCTTCAAGCATCACGCCGATGCTTCTCACAGTCGTACCGCAGTGAACTGGCGGCTGGGTGACAATATCACCCACTAGAGAAATCCTCACAGTTATTGCGTGTGATTGGGAGCACTGTATAATACGATACATTGTCACGCGAGGCCGAACTGGGCGGGGCCAAGACTTACACAAGCGGGAGGGATCTGGACCTGGTCAGACAGTTCCCTTCCTCGAGCCATTTTCCTTTGCTTTATGTTGCCTTGTTCCATAACTCGGGGCTGGAACTGGGCGGGAAAAAAAAGGCTGCAAGTATGGAGGCGCGCCACAACAAGCCACACCCGGGGGCCTCAGCGCGAAGCGTCCCTCTAACGTGGTCTCTAGTAGCTCGACGCCTCGCATCATTTCCTCCCCCGGCCTCTCAGTATCCACACGTCGACGGGACTCGCTACGACATCGCGACGCTCTGGCACTGTGCCGCTAGCTATGGACGATATTTCTATCACGAATGTGGTGGAGGAACTAGTACGTAACTTGACAGTCATCTCATCAAAATGAAATGGGCAGGTATTTGATCGATTTCTATTTCGAGAGTGTCTCCGATGCGGTCGCATATTGCTCAGCGGGAGGCCAACCAAGGGGCGACTGCCATGGGTGCCCGAGCTGGTCAGGCACGAGATTCATATGAGGTGATCATCATACTGCTTGGGTAACGGCAGCGGCTACGCTCGCAAAGGGTGGGTTGACTAAGATGAGCTGCATGCTGCTTCTGCACTAGGGCATTCGCCTTGATACAAGGGATCCCAACATTCGCGTTCAGGGAACTAGCAGACATCTGTGGGTGATACTTGGTGTAACAGACCACATATTCTCAATGAGGTTATCGTGATCTGTGAGCTCTTGTTTATGAAGATTGATGGGCGTCAAACTGTTCACCCCGATGAAGCGACAACTCCGTGTCCCGCATTTCGTCCGCTGCAGCTAGATATTCTCGGACGGCGGGCCCCCGTGAGGATACGGAAACAAGGCCCGCCTCCCGCGTTAACACAATCAGCCGCCGCCGGCTACGGCAACGTGGCCGAAGCTTCAACTCCGCAATTCCGCCCCGCGTCTCCAGAGGCGAATGGGACTGCTGGGCTGCATATAAACTCCAGGCTTCGCGTCAAAGAAATCAGGTATTCTCATCCGTCAAATGTTGGTCTGAACAACTACCAAGGGCACCGGCGTCTCCAAAAAGGCTTGGCCTAGTTTCCAGCAAGCACCCTGAAGTTACACTGTCGCCCGAGTCACACGGTCAAGGTGTCACTCCATCGTTGAGGATCAGATTCAGCTGTGCAAGTCGGGTTGCTGAGCCGACTTGACCGATCTACGACAGAGCACAGAATCGGGGTACGAAGGGGCCAAGTTGCAGCTACAAGGCCTCTCACCAGGCAACCGATCGATTGTGACACGGCGTCAGACTGACATCTGCCGTGGACCCTCTCACGGCCTTTTGAGCAGCTGCGGCGACACCGACACGGCCACAGACGCTGGAACTGTCGTCTCGTGACAAGACTCGCCCGGACTTCAATGGTCGAGCGCTCCTGATCAGTGCAACGTTTCCGGTTTCTGAGACAAGATGGCAGGCGGAAACTTTCAAGAATGGACGGTTGAGGAACCATACCTCAACATCCACTGCAAGCTCGGGGAAGGCCCGTACTATGAGAAGGCAACCAACACCTTGCGGTGGGTGGACATTATCAACCACCGAGTGCACACGGTGTCTCTTTCCGAGGGGCCAGAGTCAGTAAAGACCATTCAACTGGACGTGCCCGTGGGTGTCACGGCGGATGTGGAGGGCTCCGACCCCCAGAACCAGATACTCGTCGGCATCAAGTACGGCCTTGCCCTGCTGGACCGCAAGACGGGTAAATACGATTACATTGCCAGATTCTCGTCTGCTGACGGGCAGGACAATGAGCGCCTGAGGAGCAACGATGGCGCAGTCGACCCCCACGGGCGCTTCTGGCTGGGGAATATGACTGATTTCGGGAAGGGTGAATTTCAGACTGAAGGCAAGTCATCATTATGCCGGCCAATCCCCTTGAACTTTGATTATGCATCGGGCTCGGGAACTGCGTGCGTGCACAGACGGCCCGGCACCCACAACAACTCACGAAGCCATGCATGCCGAGAAGTGATAGTTGGAACCAGTTCGCCACTGAGAACTCCTTGGACTGACTCTCAACAGGCGGTCTCTACCTCTTCGATGGGAGACCGAAGCCATCCCAAGCCAAGAAAATTGTGCCGGACCTCATGATTCCGAACAGCATCAGCTGGTCTCCCGACAATAAGACGCTGTACTACACGCACTCCAACGTCGGCAAAGTCTATGCTTACGACTATGACACGACTGATGGCAGCGTGTCAGGCCACCGCGTCTTCTATTCACATGAGGGGTCGGGCGGGCCCGATGGCCACCGCGTGGACAAGGACGGGAACATCTGGCACACGATATACGGTGAGAGCCGTATCGTGAAGATCTCGCCAGAGGGCAAGGTCATCGGCCAGGTCAACTTGCCGACCAGGAACATCACGTGCTGCGAGTTCGTGGGTTCGGAGCTCTTCATCACGACTGCGAATGACGACGAGGGCGAGGGCAGGAGCAAGGAGCTGGGAGGCGCGCTCTTCAGGGTGGACGTCGGGACCACGGGACTCGAGCCATTCAAGTTCAAGCTCGGTGCCTGATCTGCCTGAACTGCCTGATCTGAGGCAGCCTGGGATTGGAGCTCGTGCCTATGTTGCAGCAACAAGCGTCCATGCAGGCTGGGCAGCGCATTTCGTGCAACAACTGGGTTGATGTTCATTAGCCAAGATTGATACTAGAATTCCAACCCTTTTCCATGCCGGCGAGACCATGGCTATATGTGTCTACCAAGCCTGATGATAATCAAGCATTCATGCATTTAGGCTCCTCCTCGGCACTTGTAGATCTGGTTCAAGACTATAGGGAGAAGTCGAGGATCATCCATGAAGGATTGCAATGCCTTTCTGGTCGGTGAACCTATGCTGGGGTGTCCTGTCAGGAGGACGGGTACTTATTAGGGTCAGGGTAGGAGGACTGGCCACTGCGGGCATGAATCCGGATCTTGATCCGATTCCGTCCCCCTTGAACCTCGGCCCCTGATCCGAGGGCCGAATTTGAGACGATGACGACGACGACGCTTCTCTCGCAGATGTAACAAAACCAACAGTGGTACTCAGGACAAAGCACCACCTAAGAAAACAACACTCTTTTCGCCACTTCAATCGCCATGTTGCGCACGCTCCAGGACATACTTCCGTGGAATGGCCGGTCCCCTTCGCCAAACACGTAGTTGCCAGCGGCCAGGACGGCCAGTTGCATGCTTTGCAACACATCAACAGCAATAGCCATGAGGCAACCCGCAAAACACCGCCGCTATTGTCGTGGCTGTCTAGAAGCAGGAGAGGGCACCCAAGGCCGCCGGATGTGCCCATGAGGTCGAAAATCTGGGCACATCCGGCGGGAGATGGAGATAATCTTGTCACGGCCACGGAGGCATTGACAAAGACGAGGACAGTCTCTCGCCTACCACAAGGCTCCGGATGAGGAGTCAAGCACTTCTTTCACTCAGCAGATCACTGTGTTACCTGACCACCGCCTCCAGCACCGCACAACACCTGTGATCTGCTCGCTACAGACGTGGCGGCGCTCATCAAGGTTGTGCCCACTTCATGTCGTGGTCCTGCCACGCCCGACAGGGGACCTCCCCATCGGCGGCTCAAGGAGTCCACGGCGCAAGGTGCCCGAGCTTCAACGATTTGCACCTGAAAGGGGAAGAAGGGGTTGACCTGCGCCTTCAAGCAAAATACAGGGTCAAGCAGCCCAGCCTAGAAGGATTGCAGGCAACACAGTTGAGCAAATCAACCAACATCGGTGCATCAGGAAACCGCCACGGTACTAATACCAACAGGCGCTCAATTTAGTAACAAGGCTATCAGCGAATGCTAGTTGGTACAGGTGTACAAGAGAAAGGTCAGGAGAAAGATATCAGCCTCCCGCCGACGAATTGCGGCTAGTGAACAAGACTGGCTGTCAGCCTCGAGTCCCGACCCGATGAGCTCTGTTCACTACATTCTCGTCTGTCGGGCACGGTTCATGATGACGAAGGAGAAGGGCCGTCCAGCCGAATACATCGCACAAAACCTCATCTCCTGGTGACCTGAGAGTACCGTGCTCAACCATCCACGCACCTTGCCATGATGAATGGTGCTCTGGGTGAACGGGCTGGCTGTTTCGAGACTATTCGACTCGAGGTCGCCAGAAGGGCGAGAGCAAAGAAGCGTGCAGCATCCCCGAACTCGTCAAGAGAGAACAAGGTTCAGTTTTGAGATGGGTCGAACTGTTGTCAGAAAGCCCTCATGGGAGGTGGCGTGATCAAACCTGGCCATGAGCGATATGCGGCCTGAAATTGTACCGAAATATAGCTGAGAGAGCAGACCAAACAAGGCTGAAGGCCAAGACACATGAAGATATCAAGGCAACGCCTCATTTCAACGAGACCGCAAGTCTCAGCCCTCTCCTTTTCGACGCGAGCGGCATAAGCTCACGAGATGGTCAAAGCGGAACGAATCCGGTTCTGGCTGACGAGAAGCTACTACACCGCAAAGGACTCTTGAGGCCTGGCATGATCGACACTACTGCAAGGGCGATCATTAGTGCACAAGAGAGTTCACGAGATCCGCACAACGATGTCGACTATGTGACCGGCTTTGAATCCGGTGACGAGGAACATCCCGGCTACAGATCGTGCATGTCACGCAGCGGGAACCAACAGACCAGAAGCCCTAGCTGGGTGTACAGTGGTCTTGCACACGCTGGAGACCAGCGATCGCAAGGCGCCTTTGGAAGGGGAACTGAGGCCGCTGAGCCGCGAGATTCCGCCGAGAAGAAAAAGGAGCGCGAGATGATATTGGAGAATCCTATAATACTCGAGCAAATAACGCCGCAGGTATATCTCTGTACGAGCATGACTGGCATTTAGCGAAAGTCACGGGGTCACCATCCCGTCGGATTCGCCTGACACCTACTACCAACGGGTCGCATCACCACCTTCCTCTCAGGAGTGACCCCGGAGAGCGTCACGCCGTGACTGCCACACACACGCCGCTGCCGGGGATCAACCGACGGAAGACTGCGCCCAAGCAGTAACGTCCCGCTCGCATCGGCCCACAGCTTGCGGACGAGGCCGCGGTTGCTTCCTATGGCACGTTACCGCCATCTGGTTCCTAGAGACCCTTGCCTGCCCTGCCCTGCCATGCCATCAGAAGGGCGTGGTGTCAACTGCGACGGAAAACAACAGCCTCCGTGCGGCTCTCAGCTCCCATGCACTCACTGCATCAGACCCCCAGTCACCGGTCAGTGTCGAGGCCCCGGGGGCAAAATGCAAAATCCCTCCCCTCCCTCTCGCCATGCCCCTGGGCGGCCTCGACACGCCTGGCCCCTTCCCGCCCCTCCTCCTCCTCCTCTCTGATCGATGACAGCGGAGGCTTATGCGGCACCTGCAGCACATGCAGCACTTCCTCGCTCCCCCTCCCCCCTCCCGCGAGTCATCATCACCTGAAACCGACACTAACAGCCCGGCCCGCGGGAGCTGTCACTGCCCAGGTGTCCAGCCCTACGGGATCCACCGCCAACTTCCCAGGAACCGGCAGATGGATCGTCTGATTTTGCGCGGCCGCAGCGCAGCGCGGCGCGGCGCGGCTGTTACTGTCCCGCCGTCCCGCTTTCCCTTGCCCCCCCCCCTTCTTTTGCCATCTGTAGGCCACGGGGAAGCCGAAGCGAACATGTCCACCATCAGCCCATTGTTTGATAAGCATAGCGGGGGACGGTTCCAGAAGTGTTCACCGAAGGTGAGGGACGTGAAGAACACGGCGGCGGGAGAGACAGACCGCGGTGTAGGCAAGGGAGGCTGCGGGAATCAGCGCGCCGCCCATTATCCCCGAGCAGATAGACTCGTCTCCTAGATAAACTCCCGACCGCATCGGGTACTTTTTGTATACATGTATCGGTTAGTCAGATAGTCAGTCAACCAGTCAGTTAGTCTTGCGCGTCTGTGTACACACTGGGTCAAGAGAAATCTTCACACAGAGCCTTTGCTCAGGTACACTCCTGCCATCGAGGCAACCCCAGCGTCGCTCTCAGCCCCTCCCCCAGGCTGGCGCGTCTCACGTAGATCGGTTCAGCAAGAGAAGTCCTCACCGGGGTTCCAGTGGCCTACACCCCGGGCTATTAGCATGGCATCGCAAACTATCGAAACGCTTCCGCATGCTGCCGCGCAATCTTCCTTCCCCCTTCCGCGCGCCTATTAATAATCAACAGAAGAAGCACCAGCACTTGGCCCATCAATCAGTTCTGCCAATCTATCTGCTACTCTCAACGGCCGCACCATGTGCCGGAGACGTCTCGCCCGAGAGAAGACGACGCGGGAAGGTAAAGCTTACGCCCACCTCTCGGACCGGGCTTCCGATCTCAGGGGCGGCCGATCCAGCTGTCATAATTGTATCTATTTCTGTTGAGCCAATAAGCCTTCCGGCGTCAGGACCCCGTATAGTTCGTGCAAGATGGGCTTACTCTCCAATATTGCCCCCAGAGTCGGTCCGAGAGGTGGTTTGGTCCTGATTCTGGAAACAAAGCGGGGATGAAATTCATGCTGCTGTGCTTCTGGCACGAGGTCACACTTGTGCTCGACGGGATGGCAGGCACATTGGGTTGCACGCAACTATGGTTGGGTTAAAACCGAAGGGACGTAGTTACATGTGCGATTGACTATCATTTATGCACTCGTCTGTGCAATCTGTGCTGCCCGAGCATCAAATTCGTGTCTCCACAGTCGTAGGAAAGGGTCTCGCCAAAGCAACGAGTGGAATGTGATTAAAGTTCCAGGAGTACTCGGTACTTGCTTGAGTGGATGAGAGTTTTTGCCGAATGTCACCTATAGTCCACCGGCTGGGAACAATCACGAGGCGAGAGTACCTGGGTGGTACCTTGGAGGGTGTTGGCAGGGAACATAATGAAACTTCCAGCGTAGTTTCCGGAGTACCACACACTTGGGTGACCACTCAGACAGTAAAAGCTTGTCGGGGTCTTTGCTGTAAGTCGACACAAGGGCCGAGCTGGGACGCCCTTGCCTGCAATCCGCATCTATTGACATGAATGGCCCGATGATGTGGACTGCTACGTGGTGATAGGATGCAATCCTGCCGCAAGTATATCCGTAGTCCTATTCTCGAGGCCTCAGGGCATAGAATCTGACCGGGAAGAGCTCCTTCGGAAATCCGCGTTGGGTCTCGGCCTTGACAAGCCTGAGGCCGGCATCCTTGAAGATGGCTTGAAATTTCTCATCGGTCCTGACCGTGGTAGGCATGTTAGAAGGCGCACGGCGCCTGGGTGTGTTTGGGCCGGATGCAACCGAGCAATGTCAAACTTACCTCGTAACACTGCTGTCCTGGTCGTCGAACAGGTCGACGCCACTGGTGCTAATGTTTTCCTTGACCACGATGAGCCCATCCCCAGGGGTCAGAACCGTTTGGCATCTTCCCAGGTACTGAACCAGCTGTTCATCTGTGAGATGACCCACACACCATTGATTCCATACGAGGTCGTATTTGACGTCCACATCCGGTTGCCATTCTTCTAGGCCGACGTTGAAGACGCGGCGGACGCCGCTCTTACTCTCCAGGGCTTCGGTGAATTTTGCTATGGGCTCGATGACATCGACCTCCTGTGACAAGCTGAGCAAGAGCCCCTCGGTGATCCTGCCTATGCTGAAAGCCGGGATACACAAACATCAGCCTTGGCTGACATCGAGGCGGAACGTGCTTCGGGAGTGTGGGGAAGAGGACATTGCAGGGAGGCCGTGAGCAGCAGGGCTTCGACTCCAACGTGAGAAAGGGAGGGTCTCGGCGCATGAGCTCTCGGAGCGTGACGAGAGGGGGGCGAAAGCCAATCACTCACCCAGCTCCGCCCTCAAGAGCCGCGGCGACAGTGCGCTGCCCGTCCTTGGTCCCGATGCCAAACTTGGCGAGAAAGTTTCGAGACCCCTGCAGGTCTACCCGCGACACGTAGGGAAAGCCTCCTAACATGCCATTGACATCGGCATCGACATCTGCACAGGCGCGAACGCCCACCAGGGTCAGCCAACCTGTTTCAATGGCATGCAGGCAATGCAGTGCACGTGTGTGATGGTGAGGAGAAGGGGCCGGGGAGTGTGAGTGAGGAGGGTGGTGGGGTCCCGGTGCTGTGTGTAGGGGTGGGAAACAGGAGCATGGACGTGAAGCCGGCTCAAACCTTACTTTGCCAGTAATTCCTCCCATCCTCGGCGCTGATCTTGGAATCTGGCGCCTGTGAGGCGTTCCCTTGGTCGGGATCAGTCATGTCGAGACTTGGGCAACAAAGTTGGGCGTGGCGGATACGGGTGCGAGGTCCGAAGTATATCCCCAGCTCTTCTTGCCCTGGGTGGTGTGGCGACGAGCCCGTCCGCAGAGGCGCCGGGAATGCGAGGGTGATCGATCTTTTGAAAGGTCGCGCACAGCCCCTACCCGTCAGGCACGGTCGAGTCTCAAAGTTGGAGCCTTGGATTCTCGACGAGGGCTCGGGCTTGGATTGGCCTGGGCGGGTTCCCCTGCGATGATTGCCAAAACCTTGTTCGCACACAGACTGTGGAGGTCAGAGTTGTCGCAGCCCGGACAGAGCGAATGGCACTCTGGTGTAGTATCCGGGACTTGGGATGGTATTCGCCAATGCCGGTACGAACCTTGTCGAGATGCGCTTTGCACAATTCTTGTGATGCACGCCGTCTATCTTTTCGTGCCGATCTTTTTATGTGAAGGTTTCCGAGTTGCGCCTGTCACCCAGAGGATTGTACAATCTTGTTTGGCCGCACACCTGCCTGCCTGCCCACGCAGGCAGGCAGGCACGGAACAACGTCTCCGCTTCGCGACTCCGCGCAAGCAAGCACAAGCAGGCGCGTATGTGTGACTGCCTCTCACAGCCAAGCAGCGAGTCGAAGAAGCCATCGCAAAAATACAAGAAAAGCTATATTATTGAGTGATGGACCAAATCATCTACAGCGTCAACCAGTTCTCTGGGTTCCATTGCATGGTATTCACGAGATAGCAGTAAAATTCAAACTATTATCCACAATCTTAGAGCATTTGGTAGAATTGTTTCCTCTATTCAATGTTTTATTTTCAATATTATCTGATATTATGATATAAAATCATCAAGTACTTTCAGGCAGTCCTTTGCACTTATCCTGGCCCCTTCAAAGGTTATTGTCCTATCCTACTTGCCTCGTTGTGCCTTCTGGAGAGGAGGAAGAGGCAAACCTTCGTGTCTTAAAGAAACACCCCGAGAGGCCAAGAATGCTAATGAACCAACTGACACATCCTGCGTGAAACAGATCAAATACGAAGGACTGCCTGAAGAGAACTCGCTGTAAGCCTGTGGCGCCAATTATTACAACCTGATCCGCCCGTCGTTGCCACCCCCGAACCAGCGCCGTATGTCCGTATTGTTGCTGCCCGACCGAGACGCCTGACCGCCCTCGTCATCGTCCCCGCCCATCCACTTGGGCTTCTTGACGATCTCCTGAAACCAATTTGGAGTATCGATCGTGTCGACTGTGTTCTTGATGCGCGTCCCGAGCTGCGAGAAGAAGTTGTCGTCCTCGTCCTCGTCTTCACCTAGCCTTGCGTTCTGCCTCTGCCCGAGCCGCCTCGAGCTGGCGGCTGTCGCAGGTGAGTCCACCCTCCCGATGTTGGGAGACGTCCCCAGCGGTGTTGTCGGGGCGCCAGGTCGGCTTGACGGCCCAGGAATCGAGCGCACAGGAGTGGCCCTCGTGGCTGCACCGCCGTTGGCGATCCCTCCTGGCCCGGCAGCCTCTCTTGACCTGCCAATCGAGGCCCCGTTCAGCTCTCGCTCGATGAGGTCACGACCTTCCCGCCATGATCCGGTCCCGTAGCCGATCTCATTCTCTTCGTCGTCGTCTTCGATGATGTCGGCGAGACCAATTGTGCGCTTTACTTTGCCGTAAAGACCGAACAAGGTAGCGCCGATCGGCAGAAGGATAAATAGTGGAAACAAGCGGTTGAACCAGCTGCCCAGGGCTGTCAGGTCGATGAGCCGCCCTAAGAAGTCGTAGAATCGTGTCTTCTGGTAGACGTCCTTGGAAAGGAACGTGATGAAGTTGTACGACAGGGGGACACTAAGACGGGCAACGTAGGATGAATACCACAAGGCCGATTCATGGGATGTGTTTCGATAGACCAGCGCGCGACCACGCCACACCTTGACTTCGGTGATGGAGATCAAGGCAGCGGCGCACATGTATGAAATCCAAAATGCTGCGATCATTTGACCCGCGAATCCGACTTGCCCCTTGTCACCAGTCCAGTGATGAACCACGGTCAGGCGGATAATTGACAGGTTGGCGAGCGCGGCTGGCCCGAACTTTACGATTTCGGACCAGACGATGAAGATCGATGCCACAGCCAGGATTCCGCCGAAGACCAGCCTTACATGCGGCATAATGTGGAAATGGAGCACGTGTCTTGTGTAGGGTGTCAGGATCGACATGCGCTCCCACCATGAAGCATGTGGGGCTGTGCCTCCGAATTCGAGCTTCTTCGAGCCACCAGAGTCCAGGATGGCTCGGGTCTCCGCGGCCTTCCGGAGCAAACGGTTCCACTCATTGGCATATCGAGAGCGGGTGTGCCTCGCGCGGGTGAGTTCTCGCGTGAGCTCCGCCATGTACTTCTCCGTGATGACCGTGGGGACGCGCCTCGCCTCGCCAGAGCCCACAGCGGATGTCGTTCTCGGCTGCTCCTCTGGGAGGTTGGTTGAATCCATGAGCTCCTCGATCCAGTCTTGGAATTCGACGGCCGATCCGGTCTTGCGGCGGCACAACTCGGCCACCTGTATCTCGAGGTCCTCGAGGTTCATCTCTGCCTCCTCCAGTTGCTCATACAGCCTAGGCGCCGCAGATTGCAACTGGCGCAGCTGCCCGCTAATGCTGAAGCTGCGTATCAGGCGCCGGGGGATACTGACGAGGCCGTGGCCCATCAGGTAGATTGCCAGGACCAAGCCCCAGCAGTACGCAAGAGCCATGACTGGGCTCTTGAGAGAATCGAGGTGTATGCCGTACGAAGTAAAGACATATATCAACGCTATTATGCCAAAACCGAAAACCATCGCATAGTATTGGGCATTCGACCGCAGGGAATACATCAGCTTCCCCTTCGGATCTCGGTATCCAGCATCGGAATATTCGGCAAGGACGGGGAGAATGAACCTGAGCCCGCGATTAGTGTTGTGTCAAGAAAATATACTGAGGAATCATCGCCGCACCATGTGAGGGTGAATATGAGCCAGTATGTGATGCGCCAGCAAGTCTGTATGGCGCGTTGTGGCAGCCATATGCCCCTTGCGTTCTCATCGTCCGTCCTGGCGCTCGACGCCAGATCTATCGGCACGAGCAGGACAATGCATGCTGGTAGCCATAGTGCGAAAAATACGGTGACAAGGACGAATGCGGGTGTCGTTCGGAGGGGTAGATAGTATCGGAGGATGAGGAGGGTGATGGCGGAAAAGATGAGTAGTGCAATCAGAGAGAAGACCTCGGATCCGACGGGGGATGCTGCGCTGGCTATCATCATGAGGATGCAGGGCCGAGGGGTTTGGAACGGTCCATGAGGTTGATGGTCGGGATGTTCAAACTCTTGGAATCGGGGGGCCAAGGCGCTGTTGTGTGTGTAGGGCCAGCCGTCGCAAAATGAGGATGGAGATGTTTGATTTGCGATGACGTTGGCGGTGCCTGTCTATGCCTGTCTACTGTTTCGAGCGAGATTATGTCACCCTGGCAGGAGGGCGTTCTGGCTTGCGCTGGGTCGGGCCCATTTTAGAAAGATGACCGCCGCCCGGGGGCCCAGAGCATTAGGTCCCGGCCGCAGGCAGGCAGGCAGGTACCGAGGTACCCCATCACGCCCAGGCGTCCCCAACATCTGCGAGGCAGATGAGAGACTCAACACAGCTGCACAGATGAGATGTGAAGGGCTGACGGAAAGGGGTTTTGTGTTGACTCCGGGGACGGCGTCGGCGGATCAGTCAAGGAAACCGTCCAAGGTGTTTCTTTCGCATCAAAGGAAAGCTGTCGCATGTCACAAGTCATTTACACAGTGGGACCCCTGCGGCCAACATGACCTGCATGGCCAAGTTTTCGCCTATCACGGGCAATGCCTATGCTTGCCGAAGCCGCCCAACGCCTGCTTAGGTCCGCGGCGATAACGATAAAGCTGTCCAGCAAGCAGATGCTTGACAGGTTTTCTCTTGCGGCGCATTCCGGTCGGCCGTGGACTGTGGATGATTTCGGGAAACACCCGGATAACTGTCGCAGCTCGGACACGATCCTCGCCGCTGCACGACTCTCACCCCGCGAATTCCCATCATGCAATGGCTGGCTGTCAGTGGTGATCCAGAACTAATGCGGAATACTCTGCAACCCACATAGCAGGGCGAGCAGGGCTAGCAGCTTGGTGCTAGTAACTTGTTCCCCACACCCGAGCTGGGCAGGAACAACCGGGGATGCCGCCTCCCCCAGATAGTCTATCTTGCGTTGAGTGAGGGGTCATCGAGGGGTTGTCTCGCCGAGGGGCATATTGGTCATTGGTCCTACATAAGGGCACATCAACGGCCTACAAGATGCCCTCGAGATCCCTCTTCTCGACTGCACTCCTCGCAACTTCTTCCTCCTCAACCCACCTCAGGTCTGCTGCTCCCATATTCTACAGCTCAACTGCCATCAGAGCCTGGACGCCACAGATCAAATTACGTTCCTTATCTTATCCTTTCTCTTCAACCTTCTCTGCCTCCACCAGGGCAGCACTCTCTTCTCACACAAAACCAATTCCAACAATGGAGGTCGAACTCGCTGCCCCCAATGGGAAGAAGTGGTCCCAGCCATTGGGTCTCCTCATCAACGGGGAGTTTGTCAAGTCGAGCAATGAGCAAAAGATTACTTCCATAAATCCTTCGTAAGAACAACCCGCCCCCCCTCTCCTCCCTAAGAAAAATCCCTCTGCTCTAGGAAAGCAGGCATGAGTCCATCCATTGAGTGCAGCCAAAGACTGACGCCCCGTTCAGGACCGAGGAGGAGATCTGCTCCGTCTACGCCGCCACTGCCGACGATGTGGACCTTGCTGTAGAAGCGGCTCGCAAGGCCTTCAAGGACCCCTCGTGGAAGGGCCTCAGCGGCACGGAGCGTGGGGAGCTCATGATCAAGCTGGCCGAATTGGTCAGCAAGAACGCAGAGATCTTGGCTGCGGTAGAAGCCATTGACAATGGCAAGCCATACTTCACTGCGCTCAACGAGGACGTGCCAGAGGTCGTCAATGTCCTCAAGTATTATGCTGGCTACGCAGACAAGAACTTTGGCCAGGTCATCGACGTTGGCCCGTCCAAGTTTGCGTACACCCTCAAGCAGCCCCTCGGCGTCTGCGGCCAGATCATTCCATGGAACTTCCCCCTTGCGATGGCTGGCTGGAAGCTGGGCCCGGCACTTTGCTGTGGTAACACTGTGGTGCTCAAGCTGGCTGAGCAGACTCCACTGTCCATGTTGGTCATGGGCAAACTGATCAAGGAGGCTGGTTTTCCTCCGGGAGTTGTCAACGTCATCAACGGTCATGGCAGGGTAAGATCATCCGGACTCATTATTTGAATCGGACTTGACGCTGACTTGTGTGCAGGAGGCTGGAGCGGCACTGGTCAAGCATTTGGGTGTTGACAAGATCGCATTTACGGGCAGCACAGCCACCGGTAAAGTCATCATGAAGATGGCGAGTGAGACGCTCAAGAACATCACACTGGAGACTGGCGGCAAGTCACCGCTCATCGTCTTCGACGACGCTGACCTGGATCTCGCCGCCACCTGGTCTCATATTGGAATCATGTCCAACCAAGGACAGATCTGCACCGCGACTTCCCGTGTCCTCGTCCACGAGAAAATCTACAACGATTTCATCGAAAAGTTTAAGTCCACAGTACAGAAGGTCTCCGTGGTGGGCGACCCCTTCGAGGAGACCACCTTCCAAGGCCCGCAGGTGACCAAGGCCCAGTACGACCAGGTCATGGGCTATATTCAAGCTGCAAAGGACGAAGGCGCAACCATTGCCCTCGGTGGCGACCCCGCGCCGCAGAAGGGCAAGGGATTCTTCATCAACCCGACCATGTTCACGAATGTAAAACGGGACATGAGGATCTTCAAGGAGGAGATCTTCGGGCCTTGCGTGTCGGTCATCACATTCAAGGACGAGGCGGAGGCTATCGAGCTGGCTAATGACACGACATACGGCCTCGGTGCGGCGCTGTTCACTCGCAACCTGACCAAGGCCCACCGCGTCGCCGCCGAAATTGAGGCTGGTATGGTGTGGATCAACAGCAGCAACGACTCGGATGTGAGGGTTCCGTTTGGTGGTGTGAAGCAGTCAGGAATCGGTCGGGAACTGGGCGAGGCGGGCTTGTCCAGCTACTACAACATCAAGAGTGTGCATCTGAACATGGACTCATAGGGATCAGCTGGGGCAGAGTACAGTCGCAGATGTGATGAACCAAGGAGTGCAGTATTTTGAGGCATGACATTACGAAATGGTTGGAAAATGATGAATTACTGGCTGGTGGCGAGCCAAACTTGTACACAATACCACATACATGTGCCATTCTGGTCTCATTGAGGATTCATCCTGTGAGCCATATGAGATTATTCTATACAATGCTATCCCACACCTGAGAATTCCACTGGACTATTCCAGCAAGCTTCCTTGCGTGTGCAGGTGCGGAACTAGGAACAAAACCGCTGTCGACAAGTTAGTCCAGTACTCGCCACAACAAAGTACTGCAGACACCTGTCTTTCTTCTATCCTGTCATTTTGGTCATGCGTGTCAGCTTTGAAATGGACACTAAAAGACACCTCGATGTGAAATCGACAAGCGGATACGGTGAACGAGGCAGCGTACTAAAATTATAACAGCCTATCTAGATAGTATGTCTAGCTGGTGTTAGTAATATTTTCGACCGTGTCCGTTTCCGGCAAACTGGTACCTGAACCCTGCCGATCCTGGGCGACAGCGCAGGGGTTCAGAACCTTGGAGGGCCTAGAACAGAACGGCCTATTCCGCTAGGCAAGGTAGCAAGCAGTAGCCTCGCCCGAGGTTCGCATCGTCATCTGTCCTTTCTGCATACACGAGGAAGGACCGCGCCTTCTAAATATTTTCCCAACCCGTACCTCTTCTGACAGCCGTCACATCACTTCCTTGCATATTGGACCACTCACTTTCTGCCACCGCAGTCAATCCCACCTTGATTTCTTACCACTGCCGTGCCTCGTCGCGAAAGTATCCCATCGTTCGCCTCCGGCCTTTGCGACAGACCACATCAAACGCAGACGACAGCCTCAGGCCTCCCTGACCCTACCTATATTTCGCATACGCTTCGAGCACGCAAGCCATAGTAGACGACAGCCACAAGCGCATCGGTCCCGAGAACAGAGTGCCATCATTCGTGCAGTGAACGCCAGCATGGCGCCGTTTCCCGAGTCCATAATAGACGTCGGTTACCCCCTATACGGATGCGACTTCGACCCTCAAGACCCTAATCGCCTGTTTGTTGGTGGCGGTGGAGGAGCAACGAAAAGTGGTGTCGGCAACAAGATCACCCTAATTGATGCATCGTCCCTCGAAAAGCTCGAGCCCGCCGGGGAGGTCGAGCTGAGTGGCAACGAGGACAATGTCGCGAATCTCGTCGCCGGTCAGCGCAAGGGCAAGGCCACCCTGCTCTATGCCGGCATCAACTCGAGCCCGGATGACCTGAAAAGGGGCAAGAACGAGCACTTTCGCGTGTTCAGCGTCGAGCCGCCCAAGGCGAAGGCCGTACTCGGTGCCAGGATCTCCGAGCTCTCGAGGACGCAGCTCTTCACGACCGCCGACTCCGACACATACCAGCGGGTCCTGAGGCTGTCACAGCCCTTCGCCGGCCACTCGCAGCTCGGCGCTGTTGCCACGGGATTCTCAAACTCTTCTCACCAAATCGCCCTGTACGACGTCGCGGCTGGTAACAATGTTGCGCCCAAGCTGAGGGCCGTCCTGGACATCTCGAAAGAGGCCATCGATTTGGACGTGATACAGACGGGCGAGGACCAGTTCCAAGTACTGTACTGCGATGACTACGACATCTATTCAGTCAACATACCCAGGACGGGCGAAGTCACGGCCGAGCCAACACGGGTCTATTCGATCCCTCATGACGACAGCTCCGGTCTGCGCCCCGCCCTCCGCTGCCTCCGGTACCTGACTCCCCACTTCGCCGTTGGTGTCGCAAACCTTCCCAAGGCCGGTGGTGTGGTACTTTATGGGTTCCGCCTGCCCAAGGCGGGCAAGGAGGACACGCGCGCCCGAATCTCGGTCAATGCCAAGCTGCCTAAGCGTCAAGGGCTCAAGGCGACCGGGCTGGCAGTCGCGAACCTCAGCCCCGTCTCAGCACCTGATGCGAAGCAAGGCGACGCGCAGTTCGTGCTCGCCATCACGGGAACCGACCTCAGCATCCACCTGTACACCCTCGACCACCAGATCCTTGGGGACATCGACATGCTGGCGAATCTACTGCCGCTGACGACCCTGCGCGCCGAGCACACCGCCATGGTTACCAGCCTGGCATTCAGCCATTTCGCGCCGCCCAAGTCCGGGACAGGCCGCATCCAGCACCTCCGGCTGGCCAGCACCTCCGTGGGCAACACGGCTGTCGTGCAAAGCATCCCTCTGAAGAAGTTCATCGACCCGTCTGCTCCAGTGCGCCGCGGCGGTCCCCCGCGCCAGCCGCGCTACATCGTCGCCATGCGCAGCCGCCGTCCAACCATCTGGAGCCTGGTGGCCGGGATAACGTGCTTCGTCTTGCTGCTGGCCGTGCTGCTGCAGGGAATCCTGGAAGTCAAGGGCCTCGTGCCGCCGACCGTCCACGGCCACAAGTGGCTCCCGTCCGCGATCCACGCCGCCCCGCCCAGGCCCGTGCCGCAGCACAGCGGGTTTTTGGCTAAGCTGCTCGCTGAGAAGTCGGGCGACAACAACAACGGCGCGCATGTCGTCGTGCTGGACGTCGACGGTAAGGAGGTCGAGGTCCTCACCGCTACCACTACCACCGCGGCAGCTGGCGAGCCCTCGACCACCACTTGGGAGGATCTCGCGCCCGAGCAGAGGGAGGCGTGGAAGGACCGGCTCAGGCGGAGCGGGCACTGGGCCGAGGAGTACGGCGAGGCCATCTTCAAGGGCATCCTGTTCGGCGAGCTGGCGGGCGTCGTGGGTGGGATCGTGGCCGGCTAGCTGCCTCCAGCCCTGTGAAAGCGGCGAGTGAGGTGGTTGTTGTCTGGCTCTACGTTTCTACGTCGCATTGAGTTTTACGTTGGGATGGGAGCATATTTTTTTTCCGGGACGAGTTGGCGGTCTCACGGAGCTCACGCCAGATTTAGCACGATAAACAAAGAATCGGGGTTATAAGGCGATGTGGGCTTTCCGTTCTTGACTGTATACTTAAGCATCAGAAGGCCCTTGTACAAAAACTTTAGCTACGCATTTCCTGCTCGTCCTCACTGGGGACGAACATTGTAGAAATACCATAGCTCACATGTCCTCGGCTCATTACGCCCCACCGTATGCTCTGTAACAGTAGACTGACTGATCTGAGTTGGGCATGCGGTAGTTGAGAGTAAACCCAGGTGCTGCGCACGTGATAGGTACTGTAAGAACATGCACCTTGAGATAATAATGTGAAATTATCTGTTCTCAGATAGCGTAAATGTGATCAATGATGTGGTGAGCGAGTCTCCCCCGTCCCAGGTCTGTGTACATGGCCGTAAATGTAGCCAACCGTGTAAATGAGAAGCCATATGTCTCTATAAAAAAAATGCCTATTCAAAATAGCGACAGTCTATCTACGCTTGTACCGTCAAACCCCAGCAAGAAGACTCCCGTTACAATCCTGTGGTATCATGAGTAAAATTTCCCCCGCGCAAACGAACACTGAGGGCCCGGCGTCCTACCACACCCCCCCCCCCCAAACTTTCTCTTAGCCAGAGGGAAAGGCTCCTGACATTATGAATTTTCAATTTCATCAAGCAAGTCCTCCAAGGGGACGTCGTTTGCGAGCCCTTTTAAGAGGCGGTCTTCTGCTGCCTTCTCGGGATGGGGCTTCTCTGCCTTTGCGGGGTTGGAGACTTCTGACTCCGTGTCTTCTGGCTTGATAACCGGGAGCGTCGCCGGCTCATTGGGGTTGTCTTGGCCCGCTTCGTTCGACTGTGAGGCCTCGTCGGCTGCGACCTTCTTTGCTGCTTCCTCCTCCTGCTTCTTCTTGGATTCTTCTTCCTTCTTCTTTGCTGATTCCTCTTCCTGTTGCTTCTTGGTCTCTTCCTCATTCTTCTTCTTGGCCTCTTCTTCTTCCGTCTTCTTCTTTGCATCTTCCGCCTCTTGCGCCTCTTGCTTCTTGCGCTCCTCCTGCAGCTTCTTCAGAGCTGCTTCCTGTGCCTTCCTCCTCGCTTCTGCCTCGGCTTGCTGCTTGAGCCGCTCCTGCTCGCGCTCTTCTGCGGTGGGATGTATTACTGTAGTCTTGTTAGTGCTAACCCCTTCTTAAAGATGGCCGGCAGCCGTCATTGTCGAACTTACCTCCGTCCTTAGAGTCTCCAGCACACCTCTCACGATCCAACTTTGCCTTCAAGACGGTGTGCAGCTCAGGGCAGTATTCCAACATCTTTTTTCTCCTCTCGTGATCCTCCCACACCGAGGCCGGCAAGTTATCGCCCATCTCTTGCACATGGAAGCCCATAGGCCTCTCCATATACACTCTCTCGACAGCCAGGGCGCCGTCCAGGCCCGATGCGACCTTTATGCCGGGCATAATGTACAGGCGCTCGCCGAACCACTCATCCTCCGGCTTGGTGTCGTTATATCGCGCCTGAAAGTTGAGGACTTGTCGAATGGCGGTCACTCGACGCAGGGATAGTCCGCCATTCCCAGCGAAACGGTCAGTCTCGCCCCTACGGATAGTCAGCGGAGCAGAGAGCAGCGGAGTGCCGTCGTCTCTTACCTTGGAGCACCAGTCCAGTGCCAGTCGAGCCACTCGTTGAGGCCGACCTCGGAATTGGCACACAGGATGCTGTCGTACTCAAACTTCAATATCCACTCCACACCAGGGAGAAACTCGTCGTAAAATCGCATATCCGTCAAAGTGCGATAAACCATCTCCTTGGAAGAGACGTCCCAAGGCTCGGGCAACACCATCAGGTCCAGCTTGCCCACGACTTGCTGGTGCTTTACTGAGGCACTCCTGCCCAAGAGGGTGACACTCTTGTCTGAGCCTATGAAGAGGAAGCGCCAATCTGGGGGAACGACGGCGATCATGTGTAGCAGCTGGGGCACAAGGTGGGGCATGACCCGCGGCTCGATGATCAGGGCGACCTTGGAGGCATTGTAGGCGGCCCTTGGGTCGTCGGTAGGCGTCCAGTCGACCTTTATGGATGGTATCCTCTGCCTTGCCTCCTCGAGACGGGAATTTAATTGGGCCTTGATTATGGGCTGGTAATGTGGTAAGAGCGAGGCTATCCACCATCTGGTGCGCAAAGTCAGTACACTGTTATCCGGGCTCGCTCGATGCCGACATGCTTGCGCCGGAGATCTCTTGATTATGTGTGGACAAGGGCCGTATTATTGGACTCACGTCAAGGCCAAGGACAGGACCAAGAACAGGCGTGGTTTGGTGATGAACCCAGGCGAATGGGCGGAAGGAGTGGCAGCCATCGCGGGTCGACAGCAAGCAAGTGATGAGAGCAAAGGCAATGCAAGAGGACAATCTGATGGTATCTTAGGCGTCAGGAAAGCGCGTGACCATCACCGGCACATGGGCATCATAGACGGGTTGGGCGTGGGGTGCCACGCAGGCCAGATTGATCACTCGAGTCGTCGTCAAGATGCGGTGAATTGCGACGCAGTGAATGCCATGCGCAGGGATGACTTAGACGGGGCTGGTCGAGCTGTCCATAACAGCACACACAAGAAGAGACTCTTTGCGCTAGATCTGGGCTGGTAAGGACAGGAAAATTTGACAAAGCATTAAAGACGGCGTGAGAACAGTGCCTACATAGCCAGAGGAGGAAGGGAGGACTTGAGTAGGCGATCGACGGCTTTGTGTCCCGATAGCCTCCCACATAGTGAAATCAAGGGGGGAGGGAGCATTACGCAAGGCGTGCTGTGTAAATGACGAGGGGGGTACCTCGGGGTACATTGCACCACATCCCGGCCGGGGCAGCACACCTGCTGTGCTTGGTGGGCGACCCTGGGAAACGTGGGCGAGATCTCTTGGCTTCGGGGTTGCGATCCCTTTGGCCCACGCGCAGACACACCTGCGGTCGAGGGTAGGGGCTAGCCTACACACGGACACGCATTCCCCAAGATGGGTACATGGGTGGGCGAACAGTCCCTTGCATTCATCATGCTTGCCCTCGAGGGAGGGTGGCTATCTGTTTACCTTCGACCCAGCGTGCCTTGGTCCCTGAATAGGTTTGTCTGATGTATCGTCTTCTTCTAGATGCATCCACACTGCCATCTCTCCGCCCCCTTCTTCTCCCAGCACCGACGGGCGGGACAAGCTTTCCGGTCTAGCCGGTGTGTTTCGAACTAAGCATGTCGGCCTATGTGTGCTATGAATACATCAGCACATCCATCCGTAATCGAAGATGCTGTCATCATTTTCACCTAGCAAATACTATGTTAGCTTCGCTGCCAGCGGCTGGCTGAGTGGCTGGTAGGTCGGGGCGATTAAACAAATATGGCTAGGGACGAAGGGCTTGCCAGGGGAGTGAGATGATGTGTGGCGCAAAGGGAGGCTTCTCACATGCCACGCTCTCTGTCTCTCTCTCTCTCTCTCTCTCTCTCTCTCTCTCCTCTCGCGCCCGCGCTCATGCAAGTCGACGCACGAGTGAGACTTGACGTGCCAAGGCTAGAGCTGTATCTGAAGGGTACTAGACGGTGAAATAGTCTGGACCGGGGATGACAGACGGGCAAAGCTCAGCTCAGCCGCGATGAGTTGCTTCCCGCAGTCTAGATAAGCCGCCTCCTTTTGCCCAAGTGCATTCGCATCGTGCCCGTCACAGGAAGCCCACAATTCTCGTCTCCGTCTCACATGGAAGGGACTCCCCCACTACGTGCTCCTCCAGGTACCAACAGGACTAGTCGAAATGATTCCGCAATGCCAAGACGGTTCACAGCCTTCGAGTACCGAACGGTGGTATCGAGCTGCACATCACATCTCACGCCTGCGTTCCCGTCGGGGCAGCCCAGGCCGGCTGTGAATGGTCAATTGCGATTGCCAAGTCACTCCATGTACCTGACCCGGCTCCTCCTGCCCTTGTCTCCTCCTTCTGCTACTGCGACGCCATAACCATAATAAACCTTGCACGCTGCCCAGCCCCAGGGACCTCCCTCCCTGCTGCCGCCGCAGTCGTGGCCATGAATCAGAACTCGTCTCCCTAAACCTGCCATCTGAAATGATTCCAAGTCAAATTTAGCAGCACCTCTGCCCGTTGAAACCCCTCGATGGGCACAGCATTCGATCTCGACATTGTTTGCCCTCCCGCTCTCTCGCCCTCTTGCCCCGGCTGTGCCACCAGGTCAAACTGGGGACTGCCTGTGCTCTTTGCTGTCGACCCAATTGAGTCCTTTGTAGACCCAAACGTTGCTGCCCCTGATTAGACTCGCAGCACGAGCACACAACAGCACGCATACGCACGCATAAGCTTCGTACAACTCTCACCAGTGGCTGTCACCCCATCCGTTCCATTCTTCACGGACAAATCCCCCATTACGAGGCCTTGCGTGTCGAATCTGCCGACCACCCAGTCTGGGCCCGCACAACCACCCTTCCAGACTTAGACGGCCCGGGCAGGGGTGATAAGACGACATAGCCTGCTTGCGCGTCCTCTAACCACGACTGCACTGGCCTTGAAACGTGCGCCTCTTCGGTGTGCTGATTGGAAATTGAGCCACTGAACTTTTCAGATACACTGTCGAGTTATAACTCTTGCCCAGCGGCTGTCGTGTTAAGAAACCAAGGCCCCGAGGCGCCAGGCCTGGCGAGTCGTGTATCCGACCCGATCTACCGTCGAATGCAACTGACCAGGGGTGGAAACTCTCGCTCGCTCGTCATTGCGCCCACCATCTTAGTGGCCGATCTGGCCCTCGTCGATTCTCACCCACAACATGTCGCTCAAGCAGACCTATGATGTGGACGATGTCGACCTCGGTGAGCTCTGGGACAAGATGAAGAGAGTGGCATTCAAGCTCTGGTCGAGGACAACGAGGCGCGTTCGCTTCGTATTTGCCCTCTTCTCCTTCCTGTAAGTCTCTCGTCACTGCACCACCGCGCCATCTTATCGGCCCCCGAAGCTTGCGCACACGCCTCTGCTGCTTTCCTAACTCTGAGATGCAGTGTCATAACCATTGTGGTTTCGAGAGATTTCATGCGGAATGCCGCTCTCAACGACTACATCACCGTGCCAAAGGTTTCGCTCCAGTATGCCTCGGAGCAGCGGACCCCATTCAACGAGTCCAAGGTCGCTCTTCTCATCGAGAACCGCGCCAACCCCATCCTGGCCCCTCTCATGCTGCACTTCATAGGCGTCGTGCCGCCTGACTGGCGCTTTCGCTTCATGGGCTCTGTCGAATCTGTCGAGCACCTGAACAAGTCCGTCGCCATCCGCGAGCAGGTCAATCTGGGCAAGCTGGACCTGACCTACATCCCCTCCAACATGTCCGTGTCGTCCCAGGAGGAGATATCCCGTTTCCTTACCACTATGTGGCTGTACGAGACGGTCCTGGCCCCGGCCGAGTGGCTGCTCATCTTCCAGACCGACTCTATACTATGCGCCAACTCCCAGCTCAACCTCAACGACTTTCTCGACTACGACTGGATCGGCGCCCCCTGGAACCCAGGTTCCAGGTTCGGCGGCAACGGCGGCCTTTCCATCCGCCGCGTGAGCGCCATCCTCGACGTGCTGAGGTCCCAGGCCCGCGCCGACTTCTCCGAGGCCGAGGACGTCTGGCTGACGGAGCGCCTGGGCCACCGCCCAAACGCCCGCATGGCCAATTCGACCGTCTCGCTCACCTTTAGCGGCGAAATGCACACCGGCAAGCCGACGCATCTGTCGTCCGACAAGGAGACGGCCCAGTACAACTCCACCCTCGACGCCGCTGAGGCCGGCGAGTTGGTCAAGGGCATCGATGACTGGCGCGAGGGCTTCTACGAGCCCATGGGCTACCACACCGGCGGCGGCGGCTCCTATCTGCACAGCCAGATCTGGGGCAGCCCGCGCCTACGCAAGCACATCTGGGACTACTGCCCCGAGGTCAAGATGACCATCGCTATGGACGCCGCCAAGTACGTCCCCGGCAACTGCGGCGCCTACTGGAAGCGGGACGTCCTGGGGAACGACTACTCCATGGACCCCGCGGGCTCACTGAGCGCCGACCTGGGTTATGGAACCGAGATCATCGACGGTGAGGAGTACCCGCTCCTACCAGAGAGTCTGGCGCCTTTCTGAGACCTTTCTCTTGTCACATATATTCATATTTGCATACGACTGCTGTATTGTGTGCTGGGTCAATACTCTATGATGTGAACTTGATGTTGAAATTTTGGTGTCACGGCGTTTGCAGGCGGGAATGTTTTCAGGGCTGAATTTCAGATTCACAGAAGACGGTGCAATATAGATAAAGTGCCTGTACGAATTGGTTGGTCAGCTTGATATCCCGGGAAGAGCGTAAGGAATCTCACGGGCGTTGTAGTTCAGGACTTGACGGCATATAAAGATTGGTCGATACAACCTGTTCAATTGCACAAATGCCAATTATGAAGACTTAATGCGGCTCTTGTGTACATCCTCGTCCGCACAATATTATCCCTCTTCCTCATACCTGTGCAGGTTGTTTGGGAGAAGAAGGGGACACCGCCCAGCCACTGTGTCGTGTATTCTGAACGCACCCACGTCTGCAAGCAGCAAAGTCACTCTCGCCAGCAAGCCTATGGGCGCTCGAGGAGCAACTGTTTCACATATCAACGGCGCGCATGCCGTGCGCCTGAGAACAACGTTGTCATGGCACGCCCTCCCCCTTCCCCCTTCCCCCCTCCGGTGTGGTGAGTCAACCAACCACTGCGCTGCTCAATCGCTGCGCAAGCGGGCTGATGGCGATCGATGCAGTGAGCAACCGTACGTCCTTCTCGACTATTCTTGGACTGCCATGACAATTTCAGAACGCCGTAGAATATCGAGTCACATCCCGTCTCATATCACATGTGCACCCCCTGAGCCCTTTCCCTAGTTGTGAATGGGGAGTGGCCAAGGAGAAGACACTAGGCCTGGAAAGTGTTTTTGGGTGTATATGTATATCTCTTTATTTGTGAAACTGACAGCCAGAGCGTCCAGCGCCTGCCCGCCTGTCTTTATTTACCTGATATTACTCCTTCCTTTCCCGTTACCCCGGTTATGTACAAAGTGAGTGTGCCTATGTGGTCTGGTCCGGTGTGACCGGTCTGTATCTCTGTCTGTCTATTTGTCTAGCTAGTGTTACTGTGACCCCATATTTAAGAAATTGGAAAGATCGTCGGCATCGGGGTTAAAGAAACTCGCCCGCGTCATGACCGCCTCGCGCTGCTCCTCGGCCTGGATGAACTGGTTCATCAGCCGCGTATTAGAGGACGCCTGAGAGATTCCCTGCGAGTCATAGTCGTCCTCGGCGTTGCCGCCGCCGCCGCCCATGTGAATCCCTGGCTGGGCGGCCATGTTGGGCGCGCCGCCTGCCTGCGTTGGTCCAGCGTTGGATGCCGTCCCATAGGCCGAGTCCGATGCAGCAGGTTTGGGCTGCCCGTCAAGTGACTCATAGTGGTGATGGGTGGTGGTGACCGGGCTGGTACGGTGGACGGTTGACATGCTGTCTGACCTCCTCGAAATAGAGGGATGGTAGTCGGCCATGACTCTGTCAGTGTCCATGTTGAAGCCCACCTGGTCCCTGTAGTCGACCGGACGTCTATGCGCGCCCTCCATGAGGGCCCGCGGCTCTCCGGAGACACCTCTTCCCGGCGTAGTGTGGCGCTGTGGGCCGCCATCAAATGTGTAGTGGCCCATGGCCTGTGCTTGTGCATGGCCCGTTGTGGCCGAAGACGACATCAATGCATGCGACATCGTCTCTTGCTGACTTGGCATAGTCCTGGGCGTAGCTTGTGGGATTGCTGACTGGAACAACCTCTCAAGAGCTGAAACTCTCGCCATAAGAGCGTTGTGCTCGCTTCGGCTGACAACATCGTCACCACGAAAGTGTGACTGCGCTCTCGAGGTATTGCGAGGCAAATCTTCGTCAGATTCGCCTTCTGCATCGGACACCTCGTCAATGTCGCTGGCATTCGAGCCAGCTCCCTCCGCGGGACCTGTCGCAAGACGTGGGTCGATCTGACAAAATGTGCTCTGAAGAATACCATACTTCTCCCTCTTTGACCGTGAAGCGATTTCACATTCAGAATTGAAATGGTTTTCGAAAGCTTCGGGATCCGAGAAAGTCCGCCAGCACCTCCTGCACAAGCCAGCAGCGGGGTGGCCATGCTCGTTATTTTCAAGCCCAAAAGATGAGACACTCTTTCGACCACTGACCACATCTAGGCAATGGGCTGGCCGGCTAAGATGACGCCTGTCTCTAGAAGTCAGTAGGGGAATCTCACATTACTTTGGGAGCAGGGTATGCTTACACTACTGTGGAGATATTGTCGTGCTCTGTGTGGCAGCTGAGATACTTCTGATCACGGGCCAAATCATAGATTTCCGGGTGTTCAGCTCGGAAAGGGCAGATCATTTTGGGATCCCCCGATTGATCTGCTTTCCCATCAGGAGCCTTGCTCCGCTTGTTTGGTGGTTCCTCGTCCTCGTCGCTGCCATCAAATCCCCTGGAGAACCTGACCGAACGTTTGCCCGGCCGTTTGGACTGTCCCGGATTGGAAGAGCGCAAACCTCGAGTGGCGGAAAATCCACTTCCAGGGTCTGATTCGACATCATGTGGTGCTATGCCCTCTCTTGAAGCCCACGGGCACTGGTTTAAGAATGGGCTCGGCTCTGAAAGAGGTGTTAAAACCTGGGTCTTGACGGTCGGGCTTGCTTGTGGCGTCAACACGTTAGAAAGGGCTTTCGATGAGTGTTCATGTCGAGATGCCGTCTCTGGTGCGAGCGCTTTGCCTGGGGCGTTACCATCCCGAGGAGCACTGGTGTACAGCTGCGGATCGACTGGAATCTTCAGCCACTCATCGTCGCCCTGATAACCAGCAGCATATGTCTGCGAGAACTGCTCCAGGAAGTTCTCGTTGTTCTTCAGCCTCGTCACTGGTGATGTCCAAGGAATATAAACATCTGCTCCATAGGGAATAGGCCCGTCATATGGCGTTGACGCAGGAGAGTTGTGTGGTGCTAATGGGCTTGGTGAGACGGTCAAACCTGGAACAGTCCGGATGGTCAAGCTGCTACCTGGGTGAATGACCTGCTTGCTGGGGTCGCTGGTCAAGACGGGATATTGGGAGGTCACCTCGTCCTTGTGACCAAGTCTGCTGCGAACGTACTCCCAACCGTGCGTCTTTTCCATGTGCTGCTTGCAGTTGGATTCTCGCTTGGAGGCGTCTGCCCAACGTTTGGCGGTTAGCGAGTTGTTCTCCAAGGTGGTCCCGAAATCCCCAGCTGTATTTGCCCAAGAGAGTGAGGGGATGTGAATGAACTTACAAGTGCAGGGAGGATACAGGCAGGAGTATGTTCTCGGCTCCATTGAATGCTTGTCATTGCGATGGCGGTCCAGCTCCTTTTCTGTTGGCCAACCAAGCAGGTGGTACTTGCAAGCCTCGACCGGGCACTTGAATGGGCGGGTGTGCGCTTTGAGATGTTTGTTCAAGTCGCAGAGTCGAGGATACTGTTTGCCGCACTGCTGGCACAAGTGAGGCCCATCAGGTCCCTCCATGTCCGGCACAGGTGAGGCTGTCAGACTGTGGACCGAGATGTTTGCAGGGTTGTCGTGATGGCCAACGAGTCCCCATTGCGGCTCTGATGTCGGAGCGAAGGAAGGATTCATGTCAGATGGGCTGACAAGGAAGGGGTGGAGCTGGACCTCAAGGCTAAGGGCGGGACAGGCAACGAAGAGGTCTCTCACGCCTCTAGTGACTGTATGTGTAGACTAGGTGGACAAGTGCCAGGTATAGGATTGGATGACCTTTCTTACTAGGATCAAGACAGGCTTCGGTCCGTTCGAGTGAGAAGGAATTGAGCAATCAAAACAATGCTTATCCCCCAAGTGCAGAAAACAGGACACTTGCGAAGGAAGTGAAGGGGGAGCTTGTCGTTGATAAATTGGGCAAAATCGACGGCGGGTTCGTGGTGGCTTTGAGGAACGGAGAAGGAGTAGTAGACAGCTGCAGAGGTCCGGAGCAGGCAGCAGAATTTCACAGCCTCGAGGGTGTATTTAGCTTGTGATGGCGAGTTGCAGTCGACTACATGAGATGAGGTGAGGTCGGGTCAGATCCGGTGTGGTGCTGTCAAGGTGTGCCAATATGCCAATGTGGTAGCCTTGAACTGGCGGCATCGTCTATTATATGAACTGCTACCGCGGCATGTATCAGGCATGGTATGGTATGGGAAGGGTTGGCCCGGTATGGGCCAGTCATAGCCATTGCCATAGCAGAATATCTGGATAGGTAGGCAGGCCTCAGGACGGGGCTGGACGGGGCAGGCCGTCTTTGGAGACCCGTGCATGCTGCGATAGCATCCCCATTCCCAGTGAGCTGCGCAGTAGACCTGGGTGCAGCCGCGTGGCGGAGTCTCCCATCTGGGTTCTGGGTACGAAGGTACGCCGGGTACGTTGGTGTTGGTAGTCAGGCATGCCGACCCATTACCGCGCCGGCTGCAGTGAGGTCAAATGCTTGGATGTGGGATGGGGGAAGGAGACAAATGCGACCGGCCTGGGTGTATGCAAGGGTGGGGCGTGTGCGTAGGAGGTCGATCTTTCAAGCAGTCAGTCAGACTGTCAAAGTGAGTGCGATATTCAGCCCTGTGCCGCAGTGAAGGAGCGAGGGGTGAGGGAAGCACTGACCACTCTGCGGTGCTCTGGGTGGTGTTAGGTAAGCCAAATCGGGAGGTCTCCAACGACCTGACAGCGCAGGGATGCGGCGTCTAACCAAGCATGGACGGTGAGGCTTTGCGCATGTGGGATGCAGACGGTCTGCAGTCTAATTCGTACACCCTCCCCTTCTCTCTCACCTTGACGTGCTTGACCTCGACCACGGCCACAACCCGCGGCCAGTTTTCGGGCCCAAGGTGTGTTGGAACCGTTCTGCCGGGCCCGGGCTCTCCAGACTGACCATTCGCAAGCCTCCATTTGTCGACACAGCCAGCATCGTGGTAGCCAACGTGCATATCCCATCAGGGAGGCTGCTTGTGTCGTACCAGAATCTTACCTTTCACATGGCCCTAAGCGCAGGCGCGGGACAACACAATTGCGACGCATCCCCAGATCAGAGTGTGATCAGGTCGAGATGGCACTGCTGCAAGAGCAAGGGCCTGCCCTAAACGTATGCCTGGCCGCTACCACGTCTGGTACATGCACCCCGATCGCGAGGCAGAATCAACGGCAGACTATCTGGGCTTCTACCTAGCTATCGGCTGCAGAATACGGACACAACGCAGTAGCAGCATCGCATAAGTCCCTCAGCTATGACGTTCAGCTCGCAGATTGCTGCATTGCTCGACGACGTAAGCAATGCGCAAAACCACAAGACGATTGTTCTGCTGCTGCTCTGCTATTCTGCTCTTGCGCTTGGCTTACCTCCAATTGATCACGATTTCCCCACGAGCAGCAAGCAGAGACGTCGAGCACCCGTCTCGATTATTCGCACCTACTAGAACACCCCGGTCTGGTGCACTGTAGATCAACAATCCACCAAAGGGCTGACTGCTATGATGGACTGCATATTGCTACAAACAGCAGCAGCAGACGTCGAAGCCAGCGGCCCCGTCATCAGGCTCAATTAGGTTTGCGGAATTCGGCGCCAGGATGCGCCCACCCACAGGCATCGTGGGGTCTATCTCGAGATCGTCCTACCCTGGGCCGTCCCCACTGCCTTGGGGTGTCCCAGTACGAGCGACCTGGATGTCTCCCGTGATCCAACGTCGATGTGACATCGCCTGCTGATGCCTCACGGCCCCTGGAGAAGCCCACCAATGCTCACAGGGAAGCTTCGATTCATACATAAGATGATCATCGATGCCATCACCAACACTAGCTAATGAGCCGCGTGCTATGCGGCCTCCGGCCGTTGGGCTTGAGGTCCCCTCCGGACCAAAGCGGGTCCCTTGGGTGGCCTTGGCGGGCCGCGAAACGGGCCTCGAGGCCATTAAAGGCGACCAAGTGCCGCAAAAGATTTTTCTAGGCTGTTACCAAGGCTCACGATGCACTCCCCGTACGGTCGCTGCAACCTGGCTGCTAAGGTTTCCGTCATTTCCGGGTCTCCTGAAACGGCACTTCTGGACGACGCTGTCTCATTGTTCGAGATGCGAGAGAGCACTTCGCATGCTTACACCTGCAGACCCTGGCTGCCGAGCTGCCAGGTAGCACCCCGCGACCCAGAAAGTGCAAAAAGTGGTTGAATCCTGGAGCCCATGCCACACCAAATGGGATCCTCGAAGCTCAGCACCCTTCTTCCGCTTTGTTTCCATGCGTTTCCTGACCAAGTCCCAGATAGACACTCGGTTACGTCGATTGACCAAGGCCGACTGCGTGGGTCCGACAAGGAGCAGCCATGAAGCCTGGTATGCCTGATGCAACCGCACAACTGTCTCCGTCCTCAGTCACCGGATTGCTCAACAGCGCTGCCGCGGTGGTGGGACGTGGTCGTGACCAAAGATTCCTTGATATCGCCGGCCCTGCCGCCTCTCCAGGGCCATTGCTTGCCTTCGGAGGAGGTCGCTCAGCCGAGGCCGCGGGGTCGCTCCAGACGGCCCGCCAGCGACCATTTTTCTACTTCTGCTTCAAGCGAAAGCAGTATCTACTTCGCCACTTCAATGGAGAGCCACACTATTATCCTGTGGCTAGAGGAAACTGGACGGCGCCGGCAAGTATTCCCGATTCGAGTGGAGACTTGAGCATTGCGCCTCTAGTGAAGTTGAGGCACCAATATCCCGTCAAAGACACCCCACGCAAATTTATTGCACATTCAGACAATCCAGAAGCTTCGTTGTCATGGGGCCCAATTTTCATGTGGACTTTGTGCCTAGACCGGGCCTCTCCAAGCTTGGATCACCCGTTCGTGTGGCTCATAGGGCTGACGGACAGCTTGCGGCGTGCTGGCGCTCTACCTACCGGACAGGGTCTCGTGGCCTGTGCCTCACCACAGCTCACAGACGAAAGTCAACAATACGACAAAGGCATTGACAACGACTGCCAGCGCATCGTTCTCTGGCTAACATCCACGTGCTGTCTGCCTCGGTCACACAGCCATGAGTGTGCAGTATATTCCCTGAGCCCCAAAAAGTGCTGTTACATCAGGCCTTCCATACGATGCATTGACGCACGCCAATCCTCGGTGACCAGTCGCTCAAAGTGACCAACGGTGGGATGCCAGGCACCAGGGATGCTTCCCAAAAGGCTCACCGGCACACAACCGAGTCTCCTTCCATGGTTTTTACGGGATCTGAGAGTAATCCCGATGTCACCCTATCAGTTCTCAGTTTACGGTGACAAAGCTGCCGCATGCTGTCCAGCACAGCTTTGAACATTGGATATCCTGACTCGTTGCAAGGAACTAGCAAGATGTTCTTATGAGAGCGACATGGTGAAGTATCCCAAGACCTGTAAATCAATACCAGCCAGTGTTTAAAATTTCAGCTTTTGCATTGTTTTCAACCATGCCTCGTTGGACGAATGTCGACAAGAGCAATATTTGGAACATGCTGCGCATTGGAGACTGTCATCTGTTCAGGGAGTGAATGCACCAGCGCTTTGTACAGTCATTGGTGAGTAAGATGCTAGCACATCTGGCTGGCCTAAAATGCTATGGTATTTCACCGAAGGACGAGCTAGAGGCTTTGATGTCAGAAAACTGAGACCCGAGAGTGTTAGCAACACCAGCGACTAGGTATATAGATCACAATGTTGCAGGTACAATACTCAGGTACTGTTCCCCAATTATATAAGTCTAAACCAATGCTCCTCCCATCATCTGATTGACATCAGGTGTACATACGCCTCCTCACGTGTGTATGCCAAAGCAACGTCCTAGTCGAGGAGCAGGCGAGACAGTGTCCTCCGCGTCGACATATAGGCGGCATGAAGATGACGAATTACAGGCCAGAGAATCCCGAATAATAGACAGCACCGTGTTGCTCGTCGAATTCGCGGCGGCTAATCGATGCTGTGATCTGGCACGTTCCAGTCTGAACTGCTCAGTGCTTCTTATTGATATATGCCATCCCCAATGCCCAAGATAGGAACGCTGACAAGTTGGCGGAGCTCGTCAGCTACGCAAGAGACAGTCTCTGACTGACCACTGGTCCGACCTATGTCTGGTGATAACCTAACGAAAAGGTCACACCTAGCTTGCATACCTGGGAAGGGTCTTGTGAGCGACTGAGGCTTCTCTAAGATCCCACAATGATACTCGGCTGGTGACCACTTCTAGAATCTCGCATTCCTTGATCATGTGGTGTTTTTTTCTTCTTCTTAAAACGTGCCCTTTATATCGTTGCGGAGGCCGGGTGTTGTCGCGAGGTCCTCGACGTCCCCGGCTTGGTGACCAAACACGTCGCGCCTGTGTGTCGCGAAGAACATTCTCCAAGGCTCCCACCTTCCACAAGAGCAGCCCAACAACATCATCAGTCATGAATTATCATTGACCGTCCACAGGAAAATGAATATATGCTCCGTCTTCCCTTCCGTAGGCGCCGCTAAGGCCACGGCAACCCCGGCCGAAACTGTGAACATGGGATTTCACGCTTCAAACGTTGTCTCCCGGACGGCTGCGTGCCTTTCTTCCCTTGGTGTAAGCGACAGTATCCGGCTACTTGACAGCCATTCCTGGACTGTTCGTCCTGCCTCAGTGGTGCTCCAGCAACTGGTATCATCGATTCCTAAGTAGATGCAGGCCACCTCTTCACCGCAGCTAGTCAACGTGGCTAGTACGAAACGAAGAAACTCTGCCCAGAGCAAGTTGGTCCGCTATCAATGGATGAGCGGCCTCACAAACATCCAGGCGGAGTTGCTTCTGGGGAGGGGAAAGTGATTGACTTGCCCATTTCCTCCGTCTCTAGATAGTAAGGGGCAGCATGTGCGGCTACGATCCACAGGCAGCGGAAGTTGTATCAAAGTCCGGAACCCTTTCTCAGCCACCAAAATAAAGTCAAATGCCAACATCAAGACAAAGACAAAGACAGCGCAGCATGTTTGTGGCTCGTGCTCTCAGCAAAGGCGGCTCGCCGAGGTCGCAGTATTTGAGGCTATGCTTCTCAAGCACTTGTGCATAAGTTGTACCTCACTCGAGCGTACCGCGGCTCTCTGTGAGGGTCTGAAGACCCAGCGCTCCCGGTACAGTATCGCTCGAGGTATGTTAATCTTTCGTCGACTTCATTATTACAAAGCCTATGTAGTTCAGACCTTCTTGTGTCAAAAATGCCACTACTGTCATATGTGACATTGCATCGCTGAGTATCCGGGCTGAGAGCAAAAGTCAGCGTCGCTGCGGGTCACGCAGCGAATCAGGCGGCGCTTGAACTCTAGAGAAAGTGCTTGAGAGCAGAAAGGGCTCTGCTCGCTGTCTCGCTGGTGTGAGTGGTGGATGCACGCAGACCACAACTATACCCGTATGTCCCAAAAGCAGGAACCAGTGCTCTCTCGCCACCGAGCATGCGGACAGACTTGTGCTGAAGTGTATGTCCCCAATGCGAGTCTATATACTTTGCGCTAAGAAGTATTGTCCAGTATAAAGCCAAGACTCATGTGGCACACTGAAGTCCCCCTGGTCACCTGTGGCACATGTAGAGAGGTTTGAGGACGGTATTGAAAGCTTGGAGGCCGGGTGCTGTGCTGAAGAGGGCACATATTTTGCCTCGACGCAACCGAGTGTTGGCTCGCTCGGTATAAGGCTGGGCCAGATAATCGAGAACCAAAACGCACCAACCGGCTGCGCTGGCCGAGCTACAACTTTCGGGAAAATCACGGAATACGATGAGCAGGGGGCTGAGTTGCAAAATTCCCGAAGAGCTTGTCTGTTCTCCAGTCGTACGCTACGTGCTCTTGGTGCTCTTGGTGAGAAGATATGGTCATCTCTTCACGTGCTAGTGTTCCAGTTGCGCTCCAGTCTTGAGGGTAGGTCGGCTGTGAGATCTTCCTCGCTTGAGGAAAGGGGGCTGCACTAGGCGTGGAGGCTCTTTCGACGGTGATGATGCCAAGCCATTGTCAATAAGAACAGGCCCACCTCACTCTGATCGGTGAAAGCGATGACCGCTGTACGGGCTCGACAGGACTCTCCGCGATCTGCAGGGTGGGAGTGGTCGGATCGTCGGCTGCCCGAGGCTTGCGAACTGCGAGGTATTGGCAGAGATGCAGCCCAGAAGAAGCAGGCTGGACCATAATGGGACACAGGATGCGGTAGTCTAGCTCTCCAGGCGGCACAGCATGAGATGCCCCGAGAATGGCCTCGTCCCGACATACTCCACCTATTTCTGGAGTCGGGCTGCATGGTCCTTGCGTGGCACTCGGCTCCTTTGGGTTATGAGTGGGCACAAGCGACATCATCGTTGGATGTGTGCAGGTTCGAACAGAGAAGTCAAAAGTGACGATCATGATGAATTTGGAAAGGAAGAGTTTGATTAGGAGCTGTTGGATCTGGGCCGGAATTAATTCGCGAGATTACCTCGAAAGACTTGGGTCATGGTGGGTGAGATGCAGAGGGGAGAAGGCAAGTGGGAGCTGGGAGCTGGAAGGTGCGGTACAGTAGAACCAACAGCACAACCAAAGTCGCACTGTCTGAGTGCCCTGGTGGTAAGGAGGGGAGAGGTCAAGGGTCGTTTTGGCACTACTCAGATCATCGGTCTTCCAAGGTTGTGGGATGCATATCAGTGGCTCTCTGTTTCGAGTTGCTGGAGCCTACCACTCAGGCCTGACAGGGGACAGATGCTGTACTGTGCTGTGCTGTAGGCTTTTACCGGTAGAGACCCAAGTACAGAGAGCAGCGAGGTTCACGCATGCAGATTAAGTGACCAAAGTACGCACTTGACGTACTGAACTATCGATCGAGGGCATATACTGTGGTACCTAGGAGCTAGGCTGACATTCGTATTTCTCTAATTGGCATTGCTATTTACTGTCGTCATCACCATTGGCAGTCGCTGTTGCCAACTCCTTGGGAAGGTCCAGCCCCGCCAGGCCGCTCACCCACAATTGCCTTATTGCCGGGAAAGGAAGCGAGGAAGGCGTACCTGCATTAGCGTCTGGAGAAGGCTCGCCGGCAGCAAAAGACCACTGGACACTCTGAAGCAAATACTGGATGCTTTTTGGGGGCGACCTACGGCCAACTGCTCTCCTTCTGCTAGCGCGAGGCTCAGCAGCAGCAAATTTCCCTCCTCCGCCATCCTCATTCGTCCAGTAGCAGAATTTGACGCCTTGACAAGCATCCATTCATCCGCCGCTTTGCTTGCTGTCGTGCAAAGGCACAGGTCACACGGGTTTGGTGCAGCACGGTAAGCTTACGGGCACACAGCGCTGTGGCTTTTTGCTATTGAAAAACTGTCGGTCAATGACAGTTGAGCTCGGCCTTGCCATTACGTTTCGTTTCAGGACCAACCTGGCGTGCCTTGGGGCATGGTCCGGGATCTCGCGGCTTTAAAGATCTTCCTTGGGTGGCACTGACAATTCCCAAATATCACCTAGTGACAAGGTTATCTCTCTAATGTACCGCTACCATGCAGGGTCCGGAAGTGGTCCCTGGTCAATCCCAATTTGGGTATGGCCGACGTTGAAAGTCTGGGGCAACACCACAGACAAACGCCTGTTCCCTCGACATCGTCCCCGGCTGCCGGCGGGGGCCAGCCCTGGGGAGAGGCACATTGGCCTCTGCCGGACGCATTGTCGTGGGCAACAAGGCGAGGCTCGCAATCTCGTGGTCGACTGCTGCCATCAACGCCGACCCGCACCATCTAACGGGTAATATCCAAGTGTGATTGGTTGTATATCGCCCACACGCCCAAAGTATGCTGCAGGCGGTTGGAGGCAGCCGTCTAGAGTTGAGCGCAGCAATTCTACTCCTGCCCACGGGATCGTCTTGTCTTGTGTGATGGACTACTGGGTAACGCGCGGCTGAATCGCAGAGAATGTTGATCATCAACGACCCCTCCAGCATCAGTCATTGCTCACATGGTTCTCATCAACGAATCAATAAGGAATAGCAACGAGAATGCTCTCGTCTAAGCGCCTGCCAGCAGCAATAGCATCGCAAGACTGAGACCCGACAGCCTGAGATGGGGGCTGCGCTAGCTCCACACTTTGCAACCCTACCCGCCCTTCAGAGCGCCTCTGTCCACTCATCCGGCTAGCCTCGAGATCAAATCGTCGATCAGCCCTCCTGTGCGGCTGCGAGCCCCGTCCCACGCAGCAACTGACCACATAGTCTATCCCCCGGCCTCTGAGTCCTCTAAACTGCGGCGAGAGACGGCATTTTCCTGCGCAGATGGCTTCAACATGTGCTGTCAGAGCACATGCCCGGCAGGGCACCCAGGTGCTGTGGATATGCTCGGTGGAGGACATCCCTGGTGATGTTAATGATTCTTCCTGAACCTCTCCTCCACCGAGGCCCCTGGATTAGCGCACCGCCCCTGCACAACCCATGCTCGGTGCAATTTCCCACAGATCCCACATCCTCACCCTCCCGGAGGAAACCCGCGGGGTCTACTGCATGTACCTGAGCTCATGAGCCTATTTAACAAGTCTGCGTCCTTTTCTTGACATCTTCGCAGTCTCTCCTCTCCTTCAGCCTACCAAACAGCTCCACGATATTCATCTTCAACTTGACTTCGGTCGTCCATTCTTTCACAACAAACACATACAAGCCCCGAGCTTCAGTCCGGTCTTTAATCCAACCGTCAAACAAAAATCACTCCGTTTCGAAACGAAATATCAAAACCCCCCAATCCGTCAAGATGAAGTCCGCAGTCTTCGCTGGTCTCCTGGCTACGGCCTACGCCACTGAGGTTCAGTCCACCGTCTACGCCACTGAGCAGATCACCGTCACCTCGTGCGCCCCCACGGTCACCGACTGCCCTGCCCGGTCCACCGAGGTCTCCTCCAAGGTCCACTCCTTCACCCAGAGCACCGTCTACAGCACCGAGTACGAGACCATCACCAGCTGCGCCCCCGAGGTCACCAACTGCCCTGCCGAGTCCACCGTTGTGTCCTCCTCCAGCTACTCCGTCAGCACCACTCTGGCCCCCATTCCGGAGACCTCCGCCACCCCCGCCCCCTCGGTGCCCGCTGGCTCTTCTCCCGCTGGCCCCCAGCCTCCCGCTGGCACTGGTGTCCCCCCCGTGGCCTCCTCCGGCCCCGCCCCTGGCCCCTCGGTCCCTGTTGGCGGCGTGCCCCCCGCGGTCTCCTCCAGCTCCCCTGTCACCTCCGGTGTCCCCGGCGGTGCTGGTGGCGTCTGCCCCACCTACTCGGTCAAGACCATCTCCACGACCACTGTCGTCCCGACCGTGATCTACGAGACCGTGGCCGTGCCTTGCGGCCCCACTGGTGTGCCCCCCGCCCCTTCCACTGGATTCGGCGTCCCTCCCCCCGCTGGTGGTAACGGAACGTAAGTCGATGACCCCCTCTGGCCATAGCCATCATGCAAGACAAACAATTATACTGATTCCGCCGTCTAGCGTCACTGGCTCCGTCCCCACCCCCACCGCCGTCGTCACTGCCGGCGCTGGCCGCACCTTCGGTGTCTCCGCCGCCCTGGCCGGTGTTGCTGGTCTCGTCGCCTTCCTGGCCTAAGTTAATCCCATCTAAGGTCTAAAACGGCATCGGCGTTCTCATGGCTCGGGCGCTTGGGTGGCACGTCACGACGGGCTGTTCAGCATCCTCTGGTGGACATGTTGCCGCGATGTATCTATGTTATCATTCTTGAGACGTACCGAGCCACCCTGGGAAACCCAGTCCCAATGGGGAGAACCCGGAGCTCTCGCTTTTAAAACATTAAACACCATATTCTTCTATCTTGATACCAACCTTAATTTTCGTCTGTACATAATTCAACGACGTTATGAACGTGTGTGTCTCTGTGTGTGTGTGTGCCCGTGCGAACGAGTGCTGTCGTCTTCGTTTCGTGAGTTGAGTAGTAAGACTACACCGCCTCAAGGCAACAAAGATCGTCCTTGAGCAGCGCGTGGTGTCTCATTTCCCAAGATGATCAGTTGACGTCAAATTGCCAGTGAGCCGGCCCTTGCGGGCGGTAGGGTCACCCCCTGGGCGGGGGAGATTAAGGCAGAGACGGGATGGCAGATCGGTCCCGGGCGCCCATTGGGCGTCCTACCGGGTGAACAGCACCACCCCGGCCCTCGCTAGCTGTTTCACCTTTCTTCTCAACTTTAAAAAAGCAGGGAACGCTGGGAACATGCATGTTTCATGCCTGGTTCGCCTTTTTTTACTTCTTTCTTTTTTTGTGTGTTTGTGCGGGACGGACTGTTGCCCCACCTTGCTGGGGAACAGTGACGAAAGGGCTGCTATTATTGTTTTGTTTTGTTTTATTTTGTTTCTTATGTGCATGTATAGTACTGCTGTTATTTTGGCGAGCATATCGGCCATATTTATCTCTTCATGAGTCGGGGCTTCTTCTACACACGGGGCCGTGGGGTTTGAGCGGGAGTGACCGCTGGGTGAGGTTCACTCATAGGCGCTCGTGCAAGTACAGCGCCTGTTCAGCATCTCGACTGACCGACGACTAATTGGGACCTTGTCGTCGTCAGTCGGGGTGGGAAACACGTCCATTCATCCTTATTGCACCCTTCAGAACCCCGGTTCGCTCGTCCCTGGCGAGCCGAGCGAGTGCTGTCTCTTGGAGAGAGGGGCGAGGACGCCTTGGAGAGGAGGCATTGACGAGGTCAATTTCCCGCCCGTCGCTGCTCCTGGTAGTCCCGGAGCTTGGGGACCGAGGTCGTGCTGGTGAGAGGGTGAGAGGGGAGGGCATGGGGATATATGCTCAATTAAGCAAAAGCAAGGCTGTCTCTTTTGTGTTGCGGCGGTCAAGCGACCGTTGTGGCAAAGAAGAGTCTTTGGCTGGGAAGGCAGGTGCCGAGAGGACCGAGTAGATGCGGCTCCTGGAAGCGCGGCTCGTCTGGGATTCAGTGATCACATGGCGCTGCTTTGGTTTGTGTGGGCTCGTATGTCCTCGTGTGATATCTAGGAGTATTGCAGAGGGCAAGGCGGACCAGTTGAGCTCCTTTTCTGTGTCCACGAGGCTGCGACCTTGGCCTTTTTCTCGTCCATTCGTCTGTGCAACGGCTTCCCATATACACCGTCCCCTTTTCTCTCATTACAACTTCGATATCCCGCCTCACGGTGAGAGAAAGCGGTCATCCTTGTGATGCGACAGAGATGCCTGCAGATCTAGTGTGCACCCGCACACAGGATAGCACAACAGGCTGTGTCGATGCTACCGTCCGTCTTCCCTTGCGGCACGGTGTACCACGATACCCTCACGGCAGTGGTGATGGTATCTCTCTGGCATTTACCGCCTGATCTATGATGATCCATGTACAGAGAAATAGCATATAGTGACGCTCGTGTCCACTGATCTACGAGCACAATCATGATGGCCTCCTCGTGAGCTTCAACACACTATTGTGTGTGGGTGGTACGTCATGCCGAGGAGGACTTTTTCGTCGCGGGTGCATCGTATCAAACCGCACAATGAAGCGAGTGCGAAAGCGTGTTAAATAATTGGGCGGGCCGCGTGGGTGTCTCGGAGTCGCGCCTTCCTCGACAAACACAGAGTTGCGTCTGTTCCACAGCGGTCAAACTCGGCCGTGAGCTCGACACGGGGCAGGTGCGCATCGATGGGCCAGATACCTTGTTGACCTCCAAGTATTTCTCCTGGCAGGGCCGCCTGAAGGAAAGGGGCCTCTTCCGTTCTTTTGTGTCAAACCTCTGCGGCATCCTGCTTTGGAACCTGGACATATTCACACACTTTACGTCGTCCCTGGTTCCCCTTAGGACCAGTCTGCTCGGCACACCATACGCGCTCGGGCCCGTTTCATTCAACAGCATCATATTGGCTCATCAGAATCTTCAAGCATCGTATTTGCGTTGCTGTCTAAGCTGCAGCGGATCATAGAACCTCTGTGCGGGCTGTGCGCCAGTCCTGTGCCAGTCTCCAACTCGCCACGGGAGCACCGTCTGTCAACTTTGGTCTTCGCCCATGGACTCAAGCTCCACGCCGTCGCGGTCTCGAACACAGCCCGGTCATCTCGCTACCACCAGTCTGCCCGGCATTGAGAAATTTAACAATAGCTCACCCAGTTCAAGAAACCAGCGTGCCGACATCCATCAAGTCCTGTTGTCCTTCGCCTAGCATCTCACTCGGTCTCCGACACTTCGACCACCGAATCCCTGGTCGGGCAAGACTCTGTCGAATATTGACGAGCGCGACTGACCAGCGACCATGGACAGCTTGAATCAATCCATGCCAAGGCCACCGGACCCCCCTATTTGTAACATCACCGACTACCCCGGCTACTATATCAACAACCCCTTCGGCCCAAATGCAAATTGCACCCTCGATGTCTGCTGTCCAGAATTCAGCGTCTATGCCTACGCTCCCGGGCTGACCTCCAACACCGCATTCCTGGCCGTGTTCGCGGTGGCCATGCTCGTCCATGTTCTGGTCGGTCTGATATGGAACCAGTGGTGGTTCATGTGCTGCATGGTCGCCGGCTGTGTCGATGAGGTTCTGGGCTACGCGGGACGTGTGTGGATGAACCAGGATCTCTGGAACTTCAACGCGTTTATGATCCAAGTCGGTGAGATATAAGATTCCTGCCGATATCAAGTCACCATGAACCCCGCGGAATGTTATGCTCACATACTGATTGAAATAGTCTGCATCACCACCGCGCCCGTCTTCTTCTGCGCAGCTATCTATGTCCTACTCGCGAAAACGCAAGTGACCATCTCCCCGCGCCTGTCAACTGGAAAAAAGAAATGGACTAACTGAATCTTTTGACAACAGAATTATGAGCTTCGGTCCCTCCTTCTCCCGCTTCAATCCTGCCCTGTTCTACTGGATATTCATTCCCTGCGACGTTGTGTCCTTGGCACTTCAGGCGGCCGGTGGTGCCCTGTCGTCCATCTCATCGGGCAGGAACAGCAAGGGTGTTGACCTCGCCCTCGCAGGCCTCGCGCTGCAGGTGATCACGCTTGTCATCTTCTGTGGCCTGTACGGCGACTACCTATGGCGATACTTCAAGTCCGAGCAGTTCAAGGCTCGCGCCAGGACGCAGAGGTCATTTGGGCTGCGACTGAGGCTGTTCTATGTCTCCGAAGCTGTGGCCGTCGCCCTGATACTCATACGGTGTGCCTTCAGGGTGCATGAGCTGAGAAAGGGGTACTTGCCGGGGAATGAGATGCTCCGTCGCGAGGAACTTTTTATTGGTCTCGAGGGCGTGTAAGTCATAGCAGCGGTTCTTTTCTCTGCCTCCGAGCTATGTGATGTTCTACTGACACTGCTCACTCATATTCTAGCCCCATCGTCGTCGCTGCATTCTTCTTGGCTGTCGGCCATCCCGGCCTCATCTTTGGCGATGGCGTTGGGCGTGGACGCAGGTCTCCACTAGCTTCATCGTCTAAGGAGCTTGATGTTGAGCGAAACAAGGAAGAGACAACGGATGGACCGGCCGAAGATCCATCTGATGAGCAGGCTGATGAGCAGGCTGATGAGCAGGTTGGTGAGCAGGCTGGTGAACAGACTGATGAGCCAGCTGATGAATCAGTTGAAAAGGAACCCAAGGAGCCGGTTTCAACTTGAACCAGGGTCATATTGCGATCGTGCCGAGGGAAAGATGCCCGCACACATCAGTTTGGAGTAGACATACATCAGTGTGATCTTGGAATTCTTTCGTATTCTGCTGATGGGAGATTGGATATGCTTGGTTCCAAGGCGGAGGTTGGGCAGAGGAACACAATCAGAGACAAGAGCATTGCTACAAGAGGATAAAATAGACACCTCAGTAAGGAGGTCAAAACAGACACTCTTTTCTTCCCTCAAACACCGTCACCGGGATATGACTAGGCAGATATTGATAGAGCACTGCTACAACACAAAACCTTAGATGGAAGATGAAAAAGACAGGACTGGTTGAGAAGCACCATCTTCAGCCCTCCTACTTCCATAAAGTGCCACAGCGCGTCCGTCATTTCGGCATTTCCTTTTGTCAGCTTTCGATACTCGTTGCAGTGTTTCTTCTCTTCCCACCTGCCTGTGTGTTCATTGGCTTTTTACAGTGGGTGACGCGTCTGGGCTTATGAATTTTTCATGTCGCTCGCTTTGCCCACCACGCCAAATGCCCAGTTGAGCTGGAGGAGGGCAGAATATGGGCGTCCATGGATGCTTGTATTTTCGGACGAAAGGTGAGTGTTGGTCAGGGTCCCAGATCGGGCAAAACAGTGTCCACCGTGGGACACACGATCAACAGAATTATTTTTGATTGTATGCTACGTAGATGGGTAGTTATGATTTCTATACATCTACTATAAGTACACCGGCTCAACCGTGGAGATCTCCTGCGACCACCTGCTGCTCTCGCCGTCCTCATCTGAGCCCCCCTCCTGCTCCTCCTCCACCTCCTCAGGTAAGACCTCGTGCCTTAGTGTGGACCCGCCGTGGTAGAAGTCCTCCGGCCCCAGGCCTAGGACCGGTAGCGAATTACTCGACCTTAGAAATGCCCACTTGGGTATCGCCCTCGACGCCCAGGGCCCCGTGTCTACCGGGTACGGCGCGTCGTCTTCGTCCTCTCCCATCGTGAACTCCTCCCCCAGTGGCGACACGGGCCCATCTATCTCGTCGACAACGTCGCCGCCAAACTCCTCATGGAACTTGAACGTCGTCTCTGGGCTCGGTAGCGCTGCCACCCCGGGCGCAGACCTCTCTTCCTCATCCTCGGCGTCGGATATGCTATCTGTGGAGTTGGAGCCGCTGGAGGGGAAGGGATCCCATGAGTCCTCGCTCGACGTCTGGGACCCTTCCTCTGAGTCGTCGAAGTGCGACAGTATTATCTCTGGGCATGTGTCCTTTTTGTCCTCATCGTGGTCGCTCGCGGGCTCAACGATGCCGGTCTCATCTTTTGGGAAGGTATTGATGTCAAGTGATAATCCCTCGAGCTCGGCGACAGCGTGGTCAACCTCGCCATGTATGGGGGTCTGATCCGCTGGGCGGTCTGCCCGCCGGGGCTCATCATGTGTTTCTAGCTGTTTTTGCTGTGGTTGTTGTTGATGTCCTGGGGATGTTGCGGATTCAGGACAGCCCTCCTGATCCGAGACTTCGCGGACCGGACTGCTGCATGGTGTCATTGGTTGCTGCTTGAAGTTCAGCCTGGCCCGTCGCCTTGACGAGGTTAATCTTCTCCACCGCCTGAGCATTGTGGTAGGAAGCTGTTTCTCACCTTGTTTGGGTATGTGTCATATGTTCTGGCACTAAGTTCTAGTGAAATCGCCATTTCCGAAGCCACGAATACGCAAAGGGCAAGGATACTGCAAATTCAAGTCCACCAGGTTGAAGCACCTGTAAATCTACAGGCGGTCTTCATGGTTTGTAGTAGTCACAAGGGACGGAGGATGACACACACGCATCGCCTATCACACACACAAACAGGTCAATCGACATGACAGCATTCCTTCCACCTCAAAGGGATCTCACATGTTGCCTAGTCACTCGACTCGGCGTTTCAACGGGGCCCCACGGCAAACAGACGAGGCAAGCGCCCACCCACCCACCACCGGTGACACAACGTCTGGGGGTGGTGTGTGTATGTGTTGGTTCTGGCGCAACGTTGCTGCGTGGGATGCGGGAGAGAGAGACACAGGATGGGCCCATTTGCCTCAGACAGACCAGACCCGACCGCCCCAAACCCGCAGGATCCCGTGCACGCGGCGCTCCCCAACATCCGAGGAAGAAACCTCCTCCTCCTCCTTCCTCTAATAGGCAGCCTCGTCCCTACCAACCCAGCCGGACCTGTCAAAAACTGCCCTACGCCGGCCGCACCCTCGACCCAGGCCGGGACCGCAACACCCAGCCGAGAAACTGACACCGTGACGTGAACAGAGACCAGATGAACGAGCAAGGCACCAGGGGCCCGAATCTGCGGCCCCCTTTTGACCGTTCGGGCCGACCCACCTCTTTCCCAACCCAGAGAAGCAAAGAGACACAGAAAACCTCTTGCTTTTTGTCCAGCTGACCCTTTTCAAGATACAGCCTCACCATGTCGGGTCTCAGATCTCTCCTTTTCTCTTTCTCTGTGTCGTCAGACGGCAATGCCGCCTCAAACGACAAGCGCGAGACAAGAACAGCGTGTCGATTGCCGGATATTGTGGCGCTGCGACGGGGTTTCAGTCTTGCTGAGAAGAGCACGTCAGCATCAAACCTGTTTGTCTAAAGTCGTAAGCCAGCCCATGTCGGGAAGAAGAGCACCGACGGGGGGCAGACTTATGCTGAAACGGGAATGCGGTGGTTGGTAGAGGGAATTGCGTGCAGAAACCCTGACCAACTGGCTGGAGAGCGATTTTTCGACTGCCGTTACGCAGCGACACAAACCATACAGATTTTGATACAATGGCGGCGTGGGGGAATACTCAAATCACAATTGAGTGTATATCCTAATACAGACGAAAAGAATTATTCTTCATACGTAGCGTTGGCCTAGACCAGTCATTTAACGATCAGATGGACGACCAGTCTGCTCCATGTTCACATTCACCTGCCTTTCAGTTGCCCACTACCACGTTCATCCATATATACAATCAGACGTAACCGGAGTGAAAAAATCTGTCGGTTTGTTCTAAGCTGTCCAGCTATTAACAGAATACCCATCCGGGACGCCCGTTCCGGATTTCGTCCGTCCAAATTGAACCTGAACCCTTCCACATGATTCCCGCAACCCAAACCAGAAACCTCCCTCTCATTAATCACATAGGGAAAGTCCAAAGATGAACACACGAAGCCAACAAACAGTTTTTGTATCAGCCAAACTGTACCCCGGCCTGTTGAACATAGACAAGTTGAACGCCTCTGACGGTGGTGATAAATAGTAAAAAAAGCCGAGGCCATGTAATATTGCACCCGTTCCCCCGTGACCCATTATTTCCGAGGTGGTTTTTGGCCAAGGACGGTGTTGGTCGCGTTTGTCGAGAATCGAAGCTGACGTGTAGGAGAAAGTTTGTCGAGGGAGAGTATTGAAAAATAGAGGAGCTTTGTTGTATAAATGAAAGTCCCAAGTCGTGCAGAAGCCCCGCTTTGGACGGGTCCTATATTGGTATCTCTGGCGCCCATGTCGACCGATTCCATGGAAGCCCACCGCGCCGATCTCCCCATTCCCGAGCCTGAGGTGTACAAACACACACAAACAAGACATTACTGTATCTCATTTCCAACCATATTCTTCCATATTCCGACGGAGTGCCCGCTTCTTACTGACTCCCCCGCATTACAAGGACTTTTGGAGTTCTTTCGGTTGGAACAGGCTGTTGATGCTGCAAAATATACACACCACTGTTGTCACACGCATATCGAGGTATGCAAAAATGCGTAATCTTTCTTGATCTTCGCCCTGAACATGATCTTCAGGGGCCCCGTGGGACGTCGATCAGGAGTGGAAGAGATCCCAAGCCCTCTCGCAGATCCGCAGAAACTCTTCTCTCTTGGCACGCTGGGTCTCTGGGCTATCTCGTCCCTCGCCGAAGGGACCTCGTCGGACTGATGGCCTGCCGTTGCCCAGCGGGGGTGAGACCCCAGCCTCGTACTCGTCGCGGCGTCGCTTCGTGGTGCTGGTGCTTCGGCTGGCGTCAACTCTATGCGCGCCGGGCAGGGGCGATGGCGGGGTTGGTGGCTGGTGGCCGCCGTAGTGGACTAACTTTGGCAGGAGTTCTGGACGTCCTCCGGCAAGCTCGTGCTGAGCCTCCTCAGCCGACTTGTACTCCCTCGGCCTTGTAGCAGTAGGTGGAGGGTGGGGGTTGTGTTGGTGGGCGGGCGAGCGTGCTGGCTGAGGGCCGTTCTGGTGCTGCGCGTACATGGCATGCCCGGTGGATTCGGGGTGACCCGAGTGGAGGTTGTGCCCAAAGACGTCAGAGATGGGCGGTAGCCTGTTGTTTGTTTGTGTGGCAGGCACGTGGTGGATGTGTGATGTGTTTGAGAGCTTGGAGGGACGGTTCTCGATGTGGCGGGTGAGAGGATGCGGGTTGTTCAAGCCGGTAAATGTCTGACCAAGGGGCGCTGACTGGATCACCCTCTCGTTGGCAAAGTTCTCATGCGATGGCGCGACAATAGACAATCCTGGTGGGGCCTTGTTCCTTCGCGATTGCATGCCTGGTGTCCTGGCTGCGAAGCCGCTTGGTGGTTCCTTGTCCTTGTCTGACGGACCATCTCCCTTTGCTGACTGCTGCTGCAGTCTTGCTTCGATGAGGTGTCTCTGCTGTTCGCGGACGGACAAACTCCGTTGCACCTGCTCCTTCATGACGGGATCTTGAGTGACAAAACCGGGGGACAGGCAGGCCAGCCCCATCTCCTGAATACCTAAGCCGCTCTCTCGAGAGCCCAACGGCCGAGCAGTCGCAGCGCCGGAGCCAACTTGCCCACCCCGGGACAGATCGAGTCTGCGAGGGCGGTGGCGAGCTGTTGCGAGGTCGGGGGAGCCGGGCTCCTTTTTAACGATGATCCTAGGTGGGCCTCCACCGGCTCGGGATCTGTGATAATGGCGAAGCGGTCAGCAATCGGCTGAACCGTGTGCGGTCAAGCCTGGGGAGGGCGTGCAGGAGAAAGGATGCAAACTTACGCGCTGGGAGGAGAGGACTTTGCGGCTCCCTGAGCCTGACCCTTAGGGCTGCCACTGCCAGACCGGTTGTTGGTGGTTTGCTGAGGCGCAGGTGGTGCTGGCGCACTGGGGGTTGCCGAGATGGCAGTTCGCTGCGCAGATGGGGAGACGGATGCAGGGGCGGGGGCCGAGGCATTTGAGGATGTGACTGGCGGGGAGCCGCCGAAGCTTGTTCGGTCGTGAGGAGCTGGCGAAGGAGCCATTGCGATGGCTGCGCTCATGGTGAGATGGGCGTGTGCTGAGCGACGAAATAAAAGTGATTGAGACTATTGACGGAAAGGCGAGGAAGCCGGCACCACGAGGTCGCCTGGGAGAGACAACCTAGGAAGCGACTTGTTCGCGTAAGATAAGCCCAAGCAGCTTGTGCAGGACCAGTGGCTGCTTCCCGCAATAAGGAGCACTGCAGACTGAACCGTTTTTTTCGCTTGAATGGCTGGCTTTCTCCAGACCACACCGAATTCGGCTCCAGAGTCCCAGGGGTCGAGAACGGCCTAGATGATCGCAGTGGCGGCAATGCGATTATGCACAACAGGCTGTTGTGTGCGCTGTGTATGCGTGATGTGGTGTGTGTGAATGTGTGTGGGTGAGTGTCTGAGTGTGAAAGCTGGAAAGATGTCGGGCGCTGATCCTCAACCGGACAGGGCAGGGCAGGAAAAGTGCCGTCGGCGGGTCCGCGGGTTGCAGGAAGAAGATGGTCGAGTCCTTCGAGTAGGTAGGGTGTACCTTTTCTCGCCCTCTCGTGTCCCTCCGTTCGGTTTAGGGTTTCAAGCCGCCGCGTTTGGGTGAGACCTGTGCTGAAATGGCTCTGATTCGGCGGGATTGGGCCCCAAGGAGCAAACTTAGCTGTCAGCCGATGCAACCCCTAAGAGGCAGCAGGTGTGCGAGCTGCAGCTTTTTCTTGGCTTCCCCCTTTTTTTGTTCCTTTCTCGAAGGATGCCGAGTTCTGGCGCGAGAGTGTGGAGTATAGCCGAGAGTGAGAGTGAGAGTTTGAGCGCGTGAGCGTGACAAGCGTGGAAAGAGAGAAGAGACCTTCTGAAATTGGGTGTCTTTCTCCAGCGGAAGCCTCCTTTCCAAAAAAGAAGTCAGGAAAAGGATATGGTCGTGTGTGTGATCTCCTGTAGATCGCCTAATAATTTCGGTCGGCAGATTTTGTTGCGCGTTGCTGCTGACGAATGTGTCCCAGCTGAAAGTCGTATTTCGCAAATCGATCAATCAAAGCTGTAATGTATATTTGTATAGGTGTGGTGGGTGGGGTGGGATAAAATGGTAAGGGTGGACTTTGACTTGAACCCGACTTCTGACAAGAACCCGTCGCAGCAAGCGGCAGCAAAACTCACGATCGTGCACGGAAAGGCAAGCAGCAGCAATGTGAGGACGAAGCGAGAGACTGCGGCCGTGACAAAACGAAACGTGCGTTCGCAGAGGGGGAAGAAGGGAATCAGAAGGAGCTGTCGCAGCTTGCGGTGGGCAGGGAGAGGGGCCTTTTTAGGAGACGATGCGCTGCTTCAGAAAGGCCCCGGGTTCCAAGGTTGGCTTCGAGATACTCCACGGCTGCTACGAAGCGAACAACACCAGCTGCTGGGTGATGATACGGCCACGACTGGCCGCGACAGGGTAGGCCTGTTGGTCTATGAAAGGGGTGAGGGGGGCTGCACTGTCAGTGATACAGTGAGGGTGAGAGATCTGTGGCTGTTCCCTGTCGCCCTGTCGGTTGGGAAACCTCGTCTACACGTACTGTCGCCGTCTGGATGTCTGGTCTGGTCTGGCAATCCTTCTGGAGCCCGCCTACTATTACTCGAGAGGAAAACCCAGTCCAGCAGCAGCAAGCAGCAGCCAGTCGCCGCAGACTCCTGGCCTGGCCCTGCGACTGGCTACCACGCAACGCCGCACCAAGATCTGGGAGGGGGGACGGGGGAGGGGGAGGGGGGCCCACGCCTGCACGGAGTTGCTCCCAAGACATCTCAGGACCATTCATGGGGACGGGGCCCAGCGGGGCTCACGCTACCTTAAGCTCCGTCGTTGTTTCATTAATGCTGGCTTACCCACACTCGTCCGCATTACACCCCTGCTCGTCCCGTTTCCTTTTCGATTGCGACTTGTTGCCAAGTCACGGCGGGCCGCAACTCAGCACACTACAGTACAAACAGGTATACTTGTTCGTCTGCCTGTTGTCTCTCTTGGACGCGATGGGCTGGCTGGCTGGCTGGCTGGCTAGGCAGTTGGCTAGCTGGCGGGCCCAGGCTGCCCACCGAATCGCATGCTCGGCTGCTACAGAATATACCTGCCGCCATGTATCTACCGCACATGTTGCACCCGTCGTATTATCCACGAGTGTTTCCCGGTGCTTTGGCCTTCGGACGGCCGGCGACTCAGTGCAAGCTTTCCTTTTCGGTACTTGGCTCACTCAACACACGACCTGCTGTTGCCATTAAGTTGGCAGCGTCCCAAGTCCCGTGAATCTTGGTATCAATCTTTTTGGACACGGACCGAAATAACCTCCAGAGTGAGCCTAGGGCGGTGGCTGGCTTGCTCCGAGCCCAGGAGTTTCTCCAGGGTGTGGCAGGTGGGCTGCGCAGCCTTGCCCGGTTTTACTTGGCTCAACTATCAACAAGGTAACCCGGCATTCTTGTCTGGTCTTCTGTCGGTCGGCTCTCCAGCAGCGTCAGAAGCCTACGCAACACCACCCAGCAGGACCACGAGGCTGTGCTGTTTGGATATGTAGGACCCCTTTCATGCTGCTCCCCTTAATTAATATCTTCTCCCTTCCTCCTGAGGCCGCCCAGCAGCAGCCACGGTTCGCGCATTCCCCTTGGGATGCGCCTCTCTGCAGTACCGCAAATCAATGCCAGACTCGACATGTCGATCTGTCTGGCCGACGAGGCGGCGAGCCCGTGCCGCATGTCTCTGGGGCAGCACTGACCATGCATGTGTTGTTGTTCGCGCAGCCCTGGCCGAGATAGTCCTATGTAGGTCCCGCGCAGCCCTGCTGTCGGGGGATTTTCCAGGGGTAGCATCGATGCGGCTGTCAGCTTCTTTCTTCATCCAGTCGAGCCCGGTTCCATCTTATCGTGATCCTTGTCTCTCCATGGCACAATATGTCAGAAATTGCTGGCCTCACGGCCAATGACTTTTTGCTCGTGGCAATTGCCGTATGACGAACAATGCACAGCATTGCTGTATTGGAGGAATACGAGGTTTTATAATTGGGCCCCCTGGGAGAGCACCACCGCGGTCGATGTAATAGATACATGCTTCGTGCGACATCGATTGCGGCCTTTGAGGAGCACGACATATGACAGCACCAAGTGTTTTGTTTTGCTCTACGGAGATTTACAGTAGGAATTTACTAGGTTATTAGTAGTAGTAGGGTAGGTAAGTATGTAGGTAGTCGGAGTGCGCACCGCCTGGGCAGGCCAGGCAGTCTGGCCTGGGAACTCCGGACTGTCCACAATGAGGTCCGTCCTCGTTCGCGTATCGAGCACTGGACCCAAAAGAACCCTCCTGTCGGTACATGCCCGAAAGGGTCGAATTGAAATCTGGAGATGGACATTGCCTATGTTAGGAGCTGGGGCAGTTCGATAGTGATTGGCGCCACATCGACCCGCCATATATTTGTTTGCTGCAAGTGCATCAGATGGGGTCACATTAATACAGACTATTGATGGGCGGCGGGCCAGTCAATAATCTCCTTTCTCGTGAACGCGCAGGTTCTGGGCCGACGTGCCGTGGTGCGTCGAGGGCGTTCCAGGCGTTGTGGGTGACCTCTCCCATATGTCACTGTCAGGTTCGGAGGATTTCACGCACAGAGCTGGGCCCCCTGGGCGATCTTCGCCCCCATGGAAGTGCCCATCTCGAGCCCATGTGGGCCCCGACCTTGCCCATCGCTGCACGAACCAGTGCATCTTCTGGGCACCGTTGCCTCAGGTGGCTCTCCACCAATTAAACTGACAGCGCTCTGAAACGAGCACCACCCAATCATGGGGCTCCGAGGAGAGAAACTCTGCCCATCCCGTCTGCCCGACCACCTTCGCCTGCCTCTTCGGTCACTGACAAGGCGGTGGACGGTGAGTAACAATGGGCGGCGACGGTGGCCTCGGACCCCTCTCTGAACAGTCCCCCATCTCACCCCAGGCTTGCGAGTCCGCCTCGCTGATAAGAAGCCCGACAACCTCTGATACTGTTTCACCTTGAGGGGAAAGAGCGGTCATGCTCGAGTTTTCGACCGCAGATATAGTGCCCCCGGACGTAGGACGCACAATCACCTGCGTGTGCGGAAAAGACTGAGCCGCGACGTGTGGGCCCGCAATGGTGGCCCCGACCGGCTTCGCGGGCATCAATTCTGAGTTGTTAGCATCGGTCCCCAAAACGACAGACATGCGGTCTGAGAGAAAAGCTTTGTCATCGAGGGCTCGGCAATCCATTCTGTTGGTCGCACACGGATACACTCTCTCCCGTGACAAGCAGGCAAGGAGCTGGCGTGGTGCCGCCCTCATGCGGCTTGCCGCGCGCCAGGCAAAGCATTGTGTCTTTGTCTGTCTCTGCAATCGCTGAAGATCCTCGAGCGCCACCGCTGGTGATGAGCCGAGCCGGTAGTCTAGTGGTAGTTGGTGGTTGTCAAAGAGTCGGGCAGTGCAGGCCTGGCGGTCCGTCACATGCCCCCGTTGGTCTGGTATCACCCTCGAGGCTGCTGACAATGGCCGCCGCGAGGTCGCGACGGGATGGCCAACCTCGTGTCCGCACTGCCGACCCATAGGACGTCATATCAAGTTTCACCTCATCCCACGACGAGGTGCGGTCAAGCAGCGATCGTAATCGCGAATCCTGATGATCGATAGACCGATGATGCTATGGTTGTTTCCGCTGATGTCTCCGCCGTCCCGCTGTACGTCGCTGTTGGCCCGCGTTAAAGTTTACCCAACCTTGATATAATTCGCATCCGCAGGGCTGCATTGTGACATTCCTGCAGGATGTTGGGGATTGCAGCGAGGTGAACTTCCTCCCTGAGTAATTGATGACCCAGACCGTTCCACGCGATCGATGGGAGCACGCGGCGGCGGGAATCGTGGATCAAACTCCTGGTCCGCCCAGCCGCCCCCGACTCATGAGCCAGACCGTGACGGACAATGCCGATGCGCAGAATGTCCTTCTCGAACAAGTGGATGTGACGATCTTCGCACCGCCTCGAGCGGTGAGTTTTACAATACCGCGGAAAAGCTACCTTACCCAAGACTAGGCTGTCTCTGCTGTGACCCGGGTCTTGGGGGAAACTCAGAGACTCGCAGGTTTTCTGAATCCAGTCGGAACTGCATGTCTCAAGTAACGGGGCTAGTCTAACATCCTCTTTCAAGACGTGACCAGTCTTGTGTGTGCCAGACAAGAATAATAAGCATACTACATGTGCTCACCAACCAAGACATACCAAACATGCGCCCAGCTTGATCTGCTGCGGTACTTGAGTTACCGTCAAGAGCTAGCAAAGCTTAGGACGAGATGAAGTTTTTGGCGGGGTTGGGGCATGGGCATGGCAACATGGGCGCATTCCCTGGGAATCCGGGGCAAGGTAGCGGCAAGGCCCAGGTGGGGCTTGGCTTTTTTTTATGGCGCTGTGCTGCGATAAGGTTGAGCCTCTTATCGCAAAAACTTGCTTGAGTCTCACTGCCGTAGCCTTGTGATTCACACGCACACAGGCGGACATACTGGTCCACTGGCTCACGGAAGAATACTGCAACGTTGAATTAGGCCTGTGACGCATTCCACAGCAAGTCTGCGCCACTACAGCAAAGATGTCGAACGAAAACGGAGACGACACCGTCATGGACGATGCGCAAGAGTCGCAAAACGGCGAGCAGGCCGCAGATGAGCTTGAACTGGAGGAGACAAAATTGTTCCTGGTATGAGCCACAGCCCCGGAGCCGCACGTGGGAAAAGCGGACAGCCTGACGTGATATGTGTGCAGCTCCCCGGCTCCACGCCTACAGCGGCTTCATTTGAGTTCCGTGACGAGGGCCACACCCTGGGCAACGCCCTGAGATACATCATCATGAAGAAGTGAGTGGCTTAGCTGCATGCTCATATCCACCGAGCTGAGACTGACAATTCGATAGTCCTGATGTTGAGTTCTGTGCCTACGCCATCCCTCATCCTTCAGAGGCCAAGATGAACATGAGAATCCAGACCTACGGTACGTGTGCCGCTGAATGATGTGGTAATCCGAGTCCTGGCTGACAAGACTCGCAGAGGGCACCACTGCTATTGATGCCCTCAAGAAGGGGCTCAAGGACCTCCAGGATATGTGTGATGTTGTCGCCGAGAAGTTCTGGGATGCCAGGCAGTCTGTTCCTCAGATCCCAGCTCCCTCCAAGAAGCAGTTGCAGCCCAACGGCGAGCCACGGCTGTTCGACTAATTTCGATCTTGTCGTGGGCGCGTGTCTGCGTCCTACTATCAGAGAGTTTCTTGAAAACGAGCATGGGTCGGCGTTAATGGCGTGCAGGTAGATATGGCACATTCAAAAGAAGGGCTCGGATGGCGGCTCAGGAAATTCTATTTGGTATCTACAGGGAATCCTTTCTTGATATCCCATCTTCAGTTGCGACCCTGGCAGCAGGTCAGCAAAATGTCACCCTCACAAAGAGGGCAGTATAGCGTGGATCTTACCTCCAAGAAGCCGGACATGAAGTTCGACGGTAATCTGTGGTCTCCTCTGAAGTTCTCCTCCTTGAAGTAGGACATGACGTGGTTGTTTTGCTTCCAGAAGTTCATGGTTTCCTGTTGTCGACGGTCAGCGCGACGATTGTCCTCTATTCTCGCCGCTCTCCCAGCCATTGAGGTCCTAATTACCTGATATTCCGCATCGCTCTTGAAAAGCAGCACGTCGACGATCGGCAATTTGTTGACGAATCGGTTTCGCTCGAACTCCTCCCTGATTCGCGTCCGGATGACCGACACAGGGAAAGGGACGTTGTACATGGTCTGGATCTCGGGTGCCTGCAATACAACATCATCAGCCCGTCGTCAACCTTCGAAAGGCATCGTAGCTGCGAGTATCTGGGAGCAGCCAGATGGAGGCATCGCATGAACGTACAGCTCGAATCCACTGCCGGTATGTCCCTAACACTCGCTTCTGCGCATCGGCCCAGTTGATAGCTGCTTCAGGGTCAGCGAGAGCGGCCGGAGGTTCGGTCTTGACAGTACTGACACTGGCGCGTCTTGCGTGCGAATTGCGTTGGCGAGATATGGGCCATGGCGGCTGGAGGATTGCTTGTGGTGGACTGTCGTTCTCGTGTACCTGCCTTCGGTTCCAAAGTGCTCTGACGTCCGGTTCCCAGCGCAAGTCAAGGGGAAGCTGCAACAGATTGACCACTCACAAGGCGGCGATTAGATAAGCAGCCAGCCATTTCACTCCTGCCTGCCCGAGGCGACATTCCGCCTTTTTCAGCCTGGTATTAATTCACAAGCGCAATTCCCCCCAACTATTCAAGCGGCGCGCCTTGATCTCTTGTTGGCGGCAACGTACCAAATCTACTCTCGTCTACTGAGCCACGAGTCTGACTGAACGCCCAGCTTCCCCGTCACACCACTACCAAATCAACGCGACATGCCCGCCATCAGGCACGCCTCGAAGCGGAAGCCGCCGCCAGACGGCTTCAGCGACATCGAAGATGATCTGCTCATCTTCAGCAATAAGATGAAGGACGCGCAGAACACACCGACCGACAACATCCCAAAGCACCAGGCTCAGTGGCCCATATTCGAGATCTCCCACCAACGGAGCCGGTACATCTACGAGCTGTACTACGAGAAGGAGGCGATCAGCAAGAAGCTCTACGACTGGCTGCTGAAGAACGGCTACGCAGACGCGATGCTGATCGCGAAGTGGAAGAAGCAGGGCTATGAGAAGGTGCGTGGCAAATCCAGAACGATATAGTCCCCGAGCTGCATTGTGCTAACATTACTATAGCTGTGCTGCCTGCGATGTGTCCAGACAAAGGAGACCAATTTTGCCTCGACTTGCATCTGTCGTGTACCGCGAGCACAGCTCAAGGAAGACCAAGATATACAGTGTGTCAGTTGTGGATGCAGAGGATGCGCCTCGAGCGACTGATCACCACACCGAACACGAAATAACGGGCGAACGGCGCATAGCGTGACAAAGGGCAGGCTGGAGTTGGGGTTTTGATTTGAGAAGGTATGGCATCACCACATGAGGACCAGAGTCCCCTGGCATACCAATAGAGATTCATTTTGTGAAAGCAGATTGTTTTAAGACGCTTCCCTGGGTATCTTCTACGCCCCAAACGCCTAGTGATGCAAGGACTTTTAATGGGCCAAATGCCACCGAGCCCACTACCCACCCTCTACCGCAGAGGCAAGCCGGATTTCTTGGAGGCAAGTTGAATATTTCTGGGTATAAACCTTAGGGACGACATTGCCCCTGTAAGGTTCTCCATGTCCGTATCTTGGTTGCGGTTCTCAACTTCCTGGTGATCTGACCGGGAACCCGAGACAGCCCCAAGTGTCGCAGTATCGCCGCTCTTGTTGCCGCGGGCGCTGTTGCTCTTGCCAGTGTTTTCGTTGACTAGCTGAACCTGCGGGCCAGTGGTGTCTGGTGCACCCATCTCAACATCCACCGGCTCCTCAGCGTTACCATCCTCGGTAGGCGCGCTCTTCTGAACGTCACTGCCCTCTGCGGCATCTGACGTGGCGTCCTTACCAGTTTGCTTCTTGCCACCCTTCTGTCCTTGAGAACGAGTATTGTTGCGCTGGTTCATGCGTGGCTTGCCTTCATTACGGTGGACGAGCATGGACTGGCGGTGGTCGACACCAGCCTTTGTTACTGCGAAGAAGTAGTTGGTGGGGTACTTGTGCGTCTCTATGAGGTGTGCTCGCCTCTCAGCTGGTGTTTTACGCTTTTCGGCGCATGTCTCGACGAAGCACGAGTACTAGGTGTTCGTCAGCATACCTGTCTACTAACGCTCAGAAAGGTAGCCGCTTACGATATGGTCTCCCTTCTCTTTTTGCAGCTCTGTCAGAGCATCGTGAAACTCTTTGATGTGTAGGCTGAGGATGTGCGACGAAGGGAAGTTCTTTCTGCAGTCCAGGCAACGGTTGCCATGCGCCTTGTGGTAGTGCGACTCGTAGTCTTGGTATGTGGCGAAGCGTATGCCATGCGCGTGGCCAGGTAGGAAGCACTTTATATCGGTAGTGGAATCGGAAGGCGAGCCGTCGGTGTCGAGGCCGACGAACTTGGAGACGGGCACGATTGCGACATCTTGCTCGGCGTTCGAGGACGGTTCGCAATCCTCTTCGGGCTCGCGTGAGCGCTTCATTCTGTGTGGTGGAGAGGACAGGGAGGAATACTTCTGTGTCAGCCCTCGCGCTTGCTCGTGGCTTCAAAAAGCGTCAAGTCCCACCAAAACCGCTGGTTGCCGGTGCGTTCGCATTGTTTTGATGTCTGGGTTGTTTGGACCGCAAAGCTGTATTCACAGTGACGTGACTTTAGCCTGGAGCCGCGCCGAAAGACCCCACCCCTGCTACGATACGTAAATAGGCACTCTGAGTAAGGTACGGTTCGCAGGGGTCCCACCCTTGTGTACCCAGGTACGTTGACCAGCAGATCATACCACGGGACACCCTACTATGGCCAAATTGCTGTGAAATATCCTCTTTGATACCACTGATTATTGTGATATATATAGGTATGTATCTAAGTGAATCAATTATTGCAAATCTGGTGAAATCTCATAAATTTACGTGCCGCACTTCGGAAGACTGCTACCTAGGCTATGTACTGGATACCTGCCGGTCGGTATCTAGATACCCTTGGGCAGCTGCAAGAGTTGCCGCGAGCGCAGTGCACGGTCCATTAGACGAGCAGCCGATCTGCGACTACTCTGAACGCGGCTTACACCCAAGAGTCAATTGACTTCTTTCATGCCTCATCGGTTTTGCGATCGCCGACTTGTTTCCACCAACACAGGATTGCGAAGTTTCCTTGTTGCGCCCAAGTAGCCCCCGGCCAGCGACCATTCTTGGTGACCGATGTTGCCCACGCCAGCGACCGCAACGTCCACAAAGCAACCCAACCAGGTTCCGCGCCCAAAACATCCCACCACGGCCTGCTCCCCGTCAGTGATGGATCGCCAATACCGCGCTGTGTCGTCTCCGTCCTCGTGTGAGACCGGCCTGTAACTATGGGCTCGTTTTGATATTTCAATCAACTTTCGTTACTTTGCACATACTCCTCGAATCTTTATCACTCAAACTTCCTGCTTATCGCAGCGCCCGCTGCTTGCTGCCCAGCAGTCCCGACAACATGGACTCGTTGCCGACTCCAGCAGCCCGGGCGGAAGCCTACTGGCAGTAAGTCATATCATTTCTCATCTCTGTTGACAGCCTTGTCCAAGTCGATTCGCTTCGCGTACGCCCTGACAGGGCGCGGAGTTTGGTCCCAATCTTGACTGCGCTTCAAGCATGTTCCGTCGACCGAGTATGCTAACCAAACCCGTACATTCAGAGAAGCCAAGAAAATCCGACTCAAGATCATCCGTGATATCGAGCAGCTGAAGAAGGGATCTAGCGGCAAGACCGAAGAAGAGCAGTTGAAGTCGTTGGAAGAGAGCATGGCCCAGTATGTCAGATCGCTATTCGCACGTCGACAGAAGATGTTACACGCACAAGGGAGTAAGGCAAATCTACCTGCGCACAGTCTGTGCAGGAGGAACTCGGACAACAGAGCGTATGCCCATAAGATGTTGGGCCGGTCCATGGGGCAGTCTACTGCAAGCGAGTGCTGTTTGGTCAGACTGGACCGGGGGAGAGCCGGGTTTGCGCGTGGCGTCTCTTGTTGATGTGCCGTGTTGACTTCCACAATCAATTCTGACACTATTTTAGATTTCGGCTGCGGTTTGTCTGCACTCTTGCCGAGGTTCCTAAATACATCTACGAGTTAGATGCAGAGGATGTGATGTGGCAGCTTCACATATACATCAACAAAGCCTACCGAGATCTATTCAACGAGCGTCTCCGAGGCCAGCCACACGTCGTGACCAAGCGCAAGGTGGAGAAGCTCTACATTAACTATCTAAAAACCGCCCACGACTTCTACAAGATCTACTTCCAACGCCTTCAAGCGCTGCATGGCATGCCGCAGATCCCTAGGATAAACAGCGTCCTGAAACTGCAAGCCCCAGATGTCGACAAACGCGAGGGCCAGATTGTGACCGCCGAAGCCGTCCAAAAGTCGTTTCACTCAACTCTGCTTCATCTTGGTGATCTCTCTCGGTGGAGACACAAAGCTCGACCGAAGGCAGATGGCTCGAAGATGGCTCTGCTATACTATGCTCTCGCGCACGACCTCAAGCCGACCTCAGGGGACGCTCAACACCAGATGGGAATGATCTACACAGAAGAGCACAATCATTTGCTCGTTGTCTACCACCTCTATCGCTCCCTAGCGATCGAGCTTCCTCATGGAAACTCAACGCGCAACCTAGAGATCGAGTTCAGGCAGATCCTGCAGTCTTCCACACCCAGCAGACGAACAGGCACCCCGGACCCCAACGAGGCGTTTTCCAACTGGTTCGTGAGACTTCATGCTCACTTCAACAAGGGTGAACAGTTTTCCCAACAGTCCGAACTCGAAGAAACCGTGCTCCACAGGCTCGAGGCAATGGTGAAAAAGCCAGACTCTCTGCCTCTTGTGTTGAAGATGGTGCTTATCAACATCGCGGCCTACTACGTCGCGCGATCCAGGGTCGAGAGTAAGCGCCATATTTCGTTTACCTCTTTGCCCTTTTGATTCCTGCCCATTGTTTTCCCTCGCTTGCAATGTCCTCTGTGACATGTTCACATGCTAACTAGTCTTTAGAGAAATGGAGTCTAGGGGCCTCCAACTCGTGCCAATTCATCTTGGGGATGAACGTCAGATGGATCGTAGCACTGTCTCGCCTTCTTCAATCGGAGCTGCAAGAGTTCTCAAAAGCCGCGGCGCCTGCGAAGGATACGAACAATACCAAGCACGGCGAATCCCTCAAGAGCGCTGAGAAGTTCAGCCCCTTCACGGAGAACCTCCTACCACTGATGCGTATTTACGTGGCCTGGCTATATATCTATCGAGCCGACATTGTGAAGTACCAGGACCACCTAGGAGGTCATGTTTTTGACATGTATCGGATCCTTGCGCAGGTTCTGACTACCATAACAAAAGAGTTCGAAGGCCAACAAATGGTGGCATCGCCATATCTCCTTCCCGAGGACGTCGTGGCCTTGGGTATGAAGCCATTCGATGAACCTGGCATGGCTGAGGCCTGCCGGCTCCACCTTGCGTTCGGCAAAGATACGTTCAAGCCACATTGGGAGGATACCGGGCTTCCGAGAAATGAACCTGATGTGGAGTTAAGGGCTCGTGTTTATGACCTGATCGCCTATGGCTACTCCCTTGCTCTTGACGATACGTTCCCGCTGGCTGCCAATCCACCTGCAGAGGGCTCGGATGGACTAATCACGATCTCCTACGTCGAGGGAGGCAAGGCTGTGCCACCTGTCCAGCAAGAGCCTGTTAAACCCCAGCCTGCGCGAGTCGATGCTCAAATTGATCAGCTTGAAGGACAACTCCGCAACCTTCAGCCAGCAAGCAGGACTGGCCTTACTGGACTGAATGGGATACAGACGGTGGGCAATCTCGGCCGCGAGCACACTAGAGTTCCATCTGGCTCCGCTGCGATTGAAGGAAGCCCTGAACTTCCGACGAACGATATTGGTCCTCTGGAAACCGAATCAGACCTGAATCTTGATGCGAAGATGCACAACATGGTTGATGACCTCCTCGATGATGATGACGGTTTAGACATGATGAGTGCCCAGCCCGGGCTGGGATCTGCCGCTCAGCCCAAGACTTCACCATCCTACGGTATGAATTCTGCGACAGCTGAGCAGGTTTTTGGTGGAATCCAGACTCCTGGTCACGCACCTGGTGTTGCCTTTGGAAAAGCAAACCCTTGGGGCTCCTTTGTGAGCCCACCCCAGACTGTTCCAGCTCGTGGCGAGCCGATGAGTTCTCAATACAGTGAGAGAGCACATTTCAGCACCGGCTCCCCAATCCAGGCGCAAAGAGCTTCAAGCACGTCGTCCTTGCAGCCGAACGTGCCAGATTTCACCCCTGGTCCGAATTTGCAACGAGGCTCGGACCCTTTTGCTTTGTTTCCAACAGGCAATAGTCAAGTACCCGGTAATCAGTTTGGTCAAACAAACTATGGACCTTCCGGCCGCCCATCATCTGGTCTTTCTGGGACACTCCAAGGAAGTCGCGGTGCTCTCGGTCATACCAGACAACGGCTCGGGGGGTCAACGGGGAGCAGTGGAACCTCATCATTCTTCTCACCTAAGGACAATGCTGGTGCCTATGAGATCGCTTCTGGGGCTCACGTAACTGGGCAGATCAACAACGGTCGCTCAAAGACAGTGTCATCTCCACTAGGGTTTGGCATGGGCAACCATCCATTCTCCACCGACTTCTCGCAGACTGCATCAGGCCTGCCTCCCGTCAACAGCCCTTTCGGTCTGCCGACAGGACAGCTCAACGGGGGCTTCGCCCATGGCGATATGTACCCGTACAACAGCCAGCAAATTGCAGGCTCCTTTCCTGCGTACACGCAGCCCAACGACCTGACCACAGTCTGCAATGGAAACGTCTATAACGCCACCACCGCGTACGGCCGTGGTGTCATGTCTGCCAAGGACGACCCTTCTCACTTCAGAAATGCGGTCAAGAATACACACATGGCCACAGCTGCTGCCGAAGCCGACGCATTCGATCGTGCGGTTTTGGAGAGCGCTCTAGCGGAGAACCGCCCGAAGCCGAAGGGATGAATGAGGACATCTCTGATCTTGATCTATAATTCTTGGACAGGGCGCATGTTCATGGGAACGCGCCATCCGGCCAGCCTTGATTTACAAAGGCGACTTGACCCGGAAGAAGTTTTGTCATACCAGGCATGCGTATCACCATGATTACATTCGTGGGGACTTCGAACTACTCCAGGTTCGCCTCGGAGCCTGGACGACGAACGGACTTGTGTGTTGGAAATACTGGACTCTATTCCAGGAGCATCGCCCGGAGCCGGTCGCTTCCGAATCGATTGTTTTCCTATCTGAAAAGATGATGGAGCGTTCTACTTCTAGATCATTGTTTTATGATCTGGCAGATGGGGAATCATAAGTTGAATTCTGAGACAAAGCGAATCCTTTCTTTGTTTTTCGCTTCCCGCCCATGGATGCAAATCACCGTTGTTGAAACCAGGCTTTTCTACCCGTCAAAAATGCCCTGAGACGCCAAGATTAAAGGACCGAAATGTGTGGAAGAACGGAAGATTAATTTCGAGTTCCCAGCCACTCGTTCAGGCTTAAGCCGAGTAAGTCTGCTTGGGGAAGGGGTACCTGTGGGTGGATAACGAGGTCAGAACGTGGGAGCTGGAGCGCGTGTAATTTCGGAGGGGTGGGAGCTCAAGTAACGTGTGTTTGGGGATAAGTCTCCGGAGCGCTCTCGAAAGACAGCAGTAGTCGAAGCACTCAATATCAAAAGTATGAATAGGAAAACTTTTTTGCAGTTATAACTTACGAAGGACCCAGCTCCTGGATGCTAAGCTTGGCCAGCCACTGGCCCAGCTGGATGGACTCCTCAAGGGACTTGCCCTCGACGATGCCAGCGGTAAGGCCGCCGGCGAAGGCATCGCCGGCGCCGTTGGTGTCGACGATCTGGGTCTTGTCGATCGGGTGCACGGGGTACTCCTTGACGGCATCCTCGCCCTGGGTGGCCACGACGGTGGGCTCGGTGCCATGGGTGACGATGGCGACGCGCTTGCGCTTGGAGTTCTCCTTGGGCAGGTTCGCCATCAGCTTTGCGATCTCCTTGAGGTCCTTGGTCTCGTGGCCGTGCGCCTCGGCCCAGGTCGCGGCCTCGGTCTCGTTGCCGATCACGTAGTCCCAGTAGGGGGCGCTGGCGTCGACGGGGTCCTTAAAGAACTGCGGAATGAAGGGCGCGGACAGGGAGACGACGAAGATCTTGTTCTTGGCCGCGGCCTCCTTGGCCAGCTCCATGATGGCTGGAGGCGAGACTGTAAAGAGCATGGCGGGTCAGGATCACTAGTCGATATGTGAGTTGTCAAAGGGGGCACACAAGCTTACCGGTGAAGTGGTAACCGCCGACATAGTAGACCTCGGCGCCCTCGACGAGGCTCCAGATCTCGGGCTTCTTCAGGTGGTCCAGGTCGTAGTGGTTCGCGGCGCCCAGGTCGGTGCAGAGACTCCTGTTGTGGCCGGTGATGACGACACCGCAGCGGCCGGTGGGCTGCGTGGGCTCGACGCGGTACTCGACGCGGAGGCCGGCCTGCTTGACGGCGTCCTTGAGGATGGCGGCGTACTTGTCGTCGCCGACGCCGCCGAGGTAGACGACGCTGTTGTCCGGCAGGATGTACTGGGCGCCACGGGCGGTGTTCTGTGCGGCGCCGCCGGCGATGAGCTTGGCCTCGTAGTTATTCAGCAGGTCCTCGTAGAGGGCCTTGTGCTTGTCCTCGGCCAGGATGGCGTCGTTGGCCTTGAGGTCATACTTGGCGAGGAGCTCATCGTTTCCCTGGGCCTGGATGTCTGTTGTCGTGTGGTAATCCTGCGTCAGCTGGGGAGAGCTTCTCAACCCGAGGCCATGCCCGAGGGGCTGACAACGGTAGGCAGGGAGGGGTAGAGGAGCTTAGAGCTCGGGCGGAACAGCTCAGTTGTGCTTACCAAGGAGAGGGTTCTCGAGGGCCAAGAGACGGTATTGCTTAGAGGCGGCCATTTTGCTCAATTGACTTGCTACGGCGGTGGTTGCGTGGAAGAGTCTCGGTCTCTGTGATGGCGGGGTTGCGGTCGAAGAAGTGCTTCGAAGAGAGAAGCAGCGGAGGTGGGGTGAAAAGAAACCCCTGCCGGCACTTCGGGTTGCGAAGCCCGGCAGGGAGCTGATTCGGGGTAGCCCACGGGCAAATGTCGTGCCAGACATGTTGAATCCTCCGAGTCAGGCGGGTAATCTCTACGGAGACATAGGTTGACTACGCATATACTTGGATGCCTTTGGCTGGCTGTTACAAGCTCGCCATAGTTGGCTAGATGGGCTCTTATATTGACTGTCCCACGGGCTTCACACAGAGGTGGCGTGGGGAGGGTCAGGTTGGGTGATCACTGTGTCGTACTAGCTTTGCATATGATTCCACTCTGCGCTCATGCTGTCGGAACCAGACAGGAAAATTGCCTGACATGCTCCGTGCTCCCTCGGATCTGCCTCCCCAGCATTGTGGCTCTGTTTCCTTTAGTGTAGACTTGAGCAACAGACGCCCACAAGTCAACCAGGGCGCTAGACGGCCAGTTTTGGTATTGGAATCATTTTCTTTTGTATTCCGTGAATGCCGAGGTACTACCCACAAGCGGTGGTTTATCATGAACCGCCCTTTTAGTACCAGAACACGCAAGACCGAAGATATCAAAGCAATCCGTAAACCCCAACCCATGAAATCAGCGACCGTCTTAGTCCTTCGTCTTCTGGGTACCACGCAGCAGACCAGTCCGTCTGGCAGCGATGAGACCAGCCTTTTGACCAGAGACAGCGTAGCGGTTGATTGTGGAGGCTTTACCGATATGTTGGTGGTTACCCTGTGGAGGTGTGTCAGATGCAAATCATTGAAACGAAAATGGGGTCTACTTACACCACCGTGAGGGTGGTCCACGGGGTTCATGGCCACACCACGAGTCTTGGGCCAGGAGTTGCGCTTGACAGCGAACTTGTGCTTGGCACGAGAAGCCTCTGTTTGACTGGTCAGCACCTATTCTTTTGCAGTCTCGATTGTAACCTGTGGAAACCAGCAGCGGCGTCCAGGCCCGTTTTCTTCAGGCTGGTCGCGTGCTCCAGCCCCCACAGATCCAGACTCCCAGGGTTGACATACTCAGGAGAGGCTTGTCCGTTCGGCCACCACCAGCAACGATTCCGATCATTCCACGAGAGGTGCTGTGGACGATCTTCTTAGCGCCGGAGGGCAGCTTGACACGGGTCTTGCCCTCGTCGGGGTTGTGGCCGATGATGGTGATGTAGTTGCCAGAGGTACGACCCAGGGAGCCACGGTCGCCAATCTTCTCCTCGACGTTGGAGACGACGGTACCCTCAGGCATGGAGCCCAGGGGCAGGACGTTGCCGACGGTCAGGGCGGCGTTCTTGCCCGCGTAGATGAACTGGCCGGTGTACATGCCCTCGTTGGCAATGAAGGTCTCGGTGTGCAGCTTGAACTTGTAGGGGTCGCGGAAGACAACCTTGGCCAGGGGAGCGCCACGGCCGGCGTCGTGGACGATCTGCTTCACGACACCTCGGATGTATCCATGTCGCTCGGAGTAGTCGAGGACCCTGAACTTGGCGGGGGCCTTGTTCAATCGGGTGATCGCCTTGAAGATGGTCGACGAACCCTTACGCTGGTTCCTAATAACTCTTCCCATCTTGGCTGCTGGCTCTGAGGCGTCACCTGCTTGAGGACGAAGACGTAAGTTTTTCTGGTCGGACCTGTGTGGTAGTTTGCAATGGAAAACGAGGGAACAGGGGAGCGCAAATCGGTCGGGCTGAATTGACCGATCGAAAACGGCTGTCCTCTCAATGGAGCGACAGATTCCAAGTGGGTGGGTGAGTGGTGGACTTACGGGCAGTTTGATGGGGTTGTTGTGATGGTTTGTCGATGAGGCCGAATTCCAGGCGCTGAATTTTAGAAGGCAGGAGGGCAGGAACGACTTCTTGATTTTGTGGCCGCACTAAGCTGTTCTGGGCATGGCGCGAAATCACACGCCTGTGGGCCCGTGCGTTGCGCAGCATGTCAGCCTTTCCGGAAGGAACCTCACACCTCGGCCTAAGATCAATACAACTCATCATCATCACCAGCTTCATCCACAGGCGGGTCCGCGCATCTTCCCAAACATGTCAATTGTCGAATGCTGACTCTTCTATCAGATCTTGCATCTGCAATGAGATTGTTGACAGTACAGAGGTCTTGACCACTCTGGCGAGATGCACCGTTGTTCTGCCCAATTTCCTAGTCGAATGACCGGAAACCATGTGAGAAAGCTCTCATATTCAATCGATTTTCGATCGGCGTGGTTGTGGATTCAACTTGGCTCGATAGCCCGGTACCCGGACATCGAGCGCGCAGCTGGGAGTGTGAAACTTGCACTGCAGCCGGCTACCTGGCCCTAAACGCACTGCGACATCGCCAGATAAGCTGGGAAAGCCACCGAAGCATCATTTGCATCTCGTACAAGACAAAGCTGCAAGTGCAGTCTTTCGCAGGCACTTTCCATGGCACGTGCGGATCAAACGGCAGATCCCCGGCAATCTGTTGCTGCCCAGGCTGTTGCTAGCTGCTCCAAGCCATTGAGAACGGATTGTCGGTGTTAGTGGCGGGTGCTGAGCTTTCACGATGCCTTCGTTCGTGAATCTGGTCAGCGTTGTGATGATGCCGCTTGAGTTGCGCGATTTTTTTCGCGGGACTCATCCGGGGTTGTTGCAGCACAAGGAATGCCCTCTGCCTGAATCAGCGCTATGTCGAACGCCCAAAGCCAATGCGTGAGCCACAACCACCAGGGGTTCGGGATATTCTCATCTGGGCTCATCTTCCTGAGATAACCTCACCTCCCTAGGATCGTTTTTCTAGGATAATCTACCTGTTGGGATAGCCTGCCTGGAACGACCTGCCTAGGGTAGTCTCCCTGGCGCGCCTACCACGATATTTGGGTAAGTTATTGGTGCTCCAGGGACCAAGTGGCTCTTTCCCACGAGTTCTACCTTGTTTCGGTTGACAACTGGGATGCACAGAGCCCCAATGACTGCCTAGTCAAAGTTGGCTCGGCGCTGGTTGGGAATTCGCGGCCCATCGAACTCAAAGAACGTGGGATATGACTGCTTCTTCATGTGGCCAAGATCTCTGAATGGTTGCAAGTTCACGATACGGGCAACGACGATTACGCGTCGATCTGCGGGACGGACGGCAACACTTGGGCTGTGAAGGGGAACATCTCCACCCTGCACGCCCACGGGTTCCTTGATGGAGCGAGAACAGGAAGGTGGCACAGGCAAAGACTGCTGCTATATTTGTGTCCCCATTGGGGGCTGTTCCAGAGAAGGCCATGCGGAACGTGAGGATCCCAGACAAGGCTGTTCAAGTGGAGGCGACTCAAGGAAGGGCGGACCAAGAGGAATGCCATGCTATGCTATCTACACCGAGGCAGCTGGCGACATCTGTGGAGCAAAAACGGAGGTAAGAACGTTGGATTGGGCAGCAGGAAGCAGGTAAATTGCCATGTAGGCAGCGTGATGTAGGCGAGTGGACATAATGGAAGCAATGCTATATCTATGTTAATCCGATTCGGCGAATCATATTGCCTGTGGTCGTCGTGCGGCTCCTCGATCTTTAGCGGGCCTCCATTCCGTCACCGAACCTTACTCTTTGGAACTTTCCTCCCGCCTACTACAATCAGCACCACCAAACTGCAAAGTGCAACCACAACGAGTTTGCCAGCAGCCACGGAAAGAATGGCCGACGACTCGTCTGATCTATCTTCCATCTCTTCCTTGTCCCCTGCTCCGTCGGGCGATGAATCGGAAATCGAACTGAAGCCCCAGAATGGCATTCTGAAGTTCTTCCACCGCGTCTCCAAGGACGACGTCGCCGAGGCTAGGAAGAAGGAGATGTCGCCTCCACCGCGCAAGAGGGAGCCCTCCCCACCTCACGAATACGTTTTTGCGGACAATCCAGACATTGCAGTAAGTCGCGAAGCTGATTTATCGCGTCACATCTGCGAAAAGACGCGAAAATGCGCGGTCGCGTTGCCGCAACCCTGGCTCACCAATCTCGCAGTTCATTGTCATGTTCCGCAAGCGATTCGACAGTGTTATGCCCAGATCTCTGGCACATTTCGGCCCTCTCGAGCTGGAGCAGGATATTCAGCAAGACCCTCCTGCCGAGCGAGTCGAGCAATTTCTTTGTGTCGTTCTAGGCCTCCTTCTGAATCGCAAGCAAGACATCAAGTGCGCGGCCCTTCCACCTTGCCCCACCAAACGCGCGCGCGACTCACATTGGCATTTAGGATCGGACACTACCACAAGGCATTGAACGAAGATGCCATCAATGGAAAAGACTTCAAGCCTCAATGGCCCCGTGAGTGGGAAGATCGGAGTCCTCTTGCAGGCGGCGCAACCTTCCAGACGATTTCACCCAAACAACGAGTAAGTGGCACGCCCTACCACTCCTCCTTGGTAACGATACTGATGGCATGATAATTACAGGTCCTTCTACTCAAAACCCTGGCTCTTTGGGCCCTAGGATACTCCGACGCCGTCAAGACCTTGATCAACACCAGCTACAACCAGAAACGCACTGCTGACGACCTCAACCAACCCCTGTCCGTCCAGCCGTGGGGCCATGACAGCGACAAGCGCCGATATTACCTGGTCGAGGGAGATGACAACTGCTCGTTCCGAATATACAGGGAGGGAAACCCAGCCGCTTTGTACAATAGACAGTGGATAAGTGTTGCTGGTAGCATCGACGAGGCCAAAGCTCTTGCGGAGAAGCTGGGTAAGGATAACGGCCAGAACGCACGCAAGCTTAGCAAGAGCATCTTGAACAATATTGGAAACTTCGAGGAGAAGGAGGAGGTATGTATCTCGCCACGACGCTGGCTCGACTTAGTCCCTGGACGTAGCTTTTCACTCCCGAACCACCTTCCATCGCATGCACACACTTGAATACGAGAGCTAATTTGTTTTGTCATAGAAACGCAAGCGACGCGAGTACAGACGCACGCAGAAGGAACGCTTCCGCCGGCCCGAGCCAGGTTTCTCTCTCTACGAGGGTCGGACGAGGGGGAAGCGGGTCAAGTACACCTATTCCGATGATGAAGACTTCTACACGGACTCGACGAACAACCGCAGATCAACGCGAAACACTCGAAACCACACTCCTGTTGATGCTGGCCCTGTTATCACAGCTAGCGGTCGCCAGTCACGGCCACCTCCTCGGCTCAATGCCGACAACATGAGCAACGGCGATGCAAGCGCTGCACCTTCCATCCAAGGGGACGATGCAACTGGTGGCAACCTGGATACTGAGATGAGCGAAGCGCCAGAGCTTGGACCAACTGGCAGGCCCAGACGAAGTGCAGCCGCACAACACACCACAAACGGCTGGTCCACCTCTCGGAAGCGAAACAGACCTTACGTGTCTGACGACGAGGATGAGGACGAGTCTGAACCGGATTTTGGTGATGAGGGCGAAGACCATGTTCCTCAAGACGAGTCGGAAGACGAGGAAGAGTTTGAGAACGATGCTGTGGATGAAGATGACGATGAAGTTGCCCCCGACAGCCCCGACTCGACCGATAGTCGCATGGTGAAGTTGCACATTAAAGTCAACTTCGACAAGGATGGCAAGGCGAAGAGCCTGGCTAAGAAGCATGGCTCAACGGAGTCGGCCTCGACACCGTCAAACATTGCATCCTCATCTGAAGCCGCCGAGACTTCTGAGGGTAGCCCTAGCGACATTCCCGAGCACGAGCCTGAGCATACCGGAGATGTCATTCAAGCCGCACCACTGAAGCGCACAGAGCCGGGCGTTGCCTCGGCCTCTGCGTCTGGAGTACCCAGTGCTGCTCCGACCAAGGCTCCTGACACCCTCTCTGCGCCTGCTGCGCCGAGCTCAACCCCGCCGGACGCTACCAAGTCGTTCGAGGACTCTGAGAACGTGGCGCCGAGGCCTGAGATGCCCACCGCCGACCGTATTGCGGCCGCTAATGGGAACCTGAAGCTACAGGCAGGCGCTGCACCGGCCTCGCTGGCTCTCAGAGGCAGCCCCGAGAAGCCCCGTGCAGTCATGGCCTCGGCGAACCAGGATTAGGAGTCTGGTCGCCTGGCTATCGACGGTCCAAAAGTGTTGTTCTGATTGTTTGGGAGTTCAGGGGCTGAGCGGAAAAAGAGAGGCATGGCTTGTTACACGGTTCTGCGCAAGGCGTCATCTCACATTAGATGGAATTTGTTACGGCGGCAGTATGCGTGTCAGGACGGGCAATGGTCCATAGAAGGGAAAAGAAGTCCGCGTCTTGGTGCCCCAAAAGAGGGCAGCTGTGGCCATAGTACTACCCCTACCACAGAGCTTGCTGGTGAGCATCGACAGTAACATATCAAGCAAGATTTTGCTCCATGCTCGAGGATTATTACATGTGAACCGTGATGTGACAACGTGCCCCTACCGTCGATTCTCCCAGCTGCCCAACCACCTTGAGCTCTCAGCCACCTTGGCGACCTCGCTCAGCGCTGCCTCGACCTTGCCCTCCGGGTCGTGGTACCTGCTCCCGTCGAACTCGACGAGGAATAGATACTGGAAGGGCTGGATCAGGCTGGGCAGGCTGTTGATGCTCGTCAGATTCAGCCCAACCTTCCTGAACACGTCGAGCACGGCGGCCAGCGCGCCAGGGGCCCGGTGCGGCACCGTGAACGAGACGAGGCTCTTGTGGCCCCTGGACTGTGCCTCCGCCGCCGCCGCCGCCGCCGCCTCGCCGCCGCCACCAGCCCTCCCGCGCCGCAGGACAAAGAACCGGGTCGTGTTGTCGTCGCGGTCCTCGATGCACCTCGCCAGCACGTCGAGCCCGAACTCGGCCGCGGCGCTCTCGTTGGAGATGGCGGCCGTCTCGCCCGAGGCGTCTCGCCCGGCCATCTCGGCCGCCTTGCTCGTCGAGCTGACGTCGATGGTCTCGACTCCCGCGGGCAGGTACCGCGACAGGAAGGCCTGCGTCTGCCCGAAGGCCTGCGGGTGGCTGTAGACGCGGCGCACGTGCGAGAGGTCGTGCTGCGGCTTGCCCTTTACTACTGGCTCCGGCTGGTGGTCATCCGTCGCGCGCGCGCGGCCGAGCAGGAAGTGGTGCACGTCGATGTACACCTCGCCGCACACGCTCAGCTCCCCGTAGTCGCCCCCGCGGTCGGCCAGGTAGCCCAGCGTGAAGGTGACGACGCCGTGGGTCGAGTTCTCGAAGGGCACCACGCCGTAGTCCGCGGCGCCGCCGGCCACGGCGTCGAAGACGTCCTTTATCGTGGCCACGGGCGTGAGGGTGTGGTCATCTTCTGAGAAGGCTGACTTGGTGGCCTTTTGGGGCGGTGTTAGCCGCCCTGTGTTCGTCTTTTCTCATATGGATTGCATAGCACCGGGGGACAGTGATTACATAGGGGAGGCTCTTACCTGGTGTGTGAAGGAGGACGGGGGGCCGAGGAAGGCTACCACCGGGTCTTTTTGAGATGTTTTGTCATCCTTTTGGTCCTTGTTCTGAACCATGTTTGCTATGCCTAACGAGTCTTGTCAAACGTTGAAGCTCCGGCTTGGCCAGAGTCAGGCACGAATCCGGGAGGGTGAAAATTTCTTGGACCGCTGCGACCATCGGTGTCAACCGATTTACATGATCGCAAAATAGTTGGCAAGAGTCAAGTTCTCAATTGAGGCAAGTGAAATGAGCAGTCATATGTGGTTCATTCTTGGATGTGTGAAGTGCTTTTATGTACACAAGTCCGTCCGTCTTGCCCCGGAAGTCGAGCTAGGATGCGTGGTGGATGCGCATGTGCGGGATGCGGCTTAACGCACACCAACCGGTCTGGAGCATCGAACAGTGCAAAGGTACCATCACGAACGCCCCGTCCACATCGATGCTGGAGCCCACAACGGACGTCTTACGGTTGGACGGTCTATTCCCGCAAGCACTATCAAGTCATCCAATGCATCAAGTCGGCCAGCCCATCGCCGTCATTCCGTACATGTGGCAGCCGACGCTGTTGTGGGACGTGACACGAATGGTTGAAAGAGCGTATCAAGTTGGATTCTGTGTAGCACTACCAATTGAAAAGAGCGACTCAAAGCAAGGAGCAAGAGGGGACTACAACGCTCTGCCCTCCGATTGGACAAGTTGTTGTCTTGCTTTGGACATTCCCCGACGATAGAGCAGCAAGCAGGTCTACGCCCATACCAATATCAGTCTCCCTTGACTCCATCCTTCCCCATCTGCCCTGCCTTTGGCAGCCCTGCAACGAAGGCGTCTTTTGGACTCTTCAACTTCCCGGCGCACAGGGACACCACAGCTAAACGGTTCTGAGGCTATTTCTCAGCGACTGGTCGATATCACCGGTTGGGCTTGGAGCATCTGGGATTGAACGTACCACCGTGTTTTTCTAACTCAAGGAGCCCTTAGGTCGTCATGACAGAGCGGAGCGGTGACGGCCGCACGGCCTGGTGAGGCGCCTGGCCGGGATTGTCACCGAAGCCCTTCATCAAGCGCCGCTGCGCAGGTGAGACTTTGCCGGACGCTGTCTTGGGCGCCGGCTTCTGAGGATCGGCCGCCGCCGTCGGCTCGGACGGGATTGCTTGAGTTGAAGAGCCCTCGTTGTTCACGAGGGATTCAAACTGTCAATCGTCGTAGTAGTCATCATCGTCGTCGATATCTTGCAACTGCTCAAAGTTGACCTTGTAGCGCAGAAGGCCTCCGATTCCACCAAAACCCTTGACAAACTGGTTGCCCTCGGTCGATCGGTCAGACACAAACTCCAGGGTCGTGCCGAAATCCTTGTAGTGCTCCGCAATCCACTCGAGGAAGGACTCCTGGTTTGCAACTTCCATCTCCTGGCCTGCAGCAGAGGCCGACTTGTCCATAAACATGGAGCGATCGCCCGAGGTCTCCTGCTGCTTGGTGGTGTGGACAAGGTACTCGGCTCCTTCGCTGTCCTTGAGGGTCCACCGGGTGATCTCAAGGTTCTCAAAGACGATCAGAATCTCGACAGCTCCGAGCTCCAGCGCCTTGAGGGTATCCTCGATACCGTAGCAGACTCGGCCGGTGTCCTGGCTAATCTCCTCGAAGTATTTCCCGATCAGCTTCTTCTCCTGAATGAACTTGACGTTGCCGAGAGTCTCGGAGGCCAGTTCGATGGCCTGGTTGAAACCGTTCTCTCCACCGTATGACACGTCGACGACCTTGATGACCTTGGAAGCGAGACGGTTATCGAACATATCAGATGCGTTTAAGTCGTTCTTGAAATCGGCGGAACCGGCGAGAATGAGTCCGGCAACGTTGACCTTGTCGTTGGTGATGAAGTTCTGGACAGCCAATTCTGCGACCTTGCGAACATAGTTGTGACGCTTCTCCTCTCGCAGACGGGCGAAACGGAGGGCAGACTGACCACCACGACCGTGCTTCTTGGGCAAGTCGACCGAGAACTTGTGGACAATTTCTCGGGTGTTTCCGCTGAGGGTACCAAAGAGCGCGCCGTTTCCGTCCATGATAATGAAACCGAACTTCTGGTCGGACTCGAGGAGCTCGGCGAGGGCCTCAGTGTGGAACTTGTTGTCACAGAGGTAGAGCGAGGTGTTGATGGGCTTGAAGGGCTCGAAATCGATGTTGACCTTGCGTTCCTTTCCCTCGGAGGTCAAGATTTCACCACAGTAGACGACCAGGCCATTGGGAGGAACCTTGTTGTACAGCTTGAGACGCTGCTGGGTGGAGGTAATGGCGGACAGGACAGACTGCCTGTTGACACGGGACTTGATGTTGGACGCCGTGCCCTGTTTTGGTGGTGTCAGCGTGCCGTCCTGATTTCAGGGGGGTGCCATGAGGATCATACGTACGTATTCTTCAGCCAACATCTTTGCAGCACGAGAGACCTGATCCTTGGGGGCTGATGGGGGGTCAGTCAGCCGTGCTGTTACCCGGCGCGTCTCGACAGGGGGCGTCACGTACGGATGATGAGGGAGATCATGGATGTGCCGTTACCACGAGCGGCCTCGAGCCTCTTAATGAGCTTCTTGACCTTCCATATCTCGATCTGAGGCCTTCAGTCAGCATGGATGCGCAAGACAGCACGCGCACGAGTCGGGCCGTGCAGCGTGCATAGTCGGGAGGCGGAGAGGGGTGAACCGACGTTCTTCTCGGCTTCCTGTAGAGGTACGATATTAGCAAATGCATCGGGACACAGGAGGGCCCATGGCCAGACAGCAGTGGTCAACAGCCAGTCCCCGCTGGCGGAAAACGCGAGGCATTGGCTGAGAGCGGGAATTAAATGCGGAAACAGCAGCAGCAACATACGTTCGCCTGTGCGTCACTCATTTTGAGGCTGGGTTGGGCGCCGGAGCGACTTTCTCGATCTGTGTGGAAGACGACAGCCGAGCAATGTCCCAGGGGTGCAGGTCTTGAGGAGAGTCCCTGATGAAGACAAAGGAAAACGAAGAGCTCGCGCCAGGTGTGTGTGGTGTCTTCGCGGCGGGGTTTCGTAAGATTTTATGGAGGGGGGACTGCTCAAAGTGGCTGATGGGCCTTTGGGCCTTTTCTCTTTTCTTTGGTGTCAAGTTGGACGCCTGCCGAGTCGAGGACCCACTAGTGACTCATATGTGATTGGCCACAGCAACTTGCTGAGGCCCCCAAGCTGCAAGTTACAGTATTATGTAGCCTAGTTTGGCCTACCTCCAATGCTGGAAGTACCTTGAATCCTTGACCAGTCGAGGTACACACCAAGCAAGCTGTAGAGCAGGCATTCACACCTCAATCCATTGATCCTCCTCCAAAGCCACGACTGCTGCAAGCGATCAACCTTGGGCTTCATAGTTGAATCACCCACTGACTCATTTAACATTACCCCCTTTCAGGACAGTCATCTCGAGGCAGCCATCAGGCACAGTCAACTCGGTACCCAAGTCCACCTGACGTCACGTTTGCTCGCTCGCCTGCTCACCGTGAGTCGGCTCCAGAAAGGCTGAAAGGGGCCCCTCCCAGGGCAGAGTGGATCCCCATCGCTCAGTGTACGGACCACCATCTCCATAAAGCAGCCCCAGTCACCGTCGCCTGCGCGCGCCGCCCCCTCCAGCCCAGCATGGCATCATCCGAAATCCCAATGCAGGTGGCAGAGACGATCCAGACAGCGCACATTAACCGGGCGCCCTCGGCCCAGCACGATATCAACCCCTCCACGGCCGCCGACGCGAGGGAGCCAGTCCACCTGGACAAGGACGAGGCCCGTGACGTCGACGACGAAGATGACATCCCCGTCAGCGTGCTGAGGCCCGCCAGGCGCTTCTCCCACCTGCCGCCAATTCCCGACCTGCGTTTCGAGCAGAGCTATCTGCACAGCATAGAGGATGCCAAGTCGTGGTGGATGGTGGCATGGATCACCACGAAGGATCAGGTGCGTTCTGATGGGCCATGGGGTTCTGTTCTTTTGAACACTGGAAGGTCACGGATGGCAGATGCTAATGATATACCGCCCCTCGCAGCTCGTGATGCCTATGTTGCAGGGCGTCGTCTACAACCTCGCCTGGTGCGGCTGGCAGTACTGGAATAGAAACGCCCAGATGAGCGGGAACTCGATAGGCGCACAAGTCAGGAGGTGGTGGTGGGGTGTCAACAACTGGCCCATCCCCTCGAGGCCGGTGGCAAGGGAGAAGAAGGACTGGTTCCGTCGATGAGCAGCTTTGACAATTCTCTGGCAAATATACACCGAGGAAGCCTTCAAGCACACACATGCGAAGCCGTGATCATGGACTGCCACTCGTGATCTTGGGTATGTGCTTCATGTGCGATGTGTCCACAAGCATATGGTCGCAGCCTGCGAAAATATCACGCTCCTCCTTTGACTCGCCATGGGAATCCGGCATGGCAACAATCTCTTGAACTTGCCTGCGAGCCGTGTGGCGGGGAGCGGGCGCCAGGGCGAAAATGTTTGGAAATTACTAATAACAGGTAGACAGTGCAGGCAGTATTAACAAAGTATCGCACAGAGACAGTCATGAGCTCGGCAACGCTCAAAAGTGCAGATCCAATGGCCAGCGCATGAGACTTTCACATTCCTGTATTTCCACTGCTCAGTCCAACAGCACGAGAGTATCAAATCATGCTTCCTATCATCCATGCTCTTAGATGCGACCATTCACATGACCGTTACAGGCTCGCCCTCTCTGAAATAGATATAACTGCGCCTCCCAAGGTCTCAACACAACCCCCTTCTCACTCGGCCGTTGGCCCTCGTCCTCGCCATAGTTACCAAACTGGAACACCCAGCGTCCCCCCTCATACGCAGGGAACCCAGCCTTCTGCTGCTCGCCCGAAAAGTTGAGCGCCACCAGCGCCATCTCCTCGTCGCGGCCGCCCCTCTTCTTGACAAACACGAACGTCTTCTCGTCGTCCGGGCCGACGACCTCGAACGTGCCGTGGACGAGCAGATCGGCGTGCGCCTTGCGGAAGCGGATCATCTCGCGCCAGAAGCCCAGCACCGAGGACCGGGGCCTCGCCAGCTGGTCGGCGACGTTGACCTGGGCGTACGAGTCGTTGGCGCGCATCCAGGGCCCGCGCGGCGAGTCGGTGAAGCCGCCGTGCGCAGAGGCATCCCACTGCATGGGCGTGCGGGCGTTGTCGCGGCCGAGCACCGACATGTTGGCGAGCACGGCGTCGAGCGCGTCCCGGTCGCCCCCTGTCGCCCGCTTCACCTCCTCGTAGTAGCCCAGCGCCTCGATGTCCTTGTACTCCTCCGCGGGCCACGACCGCGGGATGTTGACCATGCCGATCTCCTGGCCCTGGTAGATGAAGAGCGTCCCCGTCATCGAGCACATCATGAGCGCCAGCAGCTTGGCCGACCGCTCCCTGTGCTCGGGCTCGTCGGACGCGAAGCGCGACACCGACCGGCCCTGGTCATGGTTCTCGCAGAAGGCCGTCGTCCACCCGTCCGTGCCCTCGATGAACTGCTGCCACTTTGCCACGATGGTCTTGAGCTGCGGCAGCGTCCACTTTTGGAACTGGTATTTATACGGTGACCCCTGGCCCAGGTCGACGATGTCGAACTGGAACACCATGCTCAGCTGCTTGTCGCCGAGCCCCACGTAGTCCAGCACCCGGCGCGGGTCCGGCGTGTGGGGCAGCTCCCCGACCGTCATGGTGTCGTACTTGTCAAGCACCTCGTGGTTCATCTCCCTCAGGAACTCGTGCATCCTGGGCCCGTTGGCATATAAGCACCAGGCCGGTTGGTCGAACGTGTCCGGGTTGACAACGGGCGCGTCCCTCAGCTTCGACACGGGGCCCTTGGACCACATGTTGACCGTGTCGATCCGGAACCCGTCGACGCCCTTGTCCAGCCAGAACCGCATCGCGCTGTCGTAGATGGCCCTGCGGCACCCGTCGCTCTCCCAGTTCAGGTCGGGCTGTTCCTTCGCGAACAGGTGGAGGAAGTACTCCTGCGTGTGCTCGTCCCACTCCCACGCCGTGCCGCTGAAGTAGCTGCGCCAGTTGGTCGGCGGCATCCGCGTCCCATCCTCGGCGTACCTGGGCGGCCGCCAGATGTACCAGTCGCGCTTCGGGTTGTCCTTGGAGGAGCGGGACTCCTTGAACCAGGAGTGCTGGTCGGACGTGTGGTTCACGACCAGGTCCAGTATGAGGCGCATGCCTCTCTTGTGGCACTCGTCGATGAGGACCTCCATGTCCTGGACGGTCCCGTAGGGCGCGTGCACAGCCTCATAATTTGATATGTCGTAGCCCTTCACGTGGTCAGAAATGCTCCATGATTAACAAGCCTTCAGGCATCCCCCTGGATGGCAGCTTACCATATCGATCTGTGGACTACACAATGTCAGCGTCGTGGCAACACTCGGTCATTCATCGAGGACTTACCTCTCAAACATCGGTGATACCCAGACGATGTCGATACCTAGGTCCTTTAGATAGTCCACCTTGCTGATGATACCGGGGATATCCCCCAGGCCATCTCCATTACTATCCTTAAAGCTGGCCGGATATATTTGACTGTTTCCGGGCACGAGATGATGCTACCGGTCAGCATGTTGTAATGGGTTGATGGATCATCTTGGGTTATAGTATGATTCCGAAGACCACTCGAGGCAGACTCACTATGCCACGCCTTCCTTCCACCAGAGCTTCTCCCCCGTCATATTCGCGGTGACGTCTTCGTGCGATGCTTTCAAGACGACGACTAGTTATGGATGTTGACCTTTGGTGATACCATTACGTTTTCTGCTGTTTGCTGGGTCTACAAGGGAGTCTCGTAGTCTCGTCGTTGCGGTTTTGTCTCTGATAGTCGCACTGGGTGGTGATGCCACAAAGGCAGTCAATGACTGAGTGAGGTGAGGAGGGACAGAAAGGCTGAGCAGTTGCGCCTTCGGCGTGACTGAGTGAATAATGGCTGCGTGGTCGTACCTATCTATCTACGTATGCTTTGTTTTTCACCCTGGCCTCGTGACCTACTTAAATACTTTCCGTAACACCGGACATCACGACGCCGGAAAGCCGACCGGCTAATAATGACGTTCCATGTGAGAGACGATCATGAGGAGGTGTTTGAGTCGCCAAAACGCTCGCTGCAACTCTTGCTCGTCCGCAACCTGGGGTAGCTGGTGCAATTACCTCGGAATCATCCATATCTAGCTTCTTAGCTAGCCCGCCGGCAGACAGTTGCGGTTCCCTTCGCAGGTGCTCGTCGGTCCGACGAGACTACTGCCAGGGGGATAGCGCAGCACCGGCCGGGGAAATTCGCGTCCGGAGGCGGCGCTCCACGGGGAGGGTAGCATGGACGATTTCTCCTCATGATGACTTATCACATGCGCGAGAGTTGAGTGGTTGCCGCGTCGCTACCTCCAACTTCCTAAAAGGCTTGGCTGCACATCGCTGATTTTACTGTATTTCTTTTTGGATCTTGCACCTGCAGCGCTCACTTTGAGCGCGAGGCGGCTGCTAGCTAAATATGTGTGGGGGCGGTGTCTATGTCCTGGGCCACATTTCAGGTACCACTCAGTCGCCCCGATGTTGGTACTCCAACCTCTCTATATGTTGAACAAAGGCCATCGTACTACCTGATTTCCCTCTGGTCTTGCCTGCAAATTCGCCGCACTGATTGCGAGCAGTCGGCTTGTCCGGATGAGTGCTATTACGTCTGGCAGACTTTTCGATTGCTCATTTTATCATGCCAAGAACTGTCTGGCATTATACCCGGCATATGTGGCTGGGATTGGCTGATGTCCCAGCCATTTGGGGGCCGAACTTGGGCAGCATGATCAGGCGCCATGCAACGAAATGCCGTGAATGGGGTTCGATACGTCCTCAGCATGCCCGAAATTCTATCTGCCTGCCATTGGAGTTGCCCCTCCGCTTGGTTGGCGCTGGTGCTGTTGCTGGCCAGCCTGGTTGGCAGCCTGCGCCTGGGCAGCTTGCTGCTGTTGGTGTTGCCTCAGCATCTGCGCGTACTGGTGAGGGCTCGCAGCAGCTGGCATTCCGTTCACCATGCCCTGCTGTTGATGGGGGCTTCCAGCCGCGGCGTCCATAGCAGTCTGGGCGACGTTGTTCCTTGCCACTTGGTTCTGCATCAAGCGTTGCTGCATGATGTGGAGCGCCTGCCCGTGGGCCTGTTGCTGGCTCATGTTTGGATACTTGGCCCTGATTTGATTTTCGATTTCCATGATCTGCGCTTGAATTTGCGGCGGCAACTGCTGCTGTTGCCGGTTGAAATTAGGCGCCGGTGGTGAGCCAGCTCCCACGTTGGGCATTCCCATCCCGACTGCCCCAGGTGAGGTGGCCATGCCCATGCCATTGGGAGTGTATGGAGACATGGAGTTGATCATGTAGTTGTTCTGATTGATGCCATTCATCGAGTTGCGGATAATGGGAGAGCCCTGTTGCGCTACCGAGCCATTTGGCATAGGGTGGGATTGCGGGCCTTGCTGAGGCTGCTGAGCCGGCTGCGCCTGGGCCGGTGGAGGAGAGTGCTGCGGTGGCATCTGTTGCTGCTGCGGCTGACCTTGTTGCTGCTGCGGCTGCTGTTGCTGCTGCTGTGGTTGTTGCTGCTGCTGCTGCTGTGGTTGCTGTTGCTGCTGTGGTTGAGGAGTGTGGCCTTGGACCTGGGTCGGCATCTGGCCCTGGCCCTGAGTCTGAGCCTGATTAGCCATCTGTTGCCGTCGCTGCTGTTCCGCTATCCTCCTAGACTCCAGTGCTGCCCTTTGGACCGCTTGCTGTTGCTGGAAAGCAGCTAGCTGCGCCTGTGAGGGCTGGGCCATGCCATTGACAGGCATATGAGGGACGAGACCGTTCGCTGCTGCCATCTGGGCAGCAATCGCGTTTTGTTGTTGTATCGGCATGCCCGGCCGTTGTTGCGCGACTCCGAGCGTGCGAGCCAACAATGGATTTGCTGCAACAGCGGCATGTGTTGCGGCGACCGTACGGGGTGCCTGTGAGCCTCCCGGAGCACCTGCCACCTGGGCCATTTGAGTCTGAGATCTGCCTTGCATGGCAGCCTGCTTAAGAGCCTGGTCAGCGCGTTCTTTCCAAAGCGGTAATCCAGGTGCACTTACCCGTCTCTGTGCCTCTTGGGCGGCAAGTGTCCTCGCAATTTTTTCAGTCATCTGCTTGTCCCGTTCGTGCCTGGCTCGAGCATAGTCTTCTGGCGTCTTGATATTCAGCTTTTGCTGTGGCGCCTCCGTCGATGTCCTTCTACTCTGGTTGTTTGTGCTCTGCTGCTGCTTAGCGGCGGCTGCCTCGCGTTTCTTTGCCAGCTTCTTCATGGCGTCAATGAGTGCCAGATGCCTCCTGGGAGTCCGTCTCTCGACTCGCACAGGCAGAGTTGGTCGTCTCCGTGGCACGACCGCACCGTTCGGAACAGCTTGCTGCGTTGCGTTGTGGTTGGCCAATGCGATGGCCCTCTGCGCTTGATCAATCCTTCTCTGATAAGTCTGGAAATACTGCGTCCTAGCCACGTCATTTGGATAACCCTCTAGTTGGACCCAGCGTTCGAAACATTCCCATGGTGTCCGTCTCTCTTCACCTGAGATGAAAAGGGATTTCGATGAAATGTTCTTGGAGATCAAGGACCAGTTGTACGAGTACTCGCGCACTTGTTTTCTGAGCTCCTCATCCTCCGCCGCAGTCCACTGAGAGGCGATCCTAGACTCGAAGAAGCTCTGCAGGGGCATGAGCGACTCTGTAGGCGGCCGGAACTGGTGTCCAGCATGAAGCCGGTCCCGCACCAGTTTCATTTCTGGGCGGAACAGAGCCACATCCGTGTTCTCCGGGGGCAAGTCCGAGCTCCGGCCTTGGTCGTCGCCAAATACTACTTCGTCATCATCGTCCTCGTCCTCTACTGCGTATTGATATCGGCTTCGCCTTGGTCGAGGACCCGCGGACTTGAGAGTCATTTCGCCTTCGACATATTTGCTGAGTGGTAAGGCTGGCCTGCGCCATTGAGCATCCGGATCATACCCAGCACCAGTGACATCAAACTGGGGCAACTTCAGCGGCGCGCCATACAGAGGTAGCTCCTCCAAGAGTTGCTCGGATGTCGACGACTGTTGAAGACCAAACACAACCTCGTCGTCCTGCAGCGCAAAAATCGCAGATGGGGCGATTGTTTGAGCGTTCCAGTCTCGAGGCTCGTCATCGATGTCCATTGGAGAGTCAGCATCTCCCGAGGGGACAAGGTCGGGCATCGGCGTTGGCAAAGACTCCTCTTCCGGCGGAGTTGTCCCAGTCTTGCTAGACGAATGTTCACCGTCAATTGGTGGAATTCTCGCGTTTACCTGTAAGATCTTTCTGTCCTCTTCGCTAGATGCCACCCACTCGGCACATGCCTCGGCCAAATTTCGTGCGACTGCTCTCTTCCACTTCCGCTCCTCTCGAAAATCAGTCCGCATCCACTTCATCTCCTGTAACATCAGGTCCCAGTGCGAGATAGGCCGCGTTGGCTCCGGGCACCTCTTCGGTTGTCTCAAGGACCACTTGTCGTGCTGCTGTAGGTGGTATATCCTGCGCAAAACCTTGCAGGCTTGGTTCTCATGAAGAGCAATGCCACAGTCCGGAGTCGAGATCGTCTTATGTGAAGTGACCAGTAATTGTTCCGGGCTTCTCATCCATTGAGATTGTCTCGTAAAGCCATCAAAGAACAGTGGAACGAAATAGTCATCCGTCGGGATGCGGTCAGGCCGAGGCTGGGGCCGACTAGCAACTATAGTTTCGTCCGGCATCTTTTTTGTTTTCTCGAAAACCACGGTAGCAGCCCTTCTGTGCTTGTGACCGTGCTTCTCGGCCAACGACCTCGCCCGAAGAACAGAGCTGGTGGGGGGTTGCTCGGGCTCATTCACGACAATCTCTTCCGGTTGGGAGTCTGGGACCTGGTCATCCAGTGAGGCCCGAGATGCCTGGGTCTTCAGATCAAATCCAGTTCCGTTAGTCAGAGGAGTCGACATGGATGCACTAAACGATGCACCCGGCTCCTGGCTGATCGCATCTGCAGGCCCGGTGATCTCTTGGCTCGTGGCCCTACCAACAAGTTGAAGTGGAGAGGGTCGTCGGGTCTTCTGCTGAGCCTCGTCCTGAGTGAAAGAGGGCGTGGCTTGACTGCCTGGCTGAGGCCGAGTTGTGAAGGCTTCATCAGAAACTACGACTGCGTTCGCAGCATTGGAGTCGGAGAGGTGGCCAGATGATGGTGCGGGATCTGCGGGTGCGACGGGTTGACTGGCACTCCCCGTTTCCACAGTTGGGGTGCTGCTTTGGAGACCATTGGCTTGTGTCGTCGCCTCTACCGCTTCGGTTGGTGTAGGCGCAGACGCCGGCAGCGCAGCGGCAACATCAACCGCTTCTGCTCCATGAATCTGGTCCGGAACCTTTCCAGATCCTGCCAAGTCACGATTGTCCTCGTCAGTCTTCCTGCGCACGGAATCATCATCATCCCCTGGGTATGGCGGCCCCTCGTTGTCAGGGCTGGTGTCGGGAGATGCATCCTGGACGGCGGGGGTCGTGGCCGTCTGTGTGGTAGAACCTGGAGAAGATAGGACGTCCAATGGCCTTGAGGCATCTAGAGGTGGTGGTTTCCTAAGGGAACTCAATTTCAACTGCTCGTCAGACCGACCGGGTGTCTCATCCACATCCATCGCATCAGGGGCAGGTTCGCGGCTTGCACCCTCCACGGTCTGCCATCGTTGCGCGGTCGTCGATTCCGTCCGCTGCTTGACCGGTTCAATGAAAGCGACCTCCCTGCCGGCTGTCCCCGAGCGGGTTGCAGTGGACGCCCCAGCCCCGTCGGTATTTGTGGCGGCGATGCCTTGCTCGTTCGACGCTCCATTCGATGCTCCATTCGATGCTCCGTTCGACGCTCCGTTCGGTAAATCGAGCCCTGTAGTTTGAACAGAGGGCAGAGCCGGGGCGGGACTTCCCTGGTCCATCCGTGGCGGCTCGGCGATCGGTAGCCTGGCCCCTCCTGGCACGGCTGCAGGCGGTATCGTGGTCGCATCGCGCGACTCTTCGGGGTCTGGTCGTGTCTGCGCGGCGTGAGATCCTGGAGTGGACTGCGCGAGTCCGACGCCATTTTCCTTGCCATGATTCGGGACATCCAGTGGTGCGTCTTGACCTGTGGACCTTGGACTCGTTCCTTGAGACTTGGGCAGCGAGAAAGGTGGTATCTGTCGTGGGGGCAGGTTGCGCTCGTTGAGGAATGGCCCTCTGATGCGATTGATTAGCATAAATGTCCGCCTCCAGCCCCAAAAACGCGTAATATGCGGGCTGTACTGGTTAGAGAAAACATACTTCAAGACGGCATTGTCATTAAGGAACCGCCATTCCTCTTGTGTGGGGTGTTCTGCATCATTGGCAGATGGGTCGAGGAACGGCAGGGTGTCCCGCTGTGTCGCGACACAGTAGACCTCGCGAAGCTTCCTCTTCTTCGACGCCCTAATTGAACTGCACGCAGTTAGAACTACAAAAATGGAACCAAAATGATCGCACGGATTTGCTCTACAAGGCTGGCAGCGACTTACCTGCATTTTGCTTTCTTTGACTGGATCAGCGCGGAAAAGTCGATACGCTCGACCTCAGTCATAGCATCGACGGCGGCGACATCCGTTTTTGATGCAAAACGGAGGTCGAACAACCTTAATGGGATGCAGTGAGATGTACCGAGCGGTCAAAATGGATGGAAACAGCAGGGTGGTGCTGTTTCGATTGATCGCGATATGTTGATGTTGTCGTGTCCTTGAGGACCTGAGTTTTCAATGTGCTGCGATGGGGGTGCTGCGACCTTGGGGGTTCAGGTGAGCGAGTGCCTAACCTAGTGGGTTTAGTGGTTGAGACAGGTGTGCAAGGCGGGGGTTGGTTGGGTTGTGCAGTGCGTTGGATTAGTGTAAGTGAAAATGGGTGAATGATAAAGGCGGAGAGAAAGGAATGCAAAAGGCCAAAGAGAGGCACTTGCCCGTTTTCCGCTAAGAGCACACTTGGGGTTGACTGACTACTTGCCTTGGAAAATGGCAGTTTTGGAAATGGCCTGCCCGCTCCCACCCTCTGCCTGCCTGTCTGGCTGCAGGCTGCACCTCCCAAGGTTACCGGGTTCCTGTAAATTGGCTGGCTGCTGGTTGCTGCTACTGTCTGCTGCTGTTACTGCCGCCCAGGCATTGGTGGCTCCTCCAACTTGTGCTTTTCTGAGCCGGGGAACCTGGGGATGGATCGGTTGGGGGCGATCTTGTTGGAACGGGCCTGCCTTTACCATGAAGGGGCACTATCCGGCGGCACTGCACGAAATGGGATGCCAGCTTCCCAGATGAAGACAAGGTCGGGATCTTATCAGGGTGTCTGATTTGTGGTGGCCAGCCAGAGTTGTACTAATCTAGTGGTGGTGGTGTAATTTCTCTTATGCTTTCCTAGCGCAGGCTTCATCGATGACCGTCCAAAGTGCAATTATGATGAATAGATACATGAGGAATGATGATTGAGCATTGGACGCTGTTGAGTGGCAGAGTGCTTTGGAGTCGCTTGTGATGGGACATTCATGACCAGTAAGCGGCACTGGTCCTTTATGAACTGCATTCTGGATGGAAAAGTCCACCCCCACGACGGAAAAAAGGAACCTGCCGTCAACGTGCCCGTCCTGCTGCTTTGCTGCTCTTGGATGGACATTTGAGGTTGTGGGTCAACAAGTCCGCTACCTGACCCCCGACAGACCGGAAACCGGTGCAGACTGAGCGACTACCTAGGTACTAGTTAGATAGATTTATGTGCTTGGGTGCTGTGAGTTATAGACAAATATTGCTTTCTTGCACATGGCAAATGGCCCCGGGTGCAACTTTGCAGTACACTAATAAAAGACTAACTGGTTGACTGGGTACCTACCAAGAATTTGTGAGATTCCGACTAGCCACTTTCTCGAGAAAATCAGGTTACATCATCAAGGGACGCTTGCCTTCTATACCTTTACAGATGCAGAGGCACTGGCCGTTGGAGCCGTCACAAAGCACGGGCCCGCCATGCTCACCGTCCCCAGTCACCACCGCTCTCCCCGACCTGCGCTAAACCCGCCCCAGAAATCAGTCAACCTTTTCCAACCTCGTCTCATACCTACGTCGACCCTTCACATCGCCGCTTCACAACCGCGGGCTTTACGGGAATCGAAGCAGACTTGACACTTTGATCCACCCAGATGGCCGATCAAAACGGATCCCGCATCGCCATCCGATTCGGTGCCGCAAGCTCGACCGGCCCCAAGAATGGACCCAAGAACACATCGCGCCCCACACCATCAACCACCTTGGGGAAGCGGTCGCGTAGTGGTTTCGGCCATGATTCAGACGGCGATGACTCCGACGACGAGCGGCATGAGACCATCACTCACTTCGGCGTGAATGGTGCTGAAAACGATGACGACGATGAACGACGTCACCAGGACCATTCCAAGTCTGGTGGACGACGCCGCAGGAGCCAAAGCAAGGACTCAACAGCAAGTGCAAGACGCCGGGATCCTGTTCAAATGAGTCAGGGTCATGAGGAGGAGGAGGAGCCGTTGCAGTACGGGCTGGTTCTATCCAGGAAGCCCAAGAAAGACGCAGGGAAGGTCTATGGCGATGGGGACGGGGCAGACAAGCCTGCTCTGCCCAAAGACGCCGACGAGGAGGCCATCGCGGCGCTGATGGACTCGGGGAAACGCGCGACACACCGAACAGAGGACGACGCCTACCGGGATGCCACAGCCGACGCGCCCGAGGTGGACGATGTGGCCACTTACGACGCATTTCCTGTCGAAGGCTTCGGCGAGGCACTATTGAAAGGCCAGGGCTGGGATGGTCAGATGCGCGGTCCAAAAGCAAAGGAGATCAAGAAGCGCCCCAACGGTATTGGCCTCGGAGCCAAGAAAATGACAGTAGAAGAGGACCTCGGCGGGTGGGACAGGAAGGGAAAGTCCGCTGAGAAACGACCGCGCCTTGATCAGTATCGAAGTGAGAGGGACAAGGAACGCAGCAGACGAGAGGACAGGCATCGCGACAGTTACAAGAACGAGCGAGATCGCGAACGGGACAGGGACAGGGACCGCCCCCGGGACAGACACCGTGACCGCGACCGCGACCAGGATCGCGACGCCTACAGACACCGCGACAGAGACCACCGACGTTGAGACTGCGGCATACTTCGTCGGAAATCATGGATGGCGCATCATTAGACGGCTGCTTTTGAGACAAATCATAAATCGCCAAACACGTATGTAGTCCACTTGGTACTGTTGCAGTGTGACATTGGACTAAACGCAATCTCAGCCTTCCTTCTGAGACATAGTCTCCCCAGGAAATCCACATCCTCAGGATATTCAGCCCCCTCCGAGTCCAGAAGCTCCAGCGCTCAATAGTATTCAGTAAATGGCTTCTTGGCCAAAGAGATCAGAGTGGGTCCTTGACGAGGATTGCCTCGGTCCAACTTGCACGGTCTCGGTAAGATCAAGCACCACGTTGCTACATGAGTGAAGTGCTCTCTCTCGCATTCCTCTTTCAAGGCAAGTGTGGCAGTTCGTTTCATTACATATCGTCTAGATGATCTGTTCTGCCGTAGATCTCTTCCATGTGATCACCAAACAACACTGCGAAGCTGTGAGCTTCCAACCCCCCCCCCCTGTTTTTCTCCGTCCGAATGGTGTTTTTGTTGGGAACCGCTCGTGAAATGAGAAGGCGCCCCTAAAGCTCCTTAGATGAGGCTCACAGCGGTTTGGTGTCGCGTATTGATCTCGGATGTCTGAGATGATCCTGGAGACAATATCGTTGCCACATGACCTTGTCTGGCTGATGGGCGAGATGATTGAGACATCACTATGCTACACCATGGCGAGCTCGGCACTCCTGGAGTCAGCGAAGGTCGGTCGATGTTGAGGTGTGGAGGCGCATCCTTTCTCCGTCCGGTCTCGTCCCATGCTCACATCGGAGCGCGTGCACTTCATCGTAAAGGGTCTTGGTTCTACCTAGGTTCGCACGCCAGGGAAGGTAGTAAGTCTAGGAACTTGTAAGAAGCCTGTGGCATTCCCCTAAGCAGTGTCCACTGTACCCTGCCCTACACAGGTAGAATCGCTGCAAATTCAACTGGGAATCAGAACCCGGCACGAATGCAGCACGAGGCAGTTGGGCTACAAAGACCGCTTGTGGCCCGACTTGTCTTTCGCTATTTGCTTTTGCCGGGGCTCTGTGCTGTACGGACCGCGGTTGTGATAATTGGTGGTTATGCTGGGGAAAGCCAGGAAACGGCTTTGTCGCTTCTCCCTTTTGGCCGGATGACATTCTACCAGAAACACTCATCGGCGTTCATCCATACATTGCCAACGAACTGCCATCTTGGCCCACGGCCTATACGAATATCCCAGGCACAATCTCGAGAGGAAGCATACCTTTCGCATCGCGGTTCAGGGCTGACAAGTGCGGGAAGCATATCCCGCTCCGGGGCTTTACGACTTACATTTCCCTTGGATGATCGAATGCTGCAATTGGTAGCATGGTTGTAAGGGGAGAAGCCGGATAACTCTTTTTGCATCTTTCATTTCCTCTTACTCAAATATCACGGTAACCGCCTTCGGGCAAAGGTAGCTCCAAGTCACACGGTGACATGCGCGGGATGCAGGCAAATTTATGAAAATAACTAGGTGACTGCGAGAACAGAGACCTAGCAGAGTGTTGTTGCAAAGGTGTGCGCATATAAGTATACCTCCTCAATGGATACAAGGTCTCTGGGGCCCGCGAAGTCATTGCGCTCTCCCAACGACCAAAGTAGTCACAATATCCAGGCCGTTGTTGATGGTCGGCAGAGACGTCGGTAGCCAGTGAATGAACCTAGTCAGCTACCAATAATCTTGATGGCGGGATCTTGGTCTGACTGGAAAGACCAGATATTCAACATGTCACAAGGGGTGAAGCTTGATCCTGGGATTGGGATTGGAATTGTCCCGAAAGAGGATATATCTTGCTTCAACGCGACAGCAGCTTCCTCGCAATCACACAGAAGTAGCCTATGCTTCAAGAAAACTACCAGGGCTGCCTTGGAAACGCTATGATCAGAGGATGTTTTCAACGTAGAAAGGAGCTCGCCCTCTGTCAAAACCCCAGCCACAGTCTCGAACAGTCTTGATCAGGGAGGGATCAGGAAATCACCACTATAATGCAGCACGCTGGAGTATTCCTTTTACACGTGTCATCGTCTTCTACTCTCCCTGTCCGTGCGAAGGCGCAACGCCACAAAGTCAAATTCAGCGGAATGACTCCGGTCATGGCTTTTTAAGGTGTGGGAGAACAGATCAAAAAGTTCGGCGCGCTTATAACTGTGGCGGCGCCTTTCCGCTGACGACATCTCCGCAAAGACGAACTTGACGTTGCAGGTGACTGACGGCGAGACCTCGTATGTCGGTGCTGCTCGAGTTCTTGGCGACGAAGAGGCGACTGCTCGCAAAATCGACCCTGCGATGAGGGAGGATGGCCCAATCTTCCGACATTATGGACTGTAAGATGCTCGGATTCTATTGCCACGGGCTCTGCTTCTGGCATGGAAGTCCGCTGTCCCTCGACACCAGTCTGCATGTTCCTCATGTGATCAGGTGCCCTTGACGACTAGATGGCCTTCCGGAACCAAGGGCGGCAATGATTGCAGCTGGCGGGAACGGCCGAGACACTGTTCACGACATACCGACGGTCTAGTGTAGGCCACTTACTCCTTCACCGTACGATCAAGTTTTGTAGTCAAAATACTTCCATCCATCCAGCCGCCTGTGTTTTTCCAGGCACAACCGATCCTCTTGGGAAGTCTGTCTCTTCCTGTCCCGGATCAGCGTCTGTGTCTTGAACAGGCCCCGCACTCGCTTCAAGACGCAGGGATCCATTATGCTGTACCTCGTGTACGCTCGAAGGCGTCGAGAACTTGCCAGAAGTGGACGCTGTGTAGCCCAGACCTGCTTGGGTCAAACGTCTTGTGACCGAGCATGGAAGCCGGAGACCCACATGGAGCAGGAGCACAGCTTCCTCACGGAGGACCGCAGCCTCGTCCCTCCCCTACCGCATGGTTAGATGAGCCTTGCCCGTGGGCGGGAATCCGGCTCAAATTCCTCCAAGAAGTTGGGGGGGGTGTAATCTGGACACAAGAGGCGGAAATCCGAGACAAGGCCGCTGCGTATTGCCGTCTATGAGCCCTCGGGATGGCCTGCGATCTTTTGCGGTGAAGGGTACTGTGCATGTGCTAGGGCACATAGGTAAAGTCCCTGACATTGATAGGGTGCTGGCCGAGGAAATGGCAGATTCCTCACGATCACGAGTATCGTTTGGACAGCAACTTGTGCTGCTGTACGACGGCAAGAGAAGCAAAAAAGGAAAATTTCACAAGGACACAGATGCAATGCGCAAGCAGGACGTGGAACGTTGCTGCCTGGCATGGCATGGCATGGCATGGTATATCATGGCACGACATGGCATGGCATGGTATATCATGGCACGACATGGCATGAACAGTAGGTACATTGCAACAGACGCGTGGCCGTCATCGCTCAACGTTCCCGTCGCCGGCCGTGTTGATCATCCCCATGAGCCGCCTCTGTCTGATAAACAGCAAGGGTTGCATTTGCTTATGGGCGCCGAAATGCAGGAGTATGACATGCAGCGGCAAACGCCTGCGCATCAAGGGCGGGAGTGGAGACCGCACTCCATTATTCCGTGGACACCGTTCGCCAACGGGTCCCTCAACGGGCGGGCTCCATTGGTCCGCCAGGGATCTTCCTGTCACGCCAGCCGGTGCATCCCCGGGGAGCGCCTCCAAGGCGGACGGCCAGGGCCCGGTGTTCCGCGAGTTCCCCGGGGGCCACGACAAAGTAAAAAAGTTCTCCTGTGGTGTGTGTGTGTGGACGGGGAGCCACGCTTCGTATCTATGTATAGAAGCCGGCTGTCGTCATGCGCGCTCTCCCTCTCTCTATATTTCTCTGCCTCCCCACACTTTGCTCCGTTGCAGGGCAGGGGGCGGAGAGAGCAAAAGGAAAAAAGTCCAGACCTTTCTGTTCGAGCCGCCGAGCCGCGGTGATGTATGCGCTCTGTCTTGCAGCATCTCACGCGCAGCTTACACCCTCTCGCCCTCGACGGGTGAGATATGGGGCCCCTTTCAGGCCAGCTGCAGCCACTAGTTGCCTGTCATGGCCGAATGCGAACAGAAGAAGGAGGGGGCCCCGGATATCCATAGGTACGTGGTGGGTAAAAGCAGAAACTGCATACGTCCTGCCCATCAAAGTCACAAGTCCACCCACGCAGAGGGCAGGAATGTTTGTACAGTATACTGATGCAGCGTGCCGCTGCCGCATGGCCGGGGGCCCACCACCATCGTCCTCAATCTCGTGTCACACAAGCGCCTGATGTAGCTGGATGTATAGGCCCCCCGTAGGGACTTCCACGCCTTGTCTCCCCCCTCCCTCACCTCGCACAGAAAGCTCCAACCGGAGTCTGCAGCGGTCTTTGACGCTATCATCCCCCGGTAGTGCCACGTACCAGGTTGACGGGAGGAGGCATCTGCTACACGGAACTGTGGGTCCTACGTCAACGAGCATAGCCGGGACAGGACAGGCGAGACACGTGTAGCCGATGCGGCGCAGGACGGCATTGTACCAGAGGATGGTAGGGCAGGACAGGGGAGGGGATGGTAGGGCAAGACACGACCGGCATGGGCAGCAACTCGCGAGATATGCAGCTGCGTGTGGTGGTGGTGGTGATGGTCGTGATGGACTGTGATGGTGATGGTAGCGGTGATGGTGGGTGTCACTCAACACCCGCACCCTCCCATACCGTGCCTGTCTTCCTTCCCGCGCCCCGCGGCCGGTGTGTAGGCAAGAACAGGCGGGATGGGATCGATCGTGGAGGTGCGGTCCTGGCTTGGATCGTGGTGGTGGCGCCGTGCCATGCGGTGCGACCAGACCCAGGCGCCGGGCCCGTTAGATGCTTGATGTGACAGCACACACACCACCCTTTTTTCCTGTACCCTCCGTTATGTATGTCAGATTCGACTATGTACTGTAGAGGGGCCCAATCGTAATATGTGGGCTGTTGCTGTGTTGCTCTGTGGATTGTGGCTTTGAGGTGTCCGAGATGTGTGGGAGAAAATGCAGGACATACATGGGATTTTCATGTGAGTAATGAGTGTCGTCATCTTTGAAGAGCAAGTGGGTGGTCGTGGAGGCGTGAGGCCAGATCTAAGGCGACAGGTCACGATGATGGATAATTCTAGTGGGTCAGCATCGTGGTCCGGCCATAACTGTTGTTTCTGGGAGCCTTTGTTCTCGCTCCTCTGGGTGCTAGTCGAAGAAAGGATTCTTCGACAGGTCTGGATGTGACAGCCAGCATGTATTATAGATTTGACCTCCGGTATTATGGAGCCCTTATGCTGGCCAGGTCGTAGGATGAGTTGCCTGGCAGGATTCTAGATGGGCCCAGAGCAGCACGATCCCACGTGCCAATGCCAACCTTATACAGCCGGTATGTCAGGAGACAATGGTGAGTGCCTGCTTTAGATGAGCCTGGCACTGCAAGAAGCAGCCTTGATAGCATTGGTAGTGGCTATTTCAGCGACTTTCAGACCGAAGTACATCTCTCCCCTTGTGCTTTCTGCCACGAAGGAACATTGCTTGGGTGGTTGGGTATGCCTTCAGCCAGCCCTTCTTTGAGGGCAAGCAAGCAAGCCTCCTTGCTGCCCAATTCTCTGCCCCGTGCCAATAGTCCGCCGAGCAGAGTATGACTTGACAGTCAATCTGGTCAGCACCAGTGGAAAACATGCATACACGCACACAACCACACGAGCACACCCACCCATCCTCCACTTCGTTCGCCGGAAAGCAAGCAATACAGTGAGCAGCCAGTCACCGACCATCACTCCTGGGACACTCAAGATTTGCATCACCAATCATCTTTGGCATCTCCTGTGCCTTCCCACGCCCGCCTTGGTCCTGTTGGTCCCAAAACTGCTGCACTGGAGCTGACCCGAGACTCACCCAGACCTGACTGGCCGACCCAGCTCTGGGAGCCGTACACCCACCACGGTAGGCACGGTAGGTAGGCACGTTCGGCAACTTAGGCACAGGCACATCAGGAGACATGCCCCGGCTGAATTGTTCGAGGTCGCTGCTGAATGGAAAGCCCCTTCATCCACACCCGGGCAGCCTTAAAACTTCGGCTTCCCTTCCACGACGCCTGATCTGTCTTCCCTGTTATTGCATGGGCGATGCTCTTTAGTCTCGGCACCTTCCTTCTCTCCAACTTTGGGCTCCTGCTGCGAGTCTCCGTCTGTTCAGAGCCAAACACGTCTCCGCCATGCTGCACATCGGCTTGTCAACCACGTTTCTGATCCGAGAAGCTCTGCCTGCAGGGCTGACTGCCTTCACATGGGGATGGGGATGGAGGTGGACGTGTTCGACGCCCCCGTCCTAGGGGGCCCGGCGGCATCCCATCCGAGGACCACGAGCCCCATCATTGGCAAAGAAGAAAAGCAAAAAGCAGCCACAAAAGCAGGTGAGGCTACATGGCGAAAAGCATGGATGACTGCTTCCTGTCTAGCCACCGCATCGACATGCCAATCCAGCACCGGCGCAGCACAGAGCCGGGCCTAGCAATGCACGTGTTGCTGGATTTGATTGTCGCTCCAGGTCAGCTTCGTTCTTGGGTCAGGGGTTGCCCTCGCCGTCATCGATGATGCTAACTGCGAACCAATGCAGACGGACCGCCTCTTTCGGCATCGGCCTGCCCTGTATTTGGAACGGCTGTATCCGCTGCAGCCGTCGTGGCCCGACCGGAAGGCTCGATGCACTGCAGTCACCGCCATGTCGAATGAGACACCGAGGACGCCATGACAATCGGGAAGGCGACACAGGGCGGATGCGGAAAAGGCTGATACTCCCGGGGCCCACAAGCGCGGACTACGAGCAAAAGGACCGCATCGTATGCTCAGGACGTGGGGGGCTCCTGGGCCAGGCCCGCGGCTGTCCCAGCACGATCGGTCGCCCCAGGTTTTCCCCGGACGACAAGAAGCAGCCTCCCGGTGGCGTACCAAGTCTGCTCTGAGTCTTTGTGGAACCACGACAGGCGAGTAGCTCGTCCTGGGTGTGGCTGTTTCTGCCGATCGCAAACTCTATGTACGAAGCCAGGATCTCAACATGCTGTGACACATGGCCTGGCCTGGATTCCCAAGTCGATCGGCCGGCAGGCAAGTGCTGATGGGAAAGGCCATAAGATCATGGATCAGTGTCGTATACATGGCGGCAGCATACCGAGGTGGCAATCGAGACTCGGTGAAGAGAGCTGCAGCTACCCCAAGACTGCCAATGGCAGCATCAATCCAGCCCGGAGGGGCAGACGGGGGCCGACGACGACGAGGGTGCGCTCATCGACTGCGCAGGCCGATATTAGCCATTCAAACGGCCAATCTAGCAGGATGATGCGGTTGAAAAGTGTGTCATGCGATGGCGCTTCCCAGGTGTTGCCATAGTGTGACACGGTGCCGGGCTAAGCTGCAGTGCAAGCAGCAGGACGAAGGGCGGATACAAGAGGCTCTACTGCGTAGTCTCGTGCTTACATGGCGGCTTACATACCTATGGGTGCCCAGCGGGCCATCGATAGGCACGGGTAGGGCCTTGGCCATCCGGACGGAGACGATGGGCTCAGGTCGCCTGCAACGGCGGCCAGCACATCGGTAGTTCTAGGAAATGCACCGCGGCTCTGGCTGGTGTGAAGTCCCCACCGCCCTTCACCGGTCTTTTAGCTCCGTCCACTGTCATGCCTCAACCACGGCGCTCTCCAGCTCCTTGGAGCGGGTACGAGACCGGACGGGCCGCGGAGAAGGTTTCTGCGAAGTCGTACTTGTTTGGTTGTGGTTGATGCTCGGTGCCACCGACAGGATCTGCGAGCAGACAACAAGGCAAGCAGGGCAGGAATCCCACGTAGGCAGAGCGCGCAAAGCGCAAAGGCGGTTGACCACACAACACAACATAACACAACACCACACACGCCCGCTTGTCGCCGGCATAGGCCAGGCATGGCTATCGTTGTCGCGGTTGCTCAGCCACCCGTTGCTGCTGATGTCGGCTGCTGCAATTGTTGCTGCTTGCCCGTCGTCGTCGCCATCGCCATTGTCACGTCGGCTGGGGTGGTCTCAGCTGGATCGCAGATGACTGGGTGATGGTCAATGCCAGTTCGTCACAAGGACGACAGTGACGTGAGGGGCCCAGGCGATGTGTGATGGATGTGTGTCTCGGAGCCTTGTGAGAAACGGTTCAAGAGGACAGGTGTTAGGGTGGCCCCTTATGAGCTTCATTCAACACTACTGCTGTAAGTCTACATCTCAGCACCGACGGCACCTGGGAGAAAGTGGGGAGGCACCTAGGCGGGCCAGTCGTGTGGAATCCCGAGCCTCCATCTCAGCCGGCACGGCTACTACTTGGGATCGAACCCGATCAGCTGTTTCCACACGGCCACATTACAAGGTCTTTGTGTCTTGCGTCTTGCACGACTACCACCTCAGGGCCCCCGGGGACTCCATAACAAACAACACATGGGCATGGGCATGAGCATAGACAATGTGACAGATCTACGGCCTTGTCGTTGCGCAAAACGAGCAGTCACGAGGGACGGTCGCCTCGGCTACGGGAGGCAATGACAAGTCAGTCAGCAGCACCCAGCGGAGAGCTGGTCGTTCTCGACTGCCCTGCCAAGCCCCGACGACTGGCCGGTAGTATGGTACCGGTACAGTGCTGCATCTAGACTACGGTGGTCTGTATATCCGCCTAAGGTACCCTGTGGGAAAGAGACCGGCTTCAGGGCGGGCGGGCCATGGCCGCCGTGGGGACGACTCTGGGCATCCTAACTCGTCAACTCGATCGACTCGTCGGGCAGTAGTGACCTTGTCTGGCCGCTGGGGGCGACTGGCATTCGTACAGTAGTCTGCGGTGTATGCATCTTGGGGGCAAGTGGGAGCCATGCTCCATGCAGGCGGGCTCTCATCATGGCGAGCCGGGAAGCTGTGTGTGGTCGTCGGCCGCTCTGGTGGCTTGCAGATTCGGCGAGGCGAGGCGACACGCTATGCCGGATTCGAGGCCCCTGGAGGACCCGTCTTGCACACCTGTCTCCCTCGCAGCGGCTGTTGGACGACTGGGCCGGAGCTAGGATTGTGGGCCTGCCACTCGCCTGCGCCTGCTGCTAAATGGAATGCACCCGTTTGAGAGGGAGAGAGGGAGAGGCGGGACCCCAGGCCCCAGCCCAGCGGCTGGCTTCAAGTGGGAATGCGACGCTGCTGCGTCTGCGTCTGCGGGAGGGAGCCCCTCCACCCTCCACCTGCCAGCCTGCCAGCCTGCCACCCTCCCTCTCTCTCATCCAATTCCTGCAGTCTGGCAGTCTCTCTGGCAGTCTGGCAGCCCTAGTCCCCGACCCCTGCGTGGCTAGGTCTCTTGTTTCCAAACCGGCCGGGCCTCCCAAACCATCCCAAACCTCCCCACCATCAGCTGCGCCCTCCTTTCCTTGCCCACCCGGCGGCTCCACTCGACTGCATGCCGGGCACAAGGGCATATACCTCCACCGACAACGACTGGCGACGGAGCAAGACGAGGCGCTGGCCTGGATTCTGCGCTCACGAACACACACGAACGAACGGACGGACGAACGAACGAACGAAGGAGCCACAGGCACACACGAGCGGATGGCGGGTGATGGAAGACCACCTGACAACCCACACTCCGCAAGTCAGCCAGGTGCCAACGTCAGTCGTGCCAATACGGGGGGAACTGCTCCCCTAGCTGTCCGCTGGGCCGCGTCTAGAGTCTTAGTACTACAACGGCACAACGGCTACCCAACGACTAGGTGTCGCCGGTGGTTTTATCAGCCATCCTGAGGCTTGCCCGTGCAGCCGTAGCCCTCCATAGCCCTTCATACTTTGATTGCTCCAGACGGCAGGACGGCCAGAAACGCGCAAGTGGATCGGGGTCTCTTCCGCCGGCCTGGGCTGCTCTGGCTGTCGGCAAGCGGGCAGGCCAAGCATGCTGGGTGCATGAACTGATGAACAGGCAAAGACAGAGCGTTCGTTGTTTGTTACCCGGTCGCCCAGACCACGTACCTAGATACAGTGTACCCCAGCCTGCTGTTCATTCTTCCTTCACGGTACCATCATCTATCCATCCATCCAGCAGGAACAAGGCAGGGAAAGAGTCACGTAGCCAGTAGCCAGTATCGGCGAGAGTCAAGCAGAATCCAGGCTTTGCTCCGTCCTGCCCGTCTTGTGTCTGCAGGCAGCTTCCTGCATAACAAGTATTCACCCATCACATTCCAGGCGGTGAGGGCCAAGGGCTGCGAGCCGTTTGGCTGCTTCGAACACTTCGTCCGACACCCACAGCTTGCCCATGCACACCGTGAGACGCACTCGACTTCAGACCGGACTGCACAGATCTATCAATACCCATTGTCCGTTCCCCTCGGCCTTCCCTGCAACGCTGCTCCCTAAGAGGATACCAAGAATACCTAGCGAGAAATCATGACAATTCTGTCGTCTTGATCCGCCATCCGAGTCGGCCTGTAACCTTTTCTCCCCCAGAGCCAGCCAGCCCGTCCTGCACCGTCCTGCCCTGTCTCGTCCTGTTACTATACAAAGAAACTTTTCCACGACCAGACACACACACACAAGCAACGGTACCTGCTACCGCACCACAGTTTTACGTGACGACTTGAGTTCAACTCCCGCTCCAGACTGCAGGACCCCAAACCTGCAGAAACACGACGGCTGCAAGTCCTGAAGCCAATCGACAACCCTGTCGACCGAGACTTTGGTCCAGCCATCCCCGTACCATCAGCCGGACGGTACGCTCAGGTCCCCATTGTAGCCGGTACCTCTCGGGCGTGCATCGCCTGATTGACGGCAGTGTACAGATCACATCCGCGAACGTTCCCAGATGCTGCCCACCGACCCACCCTCAACTTCCATGCGCTGTACCTTCTGGGACAATTGACCTTCAAGAAACCCTGTCGCCCGTCAAACCTTTGCCTCATTCGGCTCGACATCCACTCGAGTCCAGACCGTCCACCCTACCACGACTCCCCTGGTAACCTCCATTTCATCATTCGTTTTGATCCCATCTTTTTTCTGTTGTTGTTTTCCCTTCCCTCGCAGGTCTGTTTCTGGTATTTCTTTTCCCTCGTCCCCAGTTGCCCACGGTTAAAGCTCCTGCCTGTCCCCCCGGTGAGCTCCCAGCCCGGTCTCAGCCAGTTCCTCCCCCCGTCTCCCGTCACTCGAGTCAACCAAGCAGGCGGGTATTTGCCACCGGGTTGCTAGTCTTGTCACCTGCCGGTCTGTGTGCCCCACCGTTCGGCCATACTCTGCAACTGGCGTTTGGACGGATCCTGGGCACCCTTTGACACGAGATCAGGGTCCTAAAGACCTTCTCATCGCCACATGTCTCGGTCTCCCATGTGGTGACGTGTTTCCCCGAAATTGTAAGTTGCCTTAAACCCTCCCTCCCTCTCTCCAGCATGCTCCTCCGATCTGACCACTCACTCCGCAGTCAAACATGGCTCGAGAGGTCGCATTGGGCCACTCGGGCTACACGGTGGCAGAACATGTCCTCGTGCGGACCGAAGTCGCCTACCCATTTCTCCTACTGCTGTCTTACGGGATAACCTTCGCCCTGCATAGTGTCATCGCGTCGCGGAGACAGGAGGATGTCGAGAAGCCCTCAGTAACTGGGCCAGGGGGCAAACCGCTGCCATTGACGCGCATAAAGGTGGAAAAGTCTGCGCCACGGAATGCCGTCGTCCAGGAGTTTTCGAAAATCTCGCACCTCTGTTTCAAGACCGGCACTGCGGCCGTCGTCCTCACATTCCTCGCCCATGCGGTCCACGTCGTTTTGCAGTGTGTTGCGGCTCAGTGGGAGGACGTACAGCAATATTGTAACGACGAGCTACTCGTGAGCTCCTCCCCCGAGAGCCTCGGGGGTCTTCTCGTACTAATCTCACGTCGCAGGTGTACATCAAAGGCGGTGCCTTCTTTTGGGGTTACATTGCGTTCTCACTGGTCAGCAAGAAGAAGGACTCACCTAACCCCATCCACTTCTCGGTATGGTGCATCGGCCTATCTTTCGACCTCGTCATACTCGCCGCACTCCTGGTCGTGTTCCGCGACAAACTCGACAATCTGCGATACGCCGAGAACCCCGCCAAGCTGGCCTTACGCGCGTACCAAATACCGGCCGATTCGGGATTCCTCATCATCCTGGTCATTCGCATCTGCCTCCTGTTGGGCCAGGTCATTCTATACAGTTCTCTCCGTGGCCACCTACCGAGTCTCTGGAATTTCTGGACACCCCAGGCAAAGGAAGAAGCTCACACGACCCCGCATATCAACGGCCATGCCGCGGCGCTGGAGAATGGCAACGGCCACGCGAACGGCCACGCAAATGGCCACACCAGAGCTATCGGCGAGACGACTCCGCTCCTGAATGGCCACGCTACAGCGCTGGAAGCTGAAAACGCTCTTACCAACGGCCACGCCAACGGGAATGGGACAATGTATCGGTCGACTAGGCGGAGACCAAGCGAGGCTCGGCGTCCTAATAGCATTGCTAAGGGTTGCCGCCAAAAGCAGACCGAGTTCGCCTTCTATCGACCCGACAAACTACCCCACCGATCCTGGTGGGAATACATTCGAGGTTATCACGTGTTCTTCCCATATTTGTGGCCTGCGAAGAAGGCCAAACTTCAGTTCCTGGTGCTGCTCTGCTTCATACTCGTCATCATGCAGAGGGCTATCAACGTTCTAGTCCCGATCCAGCTGGGTGTTCTTGTTGAGGCACTGACCGCGGCAGCCGAACAAGGCACCATCGAGATGCCATGGAAAGAGCTCTTCATCTTCCTTGGTCTGAAGTTCATGCAGGGCCCGTCAGCTGTCTTGGGGTCTCTGCGGTCGATTTTGTGGATCCCGGTTACACAACACTCTTACATATCTCTGCAGACTGCGGCGTTCGAGCATGTGCACGCCCTGTCTCTGGACTTCCACCTCGGGAAGCGGACTGGTGAACTATTGTCAGCGCTCAACAAGGGTGGCTCGGTGAATCAGTTCCTTGAGCAAACGACGTTCCAGGTTGCCCCCATGCTCATGGATCTCTTCATCGCCATCGGTTTCTTCTGGATCAAATTCGGCCCCTTGTACGCACTCTGGGCGACGATCATCACTTTCTCCTATCTGGTCCTTACCATAAGGATGGCATCGACTAGGGCTGATCAGAGACGGGACATGGTCAATGCAGACAGGGAGGAGGAAGCTGTGAAGAACGATTCCATCACCGCATACGAGACCGTCAAGTATTTCAATGCCGAGGGTTTCGAGTTCCAGCGTTACAGAGGTGCTATCACAACCTTTCAGAATGCGGAGGCCAGGGTCACATTCGGTATGAACTTGATGAACATGTGCCAAACGGTGGTCTTCATCAGCGGTATGCTCATTGTCATGGCTATTGCTGCGTACGAGGTCGTACTTGGTCGTCGCAACATAGCACAGTTCGTCCTGATCATGACGTACCTGAATCAGCTTCAAGGCCCACTCAACTTCTTTGGATCCTTCTACCGCACGGTTCAGCAGGCGATGATCTCCGGAGAGCGGCTCCTGGAGCTATTCAAGATCCAGCCAAACATGGTCGACAAGCCTGGCGCACCGCCATTGAAGGACTGCCAGGGCCACATCCGATGGAACCACGTCGATTTCGACTATGCTAACAGCCCAGCCTTGTCTGACTTGACATTCGAGTGTCGACCTGGTACTACGACAGCGTTCGTTGGTGAATCTGGCGGTGGGAAATCGACGATCTTCCGTCTGATGTTCCGCTACTACAACTGCAAGTCAGGCAGCATCGAGATTGACGGCCACAATGTCAGGGATGTGACGATAGACTCTGTCCGCCGAGCCATAGGAGTGGTCCCGCAGGACACGATTCTGTTCAACGACACCGTCATGTACAACCTGAAATACGCGAACCAGGACTGCACCGATGAGGAAGTCTACGAGGCGTGCCGCGCTGCCAGCATACACGACCGTATCATGTCGTTCTCAGATGGGTATCAAACCAAGGTTGGAGACCGAGGGATGCGACTCAGCGGCGGCGAGAAGCAACGTGTCGCTATAGCACGCACCATACTCAAGAAACCCCGGATCATAATGCTCGATGAAGCCACATCAGCCTTGGACTCGGAGACCGAGCAGCAGATCCAGCACAAACTTTTCAAGAACAAGGAGCTTGGTGAGGGCAAGACCTTGCTCATCATCGCGTAAGTGTCTCCTTATTCTACCCTCACAGATGTGGCACCAGACTAATCGTTGATTCTTGTAGACACCGCCTGTCCACCATCACCCACGCAGAGCAGATCCTCGTGCTTCACAGGGGCAGGATTGTGGAACGAGGCACACATGCCGAGCTGCTCGAGAGGGACGGACGCTACTCTGCCATGTGGAATAAGCAAGCCAAAGCCGAGATAGCCGCCAAAGCCGCCAATCTCGCCAAGGAGCAGGCTAAGAAGGCTATGAGAGAAGCTCGCCTCGCAGGGAAGGACAGTAGCGATGAGCACTCTGATGACGGTGGCGACAGCATGGTCTCATCCATGCACATCCCGACTGCGCCCACGACACCAGCCGTTGAGTTGGCCGGGCTGCACATGACCGCTCACCACCCCTGATCGACCCGACCCATTCACGCGCAGTACCTTTGACACCTGGGCCTGTACAAACCACGACACCACATAATAGACCGTCCGCTGCCACCACTTTTACTCGGCACGCGGTTGAACTTTTCCCTTTGACTGTCACCTCAATGCATCGGCGGAGTTGGCGGCATATACATCATCATCATCATCAAAAGGGTCCCCATCATAGAGACTCGCGGAGTTCAGGAGATTATAAGGAAGGGGGGAAAGGGGCGGGATTGTTAATGTTTTCTTGTTTGTTGCTCTTGCGAGCTACCGGATCATGAGGCGAAAGGACCTCAAAACACAGCATGCGAAACGGAGTATTGTTGCTTTCTTGCTTTCTTGTTGAACCACGCGAACTGGCTTAAAAGCCCGTGGGGGAAAGAGGGCAACCACGTCCCATACATAATACCCGGCAGGGACGGACCACTCATTGCGAACTGCGAACGCTCTTTGTCGGGGCTGGAAATGGGCTTTTTGCGGCCACTTGCTTGTCTTTTTTTATTCCTCACAGAAAGGCATGTCGTCGTTTTTGCTCTTTCCGAATCTGCGGGTCTCATAGATTATTTTGCTAGGGCCCCAGAAAACGAGATTTGACAGCAGCAGCCGCCGCCTCACGAGACCATGATGGATTTGACGAAATTGCACTACGGTGCAGTATCTTTTCTGTTTTCTCCTTACACGACAGCAACGCACACGCACACACTAATCTTGTACTTGGTGGTTTTCTTTTCTCCCCCCTCCTCCACCTATCACTCTGCGAATACCCTGTTTGTGTGTATCGGGCGACAGCGCAGCACAGCGCAGCACAGCACAGCATATAGCGTTAGGTTAGTGGATTACTACTATTGCTACTACTACTACCATTATTACTGTGCCCTAGAGACTTGAGGCAACATGGGCACATACGGAATAGCAAGCACAATGCAGCTCTTCCCTAGCATGTTTTTCTGTGGCTGCTGCGCGCGTACACGAACTGACTTGATCACTGCTCCTCTGTTATCCTCCTTGTCTTCTCTGGCACTTCTGCAGAATCCGGAGGTGATCACACAGGCTTCCCTCCTGACCGGTGCTGTGCTGCTGAGCCAGCGTCAGTGGCTAGGAGGTAACGCCAAGATAAAAGCCGACGGCCTTTATATGTATGGCAAAGTGGATTTGCAGACTCCTTGGGTCAATGAAGTCGTCGCCAGGGGAATTCCACATCGACGGGGCTGAGACGTTTGTTGTAATTACTGCTAGCAAATTACACCTCCCGGCCAAAAGACCATAATAACCAATCTGCCAATTGGTTATTCCTAGCAGTATATAAGTGCCGTGCCGTCACAGGGGCGGCGGAAGAAGCTCGGCCCCCTCTCTCGACCCGGCACAACAGGGGCCTAGTCTTTCAAATGGCGTGTGTCGTAGCATTTTGCCTGTGAGTGAGTAGTCTTTGCTGTTGCTGTTGGTGTGGCAAAGCAGCAAGGTGTCACACCAAAGCTGTTTTGAGAAGGCATATCCCGAGTGATCTTGTTGGTGATGTCGGCCTAATTGAAATGGACCTTGTGATTCTATTGCCTGAACGCCATATCATCATTTATTAGGATATGTTAGGTAATTTGTAAATGCCTCGTTCGCTGTGTGTGGTAAACTGCAATGGATTTCTTGTGATCACAAAAAAATTGATTTTTGACCAATTCTTGAGTTATCTACGTCAAAAAAAAGTTGCGAAACACAAAGGCGCTGTGGCCGAGTGGCCTAAGGCGATGCCCGTAAGTTACAGCAGCTCTTGGCTCATAAATCGTCCATTTCTAACCCAGCACAGTGCTATGTTGCAAAACATTGTGGAAAGGCATTCTCTTCGGAGGCGTGTGTTCGAATCACACCGGCGTCGAATATTTTTTGCCTTTTGAAGCATCTTTGAATGCCAATATGATTCTTTATATGAAGTCCAACGTGTTTAGGACGTTTTGGGCGGGAATGCAGGGCTGACTTTTGTGTGTGTGCCAGACTACTGCAGCAGATGCCGCCGCGTCGTGGTGGACGTACATAAGTTCTTCGCTGCTGTCAGGAGAACCGGCGTTGGTGTATGTGTGTAAGTAGGCATTAAACACACTGCTTGGGAGAGGTTACTACTAGTTTCATAGCAAACCCTAAGCAGGAATTCCTCACTCACCCTCCTAGTTCCCTAGCTACTATGAGCTAGCTACGGGCATTGGACAGTCCTGCTGGGAAGAGGTTTATAAGGGTTCAGAATAGCATAAGCAGAGTAAAAAAGGATATTCTATGATGAAACCTGTACCGGAGGAAGACGAATACACACATATATGATCCACCTGAGCCATATGCACTTACAAAGTTGACGCTGTCCTGGACATTTGGTATTTTACACCGTTGAGGAGCTTACACTCAACGGGCTGGCCCACGTGTGTCATTGACAGAATAGGAATCCATTTAATATTTCAAATATTGTGGCTGTTGGGAGTTAAATGTCAACTATGTGCTGCCATCCAGCATTTTGCGCTTGACATTATTTCTCAATGGGGACCTTGATGAGTTTCAAGCTGAGATGAATTCTTCGCAATGCAGCTGATCATCGTCGTCTACAGAAAGAACTCGAAATCCAAGGGCAACAAGCGCAGAGAGAATGGCGTGCAGCGTGTGCTATGAAAGAGAGCATACCCTCAAGATATTGTTCCATAGAACATAAGAGATTATCCCATAGGAAGGAATGCCATAGGAAGGAATGCCATAGGAAGGAATGCCATAGGAAGGAATGCCATAGGAAGGAACGCCATAGGAAGGAATACCATATGAGAGTACTCAATAGGGGAGTGTGCTACAGGAGAGTGAGACAGTGTCCTATAAGAGAGCGTCCCACGGAAGAGTATCCCACGGAAGAGTATCCCACGGAAGAGTACCCCACAGGAGAGTGTCCCATAGGGGAGTGAGAGTGTCCCACAGAAGAGTACCCTACAGGAGAGTGTCTCACAGTGATAGAACCTACAGACTATAAGAAAATTTGTCATAAAGAGGTTATCATACAACAAGTTATCACGCAAGGCTCTTACTTGATCTCTAGCTAAAGCTGTTTTGTCAAAGTTAATTTCATGTGTTATGAGAATACGGATTGATAAGCTACGTAACTGAACCCGACTGAAGCCGTGTTGGGCATCTATGAACGCCCCTTCCCTCCAATTGCAGATGCTTCCGTCACATTCCAACCTCCCCTGACTGGTTTCTGCTGAGCAGTCGGATCCGTTCTCAGCTATTACGGTCTGGTGAGACGTCACTTGGGCTTTACGGCACGAAGGCTCGAAATGTGCACTAAAATATGTGGATTTTAAGAGTAGCTGTGCCTAAAGAAGAAAGAAAGAGAGAGAGGTTTGGAGCGCGCAGAAGGCTGCAGGTGTAGGGCATGCGGGGCTTATCGATAAGGGGCCCGTACGGGCTACCCGCAGGGACCCTACACCCCCAGCCTTGACTTCTGGTAGCATCCACGGTACAGAGCATTCAAGCTCGCAGGCTTGTCACCATATATTCAGCCCTTCATTCCCTCCCGCCCGAAACATCCCACCCAGGTTACCTAGCTATGTGACAAGCCAGCATCAATCAGCCCACGCCTTACCCGCGCTCAGTATATAAACCACCCGAATCACCCCATTCCGAAGCCAACACACACCAGGAACCATCTTACTCTTACTCAATATCAATCAAATTTATTTCGCTACTGTCAACGTACAGCAGGACCTGGTGACAGCTGTACCAGCATCCTGGACGTGTGCAGTCCGGGTAGCCGGCCCGGTGCCGGCAGCTGCTTGTCGCCCACCTACCACATCCAAACTCTCCCGGATTTTAACTCAACACACAAAACAAATAAAAAGAATTATTCTAACACTTTCTATATGCTTTAAAAGTGTCAAAAAGGTCAAAAAAATATTCGACACCTCAGGGATTCGAACCCTGGCCCCCGAAGGGAATGGCTTAGCACTAATTATCTGGTTAGAAGGTGTTTAGGGCGTTGAATTAAGGCTGTAACTTACGGCCATCTCGTTAACCACTCCGACAAAGTGCCTTGATGTGTTTCGAGCTAATTTTTGATATTATATAGCGTCACAGACTTATTCCCAAAAAACCACTAAAAGGTTTCCATCCAGGCACGATCACGTCCCACAGGTGCATGTGGGGGTGCCTGACAGGTGCCAAATGAGTGCCTGGGATGCTACAACTTTACAAATGCAAAAGGATATCTTACAGAATATCTAACAAGTGCATCAACCCGGTCATGTTTTCCTCCCCCAGAGCGGTTCCTGGGGATAGGCTGTGGAAGTGAAGCCATGATTGTTGCGAAGTTTAATTGGAGTCTGATGTTTTCGGTGGAAATGATTGATGCTGGTTTGGGTTTTTGAAGCTATCAACGTTTGTTGGAAAGTTTGGTGATGGTGAAAGATTTCAATGAGTTGAAGATGATGATGATCTTCCGACTTCAAAAGTTTCAAGTGCTGGGAAATTGCGTGGTATTTATACTGGCGCTGGAAGGTCCTGCTCAGTCACAGTCCGGGCTGGTCATTGTCACTGGAAGCCAAGGTCACATCTAGGCCGTTGTGTAAACTGCAAGTCAAAAGAAGCCAGATTTCCACACTCACAGGCTCGTCACAACAGCTCAAAGACATATCAGGAGCTGTCATAAGACATGTTGGAGCCAAAAAGGCAGAATCTGGACACGTGGTTCTTGTCACCCATCGAGGGCCCAGTCACTGCAACTAGAAATCACCGGGGCTTGGGAGTCATCCTGAGTGTGTGATGTGTGTGCTGGAAGTGAATGGCATAGATGAAGGGCGTTTGCGACCGCGCGCTCATGGGAACAGAGCGCCCACCGTTGGCCGCCGGGAGACCGGGACATAGAGAGAAGTAAAGAGTGTCGCAGGAATCCTCCGCGGGGAAGGTTTAAGTTGTGATTAAACTCGATATGCTAAACCGGCACGCTTACATACGTAGACCCATACATACATGCGCCGGCATACAAATGTGCTCCCTCTCCCTGTCTCACATACGGACACACCACAGAAGTCAAATGAAGAAGAACAAGGCCCCAGGGCTATTACCGGGAGGAGGCGTGACAGCGTCACCAACCCCCGCCTTCCTTTCTCTCCCCTAGCTTCTTGCTCGAAGCCGCATTGCAGCGTACCCCAGGTACCGTGGCATAAAATTCTAGGAGCCCCTGACTGTGAGCCAGATGTTCCCGAACCACTGGTAAGCCGGCCAGTCATTAACCAACATGTCTCTGCCTCCTCCACAATCCAGGATCGGCGAAGAGACCTCGCTCTTGTCGATATACACCCCTGCTCTCTACCTCTTGGGTCCAAGGCTCATGCGATGATGCTGTAGCGACGGTAGATGATCAAAATCAAAAAGCGAATGAATGCCCATGCCTTCTTCCCTGAACTCCAGTCAGGAGAAAGCGAACGCCGTTACACCACCGCAATGCTCTTGTTTGTGGGTCTCTCATATATATCTTCGTCATATTGTTGAACTTTCTTTTTCATCGTCACGGTGTCCCTGACCGACCGCCCGACCGATCGCCCGATCATCATTTTGTTCTATGAAATTCGTGGTAGGCCCACGTTCTCTTCCCTGTGGGCCAACACCACATACCGACCAAACGCCAGTACTGAGTGGAAAAGTACAACACGGCTTCCGTGGGCTGAGCCCAGAGAAGGACAAATAGCGAAGGGATGATATTAAACGGCTGGCGGGATGCATTAATTCAGGAAGGGGGTAGAAGTGACCGAAGGTGACGGATTTGAAGGTGAAAACCAGCCTTCTCATCTCTTCTTTGGGGAACCGTTTGCCTTGACGGTCCCCTCAGCCTTGCCGTTCAGGGCGTGGCCGTTGGATGCACCATTTGCCAGTAGGGGTGCCTTCTCGTTCTCGTCCAGCGTGTTTGGCTCGTCTTCCTCATCTTCGCTGCGATCGTCGGCAATGATATCGAGAAAGACGACTCGATAGGCGATGCGAATGATGAAGAACAGCCAGAAAAGATTGAGGGCCTGAAGCATCGCGAGCAGGCTGAATGAGATGTACTGGCTGATCCAGCATTTGTACTGTTCGTCGGCCCAGTCGAGCACGAAGGGGCCGACCGTGCGGAACTCGGTGAAAATGGACCATAGGATGCGCAGGTTGAGGTAGTGTCGCAAATATATCCACGCGACCATGAAGAGCCCAAAGTATGGCGCCACGAGGGGGTGGTCGATGTAGTTGAGGGACTTGGAGGTCTAGAACGGAACATGTCCGAGTCAGTATGTATTTGGATGGAAGCTGCAGGGGCGTCGGAACCGGGCACCACAAAACTTACCGCGAGGAAAAAGTCGCTGATATCATGGGTGATGTACACCGCCAGTCCCATATAAGTGAAGTGGAAGCGGTAGCTGAGGCCGATGAGCGCCAGGCTGACAATGTGGTGGCCCACGAGCTCCTTGAAGTCCTTGCGCGGCTTCTCCATGCCCAGCATGAGGACAATGGCCTGCTGGGCCCAGTAGGCGGCCTGGAACAGGTAGTAGAACTTGAAGATGGCCTCGTGTGTCTTGTGCGGGAAGTTGGCGTACATGCCGGCGGTGTTGAAGTACCAGACGGGGGTGCGGCTCATGACATACATGCCCCAGGGGCCGGTGAAGGCGAAGTAGACTGCCGTGTACATCTGTTCCATGAAGCGTGCCTGCTTTCCCTTGTTCTTGATACCTCCGTACCTAGCCAGGGGCCGCAAGAGTTCCTGCATGATGAACTCGCGGGTGAAGGACAGGACGATGGTGTAGAATGAGACAAAGGCGAAATCCCAGGGCCCCTTGCCATAGTGCGCGACGGTGTCCGGGTCGGCGTCGGCCGCAATGGGCAGCTTGTAGCTGAGGAAGATGAAGTGGCTGATAGGGTTGGACTCGGAGGGATTGATAGCGTAGAGACTGAGGAAGATGGCGATGAGCACGGCGGGCAGGACGCAGGTGTGCTTGATGGCATAGTTGGTCGCCCTCTGCGCCAAGCTGCGTGCCTTGCGCCGCTTGGACTGGCGTTTCGAGGTGCCGCCGATGCCGTCTCTGGAGTCGGATTTCTGTGCGGCGGAAGAGGCAGAGTCAGCGCACTGCGGAGCATGCTTTTTCCAAAGGAGAATCATCCCGGGGCAGTCGTGCCCGTCGAGTCTTTCTCTGAAGGCGCTTGCTTACCCTGACCTGCTGCCCACTGGCAGCGTTCATGTGAGCGAAGGAGGTGCCCAGGGATGGAGCGCCGGTGTCACCGCGAAGTTCACCCCCAAGCCCGCTGGACTTTCTCCGGCGACGTGCAGCACTTCCATTGGCGTCTCGTGAAGACGAGTGTTGGTCATTGGCAGTATTGAGCAGAGGAAATGGTTCGGAACCCGCCATGTTGGGCAGGTGAGGGAGATGCGCCAGTGGTGGGTGTCTCGACGTCGTGTGCGGTGCGAGGCAGTAGAGGTTGCGTAGAAGTGGCGGGGCGACGGAAGGCTTGTCGTCAAGACAGTCTAGAGCGGTTGTGTGTGTCGTGCGGTCAAGCAAGAGGGCGATCTTGTCGGGGGGCAGACTGGCGGTAGAAAAAGAGTTGGGGGTTGGGAGTCGAGAATCGAGAATCGTGGGTCGAGTAGGCCGGCGGTCGATGGTCGATGGTCGATGGTCCAGGGCCGACAGGGACGGCGGGATGGGTGGATTAAAATTTGCGGGTGGTAATTTGGGAGGTGACCAGGGCCCTGCTCCCTGCGCGTGCGACCAGGCTGCTCTGCTGGCTGTAGACTGCTTTGATATGCTAGCAGGTGCTGAGGATTCGGGATCGACTCTCAAATTGGCGCCCAAGAGAAGTGTTGGCGACCCTATGCTGGCACGCTGGTGTTGTCGTGATACAATTAATGCGCCCCTTTCCTTCAGCCGTCTGTCTTTTTTTTCCGTTGCCAATTCTCACGCAAGACATGCAGCAGAAGCGGCCACTCCAGGTGATATGCCGGCCGTCTCGGGCTTTTCGGGCCACTCTAGTTCTGGTCCGTCTCACCCGTTAAAGGCTCACGTCACACACACGCTCACTCGCTGTGGTAGACGTGGTATTACGGAGCATACGGCAGAGGAGGCATGTCTTCCTTCACATGCTTGCCTGCGCCTACATGCTTGTGTTGCTCAGCAAACATGGGAACCCAAGAGTGATCAGTCATTCCTCCCTATCGATCGATCGCAATCGCAACAGGAGCCGATTCATGTGTTCGACGTGCTGCAGCCCCATCTTGTCCTCGTTGTACACACCGAGACCACCTACAAAGTACATCCAGTGAATCCATCTCCATCAAGCCAACCGAAGGAAGCACCCCTGGAATTGGTGGGAATCCACAAAACCCACCCCAAGGTTGCCGCGGCTCGCGTGTGTGGGGCCTTTAGTTGTTGTTGTTGACTTGCTGTCCATTTTTTCCTGGTCTATAGGGGTGCAACGAAAAAATCGCATTGCATAAGTGAGGCTGCTCACAAGACATCGTCAGATCCGGGCCCAACCACGTCTCCGCTACAACTGTTGCCAGCTTCAATAGCACAGAATCGAGAAGGAAAGCCGTCCTCGATGACCCAAAGTCAACAATGCGCTTGACTCGGCCTGCCAATTGCCAACTATTCGCGCCGGCGGTGACGTCGACGGGCACCCACTCGGACGGCCCGGAGCTCGCCAACGCATCTCGCGCCCCGAGACCGTCAATGGGTTGCCCCTGATGATCCGGCCCTGCTGGCCGTGCCCAGCACACCACACGTCTGACTACCTGCTAGCTGCTGCCAACTGCCACCTCCTACCACCAGGTCCAGGCATCACTACACCCTCCAATAAACGACCCATCATGTGATATGCATCTCGTGCCCAGGGACGTGTTCGCGAACCTGTCTCGGGTGCTCCATGACAATAGCCGGGCACCCATATTATTGGCCTTCCTGTGGCCGTATTGATCGGCTCCGTGCTCACCATTTTACAACAACCTGCAGCGTGTTATCTGTTGCAGATAGCGAGCGACATCCAAGTTTCCAGCCGTGACACAACCCGTCGTCAAGCAGGGCGCATCTGTTTGGTTATGCAATCCAAGACAGGGCGACGCTAATAAAGGGCGGGCACGCATTGCCATGCGGGATGCCCATGAATCCCACTAGCCAGAGCTTATAATGCTGTTGCACGGAATGATCAGCATCACCACGCTGCTGTCTCGAGGTGATCCCGGCCAGCGCTGGTGAGCCCTGGACCAAGATTGACCACACGGCACATGGGAAACCATTCTAAGGCTACTGAGACAGGACGGACCATTGCCACCTGAAACAGCACCTTCCATCATCATCAACAGCTTTCTTTGCATCGTACTTGTTAGGCGAGCTGATTGATTGGCTTTGGGCAGCGCTGCTATATGATCGTCTGCTCTCAGGTGCTGACTTCACCATGGGATTTCCCTACTTTTTTCTTTATTGTCCGACCATAGCAATATTTATCACCAGTCCCTGCGAGATAGGGCCTGAACAGCTACAGCAGACTCCACTGGCCGAGATATCGGCGGGACAGGACCGACACACTCGGCAACCAGACCATCGACGCAACTCGGCCGAGGATCCAGTGGCCGGAGTGACGTTCTGAGCACACGATATGCATCCCAGTTTCCAACAAAACAAAGATCGTCACACCTTCTGTTAGATATGTACAAATTTACAGAAGGGACTTGCGGGCAGTCGTGGAGAGTGGCGGTCCGGTCTCATTCATCTTCCGAGGCAAGTAAAGAAGTGGTCTATCCGCTGAGCCCAGTGGCAGCAGCATCCAAGCAATTGTCGAAGCTCATGAGGATATGGATGCACCAAATAGGCGCCTACTTGTCACTGCACTACTGTCTCCACTCGCAAGAGAGCGGTTTCGTGGTTGACACGCCTTCCATGTCCTCGTGGATCTATTGAGTAGTGGGAATATTGACGGTGAGTTGTCGTGTATCCAGCGGAGGGCGCGAGCATGTCCCTTATGACACTGCACCCTTCGCAAGCAGATATGCTGATGCGTTGCTCCGCCTCACGCAGCTGTCACGCCGGGAGGGAGATCAGGACTGGCCAGGCTGCGCGTCGCTGTAGGACGTATGGTGGCATGTGGCCGGAAACCTCCAGCTACTTGCCGAGTTTCCTTAGCCGCTGCTGCCCTTACGATGTTGACACTGACCTTTTTCATGTTTAAAGGACTGTCTATCTTACTTATGCTGTGATTGATACTACCATAGGTCACGCATACTCACAGTCTGAAGCCATTTTAACCCAACAGTGAGATACCGAATAGGGCGAAAACATAAACAGCTCACTAGCACTTGGAGACTCGCCTGGTACTTGTAAACTCTGACAAGGACCTCTCTAGGCATGACGTTTATCTCATACCCTTTCGGCCTATTCTGTGCTTCATGCGAGGTTGTCCCATGAACAAGGCGTTGATCAAGTCGCATGTCTAGATCCCTGCGAACTATATCCAGATAGCTCACCTAGGAGCGAGCGGTTCTTTTCTCGTTAGGTCCATTATATGAAGTTGAATGCGGCCTTCGGGTCTCCAAGGGTCGGGGATCACTTTGTGCACGCAAAAGGTCTGCATGCAAGCATATGTGGCTTGTATCAGTTCAAATAAAGACGCAATACATATGGAACCGACCAACGCCCCAAGAGAACCCAATAACAAACCTTTCGAAATTCAGGTCAGTTCGAGACAAGAAGAGAAACCCCCAAGCTGATAATGGCCCCATATCCCAAGCAAGTTCGTGAGCACCTGACGAACAAGACCCAACTTTATCCCAAACCACCAAGCCAAGATCGAGATGGGAGGCTATCAATAGACACGATGGGGAGGCAGGCGGGCGGCGGGCGCGCAGGCAGGCATACTGGATGGAATGAATCGCCCTGGCCAGGCCAGGCCAGGTGCCAGCGCGATTCTGGGGCGCACACCCCGTCAGGCGTATCCCGGCTAAGGAACCGCCTCGTGCCTGGGACACGCCTACGGCCGTCAATGCGCGGGTCTGGGTGTCGACGAGCCGAATGGGAGAGAAGCGGGTACCTACTTGCTCCTTGTGACCTAGCTGGCTAGCATCCAGAGAGAACCTTTCGTATAGATCGTTCCAGGAAGCTGGGCGGCCAGCTTCTGCTGTCGTGCGTGCGGGCGGAAGCGTGGCCAGGAACATGCATCCTGCAGGTCCAACACCAAACTTATGTGAGATGACCACATCTGAGCCGCTTGTTTGGATACAAGTCGACGACGCCCAGTGCCGCGGCGTGCTCGGACTGGAGGCATGGCTAGACGGGCGGGAATGTTGCTAACAGGCAAGGGAACATAAGAGAGAGCAGTGAGCGTTTACATACTATACATTTTCCGGAATGGCAAACCATGGTAAACCGTACAGGCTTCGGAGGAGAGTCACTCTAACCTAGAACACCATTGTAATTAAGCACGCAAATATGTGTGCGACAGGCTTGCTCAAAAAAAGGAACTGCTTGGCCAGAGTCGAAATGTGAGAACCGAAGCACCTTAGCACCGGAACTACCACCAAGTGAGCAAACCGACCACGTTCAAAATAATGCATCGGGAGTATCGGGAATAGCATCACAAGATGGTAGCAGAGCAAAGTTGTGTGTTGTAGCGACTAGATCGCACGAACGTATCGTTTCGTAATCATTCATCTATGTACACAGCTAGATCATCACTAAGCTGATTGATCCTCAGGCACCTGTAGTATGAACAGACCTTTCCTTCCCGGCCCACTAGAAGTTTACCATTCCTAACCATTTGCGCCCTCGGTTTACCCGCAGCTATATAAAATAACATCAGCTTGCCGCCTCGGCATCCAGAGTGTCCAGTATGCCGCCCGACCATTTTGTTTTGGTGAAATCCAAAATAAAACCCAAAAATATGCCCGATACCTCATTGATCGCTTGCGGAAATGCACGTTCCCCAACACCATGCGCTAAGAATTCCAGAACCAATGTTCAGACCCCTAAAAGAAAATCCGCTCCGGATGACGTCGCTCATGGTTGACTCGGACCAACAGCAGGTCTCTTGCCCGCGGCCACTGGAGACAGTGGCTCGCTCGGCAGTGGCCCACTTGCCTCATCCGCCGTCAGAGGCGACACTACAGCAGCAGACGCGCCACTGTTGCTCCTCCACAGTCGCGGTGATACTGGTCCAGAGTCCGGCGGCGACGTCCTCTGCGTGACATTGCTGCTCGACGTCTGGATCTGCAACGCAGGCGGCGCCAATCGTGGTTGGCTTTCCTGCGACTGCTCCTCCCTCAACTGTTGAAGCCCGGTGCCTCGCCGTGGTGGTGCCGGAATGACCGTAACAGGCAGGCTTTCGGTGTCCATATTGGGCCGAATGCGGTCCCGCAGCCTGTCCGCTTGAGAGGCGGCGAAGTCCTCGAAGCGCGACCTGAAATCCCAGCGACCGCCATTGCTGACCTCCTGCGGACTTGGCTGGCTAACTTTGTGGGATCCTTCATTCGACATGTTCGACTTGGACGGTTTCCGGAACAGCTGGCTGGCCTGACTGAGAGCTCGCACGCGGTAGTTGTTCGAACTGCTAGGAGCCTGACTGGTAGAAGGCTTCGAAGCCTGATTGGCACGCCCGGCTACTTGGCTGGCAGACTGGCTGGGTGTCACTGAGGGCTCAGGTGTAGCGGCTGATATCCTATCAACGTCTGCTCCGCGATCTTCAAGCCGGCTCTCTGGGTCCTCCGCCCGAATACTCGGCTCGTGAATTTCAGGAACGACCGGTGGCAGAGTCGAGTAGGTCTCGGGAAATGGTTCGGTATTCGTCCCAGATGTCTCAGACATAGGGTGGTAGCGGACCGCATATACGGTGCTGTCTGCGCTTGCTGTGTCGGTCCTGGAAATGGGAGTAACAGCAGGCGGCGGTCGGGACGGCCACAACGGTGGCTGCAGGAAGCGGATGTTCGGAGCACGCGTGCTGTTTCCGTTCTCGCGCGAATCCTCGCCGGGCTTCGACCTCGACTTCTGTCGGTATCGACTTGCAAGCGACGTCACTATCGGCCACGGGTTACTACTCGAGGCGGCAGTCGGCTGGTTATCGCGTGGCTGCGTTTGTCCACTCTCGCCGCCGTCGGGGGTATCGTCATCGTCGTCGCGTTTGGTGTTCCTCCTCTTGCGTGGCCATCCAAATTCAGAGGACGACATTCCCACCATCTCGTCTCCATCAAAAACCTCCCGTCCCAAAATTCCGTCCTTCTTCTCTTCTCTTTCCAAAGCTTCGATCCGCTCCACCCATTCCCACACGATTACGCTGGCTGCGGCAGCGCCAACCCAGCGGACATAGTCACCCCAGCCAGTGAAATCCGGTTTCCTAATGTCGAGTATGAAGAAGACGACGGGAACAAGGACAGCCAGCACTGAAAGCAGGGCTACCAGGCACATGTTGCGCATCTGTGGGTGATAATACGCATAGTGCTTCTTCATGATGGAGTAATAAATCACCCAAGCAGCGTACAGAACTCCAAGTGACAGCTGGAACAGGTAGCTGAGGGCGGGAATGGCATCGGTGAAGGACCGAGGTCGGAGAGATCCTTGGTTGGTGTACAGGAAACTGTTGAGCGAGTCGAAGATGACGCCCAGGGCGATCAGCGCGAACGCGGTCCACTTAATGATGATCTTTTCTCGCCGGCGAGGGAAGAGCCTGATGAGCGTCTGGGCCTGAGCAAGCCAAAGGAAGGCCTCGGATATTATACGGATGACCTTGAGCTCTGTGCCTCCTAGGACTTCCTGCTGCAAGACTTCGGCGTTCTGGATCCCTTGCGAGTACTGTTGTTCGGCAACGCGAAACGTGTCGACGGTGGCGATGGTCAGTGAAATGGCAACGAACAAGGCTGCCACCTTCTGGAGCCAGGGACGACCTCCGATATTGGTGCCACCGGTGCCACCATCCGTGAAGCTTCTCCTCCCTAGTACAACCACACCGCCATCGAGGAACGACCTTGGTGTGATGAACAGCATGATGACTAACGTATATGCAATGACGGTCGTCGCGGCGAGAGCATAACATTGCGGGAAGGTGGATGCATAGAAGGGATCCCGAAAGTCTGAATATGCGATATTAGTGATGTCGGATGACCCGGCAGTCTCTTCCATCGTGACGCCTGGGTTGGCGATGATAATGGGTGATGTGGTCTGGTCACACTGGGGCCGGAACGCGGCGTCGGCGGTGAGTGTGATGGGGTCCTGGCCCGGAATGTTGATGACGCCCCCTTCGGGCAGGTTGAAGGCAGTACATCCTGAGTTCAGAGAGCCCGCCTTGGATGGCGAGCTGGGTGCGATGAGTTGCCGCACCTCCATCATGGCTGGCTGCGAAACCCGATCGAGTCGCGGCCAGCCGCTGGCAGTGTTGCTGTGGGTAGGAACACCTCCTCAATTGATTTCTACCGGCCACACGCCATTCGATCAACACAGGACGGATTCCACGCGTCACCAGAAGCGTCGGTAATCGGTTTCCGGTTCTATCTCGAAGTTCGCGCCCGATTGTCGAGTGCTGTCGTCGGTTGACGTCGTCGTCGGCGTGGTCAGAGTCGTCGAGATCGGGACCTGGCGGTTTTCCTTGGACAGCACAGCGAGCACGTCCTTTCTATCTTCACGGCGGGGAACTTTTGTGATCTCGTAGCACGGAACACAGATGCCTTCTCTTAGTGATCCACACAATTGGTTCAAGTGATTGGCAAAACGAAGTCAGGTTGTTGAATACGTCGAAAGTGGTCAAACGTGGGGGAGGAACGGCGAAGTCTGGGCGCCGAGAATGCTTGGGCATGAGGCGAGAGATGTAAGACGCAGGAAGGCGAAGAGTTCCGGGGGACTCGAGATAGCACAACAGTAGCAGCAGCGGCTGGACTGGGCTGCTGGGCGCCTGGGGGTGGGCGAAAGAAGCCGAGTCGGGAGGAACAGGGCGGGACGATGTTTGGGCACTCGCTAGCCGCACCTGAGCAGGCGGTACGATTGGAGGGAGACCAGGGCCAGTTGATCAACGGATCCCGGGAAAAGTGACACTTCTGCGGTGGTCGGGCGGGAGAATGCTTGACTCGAGGGGAGATTATTCGAGAGAGTATGGCGTCTTTTGCCCGGATCTGTCTCGAAAGTGTTTGAACTTTGACGCATTGGGGACAGCAGACGGGGGTTGGGACGACGGGACGACGAGGGAGTGAGGGATATGCAGTCGAGAGGATTCGAAGATGGACTGGGACTGCAGGACTGCAACCAAACCAGACAAGGACCAGGACTGGGGCAGGAGCGAGCCTGGGACTGGGACTGGGGTAGGAGCGGCAGACGGTAGAGGTACACGGTGACGGTGGGCTCGGGGGCACAGAATCAAGATTTGGGCGATCCTGTCCACAAGACAAGAAAACTGACAGAACAGGACAAGAGACTCGACAGACAGGCCACGGTGATGTAGCCCCTGGTAAACCAAAGTGCTGCAGTGGATTGGTAGCCCAGGTCATACTGGGCAAATATTGGGTGGGCTATGTTATGTTTTGTGCACTTGTACTGACTGCACTGTACTCCGTACGTCTGTACATACTGGCTCTCTGACGAAACGCCCCCATGTTAGACCGTATTGTCAGGAGTGAGGACTGTGCAATGTGTTCCCCCAGCCATTCAGCCTTCCACCACCCCCTCCCTCCCGCAATGCGAGGGCGCCCGTCTTGCTCTCATCCGGAAGGTCAGCCGAAACCAGCCAGCCAGACCAGCCCACAGCTACGCTGGTCAAGGATTACCCTCCACCGTCATGTATGCTTACATATGCTTATTTTCTTTGGCTAGACATCGTGTGCCAGGCTAAGGAAGCGGGCGGGGCAGCGAATCAGGCATGGCCTGGAATCCCCATCGTCTTCCTGCATCTGCATGGTGTCGGCTAAGGACTGGGGTCTCTGTCCTCTTGACGCCAGCCAGCTGACCGGGTCGGGGAACGCAAGACGGAGACGGGGACACTCAAAACTCGATGGGCCCGGTTCACCAGTGCGCCCACTTTTGAGGCACGAGCACAACCAACGCCAAAATGACGGCGTCCGTTGTGGGTTACCGCGCTCCTGGGATGGGCGACGGGGCGACGGAAGGACCAGGCAAGGCGGGGGCAAACAGGAAGTGGGAGCCCGATAAGCGAGCAGAATTGAGGTACTCCAACACAACGGCGGCTCATGACCACCGACGCTGGACTGCAGTGGCGCACAGTTAGTCCTGGGCTAGTTCACACGGACGCTGCATTCCTTCTCGGAACGACGGATATTGCACCGCGCTCGACAACAGATGAGAAAGGAAGGTCCTCCTCATGCCCCTCGCTTCGCTTCAATCACCAGGCCTGTGGACGAAGATGGAGTGATTGAATTTTGAGGCACAGCCATGTCCATGAAGCTGATGCTGACTCGAGACAGCAGCTCTTCGAAGAGTCCTTACTTCAGGGGCCGCCGGCGATACGGGCTACCAGATTGATTCATCTCGGAGACGGGCACCAAAAAAGCACCGCGAGTGAGCCGGCGAGCACGAACACGGACGCTACGGCGCGGGTTGTGGGTGGGTAGTCAAGTCTCGAAAACCCCCTAAAAATGCCAGAGTCTAGAACCCCCCCCCCCCCCCCAAAAAAAAATCTATTTCCAACTGAGGGACAGCGCCATTCGTGCAATCCGTCGTTTGGGCAATGACTCTGTTCCTGCTGATACGACGGAACGAAATAATGAAACCAGCGCGTCCAGGCACACGGCGGGATGGCCTTGCGCTCTGGCAGCGCTCTGGCAATGCCCCTCACTAGTTTTTCGATGCCTCTCCTGCTCTCCTCGCCTCTGCCCTCAACGTCATCTGCTGACCCGGGAACACTCGCACTGAAAATCAGACGAGCTGGAACAGAGGTCGGTGCGGGGAACCGCCTGTTCATGAACGACAGAGGGTGGGTGGTGCCAATCTGAATCTCAACGAGGTTCAGGAACCAGTCAGCCAGTCTGCATGCTGACTTACTTGCTGCGCCTCACACACCTCCGTAGCCTCCATTCAGAACCTGCCAGTCAGCCAGTCGGCGATTTATTGGCCGGGCTGTAATGCGTCCTCTTCCATCATCCTCCGTCGGTCCGCGCATGGTACAGTGCGCGTGTGTTCACGTACTGGGGGAAACCTGGAGTTGGCCCTGCGTGTGTGGTGTGGGGTGTGGTGCAACAGCACCAACCACTTTGCACCTAGAAACTCTAATTTTCCCTTCTCGCTCCGGCATCGACACACCCCTCCCAATTTTGGACCGTCTGCGATCTGTTGGCCCCTTTTTGACTTTGCGTTGGCGTGCGTGCGCTACGATGTTGGTGCATGACACCTTCGATTGTTCTTTCCGGCTCGATGCGCGTTGTTAACGATTGCAGGCGACATCACCCCAATCTCCCAACCGCTAAAGAAAGACACTTTTGCACACCAAGAGACACGAGCCCTCCTCATTAGTCGCTCTGCCGGTCCCTGCAGCACGCCTGAGCGGGCACATCACCCGCGTTGATGGGCGGGTGTGGGCTTGGAACGTACACTCGTCCCCATCGTTTGGTCCCTCGTGGGTAGCCCATGTGTCTGGGCGCTTGGCAAAGCTTAGGGGTCTGCGGTCCGTCTGCTGCCCTGGGGAAACGTTCTTGGCGGCGTTTCTTGTGTCTCCGTCAAGCTTCACTCGGCGAGAAGAAGGTTCTCTTCTTCGAGATAGTTCCCTGGGATCGATCCATGAGTGGATTGCGCAATCGCTGTGCGCAATCGCTGGCAGATCATGCTTTTTGGTGTGCTGCAAGCCGACGATACTTTGCAGCGAGAGTGTCATGCTCTCCATCAAACCTCAGCAAAGAAGGTACGTCGGCAATAGACTTTGTCAGGTCTCAAGTGAGACAGCAAGAAGCCGCCTTGGCCCTGGAAAGCGACTGGCTTCGCGTGGCCGACAGACGGCCGAATTGATTGCGGATTGATTGGTACTATGAGGCTGTTGGCTCTGCTCAAGTGAGCGGTGCCCGTTAAGACACTGTTCCACGAATCATTCCAGGTCCGGAATATACGATTCGTATGAGGGCGTGCTGCGTGCTGTTCCACATGGACAAAACGCCATATTTAGCACGCATGGCCCAGCTGGCCCGGGAGGATATCTAGAACCCCGCCACGACTACGGTCTTGGTGTGCTCTCATAGCAAGCATTGGCACCGCGCTTTTGTGCGCGGCGTGCAGCTGCGTGAGGCAGATCTGCTGGGCACGGCGCACGTACGCCCAGCCTGCAGGATCTAGAAACCGTCCCCGAAGACTCGCAGCTGAAGCTCAAAATCTTGCTGCATCGCGACTTGGGCTGCAATGCACTGCAACGGGTGCAGCTTCAGACACATCCGGCCGCCGATCAGGAATGTGGAGAGTTCTCGAAGCCTCCACCACACCGAACCCCCGAGTTCTTCATCGCAGCCGCCGCTGCCAGCGTCGCACAACCGGCAGAGTCGTGCACGAGACCTCGGCGTCTGTGGTCACGCTTCCCTCCGCCGTGCAGGGCCCGGATGACAGAACTGCTTCCGCAATAACCACCAACACAGGTCCACGACTGCAGAGCCGTGCCAGTCGCCTGCTAATCAATAAATTCCCAAAACACCGAAGTCACACCATATTGGGCAGTCGCATGACAACCAACATGCTTGCTCGGTGAGAGACAGAGCGGCCTGAAGCCGCCCACTAACTCTATCCGCGACACCTGCAGTCCTCCTTGGCTTCTCATACTGGGCGACGCCCAACGGCACACGGCCCTGCGTCGCTGTGGGCTGGAAAAAAGATTACACAGGACAGTCGCTCAGACTTGATATGCGTCAAGCAGACGTCGTCTTTGCTTGTTCCGTCCGGAAATCGAGATCGTCCTCTGCGGTGCTCAGATCGATCTGCCGCCCAGGAAAGTCTATTCTGGGAGGATAACCCCCGGGACGGGCAGGCCAGATTCTGTACGGCGAGTCGATCATCACTAGGTGGGTAGTCGCAGGCTTGCGTCCTGTGAAGCTGTTCTTCTAAGCTTGGGACATCCAGACCCCTCGTCATTCTACTTCACACGTTCGAATACAATGTCTAAGTATAGATTTTGTTTCTGCTTTGGAGGGACCATTGAGGCTGGGCAACTGATCTGCGTGGCTCTACGTTGCCAGCTGAGGCTTGTCGAGAGGCTTCGCGGCCTTGGGATGGCTGTGTCGGTTTAGTTCCAGAGGCAAAATAAGGGCGGCGCCGCATCTCCGCACGAGAGTTCGTGAGCGGCAGTGCCGGCCCTGACGGGCTCAGAGGTGCCTGCACAGAGAGGGTTCGCGGCCATGGGATAGTGTTTGTCTCCTCTTCGGTGTGCGCATCCAGCCAGTCCTGTCGCGGGCGGGACAGGAGCACGGGGCATGGTCCTCCTCGTCACGCCTGCACAGTCCTTGAGTCATATCGTCGGCACTTTGTCGGCGCCGTCAAATGGATATCTGGTTCGAATCGTGTTTGCGCAGCTATGCATTTGTGCATTGCATGATTCGCCGCGTGGAAGGGGCCGGAGATGGCTGTTCATGTCCACTGGTAGCAGTGATCACGGGGACACTGGTCGTATGTCACTGAGGATGAACACTACTTACCCCCTCTTTTGGCTACGGCAGGCACGTCGCGCCTTTGACCTTCGCGCGAGGATTGAGACCATCTCCAGCGGACGAGCCACTGCTGAGGCATAGCGACCTGACTGGCTGCTTTGCTTTACTGAGGCCCCACGATGTAGGAGCTGCGAAGCATCAATTTTGTGACGGGAGTTGTGGGATGGACGCTGTGGAGGTTGACTGACTTTACTAGACATTATTGACTTGCCATAAAGGATGGTCTGGAAGCTTTGTCGACAATTCTGACCCAATGTGGGATCAGCGCCTGTCATCTATGTCGCCGGATCAGATATGTGCTTTCTCGATAACACCATACATGTTCTCACGGATGTCTATCCAACACCAGCGGATGTTAATTGCAACTGCGATCCTACCATCTATATTTGACGCTCTGATGAGTCTTCAAGGAGAGTGACTCCTCAGGGAGAATGAGTATGCAAGGAGAATATGTCACGCGCTTGTTGCGTTGCACAGTCATGCCCGCATTCACTGTTATCCATGATTACTCACTCCCCTGTGTACTTAGGTACTGAATAGTCGTCTTGTTCATCGAGGCCAGATGGACCACGGTCAGGCACGACCACAATGCGACATGGCATGCCATTCCTGCTTATACCTGGTCCAAGGGTTTGGGGAATTCACCCAGAATTGATCGCACACTCAGTATACTAGCAACAGAATGTCAAGCCTGTGAAGTCATTCCAGTTGGGCTGGCAAAAGTCGACCGAGTTGCACTCCTGTTCCTCTGGCCCCTGGATGAGACCTCGACAGTGTCGACAGCAGAGGCCCAGAATAGAGTATGTATGGGGAGTAATGACACTGAGCATCGTGTAAGCAGACTTGATCTTTGAGTATGCAAATGTCTTCTCTCTTCCTCGTCCCATCATAGTGAACAGAAACATGAATGAAATGCCGCCTTTTGACCAATAAATCATCTGCACGAAGCTCACTATGCCGCAGAATCCGGGGAGAACGAGTCCCGTCTAGATGTCAAGGCCGAAGAAGCCATGGCTCACTGTACGATATATCTCACGAGGGGTAACGACAGATATACACTCCGTGATGACTTAGCCAGGGATGTTTATCCATAATCACCACATAGGTCTGTTCTGTCTTGGTTGTATCCCAGACAGGAAACACGCCGCTACGTCCAACCATGAGGGCGAAAATCCTGCTGTTGGGATGACAAGGTTTTGAGATGAAGCTATCAATGGGGCGGGAGACGCTGCCCTCCGGCGGTATCACCCAGTCAGTCTTTTGTTCTTATGCCTCCGTACGTCCCCCCGAGCACGCGCTTTTCCCATCCCGCGGCCATGTCCTTCCTGGAAGGGAGCTGCGCCTCGTCAGGGGAGAAAAGGTCTGAGATACTCACGGAAGCAATACCTAGTCCCTGATGAAGGCCGTGAGCCGTGTCGGCCGTGCTGATCTGGCGAAGGCAACAGCTGTATAATTAGAGCACTTTCTGGCCCATGTTGCTCTAGATGCCTTCTAGGCCGGCCATACCACGGTGCTGGCGTACTTGCTCCCGGTCGAGCGGTGTCTCGACAGACTGCGCGCAGAAAGCGAGCCTGCCAGCGGCGGGCCACAACGGCCTGCTTCTATATCACGACGCCAGCATCTTGGGGGTTTCCATGATGGCGGTGACGGTGCCTTTCTTTGCCAGCAGCGGTGGAACACCCACAGTCCGGCGTGGTATCCGCCCCGATGCTTGGGTGACATGACGCTCCGCCTACCAGTGAAAGTCTGCGCGTGCTGCGAGAGTAGGATTTTAGACGTGCTTGTCTAAGGCCGTCTATAGCGGAAATCACTGCAATTGTCTACAATATACATTGTCTCTTGTCCCACTAGGACAACCGTTGTCGTTCCGGTTTAGTAAAGAAACTCAGACAATACAAATAGTCTATATTCAGACGCGCGATCTGGCGAATGATCGTTGGGCTATCCGTGCATGCCTGTTAAGCACGCTTGTCGGCAACACATAAGGTATCTGTAAATGAAGAGAGGAAAGAGCCGAGGCCGTGGACGCATGAGAGAGTCTAACATCTGCTTGAACCCAGCTCGGCATTGACATGCCGTCCTCTGCTCCATTTGGAAAAAGTAATGAAGCATACCTTTGGTTTACGTGATATATTGATAAAAATGTAGAGATCCCAAAGCCTCACTTGAGTATGTAGCTCGTATAGACAGATTCTCGATCTCTGAGCAGGTCATTGCGCTTTGGAAAGGGACCAGGTGTAGTGTAATTCTTGACAGTCTTGCTTACTGTCTGTACGATTTTCCTAGACGAGCTCATCTTGAGCAGGCCACATTGGCCAAGCTACACGCAGATATTTGGGGTCCATGCGGGCTTCAAGGCAGACTCTCATCAAGGTGTGAGAAGCGACAGTCAGGCAATTTCGACACGCGGTCTCAACGTCTACATTTTCCATTGTAATTTGGTGAAATTTCAAAGTCGTGACGTGATCGATATGCGAGCGATAGTCATTATGCGAAAGGTGACAACAAGAGCTAGGGCACGCATCATCGTAGAAGAATGAACGCGTAGGCGTTGTCTACACGAGTAACGCGCCCAAGTCACCGCTCGAGCAGACAGCCTGTGCCTCACTCCCGAGAGTGCTCCTTCTTACCCACGCCCCTTTCCAACAAGGAGACTGATCTAGACCCGATAGCAGGCGCCCTGGAGGGCCGCCAATGACGGCGTGGAGGGAACCCGGAGCCAACGGCGCCCCGGGCGTGGGTGGACAGACCGTCCCGTCGGAGTGTCCTACAGCACCGGGATCGGAACCGAATCTACGCTCGCCATGCTCGGTACCGGTCTGGGAAGGCTAAGAAGTCCCTAGCGCTGGTGCCATTTTAGGGCGACCAAGTTCCCGGGAGGCGGGAGGCCGAGATCTCCATGGTTTGGTTTCGAAAGAAAATGTGCTGCGTCCAGTTACCGGCAGATGGGCTGGGCTGATTGAAGCCATGATCGCCCGTGTGCCAAGCTGGAGGGAGAGCCACATGCCCGCCGGCCTGACCAGTGATCTTTGTTCGACCCCTCTGCCCCTTCCACGTTCGTCGCTCGTGGCTGGTGGCACCGACTTTGAACAAGTTTCACGTGCCCGTGCTGGTCTGTGAAGCTGGTCCCGGACCGCCGGGCTTGAGAGGGGCGGGTGCCCGTAGGCCGGAAATGGTCCTAGTCACCCATGCGCGGGGACAGGACACCGTGAACGAGCACGCGAGTAACGGCAATGGAAGCAAGGGAAGCCTCGTGGGCCGTGGCTGTCATGGCTCCCTGAGGCACCAGGCGACGATCCTGCAGCTTGGGCCAGGCATTTGCCATTGCTGCCGAGTGTCCAGGCTTGCGAAGGCCGTGTCAGTGCTGTACTGTAGTGCGTGTAGTTCTGCTATTTCGATCGAAAAAGGGGTGTGCTGTATATTGCTGCTTGCTTGTTCATATCACCAGCGTTAATGCGAGCGCGACGGGGAGTGCAAAAAAAAGTTGGATGGATTATGTCTAGGGTTTTATTACGCTGGCGTGCTACGGGTGGACGAATTGGGAGACAGGCGGCAGGGGTCAAAAGATTGGGTGGGTAAGGGCTTCATGCGGTGCCCCACCGGCTGCCACATGTGTACCGAGAAACAACATTTGATTGTTTCAAGTCTGGGAAGACCCCCAGAGAAAAGAGGAGCCGCGGAAGGGGACAAAAGCATACCGGCTCCCTCCGCGAGCAAGAGGCCCCGTTGCAGAATGGCCCGCTTTGGCATTTGCGGGCGGGAACGTCAATTTCTCGCACCCAAGAAGTACCCAGGTATGACCCTTTCGACCCTCGGCGCTCGAAAAAGAATGGTCCTCGTTCCTTGTCCTCGTAATGGGACAGTTTGGGCTCGGAGATACAGGGACCCAAGGGGCCAGGGGAGCCAGATTCAGAGTGTGGCGATCGTCGTGGGCACAGACGAGGACTCGGGAAGCAGGTTGCAGCAGTCTGAGACCAGATTGATGACACCATGCAGCGGACCATCCAGTGGCACTCGCTCACTCAGCTCAGTGCCTGCAGAGTTGCAGAGAGTCCTGTGTGCCACAACCGTACAGCAGCCCGTAATATGGCCGAGGCTGGCCTGTGCCTCTGTCAAACATTGCTTCAGCTTCAGGTCCAGCTCAGCCCCAGCTCAGATCTGTGGCCCTGGGGAGCTGTTGCTGAAGCAGATGCCTAGCAGGTAGAGGGTTGTTTACCTAGGTACCTAGGTACTCTACCAGTCTACCAAGTATGGCAACAGTACGATATGGACGTAGATGCTGTGTTCATCCTCTGCTCCTGCTCGCATCATTGCGCACGTGCCTCAAAGTGGCCCTTCTGCCAAATGCCACCACGTAGCCAGGCTGGGCCAGCACCTCCTAGCACTCCCGTTCCTAGTGTGGTGCCGTACCTGCGTGTTTACCTGCACCCAGCGCCACTCACACAGGATGAGATAGTGGGCCTTGCTGCAGGTCGAATTGGCCCTGACCCACGGCCACGGGCATCCCCATCCACATCCACATCGTGCCCCCATCAGCTGCAAGCGGGAGAGCTCCAGCAGGTCCGCCGTCATCATAGCTGCGCAACCAAGCCCAGACAAGTCGTGCAGAAATCCCCAGCCTAGCCCGGTCCCGCGTCACTGGTGGGCGGTCGAGGAACAGTAACCCGTGGTCGAGACCACACTTCGCTCGCTCTTCTTGTCTTCCTGTCCTTTCACATCGAGGCTATAGTCGACGGCCGGCGCTGCGACGGCCAAATTCTAGCCTGGTGCCGAGAACGTTGGATCTCCAGCCCCAAACCCGCCAATCGACCACTACTGGCCTCCGTCCCGTCTCTGTCACGCAAGCCTGTCTTTCCAGCCCAGTCTCAGCGCTCCGCAGCCCGCCCAACTTAAACCCCTGAGCCTTGTTCCATGTTCTCCCGCCCCTTGTTCAGCCAGCCAGCATCCGCCAGCGCCAGCGCCAGCAACAAGGTCACTGCACCGGCAACAGCAGCACCACCAGCAACACAAGAATCAGGATCCAGGATCAGCATCAGCAGCCTGCGCTGAGGGGCACCAGAAGACCACTACCACAAACTAGGCCGAAATTCTGGGACGTCTGGCTGTCTGGGCTATTCTCTCTGCCTTGTTCTTGGCCCGCACATCAGTCAAATCAATTAATCGATCCTTCTCCCAATCCAACCATCCATCCGTCAATCCGTCCATCAATCAAGTTACAATCTCTGGGTTGATTCAGCCGCCCCCGGCAATCACAACAATACGATCATCGGACGCATTGCAGTCTCCATACCGCCTGCGCTGTTAATGCTGTCGCTGTCGCTGTCGCGGCAGATCCTACCCGTTCAACATGACAAGACCCGAAATTATTCGTGCTGGTATGTGGCATGTGCTCGAGCAGAGCATGACTCTCTCAGCCTCCCAAGCCTCCCGCTCCCTCCCATCGCCTCTGCCACATTGTCGTTGCTTGGGCCATCTGGGGAGTTGGCCCGTCTCAAGGAGCCCACACCCTGTCACATCAGTGCCCATGCCCCCTGCGCACCTCCCGATCAAAACAATGCTGACTCTCTCGCTTCAACCTCCCTCCAGACTCGATTGATCTCCAAGATCGCGAAGCACCTTCCGCAAAGAACCACACTGCTCGACCCAGTCCCCTCAACACCTCCCAGTCAGCCAACACCGGAACTGGCACCGCACCCCACCAGGCCGAGACTCTACGAGAGGTTGCCGCAGGACAGGCAGAGGAGGAACTTCGGAGCCCCCGAGTCTCTTGGGCCAACGGCGGCGAAGCTGGCGGTGACCTACAACAATACGCAGAAGACTTGGCCGCCGGAGTCACGAGTTCCCTCACCGGCCAGTCCCAGAACGCTGGCAACATGGCCGCACGCCAGCAAGATGATCTTGCTGTCGCACAAAACGGTGGCCTGGAAACAGAGGACGCCGACTTGGACGGCGACGATGGCGACCTTGACGACGATGACATGATGGACAAGATCTCGAGTTCGCCCTCTATCGATGATGGTGGGTCTCCAACCTGTCACCTTCCACATTTCCAATCTTTACACACTTGCGCGTCGCCGTGTAGTTCTCCGGCTTCGGCATGCTTCAGCGAGGCGAGGTCTTCTTCCCCATACCTCGACCAACCTGACTACTTACCCCTCCAGCTTGCGCACCGGGAGGCAGGCAAGTCGCCTGCTGCGCTTTCCCGCAGTCGTCATCATCATCTTCCTGGCACACCCCTTGCGCACCCTGACGCACAGGCTGGCGATGAGAACATGGCGCCAGGGGACAATGGACAAGAGAATACGAGCAGTAGTGGCCTCCCAATTGGCCTACACGAAATGGAGCTCGCTCTACCAGGCACAGACGATGGTACCCGAAATGCCTTGGACGACCTCCTCGACGGAATACAAGCATTTAAACAAGACTTTGAGCGCGAGCAGGCGCCCGTTGACGAGGCCATTGGAATGGAAGATGAAGTCTGCTGCAGCGACGATTTGACTGTTCCATACGAGGGGTCCACTGATGATGATGATGATGACGACAATTTCCTTGAGTCCAATGATCCCCGGTTCATTGATTCTGGCTGGGGCGGTGAGTGCTTACACGATACAGAGGACATCGATTTCGAGCTCGTCTACGCCCTACACACGTTCATAGCGACCGTCGAGGGCCAAGCGAACGCGACTAAGGGCGACGCCATGGTTCTGTTAGACGACAGCAACAGCTACTGGTGGCTGGTCCGCGTAGTCAAGGACAGCAGTATTGGTATGAGGGGCTTTCAGGACGTTTGTCCGCTCGCTTGAGCTGAATATGGCTGACGCGCTTCATCAAGGTTATCTGCCGGCTGAGCATATCGAGACACCAACTGAGAGACTTGCACGCTTGAATAAGCACCGGAACATCGATGTAGGTTGGAAAAGCACAGTCATTCTGGGATCCGAACTGACCTGTGTAGTTGTCGGCAACCATGCTGGGTGATCAGTCTGACAAGGCCAAGAATCCAATCAAGACGGCGATGCGCCGGAGGAAGAAGAATGTTTCTTTCGCTGCTCCAACATACGTAGACTATTCCGACTTCGACTACGATACAGAAGAGGAAGAGGAAGCCGAGGCCGAGTTCTATGCTCAGCAGCAGCAGCAGCAACAACAGGCGGCGCAGCAATCCCAACAACAAACTGCCGCGACCAAGCAGACTGCTGCCGACGAAGCCGCCACTAGTGATGAGGCGGCACAAGTAGCACCGCTGAGGCCGCGGGCGCAAAAGTCTGTACAGATCGTGGATCCTGCCAATTCAGATTCGAAAGATGAATCACCCACCTCAGGCAAGGGCAACCGGACCAGCGAGGAGATCTTCGAGACGAATGGTGTGGAAGGTCCTAAGAGGAAGGCCGACGGCACGGTCAGGGATTCTTTCTTCAAGGACGACACGGTGGAGACCAAGAAGATCACCCTCACGCCTAATTTACTGCGAGACGACGGGACTGTCAGAGCATCAACCGACTCAGACAAGGGTGTGAATAAGCGCCCGAGCTTCGACAAACTCGACAAGGAGATCAGGGAAGAGAAGAAGGGCAAAGACAAGAAAGAGAAGGAGAAGAAGGGCGGTTTCCGGAGCTTGTTCTCGCGCAAGGACAAGAAACAGAAGGGAGGTGACGACGATGATTCTCTCGGGAAACGGTCCATGGACGCGGTTGCGGAAGTGCCGGAGAGAGAATCTGAAGATTTCAACGACGACCAAGACAAGGCAGGTGCCTCGCCACAGCGCAACCCGAGCAAACTGCATAAGCAGCAACCGCGAGTGGAACCTTCTCTGGCGAACAAGTCTGGAACTGTTCAAAATGGCAACGGTATGGATCTTTCGACGTTCCTGAAGGAAGGAAATTTGAAGACTGTCGCCAACGTGCCGCCCTCTTCTATGCGGCTTGTCGAGCCAGATGCCCAGGACGCACAGGAAGACGCGCAGGAACAACGAGGAGCCGACGCTGTGCGGTCGAACCAGGAGGACAGCTCCAAGCCGGCCGCGTCCAGGTCAGCGGCTCCCCGGTCGGAGAGTGTCGATGACACTCCACCTCAGGCTACGACTGCGAAGTCACGGATGCAGATCGAGGATTCGGATTCGGGCGAAGATGATTACAATGAGACACTCAGACAGATGTCAGGCTCGGGCAAAAAGACCCAAGAAAAGCCCCAGCAGGAATCACCCCAGCAGGAAAGGATACAGCAGGAGAAACCTCAGCAGGCCACACAGCAGGAAGAGCCCCAGCAGGAGAAGCCGTTCCGGCCCACGCTGCCGGGGGCATTCCCAGACAGCTACATGAGCACGCAGTCTGCTCAGTCCAACTCGACCATCACACCAGAACGAGCCCCGGAGGCAACTCAGCGACAGGACCGGTTATCGGAATCGCCAATCGAGGTGTCACCGATCACGCCTAGTGGGGAGAAGCCTCCAGCCCTGGTCGGCGATACTTCAAGCCAAGAAGATCAGTCGTCGCCGGTATCATCGCCGTCACCCGAACTGATCGACAGAGAAGAGGCGGGTGGGACACACCGGAACCAGGATTCTATCACCACGTCCACCTCGACAACGACGGTGTCAAACTGGAATGACACGAGCCTACGGGAGTTCTTCGACTCGGGCACTGACATCAGAGATCTCCTTGTTGTGGTCTACGACAAGACCGATGTTGAGCCCGTCGGGCCCGAACATCCGGTCGCCGGCACACTGTTCAAAGAACAGAACGCCAAGCTGGCGGAGATTACAACTGTAGGTCCAGGCTCAAAGAGCAGACAGAGATATGCGAACCTTTCCACTGACCGTTGGCGAACAGCAACTTGACCATATGCTCGGCGACTGGCTTGCGCGAAAGCAGCGATTGCGAGGAACCGTGTAGTGGCCCAAAAATCCCAGATACCCCTTCTTTTCAGCATTTAACGAACCACTACCATCCTGACTATCTGAACCGCGTTGACGACTTATCGCACCGCCTGTACAAAACTTTCTCTTGTTTACTCTACGATGCATCTATGACTGTCTCAAAAAGCTCCAAGTTGCAGGGGGCCCTGCTTCTAATGGCCTTGCTACATAATTCACAGGCCCGGCGTTCTTGGTGAGGGAGGGCTCGGAAGAAGAGCAGGAGGGCTTTACGAAAACTGTAATACCAACGGAGACTGGGCATATACCTCTATTGTTTTCTTTTCATTTGTTCAACGTTGCACGGCAGACAGCAGGAGGATGAAGGCGGTCTTATTTTACTGTATGATCCTCACTCGAAGCCTGCGCGTCAGTTTGGGAGTGAGAAGTCGCATTCCGTGTGGAGCGAGGGCGATGGGAGGGAGAGGAGGTTGTGCGATGTGGTGTGCCGATGACAGGCCCTTGTGGCAGGAAATCGAAGGCCCATTGACTGTTAATTCTTATGATGACTGAATGACCCCTGACGCCCCTGGTTCTTGATCTGACTTGATTGTCGCCGTGTACAAAACCTGTGGTGGCTACTGGGAAAACCCTGCAGCACCAAAAGATATCCATCAAGAGGGAAGGAAAAACCGACCGGCCATCGAGGCTGTGGAGACGTTGCCCGGTGCCGAGCTCGAGCTCCGGGCTTCCAGAATTCCAGAATTGCATCCAGCCCTGCGTTGCTGAGGCGCGTTTTGACTCTGCTTCTTTCATGACGACATTCCGCATTCACTCACTCGTCGACTTACTCGCCAATCTCTTTGAAGACTGTCCCTCCTGACACCAAGGCGCCTTGTAGCAATTCATCCAATCAAGGAGGCGACAGCTCTCGTATGCTTAATCGCCCTTTCCCAACTGCTGCATCTTCTCAGGGAGCAGCAGTCAAGGCCAACGCCGGCGGCAGCAGCAGCAGCAGCAGCAGCAGCAGCAAGACAAGCCTCTGCCTGGCAACCGAGGATCGAACGAGCAAGCTTCCAGGCGCTGGACTGCGCTCGAGCGACAGCTCTAACACCAGCCAGAAGACTGTACGCTATACATGGTACCAGGCAGAACGGAACATACGGAACAAAACACCATCCATTCATTGCTGCAGAGCACAGCAGACCCGACGAGCAACGCGAAGCCTGGAGACCGAGTTTGGAGAAAGCTCCTGCCCGCTTCTACCTGCCTTCGGACGCGCTAGCCACGAGCTACCCTGGAGCTTTGTGCCCGCCGCCGTCGCACCCATTCTTTCCCTGTGCGGGCGTCCGTCTGTTGCGGCCGCCGCAGACACCACCTCCCCTCGCACACCTTAAAAACGGCCAGCCCAGCGCCGTGCTCCCCTCCCTGCGCACCCATCACGGCTGCCCAGCTCGCCTACTATGTCACAAAACTCCCTGCGACCACCACCCACTAAACTCAAGATACCGAGGGCGGCAGCTACATACACCCCAGCCACAATGGATCCCGATCTGCGTTCCCAGCTCAACATGCTGCTGATCAATGGCGGCCACGACAAGAAGTGAGTATGCGCGCCCACAGAGCGAAGCCCCTGCCCAACCCTCCTGCCTGCCATCCAGCCTGCCCTCTTGGCCGGCCGGACCAGGACCAGAACCAGAACCAGCACCAGCACCAGCACCAGACCAAACCACCCGTCCCACAAGGCACTCGCTAACCATCCCGGCTCTTCCCCCACCCCAGGCTCCAAGAACAACTCCTTTACACCCTCAACGCACACTCGAACAACTGGCCGACACAAGTACAAAACCGAGCCCTCGCCCTCCTGCGCAGCGGCGAGGTGACCACGTTTCCCGTCCTCCTGAAACAGATCCTCGACGAGGTGCGCAAGGAAACAGCCGCAGGGCCCGCCCCCAAGACATCCTCGTCATCATCAGCAAACGGCAACGGCCCCGCCGAGTCCGGGGCGGGCAGCAGCAACAATGGCGCAGGGACAACCGTGCAGGTGAACGGCTCCAAGAAGCACGCCGGGCCCGGCCCCGGCGAGGCGTCGAACCTCAACAGGGAGGTGTCGACGTCGCTGGCCGTGCCCGCCACCGTCGTCGACGAGGCCCTCAAGGTCACGAGGGACGTACTTAAGGAGGTCGCCGAGTTCGAAGAGGAGTCCAACGGCGCCACCTGAAGGGTGAGCCAGGTTGGCCGGGGCTGGTTTCTCAGCGTAATCCTTTGGGCGCCCGCTCGCTCTTCCGCCACTGCGAGTTTCAAAGACGAGAGGAGCAGGGGGAGGGGAGAGCAAGCAAGACACACACACACACACACGACACCTACACGACACAAACATGCAAAGACCCCGGGTTTGCTTGGGGTGCCGTCGCCTCGAAGTGCTGCTGTTATGTACCGCTGCAGTATTACCGCGAGGAGCAGACGCCGAGGGATTTCAGGATTATAGGACTCAGGGCGCGCTGAGCGCACTGTCGAGAGCAGTCACGCACGACATGACGAGCCAGACCGGCGAGCTGGGCCTCGACAAGCAGTCGCCGAACTGCTGATTGCTACACATAATGCTGCCCACGGTGATGTGGTTTCGGGCAGGGAGGGGCGGCCAGGTCTCATTCCTGGGCATTTCTTATCCACCGTGTCGACGACACAGGGTGGAGGTGTATTTTGATACAGTACATACTGGGCCCTCGTTGCATAAAACCGTACGTACATACATGGCCGATGTCAGGACCGGCCCGGGGGCGCATCATCATGATTATCATCGTCACCACTACCATCATCATCAACCAAGAAAAGGTCGGGGCAAGAGGCGTTGCTAGATGGTAAAAGAACTTTAATACACTTGACCCGATTTCAGGGCTTCAAGAGGGATCACCGTACTTTCTTCTATTCGCCCCTCCGTCCCCTCGTGATCGTCTGTGAATGGTTCCGGAGACTGAGCGGCAGCCCAGGAAACACCTCGAAGGTGCCTCCCCCCAACCTCGCCCCGGGTGCCGAATAACTGTGGCTACCTGCAGAATCAGTAGCATCCATCCACCCACCCAACCTTCCACCCATCTACCCACCTACCAGCCCGCCCAATCTTGTCTCCTTCCCATTGCCTGCCCGACCAACAAGCTTCGGCCTGGGGGCCACGAGAGGCGAGGCTGTCCAACCCACCCGGGCTCTATCCTCAACTTCCCGCCTCCCTGTTCCCAGTATCTGGCCCAAATCGTGAAAAGGACCTTCTTCATGATCTTTCCCACCCGGCCGCTCGAGTCGGTACCCCATCTGAAAAAGAAACACAAAAAAGGGATACCCCGAAGGTGACCGCCCTTGTTCCGTTCCAACCTTATCACTGCCTCGCAGCTCAACACAGGGGTATTTGCAGCAGCACCCAGCCGACCCCCCTCCCTCTCATCTGCCTTTGGCGACTGCCGTCAAGGGCAGGACCGGGTGTATTCCACTTCCTGGGTGATAACGTCGAATGGGGTCCTCCAGGGGAGGGGCAAATAAGAAGAAGAAAAAGACACCTTCTCCTTCCTCGCGGACCGTCCCCGTTGCGCATAAATGAGGTTTGCTTGCACTGATGGCCAGGTAGTATGCCTGCATGGAATCTATTCCACAAGGCTGTTGGTGGAACGAATGTCCTGGCAGCTCGTCATTTGCTTGCCAAACGAGCCTGAAAATCTTCGCTCACACGGGCAAAGAAAGGCTGTGGCAACAAGTACTTGTAGACGGGGCGGGACATTCACGAATCTCACTACGCAGCAGACCACCACAGACGATGCAGGAGAGCACGACGGTGACCTGGACGTCGAGGCAATCACGAGTTAGAAAGCGTATCTAGAGTTCAAATTCGTTCATAAAAGCGAGTTTCTCATTAAGGAAATCTATCATAATCCAGATCGCCTGTGCCAAGGCAGCCAGAAAACTCCAAGATCGCAGTCTATTTGTGGAGCCATCGGCTTCACGGCAGTGGCCACTATCGATGAAGATGTCAAGCCCACCCCCATGTAGCTTGCCTGACCCAGATAATCCTGCAAAGAGGATGATTTTCCATCTACCGACCTGTATCGAAATGCCAGATGGACAGTTCGTCTCGAGTGCTTTGAGCCAAGCAGTAGCTCCCAAGCTCATCTGCGACCGCACCAACCAAAGAAACTAAAATACAGACGGTGAAGATGTCGTATGCTGCATTTAGTCATACAGACCGTCGTCGTTGCCAGCATCGCCGAAAGATTCGGCCGCGTTGGTGGCGGCAGAGTCGGCTTCAGGGAACTTGAAGTACGCACCAGGGCCGGCATTCTTCATCTGCTGAGCAAAAGCCTCGTACCGGCGGATCTCGACATCTGTGACGGAACGGCGGGCCATCTGCATCGCCTCCTCAAAGTGACGCTTCTCGAGCTCAGGAACGGGGTCCTCTGCATCGTCCTCCATCTCAACATCCTCGCCAGCAGCCTCACGAGCTTTCGTGCGCTCGATGTCAAGAGCGATAGACTCCTTGATGGCCAGCTTGACGGCACGCTGCGTGATGAAGCCCAAATCGGCACCGGAGAAGCCGTGAGTCTTGGAGGCGATGTAGGCGATGTCGATGTTGGATGACACGGGTGTCTTGCGGAGCTGAGCCTGAAGGATGCCAAGGCGACCAGCCTCATCGGGCAGAGGCACGTAGATGAGGGAGTCCAGACGGCCCGGACGGCACAGGGCAGGGTCGAGCTGCTCCGGCCGGTTGGTGGCACCGATCACGAAAACGTTCTTCTTGGAAGTCATGCCATCCATCTCAGTCAGAAGCTGGTTGACAACACGGTCCGAAGCACCGCCGGCGTCGCCGACTGAGCCACCACGAGCCTTTGCAATGGAATCCAACTCATCCAAGAAGACAATGCAGGGCGCGGCGGCACGAGCCTTGTCAAAGATGTCTCGGATGTTGCTCTCAGACTCACCGAACCACATGCTCAGCAGCTCGGGGCCCTTCACGGAGATGAAGTTGGCCGAGCACTCGTTGGCGACAGCCTTGGCCAACATAGTCTTACCCGTACCAGGGGGACCATAGAAGAGAACACCGCGAGAAGGAGACATGCCAAACTTGAGGAACTTCTCGGGGTGGTCCACAGGGTACTGCACCTGCTCCTTGAGCTCCTGCTTGACGCCCTCCAAGCCACCAATGTCTTCCCAGCGGACGTTGGGCACCTCGACAACAGCGACCTCACGAAGAGCAGATGGGTTGGAGACACCCAGGGCGAACCGGAAGTTCTCCATTGTGACACCGAGGGAGTCAAGAACTTCAGCATCGATGGTGTCCTCGTCAAGATCGATCAGATCCATCTTCTCACGAATCTGCTGCATGGCGGCCTCCGAGCAGAGGGCAGCAACATCGGAACCGACGTAGCCGTGAGTCTCAGCAGCAATTTGCTCCAAGTCCACGTCGTCACCGAGCTTCATGTTCTTGGTGTGGATCTGCAGGATTTCGAGACGGCCAGTTGGGTCCGGAATACCAATGTCGACCTCACGATCGAAACGACCGAAACGACGCAGAGCTGGGTCGATGGAGTTGGGTCTGTTGGTGGCGGCCATGACAACAACATTGGACCGGGCCTTCATGCCGTCCATGAGGGTCAAAAGCTGGGAAACAACACGACGCTCGACTTCTCCGTTTGTCTTCTCACGCTTGGGAGCGATCGAGTCGATCTCGTCAATAAAGATGATAGCCGGCGAGTTCTTCTCGGCCTCCTCGAAAGCCTTTCGCAGGTTCGACTCGGATTCACCAGCCATTTTGGACATGATTTCGGGGCCGTTGATCAGGAAGAAGAAAGCACCGGTTTCGTTGGCGACAGCTCGAGCCATCAGTGTCTTACCGGTACCCGGGGGACCAAACAGAAGCACACCACGAGGGGGCTTGATACCGATGGACTTGAACAGTTGTGGGTGTCGCAGGGGAAGCTCGACCATCTCACGAATCTGTGCCATCTGCTTTCGGCATCCACCGATGTCGTCGTAGCCCACTTCGTTGAGGTTGTTCTCCTCCTCGTCACGCTGGATCGGCTCGCCCTCGCAGTGGATGACTGTGTCCTGGGCTACAATACCGTACTCTGGGGGATCGACCTCGACAACCTTGAACTCGACCTGTCGCATACCTCCACGAGCAATGAAAAGGTCACCTTGGCGGACTGGCCGGTAAGCCTCTCGGAAATATGGGGCAAGGAAAACGTCGAACAGAGAACCGGTAAGACCCTCGACGGTGTCGGCGATCGGCAGGACAGCGATTCTCTTGGCCTATTTGGGGTGTTAAATAACATCCTCTTAAAGTTCTGGATTGATGGACTCACGTATTTGATGTCGGGGCAGGCGTGAATGGTGATAATGTCACCGTGCTTCACACGCAGGTTGTGCCGCACCACACGGTTCAGACGACAGCTGCCGTCGTCGAGGTCGTCATCACCAAGAACAACAAGCACCGTGTCCTTTCTCTTCTTGCCCCGGACAAGGACGGTGTCACCGCGGAACAGCTGGAGAGTGTCCATGGTGTTGTTTGAGAGGGCGATAATGGAGTTGTCATCGTTGACGGCATCAGTGACCCTGCGTGTTGTCAGAATGGCGTTCTACGAGAGTAAGCGTAACAGGAGATCATACATCAGCTGGTTGGGCTTCTTCTTCTTCTTGAGGATGGCGGTTGCCGTGTCATCCTCGTCCTTGCGCTCGGCGCCAGAAGCGTCCCTGCGAGAGTCAGTCAGTCGGCAGTCACAGAAGCGGGGATGGCGGGGTATGTGCGTACATCAAATGAGCCTTCTTCTCATGATGGTGGTCTGGGTTAGGTTCGGGAGCCATTTTGACTGTCTGGTTCGCAAGAGGATGCAGATGTGCAAACGGAGGCCCAGTTTGTTGGGAGCTCGGAGGATGTGTGCTGTCCGTTTGCCGATAGACGTCGGGAGCTGAGGGCTAAACGACAGTCCTGCTGGAGATGAGGATGTGTTGAGGGGATCAAAGATGCAGAGCCTCGTTGATCTGGGAGGATGGGAAATGGGAGAGAGTAGATGGAGATGGAAGGAAACCTGAGGGCCTTGTTGGAGACCAGAGGTTTGGAAATGTATGAAGGTGTGTTGTCTTGACGTTGGAGGCGATGGCGGCGAAAGCTAGGTTGGACAAGCCCCGGGCCCCTGCCCACTAGGCAGCTTCATGACGACAATTGCCAGCCGGGGTTGCCAGACCCACCTGAGCACAGAGGCCCGAGCTCGAGTCTCTTTAGACCCTGAGCAGTTGGAACCTTCTAGTTGTGAACCATTGCTGACTGTAACAGGATGGCAAACTGCAATCCTCAGCCAGAAAACCCTATCTTTAGGCCCACCGTAGCATTGTAGCTCACACTGCTCTGGAGGCAAAGTTCCCTACTCCAGGTCGATTTCTCAGCAGACACAGCATGCTAGCCAGGGGCGAGCTGAATGCTGCCTTGGCAGTTCCAAACACCACTGGCGACTTCCACAACCAGCCCGGCGTCTGCGAACAAAAAGCCATGAGAAGCAGATGATCTTCTGCGACTTCCCTTAGGTTCCTCTGCTGGATTACACCTAGAGATCCCAAACGCCACGGGTGCAACTAGGCTCAACTCAAGCTGGGTAGCTAACCAGCGGTTGCTCACCTGGACAGGATTAGCTTCATCGCCTCTTAGGATAATCCGCTCGCGCCGGCCAAACCCTCAGGACCCCTGCGACTTCGGAAGCTGCAAGGCAATTGTTTGCCTTTCATACAGTTTCCTGCATCTGCAGAGATGATTCACCGTCCTCTTCGCCCCTGCCGAAGCGCCCAGATTATGGAACGAGCGCTGCTCGGTACGAATCACTAAAGGTGGACTCAAACTTGCATGGTCTGGCAAGGTCTGGCAAGGTCATAATCGGATTTCTAGGATGATACCAATATTCAAGCTTGCCCGGTACAGTTGAGCGCATCTCACGAGTCCCATACCACAGAAGACGATGCCCCATTGCGGATTTCCTGGTTCAGTCTGCCGAGTTACCAATTCCAGCTGTCTCCATGCAACGCTAGCGACTGCGTCGAAAGCCTCACAAGTCCGCCGATCACGCAGCGAAATCCTTGACCTTCAGCGCATCCTGCTTCGACAACGGCCACGTCGCGATCTTGACCCTGTACCCGAGATGGTGGCCAGCCTCGTCACGGACAGGCGTGAAGTCTGCGACGCCTGTGATGCTCGGAGAAAGGTTGATATGGTGGTCTAGGAGGCGTTGCCCGATCAACCCGACGCCCAATCTGGGGCTCGCCGTCGCGATGCGCTCGTAAGGAAGGGTCTTGGACAGCCAGTGCTGTGTCAACCAGGTGATCGGTGGGAATCGTTTCCCCGGGTCTTCGCGGCGGATACGTTTCGGGGGTGGGCCTCTGTGTGAATCATTAGCGAGAGCTCTGCCTTCCTAAAGAATGCTGACTTACTGTTCGTGAGACACAGAAGAGCTCGCTTCGGAGGAGGATACGTCAGGAGCCAATGACGAAGAAGTATTGACCATATTGCTCTTGTAGACGAGCTGCTTGTGTTCTGGAGATGGCTTTTGAGGAGACTTTAAGAATTTGTGTTCGCTGTGCGTTCCGGAGCTACTTCGCGGTCGGTATCGCAAAGTCGGCTTGAGATGCGCACTGCATGATTAGCATCGCCAGGAGCCGCGGGACCTATATACTTTTTGCACGTCGCGAATCACTCGCGGCTGCCTCTTCCTTTGAAGCGCGGCGGCTGCCACAGCTCGAGCAGCATGATCTCATAATTGTTCAAGCAAAATGAACAGCGCTGCATCCGCAGCATCGATAAGCCATTATCACGTCGAGTGTTGGGGCCGAAGCTGACACCTTATGTGGCTATGGGGGTTGGGTGGCAGCAATAGTGCAGCTGCTCCGCCCCTCGCTTGACGAAGTGGTGGTCTGCGTTTGGGCCTGACAGGACGGTCTGGACGATATCTTTGGCCATGACTTCCGTATCAGCAACACACCGCGTCAAGGACGAGATAATCCATTTGCTGCGCTTCAGCAAAACTCTTTCAGCATGGTGGGTTCTAAACATCATTGGCTTGTGACACGCCAGGGTGCTTGATGCGGACAATCAAGTGTGACATTCAGTGTTGGCACATGGTTGTACAAGCCTTGGGAAGACGCTGCTACATGGCGTCCGACTTTGATGACCATTACTTTGCTAGAATTGCCGTCATAGGTATGTGAGCTTCAAGACCCCGTGGGCTTGACAGAAACTATCGGGCACATGAGAACGCGTGCAGGTCAATTTGCGTAGCGTCCGTGTCAACGGATGGTAATACAAGCGACTTATTCCCACATGTGTAGACGTTCTGCTATGCGCAGAAACCTTGACCAACATCGCGCTCGAGAGAACTTCTTTGGTATCCGCTCTGCTTTCGCGCATCTTGGGATCTGCCCAAATTCACGGGTCGACTACGGGTCGACGGCTCATGGTGCGCATCCACATCTTGGCTTGATCCGAGATTCTGTGTGCCTCGGGGGCCCGCTCGGGGGCCGCACGCTGCATAGCCAACGTCGACCTGCAGTGTAATTAATGCACGCCTGGGTGCGACGGCTGATCTCACACGGCATCTGTGGCCCGACAACGTTATAGCTGCCTTGTGTACGAAGCTGTGGAACTGCGTCAAAGTGACCGCGTAGTGTTGACAGCCGTGAACCAGCATCTATCTCTGCGGTGCTACGCCGATGATTTAGCTCCGGCGTCATTCATGTCGTCTGGGCGTTGCCTTCCAAGGCAGATAGGTGGGTGAGCCCGGGTTGTCTCTGGACAAACTGCAGATACGAAAGCCGATCATCAAGCTTCGTTCTGTCAACCTCGTCTCGGGTCCTCATGTTTGGCCTGCACAAGAATCATCTGGGCCTCACATTTGTCGTCGATCCTGTAAGCCCTCCGCAAAACCTGGCCCATCCTGCGAGCTTGACAAGCGACCCAGATCCCATGCCACCACGAGCTCAGAGGTGCTAGCTTTGCGAAGCCGAAACATCTCAACCCAATGGCGCTGGAGCAGACCGACCACGACAGTGACCAAGCCGTGCATGGTCGTGAGACACTCCAGAAGACAAGCGAGCACCGCGGAGACCCTCAGGCATGTGGCAGCAGGCCAGCATGCACGGCGGTGATCTCCCAACCGCGCCGTTGGTGAGCTCGGCCTGCTTTCGCCGCGTGCCACGGCCTCCGAGGAGACAGCTGCGCGGGGCAGCTACAGTATTGTATGTACCGCAGTACTTCGTACAACTGGGGAAGATCCACGCTCGAGATCAACGGCATTGGGGGCCCTCCTCCCGGGCAGCCCCACGATCCCGCACGCCTGATCCACTCTGGCGCACATGGCAAAGCCTGAAGGAGCGCAACTGCATCGCAACCTGTCTGTTCGGGCCCTCGTGGTACGTCAACGTCTCATGCAGACCCTCCCCACGATGGGGGTATAGGATGGTTGGCTGGTTTGGGTGGGTGACATATGACGAGGCTGCGCTCGTTTCCCTGGGCGGCGAGAGGGAAAACTTGCTTTGGGCCTTACTGGCCGTCACCGCAGCCGATTGGAGGCCGCGGAGGTGACCTCGCAGCTGCTAAAAATGGAGCATGCGGGAAGCACCCATTGGCGACCGGAGATCTGGGACAACCAACAAGCATGGCCAGTGGTCGGCCACGCATCAACTCACCTGTGGCGCTGGAAACCCCAGGACCGGGCGGACCCAAACACATACCCGGCAGGTAGGACGACGAAGGAGGGCACGAGAGTTCGCGTTAGGATCTCACGAGCCCTGTTCGGGCGTCTCCCGGCGAAACGCTCTGGCCCGCACAACCTTCGCTAATCAGGCGAGTCTTTTGCTTCGGCCGCCAGAGCGGTAGCCTATCTGCCTGCTAGACAGACGATGCAACATCCAGACGGGTTGGGCCCTCGCGAGAAGGGGGCCGCTGACGGCTGGTTTGGTTTGGGGCTGCCCCCTATGGCGTTGACAAGACTCGTCTTTGCCGGATGCAGCATTGTGCGTCATTGGCGGTCTCGACTTTTCTTTGGGCCTTTGGATGGATCCATACCCACACGTCAATCAGTGATATGGACGGATCAGCGAGCGAACAAACCCCTGGGACAGAATGCTGCTGCATAGTAACGGTACCCTGAACAGCAAAGCTTGGGAATAGTTCCCGGGACGATCCCACGTTATTGGGCTCTGTGGCGCGGCACTGCGGCAAGCTATCCCAGGTATCGTCCGTCACCCACCAAAGATGCCTCAATTTCCCCATCTGCCCACTAGTAGATAAAGTGATCTGGAACATCCGCAAAAAGCAATCACGATCGCTGTCAGCCATGGCCTCGCGGGGTCATGGAAGCGCTCACGATCGTATGATTCGGGCAGCTCAGGCTGGCTGGCTGCTGGGCAGGGCTGCTGGGCCACGGCACAATGCACTTCATTCAGCAGTAGTGCGCTTCGACGGTTTCGACGGCATGGGCCGCTGTCGTCATGCCGTAATGACAACAAATGCGGAGGACTTTGGCCGGGCCTCTTGCTGTTGGAGCGCACGAGGCTCGGCCTTGCACCCTGCTCGAGTATCACTGCATCGACATGTCCCAGGGGTGGGATGGAATCTGGACCTCTTCCAACGTTCTAAGGCTAAGAGGGAAGTGGAAATAAAACCCGTCGATCTCCCCTACTGCTCTGGTGTTGTTGCTTGAGGTCTTCCATCTCATCTCGCAAATCACCATTTAATATAGCTAGCTACCTTTGGGCCTTTAAGGGACGCGTCGCCGGTCGCTTGGCAACGGAATGAGGGAAAGAGCCTTCATGTTGGAGGGCGCCCATCAGTCCTCGAGGTACATGGCGCGCTCTGCGATGGCATCACACGCTCACACGCAGCTTACATTAGGCCGCAATGTTATAAGAGGTGATATCCACCAAGAGGTAATCATATATAACCTATGCTGTCAAGTGATATACATGAATACTAATCGCTAATTTGCCAGGAACCCTGTGAACTGTATGGGCAGCAATTTTCGAGAGCGGCGGCTGACGAGTTTGTTCTGACGATGGACCTGTACACAGACAAGTCTGGCTATTTAACCTAGATTTTAAGCAGCGATCCCTTGTGGACACATGCTGGGGATCGGCAACAACACCGTCACTGCATGCTGACGGACACTTGTACGGAGAGAAATTAACGATGTGACGGCGCCTCGTCAGCCAGCAGTCGAGCTTGACCTCGAACTCGAGCGAAGAATCGAGTCCGGATGTGTTTTACTCCTGGTCTCGAGAACCTCGACCGATTTGCTCTTCCTTTGCCTGGCAGTTACAGCCACTTTCGCGGATCCTAAACGCTAGTGCAGGTACCTGGACCTTAAAGAGAATAAGGGAAGGCCGGCAGAGATTGTCCGTTGTTTCCCTGGGGCCCGCGCGGCAGGACGTAGGAGCTGGGCCCATCCTACAAACGGAAACCTCCCTGGCAGGCTTTCCTTTGACCACCTATCCGGACAACATGATAGAGGCCATCGTCTTGTGGCAGGTTGCAAAAGGATGGAGGCAATGATGTACCCAGGTAGTCAAAAGTGTGTGTGCTAACTTTCGAGGTCCCTGCGTCGTGCGTGCGATGCAGTGCCAGAGACCCAAAGAGGCTTAGCTGGGGGGCATTCTAATAAAAGAGAGAGAGCAGGGAACAGACCTCTCCAGGGCAATCCTTGGCCGGCCAGAGTCCAGACAGAGAGGATGTGCCCATCTCGGAGTCGTACTGTGAATGTGTATGTAGGCACGTACCTAGGCTTCTGTGGAAGGCTGTGCTGTGCTGTGCTGTGCCCATGCTGTATTGACCTGCTCGAGTCAACTGTAGGTACATTTATCCTGCCGTTGTTTGACTTTACAAATTTGCTTTCAAAGTCCTCCCACCTTGGAAAAGTCCAGAGCCAAGTTGTGAGTTCATACCTGCAAGGACGTCAAGTTTACCTACCACCTGGGCAGGCAGGTATGTGCCAACTCGGGCAGGTAGGGAAGCAGATCACTTGTGCAGTACGCACAATGTACCTAGGTATCCTGCTGCATGTACATTATCACGGTACCGAGCAGCCACGGTACAGCACCTGTGGAGCCCCTGTGGGGCCCATCCACCAGCCCTCTGCCCTTGGGTGCTGGCTGGTCATCCGGGCCTTGACAGAGCCCTTCCTACCACTCTGCCAGCCTGCCAGCCTGCCCAGTCCACGACCTGCCCGCTCCTCCCCCTTCAGCGCCCGGTCTGGTCTGGTCTGGTCTGCGCCTAGCCCACCTGGCAGTTGGGCGGCCCAGAAAAACACAGGGGTATCCAAGTACCCCAGGCCCAGAGCACCCATGGACGTCACTCATCACTGCTCCAGCCTCCAGCCTGCCTGGGTCCTCCCAAGCGCAGCAGCAGTAGCAACAGCGAAGCGAAGTGTGCAGCGCAGCAGAGCACAGCAAAGCCCAGCCCAGCCCGGTGCGGTGGTCACCCAGTCCAACTGAACTAACTAGACGTCGGTTCGCCCATTTCCCTCCACAACACGACTTGCACTCGGTCGCTCATCTTTCGTGACCACAATCCACTCCTTTCAGCCCAGCCTGCTGCTGCTCGCACTCGCACCCCACGCTGCCAGATCGATCCAAAGCTCTCGTCCCGCTTGCACGCACACACCACAACGAGAAACCGTCCTCTGATCCAATCCTGGCTTCAACGCTGCTGCATCGGGCTTGTCTGTGTCCCTGTGCTGATCTACGGCACTGTCAGCACGGTCGTCCTTGCGCGCCGTCACCTTCACGATGACGTCCGCCGCAAACCCTCCAAACCCCCCCAATATTCACCCTCCGACCACTGCAGCTGCTGCAAACCACGGCGGAGGGCCAACAACTCAGCCCCCCACCCCAACTGCTTCTCACGCGTCGCCTCCCAGCAAACGAGATCTCAAGTCGTGGTGGAAAAATTTCAAGCTCTCCAAGCATGAGGAGTCACATGGTGAAGATCCCTCCACTCCCTGCGCTGCTCTTCTAGAACAATGGGTTTCTCTTCCGGGGCATGCTGTAGCGACGACTCTGGTAGCCTGTCGTCCCTGGAACATGTCTCGCAGCAGCACACTCATCCAGGCGGCCCTGTCGCACCTCTGCTGCTCACGCCCGCCCGCAGCTTCATCTCCAGCCCTGGCTGGCTGGGCACCGTCTCGCAGAGGCGCATGACGCGACCGCGCGCCTCCTTGAGCGCCTGCTCGCACGGCATCCCACAGACTCGCCCATCTCTTTATGTTTGCACCATTGCGCCTCCAAGTATGGCCCTGCTGACTTCTGCAGAAATGAAAGCACCCGGTATCTTCGGGGTGCCGCTGCGACAGAGCATCGTCTACGCGAACGTCGCCATATCGCTAGTCGACGACCACGGCAAAAGCTATATCTACGGATACGTACCCATCGTGGTCGCGAAGTGTGGGGTTTTCCTGAAAGAGAAGGGTACGTACATGTGAAGTCGCCCTCCATAATACGTGATACAGTGCTGATGCAGAAATACAGCAACAAACGTCGAGGGCATTTTCCGGTTGAATGGGTCCGAGAAGCGTATCAAGGAGCTCAAACAGGTCTTTGACTCCCCGGACCGCTACGGTAAGGGCCTCAGCTGGGATGGCTACACGGTCCACGACGCCGCGAACGTGCTTCGCCGGTACCTCAACGATCTCCCAGAGCCGGTTGTGCCGCTTGAGCTCTACGAGAACTTCCGGGGTCCTCTGAAGGGCGCGACCAAGTCGGCTGTTGGCGATGCCGAGGGACCGCAGTTCATCGACGAGTTCGACGTCGACGCCGCCATCATCAAGTACCAACGGCTCATCACACAGCTGCCTCCGCTGAACCGACAGCTTCTGCTCTACATCCTCGACCTCCTGGCGGTCTTCGCAGCCAAAGCAGATGAGAACCGCATGAACTCGCAGAACTTAGCAGCCATCTTCCAGCCTGGCATGCTCTCGCATCCCAGACACGCCATGGCGCCAGAGGAATATCGCCTCAACCAATGCGTTCTCATATTCCTGATCGAAAACCAGGACCACTTTCTGATCGGAATGCAAGGCACTGCTGCAGATGAGAAGACGGTCCAGGAGGTCCAGAAGGGCACCCCGGTCATTAACGCACCCGCGACGCCCAGCTCATCTCGCAAGTCCGGTGTTCATAGATCTGCGTCGAACGCCAGCGCGGCTGCGGAAAGTATATCTCGGGATGGTATGATTCGACGTAACAAATCGACCAGCTCAAGACACTCGCGCGCCTCCAACGGCGCCCCAAGTCCTGGTAGTCCGGCCCTTACGTCAACACCGTCCAGCGGGCTTGGTAGGAGTAACACGGTTCCGTCCAAGAGGTCACCGGCCATACAGTCTGGGAGATTTGCGCACATGAGGAATGAGGGCGGCGCAGCGCCCGTGTCACCATTGACTCCCGTGGTCGCGTCGTCGGCGAACATCCCAGCTCCCCCCACAGTCGAAGAGGTGGCAACGCCCGAAGCCAGTGAGCACGCAGATCCACTAGCCAGCAGGAAAGGTGGCTTGACCCCTGGATACACGGCAGAACGAAGTCAGGAGCGCCTGCTCGAGCCCAAGCCAGCTCCCGAGGCCGCGACCACTCCGACCAAGGAGAGGAATCTGAGCAGCCTGTTCCAGCGGTCACCGACGGAAAACAGCGAGAAGAAGCCGCCTAACAAGCTCCGGAAAAAGCGCGTCCCAAGCACGAACCCCAGTGCAGCAAGCTCTGCCGCCTCTCTTGCTCATTCTAGCGCGGTATCGCCCACTGCCGAGACGTTCAATCCGATTGAGAAAATGCAGGAGTACCCGCGCCAAGAAGCCGAAGAGGCAGCGCAGGACTTATCGAGACCGGAGGCCATCGACACGCCGTCTGAACCGACCCCACGAGCTTCGCAGATGCCTTCAAGCGGGCATCTGCCCACCGAAAACGTAGAACACGGGCTGAGAACCCATCAATCGCCACCAACATCACTGCACAGCTCATTCAATGAGGGTTCTGATATCGGCGGTGTGGAAGAGCCAATACCGTCTATCGAGCAGGTTGAGCACGGCGAACAGCAGGAGAGGAAGCGACGATGGCGATTGTCTCGCAAGAAGGAAGACCTGGGCGAGGCTCCTGAGCCTGCCGTGACATCGCCTCGCAGGATCGGATTCAACAGAACTGCCGAGACCAGCAACAGCTCGGTCGGTACCGACGTGAACAAGCCTCGGCACAGTTTCACGGGTGAGTCATCCGAGCCGACCTTGGAGGCTCACTCCAGCCTCGACTCGGGCAGCAGAGACGCGAGAGATAACAGGGAGGAACCGAGAGGCTTGTCGGGATGGATCAAGAATAAGATGCGGGAGGCCAAAGAGAACGCCGGGCGAACCAAGTCTCCACCTGGCGACCGCGGATCCATCAGCTCGGCTCTTCCCGTGCGTGGAAAGAGCCTCGACATCAAGCGGCCGACCGAGGCAGAGAAGGATGCCCCTCAGAAGGTGCAAGAGGCTAATGCATCTCAGCACTGATGTGCGGGCTCCACTTCGCGCACCAATCTGGCCATGAATAGGATATGAGCGTCAGCTGTGGATGTACAACTATGATGTACGATTTTAATGCCCCTCTTTGGTTCCCAATCACATCCGGAATTACAATCATGGACCCGATTTTATTAATGTTTTCAATCTTCACTTTATGGCGGTTGGTTCGGGAATCGCCAGACCAAGGCAGGGAAATCATGCAAGAGATCAAGACAGCCATTTTGAAAGAGCAAAGACCACACAGCGAGAGGCACGGGAGAAAAGGCGGCTAGTTTCCTACTGGAGGACGGAGCACGGAGAGACGAGAAGAGGGATCAACTTTTGTTCGAACCTTGGGGTCCAAGCCTTCACAATGTCGTCCTGTAAGGGAGGTCTTGGGAGAACGCCGAGGGCCACTATACCGGCGACGACACATGTTGAAGATACGACCTGTTACTACTGCTGGTGCTGCTGCTGCTTGAGGATACCCTGGTTTAGTTACCTGCCTAAACGCGTTTGGGAATGAGAAGGACGAGTATTATGGAGCACAACCGCCGGGCCGCTCTCTCATTGTTACTGAACCTCAACATGCTGCTGTTGCTGCTGCTGCTGATGATGATGATGACTGACTGACTGACTGACTGACTGAGCTCATCCTAACCATCCAAGCCGACGACCATACTCTGACAGCCACGTGTGCATCTACTCCCTGCGAGACGGGTCGCCACGCGGGTTCTCGGTCATCAGCAGCCGCGTGGCCGGCTTGCAGCATAGGGGGCGCCAATCTCGCCCGCGTCGCACAGAAACTTGGGACCGGGGAAGAGAGAAGGGAAAGGCCTCAAAGAGATTTCTTGTCCTTGCGGCGTTGATAAAGGTGGCTGTGCAATGGCAAGAAGCCTCTTCTTCCTTCTTTCTTCGAGTTCCTGTTTGTTGAGGTCCACGTAGAATGTCAACAGTGAGGCTATTGCCGTCCTCGAATTTTTTTGGAGGGGAGGGGTATCAGCGAGGCCATGGTGTGGCCCGTGTACTCCCTCTCACATCTTTCGTACGGACGTGATGATCTCCCGTTGACGACGCCCAGAAAGGTAGAGATTCGCCTTGCCTCGACGACCAGTCCGACGCGACATGGGAAGCCCAAGCAATTATTCCCCCCAACGTGGGCACTATACCGGCCTCCGTCTCGGCGGCGGCCAGGTCCTGGGGGTTCTGGGGTTGTTGCAGTAGCGCGGGCCCCTTCCCCACAGGAACTAAGGCTGTTTAAGCTTGAATCTATGGGACTTTCCCCAGGTCCCTGGCATCTTTTAGAGCGAACTCGGCCCGCTGTCTCTTGTGTGTTTCTCTCTCTCGGATATGGGCTAGAAAGCTTGCCCCTAGTATACCTCGGTTATGTGCGAGTGAGGAGATCTTTTCGGGGACGAGAACGAATCGAAGTGTCTGTGCCTCTCACCAGCCAATTTTGGAGTAATCAAAATGATAAGGGCGAAGAACATGGATTCGCGGTGTGGCGGCCGCTCCAAAGCGACGTTGACATCACCTACAATACAAATGACTGGGTACAAAACGAGCCACCACCACCAGCTGCCGAACCCCGCCGGCAGCCATCCTTTGAGATCACTGTGTAGAAGTCTCATCGCGGGTGTGGCAAGTGAGATTTTAGACCGCCATGCCCAGCGACCGGCGGGCAACACGAAGCGGCGGGCCCGGGATGACCTGGGAACGAACGGGTGGGTAGGCAGGTAGGTAGTCGCCTATCACCTACGTATGGAGCAGAGCAGAGCAGAGTAGAGTAAAGCAGAGATGGGAAGCCGCCGCTGTCTCACTTTGAGAAATATATACGTGTCACGGAATTCCGATGTTCTAGCGGTGTTCCCTCGTACGCCCCGTGGCACGGTGGCACGGTGGCACAGCGGCGCACGAGGCGGAGACAAACCACGAGATGGAGCTGCACCCGCCCGTCTTGGTTCGGACGGGAGACGGGATGGACGGTTTTTTTTTCTTTCCTTCCCCCCTAGCCAGCGAGTGGATTAACTCGACCGATGCCAGTAGGAGGGCAAAGGGGTTCCTGGGAGCTATGCTCGATTCTTGGTGATTTTGAAAGCGCAATACCACTGAGGTTCAATGTTGAGACCATTGATCATTTACAAACGTCAAAACACAAATCGCTGTGCGCCTGTTGAAATATTACAAGATACCCAGTAGTAAGTGACATCGTAGCTGTGGAGAGAGCCAGACTCGATTTGGTTTGGCGCTGGGGTAAGTAGGACGCGGGCTGGGCCAGTGACTCCGAGGACGGGGTCGCCTCTCTCTCTTGTGTGTGGACCAGGCTGACCAGGAAGTGAATCAAGGTAGGTCAACTTGAAGGAAAAGGCTGGGGCGGATTTTAGGTGACTAGACCGCATGCAAGGTACCTTACCTCACTTGTAAGCTATTTATCTTCTTCTGTCATCCCGCATCGCAAGCCGTCACACGCCTTTTTTCTCCGTCATCTCCTCTTCCGCTCCATCCGTAGCAGCGAGTTTTGTGAGGCCTTCGTCTGTCTGCGCGTGCTTGACCTCGACGTCGGACCTTGAGTACAAGGCTCTGCGATCATGTTCACCAAGAAGTCCCGTAAGTGCCGAGCTTGTCCGCTCTCGTTGTGCGATCACCATTATGCATGGTAGGGGTATATGCACGGGTTATTCACGCTCCCTGGCGATACGGATCATTTCGCCGACTTACATGTCATTTTATGAAATACCCCAATGGGATGACCTTCCATGTGATAGTCCCTGAGAGCAAACCTTGGAACACATGGCCCGACCCAAACAATGCTGCAAGGAAACCATGGCTGATTCGAACTCACAGCTCCAGCCCCGGCCGAGGACGGCGGCATTGACGTCCGCAGCGATGGGGTCGGGGTCAAGGAGGGCGGATCCCCCAACGGCCTCTACGCGGGCGACAGGGAGGCCGGCTACTCGGACGACTACGACGAGCTCGGCGTCGCCTGCCCGCCGCACACGACCGAGAGGAAGCTCATGGCCCGCGTCGACCTGCGCCTCCTCCCCTTCATCAGCATCCTGTACCTGCTCGCCTTCCTGGACCGCGTCAACATCGCCAACGCCAGGTCCTTCCACCTGACCGACGACCTGCGCCTCGGCGGCACCGAGTACAACACCGTCCTGGTCATCTTCTTCGTCCCCTACGTCTTCTTCGAGATCCCGTCAAACATCCTGCTCAAGAAGCTCTCGCCCAGGGTCTGGCTTTCGTTTTGCGGCATAGCCTTTGGCTTGGTCACCGTGTTCCAGGGCCTGACGCAGAACTACTCCGGCATCCTCGCTACGAGGTTCTTCTTAGGCATCTTTGAGTGCGGAATGTTCCCGTGAGTGAAAATCCAGATCCCACCAGATACTGCAGTGAACTCTAAGCTCACATTTTCTAGCGGCTGCTTCTATCTGTTAGGAATGTGGTACAAGAGAAGCGAAGCACAGAAGCGCTTCACCTTTTTCTTCGCCTCGACCAGTCTCGCTGGTGCTTTCGGCGGGCTGTTGGCCTCCGCGATTGGGAAGAGTGAGTTGACCCGGCCTGTGATGCGAGCCTTTCTTCTTGATGATTTGCTAAAATAATGTGTCTTTACTCAGTGGACGGACTCAGGGGCTACAATGGCTGGAGATGGATCTTTATCATCGAGGGCGCTATCACAGTGCTCGTGTGTATAGTCTTCCTCTTCACCTTCCCGGCCTTCCCAGAGCAGGCCAAGTGGCTTACAGAGCCGGAGCGCGACTACGTCAAAGCTCGCCTGCGGGCGGACCTGGGCCACAACGCCGCCGAGCGCAAGATCACGCTCCACGACGTCCTCACGGTGCTGCGGGACCCCAAGGTCATCGTCGGCGGCTTCATGTACTTCGGCCTGATCGTCCCAGCCTATGGCTATGCCTACTTTGCCCCGTCCATCATCGGGGGCTACGGCTACAGCCCCATCGAGACGCAGCTGCACAGCGTGCCCCCCTGGGCCGTCGCCTTCGGCTTCAGCATGCTGGTCGCCTTCGCCTCCGACCTCGCCCGCCACCGCTTCCTCTTCACCGTCGTGCCCATCCTCGTCGCCATCAGCGGCTTCGCCGTCCTGCTGACCGTCCACGACCGCACGAGTGTCAAGTACGGCGCCCTCTTCCTTGTCGTTATGGGCACCTACTCGGCTATGCCCGTTATCGTATGCTGGTTCAACATGAACCTCGGCGGCCACCACCGCCGCGCCATCGGCTCCGCCTGGCAGATCGGCTTCGGCAACATCGGCGGCATCATCTCCACCTACGCCTTCCTCGCCAAGGACGCGCCCTTCTACAAGCCGGGTTACAGCATCTGCATAGGCTTTATCTGCCTGAGCTTCGTGAGCTGCTGCGTCTACGCCGTGCTCATCACGTGGGAGAACCGCAAGCGGGACAGGACGGTGCGCGCGAACCTGACCGACTACGAGAAGACGGAGCTGGGTGATTTGAACCCTGAATTTAGGTACATGCTCTGATCTAACGGGCAGGGGAATCGGTCCTCAATTCGCCGTCATGTCGCTTTCTTAGTATACTGGGCGTACGTTCTTGGTATCCCAGACGCATGTCCTAAGCATATTAGATAAATACTACCGCAAGAGCAAATATTGAGCCGGCGGAGACTTAAATAAACATCACATGACCCCTAAATAACTTTGGTATTCGGCACTGAAGACTACGTTGAGGCAGGACGTGAGGAGAAGTGCTTGAAGTCTTCTACATCAGTATGTGGCATAGTGATTCCTATGAAATCACTCAAAAAGGGCCCTAAGCTAATCTGGATATACTCCAGTATCCCAAACGGCCAGGTACCCTTCTTTTCTCTCATCGTCGCTGAACAGTCCGTTCCATGCTCGCCAGACCCGCTTCAGCTTTACTCCCATGTCTGCGCTGTCAAAGAAGCCCGTCAAGGCCACCTCCATGCTCTCAAAACCAACAATGTACCGCGGCATCTCACCACCTCGGCCTGCAACCCCAACCCCAGATTGGCCCTCGCCCCGTAATGGCGGCCACATCTCCCCCGCCAAAAAGTCGACGCCCCACCGGTCGCTGGCACCGAACTCGTGAAAGAACCTCTTCGTCTCGTCCATGTAGGACTCCCGCTCCGCACTCCCAGGCGCTGTCTGCAGGGGAGGCTCACAGGTCAACGCGCGCGCGCGGAGAGATGGATAGACGAGATGTGAGCGCCAGGGTGTGGTGTGGCACGGGGTCAGGAAAAGGGCGAAGAGCTCATCGGTCCCATTGCCCATGTGGGACGCTGGCGGCTGCGCGAGGCTGTGGTAGTGGCTGAGGACGGGTTGCTCAGGATGCAGGCCCAGACGGTCGGGATAGACTCGTTCGTACTCATGTCGAAGGAAGTGCATGACGGATATGGGCGCGGCGACGTGGAAGAGGGAGAGGTACGTTGCTATGACCAAGTTGACGGAGATGAGACCGGCAAGGAGGGCGGTCCTGCTTTGGGATGGCCGATGACCTGGAGCGGCGGAGAAAAAGGAGGCGAAGGATGGGGCCGCGAGAGTGTGCAGTGTTGGCAAAAGGGGATAGATGAAGCGGACTTCCTTGTGTGACACCATTGACAGCACCGCAATGGTGGTGATGACTGTGTAGGCTAGCGTTCTGAGAGTATTTGCTTGCATCGCCGTGGCACCTGGAGTCGATGAGACCGCAAACTTATACAGACCCACGAGCGCAAACGGCAGGAATGTCATAGTAAGCTGGGTGATGCCTTGAGAGAGGTAGTAGTGCCAGTCCATTTCTCCATAGAAGACAGCGAGGTCTTGTGTCAGATTGAAGTGAAGCCAATGATATGGTGGGAACGTCCACTCGCCAAAATAAAGACGGTCGGAGACAGCAGACAGGGCCAGACCTGCACTTCCGCACAGCACAGCCTCCCGGAAGAGCACCAAGGCTACCCTCAAGGTGATGGGGCTTTTCCCACGGAGCGTCAAGCGGCTGAACGCTACCATGACTACAGTGCCCCAGATGAAGACGTTGGTCGGCCTCAGGAGAACCGCAATCGCGGCAAGGAAAAGAGATACCCGAAGGCTGGCAAGACGCTCACGCCTCGCGGGGGAACCACCTTGGGCCTCTGAAGCATCGCCCAGTAATTCCCAGGGCCAGTAGTTCAAAGCTGCTATGGTAAGCGTCATCTCGAGGGAATTCGAGAAGGATCTCGCGGAGCAGTACCACTGCCACGGGTTGAGCACGGTCACACACAAGGCAGACCAGGCGGACCTGCTGCCCTGGCCATAGACTTTCTCAGCGAGCTTCCAGGTGTACAGGTCAGCCAGTACTGCGAGGCATGCCTGAGCCAGTTTTGGTAAAACCACCAGTACGGACGCTTTGAAGGCAGGCAGGCATGGCAGCACATGCATGACCTTGTCTGCGGCAGCATACGCAAGAGCGAACAGAGCTGGGTGAAGTGAGGACCGCAGATGATATTGCCATTCCTAGAACGAGTATTAGCAACAGGATTCATGTAGACCCGCAGGCCCTTCTCCAAGCTGATGAAGATATACCCAAGTCAACCAGGCACCGCTATGGGGCCCAAAGGCGAGGTTCCATGCCGGCTCGAGGGCTTGAAAGTATTCATCTGGCTGGAAGAAGGTGCGCCCCGTACACAATGCGTTCAGGGTGCGCAGCAGGAACAGGCCCGCCACGACGAAGAGTGGCAGTATGGAAAGCCCATGCTGAGAATGAAGCTGGCGGGCCTCATGAGTGGACATTATCAAGGGGCTAGGTAGATCATGAGTGCTTACTCCTGACTGTCTGCACTCAGATAGTCGAGTGTGGTTGAAGACATGCAGCCCCTTTCCTAACCCTGAATTCAAGGGTTCGAAGGGGGGTTGCGGTTGTTGTCAAATTGGCCGATGGTGATTGGCAGCGACATTGTTCACCTGCTGCACTTTCCCCTGCAGCCGGAGCCGCAGCGAAGCGTGGGGGAGATTGTGACCCCTCCATCCCGCTATCGGGCCCAGCAGCGCCGTCCAGACTAGACTGCTGCATCATTGCCTGTAGTCTACCTGTCTGTACTGCAGGTGTGTATGCTGGCCCAAAAAAGACGGCATCAATTGGCAGGACCAAGGGCACTTCTGGGCGAGGCTTGTGGTCAATTGATCAATTGAGAGACACAGGCCTCTGGCCCCGGCTTGAATCATTCGCCAGTATATGCAAGCGCATCTCATTATTCATAGCGGCGGCTTGTCTCGGCTCCTCCGCAGTGCGCTGCCTATCTTGTGACCGCAGAATGACAGGTCGTGTGTAATACCAAAACCAACCTCACGGTTATACTTGCACTTAGGGGTCTAGTGTGCCGCTCTTCGACAATCCTGTCACCGCACAGTCAAACAGGATCCAGGACGGGGCTGCGAGGCCTGCCTCCTGCTGGGAAACCTGGCCTCATCAGTCTTACGACTATTTTAGTCTTGCCGCCCCCTCGACCCCCCTTCCTCGACAATCCCGTCTGCTTTGTTCTTCTCTTCTCACCACTGTCGCAACACGCCAAGGTCCCTTTCCCCGAGAGACCACGACAACCCCCGAGATCGAAGGGAACAGCCTTACTCACACACTGCATATTGTTGGTCGCACACACACGTTCGACCCTCCCAATCTCTCGTCGTGCCGTCCCAACCCCACGACAGGATCATACAAACCTCAGGCCGAAGCCAACATGGCACCTCACGCGGACAAGGACGTCTCTACCACCAATGGCGCGAGCAACGGCGCCTCAGGCTACCATGCCGCCTCCACCAAGTCTGCCATTGCCGCCGAGAACCAGTTCGCCGCGCACAACTACCACCCCCTGCCCGTCGTATTTGCGAAGGCCCAGGGCGTCAACGTCTGGGACCCCGAGGGCAAGCACTACCTCGACTTCCTGTCCGCCTACAGCGCCGTCAACCAGGGCCACTGCCACCCAGAGCTGATCAAGGCCCTGACTGAGCAGGCCGGCCGGCTCACATTGAGCTCTCGCGCCTTCCACAACGACGTTTTCCCCGTCTGGGCCGAGAAGGTGCGCTCCGTGTTCGGCTATGACATGGTGCTGCCCATGAACACCGGCGCCGAGGCCGTGGAGACCGCCATCAAGATCGCGAGGAAGTGGGCCTACAAGGTCAAGGGAGTGCCTGAGAACAAGGCCCTGGTGTTTTCCGCCACCGAGAACTTTCACGGACGGACGGTGAGTGCTGCTTGCGACTGAGCAGCGTGGCTACAGTCTTATGTATATGAAAACGGAGACAGCGGGATCTAATCACACCAACTCTAGATGACGGCGATCTCGCTGTCTGTTGACCCAGAGTCACGAGACAACTACGGCCCATTTGTCCCCAACATCGGAGCTTTCTGTCCCACCACTGGCGACCCCATCCGATTCAACAACGTGGCGGACCTGGAGGCCGTCCTCGAGCGTCACGGCAAGGAGACCGCGGCTTTCATCGTCGAGCCCATCCAGGGTGAGGCTGGTGTCGTGGTGCCGGACGACGACTACCTCAGCAAGGTTTCCGCCCTCTGCAAGAAGCACAACGTCCTCTTCATCTGCGACGAGATCCAGACAGGCATCGGCCGCACCGGCAAGATGCTCTGCCACCAGTGGGCCGGCATCAAGCCCGATCTGGTCACGCTCGGCAAGGCCATCTCCGGCGGCATGTACCCGGTGTCGTGCGTCCTCGGTGACAAGGAGGTCATGCTCGTGGTCGAGCCGGGTACCCACGGCTCCACTTACGGTGGAAACCCGCTGGGCTGCGCCGTCTCCGTGCGTGCTCTGGAGCTCATCGAGGAGGAGGACATGGTCGGGAAGGCCGAGAAGCTGGGCAACATCTTCCGTGATGGTGTGGCAGCCTTCAAGTCGCCGCTTGTCTCCAAGGTTCGAGGCAAGGGTCTGCTCAACGCCGTTGTCATCGACGAGTCTGCCACCAATGGACGCTCTGCGTAAGTCGATCCCCTAGATCCACAGGTGGAGAATCAGGCGAGGTTTGGAGCTTCCGGGGGTCAAGATGCGCAAGATTCGCGCCGCCATCCTCCCTAAATTGCATCTTCGTAAGGAGACGGCTGACCGTGAAACAGCTGGGATCTTTGTATCCTCCTGAAGTCCAAGGGTGTTCTGGTAAGTCATTTCCAAATGTTCACCGGTGGTCCGTTTGCTGTCAGCCCTCATGACCGCCTGGGTCCTCACCGCCTATCGCGCATGGGCCGCTGCTATGTACAAGGCAAACTGCAAAAAGCAACAGAGACTAACGCGACGTAGGCCAAACCGACACACGGTAACATTATCCGGTTCGCTCCTCCGCTCGTAATTAGCGAAGCGGAGCTGCGCAAGGCCCTTGACATAATTGGCGAGGCCCTGAAGGAGCTCCCTAACGCACAGAAGGCCGAGCATTAAGTGGAGATAGCTGGAATCCGGGGGATGCGATGGAGCCTTGGTCCGTGTGTCACCAGACCCTGGCTCCGTTGGCCAGACGGCGGACGTCATCCAGCCAACGCATTAAGACATCAATCCCTACGGGCACCGTTTACCGCCCTGCTAGCTGATGGGAAGGACTCTAAGAGGGGGAAATCTACTGGGCGAAAAGAACGTCTTTCTCAGCGGTGGGGACAGGAAACGGTAGGGTGTGTCGTCGTCAGCACCTGCGGCTCTGCCTGGAGTTCTCCACAACCCCTGGCACGGCTCAGCAGGCAGCCGGCGGACCCCTTGAGCATGATGACGCGGGTTCGATCAGACTCGTGGTTGCTATAGGCAACTGGAATCAGGAGGCTGGTTCGTGGTATCCCAGGACGGTTTGGGAACGGACCAGAGTGTATCATGGGCTGGCCTCGGTAGTTGCCTTGGTAGGACAGATAGACTTCGCCAGAATTCTAAATGACCATACCACCGAAGTATACGATCAGAATGGGATCATCGTGACAGAATGAGCAGCAACGCTCGTGTTTCTCACCAACTCAGTTACGTTAAGGGCCTGAAGAAAATTTAGCCCTGTTGGTGCGAGACTCAGGTCAATAACTTGGGAAATCGCATTTTCCTGAATCTGAGAAGCCTGGGTCGCTTGAGAAGCCACTCATATGAGAGTAAACTTACCTCACGAAGTAAAAGGTCATTCATCTTGCGGCTCCCAGTATATGTACGCAAAAGTCGATACAACGAGTGCCCTTAATATGATTATACTCCCAAGTTTTCATTTTCCCTGTAGCATACTTAATTGTGTGTTTCCCCTGCCACGCACACTCTGACACAATACTGCTTCAAGTATCCTTGAGGGAAAAGTATTGCAACTGAGTACCACCGCCGAGTATACTATACATACAGTCTTGCGGGGAAAAATGTTCGCATGTGGCCTTCAACATGACCTTCCACGTGAAGCCCGAGATGAACCGCCTACTTACAGCAAGACCTCTTCGCAATATCTACAGCCTCGAGCGCATGAAGAACCCGCAATTGCTCTGTGTTTGGACAGACGTTGCCAGTCATGGTTGTTGGAATGTCAGCTTTGCAAGTGGTAAAAAACTCCGTGGGATCGATTCTATGGCCACTCTATGTGGTGACAAGCCAGAAATCGGAACACCTGCCCTTGAGAATCACATTATCATTTCGTGGATTTCAGGCAATGACCGTATCTCCGACAGTGGCAGGGTCGTTACCTTAATCATTGAAGCCTTGGGACAAGTGTGAATCTCTGACACAATGACCGAGTTGGAACCTCTGGGCTCCATTGTCAGGATGTGATTCATGCCCTCCGTCAAGGTATATAAATCGTCCTCGATTACACTCTCTTGCCCAGAACGACAACCACATCCTCAAGAATACTCGAAAACACCAAGCCAGAGCCCGATCAGCACATCAGAATCTCGCGAAATCGGCAAAAGCACGTCGCACAAGCACAATCACGCATCATTACAACATTTAGCACATCAAATACCTATCCCACACGGACCAACTTTTGCAAGGATTATCACCAGTAGACCTCGCCGAAGATGTCCCAGCCTCAGCCTCAGCCTCCTCCGCCTGAAGGCCCTTGCGGCAATTGTGATGGGCCACACAAGACAGAGCACTGCTGTGCCCCTCCGAAGTGGGACCCGCCCAAGAAGTGACGGACCTCAAGTAAGACCCCCCCCCCCGGACTGCTATCTACCTGAGTAGAATGCCGCCTGGACTTGTGTTGAGCAAAAGGAAGCTGACATGACTGAACGATAGACCGCCTCATGGTTAACTTCTGCGCACCGTCTCTGTCGGACTGTCCACTCTTGCTGAAAATCAAGGAATGACATCTTTACGGACAAGGTGCTGATATCGTATTGGAAGAATGGGCCACTTTTGGTCAGGGAGCTTACAGGGGATGTGCGCGGGGACAGACTTCTCGAATAAGAAGTAATTTGATATCATGGAGACTCAATTCAAAATTCCTTGATAAAGCAACGAACGATATGAAGCTCCCATAATGTTGTTTCGAATGAACATCTATTGTCCTTGTCACGTGTTTCGCCAATCGACAAAACGGAGTGCGAGCAAATGCTCACGAATTATCTCATGAAGCCCTCAACAAAAGGACAGACCCATTGGCCAATGGATTTGTTCCCCATCTAAATAGGCTCCTCCTCTAAAATCGAAAATTGGTGATACTAGGCACTCATATCAAAGTCTCCAAATACTTGATATTCTGCTCAACTACTATTCGGGTTGGAAACAGCCCTAAGGTCCTAGTCTCATACAACTACAAATAAATGTCAACTATGATCCATGATACATATAATCATCTCATATATCGGCAAATGGCTGCACGTAATTACTCTGGCTGTAATTATTCTCGTGCCGCGGCTCCCTCTAATAGCAGGCCAGAAAGGGTTAGAAGGATTTGCCGATAAGCAATGTTACAACAGCGTACAAGTCAGCACACCATCGCCGTGATCGTCCCACAGTGCAGCACGTTGCACTGTAACCAAACAGCCGTGTATAGTAACAGAGCGGTGCCTCAAGGCAGAGCCGCCCGTCCTCACCGGAATACCCATTTGGGCACTCTGCCGTGGCGCTACATCACAAGCCAAGGCAGGCAGCAGGCGGCCCCAGCTCCACTCTGGGAGTGGAATAACTCCCCTCGTCTGCCTGTCAGACCCGTCTTCAATCAAGGGTATCTTCTGAATGTACGTAGGCAAACATACTAGTGGTGTGTGAACGACTCGTCACATTAGCCTAGCTGCATAGCACAGGTACTGCATGTACTCACACACACATGTGGGAGGCGGCAGGCTGCTGCTCGGCCTGTCAACGTTAACAATAGGCTGGCTGGACTGGCCGGGCTGGCTGGGTGGCTGAACGGATCTACCCCCCCCCCCCCTCCACCGGCGTTTGACGCTGCAGTAATGCATTTCGTGCATGCAGATACTTTCTTCTCATCGTGCCGTTCAGGCCAGTGACGGAGTCCGGGGAACGGTAGCTCGCCTCACTAACAACGACAACGTCGCGGGGGGGTTTGGGTGTGCGTACATGAGTCTTTGTGGTGCGCTTGTGCGGGAATGTGTGTGCTATGGAATGGTTGCTGGGGAGTGGGATGGCTCGCATTAGGACAATAAGACTCCCACACACAGCGATAGCTGGGAGCAGGATAGTAGGCCATTCCTTGTTCATTCCACGTTGGCGAGGTGACTCCTGGTTGGCCGTGCTTGTTGCCGTGAGTCCTGCTAGGCAGCTTGACAGTTCGCCAAGCTGGGCAGTACCTGTATGGTCCGTCGCAAATGTATGGGACGTCGACGGTCTGCATGCCCGCCTGGGTGCCTGCACGGAGGGGCCGTAGAGGGTGTCCGGTCGAGCAATGGAGAACGAACACATATCCAGGGTGCAATGGGGTGCAATAAGTATATGCGGCATGGGCAAATAGCGAACCTCACGCTCTGCCAGCGGCAGCGCATTCTCGTACTGACGGAGCTCTTTCACCTGATGTTGGGGACCCACCAATGTCAGCGCGTCGATCACTACAGCAATCCGGCCTGTTCTTCAGGAGGCGAGAACTTCAGAGCACATCAGAATTCGGCAATGACTCGCGAGTTATTGAAGCTGGTCGGTCTTGTAGGTTCTTGATGTGAAAACCTTGATGCACTTGCTGCATTCAAATCTGACTCGAAGGCGGAACGAAACTTGGCTAGTGCAGCCGAAATGTTCTCGAAGCTTGGATGGACTGGGTAGCCGTGTCTACCTCGTTGTTCGCGTTCCTGAGGGTGTTCGCGCTTGACTGAGAATCTCTAAGGATGACCGTCTCGAACACATCTTGTGGGATTGGACGCTCAATAAAATACAAGGAGATGAGGAGTGGACGTGGTATCCGAGGAATACTGCTGTATATCCAGTGAAAGATGCTGGCACGGAGGACTTTGGCCCTCAGACGGTCGATTCTAGCCGTTTTGGCACCAAGGATGGGGTTGGACCAGATGCTGGTTGACTGCGGATCGGTGCAGAAGACCAGCAGGAACCACAAAAGCAACTGAGACATTGAAACACCCACTTCTGCAGGACCCCAGGGGCACCCGTGCCGGTGAGGCGAGGTGGGCCTCGACTTGGAAGAAGTAGAGACAGCTGTCTTAAGAATCTAGGGCAGCTCAGACCAATAGCGCGAGAGAGACGACCCGGGATCCCATCAGGTGGTTGGGCCCACAGTAGGTATGACGACAGGAAGCAACTACACTTGAGGCCAAACTGGGAGGTGATGCTGGACGCTGACCGTGCTCGCTCGTGGACAAGCCTCTGCTGATATGGCGGGAGAGCGCGCTCTCCATCGCGCATGCTTGCTCCTTGGCCGGTCGGCCATGGAGAGTCATGATGCGGCCGTTGTTATCATTGATGATTAGAACGTTGACGCTTGGCAGAGCTAATGGGAACATGCGCGGCGCCTAAATGCCGGATCGCCGTGGTGGTTGTGTGCTATGCCTGCTATGCAGTACAGAGCGGTAATGCTAGTGCTCTGTGTCATCGAAAGGGATCTGCAGATGTGGTGGGTTGTCAGGTTGTACTGCAGCCTGCCCAGTCTGCTACTAACAAGCATGTAGACATTGAATAAGCGATCCACGACACTAGGCATCCGTTGAAGCGATGCTTGCTTGATAGGCACCTCTGTGGACACGACGGGGTCTGCTTCTGGTGCTGGCTGCTTGCTGCATGAGAGAAGCGCGATAACATCAACAGCACAGCCCGACAAAGACATGGCAGGGACGGTAGCCTCCTTATTAGTCGATCTTGGAGCCGGCGTTGCGGTGAAGACAGCTTTGCTTCGTATACGGCGGCTCCCGGTCTGGCACACAGTTTATTGAGCCGGTGCGCCCGACAGCAAAAAACCGGGGGTCGAGGTGATACGGGTAGTGAAAGCTGGACACAACAGGTGCGATCTCGCTCTTCAGGGTGCTGCCAGCGACTGCGATGGCTGTGTCACAGACTCACAGGGCGCAGGACATGCCTAGCATGGTGCTTTGGCCTGGCGGAAGGACAGCCAGGGAGTGCAGCAACGCTGTTGTCCCCCTGTGCAGTTGGCATATGACAAGGCCTCGGATGGTTGATGGGCGAGGACATCAAGGTGACTGAGGTTGCATGGAGCGAAGGGGAGGATGAGCTCCGTTATCGCTGCAACGCTGTTGCGCCTGTTGTTTTGCTGGGCGTCAAGGGTCCTGGGCTGGTAGTGTGGGGCTGCTGTTTGCCTGTTTGTCCCCGGAATCACCCAAGGCGAGACGGAATCAGCCCAGCCGTCCACAGGACATCCAAGTCCTAGCGTGGCGAGTATCGGCCGTAGGCCGAAAGCATAATAGACCATGAAATCGATGAGAACACCATTGAATGGTGGATGTGCAGCCTCGATAGGAAGAAGAATGGCACAGTTGAGAAACGGAGGAGGAGAGCTAAGGTCCACCGCCTGGGGACACAGCCATGAGTGGGCTAGGCCCTTGAGGAGACGGACGCTGTCAAGGTTTGACAACGTTAACGAAATGGTCTGTGAGAAACACTCGAGTCGAAACCGAGCTGAGAGAGCTGATACTGCCCAGGTTGATTGTTGGTGATGAACAAGCTCCAGAGTTGCTGGCCGGCAATGGCACTGTGTGTTGCTGTTGTTACAGTGGTTGCAGGACGCGCCAGCTTATCGTGACATGCAGGGTGGGGGAGCTGGCTTATCGGCCCCAGCTCGCCCAGCCGATGACTCCCCCCCAGTCGTGGGCCCCTGCAACCTGGAGGCTCCTCGATCTGGACTGGTCCGCCTGTTTGGCTGTCTGTGTGGCCCGTCTGGACTGTTTGGACTGCTCTGACTGTCTGACTTCTGGAGGAGGCATCCTCTGATCAGGCAAAGTCAGGTCGGGTCGCCTGAGACCAGCCGGCTTAGCGCCCGTCTCATGTTTGATCAGCCAACAGAACCACATGTGTCTGTTATCATCCCCATCTCCTTGACTGGAACAGCACAGATTAGTACTCTCACCATGGTCTAACTGCCACTGGTACTTCTGAACTCTACTCTACAAGGGGAGGCACGGGAGCGACGGTGCAGCAGAGACCCCCCTCACCCCTGCCCACTGCCCACTCCCCCATGCCCCATGGCCCCTTGCGCCTCTCCCCCCGGCAGTGCCAGCCAGGCGAGCCAGGGAGTCACACCTGCGCAGGTGGTTGCAAGGATGGCATTGGCCACCCGTCTCCCATCATTGGGATCACGAGGCTCCGGGTCGCCTTCACCTGCCTCGCTCACCCGCCGCAGAGCTCAGCGCGGTTGTTTCTAAGACTAAGGGGCATCGGGGCGGGCAGTGGCATCTAAGCTTCTTCAGGTGTTCTTGCGTCGTTGGGCTGATTTCTGATTAATGCCTTGATAGTCTGTATTTGGACCCGGGGCAAACAGCTGGCGCCCTCACCCGAGGCTGTGGTGTGCCGTGCTCTGCGCGTGTGTACAGATTAGATGAATGACTCCTCATGCACGCCTTTCCAGCATAATAACATGGCCAGCACAGTACATAATTAGACCTATAGTAATCCACTTGTACGACTTTCCTGGTTCACCTACGGCGTGCGGTACTCAAGACTCACTCCCCCCAACAGTTCCATCCACCCATCATCCATCAATCAGTCAGTTAGTCAGTCAGTCAGTCAGTTAGCTAGCCAGCTAGCCTATCAATCAGTTGATCAATCGAGCCTCTCCCGTCTGACCTCTCACTTGCTTCTTCTCCTCAACCCGCCGCGAATCTTCTCCCATCAACTCACCAGCTGCTGTTCCCTTCATTGCTGGCCACCCAGCGTCTATCCTGTTTCGCATCATTCCCAAAGGCACTCGCCCTCTCTCTGAGTCATTCCTTTGTATTCGGAGATCTGCCTCTCAAACGAATATCTGGTTCCCAATTGATTTGCAGGTAGGATGTGCCATGTCTGCGCCATGTCGCGACATCCTGACGTCTTCTCCCAGCACCGTTCCGTTTATTACCGTGCACACCGTCGCTAACTGGAGACCCCCCTCCCACCTCTGCAGGCCAACAGATAGTCACAGGACGCTGTCACAGCTTCGACCGGATTCCCTTTGTCGAGGCCCCCCGTTTTCGACTCTCAACTCCCGCCACTTGATCCCCACGTTCTCGTCTCGACCGGCTGTGTCTCGAGGGCACAAAAGACAGACCGCGTGCCTTGGCAATCGCCTTCACCGTCTCGCGCGCCTACCAGCCTGGCCAGCCTATCCAGGCTGCCTTATCCGGCAAGGCCCTGACGCTTCAGCCCAAGGGCACCCAGGCCCCTGTCTGTTAGTCTGCACCTCTCAACTCCACATACCTAGGACATAGCGAGGTACCACCTGCTGTCTTGCTGCACGCACGTCCTGCCCTGGCCTGCGCCAACAGACAGCTCCACCTCACCCCCCAGTGCGTGCCCACCCCAATCGCCTCTCCGTCGGAAGCATTGCATTGCATCGCATCGAATCGGATCCTTGCCTGCCGCCGTCACTCTGCCCATCGACCTCGCAGCAGCATCATCCAAACGCTCTGCTTGCCTCGCCTTGTCCTGCCTTGTCCTGCCTTTCATTTCTCTTTTCTCTTCGTCTTCTTTTCACATCCATCTTTTTTCTTGAACTAACAAGCCTCTTGGGGCTTTCTTCTCAGACAGGAACCAACCCATCCTATCCACACCTATACCACCAACCACCCTACATGTGTACATGACGACAACCACAGCCGCCCTCGAGTCCCTACCCCTTTAGGCCCACGGGCTACCCAACACAGCTATCTTCCTGTCTCGTCAACCCCCCCCAGGAAGATATGGCTTCGAAATCCTCCGCTTCTGGGCGTTCGCGGCCCCAACCCGATGCCATGAGCCAGTGGGCCGTCGGTTCCAAGATCGGGAAGGGCAGCTTCGCCTCTGTCTACGTTGGTACCCACAAGGTCAGCGCCTCGCCTTTTCTATCGTAGCTTGTGTCCCTGTCTGCCCGTCGGGAGTGACAGCGCTTCTTGTTTTGGTCGTAGTTGGGTTCTGCGTCACTGTCTTGCCCTTCGCGCAGTACCCGTTCGTTCGCCGAGGCTGTAGGATGAGTCGAGACTGACTTTCTGTGTTCCTCTTAGAGTACCGGCGCCGCTGTCGCTATCAAATCCGTCGAACTGGGGAAGCTCAAGGGAAAAGTGAAGGATAACCTTTACTCTGAGATCAAGATCCTCGAGAAACTGCGCCATCCTCACATCGTTGCCCTCCACGAATGCGTCGAGACGCCAACCCACATCAACCTGATGATGGAATACTGCCTTCTCGGCGACCTGTCGCTTTTCATCAAGAAAAGAGATATGCTCTCGACAAATCCGGCTACCCACGACATGGCACGGAAATACCCGAACACACCCAACGCTGGCCTGAACGAAGTCATCATCCGTCATTTCCTCAAACAGTTGACGAGTGCGCTCGAGTTCCTGAGGAGCCTGAACCTGGTCCATCGGGACGTCAAACCTCAGAACTTGCTCCTGCTCCCATCCGTCGATTTCCGAGAGAGCAACAGGGAAGTGCCACAGATCCTCAGTGCGAGCCAGGACAGCCTCCTCCCTGCAGTTGGGCTGCGGTCTTTGCCCATGCTGAAGCTCGCCGACTTCGGATTCGCCCGCGTGCTACCCTCCACGTCACTCGCTGAAACGCTCTGCGGATCACCGCTTTATATGGCTCCTGAGATCTTGCGTTATGAAAAGTACGATGCCACGGCTGATCTGTGGTCCGTCGGAACGGTTCTATATGAGATGGCGGCGGGTCGGCCACCCTTCCGTGCAAGCAACCATGTCGAGCTATTACGCAAGATAGAGGCTTCAAACGATTCGATCAAGTTTCCAAGGGAAAGTAATCTTTCATCCGACATGAAGCTTCTAATTCGCGCTCTTCTCAAGAGGAATCCTAGTGAGCGTATCACTTTCGAAAACTTCTTCTCACATCCTGTCGTCGTAAGTCAAATACCCGGGCTTGTCGAGGATGACATACCAAAGCCAGTCGAGCCGAAAAGGTCGCAGGATGCCAGACCTGCCGTCAAGTCCGATGCGCCTGTCGCACCTCGACGACTGTCATTACGGCGACATGGCACAGAACAAGACCAAGCGAGGGCTGAAGCCGTCTCGTCTCCCATTGAAAAGCCGTACAGACGTTCACCACTCGGCACTCCCACCGAGGCTGAAGACAAATTCGGTCCTGCTTCTCCTCGGCTCGGCTACTCTCCCCGCCAGGAGACAGGAGAGGGCCTTGGTATACGGCGACCCCAACCTGTGCCGTCATCTTCCGCTCCAACAAGGGCCGGCCTCTACGAAGCGCGTCGCCGCGCTCTGTCTAACGCATCGGCAACAAAAATCGCCCGTGATACTCCTGCAGGAGGTGCGAGGGAACTTCCACGAAGTCGAGGAAAGGGACCTTCGGACGAGCAGGAGAAGGCTCGGCAGGAGATTGCGTTCGAGCGCGATTACGTGCTCGTGGACAAGAATCAGGTCGCGGTAAATGCCCTAGCCGATGAACTGGCCGCCAATGGACGTATGGTGCATGCACAGGGCTTGTCACCAAAGGCGGGACAGATGGTGCGGCGGACGACAACGCAGGGTGCTCCAGACTCCACGACTGGTGCAGTGGCGCCATCGCCATCTCGAGCGATGCAAATCGCTCAGGGAAGGCAGAGGCCAAATACACATGAGAGGCAGTCTTCTCTTAGCGCGAGCCCTGGCTCTACCACGTCTTTCATTTCCAAGGCCATACAGGACGCCAGTTTGCGACTCCTTGGCATCAAATATCCACCGGGTCTTGGCAAAGGCGCCTCTCCGCCCCAAATGTATAGTGCGTTCCCTGCCTATCCCACGCCGTCAGCTCCTGTGGGCTTGATTGGCGATGGGAAGCAAAGTACTCCTTACGACGAGGACTCCAGAGTCGCCCAGTGCATCGAGGACTACGCCACACGGAGTGATGTTGTCTACGGCTTTGCTGAGGTGAAATACAAGCAGCTTGTGCCGATTACGCCGTCGACAAACCATGGACTTGGTGGTTTGCCGGCGGACCAGGCCTCTGCCGACGATGATGATGGGCTTACTATCGATGCAGTAGTGGCACTTTCAGAAGAAGCCCTGGTACTGTATGTCAAGGCTCTATCTCTCCTTGCCAAGTCAATGGACATCGCCAGCCTGTGGTGGTCAAGAAGGACACGAGCGGAATCATCAAGTGGGTCAGCATCAGCTCGAGATCCCAGTAATATCCAAGTCGTCATCACCAGAATCAATTCGGCTGTGCAATGGGTGCGGTCACGATTCAACGAGGTCCTGGAAAAGGCCGAGGTCGTGCGGTTAAAGCTCATCGATGCGCAGAAAGCATTGCCAGAGGATCATCCTAACCACCCCAGCAATCATCCAGTGGACCCTGCATCAACAAGCGGATCAACAGTCGACGGGGTGGTCATCACACCTGGTATAAGCGCTGAGAAACTCATGTACGACCGTGCCGTCGAGATGAGCCGCAAGGCAGCGATCGACGAAATCTCCAATGAGGACCTTGCCGGCTGCGAGATCTCCTACGTCACAGCAGTACGTATGCTAGAGGCCGTTATAGACAACGACGAAGACCTTCCTAAGAGGCGGATCTCCGGGCCTACCAAGGAGGAGCGAGCGCCCAAGGAGGAGCTTGCCTCGGACATCAACACGGATGACCAGCAAGCCGTCCAAAAATGTAAGAATTATTGTCGAGCCCCACGACGACACATTCGCTGACAAGGACATAGTGATTACCATGATCACAGGACGACTTGGCTCTGTGCGTAAGAAGATGCGGATGATTGCAAGTGCAACGAAGCTCCAGCAGCAGCAGCAAGATCTCGTCCGACGTCGCAGTGGTGATGTGACACCTAGGAGCGTTCCTTCTCACACATCATAAGACAAACAGCTCCAGGACTTACGACTGACGAAATTGCATCGACGCATACAATAAGATTCTTTTCCTGGCCTGTCACCGGCCGGTCGCATTGCTCTTGGTCTGGAGTTAATCGATTGAAAACGCGATTGGGCTCTTTACTTGGCCTATTTATTTTTTTCGAAGTCGCCTTCCCGGGTTGGTGCCACGCAATATGCTGCGCTCCGACTTGATGTTTGATTGTAATTATTTTATTTTATTAGGGACGGGGCTTTTCCCTTTGTCAGCACAGTGTACTTCAGGAGTCCTCGGCGTGGTTCGGTAGCTTGGGCATCTGGACTTTTCAAGCAGTAGAGGCTTGTTCCTTGTCTTCTTTCCTGGTCACAAGACCATCTTATCGTTCAATGGTCATTCTCGAGATTGGAATAGGGGCACACGGTTGCGTTGCAAGGATCTTTTTTGCGGGACGGGGACGGATAAGGGAATCAAGGGCATACGGAACCGTTGGATTCACTGTCGGACAGCAGACCAGAGATTGAGATCGATCGGGTGCCAGCCTGGTGATGCAACCAGAGGGTTTTGGCCTTCGCCCATCCTTGAGGCACACTACCTCATGGTGTGTGTTAAATTAGACTGTCTACCCACTGGGTTACCACAATTGGCCGGCGTGACAGGAAGGGACTCTTGACGCCGCTCCTGGATAGCATTATTCGCCCAAGCCATTGGGTCAGTTATGCTCGAGAAGCTCGGCATGTGGGAATCAATACATCGTCATCTGAGGCGACCTTCATGACCACGGGCTGAGCGTGCTTTCTTTTCGGCTTGGAAGTGACAACCCTGAGGTTGCACATCTGTTCGTCATGACTGCCATCAGGCGCTTGTAATGGCCAACAAGTTTATGGCTACAGTACCCATAGATGTTCTGGGTTGACACCCGAGCGAGCTGCAGCATGAGGCGATGCTGCCATCGATCATACACCCTTTGAGTAGGCCTGACCTCCCATCGCCTTGTCGAAATCCGAGTACTTGGTCAAGCCACAAACTTCAAAACATTCTCTGACACCTCCAAGGAGCTCCCCCTTCTCATTCCTCCTCTCCTTGTTCATGCCCTGCTCTTTGAGTTCCTTCGCAGCCTCCCGGTACGCCAACAGCGCAGCCGTCATTGAGAAAATAGGCCAGATCACGATCCTGTATCCCATCCTCTTCGCCTCCTCGCTGTCCACCAGTGGGGTCACACCACCGACAACCATATTCAAGAAACACGGCGTCGGCGCCATCGCCTTCACGCACTCGGCCATCTGCTCCTTGCTGGTCATGCCCTCGAGGAACGCGACGTCCGCCCCAGCCTCCACCGCCGCCTTCAGCCGCTCGATGGCCCCCTCAAACCCGAGCGACTGCAGCGCGTCGGTCCGCGCAATGATGACGATATCCTCGCCGAGGGCCTCGCGCGCCGCCGCGGCCGCCCTAATGCGCGCCACGTACTCGGGCACACCCGCCAGCTCCTTACCTAGCAGGTGGCCGCACCGCTTCGCCGCGACCTGGTCCTCGATGTGCAGCGCCGCCACCCCGGCCGCGGCATACTTCTCGACCGTGCGCGCGACCATCAGGGGCCCCCCGAACCCCGTGTCTGCATCCGCGATGACGGGGACGGATCTGTCTAGGCTGGCGATCATTCCTGCGTTCCGGGCCATGTCGTCGAGGGTCGTCAGGCCTAGGTCCGGCATGCCCAGGACGCTCATTGCTGTACCTGCGCCGGTCTGGTGATGAGGGTTCGTTGGTCAATAATTGGTCGCCATGGTTGGTTGATTGGGAACTGAGGTCTGGATTGGGGGGAAGCTCACCATGTAGAGGTCCTTGAAGCCCTCGTCCAGGCATACGCGGGCCGACAGACCATCTTGCACTCCTGGGCAAACGATGATGCTGTCTTGGTCTGCAAGCTGCGCTCGGAGCTTGGCTGCTGCTCTGTTGACCATCTTTGGACGGCTTGTTGTAGCTCTCGGAAGCTGATAGGTGGTGTGTGAGGGTGATGAGTCGGATTTAGGCAACTTACACGCAGCTCAGTATTTTGCTGCCTTTTATTGTGTGAACACGACCGCAAAGATGTGGCAAACTCAGGCCAACACAGACCAATGTGAAGATATCCACGCAGTCTTGTACGTAATTTTGAGGTCAGGATCAACCGCAAACTTATCGCCCTCTACCGTATGAAGACGACGCCAGAATCACCCAGGAGGAGCATTCAACTCAGGTGGAGCAGACACCTCCATTTTGAACGGAAAAGCGTTTACCTCGCCGCTAGACCATGCTCCTCACCTCCCAAGTGAGACAGGCGGCCAGGAGGACTAGACCGGCCTCAAAAAAGACGACGCGCGAGTGCCGAGGTGGGCACATCTTCCCACCAAGACCAAACCGTTGACATCCTAGCAAGGTTGGCCCTAATCGAGAAACGTCCACTGACAAGCCTTCCGAGCCGCGATCGGGTGTCTCGGGACTCCACGCGGCGGCCGCCCCGCAAAAAGGGGCCCACTGCCGGTGCGGAACCCAGGCGATCGGCTTCTATGCCCGTCTTATTGCCGTCGCCCTTCGTGGATGCCACTCTAGCCCTGGCGGAGTGAAGATAGATGTGCGAGGTTCTCCTGGGTGATGTTAGCTTGTGGGGTGCGCGTGCTCTTTAGTCTCTATTCTCGGGCTCTTTTGTGGGCTATGCACGAGGGACGGCATATCCACTTTCGTCCGCCCTGGACCATATGTCTCCAGTGTTTCTGTGTGGACACGGCCGTGTGCACGTTGGATGGGATGTGGCAGCTCCCTTCCTGCTTGGTAATCGGGCTGGTACCATATTCAGTAGGCTGATGCTCCCTGAATCTCCCTCTCCATGCTCATTAAAATAGAAAATATGTAGGCTTGGACGAGAAACGCATTTGTGAATGGCCCAAGCTGTTGTACCAGACGTGTACATTGAGGGCCCAGCGGACAGCTTGTTGGCCCTCGAAAATGCCTGCAGCGTTATGGCGGTCATGCATCCTACTTGACTGAATGCGAACGCAACAGGCAGTCGGTGACTTCTCCCATCTATCGGGCACCGGGGGCGATACTATGTTCTGGCTGAGATCAGAAAACATATACTAACGTTAACGATAAGCCTGAGTATTTCTGCGCCAAAGGTGATTTTGGACAGTTTAGAAGCAATTACCAGGGAAGATGGTAATTTTTCCAAGTCTGCAAAGAGTGACAAGCAAGCTTTTTACTGTATTCCTATGAAGGTCCCTGCAACGATCTCTTGGATTTTACTTGCAGAGCTGAACCAAAGTAGCCTCACGGAGCCGTGCTTGAATTCGAGCTGCTGTGAATACAGACATGGAGCGCTTTGCTCGGATGATGAAAGCTTTCCACGGCTACATGCAACGGGCGTCTTATGACGATAGCGTATACCAGGAGTTGTGTCCCTCTGTGAATCACTCGCAGGACTGTGAATTAGACGGGTGGACTGGGACTGTAGTAAATTAAGGTTCTCTTGTATCTTCCATCTCCCACACTTGTTGGACCATGAGCCGTTCGGACCAACTGGGCTGGCGTTGCTGTAGTCTCTCTCCCTGCCAGACTTAGGAGAAGTGCAAAGGGAAGCAAAATGATATAAAATGGCAAAAGTGATTTCGGCCGGGATCGAACCGGCGACCTTGACGGACCGCTACGAACGAGTCGCAGGAGTTGTAATCCACATAATGTGAACGTCACGTGATAACCACTACACCACGAAACCATTTCTTGGTCGGATTTGAGTCAATTTATGTACTCTTGATAGTTTGGCGAAATCCTGTCTTCTGAACGTAGCGGCCTTGGATGAGTTCAAGGAGCATTCGACTTGACCGCAATGATCAAGCAACAGCCTGCTCCCTAACACAAGTGTTCTCTGCTGAATGTTATCGTGAGGCGACGGAAGAAACATGAAGGGGAGCTTGGGTACCTGGTCTTTCAAGCGGAAACTACCCAGTGTACAAGATGCATTCGCGCAGGCAGTCACTTCCGGTTTGAGCAGGTGAACGGTATCAACAAGCTGCAAGTGCAACCGTGACGTAGTACAGCTTATGGTTCCCTACAGGCAGTCACCATTGACCATCTGCCCCGCCTCTGGGCTCTTGGGCGTTGGCTGTTGTTGTCTGGGTTGCCTGCTCGCTCGGCATGCTCCTCTACTACCTCACTCTTCGATATCTACCACATCGTCAATTCCGAGCATTTTCTCTTCATCATCCTCATCCGTGACAATCATGGCTACAAATATCAAAGATTTCGCAGCTCCTGACTTGAATCCGCATGACTACGTCCTCAATGAAAGTGCCAATCAGAGGATTTTCGACCAACTCATTGTTCAAGAAGAGCTCGTGCACCTCAAGGATGTCGGTCATTTGACGGATGGAGTCCTGCCTCTTGTCATCTTTGTCGTGGGCCAGACAGGAGCCGGCAAGACTCGTCTCGCTGCTGACCTGTTGAGTGTAATACAAGAGCGCCAACCAGCACATCTCATTGCCGACGTCTATAAAACCTATCGTGAGTTCCCTTGACACCCCACTGTCACATTAGGCCATCCAGCCAAAGGCCAGTGGTGCTAAGATGCTCAATCCGGAAACAGATCCTGAGTATATCAACATCATCAAAGCTGCTCCTCATCTAGCGTCCCCTTCCACAAGCATAGATGCTCGCAAATGGCTCGACCTAGCAAGCAAATGGGCCATCCAGCGCAAGATCGATGTACTCCTGGAGTCTGCGTGTCGCCATCCGGAAGACTTTACCTCCTTGATCTCCGAGTTCCACACCGCAGGATATCGGGTACTGGTCGCCCTCATGGCCGTGCCCGAGTGCCTGAGCCTCTTAGGCACTATGGTGCGGTACTACAACAGGCTGCCCGAGGCACAGTCTGCGAACATTCCCTTAAGAGTGACGCCTCGGAAGGTTCACTACGAGACCTATGCAAGTATCCGACGTCGCTCAAGGTATGACACGAATACCGTAGCTGACAGTTGTTTCTCGCAGGATGGTATACTGGCCGCAGCTGATTTCATCGACAACTCCACCGCCGCCACAAACATCGTGGTCGTGCGCCGGAATAACCTCGTCGCCTATCAGAACTACCGTGGCCCCGATGGGCTCTGGGTCCGCCCCGCGTCGACCCTCGCCTCCATCGACCTGGAACGGACTCGGCCCCTCCCCGCCGCGGAGCACGGGAGCTTCCTCGCGGACTGCCACTACGTCGAGGAGCAAAAGAATAAGAGTGGTGTGACAGAGGCGACTCTTGGCGATGTGGAGGCCTCGCTGGCAGGGCTGATGTCGATGGGTGGCCGTTTGAGCTCTTCGTTCCCTGCATTGAAGCCTTTTGACGTCGAGGAGTGGGTGCTTGGAACGTAGGACGTCAACAAGGCCAAGCATGAGAGTCAAGAGGAGAGAGAGGCTGTGGTTCCCCGAAATAGCATCCTGCAAGAGAGTGCAAGAGTTGAGCACTAAAGTTATGTTGATCATGCGCCTAGCATGAATGCTTCCTCAGAACTAGACCAATCATCCTATAGTCGAAATGCAGCTGAACTACCCTAACATCCAAGGCTACTCCTTATTCTCATTCCCTGCTTAGGCATTGTGTGTCAAATCGACCATTGTCTTCCATGTTGAGGTTCGAGGAGCTGCTCATGAGATGAGTGGAGTCGAATGCCTCAGACATGTAGCGAAGGCCCAAGTCACAGCAGATCCGTCTTCCTGGCTCATAAGACTTCCGAAACAGGTTCATGCATAGGATCATGCATTCGGTATTTCCAAGACATTTTCCCACAATTTGATTCGCGTGCTCTGCTGATACATGCCTGCTTGTTGATCGCGGGTCCAAAACCTTATTCTTCCCGTCAAGTGACACAATGTCTAATCAGATTCCACAATGCCGTGATGAAAATAATCTGCAGTGGAAATATGTCTCCTCGCCCCTCTCAATGGTGGCGTAGGTATAAATGCATCAGACCCCTGACGATGCATTGCTCAAGTCCTGGTGTTCTCTGCAAAGTGAAGGAAAATCGGCCTCTCGATCTTATCCTGGTAGATCTGTTCAATGTTGATCCGCATGTTACTTGAGTGTAGACTCTTGTGGTCTGTAACCGGGTATCATTGTCATCTATCTGGGTACTGCTTGTCTGAATTTTTTGTCTTTGAATTGGCCGGGGCCCAACTATTCGCCGTGCCACTAATAGTTTCAAAACGACTTACAACACATCATAGCCACTCCTTTTTTCTCTCCTTTTTTTCAGTTCGTATTTGATGGAACTGTCATTGATTCCTTGCGTTATGTGTGATGAACCTAAGGAGATCCTCAATTGTCTTACGACTCCCCAAATGTCTTGTCTAAGGTTACCTTATCACCAATTTAGCCTGATCTCCTCTGCTGCATTACTACAACCCACTTAGATAGATATCTAACTTTATCATAGATTTAATCAAATCTGACGTGCCGATCATGTCCCTAATCTCTCATATAAAGCATGGTCGCCACATGGTCGCATATTATGCAAACCCCAAGCCCAGGTAGAGAACATTCTCATGTCTGCGAACCTTTGCAGTTCTACTCGCCGTCTCAAGCATCCAGGTCGCTGGCAGCAACAAATTATTGTCGGCGTTCTTTCGGTATTAGCTACTCTTAATAAGACCGGGGTGGCAAACAATTTGGGTCAAGGAAGGGGATACAGAGAGCACTTGAGCAGTCCTATTGTGGCCAAGACGAGGAGATGATGACCGCAGCTGCTACCATTTCCAATAGAGATCCAGATATCGCTCTTCTGATCCCCACTGAGACCAACGTAAGCCCCGCTGGCGTCCTGTGAGGCGCATACTCATGGTTCAAGGATATTAATGCCACTCCACATTCCGGCACCGTCTCCGGTCCCCCTGGAGGGATTTCTTGGTCATCTCATGACCTGGCAGCGCTATGACGCCTGAATCAAGGTCACGCCCCCTCCAGCCTGCCGTCGAAGGTGGCTGCTGCGGTTCCTGATGTTGGTGCAGGGACCTGAACTACTGGCTGGTCGCCGTGGGCACGGCCGAGGCGGGAGGGTTTAGTCACAACAATTAATTCTCAGCGAGTGGCTTGAAAGGCAGCTCGGAGGTCGGTGTGCCTATGCAGAGCTGCCGTGCCCACCCGGCGCCCGAGTCGTTGCCGTGGGTGGCTGAACAAATGACCCCAGTCCATCCAGTATGGGGAAATGTGGTGCTTGAGTCAAAGCCCCAAAGGAGCGATGTCTCTCTCGAATGCTACCCAACCGACAAAAGAGGACGTCACGAGGGATGATCCCCCCCGTCATGAGTGGCTTGAAGTGATCGGCGCTCGATATGTCAGCGCCTTATTGGCAGCCTCGAGGGGGAGGGGGAGGTTGACAGGTTGGGGTAGAGTTGCTGACATGGCAACAAGAGAGTCAAGGGACGCACAACATGGAGGAGGGCGGCCCAGGGCACGAGGGTAGTTTCCAGAACCTGACGTGCCCTGAGTAGGGGAGGTGTTCGACGGCAGGACGGGGCAGAGTCAATGTCAGGCATATTGCAGGCCGGGCTGCAGCAAAGGCCCCACATTTCGGTCCACGTTAGCCGGACGAGATGATTGCCGTTTGCTGCAGAGTGAGGTCTTCCGGCCGTGACTGGGCCGGGCGAGGTCTGGAGATGTGAGTTTGAGTGCATAAGCTTAAATGGCAGTCTGGGTTCATCCTAAGTGTCTATATTGCAAATGATCGACGTGTTGATGTGCAAACTGGGGTGACCCCTTCTCCCGGGTCAGCGGTCAAGGACCAAGATTTACCAAGATCCATTTCATCTGTCTTGTGCAGAAGAATCTGGAAGCAAGAACATGTGTCTTGTCCTGTATGCGACGTAGGACCGGGAATACTGCAAGCGAGCAGGCGGCCGGCGACCGGGAATACCAGGTGCACAGCATATACGCATGGCACGGCACGGCAAGGGCCTTGGGGCCCACTGCTAGAGCTTAGAACTATTAGGCTTTTTCAAGACAGCGGCCCAAATACCGGCAGGGCAGAACGCCCTCGGAAATTTTGCAGCTCGCCAATCTTGGCGTAGGTCATCGGATGCAACGCCGGAACCAACACACAACAACAACAACAACAACAACAACGACATGGCACGAAATACACTGGATACCTCGGAGGGGGAGGGGGAGGGGGAGGGGGTGGGATCAAGACAGGCACGACAACAGAGCAGTCACCTGGGCGGCCCCCACGGTACCTCAGCGTCGCATCGGGCCCCTCTGACGCATCGCGCACAGGATGCGAGGAGAGTAAGTTGGCAGGCTTGCGAGCAGAAGTACGACGCATGGCACGGCCTGTGATTCGACGTCCCGAAAAGCGATCCGACAAGTCATGGCGTGACATGTGCCTCCCGCGCCCACTCATCGGGAGAGGCGCCCTTGTGCACCCTCTCACCGCGCCGGACATCGTCTAGTCGCCGGACTGGGCAGGAGGCTTGATTCTGCGGACGTCCACCCCGTCATCGCCCAGCCAAGCCTGAGTGCCCAGTGCCGGATATGCCTTGGGGGAGGGGGGGGGGAAAGGAGGATTCCTGCGCTGTCAGCTCTGCAGTTGAGATCTGCCAGGCAGTCAGATTTTGAGTCCACAACATGGGGAGGTGGGCGTCAAGTCTAGCAGCGGCGGCCGCTTGGCCGTTGACGACAGCTGGGAATTTGCTCTGGGGATCCATGGCCGCAGAGCTGGGGTTTCGTCTTTTTTGGTCGTTGGTTTTTTCTTTCAAGCAGCGCGATATACAAAGTACATCGCTCAGATCCGGCGCAGCTACACTACTCAGCCCTGCGAATCCTACTCTAGCGAGTCCTGAATTTGCGGAGAGCCACGAGACTAGCAGATCTTCTGCCACGCGACTATGCAAGGCAGAGTAGGCCTGCAGTCTCTGCGGACTCATGCCGAGTAACGACGCAACCTACGTCTCGCACCTGAGAGCAGAGTCGGCTTCCTTGGGTGCCGACCCACCGCCAGACCCTCTTCGTCCACTCCTGCGAGGCACGCTACAGTCTTTTTCCCTCAAGGTCATGGCCGCCTCATTGGCCGCATTGCCCTTGTCGTCGACGGCAGTCGCACCGGGCCACGCGCACATCCGGCCAAGTGCGCTTGGGGGATGGGACGTTGGTCCAGTGGACTGGGGCGATGCCATCACTACCACCTCCTGCAGGCTGACTGACAAGAGTCGGATCGGCAGTGGAGGGCTGGCTTGCTGGCTTGCTGGCTTGCTGGCTTGCTGCCTTTCCCAAGCCTGCCGTCATTGAAGAAGTAACCATATGCCTCACGAGACCAAGCCGGGCTGCAAGAATGGGTGTTGGTGTCGTGCTACAAAAGGCGCCGTGTCCTCCTCATCTGGCATCCTCGACGGGTGTCTAGATGCTCGAGATCATGACCCAGAACGTCTAGTTGCATAGGCTCGATTTCTTCATATCACACAAACCATAGTTTGTGCACCCCCGTCTCATAGGGTCCGACTTATCCCATTGCTCTTGTTGTTGCATCTCTGCTTCGGCAGCCAACACCCCCCTTGCTATGCCGTCCCTCCGTGGCCTCGCAGCCTTGGGCCTCCTAGCCTCACTGCTGCACCATGTCACTGCCTCTCCCATCTTGCCCGAAGGCAGGTTCCATAACAAGAGGGCCATAACTGCCGCCTTTGGTGGACAGACTTATGACTTCCCTGACCCTTCGCTGGAACAAGTGAGTACAGTAACTCCCTCGTATGCCTCATATATTTTTCTAACTTTATACAAAGGCATGGCCATCTGATGGCGGGAAGTGGTATGCATTTGCAACTAATGGCAACGGTTACAACATCCAAGTTGCTGTGGCAGACTCGCCGGATGGCCCGTGGTCTGTCCTCAACCACGACGCCCTGCCTAACAGCGGCGCTTGGACCACGGGCGCCAATAACTGGGCGCCTGACGTCAAGCGGATGCCGCCAGAGGGAGACCACAAATACATCATGACCTACTCTGGTGCACTAAAGGGCAATGAGCCTTTCCACTGTGTTGGTATTGCCACGTCAAGCAAGATCGAGGGCCCCTACACTCCACAGGATGGCCCTGCGATTTGCCCCGACATCGCGAGCACTGGTGGGGCTATCGACTCCTCGTCGTTCTACGACCAGGTGAACAACAAGCGTTACATCGTCTACAAGGAGTAAGTTCCAAGCAAGGCTGAACATTTATCCATGACGAAGCACAGCAGCGGCTGACAGCGGCAGAGATGGCAATTCGGTCGGTAATGGGGGTGATTGCAATAACGGGGTGGCGCCCCTGCACGGGACGCCCATCATGCTGCAGGAGATGAACGTCAACGACTGGACGACAAAGGTCGGCGGCCCCGTGCAGATCCTGGACCGGATCGACGACGACGGCCCGCTAGTCGAGGCGCCGCAGATCATCGGGACCCTGAACGGGCCCTACGTGCTCTTCTACAGCAGCCACTGCTTCACGGACCCCAAGTACGACGTCAAGTATGCCACGTCCGACAATATCGCCGGCCCCTACACCCGGAAGGGCCAGTTGCTGGCGTCCGGCGCGTTCGGCCTCCAGTCCCCCGGCGGGGCGACGGCCACGCCGCAGGGGGACACCCTGCTCTTCCATGCCAACTGTCCCAACTCGAACCTGAGATGCCTGCACACCATCGACATGAGCATCTCGGGTGGCACTGTTACCTTGCATGGTTGAAAATACCACGATAACCTCCTTCTGAGGTCATTGTTTCCTTGATATTGCCAGAGTTGATGACGATGCTAAGTGGTAAAGCATGTTGGACACGGTCGCTGGCCTGAGCTTGAGCCTGATTTTTTTGTTGCCTTCAAAGATACCCCGAACTCTCGCTTGTATCATAACCAAGTATCTAAGTATATATTTTTTTGAAGAAATCGGAGATTCGCACCTGTCAAAACGGAGGGTACACCGGTACATCACCTTATACCGTAGTAGGTACAGGCGGTAGGTATAAATGTGTAGGTAATAGGTCTAGTCAGTAGGTATAGGTAGTAGGCATAGGTAGTGGGAATAGGTATTAGGTCTGGGAGTAAGTGGCATAGGTAATGGTAAGTGTGGGAGTAGGTTTATGGGAGTGGGTGTTGTGGGTGTAGGTATTATGTGTAGATGTAGGTGCAGGGGTAGGTAGTAGGTGTAGGTAGTAGGTATAGGTAGTAGGTGTAGGTGGAGGTGTAGGTAGTAGGTGTAGGTAAGTAAGTGTTAGGCATAGGTATTGGGTGATGGCGAGTGTAGTTAGGTACTGTGGGAGTGGGTGTTATGGGAATGGGTGTGGGTGCTGGGCGTGGTTAGGTGAATTTGCTTCTACCTTAGCTATGATGACGCTTGTAATGAACCGGTGTACCCTCCGTTTTTGTAGATGTGAATCTCCGATTTCGATATTATTGTGTTGTGACTTAATACTTGCATGTTCTTTGGTGAGTGCCTCTGGAGCGGACGGTATCTCTGTGCCTTTCGGCTTCAGCGCCACAACAAAACGACGGAGATCGGGATTTATGGTAGATCTATGACGGTAATTTTTGCGAGAAGGCCAGTATTTTTCAAATATTTGTAAGGTTGTGATAATCGATTCACAGGGAGTCCTATGGGCAATGCTCGTGGATCCTACTGCCGCTTCACCAAAGGTTGTCTCATCGACACTATGGAAGCGTGTCGTCAGCAGAATCTGGAGTAAGGCTCGGGATTACCGGCAACATGTCAGCGCCTCCCCCCCCCCTCATGTGCAGCAAATATAATGTACATGCGGTTTGAACTGCCGTCTCTCACCAAGCTGAAACTAATGATCAATAGTTGCAGAACTTCAAAACTGTTCAAGAAACTGAGTCAAATTTGTCGGAATGTCTCAAAGCCGGGCGCCACCATCGAACCCGGAACCAGAGTCAAGGTCTTCCTCGTCATCGTCATCGTCCCGCTGTCCATCCTCTGACTCGGACACCCCAGCGTCTATAGTGTAACTAATCTCCGTCAAGGAATCGGGATGGGCAAACGAGATGGCCTGACGCTGTTCAATCACCATGATAACCTCCTTACGAATGTCTTGGCAGACGCTGGTAAGAACGTCGCGGTGCTCAGTCCAGCTCAGCTCTGCCCTGCTAGGAGGCTGGAGGACTGGGGCCCAGGTCGGCCACACCCTCTGGTGGGATTCGGGCTCCACGCACATCGCCGGATGGTGGCGGAAGTAGAGCCTGCAGCAGAAACAGGCAGGCTTGCTGGAAGCGATGTACCGATCGGCCCCTGCGAACACAAACCTGTTGTCGTAGAAGTGATGCAGCATCTGGACCTCTGAGTGCACGGTGTATGGTTTCCGGTCGGGGCTAAGGAATTCAGACAGCCCGTCTTCGAGGTGCATCTGCTGGTCGATGTGGGGCAGATAATTGAGCGAGCTTTCGAAGCGAGGGTCCTTGGGCCCGAGCCGGAACATCCTCGCCAGGACGCCGCGCAGGTTGGTGTGGGCATCGGCTGGCGGGACGGGGGCTGACGGCGGCACGGGAACCGCAGATACTTCGTACGTCTCGAGGAGATCGTCCATGTGAAGGCCATCCTCCAGCAGCTGCTTTGCTGATCGTATGTGAGCTGCCAGGCGTCCGATAGTGTGCCGGACTCGAGAGAATGCGACGGAGATATCCTTTGTATGAGTTGCATTGTGAAATCTTTGGCCGAGTTTCTCCATCACCAGCATTTCAGGGTCATTTTTGACACTGTATGCCTCCTGGCAGACCTGATATGAACCTTGTTCCTGGAATTTGACGTTCTTGAACCGGAGCAGCCACTCAGCCAGCGAGGTACCTGTACTGGTGTAAGTGACTTCGAGTTGGGAGCGTGGCTTAGGGTGAATTCTCACTCTGGGTGACATTCGGGTTTGTCAGGAGATGATCTCTGCATCTCCGTGCGCAGTTCACTAAACTGCGCGCCTGAGAACGCACTCTCTTGAGGGAGAATTCAATGCATTTGTGGGTCAGGTCATCTTGGACGACTCTTCGGTCGCCACGACTGGACCTGACGAAAGCCTTGACGTCCTCCAGCACGGAACGCAAGAAACCTAGAGTCCTGTCGGATGGACCCTTGTTCGATGAAATCCAGAAGACGTAGCAATCAGGGCGGTCCTGCACAGCGATCGAGGCGGTACTGTCGCCTCCCTTAATGTCATCGCACAGGAAAGCGAGGTTCTTGAAGAAGCGCCTTCGTACGGCAATCAAGCTCGATGGCTCAAAAATGAGGGCGACATGAGGTCCGCGGGTATTGCCCAGGAGGGACAGAAGATATACGGCTTCGTAGAAGCGGTAGATAAGTCTCACGTAAGGGTCGAAGCGTGGGGTTTTTGCCATGGCCAGATATTTGGAGAAGACTTCGTATGTTGGATTATTTTCTGCTTCAAGGTTCCCTGTTGAAAGTCTAGAGCAGAAGAGAGGTGTTGAAATGGACATGTTATATACTGTGATGAGTTCCTCTCAACAGTAGGCTTCCAGCCGAAGAATGAAAAGAAGGGCCTCCCACACATGAGCTTCGATCTCTCGACCAGTAGTAGCTACACCTTGGGATACTCTTAACCAGTCGGGCGTCTGAGACCAACAACGCTGTGCCACCTTCCCGGTTAGTATTTCAGCCAGAGGCCCACCAGCACACTGCCCTTCTCATCTCCCAAGTTAAGGAGCACTGTGAAAATACACATCATCCGAAATCACAATATGATGTCGATAATACACATTGATGGAGAAAATGTTACTCGGAAGTTCTCAATGTCGCCTTCAAGCTTTTTGGTTTCAATCTGAACTAACACAATCAATTAATACCCGCCGTCGCTTTGCCAGCCCCAAGTCACAGGCTTAACGAAACCAATACATGTGAGCTTCCACACCATGTATGGCTCTTTGGTGCCTGGGAATGTTGTCCTCTCGCGTGAATACCATCTCACAGTTGGGGCATTGAAATCCCGGCCGATTCGTCTGACGCTTGTGAACTTCGAAGTGTCTCTCCATGTCCCTTTGCTCAGCCGTCCTCAACTCACATTCAGGACATAGCACTGGTCTGACGTGTTGCCGAACGTGTTTACTAGGCTTTATCAGTAGCACACCCCCAGTCTGGAGTATTCGAAGTCCACTTACCGCCTGTCCCGCGCCAAGGGGAAGGCACGGTAGCAGTCCTCCTCATCTTCCGGATGCCACGCCGTCCAGGGGCAGTAGAAGACATTGTCAATGACATACTCATCTCCCCCCAATTCCGGCATGGGCAGCTCCTCAAACTTTCGTTCTGCGGGGCCGCCACTATCAGTGCAGGCATTGGACCTGTCCTCATCGGTGGTAGGCGATTGGGTCGCAGATGAGTCGGGTGAAATCGACGCTACCTCAGTCACCAGAGGGTGCTCTGGGCATCGTTGACGCAAGCTTAGCTCGTTGTGATGGGCAGGTAGCTCACTCTAATGAGCTGGTATTGCTACCTGCGGACAATCGGCTGAGCCAAGTCCTGCAACATGCTGGCCCGGAACACCTTGGATTAGAGTGCCTGGTGCCGCTCCACCAAAGGAAAGCAGCTGCGGGTCGATGCATGGGGGCTCAGAGAGACCACGGAACGAGGCTCCATTATTCCAGGTCTCGCGTGGTCCCTCACAAGCTGCCTGCTGATCTGAGCCAAACTGGTCAGGACATGCGTGACCTTGGTAGGCGTCAAGTTCGGGATAATCGGGCAACGGTCCCCAAGATGCCGTTAAATAACTCTCGTCGCTCATATATTCATCCATGATCTGTTGTTCTGAGTCTGGTACTTGCAGGAGGTCAGCCACAAAGCACACATGGCTCCGCAGAAGGTCACTTACACCTCTGTCTTTCAATGCTTGCTTCCCTGGCGCGAATTTCACTTAACTTGGAGATGGAAGCCACAATTCCATCTTTATATACCTTAGAAAAGGCAGCAAGTCCAACGCAAGTCAAATCCAACAATGCAACGAATCGCTTGATCCGCATCGTCAGGAACCAAATCGGAACCGGTCGTTCGATCGACGGCAACGCGGATCTGTGATCGCGCCGAACAAAACCCAAGAAACGGCTCGATGTGCCAATGATGGCATACCTGCAAGAGGCCTACCACTCTCGTTGCCGTGCCAGCGAAGCAGCAAAAGCAACGTACATGAAATATTGCAGTGATCCATTCAACGTAGTCCTTGTGTGCCTATCGGCTACTCAGAATTTGGCCAAGATCCTGTCACCGCCACATCGTATGCAGGGTGATCATGGCGCATATAGTAGTGCATGGCGTTTTCGGGCGGGATACAACATTTGGAGGGTTACAGTCCCATTTGCATCTGGCAGATGCCCTTCCTGGTCCAAGATCTGAGTCGAAGCGACCTCACGAACGTGGGGGGTACCTTTGTTTGGGCAATTCGAGAAGCTGTCCTTGCAAGCCATTCGATGGCACTGTCAGTGCTGCCAGTATGCCAATGTCATTCCTTGGCATACCTGAGTTGATGTGTCCGACTGGAATCCGTGAGAAATCCCTCGGACTCTCAGGCGAAGACTTCTTGACCAGCAGAATCAATTGACGTATGGCTTGGTGGTCGCCGCGCCAGGTCTTGATCCCACCTCTCAACCAGAGGTTATGAGACCGCAACTCATGAAATCGAGCACATGCGACCATATCCACAAGAAAATATCGGATCCCGTTCGCTCTCCTGTAATCAAGCTTGTGAGAGGGCAATTAGTAGTTGGGTCGGTGACGACCAGCGAATCCTGCCTGTTGCATGTTTTCTTTTGTCTTATTTTTGTTGTAATCTTGAGTCGAGATGCACACTGTTGGGCGGTGGTGGTGATTCAGGGGCTGAAGGGACTAAGTGTTTGATTCAGCCCCAGAAGTGGTGGGGAGAGCTAGGTGCCAGGCTAGGCGCATTGCGGGTCTGTGTTAAGTTACCTGGTCTGCGTGCATCGGACAGCCTTCAATTCGACGCGCGCTCAGATTTACACGAAACTGACTTTGATCCGCCACTCGCTACAGTTCAGTTCCAAAATGTCGCATGAACCCACGATCGATGATGAGGACTACGCCTCATCTGAGGATTCGGATTTCGCGCCAGAGGAAGCACCAGAGCGCGGCGATGCCTCCTCTGACGACGAAGACGAAGCGGCCGTCGATGCTTCCGAATCAGCGCCCGTGAAACGCAAGAGGCAACCGCAGGCTGGCGGTGGCGACGATGCAGAGGACGCAGGCTTCGAAAACTCGGGCGATGAGGCCATCATCGGAAAGGGCAAGAAAAAGCAGAAGAAGGGCCGTCAGGCGCAACGCGACGAAGATGAGGGCGGGGAGGGCGGTTTGATCAAGACGCGGAGCATGCGCGCCGTAGAGTGAGTATCTGCCAACTTGTGTTCCGTCCATGCACAACATTTGCGCCTGCTGTGGAACCGAGGACTGACCTACTATTCCCAAAAGAAAAGCAGAGCGCAAGACCCAAGCAGCGAGTGGGCCCGTTACCGTCGACGTCGACGCCCTATGGGCTTCGATGACAGCCGAGCCTGTCGTACCTACGAAACAACAGCTTCAAACGACCTCACAAGGCGAGAATGGTGATACTTCAACAGCCCTCGGTGATTCCGGCTCGTTGAATGCCCAGGCAATGGCTGGCAAGGACGGTGATCCCAGCGAAATGATCAAAATCAAGCGAACGTACAACTTCGCCGGCAAGGTCCATACCGAAGAGAAGCTCGTGCAGCGCGACTCCGCCGAAGCTAGGCTATACCTCGCCTCGAAGGGCGAGAACTCAGATGCCGACGCCGCCGCCGCCGAGGCCGACCAGCCGGACAAGCGCATGCCACGCAAGGCATTCCGCTCGGCCTTCGAGCCCGTGGCCGCCAACGGGGCGGAGCTGGGCCAGCGGGCGGACCTGAACCTGGGAATGGCGGTGAGGCTGCAGGCGAGGCAGGACAAGGCAAAGAAGCTCAACACGGTCGAGAAGTCGCGCATGGACTGGGCCGGGTTCGTGGACAAGGAGGGCATCAAGGACGAGCTGGCGCTGGCGGGCAGGGCCAAAGGGGCATTCGCGGACAGGCAGGACTTCCTCGCCCGCAGCGAAGCGAGGAGGGACGAGGAGGCAAGGCGGGTCAGGATTGCCTCCAAGGTGTGAGAGACGGGGCGTGGTGTCGCTTGGTCTGGCCCGTGTGCACAGCAACGGTCGGGGGATGGAATTGTTTGTTAGGGATTACGAGCGGCGCAGGACATTGTCAAAAGCTAGAGATACCCCAATTTACAAATAGAAGAATTGCTTGATTATTGCTACATGACCAACAGGACCATCCTTGCTACAGCTTAGACCTGGCCCCCGGCGGCAGCAGAGCGATATCCTGATGAGGCAGACCAAGGTACTTGTATATGAAATGGAACCTAGTCGCAGTAGTTAGATGGGTTGCCTGGATGAGGAGCACAGCATATTCATCAAGAGGAGTAGATACCTGTCGCTACCGAAGAAGGGCTCAGCCTCTCCTTTGTCATTTCTAACCCACAGCCAGGGCGCACCGAAAGCTCCCTTGTCGAGCGCCGATTGCGTCGCTTTGGTGAGCGCATCCTTGGCCTCCTGTGACTTCGCCGCGGCCAGTATCTGCTCGCATTCCTCGGGCGAGAACTCCTTGAATTCGGAGAGGACCTTGGCCAATACGTCGACCTTGGTTAGGTTGAGGTTAGGAGGTGTCCAGAACCTCTGGAACAGATGGGCCCACGTGGCATGGTACACCTCGCGAGGGTAGTTGGCTTTGATGTAATGAAGGGCTCGCAAAGGCTATGTGTCCGGTCAGATGACTGTGTCTCTCATGATCAGAAACCGTCACTTCGGGGGGCTCACGAGAACAGTGTGGCTCATTGGCATGAGATCCTCGGGGAATTGTATTTCTGGTTTCCCTGCGCGGGCTGTTGCTCTCCTGCCCTCGAAGAGCCCATATTTCGCCTTTGTTTTATTGAACCAAGGTGGATTATTGCCTTCAATAAGAAAGGGAGTCAGTTTCCGGGGTTTAGATGCACATATTCCTTGCTCAGACCATCCCAGAGCCGCGAGCTGGTGTCTTACATACCCGACTTGGCCATAATGCCGCCTAGCAAGACGGGGTGGAACCTAAAGGAGACTCGTTATGAGCTACGCATTTATATGGCCGGATGTCGGTCGACCTACTCTACTTGGACGCCATGAGATTCAAGAACCCTCAAGTTCTCAACCAGGTATACAAAGCCAAGGTAGCTGTAAAAGGACGCTGTGAGACGAGATGTCGTCAGTCAGAGCGTACGGAGCATCTTGCAATATTTCCGGGATACTTGGCTCTCACCAATGTCGATATAACAATCAATTCGGCCTCCCATGGTTCTTGAAAGGTACTTCGGACTTGTCGGACCTGTCTCTCATTAGGGTTGAGTTGCGTGATCGATATTTGGACAGGTAGTTGCGGAGGAATGCGTGTTAGCCCAAGTATACCAGGATGACGAGCCTCGGCTCTTCGATGGGACGGTGGGCACCTGCCCGGCTACCCAAACGGAACCCCACGGCTTCCCCAGACGATCACTAATCGTTCACCACACCGAGGGTCTGTTTAACTTTCAAAGAATGTATATCATTCACATGTCTCTGAATTATGAGCCATGCCATTCAACGAAGACCACGCAGCTCAAATCTCAGCCTTCAAAGATGAGATAAATCAGTCCTCAAGCTGGACCCCCACCATCTACAACATTCACCACCATGTCTAAGGCAAAACCCGTAGCTCTTGTGATTGGGGCCTCGAGAGGAATTGGGAGGCAGATCGCCATTGATTTGGCAAGACATGACTACTCTGGTAAGGCCTACCTGCCCAACGTAGCATACACATTAAGCCACGCGCTGACACTCCTCTCTCCCTCTCTCCACTGCAGTCGTCGTAGCCGCCAAGTCTACCTCAGACGCTTACTCTCCCAAGACCGCCTTTCCCCCAAACCCTAACTCCCCCCAGTCTACTGTTAGTACAGTAGAGCGAGAGATCAAGGAAGCCGGCGGAGAGGCAACCGCTTTCGCGGTGGATGTTCGAGACTTTGCCAGCATACAAGAGTTGGTCAACAAGACCATCAAGGTCTGCTTGAATCACCCCCTGAATTTCCAGTGCAAAGTAGCTAACCTTTAGCATCCCAGAAATACGGACGCCTCGATGTGCTCGTATACAATCCCGGGGCAATATGGTGGGCCTCAGTGGAAGACAGTCCCATGAAGCGCTTTCAACTGATGCAGCGCGTCAACCCGGAGGGCCTCTACGGCGCGGTACAGGCCGCACTGCCCCATCTGAAGAAGAGCTCGGTTGGGGGCAGGATCGTCATCGTGAGCCCGCCCATCTACAGCCGCTTCTTCAGGGGCAAGACGGCGTACGCCATGGGCAAGGTGGGCATGAGCGTGTTGACCAAGGGCCTGGCGATGGACTTTGAGAGGCAAGGGCTGGTACGGGACGGCGAGGGCGGCATGGCCGTCACAAGCATCTGGCCTGCCGTTTCGATCGAGTCGGCCGCCACTGCGCAGTTCACGCGGGGCAACCCCGATGAGGAGAGGGACCTGCGCAGGCCGACCATCTTCTCTGATGCCATATTGGCCATCCTCGGGGCGCCCGCGCCGGTGGTGAACGGGCAGCTCCTGCTTGACGAGGACTTCCTCAGGACGCATGCGGGCGTGGCTGACTTCTCCAAGTACTCAGTCGTTCCAGGGAGCAGCCCGAGGAGGATGATGCCGCTGGAGTTGCCGGATTTGACTGTCAAGGAGCAGGATGACGAAGGGAAGAGGGTTGATAGTGCCAAGTCAAGAAGGGATTCAAAACTGTGATGTCAGACAGAACAAAATTATGCCTGGAAAATTGTAACCTTGACTTTTTGGTGGTATCTCGAGCAGAATTGAACGTGAAACGCCCACACCTCACAGCTCAAAAGATGCAGCTAACCCTTGCGACCCTTGTTGTTCTTGCGAGCCATCCTCTTCCGCCCGATGATCCTCTGCCTCTGTGCCAGCTTCTCCTTGGCATCCTTCTTCGTGGACGCATCGCCCTCGTCCTCACTGGCTTCAGCACCAGCCGAAGCCTGAGACGCCTTGCCTGGCTTGCCCGACTTGCTAGCCTTGCCCTTGGCGTCTTTGCGTCCTTGCTTCTTTTCTTGCTCCCCCTTCTCCTGTACCTCGGCCCGCTTGGTCCTCGCCCTCAACTCGTTTGCCTTCCTTCGGCTCACCACCTGCGCATTCTCAATCGCAAATTCCACAATCAGCCGCACCGTCTTGCCCACTTCGTTCTTGAGCGGGTGACCATTAAGCCACCGGAGACCCATGAGCGCCCACCTGTGGCTGGAGTACTCGATGAATCCGTAGCCCCTGCTGAGGCCTGCGCCAGCGGACTCGTCCACCTTCTTGCCGTCCCTAGTCTCGAAGACGACCTTTGCCTGCTTGACGACACCCACGCCCTTCTCCTTACGACGGTGCTCCGCTTCACGGTCCTCGGCTCCTCCTCGCGCAAGCTCCTCTTTGGAAAGTGGCGCTCGCTTGCCGGCCTTGAGATCCGCAGAGAAGCCGACAATAGCTTGCCGGGCGAGCTGTTTCAACTCCTTGGAAGACATGTTCCTCGGCAGGTTGCGAATTGCCAACCGCGTCATACTCAGATGCAGACTGGGGTTGCTTTGCACTTGCTTCTTGCGCTGCTGTAAGCTCTGCTCGCGCAGCTTGATCTCTGTCGGGGAGAGCTGCTTGTAAAGAGGAGAGCCGCTGGGGATGGTGCCCTCGGGGAGCAGATACAGGCGCCGCTTGTCCTTTTCTTGGCCCTTGCGGGCCGCAGGACCTGCTTCGGTGAGCCGAGCTGACTCTTCTTTGCTCACTGCATGAGCCACCGACAGGACACGTCCGTCGATAGTGTAGCGACCGTCTGTGTCGACAGTCTCGTCTTGAAGCACTGAGTGTCTAGAAGTCTTGACAGGTTGTCGTTGCCGTGGAACATTCCTCAAGCAAGCCTTGAAGTCATCTTCATTGACGAAACAAACGAAACCAGTGCCAGCGGGCCGCTCGGTTGCTCGGTCCTTGACAATCCTGGCATACCTGATGTGACCGAATTTCTCGAAGTGCTCCTTCAGTGACTCGTCTGTAGCCGTGAATGGAAGATTTCGGATAAATACTGTCGTGGAGTTGTCTGTGAGGCGCTTGGGCTTCTCCTCCACCGTTTCTTCTTCTGACTCGCTTGAGATATCATCCTCGTCGTCCTCCTCATCCTCATCTTCGTCCTCTTCATCGTCGTCGTCATCGAGTTTTCCACCTTCCTCGTCGTCTTCGTCCTCAGAGTCGAAGTCTTCCATCGTCTTCATGAACATGGCAAGGTCTCGGTCCTCCTCGTTCATGTCCTTCATCTCCTCGTCCTCATCCTCGTCGTCGGCCTTTTCCTTCTTGGATTTCTTGTACTTGGGTTCAATCTTTTCCTCGTTATCCTGCTCCAGACCTTGTTGCTGTTGCCACTCATCCTTCGAAACCGCCCAATCCACGGCAATGGTTCTACCGTCGATGTCCTTGCCGTTCATTTCTTCCATCATTCGCTCCGCATGCTTCTTTGAACGGAAGGTCACAAATCCGAAGCCCTTGAGCTTTCCCTTGTTGTTTGGTAGGTCCGCGAACTTGATCTTGCCATATTTGGAGAAAGTCTTGGTGAGCTGTTCCGAGTCCTTGATACTCCAGGGCAAGTTTCGGATGATGAGCTTGGGTGCTTTCTTGGCCTCTGCCATTTCGTCCTCCCGCTTCTTCTTCTCCTCTGCGATGTGGGACTTGGCAGCGCTGTCACCGCCGGCACGGTGTCGCGGTTCGGCTACCTCCAGTTTCATGCGGCGGCCACCAAGCAGCTCGTTGTTGAGCTTCTGCTTGGCTTCGACGGCATCGTCGGCGTCGGTAAATGTGACAAAGCCATAGCCGCGGGATTCTTTGGTCCTTGGATCGATAACGACAGTGGCGTGTTTAACAGGGTAATGTTGCGAAAAGAAGTCGGTCAGGGACTCGGCCGTTGCTGAGGCCGGAAGAGACCTCACGAAGAGGGACCTTCGCTCCTCGACACGGCTCTTTTTGGACGGCGGGCCATCCTGAGTCTTCGTCGCAGTGCCCTGCTGTTCGAGATCGGCCTCGGCCTCCCTGCGCCTCTTCTGGCCCGTTGATTTGGCCATTTCAGGGTATTTTGAACCTTTCAGTGTGGTTTTATGTCGAAAATGTTAGTTAACTGCACAAGAGGGGAGGGAAAAGCTTGGGCGAGCAGGGTAGCAGGCCCAGAAACTTTTTGACCCGATAAGAAGCTGCGCTAGCTTATCGAGAGTGAGGCTTGCCGGGGTAACCCGCGCCCGCATTCTTTGTGTTGACACAACAAGAACGAGCAGATCTCGACCGCGACTCCGACCCAGAGAGACCGAGGAGAAAAGGACGGTGTGTCGAACCCGTTCCAGGCCACCCTACGTACATGCGCCTCTTCATCCGACCAATTCAAATGTGCTATCGTCCAGTACTTAGTTATTTACCAATCTAGCGACCCTCCTATCCACAATAACCTGAACGCTCGCTCCACTCCTGCATAGCTTCACTTCATCGATTTCAGTTCAACAGCCATGCCCCCTCGCACGTCAACACGATCGGCGCGCGCGTCGACGAGGAATTCGACCGCCAACTCGACCGCACGCACATCCACCGCTGCATCGCGTGCCTCGTCCGCCGCCTTCGACGTCCCTGAGGAGTCCCCAGACAATGAACTCCGAACGCAGGTAGCCGCAGTTTTTCGCGAGGCCCAGAGGAATACCGCGACACACAGGAAAGCGGCGGTCACGCTGCGCAAGCTTCAGGAGGCATGCTGCTACGAACCGACCAGTGCCAAGAAGGCTACAGCCGGCGACTTTGACGAAGATGACTTCAACACAGAGTTCATCCGGTGTGTTTTGCGCATCATGCCCGTCAGGAAGAGCGAGGCTGTCGGCGAGAGGACAATCCGGTTCGTCGGCGTGTTTATGCGGCACTCCATCGACAAGGACAACGAGCTCGCAGGGAACGTTGATGAGGATGCAAGCACAATGCCTGAGACACCGAGTACAAGGCTTACCTCACGGCTCATGGACGCCATTCTACCTTTGATGATGGCCAAGGACAAGTTTGTCAGGTATCGGTCGACACAGCTCATCGCGCACATTGTCAACTCTCTCGACGCCATCGACGATGACCTTTTCCAGAAACTTCGGTATGGCTTACTTAAGAGGATTCGCGACAAGGAGGCCATGATCCGCGCCCAGGCCGTCCTCGGCCTCGGCCGTTTGGCAGGGAACCAGATCGAGGCCGAGGCCAACTCCGACAGTGATGGGGACGAAGCGAGCGGCTTGCTGGAGAAGCTCCTCGAAGTGCTTCAAAATGACCCAAGTGCAGATGTCCGGAGGTCGCTGCTTGTCAACCTACCGATATTGCCGAATACGTTGCCATTCTTGCTGGAAAGGGCGCGAGACCAGGACGCCATGACCCGTCGTGCCGTGTACTCTCGTCTCTTGCCCGCTCTCGGGGACTTCAGGCATCTGTCACTTTCCATGCGAGAGAAGCTCTTGCGCTGGGGTCTCAGGGACCGAGATGAGACTGTCCGTAAGGCGGCAGGCAAACTCTTCCGTGAGCGGTGGATCGAGGACTGCGCTGGTGCACCGCCATTGAATGAAGATGGACAGCCGGCTGAGCTGCCTGCTCCCAGCTTCGACGGCCTGCTTGAGCTTCTTGAGCGTATCGACGTGGTCAACTCCGGTGTTGAGAACGGAGTCGGCCTCGAGGCTATGAGGGGCTTCTGGGAGGGTCGGCCGGATTACCGGGAGGCTGTCACCTTTGATGACACATTCTGGGATACCCTTTCTGCTGAGTCTGTATTCATGGCTCGTAGTTACAACGAGTTCTGCAGGAACGAGGGGAACGGCAAGTACGAAGACTTGATTGAAGAGAAGCTGCCTGAGGTCACCAAACTGGGATTCTACCTCGAACGATATGTCAAAGCCCTCACGGATGCATTGCAGAGGATAGAGCAGCGCGAGGAGCCCGAGGATGAAGACGACGAGGAGGATACCGTGGAGCAAGAGTTCATCGTGGAACAACTCCTGCACATTGCGCTGACTCTCGACTATTCTGACGAAGTCGGCCGCAGGAAGATGTTCTCATTGCTCAGACAAACCCTCTCGATTCCTGAACTCCCAGACGAGGTTACAAAACTCACTGTCAATGTCCTTCGGGACATTTGTGCACCCGACAATGCGGGCGAGCGCGAGTTCTGCAGTGTCGTTCTCGAAGCCGTGGCAGACGTGCATGATACTATCCTGGACGAACCCAACGATGACGAGAGCTTTCACTCTGCTCAGTCCGAGGTTGATGAAGACGAAGCATCTGCCAAGAGCGGAAAGCACGACAAGGACAGCGACTTGACAGAAGAGGAAGCTCATGCCAAGGCAGTCAAGGAGATCGTCATCAACATGAAGTGTCTTCATATTGTGCAGTGCATGCTGACCAACGTGGCCGGTAGCCTGCAGGAGAATGACCACTTGGTGTCTATGCTCAACAACTTGGTGGTCCCAGCCGTCCGCAGTCATGAAGCGCCTGTGCGCGAGCGTGGTCTGTTATGCTTGGGTCTTTGCTCCTTGCTCGATAGGTCGCTGGCCGAGGAGAACCTGACACTTTTCATGCACTTCTTCAGCAAGGGGCACACTGCCCTTCAGATCACAGCATTGCACATTCTCACAGACATACTCAACGTTCATGGTTCTCAGCTTCTGTCAAACAACCCGAATCTCTTGAAAGTCTATGTCAAGGCTCTGAGATCAGGTGCCAAATCGCCCGAAGTGCAGGCTGTCGCCACTATCGCAGCATCGAAGCTTCTTCTCGGCCGTGTCGTCACAGACATCGACGCCTCTGCTGAACTGATCAAGACTCTTGTCATTGCCTACTTCGAGCCAGCGAGCTCGCAAAACCAAAGCGTCCGACAGGCTCTCAACTACTTCCTTCCGGTATTCTGTTACTCACGCCCTGAGAACCAGGATCTGTTGCGATCAGTGGCACTTGATGCCTTGCACGCGCTGTACAACGTTAGAGAAGGTCTAGAGGACGATGATGCCGATGTCGATGACGAGATGGTCAGCTTAACGACCATTGGAGCTTGCTTGGTGGATTGGACGGACCCACGGAAATGTTATTCTCCTGACGTGGGTACTGACGCGGAAAAGAAGACGAACGTCAATGGTGATGTCCACCTTGAGTTTGCGAGGAACGTGTTGGAGAGACTCGACTCCAATTGCAGCAGTAAGTGCTCCAAGTGCATGGCACATGTCCCCAGTTCATTTTCGCATGACCACTAACACCATTGCGATTACAGAGGAAGAGAAGAAAGTGGTTGCAGCCCTTCTCGGCAAGCTGTACATTTCGCCCGCTTCCACCGAGGAAACGCTGCGCGAGCTTTATGCCGAGGTCTCTGATGCGGTCGAAACAAATCTCATCTCAGACACCACAGGACGTAACGCCTTGTACAAGATCCACGTCAGTCTCGGCAAAATTGTCAATAACCTCGACCAGCAGAAGGAGGCGGGCTTCCGCAGGTCCACTGCCAGCCGTAGCGTGTCACTGGCGCCGGAGCCGGCGGCCGAAGACCGGACAATGGTCGGGCAGGAACCGCAAATCAAGGAGGAGGAGGAAGAGGATGACAATGAGTCAAGGCTGGAGGCCGACGATAGCAACGATACGGTCAAGCCAAAGTCCGAGGATGTAACGGAAGCCGGGGACGGAGACTCGTTGGTGAGCGAGCTGCTAGACGATGACGGCGATACTGTTATGGGCTGATGTAGTGCGGGCGAGCTCGCGTAACGGCCCTGATGAATTTCCTTCGTTCAGTGTGTATACCTGCCCAGGGGTGTTTGGATCACGGATTGGTCACGGCTGTGCTTGGTTGGGGGCAGAGATCGGATCCTATCCTTTGTTGATGAGAAACGCAAATTGAATTTATGAACACATTAAACATCTACGGTCGCAACTTTGTGTAGCTAAGGGTAAGATCTCTGTACTGATTTGGTCTGATTGAGATTTTGGCCCAGGGCTCCATGCCCTTGAGGTTGCGATTATTGGCATGTTGAAGAGAATTACTGCCTCGAGCCTAACCAGTACAAGAGACCGCCCAGTCCTACATTCACGACCAAATGCTGCCCCAGGCTCCATGCCATGCAATAAAGGTATTTGGGCGAGAACACTGTCCAGATGAACAAGTGCGTCCTCAGCGCCGTACACGCCGCCATGACCGAGCCCACACTCGCAGCCGCGAACAAAGTCAACAACGTCACGTGGCGCCTATACACGCCCCTCTCGACACCGGCCTTCCTCTTCCGTACCAGAAGCACGTTTGTGGCGGACACCCAGTACAGAGGGCCGGCCCAGTTGCTGACGAACGTGAGAATGCCGACGGTCAGGACGTCAAAATTCCGCACGCCGTTGTAAGCGCTGGACAGGTCGACGCTGGAGATGGCGTTCGTGCCGCCGAGCGCGAAGAAGGACATGTACTGGAGCAGGAGGGAGGTGGTCGACAGCTCAGCGAGCGAGAGGTCCTGCGCCGCGAGGAACTTGTACTGGACGTCGAACAGGAGGAACAGCGGGATGTTGGTCGCGCGCGACTGCGTCATGGCGAGCAGCGTGTAGAGGTGGTGCAGCGTCTCGACGGCTGAGGAGCGCCTCGACACCTTCCTCCCCGTGGCGACGAAGTACACCACGCACGCGGCGCCGAGCCCCAGCCCGACGAAGACCGCCTGTGCGCGCGACGCAAGCGATATGCCCTCCGTGATGCCCACGAGGGAACGGGCGAAGCCGGTGACGAGCTCGGGTGCGTCTTCGTTGGTGAAGGCGAGCTTGAAGGTGAAGCCGGCGAGGACGACGGTCGTGCTCCCGAAAATGGCGAGTGAGGCGGGGAGGCCGTCGAAGCCTTGAAGAAGTGCGCAGTGGATCCAGAGGTAGGTGATGCTGATGAGAGCCCAGAGACGTACTGGCTGGGTGATGATGAAGGACTTGACAATATCAGGTTCTCCGGCGAACTTCTGGCCTGTTTGGTTCCAGGCTCTGATAATCCGGGTGACGGTGGCGACGGTGGCGACGGCGACTGCTTGCCCTACTGCAGACTTTGAAGCTCCTTGGAAGCCTTTGCTGCTGATGAATGCGAGCCAAGCTGTTGTTGCATAGTACCAGAAGTGATGCTCCTCTTCCACGTAGCTACTGGCAAACATCATCACGCCATATGCGATGGTGATGACCGTCAAGGGCAGAGCTCTCACTGATAGCTTGCCAGCGTTTAAATACGCAGCGTATGCAGCCAGTAGGGTGGCTGAAATGGCAGCTGCTTGGCCAAGGGTGAGCCTCGCCATATCGTAGTTACTGGCCATGCTGCTCAAGAGGCCTTGAGCGTCTCTCAACCACTCCGACATGGTAGAGACCCATTTATCATCTACATCGGCTGTGCCTTTCATATTGCGAGCAGAATCGACGATTCGGACCCATCCGCATGCCAGTTTTTGGACTTCAGTGTCCTGCTTGAGGCAAGGGTCAACACCGCCCTTCGCGTCAAACAGCTCTCCTCCGAAAGTAGTCGTGATGATAGCTAGAATCTGCTCCGCGTTGCGCATGAGAATCTGTATCTGGTCGCCCCTGCTGGACCAGAACGGCAGAAAGTCCACAATGAATGCACCAAGGTTGTTCTTTGGCACCGGGAAGCCGAGCAAAGCCCCGAGGGTCGGTGCAAGATCAGACTGCTCCACAACAGAGTAGTACTGAAAGTCCTCTTGGACATCCAGTGGCACTTCAAATGTGGTCTTCAGTGACTTCATCTTTGGAGATATGAACACCAACGCAGGAGAGGTCTCGCCAGGAGCCGAGCCACCGTGATTTCCGGCATCGTTCATACCATGGTCTCCGAGTAGCACGAAAAGCGTTGACTGGAGATGAGGCTGCGTTTCGATTGCGGCGTAGATCTGTTCCACCATAACATCCATCTCGACCTGCTTTGGGTGCATGTTCGAGCTGCGTGGTCCCCCCTTGTGGCCTATATGATCCAGTCCGAGGTAATGCAACACCATGGTATTCCAATCGTCGTTACGAAGCTCGCCTGCAACATGTCTTGTGACATTGTTGTCCACCTCGGTGAAATCAGCGACGAAGAAGCTCGAGGTCCCATCCGCACGGTCGAAGACGTTGGGAAACAGCTTCAGCCAGGTGTCGTCCCCGTACATGACCAGCTTTCCAGTGTCTTTCGCCTTCATCTGCGCGAGCCATGTATCCTGGGAAGCAAGAGACGACGATTCATCTCCCTCGTCAATGTTCAGTATAACGTCCAGGAACGAGGGGATCGAGCCTGTCGTGATGGCCTTGATGCGCGGCATCGTGACCGTGGGCGACGTCGCGTGTGCGGTGAAGGGAATTGCGCAGCCATCCCGTATCAGGGACTGAGTGTATCGAAAGCCCGAGCTGGGCGAGTAGACAAAGTCACTGCGCAGGGCGTCCACAACCATGAAAACGACCCGGTCAAATGGCGCAGCTGGTGGAGGCCCATGCTCGGAATCATCGTAGACTGCGAGGCCTGGGAGCAATGGCTTGTAAGGGAAGAACCCTGTCGCGAAGACAAGAATTGCAGCTGGGATCAGGAGGTTCGCTGCGACGAGCAGGATTGTCGAGAGAGCCGTTGAGCCATTTCGAAGGCCCTGCATCTCAGGCGCCAACGGGGACAGATCAGCTGGAGGGAGGGAGACCGAGGGACTGATTACAAAGAAGTGGCACTAAGAAGGTTCAGAAAGATGCTCCATTGCAGTCGGGAGGGGTTTGAGGGATATGAGCGCAAGGTTGTACGTTGACTGGCTCATATTATTATGGCGAGCTGTGATTCCGTGTAGCTAGGCGAGGCCACTTGGTGGACAGTGGACAGTTTGGTAGAATTGGCGATCCTTCATCAGCCTTGCATACGGGCTGCTGCCTCCAAACCCGCCAGCACCCCTGTCAGTGTGGGGGTGGCCAAGCCCCTACCCGGGCGCTATCCGAACGCCCCTAGCTTTCCAACCCGCGCGCCATCTTTTTGACTGGCAAAATGTTCACACAATTCCCCAGTGCTAGGAAACCGAGTTCTTGAAGAAAACGGCCTGGTATGATGCTCTGCAACACCTCTAGATTATCCCACAGGCTTGCTAGGCTATGCCATAGCTGGTGACTCCATAGCAGTCAGAAGAATAGCGGTTTTCCGTAATCGACCTCATCAGTCCACATGCCACGGCTTGGAATCCCTCGCCTTGCTTGGGAGGCGTGCGGTAGACTCAGCGATCCTTCCTCATGCCATTCGCCCTGACCGACAGCCACAGAAAAACCTGGCTTGGCTTTGCGGAAACCTCATGGCTGAATCGGGTGGAACCTGTACGCCTTTGTATCAATGTCGTCTATCCCCCTCACCTCTTCTTCTTGTTCCGGTCCCCGAATTTGGGAAAGACAATGTTGGATTTTCGTCCTCGTCTCTTCACAATCTTGCCCTTTGTTGACTTGGTAGAATTTGACGTCTGGTCGACTTCCATGGCTGCTAATGTAGGAAATTAGAGTTAGTATAAGATTTATGGCGGCTGGATTGTACAAGACTGATCGAACTCACTGTCATCTGCCTTCGCCTCACCGGCAGTCTTAGTCTCCTCTGGTTCAGCTGCCGTAGAAAGTAGATCAGCTTGGGCTCTTCGCCGTGACACATTGCATAAGTGAGTGTGGAAGATTCCATACCCTTCTCTGCCGCATCCTTCATTTCCTTCTCGGGAACGGGCTTGGGTTGCGAAGCGATCTCGAGAAGCCTTGCCGACAGGCGCTGTTGCCTTGCTGCCTCTACCGGGCCAAAGACATTCTTCTTAAGCCGCTGGTTGTTGGCCTTTGTGACGCTCGATCGTTGGGATTTGGCCATTTTCGCTTTGTTATGGAAGTGATTGGGGCTGTTTGGTCCTGTTTCACTCTTTCGTAGGAGGTGTTTGGTTATGCAGGCTCTCAAATCCGGGTACAAGACGCCGGGAAATTTCTCGAGGCTGATTTCGGACTTGCTGATAAGCCGCCTTATCTTTTTGGCTGCCTTGACCGCCTTCTAAGCTTGGATGGACGAACGACGCCCAGGAGAGTAAAGTCCAAAAGCATGCTCACTTTACAGCGCCTGGGTTGAGGCTCGGCCGGAGATTTCCCATGCTAGATATCCCGAGTTTCCCTCTGTACTCTCTTGTGTCCCTTGACTTCCACCTTGGTGATGGCCGTCGGCGGTCCATCGACTCTTGTAGCGCTTTAATGCCATCTGCGCTGGTGGACGCTCTTTCCTTACAGGCACCGCGCGAACGCTCGCCGATTAAGGCCAACATGGATTCACTGCCTCCTCCCGACCAATACCGTAGCCTGGTAAAGCGTCTCCAGAGCAGCAACTATCTCCTGAACAAACAACTACAGCACATCTGTGGTGTGAACGGACTACGGACTTCGGGTGTCAAGGCCGAGCTGCAGAGGCGCATCCTCGACGGTAAGCTCGCCTGCCCTTTCAAGCTGTCCCGATACGTAACGACTGCCTGTCTTGGCTGGGTGTCACTTATCAACCTGGGAACCGCATTTTGCTGCGACAAGGCAGCAAGTGAAGATGGGTTGTCGATCTTCCAAACTCGAAGCTGACTCGGCCCCTCGTACAGCACTCGAAAAGGCCTACGCGCAAGGCGACCCACGGGCATACCGCGATATCGAGAACAGCATACTTCGCGAAAAGAACGGCGGCCTACCAGCACCCCATGAAACCCATCCATCGCCCCTCCCCGTTCCCAACAACGCGCAAAGCCTGTCTCCCAACATGAACTACGGCGGCTACCAGAATGGCTACCCCCCCTACGGAGGCGTCAACGGTCAGCGGTCGCATCAGATGCCCCCACAGGGTATGTTCAATTCATCTGGGACCTCTGCGCTTCGTCCTGATCGCGTGCTGAGCGTCCAAGGATTCCACTTTAAATCCAGCCCGTTCTACCAAGTCGTGGGCAGGATAGGGCCGGTTCAAACCTGCGAAGGTAAGCTCCAAGCCCCTTTACGCATCCTATGGAGCTGACGTTCAGCGCAGTCATGCAAAACCACAGGAACTGCACCAACATACAGATCAAGGCTCAGGACAATCCACTTCTCTCCAGATGTGTCACAGAAAAGGACATGAGAGTGTTAGTGTTTTGTGCTGGAGGCAACACAGGCGCACAAGATATCGCATTCCCCCATCAATCTGAACTGAAGGTGAACGGTGGGGATGTCAAGGCCAATTTGAGAGGCCTCAAAAACAAGCCAGGCTCTACGAGGCCTGTTGATATCACGGATCTACTTCGACTCAAGATCCCCAATTATGCCAACAATATCGAGTTTACCTACGCGTTGACGCAGAAGGCAGGTGACAAGGCCTTTCAGAGTAACGTTCAAGTCAGGCGAACCCGTCTTCGCCCTGCTTTGGCGTCTTTATGTCAAGGTCCTGGCGGTCCATGCTAACATGTGTGTCAACCTCTAGAGATTCTACCTTGTGGTCAATGTCTGCAAGACAACTCCTGTCGAAAGCCTCGTACGGAACATCTCTGGCAAAAGGATCTCAAAACACTCCGTCTTGCAAGAACGTAAGCACGGTGTGACTTCTCCCTTTTAATCCCTGGATTTCGGACTGACGTACGTCCCTTTGCAGTTACGAGGAAAGCGCATGACGCCGAAATCGAGATGTCTTCCCAGGTTCTTTCTTTGAAGTGCCCTCTTTCGTACATGAGGCTTGTCACGCCCTGCCGCGCGACTACGTGTACCCACGTGCAGTGCTTTGATGCCACCTCATACCTTCAGCTGCAGCAGCAGGGCCCGCAATGGCTGTGTCCTGTCTGCAGCAAAAGTGCTCCATACGATAGGCTCGCAATTGATGAGTAAGTCGTGGGTGTTTGAACGATGCATCAAGACGCAACTGACTTCTGCCCAGGTATGTAAGGGACATATTGGACAGGACTTCTCGAAGCGTAGAACAGGTCGACATCGAGCCAAACGGCCAGTGGAAGGCCCATGGTAGCGTTGAGGAGGAAGTGGAGCCAGAGCCAGAACACGAAGCTTTTGCCATCGACGACGACGACTTGGTCATCTCGGAGATCAGTTACGTCGGCAACCGCGGAACAAACACGCCAAACACCTTGGCTGCGACCACGAGCACTCCGACCCCAGTCACTGCGGCCTCTCGCGAAGGCTCTTCTATGCCGAGATCGGGAGGCAACAAACGCCCTCATGCAGAAGTCATCGATTTGACGCTATCAGAGGATGAAGAGCCTCCGGAGCCGCCACGGAAGAAGGTGCAGCAGTATGGCGCCGGTTCTGCCTATTCGTCATACCTAGGTTAGGGTGGGGTTGCTTGCTCGGCAGGAAAGACAGGCCTGCAGACCGTCTGCAAACAAGACCGGCGTATTTCATTGAATTTCAAGACCCATTGGTGATTCACCATGGGCCTACTCTATCGGACAAGGAAGGGATACTTCACTCTGGCATTGCATGGCGTTGGTGGACAGGACGAAAATACCAAATATCATGTGGCTGAAATGAGCTGGATTGGACAGCCCGAGAGAGGCACCATGGAGTTTAGATGCGTCATAAGCACGGTAGTAAAGGAACAGTCGAGTGTACAAGATCGAGCCTCGGCAGTATTCGTTTTGCTTTTTGAGGAAAATTCAGAGACACTCACGATGCTGGGTCCTATGAGATGACTACCATAATAGACTATTCACTGCTTTGCGGGTCTGTGATGAGGGCGTGACTGACCTAGTGCAGGTACGGCAGGTATGCTCTCGTACTTCGGAGATGCACGACCAGGGTTATTTCGGCGGAAGCAGCGGGAGCCATGTCACCATCTCGCGAGAGACCCGCAACAGCTAAGACCCGCAGAACAGGATGGAGAGCGTGGGGAACGGACAACGGCGAACCGCAGCGCAGCAGCAGCAAACCCCAGCATGGAAGCCGCAGCGAATCTGCAAGGGCAGGATGGATGCGATGCAAGCGAAGTCGATCACAGGTGGACGGCCTGTCCGCGAAGAGAAGAAAGAAGCACATGCCGTCGCAGCGAGTCGAGCTTGACATTTTCTTTTTCCCTCCGCCATTGGTCACGGGAATAATAGTGCAATCATGCATATTTTAAGTCTACATGGCGTTTGTACTTGCATGTATTACAAGAAAAAAAAGGCTGGCTGGGCCGAGCAGTTTCTTAACGCGCGGCAGTCAGGATTGTCACCCTGGAGGAAGCTGGGGGAAGGACACGGGAGCTGCAGTCTGTCTACCTATGTACTTCCTGCTTAGGTTTGCCCACTTATCAAAAAGCGCCTCGTCACACGACAACTAACCCGGGAAGGGCCTGGAGTATATCAGAGTTGCGAGGCGGTCACGGGTCAGAGGCAACTACAGACAATTTTGTGGCACAGTGGAGAGGACCTAAGCAGCCAGGATGTAACCCGAGTGTAGCAGCCAGAGGGCCCGGTACGAGTTCGGGCCATTGAGAAACGCAACACCGAGCCTGTTTCTCTCATCTCATGTCAGGTCATGGTTACGCCACCGACGGGAGCACCCACAATGCTTAACATTATTATGAGGATGAGTCGCAGGGCCGTGTGGCCGTGTGGCTAGAGCATATTTAGGTTGCGAGTGGAGGGGACCGGATGGGCAGCTAGGGCGTGGATCCCGCGGCTGGCGTGGAGTGATTGACAGGCCCGGACGAGAGGATTTTGAAGTCTCCGAAACGTCTCAAGAATGCGACAGAGACGCACGGAGAGAGTGAGTAAGTGAGGCAGGGAGAAAGGTGCGGGAGAATGTCGGAACAAATGCACAACTCTAAATCTTGCGTCTGGCCGTCGGTCGGTGAACGAAAGAGTGAGTTTCAATGAGCGAGAGCCCACAGCACGGCGCGACGTTTCGATGCGCCGACGGACGCACCGCACGACGCAACCTCGCCAATGCAGTTTCCGAATCTGTCAGGCTGTTTGGTCGTCACCTGTCCGGATTCCCTCTGGCCGCAAGATTGGACGGGTGGCGCCTAGTCCCTCCGGGGAGGGGAGGGTGATGAAACTGGCCAGATGAGGACAAACCTTCACAGAGCTGTGTCCCAGGCACTGCCCAGGTTTGATGGAGCTCTCCCGTCCATCGGCCTTGCAGCCTGCAGCTCAGTCGTCGGGGTGGCCCCGCTGCGAGAAAGTGGAAAGTGGGGTGGGGTGCAGCTGGAGACGGGCTAACATGACGGTAGCAATTTTGAGATTAGACGAGGGTCGCTGCTGGGCGGGCCCTGGCGGGGATGACAGATGACCAGAAAGCCAGACAGAGGAGAGGACCCAGACTGAGCCAGAGAGAGCAAGGAACTACCGCACGTACTAGCAGCACAGTACGTGCGCTCTGACCATGCAGGATTGTCTCTCGCGCCCCCAAATCAAACCCGTCCATCTCCTCTTTCGCATTTCGTGGAGGACGGATGGGTGGGTGGATGGATCGAGGCACGTACAGTGTGTGAATGGATGGCCGGGCCTGGCGTGGATACGACCTCGTCTCGTAGAATTCATTGCGTGCAATTTGCACAACCCGATCTCAAGTCGGGTCTTCGGAGATGCTCGTTGCCAGAACAAGGTGGCCCTCCTGGGACCCAGGGAGGAGCCAGCCCATCTGGGTACAGTGTGTGCGGTGCAGGTCAGGAACCGGACAGGGTGCAGTCCCTAGTAAAAGATGTACCTAGCCTAACTGTGGTCGTCTTCCAGCACAACCACCACGGCAATATGGCCATGATCCAGATGCGCTCGAAATGTCTGCCTGCGTAATTACTCGAGTAGGCCCTGTCGGCTGTGAGCCAATTGACCGGATGTTCGGTCATCAGCCACGGGTACTTGGCCCATCCGTAGGCCACGTCTCGGGCGAACTGTTACTTACCTGACTTGACAGTAGTCATGCTTGGCTGCCGCACCCGGGAGGGTCGAAAAACTTCCCATGCCCCAGCTCTCTCCCTCCAGCTCCCTGTCCGTGTGTGAGTGGGTTTTGGGGGAGGGAGAGGCATGTATGTGAGTGAGAGAGTAGGAGAGAGCGTGCGAGTGTGTGTGTGCGCGACACGGCCGACCAGGCCCAATCTCGTTGGTCATGGCAGCGAACACACCATCCCCCCAGTCGTTGCAAGAGGGAACCTCGCTCCTCCCCCAGCTTCCGCAAATCAAGGGCAGCTTTGTAATTTTGGCTTCACCACCCCTGTCCGCCCCTTCCCGCCCTGAAAATCCAATCACCCTTCCTCACATCCCACAGCCCTGCTCCTTACCCGTTGCCGTTGCCTGTCTGCCGTGGCTCGTCGACTGATCTGCTCTTCTCACTGCCTCAAGGTTCACTTGTCGTCTTGTCTTCCGTCAGCTTCGTCCACGGCTTACCAAAATCAATTCACGGCTCTGGTCCAGTTCTGGTCGGCTCTGTCCTATTCTGTCCTGTCCTGTAATCCGTTCTTCTGGGTTCTATCCCGGTGCAAGTCCGCCTCTTGAAAGTCTTGGCTCTTGCTGTCTCTCCCTCTCCTCTCTCTCCTCCAACACCCCCCCCCCCAATCTGCCTGTCTGACCTTGCCTGTCTGTCCTTCATTGCCTACGTTTCCCAATTACCAATCTCTCGTCTCATCCTTGGAACGACCAGCCCTTCTCCACGTCTACTCTATTCTCCTCTGCTCTACTACGCCATCCAACGCCGCAGTTCCCAACGTCGCCTGAGCACGACCGAATTGTACGAGCCAACCAGCGACTGGAGCCACGAGAGAGGAGTCCCATTTCGGTCGACTTTCCAAGTTCTCGGATCGTCGCCGGGGTCGAATTGCGTTGCAAATTGGGACCGTCTCTGAGGCCTCTCCACATCCACCCAGCCCCGGCTACCCTATCACCCAGCCGTCGCAACCAGCAATAATACCTCCTCCTAAGGGGCCCGTCTAGCCCAATCTGACTGGTCCGTCCTGCCCAGCTGCCCTCTGGTAGCGGTCTAACCCCTGGAAATCAACCGGTAGCTTTTGGTTGCTGCTGCTTGTGCTGCTTGTGCTGCTTGTGCTGCTGCTGCTGCTACTGCCTGCTGCCGTTCTGCTCTGTGCATTTTCTCCCACAACATCCCAGCCCATTCAATCGGCCACTTCTCCATCTCCATCCTGATTAACAAGCCCAACGCCAACAACCGTCGATTGATTCCCCCGACCGCTCTCTCGGCCTTCCATTCCCTTGCCTCTACGGGCATCTCCCATCGCCTTCAAGTCCATCAAATCGATCGATTCATTGGCCGCCTTTCATTCCCGCGGCTGAGCGAGCGACGGCAAGATGGACTCGCAACGACCGAACGATGTGTCGCCCGAGGCGATGCAGGCGCGGATCCAACAAGCGCGTCGCGAGGCAGAGACGCTCAAGGACCGCATCAAGAGGAAGAAGGATGAGCTCGCCGACACCACTCGTAAGATGCCCTGCTGTCTCGCCCGTATCTCGCAATTGATAAGGGGGGACTGCAATTGCCTCTCCATGCCCAGCCCCTGCTGACACAATCCCCGACAGTCCGCCAGGTTGCAGCGCAAGCCCACGAGGCGATCCCCAAGAACCAGTTGATGAAGACGAAAAGGACACTGAAGGGACATTTGGCCAAGATCTATGCTATGCACTGGTCGACAGACCGAAGACACCTAGTGTCGGCTTCACAGGACGGCAAACTGATTATCTGGGATGCATACACAACCAACAAGGTCCACGCCATTCCTCTAAGATCTTCATGGGTCATGACATGTGCCTACGCACCCAGCGGTAACTACGTCGCCTGCGGTGGCCTCGACAACATCTGCTCCATCTACAACCTCAACCAAAATCGAGACGGGCCGACGCGCGTGGCACGCGAATTGTCCGGCCACGCTGGCTATCTATCCTGCTGCCGTTTCATCAACGACCGGAGCATACTGACCTCTTCCGGCGACATGACCTGCATGAAATGGGACATCGAAACTGGGACGAAGCAAATCGAGTTTGCCGACCACCTCGGCGATGTCATGAGCATCAGCCTCAACCCAACGAACCAGAACACATTCATCTCGGGCGCTTGCGACGCTTTCGCCAAACTTTGGGATATCCGAGCTGGCAAGGCTGTGCAGACTTTTGCAGGTCACGAGTCCGACATCAACGCCATCCAATTCTTCCCGGACGGCCACTCTTTCGTCACCGGCTCCGACGACGCAACCTGCCGCCTATTCGATATCCGTGCGGATAGGGAACTCAACGTCTACGGCGTAAGTCCTGCTAATGGCGAAATAACCTGAAAAGTACAATTGCTGACCCGATGAACTTCTAGTCCGAGTCCATTCTGTGTGGCATCACCTCTGTCGCCACGTCCGTCTCCGGTCGTCTGTTGTTTGCAGGCTACGATGATTTTGAGTGCAAGGTACGTACGCGTTCACCGCGGATGTGTTCGAGTCTGGACTGACAAATTCCTGGCAGGTGTGGGATGTCACTCGAGGCGAGAAGGTCGGCTCTCTCGTCGGCCACGAGAACCGCGTCAGCTGCTTGGGCGTCAGCAACGATGGCATAAGTTTGTGCACAGGTTCCTGGGACTCATTGGTAAGCCCCCTACCACTTGATGCCAACGGCGTTAGCATCAGGAGCCACCAGGTGTGCATTCACACTAACACATGAGCAGCTCAAAATCTGGGCATACTAGAGCCTGCCAACTCGATGACTGCGAAAACTATCGTCTAGGCACAAACCGATTCACGCCGCTTCGCGTTCTCGCTTGCTTTTATATGGCTCTTAATTCACATGTGTACGCATTTTAATTCGAGCGCGATGCCGGCGCATTACAGGACGAAGTCACGAACTTTCCCGAAAACATACCTCCCGAGCCGAGAACCCCGGATTGCAGATACTAGTATTGGTCTGGTGGGCCAACTGTTATCTGGCTTTCTCGACGCTGCGGGCCAAGACCGGGCTTTTAATGGAGCCCTCCTCGTCTCTATCATGCGCTTCTCCTATCTTACGACGGCCTCACTCGATTGGCGAATTTCCTTTCTTCCATCCTTCGAACCGCACCTCGAAATACCCAGCGCCATTTTCACCAACAACGACCTGCCTTATCTCGGAGGATTGCAGGGGTGCCAAGGAAATCTTGAGTGCTTTCCGGATATACAGATAGAGGTATCCACGTCGATTCGACCCGAGCCTGCCGAACCGTACATTCGAGTGCGCTTGTGACTCCAAGGAGCTGGGCTGGCCACAGTGTTTGCTCGGGATTCCCGCACAAAAAGTTGCAGCCAGCAATAACGCCATTAGGGTTGGCCCTTTATTTCCTTTTTTATCTGTGGAGGTGCGAGCTCGGGGGGACAACCCGTGTTCGAGAGGTGGTGGATGGCTGTCTTGAAGCTGGTAGTGGGAGTTGGGCTAATTTCTCACTACCTCTGTCGATATTACAAAAACTCTGGTTGGGACGCAGAGGAACGGTGTCAAAGTGATATGTTTCCCTTTTTTTTATGTGTCTTATAGGATGCGCGCGTTCTTGGAAAGGACGAACGGAACAGCGGAGGAGACTGGGTCGTGTGGGATGTCTCCTTTTCCAGGGTTTGTCATGGCCCTGACGGTCTCGGACCGGTTCCCTGCTTGTTCTCTCATTCATGTCTTTCGGCGGTAGACACGAACCGAGAGGGAGTGAGAAGCTGATAATACCACGAGGCTGCGGAGGATTTCGAGGCTGGGAGGAGGGGGCGGCGCGGGCGCAGAGAGAAGGGTGCGTGAAGGGGCTTAGTTGTGTGGTGATAACGATGAGGCCACCTGAGATACCTCAACCATAGCCTGTTCAACTGTTTTGTGTACTATATTCGGCCACTACTTGGATTTTCCTCGTCCCGTGCTCCCATGTTTGGCTGCTTCCATCTCGTTCTTGAATATCTTTGCTTCGTCTAAGCGAGACAAGCAAATATTACGTGCCTAGGTAGATTCTGGATGGGGCCCGTATCTGAAGAGACTCATCCAAGGGCGGCGTCTTTCAACATCCGTCGTGGACGCCCAGCAGGATGCTACCTGGCGTGCTCCCATTTCAACCTATCGAACGACGCCTATGTTTACTCTCTCCGCTGAGGGGGCTCAAACTGCGCAATTCTGAAGTAACTGGTTTCTTGACCCTTCACTCTCGCTGTCGCCGGGAGATTTTTGGCACGAGCTGCCCCGATGGAGATGGCCGACAGCCTCTGTGCGACTTCATCGATGCCGTGACACGACTCGCGAGCCTGGTTTGTTCTAATGTTCGACCGCTCGGGCAGTCCTGCGCAATGCCAATTTGATTCCATGGGGGAGGGGAAGGGTTGGATCCCACCCCCTGCCCTCCTTTCCAACCAGGTAGCCACTTCACCGTCATGGCCGGTTCGCATGCAGCCGGTGCATGCATGGTTAGGTTACTGTACAGGCAGATACGACAGCCGCGGACTTCACTGGCACAGGCGAAGGTGGTACTTTCCCCTGAAGTGCCAAATTTGGTCAACCAGGAAAGCAATCGACTAGGCGCCGAGGAGCCACACGCTTCTTGCCCGTCGAGCTGCACCCAGCGAGGAGGTTTCCTAATTTGATGACTGATACTGCCGGAGACATACTATCTCGGAGAGGACACGGCGACTTCCCGGGCCTGTCTGTGTCTTGTTGTTGCCCTGTTCCAAGCGGGTGAGACAGCAAACCACGTCTTATCCTACACCGCCACGCCACTCTATGCCTCGGAAGACGCGCGCTCATAAGGGTGGTTTTTTTTCAGGCCGGCTCAGCGCGCCTGCGTTACGACGGAATGCGCGACCAAGAGCGTGCTGCTGCTGCGGCGCGGTCCTCCGCGGGGCGGATGAGCGGGAAGCGAGGGAGGATGGAAGCGAGCAGAGAGAGAAGAGGGGGGCGGGCGCCGAGACGTTACACGAGGTTGCACAGAAATGGCCCCCAGCTTCCTTTTGCGTGTGCGCGGGTGTTCTTTGTCCTTTCCGGAGAAAAAGGGCTGGTCGTGCCGCGCGGGTGCTCGCCTGTGTGACGAACCTGCCTGCCCTGCTCGGTGTCACTGGGCCGAAGGGCTCCAGACCGAGTGGGGGGAGGGTTGTGAAGCTGGTCAACGCTTTCGTTGAGATCTGAATCGGAATTAGGAACTGGTAAAGCCCTTGGACCTGGCTGCTTTTGGCGTCCATGGCTGTCGCGCTGTCGTATGTGTGGTGGTAGGCGAAGTGATTCCCCCGTGACTTGATGTGAGACTGACTGACGCTCGCTCGATTAAGAGAGGCTGAGAGCCCTCACGGTGGTTCCTGAATTCTCGCTGTCTTCCCCATTCGATCCTCTCATCTTGGCAGAGACCAAGTATAGGCGATACAGAATTCGACCAAAACTGCGAGAAAATAGCCTCGTTGGTTTCGTGATATGCCACAGGAGTGAGACTATCTCGAGCAGATCATGCCACAAATCATTCCATAGAAGGCTGATCCGTAAGAGATGACTGAACAGGAGACACGTTGATATCCCGTAGATCATCCTAAAGGTTGAGACTCACCTGCAGGTCGCATGCTGTCAGTTGAGATTCAACAGTTCCAATGCATATGCGCTTGCATAGGCACTGATTGAAGCCGCTTCGGTCGGAATCGGATCTAGGGAAGACCTTTGAGTATATTCTTCATTTTTCGACGCACATCAAGCAGCACGTCCGAGAACCAAAAGCAAGATATTGCTTGGCCTTCCCAAGTGCCGTACACTCCAGTTCTCCGGGACTTTTGCTGGTGTCCAGATCTGAGCCCACCTATCAAGCGACGGCGAGACGCCCGGACGCGCAGTAGAAGATCCCCGTTGAAATGAGGAGCGATAAAAGGTGCCAGATCTAGTGAAGACGATCTGCCTTTGACCCTGATATTAAGGGACGGCCGCAACACCTTAGCGTCGCGAGCGGCTTTCCGTGGGTGGTGATGATCGTCCTCAGCTGAATTTCACGCGGCGTCCTTGACTGCTGTGCTGAAGGGAATTCCCATAGTAACCGGCTGTGGGAAGACACATCAATTTCCCGGTACTGTGATCACCAGTCCGCGCACAGGTTCGTTCGAGCAACGGACAAGCCCGTCACAGCAGCCACAATCACCTATGCTTCGGCGCCGCCTCTGACACCTTGGTTCAGAGTTATGCAAGAAGCTGCTGAAACAGCACATGGAAGGACCAAGCTTTGATGAAACAATGCCGGCCCTTCGCAGAGATATTGTTTCGACTAGCACCGCTTGGTGTGTTTTCTGACGTCGCGCTCTTTCGCCACTCGGCTGGTGCGGAATTAACTTGGGCTGGCAGCTGCACGTCCCTTGGGTTGACAGACGTTGTGGCCACGGAGAGCCGCAATCCTGTTGGTTGCTTAGGGCTAGTGGTGCTGCCAAAAAGAATCGCCCAGACAGTCCTTATTCTCCGAGCCTTGGGGGGGGGGGGGAATGTCAATCAGACGGGCACCGGGGCACATTTCTCTGCTCGGCAGGAAAGGGTACCGGCGAAGGACCAAATGTGGAAGATGACAGACAGGACCGTCCGTTCATCCTGTATGCAGCGTACCGAATTCAGAAGGGGGTCGAAACCCCGGCTGAGGATCAACAAGCATGAAATATGGCATGACATGGCATGACATGGATTAGCATGCCCCACGGGCTGTCGAAGACTCTGAGACTTCGAGAAGGCCGCGTCTAGCGACAGGCGTCGTCGGGGCTCTTACTCGAAAAGACAGACACAACACGTGCGTGCATTGAATCTCATCACACACCCCGATATAAGCCACATGCACATGGGGCATATTGAGGTTGAGATCTTGCACCGATGGGGCCCGCCCGTCAATCGCCGAGGCCGAAGCACCCATACTTGATGACTCGGTCCGGGGGTTTCTGAGAGAGACAGAGTGTGTGAGCATGAGCTCGACCCATATCTATACTAAGACACGGAGCCCAGTTCTTTTTGCTCTCGCTCGGGTGGAACACGTTTGCAGAGGCTGTGCGGCCCACCAGACGGCAACCAGGCAATCAAACAGCCAGCGAACCAGTCAAAGCAGTCCGTAAAAAAATCATGGCAGATATCCGAGGGAGGAGACAAGAGCTTGCACGCGGTCAGGCCTCTCGTGGCAGGGCGCTAGCGCAGACTTTATGTGCGCGCAGTGGCCCTCTGCCAGAGCTTCTTCCTCAGCCCGAGTCCGTGAACATGGTTTTGCTCTTGTCCCGAGCAGAAACCTTGGTCTTGGGCCGAGAGGGTTTGATTTGACCCGGATGTTGGCCAACTCTGGCGACCCGACCCCAGACTGTAGACGGTAGACCGCAGACCGCCGACAGCAGACAGCATCGTGGGGGAAGGAGTGCAGGAATGCTGGAGATGAGTCGACGCGTCGGCGGTGCTGAAAGCAGGTGTCAAGCCCAGTCAGTCGGTCATGCGCATACTAGGCTGGCTGAATGGGGGCCCCGTCCGTTCTTCTATTTTTGTTGGAAAGAACAGAAGAAGGCCCATTTTTGAAAATTTACCCATGTTTCCCGGGCAGGAGCCAGCAGGAGGCAGGAGATCGTTCCACATGTGCTCGGACCGGGGTAGATCCTGGGGCCCGGGCAATGGGTCTCCCTTCCATCCATGTCGAGCCACGCGGTGCTTGCGAGGGGAGTGGTGTGAGTTGTGCGTGTGTGCTGGTGGTGGTGGTGGTTGTTGTTGTGGCCGGCCGCAATTCAATGCCGCCCGACGTCGACAACAACGTGGTCAACTGACCAGACTGGCGGCGGACTGGGCAAATAACGAAGGGTAAAAATGGATGCAGCATGTGTTTCTTACAGTAGTGTCCTGCAGCCACATGGTGCGAAAAAGTGACCCAGACCGTCGGGGTCAGGCTGACTGTGCAGTGCATCTCGATTCCCATCCGCATCCTTCAGCCTCACAGGATTCCTGCCGGCAATCCATGGCTCCATCTGCGTAGCGACCGCTTGCTCACCTCACACCGTCTCGCACCGGGCTAGTGCGGACTAGTATTCTATTGTTGTGTTTTGGCTCTGTCCGAGGCACCACAGCACACGGGGTTTGCCCACGCAGCCTGACATGACATGCATGCTTGCAAGTTGCTTTGCTGATGGCCGACTAAGGTTTTGCATCCGCTGCTATTACCATTGTCTTGTCCACGCAGTCGCATAAACCCCGTGATGACGGCTGATTTGCCCACACGAGTAATCTCTTGCCAGAGAAAACCGGCCAGATACAGTAACACTGTCGCGGCCGACGCAAGCTCGCGCCCGCAAAAACGCAAAAAGACACCTGCGCATGGCAGTGCGTACCACGTAGCCCCGGCAGGGGCAGCACAACACGACATTCCCCCAGGGGCGTGGGTGGATCCTGAAACGCACGAACGAAGCCAGGGGGGTGGGCAAGGCTTCTTTTAGGTTTAGCGCCTCGCCGCTTCTCGAAGCCCTCTATTCTCCGCATTGCAGTTCCTTGTCCTCTCCCTTGCCTTGGCCTTTCCCTGCCCTGCCCTGGCTGCCCTGTCGTCCCCTGCCCTGCATTGCAGCCCATCTCTCCCTGCCCTCGACAGGACAGGACAGGACCACTACCCGTACATCGCAACCACACTCACACAGCAGCGCACCGCACCGCACCCGCGCTACACTTGCAGCCACACCAGCTCACGAACCGGCTTGGCCGATTGCTTTGCGGCGACATCCTCGTTTGATGCTGCATCGATCCCGAAGCATCACCCCCCCAGACCATACCACCCTGCCCTACCTGCTCACGTCCCAGGCCTGCGATCTGACACCGGACCCGTCCACCAAGCCAGATCCTCCCCTGCCCAAAGATACACGCACACTCCCGTAACAGCCATATCACACCCTCCTCACACCTCCAGTCCTCCTGGTTGGGCTCAGTGCCGGGTTGTACTCTCTCCCTTGTGCTTACCGCTCGAGGAAACTGGAAACGTGGGAGTCATTTGACCTCTGCCCTTCGCCGGTTCTGCTCCGCTTTCCCAAAACTACGGTTCCTGGGGCATCCCCGGGCCCATCCTGACTGGAAACTGAGCCCTGCGCCCCCTTGTCAGGCCTTTTCCTCTAACGCTACCACACGCAACCCGACCGCACATCGCCTTGCCTGTGACTTACCTTTCCCTCTTCCTGTCTATTTATATTTTAGCCTGGCCGTCTGCTCCCCAGCCCGCGTCCGCTCCCCTCCCTTTTGCCCATCATGTCCAAGACTGCTGCCCAAGAGGAATTCGACGACTTCATCGCAAAGAATTCAACCGCCCCTGACGATCACATCCATCCCGAGGACAGAGCCGAAGTTGCCCGTGAGCGAGATCTCCACGCGAGGGACAACAGTGACGACGAGGAAGAAAGTTATCGTGCCGCAAAGGTCGACGCCGCCATGCGCATGTCCACATATGATACGCGGAATACCGCGGACCTGATGCTACCGCCCGCGAGCTTCGACTCGGGACGTGCTACAGGTGTGAAGGGCGTCATCGCCGACGCCAGGAATTATGAGAACGCCAGGAGGAGCAAGTGGAGCGAGAAGATGAGGAACGCAAGGAGGAGCGTCATCGAGTTCGCCTCAGTAAAATCATCCTCAGATAAGAGCGACTCGGAGCTGAGCGGCAACGAGGACGAGGAGTCCTTCCTCAAGCAATGGCGGGAATCAAGGCGGCGCGAGCTCGAGTCCGAGGACAGGTCATCAGTCCGCAACAGGAGGACGAGCCCCAGCGCGCGCACGTATGGCCGCTTCGAGGAGGTCGACGCCATGGGATATCTAGATGCCATCGAGAAGGTGTCGAGGGAAACAACTGTCGTCGTCTTCGTCTACGATCATGAGGTATGTGATTTTTGGCCCCAAACCCTTCCCAGTCTTTGTCAACCACTCGGCCGCTAAATTGTATGCACAGTCGGATGTGTCTGCCACAATAGAACACGCCATGATGCCTCTGGTTCGCTCACATTCAGCGATTCGTTTTGTGAAAGTACATTACGAGGAGATCGAGTTCGACCAGGCCGGCGTCCCTGCAGTATTAGCATACAAGAACCAAGGCGACCTCTTCGCCAACCTGACTGCTCTCATCGACATGATTCCAGACGAGGAGGACTTCGACAGCGACTCGTTGAAGAAGTTATTCCAAGAACATCGCATCGTCTGAGGCGGCGGGTACACCGAAGACGATCCATACAAACAGCGGCCTCAAGCAGCTCGCCAGAGTTGCTCGGGCCCAGCATGACCCCTACCGCCTGGACCACCCTGAGACCAGCAATAGCTTCTCAGATGAGGACCGGCAGCACCACATTTCCGCTCCCAGTCCTCTCTAGGGGGCTACCTTTCAGCTCAACTACACTCTAATGAAGCGCTCTGTATATTGTTCATTTTTCTTGTATGATTGGGATGGTGTGACGGACGCGGCAGCCCGGCCCGGCACATCGCATTGTTTGCTGAGAGACTGCATGAGGCCACGGCTCGCCTCGGCCTGGTTCCGCCAGAGCTTTGATGACGGCTCGGCACGGCCTGCGGTGGCATGCGGGACAGCATATGATTCCCTTAGGGGGCTACATCGGTTGGATGTGAAGGCTACGACATGGAATGGAATGCATTGATCAAATTCAGGAGTTGCGTGCGTGCGTGCGTGCTTTTTCAAACCTGCTTGCTGCATAGGCTACGGGGACAGGCGATGGCGTTTCTGCGGACACAAATGAGACTCGGAGACATAAAGTCCGAAAATGGGCAGGACGAGGTTGATCTAGGGATAGAAACTCAGACTATCAATAAGAGTGATCATTAGGCGGCGACATCAAGACATGAAAACATGAACAAGCAGTGTGCAATCACATTTGAGAAGGTATCAAGACCTGTGCTGCCTCGAGGTTCGTGATGTTGAAAGTCATATACACTACCCTGGCATAGATGAGAGAGCCATGTAGAATCAACGGTCTTCCTCAGATAATTAGGTACGTTGGGGTGATTTTGATGATCAAAAAGAAAGAGGAAATTGTATGTTCTCTGCAATCGAATAGGTCAAATCACGCCCAAGGTTGACGTTGATGTCATTTGACGTGCTGGCCATTAGAGACGTGGTCGGTCCCGCCCAATACGGGCCGTGCCTGCCTGGGTGGATGCACAAGTAGATAGTCGGTCAGTCTGATACGGCGGACGATACGGGGACGATAAGGCGTGGTGGGGTAGTTTGTTCATTGACGATGCCATTGCTGGTGTGGGGGCTTGTGCTATGCAATTGCCATCGAGTGTTAGTACCCCGCCGTCCGAAGCTCACGTCTGAGCTAGACAACATCACTCGGACGACCAGAGCAAAGGAGCTTGTTGGGCAGACCTAGGCAGATCACGTTGAGTCACGAGAGGACTTTAGAAATGTTTTCGTAAGCGCCTAGGGGGTGACTTGGGCAGGTAGACACGGACCGTTCGTTCCCCTTACGGGCTGCACATGCCACCGGCGAACAGGTCAAGCAGTGCTCCTGCAACCACTTAAACCCACCTGTTTGAGCCGGCGGGACTCAAGCTTGGGGGTATGACACTCGACCTACCCTGAACTTTAGACCGCTGCGTCTGCCATTCCTCTGCCCGCCCAATCCGAGGTACATCGACCTTGTTAGTCTTAATCACTTTGTAGTACCTGCCTGCCTGCCTGGGAAGCAGGTACCTTTTCGGCTTCCATCCATTGTCATCTCACTGGAAAGTCGGCCATTCTTCGACTTTCGTCGCGCTTCATCTTCCCCCGTCTGAACTGCATACCCACGCCTCCCTGGGATTCGTCTCCCATCTTACGATCCTACGTGCCAACTCTCCCTCGTGCATCATCGCCTAGCGAGGCAGACAACCCAACCCGACAGGGCCGCAACGTACGTGTGCGCGACCTCCTTTATCCTAGCTGCTGGATGCTTTCCCCACCTCGCCCTGCCTCGACCACACCAGGCAGCACCGGCAAGGCAACAACGACGATTCATCCCGAAACAACCAGATCCCAACCCTCAGGAGCGGACAAGAGCTCTCAAGTCAGTTCTCGATTTCCTCGTCTACGCTGGTACTCTTTGCACCTCATCCTTCCCTTCCACACATTTCCCCCGTGGCCTGATCGGTTACTTGCTGTGTTGGGGCCTCGTCTTAGTCTCCTACTTCCCACCTAAGCCCCTCATCCCCGCCCTCCCACCAACTACAGGCCATTGCACGACCGACTATCAGATAGCCTCTGGTCTAAACCACAAGCCTCGTTACCGCCTCGCACACTTGCCTGATCACTTCTCTCTATTCATGAAAAGTCCGAGTTGTGAAGGCATGACGTGAACTGTTCAAAACTAATCAACATCCTCCGTTATGGAAGGGCAGGCCAGACTTGACAGCTCTCCACACGAATCCTCTCCTGTTGCATCTGCTTCGATACAGCCAACATCTGACGCTTCGGTCTCGAGATCGGTACCGACTCTGCGATTTCCGAGGCCACAGGGAAATCAGAGACTCGCAAACTGGGTGTCGTCCAGCTCTCCCGACATCATGGCGTCGGCACATTCCGGTGACGACGACAGCAGTCTGTCTGATTCCACCTTCGAGATTATCCCCCGCGACAGCACAGACGAAGGCAGCCTAGATGGCCGGGCGGACTCCATGTCTGAGTCTTTCTCCGAGCTTGACAGGTATCCCGATGCCGGAGAGGTCCAGGTCCTCCCTCCTGGGTTGGACGCCATGAGCAACAGTGTGGGGAGCACCTTCGAGTCTGATTCTGAGCCCGAAGATGAAGTCTCCGCAGAAGAGGCCGCTGTGCCTGGACAGGAGGATGATTCTGCCCACTCATACCACGACGCAGACGAATTACTGCGCAGCTCTTTCAGCCAGGCCTCCGTTCCCAGGCCATTCCCACCAGCATCGACGGGCTCTATCGAGTTTAGTGAGCCAGAGGACGTTGACGTACACATTGACAAAATCTCGGTGAAGCATACCATCAGAGAGTTCACTGAAGAGGAGGCCACTGTACTTCTTCGAGACCTGGATTTGGCGGACGTGCCTCGCCGCCTCTGCGCAACCATCCGGCAAACAATGTCCCAGAGGTGCTTGTCGACCCACGAGGCCTTCCGCGTCCTCTATCTCGGCAATGAGGACATGAAGGGCGAGATAATACTCAAGATCTCGCGTGCAATCACTTGCTCTTCTTCGGTTAACCACAATGAGAACAAAGTTCTCCGTAGGAACACCGAGGGCGTCTACAACATAGTGCCTGTGACGTTCGGCGCTGCCAAAGATCGTGACGTCGAGCTCATGGAGGCGTCAGCCTTCCAGATCAAAGTCGACACCTGTGTGGATGCTGACAAGATCCCAATCGAGGGAGGCTTCTTCCGTGACGACATCATCTATTCTTTGACAGTGGACGGTGGCAACGGCGGCAAGAGGTACAAATCCGTTCCTGCTGGTGGCCCTGAGGGTGCTCAGGTCCAGCCCGGGTGGAGTCTGCCTCACGTGGCCGTGATCTACTGCAGTGATGCCGATGATTCAGAGATGGTGAGCACTCAGCAGGTAACATGGGAATTCTGCAAACGCCATGCCATCCCATGCCTCTACATTTCAGAGCACTCGGCTCTTGTGAGCCCTGCTGCGGGACGGTGGCGGAATTATACGAATGAGCACGCTGTTCATCTGTCACTCGAGTCCAGGGAGACCAAATCACGGGAGTCAAGCTGGTCGGAGCAGAGGTTCCCGATTGATCTGACCTCGTTCCTTAACATCGACAACCGTCAGATGAACCAGAACCTCGCGTATCTGACAGGTCTTCAAGAGCCACCCCAGGCCACTGACGAGAAGATAACGAGCACCATTTCGCTGGCTGGCGGCCAAAATGACTTACCAGACGAAGGACCAAAGGAATGGAAGGCTTATGCTGAAAAGTTCTTGGCACGCTATTGGCAACTCATGGACGACTATCGCTACTTCCTTTTCCCCCTGCTTTGCTCAATGGCTGTGGTCCTGGTGGTCCTGGTGCCCTTCTGGCTCAGGGTCATCAATGCTACCCCAATCAACGGTCTAGCTGCACAGCGGGGATTGAATATCCTTCCAGAAACAACAGCAGGTATAACGACAGCAACTGCGACAGTCACCGTCAGCCACACCTCTACGAAGACCGTCAAGCTCGCCACTGCAGAGACCCCTGCCTTCGGTGGGCTACTCTCTGATATAGCCCATACTGTGAGCTCAGAGCCCAGTCCGAAGGATAGTATCTGCACTGTCGAGATATACAGCGGAAACGAAATCCTTCTCAAACTCCCATCCGGTACCAAGACCTCGTGGTTGGCCAAGGGCGCAATCGAGGTTGATGTCTTCCGCGGTAACAGCCCTGTCAAGTCCAAACTCTCCAGTATCGACGAGGGCATCCTTGTTGAAATCAACGAGAAGGATGCGTACGGTGTCGTCAATGTGTCTGTTGTCACCTCGCGGAAGCCCAAGATCAACGAGACGTTTGCCATCGACTTCGGTACCTCATTCTTTGTTGGAGCTTTGGAGGTGGCGAAAGGTACATTCGAGGACGTGGCTCAGATGTTCGTTGACAAGGCGAATGGTGCAGTCAAGCTAGTCGAAGACAACTACGGTCCATCCTTCGCTTCGACAGGGGAGAGTGTTAAGAACGAGGTAGTGTCCTGGTGGGAGGCGATCAAAGACGCCGGCCAGGCTGCACATGCCTTCTCCTCTGAAAGGCTTGGAGAGACGTACAACCAGGCCAAGAACTCTCTCCGTCCCGAAGACATGCTCTCGTATTTCGATAGTGCTCGCCAGAGCTTCACCGAGAACCAAGCCCGAGTGCTAGAGGACGCAGCGAAGATCCGCCACGAGGCCGACCTTGCTGTTCTCAAGGCGCAGATAACATCAAAGCTGTGGTGGTTGAAAGCCCAGGGCAAGTCTGAGGAGTATGATGAGTACGAGCGCCAGGCTCGCCTGTTCATCAAGAAGCGCCGTGAGGCACTCAAGACCGAGCAGTGCCGGGGCGTCTGTGCCGAGTCGACCAAATGCCCTCGAACTGGGGACAGTCCATGCCGGTGCAAGAACAAAGGGCTCAGCCCGTGGAGGGTCTAGTAAACACCTACCCTTTTGTTTGCCTTTGCATCTTCACTGCAGCTTCTTTTTCTTTTACTATTAATGGTTTACGAAGACAGGCATGGAAGGGACTCGATATCACAGGATCAGTGTGTGGGCGCGGATTAAGAACACTGGCGTTTCCGGTTTGACTCGGGGTGGTTCTAGCCAGGCTGTAGGCCTATATTGTGTTGATATCATTCCCCTCATGCAAACATGCCCATCTTTTCCTGGTCGGTCTCGGTGGACAACTACAGTGGCGGTAGCGAAGCAACCGTCAGAACCATATCGTCTACGTACAGTTGTTTGTCAAATTGGAAGACATGCCGACATTTTTTTTTTGTCGGCGACTGGCAAAGAGGGCGAAAGAGGCGAATGAGGGCAAGGGCCGGAAAGGGACGGCACGCAAGATATCTTTTCTGTTTTTCTTTCTTAGTTACGAATACACCGACTGCCCCTGAGGAATGATCTCTAAATGCACTGGTGAAATTATGTACTTGGGTAGTCATGTATATGCGTGGCTTGTGCTGCTTCGTATCATAACATGCCTGCCTGGCAGCGGCTGGGCAGGTCCTGGCAGCCTGGGCAGCAGCAATATCAAGGTGCCTCTGGTGGCAGACTGGCGGCGGAACCAATCAGCTCCAGCAGATCTTCAGGCCCCTAGATTCGACCGTAGCGCCGATTTTAGGCTGGGACCCACCGCAAGTTCTGATGGGTGAGGGGCATCTAAGCAGTGGGCAGTCAGTCATTTCCTTCAACCACCGTAAACTTGCACCTTTCCCTTCTGACAACGAAACCATTAGCGGCATCTAACAGCCTTTGTCGTTCAAGCGTCCCATTTTCTGTCACAAGGTATGCTGATGCATGCTCGTCCGAGGAAGGAACGAGCTCCAAGAGCGCACTCGTCCCTAAAGTCCCTGGACAACCCCGCTAACGATTCGGGCTTTGCTTTTGTTTAGGTCCTTCAAGCTTGCAAGTCGATATCAACAAGAAATCTGTAGCCATGTCTTCCGCCGAGAACCCCGCGAAGCCTGCCGAGGAGACCAAGGCAGAGGTCAGTCATCACACAGCAGCCTCCAAGCGAGATCCCCTGTCGGTCATACTGCCGCCAGCCCGCCCGTCCGGCGCCCTTGCCTCCCAACGCCAGAGGCCATCGCGGGCACCTGCGCGCATGCAGAGACAGGGCCGGATGGTGCATGATCAGGCGCGGGAGTCATGGCTCCTCCCAGGGAACCGAGCTCATGACTGAAGGGTCACCATGCTGACAGGACATACTGTAGGAGACGAAGCCCGTCACCTCCTCTGCCGTCTTCTCCATGTTCGGAGGTGGCGCAAAGAAGGAGAAGAAGGACGACGAAGAGGACCGCGGCGATAACTCTGGCAGCAACAAGGCCCAGCGCGACGCTGCCGCTGCCGCCGCAGGTGGCGAGGAGGTGAGTGATAACTACGCCCCCAGCCCCGCTGCCATGTCAGTGATTAAAGGCTTTTGTTGACCGGTATCGCTCATCTCTCTAGGGCGATGACGCACCTGAGTCTGAGGATGTTCACTTCGAGCCCGTGATCCGCCTGACCGAGAAGGTCGAGACGAAGACAAACGAGGAGGCCGAGGAGCAGCTTTTCAAGATGCGTGCGAAGCTGTTTGTCTTCAAGAAGGATGCGCAGGAGTGGAAGGAGCGCGGTACTGGTGATGTTCGTCTGCTCAAGCACAAGGAGAACGGCAAGACCCGCCTGGTCATGCGACGTGACAAGACCCTCAAGGTCTGCGCCAACCACTACAGTGCGTACACCGCTTACCGAGGATGTCCTGTGTCCTGGATTGTGTGACGATAGAAGCTGACGCTCTTGCCAGTCGTCCCGGAGATGAAGCTTTCCCCCAACGTCGGATCCGACCGAAGCTGGGTGTGGAACGCCGCCGCCGATGTTAGCGAGGGCGAGGCCGAGGCCGTCACTCTTGCTATCCGCTTTGCCAACTCTGAGAGTGCGTTCTCCTGCCCCAGAGAACTTGCGGCTAATACTGACATTTCCCAGACGCCAACGCCTTCAAGGATGCCTTTATCAAAGCCCAAAAGGACAACGAGGCGCTCTTCGACGCTGACGCTCCCGCCGAGGCCGTCCAGGTCAAGGATGACGAGCCCAAGGAGACCAAGGAGGCTGAGGCTGCCTAGATCATCACGGTCGGCAAATACTGTCCCGGAGCAGACTCCCCGCGAGACGCCGCGAGACAAGCAAGCACGCCAAGTGCTCGCCCGGAAACAACTTATGCACGCAACACGAACCACCCTTCGTCACCAACCCCACACAGCACCATCATACCCCAGCACCAGAATTCCCATAACCCCCCTGGCGATCGTATTCACGCGGACGGCGAGCCTGCTTGATCTGCGGAGGACCCCGTATATCAATGCGGGGGCGGAGCCGTCGAGTGGCCTCTCCGTTTCCTGGACAACTCCGGCCATCAATATGCCGGGCGCTGCCAGGAAGTCAAAAGTAGGATTTGCAGTGGAGAGAAGAAACAGGAGGACAATAATGAATTCGATGACGATTCTCACCACATTACAGCACCGAGCCGTCCGTTGACTTGTTCTAGACTGCTGCACGCATGTTAAAGTGGGCAGGAGCTTGCCGAGGTGGAAAGTAGATAGATGAAATCATATCCTGATCCTTTTCCCTCAGATCCTAAACCATACGTTCTAGACTATTCCTGAGATTTATACTTCTTCACTATTTTGTCGTTGATCGTCGGGTTCAAGACACATGTACGGTGTATTTTTACTTGGGCATGGGTTGTAGTCACCGAGGCCCATGCATCTATGTTGAGCTGCTCTATATGACATCTGATGGGCAATGTCTCATTTATATCGGGCGCTGAGCTGCAGCGCGCCTGTATGATATATCTTGAAGCTGCTTGAGTTCACTGAAGGATGAATATCATCGACATCAGCTCAGCAGTGTGATTCCTTGAAAGGCCAGCCATTGACGCCACACATGCACCGCCACCTCTTTGCTCAAGCCTCGAGCAGGCGTAGCATCACCAGTACCTCACGCTACGCGCTAAGCTCGATAAGACCGATAAGCCATTGCCGTCCGGTTGCAATGGCATAAGGGAGCCGACTAACTGCTCCCCTGTGACAACATAGCTTTCTATCAATCACAACTTACCCCAACGAGACGCACCGTCCCCTGACCGGCCAACATCGCCACGCCTTATAGAACGGAGATCCGGAGCTCGTTCGAATTACTGCCCTCAAAGAAGCTTCAAGCACCCTGGCGTTGTCGCAGACCGGAAGCAGCAGGACGGATCCAGCTCGGTCTTACCACGGCGCCGCCAAACAAGGACACTGTCCACCTCTTGCTACGACTCCCGACTTGCTCATCCTCACGGGCTCGCATCGACACCTTGTAGCGGGGACGTCTAAACGAGGATCGCTTGGATTGTTGCAATAGGAGAACCGTCGACGTCAGGCGAGAAGGACTCGTACCCAAGCAAGACGAGGACGACTTCCCCGGAGACTTGTTTGTCCGTCCCAAAGCCAGTCCGTCCAGGCCGACGAGAGCTATTGCGTCTAGTATACGAGCCGGCGCTGCACGAAGGTAACGGTCGCACGGGCTGCCGCATATACTGGGCTTGACGACGACCGCTCGCCCGGCCGAACACATCGAGTGCTGAGGCAAAGGAAGACATCCAGGGCGGCTGGCAGAACGCTGCGAGGCAGCAGTGGGATATTTTGGATATTTGTTTGAACATATTTTGGGACATATCTACGGAATCGCTGCAAAGATGATTGTGGAGGTACGTTCGTGCGCTCGTCCTATCTTGCGGCGCTCTTCGATTTCGTTGCAGTGGGTTGGGTTGGGATGCATTGTCCTACCCTTCTGGAAACGCCCCGCCTGCCCTCCCTGCCCTTTCCCCCTTTGACTTTGAATTGGCCTCTTCCTGAGCTCAGTTTGTGTTTTGGGGGGAGCTATTGAGCTGTAAAAGCTTGGACTGCGTTGGGCTGCTTTGACCAGGCTTCCTTCCGTCGCGACTGCTGTTGTTGAAATAGCAGGCTTCCCTTCAAGCGCCCCCTCCTATCCAGGCAGCTTCTGGCATCAGCTCTCTTGTCTTCCTGCATCCCCTTCCATCCTTCCCCTATCCACTGTCTCGTCTTCTGAACACTACTGCATTCCCACTTCCACCAAAGCGATCACCCACGATGCCGCGTCACACGCCTGCTCGCTCGAGGCGCCTTGCTGACAAGCCCGGTCCTGACGACGCACAGCGCAAGATCAAGCTCATCACTGAGCAGAACATTATGTACGTATGATCTAGAGGCTTGCGGGCTTTTCACAAGCCTGTAACACACCCCCGGCCAACTGGCCTTGATGTTTTGAACGAACTGAGACTGACGGCACGGTGCAGCGACAAACCTGCCATGCAGGAGGGCTTTCCCATGCGAAAGTGGCATGTCGAGATTTACCTTCTAGACCAGCAGGGCAAGCAGCACAAGGCGGACTGTTTCCAGAAGGTTGTCTACAACCTGCATCCTTCCTTCGAGAACCCCATCCAGAGTGAGTGACGCCCGGTGCAGACGCCACGCAACGGTGAGGTTACTGATTGCCTTGCAGCCTTCACCGATGCACCATTCAAGTGTGAGAACGAGGGATGGGGTGAGTTCGAGATGGTCATCGATCTGTACTACACCGACAAGAGCGGAAAGATCTCTGTGCCGCACGACCTCAACTTCCAGAAGAACCACTACGAGCACATTCGGGACGTGACCTTCAAGAACCCCAGCCAGGCGCTCCAGAACCTTCTGCGCGAGACCGGCCCTCTGCCTTCGGACGACGACCGCAAGCGTAAGGCGGACGGTGTTACCAAGAAGGCGAAGAAGTCGTTCGATGTGGAGAAAATGGCAGACGCGTTGGTCCGCCTCGAGGAGGATGACCTGCTCCATGTCATCCAGATGATCCACGACCACAAGACGGACGACACATACATTCAGAACAATGTCGATGGTACGTATTGGCACTGTTTATGTAGGGGCGCGGGGATACGATGGCTGACTGATTCGTCTGGTAGCTGGCGAGTTCTCTGTCGACCTGTTCACCATTCCTGATAACCTCGGGAAGATGATCTGGGACTACCTGGTGAGTACTCTTGGCCGGCCATGACAGCAAGCCCGTTGTGTTCTAACTCCCAGATGCAGGTCAAGCAGAAGGTCATTGAGCTTTAGGGAATGTACGCGTTCTGAACGCTTGGTGAGGTCGCAACGGCATATCGTATTTCCATATGGCAGTCAGACTTCGAGCCGTTGTCAGATCAACAAGCTGCACGAACAATGCCAGGCTGGTCAGACTTTCAGATGGTGTCTTGTCCGACGGTCTGGGATCTTAATACTCGTTTGCGATGTTGCGGGCACACGTCAGACCTCGCCAAGATACGACCTCTTCGATCTTTGCTTGTTCATGCGGAGACCTTACTTGCAATTAGCACCCTCACGACACGCGAAGCTCACGTGCGATATTTGCGGGACTGGCTTCGAGATGGGCGGCCAACTAATTTACTCGCGGACCTTCCGAAAACCACGCATTGGCAGTGTACGATTACGCGACGAATATGAGTGGACGAAGTCATAAGTGTGGCTCGATACCCAAGAAGGCATACGGCAGGCAAGGCAGGCAAGGCAGGGTTAAGTAATGATCACGGATTTCAAAATCAAAAAGAGCTGTGACAACGGAATGCATTTGACTGCACCCAGGGCCAGCTAGGAGTTATGGAATGAAAATGATTGCTTTGATCCCATATTGAAGTGAGACCTGGTTCATGCGTCTGCCCCCAGGTTTTCGAGGACTTGTGATGTGATGTCCCGACGGCAGGCAGCATGCGCACTCTGGCAAAGACTCGGCCTTGCGGGGGCCGGCATATCGGAGTTCGGACTGGTGTCAGCTTATGTCTCGTTCAAGGTCCCAATGGGGAAGAGGTTGCATCCTGGCAGGGCTGGCAGGGCCGTGATTATCGACTGTAGAAGGATTGGGTGGCACACGTATCAGGCTTGACAACGTGACCTCGGGCGTGATGCGGACTGGAAGCTGGGGACTTGGCGGCTGATGCACGGGCTCGGCTCGAATTCAGCCTCTGTGTCACCGTCATGTATTCTTGTTGAACCGGGTGTGCATTGTTGAGGGGTGCTTGTGTATCCCATGTGATGGTTTGCTTTTTCTGGGGGGGGATTATTTGTTACTGGCATATACAGTATAGTTTGCTGCTGCAAGTTTGCATTGGGCTGACGGCGGCAGGGTCCAGGGGATAAAAGAATACTTGCGCACCCAGCCCAGCCCAGCCTAGGCCAGGATACATCAGAGAGAAGCGGAAGGTTGAGAAGACCTTGGCGCAGCGATCACCGTTAGAGTGCAGGATGTGGCAGGTGTGAAGAATATGAGCGAGCTAAAGGGGAGACTACTACATTATCTAGCATTTATTAGATAAACCTTTTACGGGCGGAGATAAATGTCCCTGTGGGGCATGCATTGTCAACTTGGCTAAGTGTACAGCACAGTTACCTTCCCGATTGACATGCGCGGTGAGGGAAACACGAAGACACGAAAGCGGAGACCTGTCGACCCCTCTGGCGGCGAGCCACGAAGGAAGATGAGCAAAGAAAATGCTACATGGGTACGCAGGGGGAGCTCTTGTGATCAGATGGACGGCCAAAACAGGGGCATCGTCGTTGACGGGATCGATTCTGCGCAGGTCAAGCCGATTCGATTCACTGATGACCTATCATACCGCCAGTCCGCCAGAACATGCTGTGGCAGAGTCCCTGTAGAGCTACGCAGACCACAAGACCACCACTTGGACAGTCTGGGAATACGTAGTTACCCCTCCGCCCTCCGCAGCGGTCCCGGATCGGACGGACGGACTCTTTGCTCCTCGAACTCTCTTTGCCTCGACCTGTCACACAGAGGAACATCCTCGCCAGTCTCATCCTCGAGTCCTCGAGTCCTCGAGGGGCAGAGCTTGACCGACCAGGCTACCTTGACGGCGACAGGAAGCCCTGCCCGCCATTCTGCCACCAGGTAGTTTCCATCTGCTCAATCAACACAACGGAAGCTCCAGAAGGGGAAAGGGCTGCACGCCAGCGAGTCTTGTGTTCCCTCTGGTGCCTTTCTGCTTGTCCCAAGACCCCGCAGTCTTTTACCACTGCAGCAGGGCCTGGACTGGACCGGGATCCGGCAACAAGGGGAATTGAGAAAACAGAACCAGGCAGGAGGGCGGCGGCGGCTGCTTATTGCTTTGCTGCAGCTTGATTCTGTCGTTATCTACCCAGGCCTTCCCACCCACCCCCACTCCCTTTTTGCCATTCTCCTTGCCAAACCGCCGCAAGCCGACGAAGACCGCATCACTCGACAGCTGCCCTGTCGAGCCGCACAGCATTGACCGCGCGCACCCTTCGCCAACCTTCGATAAACGCAATCCCGGCCACACACACCCCCCTCTCCCCCCCTAGCTGCCCTGGGAGTCTGCAGCCCTGAGACCATCGGCACGCCATGGCTCAGGAGGCTCAGGCGCAGGCCCCGTACGGCGGCGGCTCCGGCTCCGGCGGCAGGGACAATTCCCAGCCCCGGTCTTCATCCACCGGACCAGCTCCCGGCTCCTCCTCCGGCCAAGGGGCCGGCACAGGCGCGGCTTCTGCTGCCTCGCAAGCGCAGACCGCCCAGCATAAGCGGGTCTACCAGGCATGTATACCGTGCCGCCGCCGCAAGGTCCGCTGCGATCTTGGCAGCGTCGACAACCCCCACGACCCGCCATGTGTCCGCTGCCGCCGCGAGTCCAAGGACTGCTACTTCAGTGCCACCCGCCGCAAGAGGAAGACCGACGACGAGGACGAGAGGGAGGATGAGTACATTGTCCGCAACGGCCGCAAGAGGCTGCACCCCGGCGAGTCTCCGCCGCCGCCGGCACTGGACCGCAGAGGTTATACCGACACTCCTCTGACCCCCGGCGGCTCCTTAGGCCGCCCACAGCCGCTGCGAAGGCCAGGCCTCGGTGAGCACACTCGATCCGACTCGAGGAGCAGCGTCAGTGCAACCCGCGGCCCGAGTGCTGCCGAGTTCCCAGCCGACGAGCCGAACACCCCCCTCGAGAACTACGAGGCCCGGACCGTCATGAGGAAGGAGCTCTACGGCCCGCATGATGCACTGGACCTGTTGTACAAGGCCGCCACTGACAACAAGCACGACGGCGTCGTGCAGCCGCACACCCTGAGCCCACCGACTTCTGACCTGCGGACCCCCTCACTGACCGCTCCTCTTGGAGGCCTGCCACGGGGTCATGATGGCATCCTCTTGGCTCAGCATGCCGTCGCACCGCGCGGGCCGATGGACGCGCCTATCGATCCCCAACTCACAAAGTCTGACGCCAAGGCAGAGTCAGCGCCGGGCCATGCGGATGCTCTCAAGGCCTGGGCCAGGTTCCGCTTCGTGAGGGCCGGGTGGTTCACTTCCCAGGAAGCTATCGACTATATCGACTAGTATGCTAACCCTTTCATATACACAAGCGACTGTGGAAATGCCAGATTACTGATTGTTCTGTAGCTACTATAAATATCTCTCGCCATTGACTCCCATCTCACCGCCGACCTTCCAGGACCCTGCCACGCACTTGACACTCTTGACGGAGGAGCCCATACTCACCGTGACCCTCCTTTGCATAGCGTCCAGGTACCGCAAGCTGCCCGGCACGGGAGGCGTAAGCCGCGCGAATGCCATCCATGAGCAATTATGGACTTATCTACGTGGTATGATCGAGCGAGTGATATGGGGTCAGGAGGCTTTCGGCGGTGGCTTCTGCGGCTCAGGCGCCGACGAGTCTCAGACGTCAAGCACAGCCCCATGGCGTGGCCTCAGGAAGGGAAGTCTACGCACTTTCGGCACCATAGAATCCTTGATGATCTTGACCGAGTGGCACCCCAGAGCCCTGCACTTCCCTCCGTCGGAGGCTGTGGACGAGCTGATGATCCCTGCATACGACCCAGTGCCGCCTGCTGACGGGCAGGATGATAACAACAACCCTGCTGTCGGCGTTGGCGGCAGGAGGGTTGAGAGTTGGCTCGAGCCAGCCTGGAGAAGCGATCGCATGTGCTGGATGCTGCTGACTGCGGCAATGGGCCTCGGCTATGAACTAGGTGTGTTCGACGATATCGACGAGCTCCTGGAGATGGGAGCCATCTCGCGCCCGGAGTATGAAGAAGAATCCTACCGGCTACGAGCCCACCGCATCAAACGCCTCATCCTCATCTACCTGAGTCAGCTAGCAGGTCGGTTAGGATGGACCAACATGGTTCCTGAGAGCTTGCGTCGGCAGGCCTCCCTGAATCGTCCGACATCCGTCGAAGGTGCCACCCCTGGAACCAATATCTCAACTGTTTCGTTCAATTATATCCCTGACCTGGAACTAGACGACCAGATTATCCAATGCTGGGCGGGCATCAGCAACGCCATGCACGCCGGCAACGAGAGGCTCTTCAGGTCACGACAGCATACCACGGACATCATCCAGAGTGGAAAATACATCGATCTGCTCAAGGAGTTTCAGCCAATGTTGCAGGCCTGGTGGACACAGTTCGACCGCTTCCGCCTGCCCCCGTACAGCCGCCACATCCTCACCATTGAGTACGAATACGTCCGGATATACGTCAACTCACTCTCGCTACAGGCTGTAGTTGAGCGATGTGCCACCATCGCGTCGGGCGCGTCGGGCACATCGGCTGCGGCCCCCGACGCGGCAGGAACCACGGCATCCAGCCACCAGCTCAGCCCCAAGACTCAGGACATCTACGGCAAGATGCCGATTGGTAATATCGGCGGCGTCAGTGCGGCAGATCAGGAGTATATACGGGAAGTTGTTGAAGGGAGTCGGAATCTTCTACGGACTGTCGTAGAGGGTCTACTTCCTGACGATTATCTGAAGCATGCACCTGTGCGGACGTATTTCAGGATCATCAGCGGCGCCATGTTCCTGCTGAAGACATTCGCACTCGGTGCGACAAGACACGACGTGGAGGTGTCCATCGGCCTGATGGACAGCACGGTCAAGGCGCTCCGCACGTGTGTTGTGGATGACGTGCACCTCGGCATCCGGTTTGCTGATCTCTTGGAAAACCTCACCATGAGGCTCAGGAACCGCTTTATATACGTTGCGCACCAGCCCGGCAACACGCAAGCCAACTCGGCGGACGGCGTCAGGAGCCCGGTGCCGGAGGCCGGAATGACTGCCGGGCAAGTTATGAACGCGGGACTGGGCATCAATGGACACGATCACATTGGTTGGCCCAGGGTGAACGCACCGGGTGAGCATCACAAATCCGCTCTAACTCCAACACATAAGATCAAGGATGCTAATCAGCTCACAGAACGTGCCGTGACACCGGCCAACATCTCCGCCATGCCGTTCGACATCCCGAGCGACTTCCACATCCCAAGTGTATTCGGCGGGCCCACCACGCCGGCATCGACCGCCATGCCGGTGAACGGCAACGGCAACAACACCAACTCCAACACGATGGGGGCCGGCAACGGCAACAACATGCCCGACATGTTCGGCCCCGACGGCACGGACTGGGCCGGCGCCAACAGCGACATGTGGTTCCTGCCGGCCGGCCCGGCCTTCTTCCAGAGCGTGGGCGCCGCCGGCGATACCAACGTCGCCATGTCGGCCGAGGGCGTCAACGTCGGGGGCATTGACCTCCTGGATTACATGGCTATGGATGACTACCCGATGGGCGGTGCGCCGCCGCTCTAAACAAAGCACCTGAGAACAGGCAGTTGCTTGCATATGTTTGAAATTTTAAAATGCTTCATACACTTTGTCCAGATTGAATTTTGGCGCAAATATGGTTCGAGGGCCCATGGATAGCGTAGTGTGATTTATTATGGTGCCGCGTATGCTCTTATCTCATTGGGGGGGGGGGCTGGCTGGTCTTTTGAAAGTTTCGAAACTAAGTTGTAAATATTGAGCATGAATGGGGAATTAAGCTGATCGACTGTTTAAACTTCCGCGCCTTGACTCGGAAATTCCTGCCTCATGCAGCCTTACTGTTGCCCAATTGTCTCTCGGTGATAAGCACATGGCTTTCAGTCGCGTGGGTCAGTGCCGAAGTTGACGCCCGGGGTCGGTAGGCATCTCGGCCTGAAAATAAGGAAATAAGGTGTCTCCAGCAAGTTTTCTTAGATTAAGACCAGCAAGGCTCTCAGTGATAAAAATCCAGGAAGCATGTCATCGTCATCATCAATCCTGCTGAACCTCGCTGTCCTTCCCAAAGAGTATACTCGAACGGGTGCCGCCGATTGGGTAAATCGCGGTGACACTGTGTGCACCGTCGCATCAGACCGGAGATTGTTTATCTTGTGCGCCCGCTCGGACAGGGAATCGTTCGCGCCACGACAAGCCGGCGCAGCTGCAGCGCGGTCGGTCACCCAGTCTACGTTGTCGCGTGTCTGTTGACGGCAATTGATCGCCGACGACGAAAACACTATCCAGACTATTGATTGCCTCTGCCGTTCCCCGTCGGTGATCCGGATCCTGTTAAAACTAACGAGCCCAGCCAACCAGTGGTGGCAAAAACATATAGTGTATAGTCCGGATGAAACGGTGAGGACATGAGCGATGATGTATGTGTGCATGTGCCTGTGTGCTATGTAGACTATGTATGTTGGGACGGTATTTGGGTATCTAGGCTGCGTGCGTGCTTCGGTGTGCCCCGCTGCTCACTTACCAAGTACGGACCTACAGCAAGAAAGCCAGCAATAGCTAGGGTCCGGGCCCGGTGCCTCGGGGCGACGAGGCACGGGCGGCCACAGGCGCTACACTCACTGCTGCAACGTTTACATCCCGCTAGTCTCACTGCCGGAGAGGAAACTTAAGTGCTCAGACTTTCTTGTCGACGTCGACTCTGCGGGTTGTGGGGGTGATAGTGTGATTTTCTTTCCCCATCCTCTCACTGCTGCGAAAGAGAAGTTTCTAATATGTTTGTTCACACTCATCTCTGATGATCCAGCCTGTTCCTGTCCCGTTGAAGTAGGCCATGAGCACTGCCTGTAACTGGGCTCGGTGTGTCCCGTGCGGCGGACCGGGAACAGGCCTCGTCGGCACGAGTGCTGTCCACCCGCATGGTTCATCCCACGTGTGCCCGCATGCACTTGCATAGCACCACCCGTGCCGGCTGAGGAATTAAATCTCGTCCTTGGGCCGCTCCCGCGCTTGGGCTGGTGGGCTTCGCTGGAGTAGTCCGTCCCGCCTTGGGAGCACCTCGCTTTCGGGACCGGGACCCATAACAAGCTCCAGCGGGGAAGGCAGATGATTTCCTTGGTATGTATGATCGCTGGGCATGGGCTAAAAAAGTCTGAGTGGCATTGCTGCCAAACAACAACCAGAAAGAGTGCAAAGTCGCAGGGACATGCCTCTGTGGGCTACATCGCCGCTAATGAGTTGTCGTTGGTACAACATGACCGTCGCGGCGTCGAGACAGGGCTCACCATCCTCGGTTGGCGGTGGAGCTGATGGTAAGATGATAGACGATGGGCTAATGCAGCCTCTCACCTGCTGACGTCGTACTTCGCTCCTATATCCATCCTTCCGGTGCCGGTGGGTCCGTATATATTATCGTCACATCCCATCCCATCTGCGAACAAACGACGGTGAGTAAATGAGGTCGTCAGCGTCGTTTGTAGACAAGCCCGTCAGGAGCGTCATCGTCTCGGGCCCTGGGGATATAAGACGGAACTTGCACCGCATCGTAACCCTCCAGCGATCTGCTTTTTACCGAGTGCAAACCTTCAGAAGCCATGCAAGCTATATCGTTCATCACCCTCCTCGGCGTTAGCCTCCTCTCGCGGTACGCCGCAGCCGTGCCCTCCGAAGGCTGCCAGGCGAACAATGAGGTAGCGCTTGAGCAAACGTACAACGTTCAAACGGGCGACCGTCGCTACCTGCTCTGGTTCCCGGCCAACTATAGTCCCACCACTCCGGCGCCGGTGGTGCTCTCTTACCACGGCGGCACTCGCGTCGCCGAGGAGCAGCAGAGATTGGATCTTTTGAGCACGTCGTACTTCAACCAGGACTATATTGTGGTATACCCCAACGGCATCAACGTTAGTTCCCACCCTCCTTCCCAAGCTGAAAACATTCCTCGTCAGGCCTCCGCGCTTGGTGTTCTGAGCTGACGGTGTGTATGGCATAGTCAACCTGGGAGGGCGTCCCAGAGGTCAGAACCGACGACGTCGGGTTCACCAGCTCCATCCTGGACGAGCTCGAAACGCAGTACTGCATCGACACGGACCGCATCTTTGTCACGGGTAAGTCCCAGGGCGGCGGGCTCGTGAGTGTGCTCGCGTGCGACGAGGAGATGTCGCTCCGTATTGCGGCGTTTGCGCCCGTCTCGGGCTCCTATTACATCGACGACTTCGGGGATGAGTGCGAGCCTGAGACGGTGCCATTCGCGCCGTGCTTCCCCAGCAGGGCCGTGCCTATGCTGGCCTTCCACGGCCTGGTGGACGACACCATTGCCTACTATGGCGGACCGAGGAGGAAGGCGTGCCTGCCTGCTATCCCGTACTGGGCCCGGACGTGGGCGGAGAGGGACGGTCTTAGCCCGGAGAATGTGACCTCTGCGGTGCCTGGTGCTTTGGATGGCAGCAGCGCAGTCAGGTACGAGTTTGGAGAGGGGATCCAGCAGGGTCTGGTGACCCATATAATGGACGGAACGGTAAGTGCTGGAAGAAGTGGCGGGCAGGCAGTCCTAGCTGCTGCCGAACCAGCTGGAATTTTTCCCGTGTCATCGATGCTGACCATGCATGCTATGCTGACAGGACATTGGACACGACTGGCCGAGCACACAGCCCAACAGCGACAACTCACAAGAGGGACGACACCCAGCATCCTTCAACGCGTCGTCGCTGATCCTCGACTTCTTCGAGGCACACCCGCTTCCGCAGGAGTCGACAATCACTGCGTACCAGCACCGCAGGCGCTCAAGATGACAGGCGGATAGACGTTGCAGTTTCCGCTTGCGTTTTCAGCGTCTCTTTGGGACTTTTTTATTAGTTAATAGACAGACGCACAGCGACGGTGGGAGCTGCTGAATGAATGGCACACGTTCCCAGACAGACAAGTTGCGGCCAAGAGCACGGTACAGACTAGTAGTCCACGCAGCTCTGTGCCTTGATCAAGTCTGCCCGGGCCCAGGATTAGGCACGCGGCTTTTGACACCGCCTCGCCGCGCCAAGTCGTGGTCGTCGTAATGCGCCCCGGAGGATTTTATGTGGTCCCTGGCGATCTTTCAGCTAGGGACTCTCTGTAGCAGTCGTCAGCGTTCTGGTCTGCGGGGTACAATATGTCTGATGGGTAGAATCTTGTGGGTGTGGCAGGAGAGGATGTCGTGACCAGCAGATGTGTGTGTGAAGGGGCATGTGAAGGCCAGGCAGGTCCATTGTGGGGAAGCTGCAGCCCGGTTGTAGAAGGCAGTGAGACACGGCTCGCACCTGACCACCTAGGCTCAAAAAATCACTGTCAGTGACCACATTGCCACAACGTCACCTACCCAGTATTATAACTTCGTTCGCGACCTGATCACGGAAGGCGCTGCTCTCGCTCTTCGAAGGAGCTACAAAGGCGGCGGGGATTCGTTTAAGAAGGGAAACCTCTTTAGTAGGAAAAAGGAGAGTAGAGGGAGGCCAAGTTCATTTGCACCTTTGGTCTTGAATATGCTGCTCCCACGCTATTTATGCGCTGATTGGTCGCTGCGTATACTTGTTCACTCTGCTTGCATTCTGAACCCTTACAATCACCCCTCCCGTTCAGCTACCCCTGGATCTAGGACTAGTCGCAAGGTCAGAATGTCACTGTGCTAGAGTGAGGTAGGGGTGAAGCTAATGCGCCATTCAGTGAACACGGCACTCCTTGGTTAACATTGTCCCAGTAACGAGCCCTTGACTCTGCCCGCCAGCTGCCGTTATGTCCTCGCTCGAGATCTCCATCGCCTTTCCAGGCTCCGAGAAGAACACGTTCCATTTCTTATTATCCCGAGGAATCAGCTCCACTTTGACATCGTGTTTGGGCAAACGGAAGGCAGCATTGGCTTCCTTGTATCCCCCTGTTCCCCAGCCACTGCTGCCCACCGGCTTGACGTCGAAGCGTAAGAGAATAAAGCTGGCGAAGGCCAGAATCTCGGTGGAGGCGAAGTGGCGGCCGGGGCAAAGTGTAGCGCCCCCACCGAATGCCTCTTATGGCGCCAGCGATTTAACTACCTGCGCGGAATGCCACCGGGTTGTGTTTCTTGGGTTTCACAAATCGCTTGTAGTAGAACTCATGCACATTATCGCCCCAAGCAGGCGTTGAGCTGTGCTGGACGGTACTCGGGATGAGCAGCGTGTTTCCCCTTTATACGTTAGTTGTTGTAAGTTACACGTGCTTTAGTAGCTGCTCGGGGCGGCACTCGGTTTCAGAGTACTTACTTTTTGAGAAGATACTTTCCGCCAAGCACATGGTCTTCCACAACCGCGCGGGCAGACATGCCTATACTATGGAACCGAAAAGCTTCTTGCATCGTTGAAGCCAGAATATGGCACTCCCTCTTGACATAGGCAAGATCCAGATAAATCTCGCCGTTCTTCTCGCTTACATCTTTGGATACTTCCTGTCGGCAGTCCTCGAGGGCAATCGGGTCCGAAAGTAAGTGATAGAGCAACCAAAATGTTGCTGGCATTGTGTTACTGATAAGCCCAATCGAGCCTCCTGCTTCCATTCTTGCAACATCCCTCGTTGGTATACCGAGCTTGGCAGGATGTTTGTATTTGTTGCGTGCATAGACCGATGATGAGCCTTCATCAAGACCGCCTTCAGTATAATACTTCACAAAAGCTTCAGTCAGAACATCACGAGATTGAAGGCTGTTCCTGGCAAACACTGATGGCAGAAAGCCTGTGATGAGTGTGATTAACCCGGCCTCATATTTGCTGCATTATGTCAGGACACCTAGACATACATGACAGATGTTGAGCGATGAATGGATTGACCTACTAATAAGCGTCCTGGACGGAGGGGCTGTTGAATGGGTTTTGAGGTCCGTAGACCGCATTTGTCGTAGCTAACATGATCTCCTGTGAAGCCCATGCGAAAAGGTCTACAACAGTGGTCATCTTCTTGGCGCAGAGTACCTCCACACTCCTGTTGAGGATTTGCACTGCTTTGGCATTTAGCTCGTCCAGATTCGGCCCGGGAGTAAGACCCTTGCTGGTCTCAACCGTCATCTGATGTACAAAGCCATGATCCTCAACAGGGTCCTGACCCATAATCTCAAGAGCCTTTCCGCTAATGCCCATGAAATGCGAAAAGACCCTGACTATGATTGGAGAAATGGACAGCGTCCGGACTTGACGCTGCAAGACGGGAATGAGAGCTGTGTCGTTGATGATATAAAGGCGCGATCCTGGAAGTCGTAGCGTATAGATGGGTAGCTTATATTTGTTTCTAATGAAGTGTGTCAGCCTCTGAGGTGCATGCGTAGAGTCCTTGTACTCTTCAGCAGAAAGACGTTACCTCAGACGACTGTGAAAACTCGAGCCTGCTCTGAGAGCCTGCTCTGATCATGCCGGCGATTGGAGTGAGGAAGGGAAATGCGTCTTCCAGTGACGGTGGCTCCCTCACATCTTGGGTGAACCGCAGCAGAGCCCAAAGAAAGAAGTATGTGCCAGCAAGACCTGCCACCACGACTGAAAGGTTGGAAATCATTTCAATATTCGCGGAGTGTTCCAGTGCAGAGTCAACAAGAAAAACTCGACTGCGTCCAACTGTATTGCCATAAACGGAGTCAGAAAGATGCCGAGGAGAATTTTCAGGTGGGCTAAGGTTGGACTGTGTCCTAAAATTGTGTGCAGTCAGAACAATAGAGAAATAATTCATGGTGGCGGGGCTGGTGGGTTGCAAATAGATCGTGACATCTTGATGGGCATGCAGGTGTTGGTTGGTAGGCAACAGGGGCCCCGTTGTCACCTCATCCAACCAACACTGCCTCGACTAAATATTGGTCCCGCTACGTCTAACACAAAATATAGGAGCAGATGAGATCAGAGACTTAAAATTTTCACTCCGCGGAATTGCTGGTCGCTGGATGCACACATGGTGGGTGACAGCACTGGTTTCCTGGGCGGTACTATGCGAAACACGAGGTTATTGGATCATTTTCCTCTTTATTCGCGTGTCATGAACTCGAGTTGTCGAATATGGCCGGAAGGCATCAAAGTGGAGCCAGATATATGTTGGTTTCCTTTGGGACCACTTCCTCTAACTAGGCAGGTGCCATTCAGGACCCGGAGGAAGAAACTTTGATGTTGAATAACAACACCGTGTACCGTTTTCTGGGTCTCAAGGCATTCAAGAACGTTCCCTCTCCCAATGAAGTCTATCCCCTATGTGCAGAATGAGAACAGCAATCCAGCTCTAAGACGGCAACAGGTCCGCGGCCTCGGTAATTGCACAACCAGGCAACGGGCTTCCGTTTGCTGAGCAGAGAAATGCAGGAACTAGACGCATGGTAATGGTTTCAGCCACGTAAGGCAAATTTCTTTCTAAGAAGGACAAGCCGACAATTGAAAGCAGCTGGGTAAGGGGTGTGTAGTTGAGGTTATGTAGACAGTGAGCCTTGCTGATCGTGGCTGAGACATGCGTGAATTAAGATGGATTGCTAATCAACCCGAGTAGGACGCGACGGCTAATATAGGCGCGACTACCTGGGTATTTGAACGGCGGTAGACTGATAGGTCAAGAGAAGACCATGCCTAAACATATAATATTGAGTAGGAAGAATCGACGAATTGTCTTATATGCCACTGAGGTCTAGGATCCTTGCGATGCTACAGCAGTAATTAACATCGCATTGGAAGAAGGAACCTGCGGTTCGCAGCGGCTGCACGACGAATCGCTGCTATGGAGCACAGCCTCAGGGGCGTCAGGTTGACAGGGCCCCACTGTGGCCAATTGCAGTTCCAGCACTGGTCGTGACCATCTCTTGCCAGGCTCCCAGTCAGCGGGTGGCTCATGGATGACGTCCCCAGAGACCCGGTTTCAGCTGTGTAGGCATGCGCACAGGCTCGGCTCCCCTGTCTGCCTGTGATCCTGTCTGCCCTGTCGCCCAACCGCGGTCGCATCTTAGCATCGCATCGCATTCCGTCCCTCCGTCCCACTCCATCGCCCTCTTCTCCCTTTCATATGATACCGGGGTTGTGTTTCGTTTCTATTCTTGCAACAGATACTAGTCTCTTAGTGTATAGATCTTCTTTCCCGCCAAGCTTGAACTACAGAGCTCTTCCTTCACTGCCTCGACACCACTTGCGCGTCACCTTGAACTCTTCTCTACCCCTCCACCTGCACCTCCACCTCCACCATACAGTAATTGACCCCCTGAAGATCGGGTTTCCAGCTGCCATCTTTACACAGCATTTCGCGGGTCGAGTACAAGACGAAGACTAGTCGAGTCGCATTGTCCCGCATCGTATTGCGCCGTATCGCATCGTCTTCCAAGCCTGCCGGGATTCTTGGTCGAGTCGCATCGAGTCGTCAAGCCTTCTGCTACTGCGGCTTCTTTGTTCGAGGCAACCATTCACTGGCAACCTTTGTGACAAACTTCATCCCCCAACCTCCACCTGTCCCTGTTCAGCTCCATCAGCACATGAGCTGAAGTGTCGTCCCTGCTCGTGTTGGTGGCAAAATCCAAGTCTCGGCCTGGACCAGACCGTATCCCACCATGCTCGACGAAAACCTGCCAACCTTCCAGTTCAGACAATCCAACGACAACCCCCTCTCCAGTGTTGTCTACTTCACACAGAACGGCTCCGAGCCTGCCCCAGAATATGTCTTCAAGCGGGCCGACCCCTCAAACCCGGCGGCGCGCAGGAAATATGCCGTCGCCCTAGCTGACCCCTACGCTCCCGACGTGGTCTACGCCGAAGTCGTCGTCGAGCCCGAATGGTCCCAGCCAACTCTGTCAGCAGCCGAGGTCAGGGCACAGCAGCAGCAGAATGGGGGCGCATCTCTTGCGCCACAGCCGATGATACCCGACAACTTCACAATCTACCTCTACAACCCGGACCAAGCTGTCTCGGTCAAATATATCCCAGGCTCGCTCACAAAGTCTGACTCCTTTGAGTTCGAGATGTTGACCCAAAGCTTCAAGATGCCATCCAACTCCCAGCTCGATCGCCACGCGCAAAATGGTGAGCCTGTCGCCGATTTCCGCCCCAGGGTCATGTTCAGGTGGAAGAAAGACGGCCGGTTGAGCAAAGACATGACCTGCTTCAACGTCGGAAAGAGTGTTGGCAAGCATAAGAGCAAGGAGCCAGACATCACGGTCGCGCTTTTCAAGCAGGGCCGTGCAACGGCAGTGACAGTGTACGAACCAAATTTGCAGCGTATCGACATGGAGGATCGAAAGGGGTTGGACATTGTGCTCGTCATTGGGGCTGAAGTGATCCGTGATTTGTACCTCGCGCCTGACAAGAGGCCCGACTTGTTCAACGTCGGGGCGGCCGGTCCATTGCCCGTCTCGACAGGCAGGCGCAAGAACTCCAGGCCCAGCCCGCCCCCAGCCGGTCCTACAATGGCAGGTGCTCTAGGCCCGTCTGCGCCCCAACCCCGACCAGTCATGTCCACAGCCAACATAGCGGCTTCCTCGTCAGGCAGACCAAATGATGCAGCTATTGACGCCGAGACCGAAAGGTTGAAGGCAATGGTCGAGCGAGAGGAAAAAGAGCGGCAGGCTGAAAGGCAGAGAGAAGCTCGCGAGCGCGAGAGGAGAGACCGGGAAGAGCAGAGACGCATCAAGCAGATGCTCGATGACGAGGAGAAGGAGAAGCGCCGCCGCGAGGCAGAGATAGCCAAGGAGACGGAGAGGCTCAAGAAACTCTATGGAACCGAGGGTCAGGACCTCACTCCAAGTCGACCCCCTGCCCAGCAGCACCAAGGAAGCCCTCCCCTGCCCACAAGGCCGCAGTTCCAGGGTCGGCCACCGCAGCAGCAGCAGCAGCAGCAGCAGCAACCACATCCAAACTTTGCTGGTCCCCCTCAACGGCCGACGAGCGTCGGACCCGGGACTGGACCTTTTCACAGCTCAACCCTGAATAACCTATTCGCCGGACGGCCGTCCGGGCCTCCACCGCAGCAGGCGGGCCCGTCCAAACCAGGTCGCACTAAGCCAAACCAGGGCCCCTACCTCTCCGGGGCGAACCCGGCGGCTGCAGTCAGCGGATTCTTCTCGGGCCTGAGGAAGGACGACAGGAAGATCACTAAGAAAAGGAGCATGCAGTGGTAGGTCCGTGGCTGTTTCGGCTCGGTCCGATGATTATCGGGCACTTCCCTACTTTTTCTTTGGCATGGCATTGCTTTTCTATTTCTGGCATTGCGATGATTTCCCATGATAATCTCATTGCTGGCGTTCTTGGAGACAAGCAAGTCTGGGCATGGGTGGAGGAAAGGGGGAGAATTAGATACCTTGCGGCTTGTGGTGGACGGTCACGATGATGAATTTATACGATGCTTTCTCCCACGGCTTGTTGCTGGACGCACTGCATGTTGAGCGCTCCTATTGTAACGCTGACCCAAAACCCCTCTGGCATCCTTGCGTGACGAACACTGCCGACGCCTCCTTGCATCATCTTTTGTGTCTCCGGTAGTGACTTTGCGCTTGCTCTTCGTGGAAGTCTATGGCATCCTGCTTACGAAGTGTTTCGCAGCCCGGCATTGAACCGTTTGCCAGAAGCATACACCTACCTCCGCAAAGGGATCTAATAACCCCCTCACAGCCTATGGGCTGCCACCTCGCAGGGACTGTCTTAAGCTGGGCGCCCTTCGCTGCGAGCATCCTCCCGACCTCAGACCGATGTCTGAAAGAGCGTTGTATGAAGTGTACGAAAATGTTCCATGGGTAATGAAGCATACGCTGGGGGAACTGTGACCCTGGACTCAGTGGGGAAGCATGGAGGTCTGGACTGCGCCTCTGGTCTCCCGTACCAGGGAGGGGGGGTCTCTTGGCCCATGATCTCACGAGGGGTCATGCGTCGCAGCCGGCCGGAAGCCGGCGGTGTACAGCGAGTGCTTGTTGGGTAGTGGCCGCAAGCCTGATCCTTTCTGGCGTACATATTCACCGGCATTAGGCCCGCGAGCAATCGGGTCTTGCTTCGTTTTGTGTGTATGTCGGACAGGTCATCCATCACCCCCTGGGAGCAGAAGCATCACAAGGGGCAGTATGTGTAACATAGTGATGCTGGATAAGGTTGGACGGGTGCATGAGCAGATATTAATAATGAATATTTTGAATTACAGCTGAGATGTCTCGTAAGCTGCTTGGTTTCCCAGAGTCAAGAGAAGCAAAGAGACGGCTGAGTGACAGACGCCCTGACGTTGGAGCGGTCAAACCTGGGGTGAACATCACTGGCAATCAGCGTAGCCTTGATGGCTATCAGAACGCTGTCAGTGCTTCATATATGAAACTCTGGACCACCGATGACGGACAACAAGGACACAGGACGCCGCGGCACAGCGTGAATAGCATGCTTGAACAGTCTAGGTGTTGAGTCGTGAGAGTAGGTCATAATTCATGAGGGGGGTTGAGCAAGTACAAACCCGCGAATCTTCACCAGAAGTCTAGACGGAACACCTGTGAGGGGGGAGGGAGATGCCAAATACTATCACCCCACCAGTCTTTTGGTGATCAACGTGCGCTACTGGTTGTTCACCGCCAGAACCAGCCGGACCTGGGCTCGGATTTCGTGCCTTCCTTGGGCTTGTCAGAGGCCGGCTGAGCCGCTTCCTGCTCTTCTCTCGCGCGCCATAGCCTCTCCTTGTTCTCCTCTTCCAGGCGCATCAATTCAAGTTGATAATCCTGCGGTCTCTTCTCCCCGCCGCCAGGAGCTGCGTGGTCGCCACTTGTCTCGTCGTCCGCTTCCGCTGCCGCTCGTGCTGCCCTGAAGCGCCTCTTGTTCTGCTCTTCCAGGAGCATCAATTGCATTTGATAGTCCTGCAGAGCGTGGTTTACACCACCCCGGGCTGCCCCGCCACTGCTCTCCCGCCGCACCTCCTCTGCTATGGCGCACTCATTCCTCAACCTGGCCCTCCTCTGCTGCTCCAACAGTACGAGTTGCATCTGGTGATTCTTCAGGGCGAGGGTCTCAGGGTCTAGGGATGCTTCGTCAGCTCCCGCCGTGCGGAATGCCTCCAACTGCTCGTCCGAGAATATCCCCATGACTGCGGAGTACTGATCCGGTGTCGTCGACACAGAGACTGGTGCGTCGTGCCGCGGCTTGTACTCGTCTTGGTGCGCATGATCACGGTGGGAGTCACCATCGGAGGAACGGACAGAATAGCGTGTATCATAGTCCACAGTCTCGCCTTTCGCGTTCAGTCTCCTAACTTCAGTCCTGGAATGGATGAAGCCAAACATGTCGACGTGCTCGGAACATGTCCTGATTGTCTTGCCTCCGGATGGATCGTACTCGACCGTTTCTTTGACAGGCGGCGAGTCTCTCGCAGGGCGCTCGGCTGGTGGAGGAGCCTGTCGAGCCCTGGTCTCCCCAAAGCCGAAATTGCTGAGGAATTTGGCCGCTTCAGCCGAAACGGATTCGATCATGTCAAACAGATCCTCCTCTGTGTTGGGCTGATTTTCTTCGCTGGCCGGCGCAGACTTTGGTCCACCATGAGTTTCTGAGTCACTGCTGTCGGCGTTGTGGTTTTCAGAGCGTCCTCCAGAAAAGGCTTCCATGGTTTTCTCTGCTATTTCTCGCCCCTTCTGCATCATTTCAGCCAAGTCCCGTCCCACCAGTTCTTCAAATTTTGAGAATGACTCAACACTACCCTCAATGTGGCGCATCATCTCAAGATACGCCCTGGCAACATCGTCGATATCGTCGTTGCCGTGCTGAGCTCTATACGCAGTTTCGAACGCCCCCCACGCGCGAGGCAGCCCGCCCGCCGGTTGTTCTCCCTGTGCCGCCCAGGCCCTTGGACCGGCCAGCCTCGGCTGTTCCCAAAGGAAGGGTTGGGGCAGCAGAGCGTCGCCATAGAGCCGTCTGACCCAAGCGGACGGGGTCTCTGGCTGGACGAGCTTGCCCGCAGCAGACCTCTTCAGGGCTGCCCGCTTCCCCAGATCCATGAGGTGCCCGTGCCGTCCCAAAGACTTGCTTGCAGTCATGAGGTCCTCGAAGGCCTCAGGAAAGCCGAAATCGGCAGGGTCAGCGCCGGAGGGCAGGTCCTTGGGGGTAGGCTGGGGGAGATGTTGTAAGTTGTGTGGACTATATGGGTCAACATGGCACCAGTCGTCCCAGAAATTGATTGCGCCGGACTGCTCCCTGCAGCTGCCTGGAGACCGGTTCCTGTTCGGCCATGGCGACGACGCTGTAGTATGAGCGGAACCACGATGGTCTGCGGCGGTTTGGCGATCGAGGGTGTTGGATTGGGTGTAACTCTGAGGCTTGTCACGATCATCCGTGGCGCCGGTGAAGACAGAAACGCCGGTGCCGATGCGGGCGTTGACGTGATTCTTGAACTTGATGAAGGGGTTGCTCGGACCCTGCGGCTCGTTGTCGTCGGACATTGTGATGTTAACGGGTGGATGCTTGGCGTCTTAGCTTTCGGCTTGACCGGCGGGTAGCAGGGGATCCTCGGGAAGAATAGAAGATGGGGCGATGCGATGGGAGGAGGTGGAGATGGGGAGATGGGCGGGGGAGACGGATGCACAAGGGAAATTGAAGCTCGAGCCTCGATCGACCCCGCCACCTGATACTATCTAGCATGCACATGTACTGTTGCGTGCAGATACAGATTACTTACTTGTTCTTCCCGGGGTGGGACTCGATTATTCGGTGCAATCTGGCCCGCTCATTACGTCTGCTGTCACACCTGAAAGGCAGGCGAGGCTACCACAGTATTATTGCAGTAGAGAGGGAGAGGTGACGTGAGTTGAGAGTTTGAGAGTTAACACTAAAAGGATGATGCGTTTGCAGGTCAGACTAGGCTAGGCTGGGGGTTTAAGAGGTGGATGGTTATTCCTACCTACTGTGTAGGTAGTGGCATGTGAAAAGAGCTGGGACCAGGCCATGTGAGACGTTGTAATACACAGCAGACATTGGGGGTGGAAGTGGACTTTTTTGTGCTCGGCCGGGACCAGCCCGTTTCGGGGCTCAGGACCACCGCGGTGGGTGGAGAGTGGAGATGACGGCATTCGCGCGGTTTTCCATGGCGAGCCGTTTGATGCGAGATGCGACCAATCTCGCAGGCTCCCAAGGCTGCTCCGCGCGGCTCCGCAAAGCAGGATAATCAACTACATACAACACAACGCTCTGGGCTGCACCTGTTGCTCGCGCTCGACCTCTTTCGCACACCATAGCCTTCCTTCTTTTCCGTCCTGTATCTATTCTTGTCCCCCAAACCTGCGGATCCTGCGCTATCGACCTGGCCCCCCGCGAAACGTCGACTCTCTCCTGTACCACCGGTTCATGCACGCATGCGACCTTGCTCCCCAGGCCGACTTCCTAAACTCTGGCAAATATCGGAAATCGAGCCACCGTCACCAGTAACGAATCAGATTTATGTACATACCATCCGAATACTCGAGTCTGCATCAATCGATCGACATCATCCATGATATACCCTTCCTCGAGTCGTTGGACCTCCCGCTCGGCAGCCACTGACGGCCCCTGAGTCGCCATGTACATACCGTTATTACCAGCCTCGATACCCACGAGATCTGTCACCCAATACCTGCCCGCCTACACTTCCGAGGACTATCTACGCCAAGGTGTCGGCGATGGAGAACCTGGTGGGCCTAAGAAGGGCCTGGAGGAGTGGTCGAGCTTGATCGGCATAATCACCGCAATCGTGGGGAACATCCTCATCGCCCTAGCCCTCAACGTCCAAAGATACGCGCATATTCAATTACACAGGGAAAAGCTGCGAATGCGGGAGCGCGCGAAGCAAGCTCTCAAAAACGCGCAAAATGGAAACGGAGGGCCGCGGACTGGCTATGGATCTGTGGACGAGCCGCAAGGAGGAGCCCACACGCCCGGCAGTGACGATGACGATGAGACCCGCGGCGCACAGGAGTCGGACCCTCTGACGCAGTCCTTCCAGTCCGGCGACTCACGCTGGTCCGAGAACTCGAACGACGACACGACCAAGCACCCTACGAACTACCTACAGTCGCCGTCCTGGTGGCTCGGCCAGATCCTTATCACCGTGGGCGAGATGGGCAACTTCCTGGCATATGGCTTCGCGCCCGCGTCCATCGTCTCGCCGCTCGGGGTCGTAGCCCTGGTCTCCAACTGCATCATCGCGCCCATAGTGTTCAAGGAGAAGTTCCGCAAGCGCGACTTCTGGGGCGTGGTCATTGCCGTCTTTGGGGCCGTCACCGTCGTCCTGAGCGCGAACACCCAAGAGACGAAGCTTGACCCGCACGCCGTCTGGGATGCCATCACTACCACGGAGTTCGAGGTGTATATGGGGGTGACATGCGGCCTGATTATCCTTCTCATGTGGCTGAGTCCCAAATATGGGAATCGCACCATTCTTATCGACCTCAGTCTCGTGGGCTTGTTCGGTGAGTGACATCAGTATTCATATTCTCAACTTGGCGCGAGTGACTGACATTGCTCCCAGGTGGCTATACTGCGCTCTCAACCAAGGGTGTATCGTCCATGTTGTCTTCAACACTGCTGCGAGCTTTTACAACACCGGTCACCTATGTCCTCTTACTGATCCTGCTCGGTACTGCCGTCATGCAAGTCCGCTATGTGAACAAGGCCCTGCAGAGATTCGACTCGACGCAGGTCATCCCCATACAGTTCGTCTCGTTCACACTGTGCGTAATTATAGGAAGCGCAGTGCTGTACAGGGACTTCGAGCGAACGACAGCTGAGCAGGCTGTCAAGTTCGTTGGTGGCTGTTTTCTGACCTTCTTCGGCGTGTTCCTCATTACTAGCGGTAGGGATGCGGGAGATGAGGACGAAGACATGCTCTCCGATGACGAAGATGTTGAAGAGACTATTGTTCTCGCAGAGCAGGATCCCGACGACCCTCTATCACCTGTTCAGCAGAGACGTCGGGGCAGTGATGCAAAGAGCTCACGAAGGTCCTCCCGGGTGAGCTTCATAGATGCCATCAACAAACCACTGGCAGTCCTTCAAGAATCCGGCGTCCCAACATCACGGGCGCCTGGTGCAACACCAAAGTCATCATTCCTTCCTTCAGCAGAAGCCGGCGAGTCGGCTCCTCTGTTGGGGACACGCTCGCAGGAGCGACACTCAACACCAGTCCACCCAGGAATCACACATGCGATGTCATCGGAATCAGCAGTCTCGATATCAAGTGTGACGCCAATAAGTTCTGAACCACCCACACATCCTGGCACACCTTTGCCGCAAAACTCGGCCCTGCCTGCCATCAACATCCCCCAAGATGGCAGCCCTCATACTCCAACAAGGCCGCGCTCAGCGTCCAGGTCCCACACACACCACTTCACCGGGCCGTTGTTCTCACCATCTCCATTCCACTCGACCGTCAGCGGCCTCGTGCCATCAAACATGCTTAAAGATGCCCACATAGTGCGAAGGCCGTCGTCACGGAGGAGGCCAAGCTTACGGTCAAGCCTGTACGTGTCGCAGGATGAGCTGTCGGTGCAGCCGATAGGTGAAGAGGAGGAGAGGGTAATAATGTCTGCGATCGAGAGGAGCCGGACGGCAGACGAGTCGCAGATTCCCGGGCAGCAGCAGCAGCCTGGCAAAAAAGGCGTCAGGGCCCGCGCCAAGAGCCTGACGAACTCGGTGGGAGACCTCTTCGGCGTGAGGAGGAAGCGCGACAACGGGGCACCGCGTGAGGGGGCCGAGGGCGGGGAGAGCAGCCAGAGGACGGGGGACGCTAGCACGGAGACGCTGTAAAAACGCTTAGAGAAAAGTGTTTGGCTTGAGAAGGAGGGAGTGCTTGGAATTTCAGGAGTCGGGTTGCTCACGGACGGTACCGCATTGGGACGGCGTTTTGGGGGGCGGTTCTGATTCAAGTCAGGGAGCGATCAATTGTCGTTTATTTGTTGTTTAATTTGGACCAGGTAGATATGCTCAGGCTTTGAATACCCCAGCTCCTTACTCTCTCTGTACAAATGGAGACATGGTGAAATGGCATATCCTGCTCTACTGAGACCAACCACTCTGCTTCAAAATGGGTACTCGTGAGGAGCACGAGCTGCTGCGTTCCAGACTTTTGAAATGTGACGGGGAGACCGACTTGGCCTGACTGGACAGGACATCCCATTTTCACGCACTGCCCTTGAGATGTAATCAACGATTTGACTTTGCCTGTCTTTCAACAGTGTCTCCCTCTCATTAGACACAAGCCTAACGTAGTGGATGCAGTAGTGTTTCTTGAATGTGCCTGTCTTCCAAAGCCTGCCATGGATGACCTGCTCCCCATATCCCAGGTTGTAGATTGTACCAGGGGGACAGCGAGGATGGTACCGTGACCTTCACTTAGTAATCTAGAAGTCCAGGTAGGCTATGTTATGACAAGCATTCCTGAAGAAGGTCGTCCCAGAGAAGTCATCGTGTCCTGACCAGGAGGATCTACCCGGATCTACCCGGTTTGCTACCTTTTCCTTGGGAGTTTTTAACGTTCTTTGCTTTTCAAAGGAGGATTGTTGGGTCTAGTCAGAGTCCGGGAGGGCTGCGTTGAAGTAGTTGCAGCCCGTCGTCTTCCGGAGAGGATGAAATAGAAGTGGGGGAAATCGTCTTGTGAAGCCCGGCCGAGAATCAGGACTTTCTCAACGTACCATAGGCCTATGTGGTGCTTGTGGTCGATTCAAATGTGTATGACTAGGCCACTATTTGGCAAGCGTAATATCGCAGAAAAGCCCTCGTTGATCTCAGTGTATACACGGTACCCACTGTCATCGTCTCGCAAAGTAAGTTTCCCCAGACGAGATTGTACCAGCAGAGCAGGCTGTCCCAGAGGAGACTGTCCCAGAGAAGGCTGTCCCAGAGAAGACTGTCCCAGAGAAGTTTGCCCGAGAGGAGACTGTCCTGGAGGAGGAGGCTGTCCGGGAGGAGGCTGTCCTACCTAGGTGGACGAGGTTGCCTACAGGAGGATACCCTACAGGAGGCTGTCCCAGAGGAGATTATCCTGCAAGAAATTACCCTACCGGAGACTATCCCACAACTGGGCGGCAACCACAGGCTGGGTCTCCCAAGGCTGTGGATTCTAGGCCAGCGTGACGATAGAAGAGTCCATTCTCAACTACACATAATTGGACTCATCATTCGTCTCCATTTTTGCATCGAGATGCGAACGCACCTCGATACCCAGCTACCTCTTCCCCTGAGCTATGTAGCTGTTGAATAACGATGAATTTGCGCATGGAGATTAAATGCAAGGATGGTCTGAACAATTTGTGCTCAGAACCAGTTCCACACCTGCAAAGGAGGGAAGGCACGCCTGCGTGCCTCCCCAGAAGGGCCAGTACTCGGTAGGTTTAGGCTCAACCCGCTCCCGTCCGTGCCGTCCACGTGCCAGAGCCTCAATGCGTCCCCAGTAAGCCTTCAAATCCTCTCAAAGGATATGTGAGGCTGAAATTGTCTTCTGAGACCAATTTCAGCGTGGTAGGAATAGTATTGTTGGGCGGGAACTGAGTGCAGCGGTGCTAGCGGCCAGTTGCAGGCGAGGTTGTGCGATACGCTCTGGAGTCGCGGCTAGCCCGAGCTCCGCTTCCGTATCACTGTCCACCTAGCCAAAGCCGGCAATTTCTGGCCTAGAAAGCATGTCTTTCCCTAGCGATATTTGAGTATAGAATGTCAAGCATATTGAGTCCATGGGAGCTTTGAACCCGAGCAAATACTGTCTGTGGCTCACTGGTTGATATGTGAAAGCCTGGTGGGTGGGTGCCCGCCCACCATTTCTTGAACAGATCCACAACACTATCCAGCTATATCAAATTGTAAATTTGTGGTCATTCAACAGCTACATAGCTCAGGGGAAGAGTGAGTTGAATCGCATCTTGACAGTGAATCCAAACACACGCTAACACCACATCAGGCGCCGGGCTCATAACCCGGAGGTCGCTGGATCGAAACCAGTTGTAGCTACTTGATCTCATCTTTTTGCATTTTTGTCAAAGGTCCCTTGGTGCTCAATGATGGTTTTCTTATTTTGGGGGTTTCTCTCCTCCCTCTCTTTCTCCTCATTCATTCCGACGCTTGCCATGCCAATTTTGACTAACATGGCTGTCTCAGTGACTCAGAGGTCTAAGACATAGACCCAGGACAGCCCCCAGTATATATTCACATATTCTCAAGCTGACTTCTTCTACTACACATTGACACATGTATTCTGCCTGTCCATGGCATAATCAAAATACAGACAATGCTGTAGATTCATCATCAATACAATAGCAGGGCCCTTGATTTGATGGGCACAACATTACATGCAGTTCATGCACAACCAACAAACCCACTGGTGATTCTTCATCATCATCACCAAGATTAAAAAGCATAGCATCAAAGGAAATAAACAGTAATGGGTATCATATATGTACAACTAATTCCTAGGCCCTATCTCCTTTTTTACCAACCACACATAGCACTAACATACAGTTCGTAAAAAACATTAAGGTCTAGCAGTTGCACCCGCGGGACCGGCGGCACTTTTTGCAACTCGGACTTTCTTACTGCATCCGCTGGTCCGCCTGGCTCGCGCGCTTCTGCATCTTGCGCAGGGCCTCGCGGTGCATCTCCATCATGTCGCGGTCGGACCGGATGCGCTGCTCGAACATCCTGCCCGCCCGCTCCCGCTCCGTCTTGAGCGTCGCCTGCTTCTGCGCCTCCGCCTGCCGCTGGCCCATCATGAAGCTGCGCTGCGTCTCAATGTCCCGCTGCACTTCGGCGTCGTAGCTCTGCCGCACCTGATGCTGCGGCAGCGAGTGCGCCGACGACGTCCCCGGCACCCCATATATCGAGTTGATCAGCGGGCCCTGCTGCTGCTGCGCACTGTTGCTGCTGCTGCCGTACCCCGCGCCGTACCCGAGCTGCGCGTTCGAGTTCACGGCGGGCATCCCGGATGAAGTGCTGCGCAGGTCCTGCTGGACCGACTGCCTGAAGCTGGCGAGCTGCGACTCCCGCACGGCCGGGCTGGGGAGGGTGGACACGCGCTGCGGCTGGTGCGAGTTGAAGTTGGCCCCGCCCACAAGCGTGCCGCTGTTGACCGACGTCCTGCTGTCCTGGCGCATCATCGCCCTGCGCTGGCTGAGCGGCAGGTCGTCGGCGTCAATCAGGGCCGAGCCCGAGATGCCCGCCGTACCGGAGCTCCTGCGGCTGTTCGGCGCGCTCCCTGCGGCGTTGGGGTTCCGCATGGCAGGCGGGGGCAGCGCCGCTACTGTTCCGTACGCCGCCGCCGGTACAACCCCGCGCACGGAGCCGGATTCTGACGCCGAGGCGGAGGAGGGAGGGCTGATCTTGCCCGGCTGCACCGGGTCTGGCCGGAGCACCGAGGCTTTCTTCCGCATGAGCAGGTCGCGTTGGCCGATCAGGGTCTGCGGGCTGTCGTACGAGACCAAGCCGGGGACTGCGGGTCTTGAAGAAATGGGTCTGGCTGAAGGAGGAGTGGTGTTCCCGTTCGAGTACATGCCTTCGCCTGTCAGCGCCGCCGCCGCCGCAGTTCTCGCAGCTTTCCTGCTGTCGGTGCTCATGACGGATTTGTTGTCGTCCTCCTCCGCCACTGCAGATACGGCCCGTCCAGAAGCCCGTCTGATATCCGAAGACACCCGCTGGCGTGGTAAGAGTTGGCTCTGTTCAGTGTCTGACGCATCGAGGTTGCTCGGTGAGTGCAGCGGTGACTTGACTGCTACATTGCTGCCCGGTACCCCCAGGTTCGGTGGGCGCTGGACTGACATCCCAGAGACAGACCTGGGCATGGCAGGAGGTGGTGTCGCGTCCAAAGCTGTCTTTTTCAGCTCATCCACGTTCACCGGCGCTGCCTTCTCCTCAACCTCCCTGACTTCGGTCAGTTCGGGCTCGGGCTCGTGTGGAATTCGAAGCTCGGCTGGTGAGGGCATCTCAGCATTCGACAGGTGCTTGGCCCATTCGTTTGTTCGGTACGACAGCGCAATCTTGGACAGTCCACTGGGAAGCCGGTCCTTGGTCAGGCTCCGTGGGCCAGAGTCGGCCTCGGATGCGATCGACTTGCCCGCCTTGGACACGCTCTCATCCTCCACAGGCAATGATTCTTCCACCTGCTTCGCGCTCGCCTTCTCTGATGTGATCATAGAGTCTAGGGTTGGTTTGAATTTAGTCGAGTCTGGTGCGTCGGTCGCTGGTGAGTTGAGGATATCGGTTGAAACAGTGACTTCTGATGTTGGCCTCTTCTTTGTAGCCTTCTCTTGTGTCCCCTCATCTGCCAACTCGGCCTTGATCTCCTTGCTGAAAGGTCTCTCACCAGTCGGTGTCACCGATCTAACGCTGAATCCATCCGACTCATTGAGAGTGGCCGCGATGGACTCATTGTCTTCCTTCACTGGAGACGTCAAATCCTCTCTGCTGTCGCCCTTACCTCGAGCAGCAGCGTCCATTTTCCTTCCCAACGATCGCTGTGACAACCTCCGGAACAGGTCCGCTGACCCGACAGATAGACGGTTGGCAAGTGAGCTCCTCTTGCTCGCAGTGCTTCGCGTCTCCAACAAGTCGCCGTCGTGATCAGCAATTGCAGCTATGGACGATTGATCATCGTCACCTCGTGCACCAGCCTCGGCAGCCTCGGCAGGAACCCGGAAGGGCAGAGATACGAGATTTGGCGTTGGCGTTGAAGCCTTTGCCCTGAATTCTGCAGATGCCTTGGGGACGAGTCGCGCCTCTCCATCATCGCCGATGAGCCATATCTTTTCTTCCTCTTCTCTGTCAGGGGCCGGAGAACCAGGGATATCGTCATCAACGGCAACCCGAACGGTAACCATGCCGTCAGCATTCCTATCAAGAACCTTTTCTGCTGCCGTCTTGGGTTGTGGCGGTGAGTCGGGTTGATCCGCTGGGAGATCCATCACGGCATCGCCCGCCCGTTCCTCCTCGGCGATCGGGATCTCGGCCATTTCGATTTCTTCCCTCTCGTCGATCGTTGAGCGGCGGGTTGCTGTGGCGGTGGTCGTCGTACCACTATTGCGATGCTTCCTTTCCTTGTAGATATCACCAACACTAGAGTCCTCTGAGGTGTGGACTCCCATCTGGCTTTTGTCGCCATAGACTGCTTCCCACTGCTTCCTTTCGCTTGCATGGGCTCTCTCAACGTCCCTTCCCACGTTTGCTTCATGTTCTTGGTTTTCGGCCTCTGCTCTGATGCGCTCTTCCTCTTTCCTCGCCCGGTGTGCTTTGACAATCAGCCAAAGCTTGTTCTGGGAAACGAGCCCGATCAGGGCGATGATGATCGTCACGGCTTGCTCGACTCGGATCCCCCTGGTCAGAGGATATGTATCCGCACCAAACGGGAACAAATTATCATTAATGTTCCATATCCATGCCCAGTACTCCTTGAGCCCAGCACGGCTGAAACAGTCGATTCCGATGACAACTGCGGTTGCTCCGCTGAGGGAGATGCAGGTTATCATGAAATGGGCTCTCGTCCACCGGCTGAAGTAGCCTGCGAAACCGGCAGCCGCAAAGACAGCGATAAATATCGTCACACCGGCTCCACCTGAGCCAAGCAAACCGCCCTCCCTCAGGGTCAGAAGCCACATGGCCAGGCAAAAGCCACCTAGCATACACGCAAGGCATTCTGTGACCTCCTTGAAGACGAGGGCCCCACCGCCGAGCAGTAGCCCCGTTCCCGTGGCCGCGACGACGTAGGCGCCCTGCACACCATCAGATATTGGCGGGTTCATGACATATACGATGAGCACTGTCACGCCGATGGCGGCCAGGAAGCCGGCAGAAAGGAAACAGTGCAACCACTGGGTCTTGATGCCAACGAGGGTGTAGGCGGTGCCTGTCAATATTAGAATGACACCAGCGACAGAGAACCCTGGGGTGATGCGCGGCTTCAAAGGAAGTTCACCCGCAGCAATAGTAACTAAACGCTGCGTCAACACAACTCATCGACATGATAATATATTGACAGTTTATTGCTTACCGTTGAACAGGGTGGAATTTATATCGCTGGTACCACCTGTTACTGTAGGGACTGGAGCGGTGCCTGTCTCAGTCGCAGATACCGAGGTCGGTACCGAGGAGCTGTCCACCTTAGAAACCGCTGAGCTCTCCGCTGAGGCGGCGGATGACGTCGAAGCGGCATCTCTAGTCGTGGATGGGGAGTCAGTCGTGGCAGGAGCATCGCCAAGGTTGTCCTGCCGTGGAAGTGGCCGCGCAACACCCGCAAAGACGATGTTCAAGCACAGGAGGAAGCAAAGGACAACCCCCCATGTCCTTGGTAGCTGAGTTGCCCTCATCATGTGTGACTGACGAGTGGGCAGTATTAAAAGTGATTCCTAGGCGATCCCTCCCAATTCCATAAATGCCCCGGCGAGGACACGCGAAAGCTCTCTGGAGAGAAGAGGATATCCCCAGATCTAGCAGGTGTACAGGCGAATGGGACTCATCCTCCGTCAAACAAAAGTGGGAAAAGAGGGACGGAGAGGTTGGGGAAGAGGGAGAGAGGGCAGTCGGCCGAGAAGTGTGATCACTCGCTTGAAGATGGGAGATCAAACAATATTGGCCGAAGAAACGAGAGGGCTGGACAGAGCAAACAGAGTTCAGCGGAGGGGTATCGGGTCTGAGCTAGACGAGACGGACCCAGGCTGTCGATGTAATAGTGAAGGAGGCGAGGAAGACGCGGGCTGCAGCGAGTCTAGGCTATCGAGTACGACGTTACCGCATGCACTCAACGCAAGGCAGATGCGGACTTCAACAAGTGTGGGCAAATGAGTGGACGAGAGGAACACCGGTGTAAGGAACGACGAAGCCGACTGAGTGCTGGCGAGGCTAGGGACGGATCGATTGGACGATCAAACCTTGGGAGAGAGACCACAGAGAGCTGGGTGATAGCAGCGGCGGGAGGAGAATAAAAGAAATGTGGGCAGGCGTGCATCTCTGGGGAGATCGGCTCGAGGAGGAGTCCGATGAGAATGAGGTACCGCACATGGATGTACACAGAGGAGAGGAGACGAAAGCGTCAACCCACCCTATCCATGATGCCACGAGAAATCCCCCCTTCTGTCCTCGCGGGGCGTGGTTTCTCTGGGGGCAACCGGGGATCATGGGTTGAGGTTTCATTGGAGGGTCCTCATTATGGGCCAGAATGGGAAGACATGTACTCATGTACTGCATAGAGTACCTTGAGTGGCATGTCGTAATAAGCCCAAGGCGTTCAACGGCAGGCCGGGGGCCACAGGAAAAGGACCCTGTCGTTAATGATGGGAAAGCCCAGATGGGACGTGAAGTGTGGTGGTTGCATTCACAAGGCCGGGCTTCATCTCTCTTCTGCAGCGCTGTTCCGATGTCAGGATGTCAAACGTCTGTGTCTTCTTTTCCTGGCGTGGCCCCCGGTCTGCCGCGTGCAGCATGAAGTCCCATTGAGGCGCTGCGAAGAAGCAGAGAGCCATCCGACTGGTCGGCTGGAGAATGGGAGATTGCGATTGCACCAGCAGTTCATGACCGAGAGCTTTTGCAGCAGGTCGGGACGAGAATGTAGCCCAAGAAGGTTTGGTCGATGAACAGCAGGTACCCGGACACAGAGCACCCGGTACTTTGTTCTGAGAGATGAGATGTCGCTGCATGCTCGTACCTCGCAGCGGAGGCACATGTCATCGACTAGACGCAGCTTTGATGAGGTCGGCTTGACAACTGCTTGACTGGCAGGCGAGTCAGCTTGGACCTGTGGGTCGTGCGATATGTCCACTGGCCTGACATTTGGCACTAATTTAGATCGGATGACCGGGATCTACCCGTGCTGCCGGACGAGCAGGCAGGTACCTAGGTGCCGTTCTCAGAGACGTAGGTGGGCATAGTCGAGGTTCTGAGAGCCTACCACCGACTCTATGTAACGACAAGTGTTGGATCAATATCAAGCTGAAATGGCTTCTTTAACACTGTTTTATTGGAGAGGGCTCATAAATGACACATCCCGCCTGACTGGTTTCTGCAGAATATACTCTAGAGTCAAGGCAGGGCGCGCGGTTCATGGCCGTCTCAAACCCCTGTCTGCGGTACCTGACAAGGCGGCAGGGATGGGACACGTTCGGGCCAATCTTGGGTCCCACCTCTCAGTCAATCACGGTCCTCTGGAACGCAACTACGCTGTAGTCCGCTGCAGAACCGGAAATCCCCATTTGCGCTTCCAAGATTTCCCCTCTGCCAGCCGTCACCACTCCGTCAGAGTGACTTAGAGGTGAGCTGGATGCTCGAGATCACAGATCACAGATCACGGAGCACAGAGCAGAGGGCGAACTGTCAGTCCGTCGTCATGAGGGAGATTATCCTCCGCGATGCCTTCCACGCTGCTGGGGCCGCTAGGCACGCTGGCGTGAACCACTAACCGTGCACGCCTCGCCCTCGTCCCAGGGAAGAGCCGGCCAACATCGAGATGCACAGACGCACTGGTTGTTTGCGGACTTCAACTACACAGTACACGGTCCAGGAAAAACAAAGAATTTGACCGAGGAAGAGAGAGAAGCCCCGAGCCAATGTCTCATTTCACGGGCGTGCATCACGAAATCTATCTTGCAGGCGACTTGCTGCACGTAGGCAGGCTGGCTGGCTGAATGCAGTCGGCTTGCAGCCAGCAGCATCACCGTCGGCGCTAATCGGAACGGATCAAGTGCTGGAGCTTTGATTTCTGGGAGCGACGGACGGTCTCTGGCGCGTCCACACCACCCAGCTAAACCCTCTGGTACCGAGAACGCGTCTCGTCCAGCTTTACCCGATGGTGCCGGTGGTCGCGACGGCGGCCAGTCCATGGCAGACGAACGTCTGTCCAGAGTCTGTAGGCTATCAACGAAATTTTTGGATAGGATCAGCTCTGAGGCGAGCCATCGGAGGTTTTCCTTCGCGATGCCGGGGTCTACCCGGTCGTGCCTTACGGCCGCTCTTGTGTGACGGTTCAGTGGGCCTCCTGGCCTCCCAGTCGACCAGTATAGGAGGGGGAACTTGCACAACCGTCTGCCCAACGGTCAAAGACTGGGGTGATTTGGGGGCCGAGGTTGACGGCCGCCCGCAGATTGCAAAGCAGCCTTTCTTTTTCACACGTCGCGCAAGAACCACGCGTCACTCTCCCTCTGGCCTTGCGTACGACAGCTCAGGAGAAGTCAGCCTCGATCAAAAATGGCAGCAGTCTCTGTAGCCCCCTTTATCCTCCCTGGGCGCAGCGCATGAATCCCCCATAAACTTGCTACACCCTCGGCTCCGCCTTATAGATCTTCAGCCACGCCCCCTCGGCCTGGCCTTGCGGGCTGTTCCTGGTTTTAGAGTTTCAGGTTGGGAGGGGAGAAGAAAAATAGCAACACAGACCAGACTTTTGAAAGCCACCTCTCGGCGGCTTTCTTGAGCTTTGGCCAACCAGAGCGGAGCGGGACACTTCACGATGGGGCCTTTTGCTCCTGACAGCGGTACATGTGTGCGTGGTACCTCACGCGCCCGCGTTGAACTTTTTCTTCAACACCTGTGGAGCCCGAACAGAGGACCCACTTCCTCCTTCCCGACTTCGATTGGCGATGGATTGGCATATTGGCCATTGCGTAAAATAGGAAAGGTGATAAACCAATAATTAACCGCATCCGGCCTCTCGCACGAGTAGTCGGCGCATGATGGGCCGGCCTGCCTCGCGCCCGAACAAATGACAACTTGCGAGGCTTGACACCTGTCGCAATATTCAAGCAGATGGTTTTAATATGCTCCCCTCATGCCCAAAAGAACGCCAGCCACCTCCTCGGCGGGCCTGCATACCTGTCTCAACCAAGGCCTCCCCAAGCCGTCGTCTGCATAAACTTGGCCTGCGCGGCCGCAGTGGCGCCGTGCGATGTACCTATGGGACATCCGCAGCAAGACGTGACGGCACGGGCGGCCAGGCCAACACGAGGAGAAGAGAGACAGACTAATATTGATAGGGCCGAACTCGCATTCAATATTCCTGCATCGTGGCGGGCTACGTAAGCCAGCGTGGTCTCGCACACGCAGCAATCCACGCAGAAGCAAACGGCAGGGCGCAGGTAAGGGGGGCACGAAATTGCGAGAGCGCGATGGCTCCGTCGTGCCATTCGGCTCCGACGCCCTGGGACGAACGAAGGGGTGGAGAGGGTAGCAGAAGTTCGTCGCAAGATTTCGCCATCCGAAATATGTTCACCAGCAGGCTCATTTCCCTCCTCGCATTAGTGGTTGGTTGAGTTTCGGTGGAAGGTGACCAAGTGCACGGACAAACCGAACCATCCGGTTCATTATATACTTCGCCGGACAAAGCTTGACAAATAAATCTACTGTGGAGATAGATGCATGGCGGAGTACCAGGACCCTCTCTGACCCTGCTGGTGGGAAACAGAGCAGCAAGCAAGGCGGAAGAAGATTCAGACGACGTCGATGCTCACACACGTGGTGCCAGAAAAGGCTGCCCTTGGTCGCCACGGAAGTGAGACAAACCCGACCTGCACGACATCGTAATGGCAACGGACCGTTCTGCCTGCAGGCAACCGTGAACAAACCTTGAAGTCGGCACCTCTTCTACAGAGTGTGACAACACACTGAACAGAGTTGTTTGGAGAACGTAGATCTCGATTTCACCTGCGTGGTAAAGTTCGAACCTGCATATGTGAGACAGTCCCCACGCGTGAGATGTTCTTTTAACCTTCGATACCGGCCACCTCCCGGCGTCGCAAGACCAGCCTCCCGACACTTTAAAGAGATCGAACGAGGAATACAGTTCCATGGCGTGGCCTGCACAACGTCACGCGTTAAGGTCCATGAGACGCTGTGAGAGGCTGGCTACTGCACAAGCTCTCTGAACGTGCCCGTCAAGATACATGAGCCGTGTCGCCCTCGAGCTCACCTAGCCGGGGCTCGATAAAACAAAAAGCAGACGCCCGGGAAACGTCCCAAATTTGGCTTCGAAATCACATCCCTCCGTTTTGCACCATCTCCATCGGAGGCGAATCGTACTCCGTGCTATTGACTCCGTGCTTCATCGCGCCATCTCCGCAAACACTCCTTTACTCAAGGTTTCGCAAACCGTATCGTATCTTCTGGTATCATATGTCCTGTATCTCCAGGGACCAAAGCAAGTGCTGTTCTTTGTGAAAACATAGGAAGTCAAGCGAAAGCAAAGAGGATCGTAATCTCAAGGACTGTACCTCCTTGACAGTCTTGACGGAACTCGATCTCTATATCTGTCCCTTTCTGATCCGGAGCCGGGTTTCGACCCCTTACTGTAGCCCCGGCCCGACCTTCCTGACCCGACCGACCGGCCGTCATTTCTTGCCGCTCTCTTCCGGACCAACAGCCTTGCCACCATCCTGAACGGCCACATGACGAGATACAACACCACATGATAAGGGATCAAGACAAGAGACACCAGGGACTCAGCACACCATGTCAACAACGCAGTGAAGCTCCACTGTGCCTGGTTGCTCTGCTTTGCAGCCGCGGCCGCTAGTGCTATCGCATCGCTTAGCCGGGTGTCGACAGCGCCAAGTCGCGACTCTGTCTGCAAGGCTAACACTGTGGCCTTCTTTTCGTACCGCCGTACGGCACGGTTTAACGCATCCAATTCGGGTTGGATCGCATTGCGCACTTCTCTAACGAGTGCCGGCCCTTGCTTTAACCCGCTGTTCTGCTGCTGTTGCTGCCGCTGGGCTGAGATCTCGAGGCTTTGTGCAGTTACTGCTTCCGCTGCTTCGGCGCGGAGCTCGAGCTGCGCGAGGCGGAGACGCATTTCCTCGAGCTGTGCTGTTGTCGAAGGTGGGGTGGGGGTCAGCCTGACTATTCTTTGGAGGTGCAGGGTGCGGGCCTGGATGAGTTTGAGTGCGTGAGACAGAGGGCGGAGCTCTGCTGCAAGGAGGAACACTGAGATATTGAAGTTTGTGAGGAGTCCTTCGGAGGGCCGGCTCAGCTGGTTGCGGATAGCATGTAGAAGGTAGGCGCCGATGACAGGGCTAAGGAAGCACGACAACAAAGCGAGGACCTCATGGACGTAAAGCTCATTCACGGCTGCTTCCTGGGACCGGGTGCGACCGGACTGTTCCGCAGGTGATGTTCCTTCCAGCTTCCTCCGCGTCTCAGAGTCTTCGTGTTTCGACCGCGAGGGTTGCTGGTCGTCCTGAAGATTCTCCTCGGGAACATCCTCCAGTGCCACAATAGATGTCCTTTTGCTCGGCGCCATGTCCAGCTCGCTCCCATCCTCAGACATGTGCTCTATGCCAACCTCCTGCCTCATGCGTAGCTCTTGGGCTGAGTGATACCATTGCCATGGCTGTGTGACGGTATATCGAAGGAAGACGAACACCAGGCCCAGTAGCATAACATCGGTAATAATCTGACTTCCACCCTCAAAGAGTACTCCAACCAGTGCCGGCAGCAGTGCAAAAGCGATAGGCAAGTTGGCCAGAGCACCGGAGCTATCCTGCCCTATGTCATGCTTCGCCCCACTTGGGTTCAGGATGTCTTGGGTGCCATCTCGCATTGATCGCCGAGCTTCGGATATGCTGAAGTCGGAGAAGGTTGAGCTGCGCCGTTGGAGGCCGATTGGGGGCGACTCGAGGTGCTCGGATGCAGAGGGGGAAGCGAGGGAGGCCCCGCCACGGAGCCGCGAGGCCTCGTCTATGGTTGTTGAAGCACGACGGAGGGTATGTCCCGGCGGGCCAGGAGGAGAGCCGGACGCCGTCGCGGAGCTGGAGGGGAAGGAGAAAGAGGTGGTTGTCGCACGAGGCGAGGAAGGGCGCTGTGGTGATGATACATCTTGGGCCGTGAGGGTCTCCATAATGACTTGCCACGGAAGACAGGACACCTTGGGTCGTTGACGACAGTCTATGTGAGCCTCATTTCGGGGACAGTGGATCGGAGGGAGACATAGGACGGAGCTCAGGGCATGGAGGCAGAAAGGCGGGGCGGCAGTGCAGCGCGGGCGTGGACGCGGTGAGGTTTTGCAGGTATGAGGTAGTCTATGTGTTCGGGGTCTGGGTGTGGGTATGGTGTGACAGGTCAGACAGGACGAGCGAAGGGGTGACAGCTTGATTGTTGCTGTCCCGCCCTTAGTCCGGGACAGCCAAAAAGCACTCTCAGCAAGCCAGCAAGCCAGCAAAGCCAGGAGCGCGTTGTGTTGTACACACAGCCATATTCGTGGGCCACGTTACTCGAACAGGACATGGCAGTGGCGATCCTTCGCGGCCGGAGGGCTGAAGGGAAAGCAAAGGCGGCAGTGGAATGCAGTGTTGGAGAAAAGCTGGGGTTTGCGCCAATCATAACGTCATTGTCCCGTCTTTCCGTTCCACATAGTGCCAGCGCGCGTGAGCGTTGAAAGATGGGCCGGAAAGGCCGGTCTTGGATCCGTTCTGAGCTTGAGTAAATACCTACTCAATACTCCTCTGCCAGAGGTGACAATTAGTCTACACCGAGAAAGCGCCAGCACGCAAGGGTAGACAGCTCCTGACTGTGACCTCGGGGCGCTCGGGACACCCGCAGCCTCGTTTTTGGATACGAGACCCTTACACTAACAACCACTGGGCAGTCACGAGCTCGTCGGCAGCCCTGGGAGCCAGCCCTGCAGCTGGAGTCCGGAGATTATCGCGGGTCTGGAGAGCCCAGCTCGCCCCGGACGGCACTTGCGCTGCGGAGAGCTTCATCACTCAATGACAGCACCGACTGGCAGAGCAGTAGTAAACAACACCTGATAGCACACCTCAGCTGTGGCGGTCAATCTATTTATTGTGGGCTCCCGACAGCTCGGGTGCGCCCCAGTCTAGCAGCCGGCCAGGGTCCTGAGCCGATTCGGCAGGGATATCCGGATTCCATGCAAGGAATCCTTCGAGATTGCATCCTTTTTGGCTTTCGATAGTGGCCCGCGAGATCGTGTCCCAAGACCAGGGTGGGGGTCAAGCGGCGAGCGCAGTCGTCTTCCCAGGCCATATTTCTGCGTATTTTTTCTTATTATCATCCCAGACATCGTCTCAACTTGTAGCGACAGGGCTAGACAGTTGGGAAGGCAAGATAGCGGGCCAAGCTGCTCTTCCCAGCGCCCACGAGCAAGGAGTCAGTCAGTCATATTGCAATCGTCACGTCGAATGAGAGGCGTCGAGATGCCAAATCTCCCCCAAATCGGGAACACATGTCCAGCAAGGAGTGGGAGCCATTTGCTCTTGTGTGCTGTGATGACGATGCTGCGTGTCCTGTTAGTGCGCTCTGCACGGCGGGTAGCATCCCGTTATGATGGCCGCATTGAGGCTCGGGGACGACGAGATGACTTGCAAGAAAACCTCCGCGTAGGGCCCAGGGGAGATCGACACGCCTGCTGCTGGTGAGAGAGCCTTGCGCACAAGCTGGTCCCAGCCAGCCCTACGCGCAGCTGCGGCCGTCCAACATGCATGGACGCTGGGCACAGCACATGCAGAGCTTAGATGCGTGCCTATGTTCAGGGATGCGAGGTTATTCTCGTCCAGCCCTTCCCAGCATTTATCCAGGAACAAATGGGCAATCTGAGTGTTGGCCCCCGACGCTAGCAGCCACTGCTATATTACTTGATTACCACGGACGGCGAAGGCGACAGAATTTTCTGAGAGGCAGAGCAGACCTGACCGACGCGGCCTGATCTGATCTGACCTGACCTGGCGACATCCTCTGGAAAGACGAAGACAAACCTGGACAATCGTCCTACACATCCGAAGAAACAATTAAATAAACAGCCGCCGGACCCGCTCCACTGACAGCTGGGCGTGCGGTGCGGTCGGACGCAGGAAACGGAGAAGGGCCAAACACCCGCGATATCGACTCACATGGCCTCCTGTCTGTTCATAGACTTTCGAGTTTCACTTGGATCGACGCCTCAGTATTACCCGATCACAATTCTGCGCCACGAGACATAAGCGAAGACATCCCTTCTCTCTGCCAGTTGTCCGAGGTGAATCCTTGCCGCGAGGCCCGTCAGAGCCGTCACTATCATTCTCCAGCGTCCTTTCTCCTCCTCCTCCTTCTGTTGCTACTTCCTCTTCCTGCCTCTCCCTCCCCCACACTCTTCTCTACGGAACCCACGCCATCCGGCTCTGACCGTCGCAGCTGTCTGGGGCGAACCATACAGAGACCAAGACAAGACCCTGGAGCCAGCACGCATGAGAAGCAGTCGGCGGCTCAGGCTACTGTCATGGTAGCATTTGGAATTGGAGAAGACGACCACGACCATCTGGAGTCGGCCGTTTGCACTCTGCCCCTGACCCTTGGGACCCAGATCTGGATCTGGATCTGGATCTGCCAGTGCCAGCTCAGTCCTGCATCCGACTGCCAGCCTGTTACCATTACTCTCACCACCAATACCCGTGCCAGTACCGCTGCCAGTTCCCACACGACGCCTTTTTCTGACGTGCATCCGACCCTCTGGACACTACTGCAGGTCGAGGGGCGGGAGCCGCCGCTATCATCGCCGGCGCCCTGCCATCATCCTTCTCCCCTTCCTCCTCCTCGCACCACTTGTCCTAGTCCGAGTCCGTCGTCGCTGCATGAGCCCAAATCTGGTGCGCACACAGCTGCCCGTACCGACCCAGAAGTTTCCGTCGCACGGGGATACCGAACCACTGTTGCAGGTGGGAATCGCGGTCGAAATAGCCAGGTTCTGATCCTGTCCCTGAGTCGGCGCCGGTGCCTTTGCGCTTACAGGCCAATCTCAATTTCCGGCCCAGCTCCACTGCCGCAAATCTCAGGCGTGTTCAGCGCGTGCTCACGCCAAATTCTCTGCTGGCGCCATTGCCGGTGGTGCTTGGACCCACGGCGAGGGACTCGTGCTGCTAAGAAGCTGCGACTGCAACTGTGCCTGCGTCTGCACCTGCAATTACACCTGCACCTGCATCTGCAACTGCAACTGCAACCGCGACTTGCAGCCAAGCATCATCGAGCACGAGGCCGAGGACGAGGACGACTACATCCGCACCACGGAAAGGCGCCATCTCCCTTGTTAGCATCCGGAGACCTGACCCCGCAGCGCTTCCGACGGCAGGTCACAGGCGCAGGTACAGGCACAAGCACGGGCACAGTCCCAGCCATCCACTGCCACCCGCCGAGGCCCAGGGCCGTCAAAGCCGTTTCAGCGGCTCCCAATCCGTTCCAACGGCTTCTCACGCTGCGCTCCGAGATAATCGTCGATCAATTGAATTCACCGCCTTGAATCCCGCTCATGTCCATGCTGCTCGTGGTCACGCTCACGCTCACGCTGCTCAACCTCACGCACAAGCTCATGCTCATGCCCACGCTCCACGGAATGATTCCGTCAACAACCGTCCCGATCAGCCAGCCCAAGTCCAATTTTCTGCCCCGGCTCTGACGCCCCCAGGCGCCGCCCTCCCGCGCACTCCGCCCCTATCTCAACCCCCACGCCAGCACCACCACCAGCGCTTCCAGAGCCAGAGCTATCTTCAACAACAGTCTCCCTTCCGCATCCGCGACTCTACCACCGCCACCGCCCAGCAGCACCTCCGACAAGCCTCTGCTGGCCGTCTTTGGAATCCTACCAATTCGACACCGCGCTTTTTGCTAGAATCCCCCCCCAGACCCAGGCGTCCCTCGACTCCCACGCCGCCTACGATCCCCATCCCGTATCCCGCCCTCGACGTCTCCCTTCCATCCGTCAATCTTGGAAGCGCGCTTGCCATCTCCGGAGATACACCATTGTTAACACTTTCGGAGCAGCGCGACGGCTGGAACGGCTCCGGCGGTCCACGGAACAGTCTTCAGATTGGTGGGGACACGGTCAGTCTACCCCGGTCCGTGAGGCACTCATACGACGAAAAGCGGAAGAGCAAGGGCACACTCACTCCTTCGCCCACATTTCCCGAGGAACCAGGCGAGGAGGCCGAAGCAGGTCCGTCGACGAGACCATCTCGGGCGGTGCAGGAGGTGGACGTTGCGCAAACCGGGGCGGTTCCCAGACTCAGACGGCGCGACGATCGAATCAATCCACACGTGACGGTCACCGAATTGAGCTCTCAGTCCAGCATCCAGAAGCTTGACAAGGGCAAGGGGAAGGCAGTCATGACGGCCAGCGATGAGAATGAGCAGCAACAATCGACGTCCTTTGATCGGGATCTCGAGCGGGGGCCGGAAGACCATGAGCGCCGTGATTCGACAGGCTCAATAGGCGATGGGATAGGATCGGCCATTTCGTCAAGCAACTCATCGATCCTGGGCGATCCCGACGAACAAGCCGACGATGATGAATGGGGTCCACAACACCCGTGCTTTCCACACCTGAACCCCCACGTACCTGTCGACTCCCCGGAATACGTGAACACTCGGATAATCAGGATAAAACGCGATTGGTTACTCGAGGGCGACCTCGCACCCACGTTCTCGAACATGTATCCCGAGATTCTCGACCCGGCTGGCCTGTCCGAGGTGGAGTTCCGACGGGTCATCGACAAGCTGAACTCTGAGCTCGTTCCGATATATAATCCATACAATCCTCGGAATATCGTCGATGGCTTTCTCGGCCTTGTGACCGGATGGCTGTGGGAAGACTTCGGTTTCACAGGCGCGAAGGCCAGGCTTGCCAGGCTGGAGAGGTGGCTGGAGCGATGGAACAAGGAGATGGAAAAGACAGCCGGTGGAGATGACAACATTGTGCCACCCAAGATCATCCCTTTGAGGCAAACGGCTTACATGACGGTAAGTGCTGCCAAATTCTGGCCATCTGGTACCTGGACGGTGACTGACTATTACGCAGCTTGACATCCAAATCTTCGATCCTGAGATTCTCCCGGCACAAAGCACCAGGGGCACGGAATCGAGAGGCAACGACAGCCTGCCAGCTGAGCCAGGACCTGCGGTGACGGCGGACTGAGATGATTACGCTTTGAAATGCATTCAAAAGCTGCTCTAATAACTATTATAATAATCGAGCGGCGAGGAACGATTTATGAATATACCCCGAATTTTCTTGTCTACAGTCCGACTAATCTCTGACTGCTATACGGAATCTTGTACTTGTACCACAACGCATGAGCGCATGGCGTTTAACTGTTCTTTCATATTTCGAGTCGAAGGATAGCGAGCGGGGCCCGGTGGAGGCATGTGCATGTTTCTGAAGAACTACTAGGTTCCTGGGTCTTCAACAATGAGAGGCCATTAAAGAATTGGGCAGACTCTGGGGAAGAGCGATTGTACTCCTGTTATCTTGTTGGATGCTACTGGAGCGAATGAAGCTACTTGAAGAAGTCGTCTCCAGAGTCCCTTCCTTTCATTCTGGAGAAAATAGTGATGACGTTTCTTTGGCAGAAAATGGCGTTTATGGCCAGGAACCACCAAAGAACTTCTTGAAGACTGCCTGTTGGGTGAGAATCGTTGTGGTATCCACTAGGTATTGGAAAAAAGCGATGGCAGCTGTGGCTCCCTGCTCCTATATCATCAACCTTGCACTAATCTTTCACCACTGGCAGACCCTTTGGATACTAATGAGCTCAGCAGGGCAACTTTCAACTGCAAGCCAAATAATAACTGGGAATTCCAGGCAACCTCAGATAATACAATACCTCCACCGCCTGCTTCCAGCATAGCGCTCCCGCCGATTTGTGGCCGATCCTCGCCCTCCGGCAATAAGGCGGCCAGGATCGAGCGCATCTCCAATCCTCCGACATTTCTTAGGCGGCGGTGACGATTAGACCTCTCCTCACTCCCGCACAAAGGAAAGCCCGCTGTCGTCCATCTTCTCCTCTTTTTGGTTGTGTTCTTCACCTTTCGATTATTAGAAATCTGACCAGTCACATTGCGGTACAATTGTTGTTATGAACACAATCCCACACCCATCTCCTCGCGTCGCCGGTGTTGCTGGCTCAACACCACAACCGCAACCAGAGCCTTGCCCCTGATGGTCGTCACCAAGGGGCTTCCGGACCCTCCTGGTCGGGGCGCCGAGGCTAAGGCCCGGGTCCAGGCGCCGGGCGACGGCGACGAACCTTCCGCCAAGGCGCCGCCGACCGGCTGTCTTGGGTTCGTCCTGAAGGTCCTCAAATTCATCGCCGAGCAGTGGCTTATCATAGGTTTCGGTCTTGCATGTCTGTTTGGATATTTATGGCCCGGTAAGAGCATTTCCTGGTCCCACCTGCGCAGACGGAGTTTACATGGGAAGACTGACGTGAGTAACTGTGGTAGAAGTTGCATCGAAGGGAGGAATAATCAGGTCCGAGTACAGCGTTCTCTATGGCTCGGTGGCTATCATCTTCTTCGTCAGCGGGATGCAATTGTCGCCAGAGAAGCTCCGCAAGAACGTCTTCAACTGGAGGCTGCACATCCTCACCCAGGGCATCAGTTTCATAGTGATACCGCTTATTTGGCTAGGTATGCCCAGCACCACCACGGCATGGCTGTTCTGCCCCGGTAGACCCCCGTCGCTGACCAAACCGTGCTAGCCATCATGTGGATCATAATCGCCGCCAACGGCACCCAGACCATCGAGCCGGCCATCCTCGTGGGGATGCTCGTGCTCAGCTGCCTCCCGACGACCATCGCGTCCAACGTCGTCATGACCCGTAACGCGGGCGGGGACGACGCCGCGGCCATCATCGAGGTCGTCATCGGCAACGTCTTCGGCTCCTTCCTCTGCCCAGGCCTCATCTACATCTTCATACCGACGGTGGGCGAGTTCAGGGACTGGGCACCGTCGGACTCGTCGGGCATCCCCGAGATGTACCGGCACGTCTCCATGCAGCTAGGGCTCAGCGTCCTGGTCCCGATAGCGCTGGGGCAGATGCTCAGGATCTTATTTAAGGAGACGGTCCTCTGGGCCCTGGACACTTTTTGTCTGGCTAAGGTGTCGACCTTCTTCTTGTGCACGCTGGTGTGGTGAGTACTCCGTCCCCTACTGGTTGCTCGTATGATTCCAGCAGACGGACCAGTGCTGAGAGACCAAACACAGGTCCACTTTCTCCAACGCCTTTAAGACAGGGGCGATTAAGAGGCTCCCCACGCAATCGATCCTGTTCAACGTCTTCATGAACGTGGGTCTGTACGCGCTCTTCACAGGGGTCTGCTTCGTGGCGGCGCGGCCCCCGCACAGGCTCCTCGTCGCCTTCGAGACGCCCGCGGCGCAGCGGTACATCCCGCGCCCGGTGCGGCGGGTGGTCGCCCCGAAGCAGATGTCCAAGGAGCAGGCGGTGGCGGTGTGCTTCTGCGGCGCGGCGAAGACCACTAGCGTCGGGATCCCGCTCGTGGCGGCCATGTGGCACTCCAAGGGCGCTGAGACCCAGGCCACCCTCTCGATCCCCGTCCTGCTGTACACCATGGAGCAGGTCTTCCTCGCCCAGGTCCTTGTCTACGTCTTCCGGTGGTACCTCCGGCGCGGGGAGGCGCACAAGGAGAGCATGGACATGGAGGCGCTGCGGGCGCGCGACCGCCTCGGAGGCCGTGGAGTTGAGGACGTCGACGGGGCGGCTGACGACGATAGGAGGGATGGCGGAGGTGGGACCAGGTTTACAGGTGACGGTGGGGTGAGGAGGACGCGGGCTTTTGATGATGTATCGCTCGATTGACGCTGGCTCGCTACCGTGGAGGCTTGCATATACATACATAGATAATGGGTCACGGACACGGTTGGATATACCTACTTATTGGCTACTCTATTTGCTAATGTTGGGCCCGGGGCGAGAGGTAATGCCCCCATTCTTCATTGATAGACAGTCTACCTGGCAGATACACAGGCACACGGAACTATAAATAATACACAAGGGCAGATTTTGTTTATGAGGACTTCTGACTTTGTCTTTTGCTGTACTGATCCTGTGTTTCATTCCCCTGATGTGCTTCCAGGGGTTCCTCGTGGAGTATCGACCTGAAGAACATGGGGTTTTGTTGAATTGTCACCAATCCCTTGGTACGTCTAGCGAAGGTTGCTGGGAAACGATGCCCACGCGGAAAAGGTTGTTATCCTGGACATGCCCCAAAGTCCAATTTCAGTGGCGGAGTGGGGCGAAGTATTTATTCAACTGACGGCATCAACGGTGTTCTTAGACACGAACATACGGGACGCGGTCTTCCCGCACATGGACTATTCAGGTGCAGGACGTACGAAAGTTAAATTGCATAATTGAGGTGAAATTTTCTATCACAACGTTTATATCATTATCACGTAGGGCGGGAGTGTATCGAAGCCACTCCCGGAGCCTTAAATGCGACCCGATCCAGTGTTTGTAGCGTTCAAGATGTATGCCATCCATCTAAGTTATGAAACTTCGTCCATCGTATGACTCTTCATCAGTGCTCCCTCCGAGTCTGAAGTGCAGTGGTCACAATATCCCAAAGGCCAGGTGGCGCAGTGCTATTTAATCCTTCTTGATGAGACTGTCGAACAGCGGCTTCAGGCTCTTTGCGCTCTTCTTGGGGTAGCGCTTCTGGTCGTTCTTGTAGTCGACGTATGTCACACCGACTGGGTAGGGGTTAGCTATGTTCCAGGAAAAGGGGGGAAGGAGTGGAATTCGTGTTTTTATATATGTACTCACATCTCGTCTCGTAACCCTCGGCCCACTCGAAGTTGTCCATGAGCGACCAGGCCAGGTAGCCCCGGACGTCGACGCCGTCCTCCTTGGACGCGAGGGCCATGGCCTTGACGTAACCGTCAAAGTACTCGACGCGGAAGTCGTCGTCGACGATCTGCTCGAGCTTCATGTCGTTCTCGCCCTTGAGGCTGGTGCCGTTCTCGGTGACGTAGATCGGCGGGTTGCCGTAGCGCCTGGACAGCCAGCCGAGCAGGTCGCGGAAGCCCTGCGGGTTGGGCCGCAGCCAGAAGCTCTGCGTCTCCGGGCCGATGCACTCGCCCTTCTTGGAGTAGAAGAGCGTCTCGAGGTTGCCGAGGAAGTCGTCGGCGGGCGGGGTGCCCGTCTTGTGCTTGATGTAGTTGGCCGTGTAGTGGTTCATGCCGTAGAAGTCGTTGCTGCCCTTGACCAGGGCGCCCTCCTCGGGCGTGAACTCGGGCAGGCGGTCGCCCAGCTGCTTGCGCATCGAGTCCGGGTACTTGCCGAAGTATACCGGGTCGGCGAACCAGCTGATGGCGAACTCGATCTTGCGGTCGGCCGCCTCGACATCCTCGGGGTCCTCCGGGTCCCAGGGGTAGACGCCGTCGCCGTTGAGGGTGATGCCGATCTCGCCCTTGTCGGTGGGCTTGAACTCCTCGCGGTAGACCTTGACGGCGCGGCCGTGGGCGAGCAGCAGGTTGTGGCCGACGATCCACGGCTCGCGCGAGCTGTCGCCGACTTGCGTCTTCTTGCGGTCCGAGCAGTGACCCGGGGCGAAGTAGCCGGTGCTGTAGCCCAGGATGGAGCTGCACCACGGCTCGTTGAAGGTGATCCAGTACTTGCACCTGGGGATGGCCTTGAAGACCACGCGGGCGTAGTGCTCGAAGTCGAGAGGGAACTCCTGCCGGTTGAGCAGGCCGCCGTAGCGCTTGTCGAGCCCGTCGGGCAGGTCCCAGTGGTACAGCGTGATGAAGGGCTCGATGCCGGCGTCGAGGAGGTCGTCCACGAACTTCTTGTAGTGGTCGAGGCCGGCCTGGTTGACGGGGTCGTTGCGGCCGCCAACGGGGATGATGCGTGACCACGAGAGGGAGAAGCGGTACGAGTTGACACCCAGCGACTTCAGGAGGGCGATGTCCTCTGCCGTCCTGTGGTACGAGTCACAGGCCACGGAGCCATCACTTCCGTCGGCGATCTTGCCTGGGATCTTGCAGAAGGTGTCCCAGATGGACGGGCCGCGGCCGTCCTCCTCAGTAGCTCCCTCGACTTGGTAGCTATCGCGACGTCAATCTTTGCTCACTTAAGGCCACCCCGGGTACTGGGCGATGCACATGGACTCTCAGGCTTGTCAAACTCACGATGCCGTAGCAAAGCCCCACTTGAAGTCCTTGGGCAGAGACATGATGCAGTTGTACTGTGGATAATACACTCCTGGTCTCGACTGGTGTTATTCAGTCCAGGGTTAGGGTGTATTCTTTGAGAGAACTGATGGAGGGCTGGGAAATGCGAGGTCTCTATTATGTATGCTTTGGGAAGAATGAGACTCTATCATAAGAATAGTATAGTCACGGGAAAGAAGTGACCGCTCTGAGGTGAGCCGATGGCCCTGACAGACAGAGATGCGGGAGGATATCAGCTTTATATATTGTATATACACCCACGCCTAGTGCTGCGAAGGCCACAGCAACCACTCTAGTCTGCCTGGGTGTCCCAGGAGGAACGTGATCTGCTCTAGAGTCGAAACAGATGAACAGACCTGGTTGGGCGAGTGCTGGCCTGTTCGACTTAGATTGTCCGTTAGAGAGCTGGATCTACCTGCCCCAATTCTGCCGTTCCTCGGACCGTCACGACCGAGAAAAGCTAGGCATAGTCTCGGGATTGCCCTCCCCCTACTCGTCGTCCCACGAAACGTGTTACGTGCATGGTTGGGTGTTGTGTGTTTTCCTCGTCCATGGTCCGCCTTGAACCCTGTCCTCAGCCCTCCTCTGGCTCCTTACTCCTCATCCTCCTCCTCCTCCTCCTCCTCCTCCACCACTACAACCACCCCACATGGACGCGGGGTAACATGCCTGGAGAGCCCACATTGACTTCTCGGAGACAGGCGACGAATATGCTGGCCCCTCGTCTCCCACACCACAAACCCCCAATTTCCCCCAGCACCCACCCACTCCGGTCTGTACCTGTCACGGAGCAGACGCCCATATGCCACCTCTTGTCCGACCAGGCGCACGAAGGCATGAGGCACGCAAACGCAACACGGCGCCGTGTCATCGTGGGTAAGCCTCGTGGCTTGGCAGAAAGTCGGAGAGGACCTTCGATCAGCCCCCCATTTTCTCCCCCATATCTCGTGGGGCCCTCTGTCCCGGGCCGACCAACCGTGGACTTTTGAGTCGCGGCGCTTGACCTCTTCAGGCGCCTAAACCTCGGCAGCAAGCGAGCTGGTGTGGCTGCTTGGGGACCCTGGAACCTCAAGGGCCCCGCCTTTTGGGGGCGAGTTGCCCTTCGGTAGCCTCCATGCGCCGTCCCGTTCTCCGGCATCATCGCCCTGCAGCCCCGTCGCACCGCCGCGGCCTCATGCCGGCGGGTGATCCTCGGGTGATAAAAACAGAGCTTGGCTCGGAGAACGGCACTTGTCCCGGCCACGATGTGAAGCAAACTTGTATCGTGTCTTTTTCTTTTTCTTTTTCTTTATGCTTCAATTGCTCAACGAATTCCGTTATTATGGTGTCTCTGCTAGCTCTATCGCACATGTCTTCTGATGTCCTGGCGCGTTCTGATCCCTATTTCGTTCTTTCTGCAGCTATCTCATGCCCCAGCCGCCCTCCCCTTTTTTTCTGAATACCAATGCTCAGCCCATCAGTCAGCCGCATGATGACGATCGAGTCCAAATTGACCCCTTCCCGCCCCAAGTATCACCTCTCCCGGGCACGCTAACGCCATGTCAACCTCTCCTTATGTGCAGTGGCACAGGCGTGCCGTCGGCCCAATGTCGAGACTAGCCGCCAGGACATCTGCCGGCTTTTGTGGTGTTTTGCGAGGACAACAGCATGGTGCGGCACTTTAGACACCACCTTGATTGGTGGTTGGACGTGGTGTATCGTAAAATGCCATATTACTTTGCGCAGTATGACAGCGTACCTCGGCCATTCAGATCACTGCTAGACGGCACCCTCCCTGTCCTCGCCATCGTCCCTGTCAGCCAGCTTCCGCTTCCCGTTGTTACCGGACGATCCGCCAGGCTCGCTCTCGACTTGGCCATCGCCGTTGTACTCGACAATGTGCCACTGGGCCCAGGCTGAGCCGTCGGCGCTCCGGCGCGTCACGCTGGCTCTCTTGAGCCTGCCACCCAGGCTGCTACCCTCCACGAGGCTCTCGATCCACGGGATGCCGCGCGACTCCCGGCCGATTGGCTGCGAGGCAGTCGAGAGTGCCGCAGAGACCCGTTCCGCCTCGCTCGCCTGCTGGGCAGCCTCCAGGGCCCCTCTGACGGGAAGCTCCGTGCCTCCCTCGCTGGTCGGCGACTCGGGGATCAGGCCGAGCTCGTCTAAATCTCCCAGGTCGTCGCGGCACAAGGATCCAAGGGTGACATGGATGTAGTCGCCCTCACCGCGCGGCTGCTCGGTCCAGAAGGTAAGTGGGGTGCCGCAGAAGCCACAGAACTGGCGTCGAGCGTGGTTCTCGGCTGGGTTCTCATACACACGGCGGATGGTGCTGGCGGTCTCGTCCGGGAAGTAGGCAACGGTCGCAGAGTGGAACCAGTTCAAGGGGATACGAATGTGCGCCGAGAGAAGACTGGCTTGGGCAAGGCCTGTGGTCTTATATTAGCGAGGTGTTCTGACTTTGGCTGCGGGTGCCAGTGCAGGTCGAGCTTACGATGAGAGGCGTCACTTCCAAAGTGCACTTGTGCCACCTCTCTCGCATCCTGGGGGGCTTTGATGAGGTACTGGTTCCTATTGCAGGCACATGAGCCCCGAAGCGATCGTGCGAGGCTCATGTTGGTGGTGTGGTCGGATGTCGCCGATAGTGAGGCTTGTTAAATCAGGCGCAAGATCTCACAATTACGCCAGTGTTGCCAAATGGAATCAGAGGAGGAACGGAGGGGTTTGCAATTGATGGTGTAAAAGTCAGGGCAAGGGTGTGTGGAAAGTGCAGATGCTCAGATATCATTTTCTGGTCTGACTCTGCTAAGCCGATGACGAAGGTGAAGGCGGTGGTGATGGTGAATTTCAATGCCTCGAGGTTCGCCTCCTGCAACGGGCTGTACCCAGGTACGCCTGGCAGGAGCTGGCAGGTCAACGGCTGGGAAACTACAGGGACGTTCAGACTGCGCTTAGCTCTGTGATTGGTGGTGCGGGGTCCGTTCTACCCCGCTTAGCTGCAGCAACGTGGGGCACAAGGAGCTCCCGGGAGCTCATTGAGCTTGTGATGATGTTACTTTGCATGGCTGGGTACCTGAAGTCTGTTGTCGAAACTTCTAGCTCCCGCCAGCGTCAAATCTCCCGTTCTCGAAACACAACAGAGCCTCAACACACCTCCTGGGTCTGCAAGCCGTCAAGGCTCCTTTTGTGCTCAGAATACTCAAGTTATCGTTTCCTGACTAATTTGCCAGAATGCAGCTTTATGAACAACACAGCTCTTCCCTAGTCTGCCTTGAACATCTGTTCAGTGTATTGCTTTGGAGGACTGCCATGGCCACCGGATAGATCATCGGTTCATCCGGTGCGAAGCTTTCAAATTAAAGTTCGGCCAGATTTTGTCCAGTGCGCCGTAGCTACTATGGCAATAACAGTCGAAACAGGCATTGTTTTGTCAGGAGCCGGCACATGCAAATTTCATGCACGAGCAACAAAGGCGCAATGTTATACAAATTGATCAAGCCCTCTCGTCTCTTACCATTCTACGTCCAGCACATCTCAAAGACAGCTGCACGACTCCATTCATCTCCAAACAGGCCCTTCTGCATAACATCAAGCCCGGTACCCATTGACTCTGTCACATCCCTCAGAACTCACGATGGCCAAAGACCAGACGCTCCAGTACACCACCGAAGTAAGCGGCAATGTGACAGCCGAGCAAGCTGTGGCAATCCTCCAAGAGCATCAGTTCTTCCTGCAGACAGACCCCAACCTCATCTCTTCCAAGACGGACACCCAGCCCAAGGACGGCAAGTTGCACCCACTGCCCGAGGCAGTTCAGGCCATCAAGAAGGGGGACACCCTGTGCTACGAGGTTATTGACAAGGTGCCGGGTGTGGCCTTGTTCGCAAAGCTGCTGCCTGGCCTGGCCACAATTACCAACCACTACCAAATTACCGACACCAAAGATGGCATCTTCGTGTACCTTCAGGCTGCCTTGGATGTAAGCCAGGAACGGCGTTGGGTTGTGGTGGAGGACAAGGACGGCCTGCGCATTGTGGAATATGTGACCATATTTTGCTCGGCGCTCTTGTATGGGTCTGTGAAAGGCCAGCAAGAAGCCCACTGGAAAGACGTGCACGCCCAGTACGTGCGGAAGATGGGAGGCGAGGTTGGGGGCCAGTCTTCAAGTTGATTATCAGCGAGTGGCTGCCAGATACATGGTGGCGGAAGAATAATCAACATTAATCTGAGAACAAGCTGATTGCTCTCACCAGTAAACAGCATTCTACAACGGGGAAACCTGCCTTGTGGCCCATCTTGTGTGACTCGAGAACGCCTGGACGTGGAAATACCATAGACCACAACGCGGGTGGTCCTTAGAGTTTCGTGTTGAGCCCGAGCAGCGTCTCATGCGGTTTGAGAAACAATCACGCCAAAAGTAATCAAACCGCACGTTAGAGGCACAACAATCCTCCAAGGATGTTTGGCGGCCCAAACATCCAGGAGGCCCTTCAGCTCTGCTGCCTCCTCATAGGTATATTCCCTGACGGCCTTCCCCTTCCCGCTCCCCGTACCAATGCCAACATCATGATCGAAAGCAAGAACCCGGTCGTTGACCGGGAAGAGGGCCCGTTTCTCCCACCTGCCCATGACGACGAGCAACAGCACGGAGAAGGCATGCCACCTCCACAGACCAGAGACGTCACGGTCCGGGTGTGACGCGGTCAGGAGCGTCAGGGACAGCAGGGCGACGCTGAGGAGCTGGCTCGTTGGGAGCAGGACGGCGAAGCCCTGCTCAATGATGACGCTGAACTGGGAGACCTGCGTCGGGGACGGCGGGCAGCGGCGCAACATGGGGATGCACCAGAAGCGAAGGCTGAAGGAGATGCCTAAGGCTGGGTCAGTACGGGTGTTTGCCTGGGGAAGGGGCCCCTGGCGGGGGAGCGGGCAAGGGCGCACCTGATAGGAAGAGGAGCACAACCGAGACCGTGGACCGGAGGGCTGGGAGGAGGTGGGGAGTGCTGGCGATACTCCCCAAGGTGTCTGTGAGAAGGTTGGCATCCATTGTGTGTGTTTTTTAATCTGGAGAACTTGTTGGTGTTTTGTCTAATAACGCTTCAATGTCTGTGAGCTCGAGGTTCAGGACACATGAGAATCGAAGAACGAGAAACTTATACCCAGCCCTTGATATCAGACATAAGCAGCTGAGGGAATGGGTCAGCAGAGAATCTTAATATCAATGATGACCAGGAGGAAGCCCAAGCCAAATTGGGTGTAGAAGCTCCGCTCTAAGAGGCTCTGCCCGATCCTTCTGCTCAACGGTCTGGACTAGACTTGGTCTTATTATTCATAACCTAGTTTCTCGGCCTCTTCTGTTGACCACTTCCGCCAGCATTTCGCAGAATGCTGAAATATCCTCACCAAGGCTTGCATTCTGGCCCTCCTAGGGCTCTACCGTCAAGGATGCCCTGGGAGCGGCGATCTGGAAGGCGAGCGCCGACCAGAAAGTTACCTAGGTAGCAATGTGAATATTCACCCTTGTTTCATTTGGCTCTTGGTTTCATTTGCCCAGCAAAAACGGCTTGTTGGAACCTCGGATATTGAGTATTGCCCCGATGGTGTTCTGAAAAGCTTCCGTGTGGCCCGGGAGAGTTGCTCGGCAACTTCCGGTTGGAAGGTACGCAGGTATTGGATTTCCCTATCATCATAACTCTTTTGTCATCTGGAAACAAGATTGTTTTTCTCTATGAGCGGGTAGTGCCTTTCCGGGGCGGGACACGCCCGTGATATAACCGAGGGTCCTTACCCCCGGCTCGTGAGGGGAACGCCGTTGCGCCTGTGGAGTCAACGACGATCCCGAGAGTGGGCGGCACCGTGGAGTAGGCAATTGGGAAAATGACGACGGTACCGATTGAGCGGGTGAGGGGACAGAGCTGCCGTGTTGGGGTTTCTAGCCTACTTGGCTGGAGGTGGTCGAATTGATGGGGAAAGGGAGCTGCTCTCGTCGTCTCTCTCCAACTTCCCGCATTCCCATCAGTACCCCGACCATCACCCAGCAACAACAACGTTGCGGACCATACACTGTCCCCTCTTCGCCTTGGTCGTCACATAGTCCGGATTGGACTTCAGTGCATCTTATTGTATCTGTCGCACAACACTTTTGCCCGTCTCACTCCCCCGCCTGCCTCTCCAATCGCTTGTTCGGACTCGCAAGCCGGTAACGAGACCTTTCTCAGGCCGGGTTTGTAAACAAGACATAGACCGTGATTTTGTTTCCCTGGAATCTTGACTGTTATATATCAGACTTTTGAGCCGTACACTGCTTGTTATTGCCCCTCAAATAAGCCACACAATGTCTGGGCCCCCGTCGCGCATCCGCAGTATCCTTGGGCACCTCTTTCCCTCCCAGACCTCGCCCTCATCCGCCAAGACAGGAGAAACATGGCAACACAACCATCACATACACACACTCTCCCCAACCTTCTTCCTCCCACGGGCTGCATCTATTGAGCCCCAGGCAGAGGCGATGGTCCACATCACCGCCAACGGCTCGGTCCTCCGCCGAACCTACCTGGAGTTCGCGGACCGTGCCAGGGGGCTTGCGTATTACCTCAAAACCCACGGCTACAAGCGGGTCGGCGTGTTGGCGCCAAACACTCCCGCCTTTCTGGAGTGCATCTACGGGATTGTGGCCGGAGGGGCCGTTATCGTGCCCGTGAACTACAGGCTCAAGGAGGATGACATAAGCTACATCTTTGAGTTCTCTGAGGTGGATATCATCATCGCTGACTGGGAGTTCGAGGGCCTGCTGGCGGCGTTCACGAAGTCCAACCCAGGCGTGAAGATCATCGTCGACACGGACACCGATGCTACTGAAGGGGAGCTCTGTGGCCCCTTTGATGAGATTGTCTCAGAAGGTCTGACGTACGACCGCCAAAATGGCAGCAAGGGCTGGGAAGGCCTATATATTTCGGCAGAGGACGAGGATGAAATGCTTGCCATTCCGTTCACATCGGGGACAACATCGCGGCCGAAGGGCGTCGTCTACTCCCATCGTGGTGCGTTCCCCTATTCGCATTCGCAGCGAAATCCATCCCGGTGGAAATTAGAAATTGACAGCATTGTGCAGGCTCTTACCTGGCAGCCATGGGAAACGTGATAGAGTCGGGATTGAACACCCAAGGCGGACGGTGCAAATATCTCTGGACGCTGCCCCTGTAAGTACCACCACTCAAAGCCTCACCGTCTCGGCCGGGAAGCTCAACAACCCTGTGTCAGATTCCACGCCATAGGCTGGACCTTCCCATGGTCGGTGGTAGCCGTGCGCGGCACCAACGTATGCCTCCGCAAGATCGACTACCCTCTGTTGTGGCGGCTGCTCAAGTCCGAGGGCGTGACGCACTTCAACGCCGCGCCGACGGTCAACACTCTTCTGTGCGCGGACCCCAACGCCGCGCGCCTCGAACGTCCCTGTCAGGTGACCGTAGCTGCGTCGCCGCCCTCAGGCCACCTCTTCGAACAGATGACGAATCTCAACTTGTACCCCGTCCACGTGTACGGGATGACGGAGACGTACGGGCCGATCACGAAGGGTTATATCATGCCCGAGTGGGACGCCCTGGACCCCAAGGAAAAGTACCAGCTCATGGCGCGACAAGGCCACGGATTTGTTACGAGCCTGCCTGTGAGGGTGGTGAAGACAGACCAGCCGGAAGGGTTGCTGGTCGATGTCGCCAGGGACGGAAAGGAGATTGGAGAGATCGTGTTCTTCGGCAACATCTGCTCGAGGGGCTACTTCAAGGACCCCGAGGAGACCAAGAAGCTGTTCGCGGGCGGCGGGCTGCACTCGGGCGACCTGGCCGTGCAGCATCCAGACGGCGCCATCCAGATCCAGGACAGGGCCAAGGATATTATCATATCGGGTGGTGAGAACATCTCTTCGGTTGCTCTTGAGAGCATGCTTGTCAAGCACCCCGACGTCCTCGAGGCTGGCGTGGTGGCGGTCGCGGACTCGCACTGGGGCGAGAGACCCAAGGCTTACGTGACGGTGAGGTCAGGCAAGAACGTGGATGGAAGGGACGTTGTCGACTGGGCGAAGCACCAGAGCCAGATCTCCAAGTTCATGGTCCCCAGGGAGGTGGAGATCGTGTCGGAGCTGCCCAAGACCTCGACTGGCAAGATCAAGAAGAATGAGCTTCGAGAGTGGGCAAAACACGGCCAGCACAAGGAGTGAGCGAGTGCTTGCGTCGTACCCACACAGGCAGGCATCCAGGAAGCAGGACAATGAAGCCAGTGAGTATGGAAGGAACGTCGGGGATGCTGAAGCACGCACGCAGACCTGTCAGCCGCTCGTCCGGTATCAGGCGGAATGGACAAATGCATCGCTACAAATTCCCACGGATTGCGCATCCGGGGAGAGAAATGAAGCCATCTTCCCGGGCCTCATAGTCCACTGCTCGCCCAACGTTAGGTTGCGACAAGGGGGCTCACCATCGGGGATGCGGGCCGCTCATCCGGGTGTTGGGCCTGGTGGATAGACGGGCAGAGATTCCTGTAAAGCACCGTTGATTGAGTAGGCAGAGCCGTTTTGTATCTGGGATTGAATTAAGTCATTCAGAGCCGTTCTTGCTCCTGCATGATTTATTCTGTGGACTCAACCACACGTGCAAGTCGCTGCGACTTGTGCTTGTCCGAGGGTCACGAGTAGCACAAGGTGGGAGCCAGGTCGCCCACGCCATTCCACATTGCAAAAAACACGCGTGAGCATTTTGAGTGGTGAATATTGCAAGACAATTGTGTGTTTTAACAATCACAACAACATCTCTTTACCTGCGCGGCGAAGATGGGCTGATGAGCGTTTATGCTCCTCTCCCCGGCAGGCCTTCTTGATTGTTGTGTTAGTGGAAGGTGCGTCCAGTAATACCAGGGTGAGCGACCCCCCTAGTGGATCCGAGTCTGCCATCGACTGACTCTCACACACACTCATACATCGATTACGCGTATTCTTCTGTGGTTCCTTCTGGTCAGTGACCCATCCCAGATCTCGGTTGCCCACCGTATCCCATTCCAGATCTGTGTCGCCTCGGAACGGCCCGCAGTGGGGGATGGACCGAGATGTTCGAGACCAATAGGCCAGCATAAAGAGGGGCTAAGCCATTGCACACTCTGCGATCTGTGATTGCAAAAGGCGAGAACGTTAGTATGTCCCCCTGAACAAGTGGCGTGCAGGCCGGACAATACACTAGATCAACAACAGATCTAGATCGACATCGTGGAGAGCAATTTGGCAGTGCCAGGTCCCTGCATTAGTCGCAGATCGATCTGCAATACTGCAGTTCGCCAAGTCCCAGAATGGGGAATTGACGGTTTTATATACAGAAGTGGTTACTAAACCGACAACAGATCTCTGATTGGCTTCATAGACATAATCTCCTTCCATCGGAGCGGAACTCCAGGGGCAGAATAACAGTTTACAATTATCGTTTATTTTGACGTGATGCTTCCCCATGGCACAGGATCTGGTATCCTCCAACGTGGCTTGTATTCTTGTTATGCCGCCTGGCATGCCTCTTGTACCACTTCTGCTCCGTCTCTTCTCTACATAGGAAGCTTCTTGAAAAAGATCGGCGTCGTCATATCCGGTGTAATCATGAGATTTCTCCGGCCGTCAGCCGGGCGCGCCGTAATCCCATCAGGATACTTGATGTCGTAATTCGTGAGCAGGTAGATCAGGATGAGTTTGATAGTCACGTCCGCGAGGAAGCGGCCCGGGCAAGCATGGGGACCTCCGCCCCAATTTGTCCAGTCGTCGGACGTCGAGGCAAATTGGAACTTGCTGGTATCGAAGTGCTGGCGCTTTTTGACCCATCGCTTCGGATCGAAGTTGTCTGCATCTGCCCCCTGCGAGTCCCGGTCCATGCTGTGCTGCAGCGAGGTGAAGTTGACGGATATCCCAGCGGGGAGGGTTAGGCCATCCTTGAAGGTGTATGGAACGACAACAGTCCTCTGCATGGTCGCCTCCGTGAAGGGATGCATCCGGTGTGTTTCCCTCATAAAACTGTCCAGAAGTCTCAGTTCCCCTAGGGCATGCCGCGTCCACATCTGTTGGCCCTGCAATTCATCCCTCCTAACACGGCCTATCTCCTCCCTGATGTCCGCCAAGGCATCAGGGTGCGCCAGCAGGTCCAGGAGCACCGAGTAGCCAATTGAAGAGGTACCGTGCATAGAAGCTACCATTGTGATGAATATGTTCTGCACCAACTCATCAGGCGTCACTTCTTTCTCTCTGGCCCGGTGCTCATCCATCAGCCACTGGATGAAATCATCATGCTTCTCAACGGTCCCACCTGTCCCTCCGGACTCGGCCTTTCTAGAGGCCGCTTGACGCGCCTCCAGTACCGGGCGCACAAACTCGGCGGCTCGTCGCCGCACCTTCATGACATCCTTGACCTCGGGGCTGAAGTATTTGGCGCACCAGTACAGCCAAGGGTGATACTTCTGCCGTACGGCTCCCGGCGCTTTCAGAACGGTGCCGAGATACTGCAGAGAAATTGCCGGCCATCCCTCACACAGCTCAGGACCAACCATGACACGGGCCGACATGTGGGCGAAGAGCTGCAAAATAATCGGATAGATGTGAATGGGTGTCCATTCTGAAGATACTTGAGTTAGCTCAAGAAAGGCTCACATACGAGTACAGTGGTCCAAAGGGGAGTAGTGATGCGCACCCGAACAATCTGGCATTTTCTCGTTGGCCGCCAGGAAACACTGTTCTTGTATTGGCCCGACAAGGTTGTTCAGTGCCCGATTCAAGTTTAGACGAGCTGCATGCTGAACCTCCTCCGTGATAGCTGGACCGTTGACATGATTGAGGATGGAAGCCTGAGAACACATTGTGAGAATTACGCGGTGGAAAGTTGTGTGTGATCGTTAAATATACATATCCACCGGGATTCGGAAGGGAAAGAAAGGCCTACTTTTTCGGTGTACAAAGGAAGGCTCAATTTGTCCTGTGGTGCGTTCCTAACTTCTTCCATGTATTTCAAGGGAAGGAAGACAAACGGGCGACTGAGGTCGGCCTGGTTGCGGATACAAAATGGCTGTCCATTTTTGAGATACTGTGTGCCGACGTCAGCATCTGCCCATCATAATGAAGCAGGTGAGAACGGTATGCGAGACGGAACGAACTCTCTCGTAGCCCTCCCTTAGGAGCTTCCCAGTGTCACTTGCGTAGCGAGTCTTGGACTCGTCACCGTCTCCAAACTCAACAAATGGGATGCCCAGCGACGAGGTTGTCACAGTTGGAAAGGATCGCCACCACCAGATCGCGCAAATAATGCACGCGGCAGTCGAAGCAACAAGATACACAGAGGAAACCATGGCCGGGGATAACCTTGGTGGTGGTCGACTGACAGAGCTTGAGGGAGCGAAACGGTGGAAGATTGAATTTAAAAGAGGTCGGCATCTGGAATTAGCGCCAACTGGTTGTGCAAAGTGGGACTAAAATGTGTTGGTCGTGGGCAGTGGAACCGACCAGTGCAACCATACACGAGGGACCGATTTGATACCGCTTATCCCCGGGTAATCGACCAGAAGTTTGACTGCTGTTTGTGGAAAACGAAACTTGCCCCCCCCCCTGTTGTTTTGCCCGCAGATCCCTCGCTACATCAAATTCGTCTTCGCGTGTGCGCGTGCTTATGCAGCGTTTTTGCCCTTGCTTTCCTTGCCTTTACTTTCCTTCTCTCCCTTAGCGATTATTTTCACAGCACGTATAAGCTGCTTAAAAGTAGCTATGGTGCGTCTTGTAAGTGCTAGATATTTCTTACCTCTGGAGCTTTTGGGGCTTCCTCTAGAAGCCTTTAGATTAGAAGGTTAGTAAAGAAGGCGTTAAATTACTTTAACGGACTGCGGCTGATGGCTGAGGCACCCACTTTTTAAAAGGACTTAATTATAGCAAAAGGGAGAGGTTTATATTTACAGTTTTCACGCACACATGTAAAATAGTACCCTCTAGTGCCTTTTTAGTTATAATAGCAGTGTAAATAATTACGAGAAAGGTGAGAAATACAAGGCGTGCACTAGCTGCAAAGGGAGTGTGAAAACGCTATGCGGGTATGCTTTATGGGAGGAGAATTAGTTATTTTTTGTAAGTATGTAGAAGGGAAGTTAATGCTACGCTAGTGCGCGTGCGCAAAGACGACTTTTTTATGTGTGGCGGGGGATCTGTGGGTAAAACGACAGGGGGGGGGCAAGTTTCGTTTTCCACAGACAGTGGTACCCTTTGCCTTCCATCAGACATCCTCTAATGTCTTTCGAGTCCCGACTGGTCTGGACAGTGAGTATATTTCCATCCAATTATATTTAATACGCAAACACGGAATTGACTTGAACCAGTACAACGGACAGACAATGTTGATCGCTCTCGATGAAGACGAGACGCAGCGATACACTCGGTATTATCTCGATGAGATTCCAGGGAGACCGAGGCAGCCGCCAGACGGCCAACCATCTCTTGAGTCCGAATTGCCAGCGAATCTATCTAGTAGCGAAATTATCAGACTAGCCCGCTGAAATTTTGCTTGGAAGTCTTGCCTGGTCTTGGTTGAGTCTCGGCAGAGGCAGCAATGACATGTCACGTAGAGGCCTTCGTGGCAATGATACAACACAGCGGATGAAGAGTCACCTAGGCGTCGACGAGCATTTTACATCGACACAAGTCCGTGGAGCGCATGGAAAGCGACTTCGATTTCTTCGTTCGCGCTCGACGCATCCTCGGCGAAACTGAAGGGAATTGGCTGCAGCAAATGCTGTCGCTGAGGTCTTGCACAGAGGTGAACCTCTCAAGAGTATGTTTCTGAAGTGTGAAATGATATCTGTGTGATCAAAGACTGATTCCATTGCAGTTCTGTTCCCAATCTGACAACAGCGACAAAGTGAAAGCAATCACGGTTTTCACAATCCAAATGCGTGTTTACACTAAAATACTCCTTGAGGGGATTCGGCGTCCAGAAATCGGCTGAAATTCTAGGACTCTTCTCGACGGCATGCCAAAGCTCAAAGCGGCTGCCGGCCTCGAGGAGAGGGCAATGGACTCCGGCTGGGGCTTCCATGTTAAGCAGAGCCTGTCTGTGCCCAAGGTCCTGGGCCGGGCTAGTGTTGCACTGGTGCTAGGGTTTGGGTGGGTGCTCTTCCTTGCACCACTTGCCTTTCTCGCAACAATTCTCACGCTGTGGGTAAAGATTGTTGCAGTTGACATAAGTCCGGAAGAGTACACATGTAAAACCACCTAGCGTGGGCATGGGTTTTCAATTGAAATCAGAGATTCGCACCAGTAAAAACGGAGGGTATACCGGTATATCACCCAGGGCCTCTCCAAACGCTAAATACCAACTTACACCCCATAGATAATAGGCATAAGCAGTACGTAGGTATAGGTAGTAGGTATAGTTAGTAGGTGGTATACTTAGTAGGTGGTATAGGTAGTAGGTATAGGTAGTAGGTATAGGTAGTAGGTGTAGGTAGTAGGTGTGGGTAGTAGGTGTAGGTAGTAGGTATAGGTAGTAGGAGGTGTAGGTAGTAGGGGTAGGTAGTGGGTATTGTGTGTGGGAGTGGTTTGGGTGATAGTAGCTGGGTATTGTGGGAGTGGGTGATATGTGATTGCAAAGTACTGGTGTACCCTCCGTTTTTGCAGGTGCGAATCTCCGATTTCTTTAAATTTTCCTCCGATGCTCTTACATTCTGGATGAGATCTTTTGCTAGCCTCTCGGAACTTCTCCCAGCAAGAGGCTCAACCATGACTGCGGAGTGTTAGTGAATCTTGAGTGTGTGTATTGCACACATCTTTTGTAGGATGGGTTCATGTACTTGTAACGTTAGGCTGAACAATACACTAGATCGACAACAGATCTAGATCGCAATGTGCAGGGTGGTTTTGTCAGTGTCAGGTCCCCCTGCATTAGTCGCAGATCGATCTGATAATGCAGTTCGCCAAGTCTGAGCAGGGGTCCGCCCACTGCTCCAAGTCTTTGACATCATTAGCCTACCATATCGGGGCTCGAGCTTGGACTTCTTTGGAATGCATTCGGCTGAGCCTAAGAAACACCATCTCACACAGACATAAGTCAGTATCTACCTGATATGTTCTCTGTGCCAGGTGAAAAGGGCGAGGTGTGACAGCATTACTACCGACAGCAACATATTCAGTTCGTCATGGGTAAATCACCGAGAGTCATATACTGTGAGACATACGTTATATATCCCGAATTGCAGGACAAGACTGACTGATCGGCAGGGTTCAGGACTGACCTCCGTCTCCACGACTCCCCAGCACTCAAAGCAGCGCTGGACCTGAACCCAGAGTGTCTCTGGCCGATATTCACGTGGGACCCTCACTATGTCTATCGCGCTAAAGGGGGAACCAACAGGTGGCAGTTCCTCCTGGACTGCCAGAATGACCTCTCCGCATCCATCACGAAGCTGAACAAGAAGTCCAAGCTATTCGTCCTGCGCGAGGGGCCTCAGACCTTGTTCCCCAAGCTCTTCAAGGCGTGGAACGTGACGCACCTCGTCTTTGAGAAGGACACAGATGCTTATGCCCGCGACCGCGACGATGCAGTCACCAAAGCAGCCAAGGAGGCCGGCATTGAGGTCATCATCAAGTCCGGCCGCACGCTGTGGGACAGCGACGACGTCGTCAAGGCCAACGGCGGTAAGCCCACCATGTCAGCGGCCCAGCTCAAGACCGCGGGCGACAAGTGCGGCAAGATAGCCCAGGCCATCCCGGCACCAAAGTCCCTCCCTGACCCGGGCGAAATGCCCATCGACGACCTCGCCAACGAGCACGAACAGCCGCCCGCGAACCCGGACTTCAACGCGGCCTGGCGCACGCTTAAGGACAAGGGCTACACTAAGCTCGCGGGCCCGAGGGGCGACTTCGCTGTCGAGACCATGGCCGAGCTGGGCTTCCCCGATGCGACGACGCCGCACCGCGGCGGCGAGACGCTCGCGCTGAAGATGCTTGATGAGGTCATGGCCGATGTTGAATACGCGGCTACCTTCCGCAAGCCAAACACCAGCCCCGCCGCGTTCGAGCCGCAGTCGACCACCCTGCTGAGCCCGTTCCTGCATTTTGGCGCCCTGAGCTGCCGACTGTTCTACCACCGCGCGCAGGAGGCCGTTGACTCGTACAATGGCGCGTCGTCGTCCCCGCCTGAGAGCCTGACGGGGCAGCTGCTTTTTCGAGACAGTAAGTGGCTTCGACTGGAGTGCTGTTCTTCCCCGCGGATATTTCAGAGGGAACCCTTTTCTGTGAGAGCCGTGAGATACTTGACTCCTTCATGACCACATTCCCATTCTTGATCTTGGGCCCGAGGAAAGCCACTGACAGACGCATAGTGTACTTCGCTGCACAAGCAGCCCTGGGCCACTCAATGATACAGACAGCCTACAACCCCGTGGTGAGGTTCGTCCCATGGCACCTCCCGTCGGTATTAGAGGCGAGCAGCAGCCCGACGGACAAGACCACCAAGGAAATAACCGTGCCGGGCAAGTACAAGGTCGACAGCGCGCAGGCGGAGGAGTGGTTCCAGCGGTGGAAGACCGGCACGACGGGGTTCCCCTGGATCGACGCGCTGATGCGGCAGCTGCGGCACGACGGCTGGATCCACCACCTGGGTCGTCACTCGGTGGCGTGCTTCCTGACGCGGGGAGGGTGCTACGTGCACTGGGAGCGCGGCGCCGAGGTCTTCCAGGAGCTGCTGCTCGACCACGAGCCGGCGTGCAACGGCGGCAACTGGCAGTGGCTCAGCTGCACCGCCTTTTTCGCGCAATACTACCGCTGCTACTCGCCCGTGAGCTTCCCGCAAAAGTGGGACAAGGAGGGCGCTTTTGTGAAGCACTGGGTGCCCGAGCTCAAGGGGTTACCCGCGAAGTACATATACGAGCCGTGGAAGGCCCCGATTGCAGATCTGAAGAAGGCGGGTGTGAAGCTGGTGCAGTTCCCGGGCGTCGGCGAGGAGATGAGCGAGGGCACGTACCCGAAGCCGATGTTTGACTTTGCCGAGAGGCGGACGATCTGCATCGCGAGCTTGAAGAAGGCCTACAGCGTCGGCCTTCACGGCAACGACAAGAAGGTGCTGGATGGGAGCTGGAGGAAGCTGTTCGAGGGTGGGGGTGACAATGAGGAGGTTATGGGTCTGACCGAGCAGAGCGACGATGGTAGGGACGCGGATAATGCTGACACTGGCAGCGGCAGAGAAGCAGGCAGTAAAAAGGTCAATGGTAAGCGGTCAAAAGCAGGGCCCATGGACAGGCATGTCAAGAAGCAGAAGACATAGCGTGCGAAGTTGTGGTGTGCTGCACACCGCGGAGGAATCCTAAGAAATTGATCTTACTTCAGCAGCACAGAACACGTACCTTCTTGAGGAGTGAAATATCGTTGAGATAGCCCCCTGTGGGACTCATGGATGTGAGATGTTTTACCCACTCCTATAACACCTACACCTATAACACCCACTCTTATAATACCCACTCCTATAACACTCTCACTCCTATAACACTCCTACTCCTATAACACTTCTACTCCTATAATACTTCTACTCCTATAATACTCCTACTCCTATAATACTCCTACTCCTATAATACTCTTACTCCTATAATACTCTTACTCCTATAATACTCCTACTCCTATAATACTTCTACTTCTATAATACTCCTACTCCTATAATATTCCTACTCTTATAATACTCCTACTTTTATAATATTTTTACTCCTATAATATTTTTACTTTTATAATACTCCTACTTTTATAATACTCTTATTTTTATAATACTTTTATTCTTATAATACTCCTATTTTTATAATACTCCTACTCTTATAATACTCCTACTTTTATAATATTCCTACTCTTATAATATTTTTACTCCTATAATACTTCTACTTTTATAATACTCTTATTTCTATAATACTCCTACTTCTATAATACTCTTACTCTTATAATACTTTTACTCCTATAATACTTTTACTCCTATAATATTTCTACTCCTATAATACTCCTATTTTTATAATATTCCTACTCTTATAATACTTTTACTCCTATAATATTTTTACTCCTATAATACTCTTATTCCTATAATACTCCTATTTTTATAATATTTTTACTCCTATAATACTTCTATTCCTATAATACTCCTACTTTTATAATACTCTTACTTTTATAATATTTCTACTTTTATAATATTCCTATTTTTATAATATTTTTACTCCTATAATACTCCTATTCCTATAATACTTCTACTCCTATAATACTTTTACTCCTATAATACTTTTACTCCTATAATATTCCTATTCCTATAATATTCCTACTCCTATAATACTCCTACTCCTATAATATTCCTACTCCTATAATACTCCTACTCTTATAATACTCCCACTCCTATAATACTCCTACTCCTATAATACCTACTCTAATAATACCTACTCCTAGAATACATATATAAGTTTACTTGCTATCACTTAAACCACTCCTATACCTAATACCCACTACCTACACCTACACTAGACCGACTAGTCTGCACGATGGGATTTTGGTAGCACTCCAGGGCTGAGCCGGCTCTCTACACGTGTAAGCAATAAACGCCTGCGTACTTGAGCAACAGTGAATAATGGTCTATCTTTCATGACGAATAATGACGCCAAATGCTGTATCTCAACGCTCGAATGCAATATGAATAGCTGCCGAACTCTCTTTTCGGCAGATGCAGCTTGCCTCTGGGGCGTGTAGTGTTCTTGTGTCTTTCCAAGTTCCTTTCCAGAATCCCTGGCTTACATGTGGCCCTGCTTCTCTAGCTCTCTCATATACTTGACGAAAGTCTTCTTGTGTGTCTGTTTGTTGAATGTCAGCTCTGCCTCCGCCCGTTGTAAGATCGGATAGAGGGGAAAGAGACGAACCATGCCCGCGTATTTGCCGTCGCGAAGGACGCAAATATACCTTAAGCCGAGTTTTACGAAGCACTCATAAACGAGGTCCATTGGAGAATGAATATCCAAAGCCACGGGTGCCTATTGGAGTTATTAGCTTGCTGTATTTACACGAAGTTCCCAAGTGAACATACCGGGTCGATGTATCTCGTGAAGTCAGTGGGGTCAGGAGACCCGTCGTCCGAGTCGTCAACAGAAGGTACTTGAGCCATGAGACACAAGTCTGAACTCTCGTCCGAAAGCTGGTCTAGTGCGTATTCAAGGTCCGGCGCAGGAATCAATCCGACCAGCACGTCATTCCTGAGGATAGGCAGGCCGCCATCGATCTCGCCAGCAGCATGCAGACGCTCAAGTTTGCTTCTCAAGCTTGTGGCCGAAACAAGAGGGGAGCTGGTTATATCAATCACCCTTACGCGGCGTACCTTAGGCACGAGGTCTGCGAGGTCGGTTGTGAAGATCGGCTTATGTTTGTTGTTGAGGAAAGGATATGAGTTCAGCTCCGTCAAAAGATCCTAGTCGTAGTTAGTATGTGCTCTTCACTATTTTCCAAATGTCCCACTTACATAGATGCTCAGTGGCTCGATGAAATCTGACGTCCACTTGGCAACGAGAATGGCCAAAGAAAAGGGTAGCACATAATCGAGGCTTCCGGTCAGCTCAAAGAGAATAACAGCCAAAGTGACAGAAAGCCGAGTCACGCCACACATGGTCGAGCCAGCTGCCACCAAGGCATATACACCAGGCTGGATACAAGTGGCATCTCCTATACGTGAGCATCGATCCCAGACGGGCCATGTGTTGAACGTCATGACCAGCCATTGAACAATATGCCCAATCAAGCGGCCCATCAAGCCGCCTACCACCATGGATGGCACGTATATACCAGCTGGAACTTTCTGTGCAATGAGGTCGCGTTAGCATCGTGCCAAAACTCCTCACATCGGGGATGGAGCGCAAAAGGAATGAAGAATCAGATAACTCACAATACCGAACGTAATGACGGTCAAAAAACCCTTGATTAGAAAAGCGACCAACAGGTTCCATAGTACGGGCGGAATATCGACCCTTGCATCTGGGCACAAGCCAACATTGTCGAGATCATCGTCGTCTGGGTCGCAAGGAGCTGCAAGATTGTACAGCAGCTTCGCGACCGGCAGTTTCGTAAGCCCGTTCCAATATCCTATCAACCCCGTCACCAGGGCCACCAGAAGGACCTCCACAACGGGTGCCCTTTTGATGACGGATATCTTGCGGAAAGTCCTGGCCCAGTACCTGGAGGCCTTGATGAACAAGGCGCCGAGAACTCCACCGAGAACCCCGACGACAACAAAGCTGACGAGCTCGAAGTATTCCCAATCAACAGCGTAGTGAACCTGGAACATGACAATTTTGTGGGTTCCATATGGGTTGAGGAATTTCAAGGTCAAGGCGGCAATGATGCAGCAGAAGAAGGTCCTGAAGAGGGTTTTGGCAGGGAAGAAGTAAGCCACCTCCTCCAAGCCGAACAACACACCTCCCAAAGGCGCACCAAAAGCAACGGCCACACCTGCTGCTGCGGCTGCTGAAAGGACCTCACGTCGCTTCCCGTCGTTTATGTCGTACTTTTCGAATAGACGACAGGCGATGTTGCCAACACAAGTCGCGATATGTACGTAAGGGCCTTCCTTGCCCAGGCTCAGGCCGGATGCCACACTGAGGACCAGACCGACCGACTTGATGATGAGGGTTTTGAGACCCAAGAAACCGTGCAGCACGAAGCCGCTCAGAATGACGCGGACCTCGGCAACTCCACTGCCAGCAGCCGAGTAGTAGATCATGGGCGGTGCAGTGGGGTCGGACGAGGCTTCTTGGGCGTGTCGCGGGGGGCTGGCGTCGCCGTTCTCGTGCTCGGGCTCGTTGTCTGCTAATACAGCAGCCTCAGCAGCCAGATTCTCATCCAGCGTTGAAAGCCTGTAGGCCGATGGAACGACGGTCTTTGTCGTGAGCGTGAGCAGACACGCAGCCAAGGCGAACAGGCTGACCCAGACGATGTAGACAACCCACTCTCTCCACTTGGCTGCAATAGGCAAGTCAACGACGACTTCGGACCAAGATACCCAGTCGGTGCAGTCCCCCAGAGGGCAGCACCTCTTCTCGCTCAAGTACCAACTCGTCTGGCAGTAGCCATCCTTCCAATCGAAGAGCACCTGCTCAGAGACGTTGATGGCGTATGCTATGATGGCAATAATGAAGCCGACCAATGCGGACAAAATCCAGCCCTGCGCACCGTCGAAGAGCAGATATACGCGGCCCCAGAAGTCGGTGCGGCTCCGTAGAGCCTTCGCGCGGTAGGCATCGGCGATGCTGTCGTGTACCCAGTCGGTGGAGGTAAATTGGTCGTACCAGACGCGGTCATCTTGGGAGAAGGATGTTTTGGACTCGGACATGGGGTCTTGGTGGTTGGAAATGGCATGGATCAGACGTGTGCCCCATGATCCGGCTCGGCTGTGGTGTTTGGTGGAAGGAGTAGCAGCTGTGAAGAGAGGGTCTCTGCGTTAGCTCTATATGTCAACGATAGCAGCAACGGCACAGTAGTGCGAACCTAGAAAGCTACTGCCCGTCGGCAGTTGCGTGTTGCGTAGTGTGCGCGGCGTGCGTGGTGTGTCGGTCGCATCGGAGAACTTGACATTGGAGCTGGAGCGCCCAAGCAGCGACGTACGCTCAGTAGGCTCGTCAGACATGGACCCTCGCCGGCTGTGCATGCGTGAGGCAGGCCGTGAGCGCCTTCTATGACTGATGGGGGAGTGGGGGACCGCGAGATGCGGCCTGTCGTCGTCATGGTCGTGGTCCATCTTGGGCTGTTGGATATGGAGGCTTCCTGTGTGGTATATCGCTGCTAGCTAGACCTTGAGTGGTGCCGAGTGGTAGTTTCCCTGCATCACAGAACCGGACGGGAAAGCATGGCGTGCAGCGGAACGGGTGTTTGTTGGATAGGTCAGTACGATTAGGCTGGGGATGGAAGTTTCCTGACTAGGTAGGGAAAAGTATAAGAGGTCGGTAAGAAGAGTGTCAAGATGGACGATAGGATGAAGGTGGGAGGAGGGGACGTGGGGCCCACTCTTTGCGGCCGGGGCGGTGGACAATGAGGTTGCGAGACAAGGAAACCCAAGGCTGGCGCGGTTGCCGGGCTTGGAGTTTTGATGGCCGTCAGGTGCAGACCATCATCAACCAGCCGCAATGGCAGTGTTTCACGGAGGAACTGGACACGCCTATATTAGGGCTCAGCTGGCAGAGCTGGCTTGCGAGGTCAGTTGGAGGGCTACCCGTGTAAGGGCTTATGTTGAGGCCAGACGCGGTAGATAGCAAAGCACTTCAGTAAACACGAGGCCGAGTCACCCGTCGTTTGCCCGAGGGGTTGGCTGCATCGACGAGCCTAATCTGCGACAAGTTGTCTCGGGGCTCGCAGATTGCGCAATGCTTGGACGGCCGGCCACCCTGCCACCCTGGCAGGGTCTTGACTCAACGGGCGGTTTGCAGTGCTTCGTGCATCCTCGATGTTGCGAGTACGCAGGGCAGTCTGCAGTGCACAGCGTCAAACCAAGACGTAGCAGGATGGGGTCACCCTACAGCTGCCAGGTGGATGGATGGATGCGGATGCATTGTGATCTTATTTTTGGGGCACGAGGCTTCGAGCATTGCATCATACCTGGATCCTGGGGGCCTGTGGCAGGACCCGCCTGGCCTGATGATTGGAGGACAGCTATCCTGCATGAGCTGCCGGTCTGGGGGCAGCTCTTGGCCGGGTCCCCTAAAATATGTCACCTGGCCTGTCGGTGCCCCATTCCACCTCGAAGGTTCGTGGCCTACCTACCAAATAATCTGTAGGTACACGACAATTGAGTGCGACTGTCGCAGCCCTCTGTGGGATAATCTCCGTCGGGATCACCCACTGTGGGACAACGATCTCTAGGATAACCTCCTGTGAGACAACTATGCTTAGGATAGATTCCCGCAGATTGTGAACGGCGGGACCAGCCATCAGAATAATCCCCTGTACTCTAATGATCAATCTGTCATTGGTATCTCGGTTGGATTGTTGTATTATCACGTACTCGGCAAGCATGTGTGATCCCTGCAATTGGTAGTTGAGAGCAGCATCAAGGCCGCTTGTGGCGTGTGTGTCAGTGGTACTCTGCGTACGACGTGTTCGGGCGATAATCGCGGTAGCTCCATGTCCGCCCTGTCAGGTCCAAACAGTACCTCAGGGTTGCTCCCAACCCTGGTTTGAGGCTGGTGGGGGTAGGGGGGGTTGCATGCAAGGCACTCGGGCATTGAGCAGTCAACTTCATGTCGTAGTCTCTTGTCTCTTGATGCGAAGTGCCGTTAGCCTCTCGCATCCTTTTGTTGCCAACAGGCCCACAACGCGGGTGCCGTATCGTCTTGCGATCGCCAAATGCATCACGTCACATCTCAGCCCAAAGCCATCAGACGATACCCGCAGCCTAACAGCACATCAACGGACTTGGGGCCGACACCGCCGACCTCTATCCCGGCTTTCAGCATTCTTACACTGCACTTGGCACGGTCCGCACCTCTCTGAGGGGCTCTGTGTGACATTGAGCTACACCGCTTAGTCCTTGCAACAGCGGAATCGATCACCAGGATCATCAGCGAGCTGGTCTGTAGAGCTGTCCACAGCCTGTCATGGACAACAGCCCAGCTGCCCCAAAATTCGCATCCTTCAAGCCCAAGCCTCAAGAAGTGCCATCCTCTTCTGAGTTCCTCGTATCAAACGAGGCCGTCGAAGTTGACAAGACCCGTCGTGTCCCGAAGTTCTCCTCCTTCAAGAAGGTGTCTGAGACCTCGTCAAAGCCTTCCACTTCTAATGTCGCAGAGGCCCTTGAAAATGACCACGGTAAAGATCGGCGTGACCACAAGGGCCATGACCAACATCGGAGCAGGCATACCAAGTCAAGCTCCCACCATCGTCATCGCCGCCATGAGCGGCAACGTTCTCGCAGTGCGGAGAGGGCGCGGTCTCCCGCCCCAACTTCGGTAAGACCGGCTCCCAAGGAAGAGCCCTTATTCGTCACGGACAAACGAGGGGATTCCCTCATTGTGAGATACGGGTCGAATGAACGCTCAAAGATCCCTGCATACCGTCGCTATGGTGCTGGGAGAGTCATGGGCGCTACAGGTCGGGTTCGCCTCATATACGATGGCCCCAATCAGCTGTTCAGCCTCGGAGGCAAGTTGGGAGACGGCCCGTCCGCATTTCGAGACAGGAACATCTTGGCCAATGCATCTCGGAAGAAGGTGCAGGTCTTCAAGTTGCGCTCGACACCAGGTCAAGACCAGACAGAGCTCAATGAAGACTGGTATGATTACATTCCCATGTCGGACTCTCGCAAGCGGAAGAGGGTCAGTGCTGAGCCTGGAGACGTCTCTGAGGACGAGGGGCCTAATTATCGGTCTATCCAAGGCAATGCCAAGGCTCGTGACTTTGTTGATAGTGACCTCGAGTCTGCTGGTACCTCAGATTCTGAGGCCGAACCAGTAGTCGACTTGTCTGATCCCGCAAGGCAAAAATCTATCGAGTTGTCTCGACGGGTCAAGGATCATCCCGAGGACGTAGATGCCTGGCTGGATCTTGTTGATCTGCAAGAATCACTCCTCCGCCTAGACGAGCACACTCGCCAAGAGAAGAGTGATGATGAGGCGAAAGGTCTAGCAAGCATTAGGGTCTCTCTTCTCGAAGAGGCTCTGCCTCATGCTCCACACAAGCAAGCTCGTGAAAGACTACTCTTGAGACTCATGCGCGAAGGCTCTAGAGTATGGAGCGTTAAGACACTGACAAGACGCTGGTCCGAGGTCAGTCACGAGGGCGACAGCCTCGCCTTGTGGAAAGCGCACCTGAATCACAGGCTTTCCAGCATGGCAACCTTCACCTATGATGAATTGAAGAGACTGCACGTTGAGCGCTTACAGCTGCTGAGGCAGCGCCTGGTTGACAACGACAAGAGTGCGACCAACACTTTCGCATTGACTGATATCTGCAACGAACTCGTCTATGTCTTCTTGAGGACCACGCGATTTATTCACGACGCTGGCTACTCGGAGCTGGCAATTGCCGCGTGGCAGGCCATCTTAGAGCTCACATTTGCCCGTCCCAGGGATGCGTCCGACCTAGAGCCCGAGGATTTGATGTCGTTCGGCGATTTCTGGGAAAGCGAAGTACCTCGTATAGGCGAAGACGGTGCCAAGGGGTGGGTGCATTTTGCAGAGGAAATGGCCGACCTACCAGAGTCGAAAACCGACCCGCCATTTGCACCACCTGGTACGAGAGACGTTTACAAAGCTTGGGCTGCTTTAGAAACGCACCGAGGCACGAGTGCGAGGCTTCCTGCTCGAACCCTGGATGAGGGGACGGATGACGATCCATTTCGCGTGGTCATGTTCTCTGATCTCAAGCCACTGATATTCTACCTTCCACCGACGGCTCTCGAATCGATGAAGGAACCGCTGCTAGATGCTTTCCTGCTTTTCAACCGCTGCCTGCCACCGTCCCAAGCACCCAGCGATGGGATTCGAGAGGCTCTCAGCGACCCTTTCATAAATGGAAACGTGGTTGCAATTGAGGACCTGAGCTCTGAGAAGCACAACGATGCTGAAGAAATAGGAAGGAGAGAGCCCAGGTTTATACATCCCAATCGCCAAATGATCTTGTCCATGGATGTCCTCTTCGCGGGAGAAAAGTGGTTCAGCTATGTCGAACATACATCATCGTCAGATTTTGACTTGATTCTGAAGGTCACGACACAACTAGTTCTGAATTTTGGCTTTGACTCTGTCGGGGAGTACAGCCTGGCTTTGTCGTGGAAGAAGGATCCGGCCACTGTCAAAAAGGCGGCAAAAGCTTTGCTGAAGCAGTACGCATCCAATACGCGCCTGTATAATGCATATGCTCTTGCAGAGTCGCGGCAGGGAAATCAAGAAGTGGCGAAGAAAGTGCTTCTGTCTGCGACGAGTCAAGACCTGTCACAGAAGCAGCTCTTGTGGAACACGTTCGCATGGCTGGAGCTTGAGGCCGGAAACAGGCAGAAGGCCCTGGCACTGTGCGCCTTATCGGCCGAAGATCGAAGCGATCAAAGCATGGTTGGCCGATCACTTGGCACTGACGATAATATAAGCCCAGGTCAGCTGCTGAAGATACGGCAAAGACTCTCCTCACATAGAGACTTCTTGCTCTCTTCCGGCGACCTCAGTCAAGCGTCAGTATTCGCTGAGACGCTGTCCTTGTTCGAGTATCTCTCCACCGAAATTTCGACCGAACCGATGTCATCACAACAGGGCAGTATCTCAGCGGCAATGAGCAGCATCAACGCCTTCACATCCGATGTCGTGTCCCGCGGCCATGGGTCATCAGCCGACCTCCAGCGGCTCTTACAGTTCACAGCACACCTGCTCTATCTCCACGCCAGCAGGGGCCCATTCCGGCCGCCGTTCGTGAGGGACCAGCTGTACTCATTCCTGAAGCTCTTCCCCTCCAACACCATCTTCCTGAACCTCTTCGCCTGGGCCGACACAAGCCTACTCCTCAACGACCCGGTACGCGAGGCTCTGCGGACCCTCGTGCTGAAAGAGCCACACGATTGCCTCAGCAGCAGGGTGTTCGCCATCCTCCACGAGCTGGACGTCGGGACCATCCACTCGGCGCGCGCGGCCTTCGAGGCCGCCCTGGACAGCGACAGCTGCAGGGGCAGCGCCGGCCTGTGGCGCAGCTACGTCCGCTTCTGCCACCAGCACAAGAAGGAGCTCAAGGGCAAGGCGGCGGAGACGTTCTACCGGGCCGTCGGCGCCTGCCCATGGTCCAAGGACATAGCCATGGAGGCTTTCGGCATACTCGTGAAGGACATGGACTCGGGCGACCTGAGGGGTGTCTTCGGTGCGATGGCGGCCAAGGGCTTGAGGTTACATGTAGATCTGGAGGATTTCAGCAGGGAGTGGGCGAGGACGTCGAAGAGGAAGGACTAATTACTAACTTTCCAACTAAATGCGCTGTTTCTTCTATGAGTGGCATTAGCTACGGGTAGATAGCACTTGAGAATATATCAAACTTGCGTTCACAAGCATGTGTGCATTTGCTGGCGTCTCCGCCCAGCAGGATGTGGTCTAAGCTGGTCGGACACCGTCAACCCAAACAGATCGCGTGTCATCGAATTGGCGCGCTGTACAAAACGCAACGTCTGCGAAGAAGCAACGTCGTCGCTTCACATTCGTTTCGCATGACGCGCCCAACGTTGTACTGGTGAGCTTCCGCATAGAATCATCGCCAGTGCTTGGCCAGGCTTACGGAAAGATCGAAGAGGAGGGCTATTCCGCAGTAGCAAAAGGGACACTGCAGAAACTGTCTTTGTACTTATACGGGAGCTTGAAATTGTCGAATCTACCCGGGACACAACTACGGGGATCAAGGTGGTTGAGCCACACCGGTTGGTGATTCTTGAAATCAAAGAATCCCTGAGAAATAGGTTTCCACAACATCTTGGGGGGACTCGCAATGCATAAGAGAGGTGGCATACTGCTACTCACCAGCGGAGAAGAAACTGGAGTGGCCGAGATATTCAATGTTACTACGCAAGCTGTGGGAGCAAGAATAGTAGGGTTCAAGTCACTATTGAAGAGGCTTAGAGACTTTGAGAGACGGAAGAGATCAGTTAGAGCATGGATAATTGTTTTAGAAATCGGATGTTCGCACGGGCAAAAACGGAGGGTACACCGGTATATCCCATTCCCATACACCCACTCCCACAATATCTAAGTACACCCACTAGCACCCAAACTAAACCTATACCTAACACGTCGTATCTACACCCATTACCTATACCTACTACTTAGGTACCTAGACCTACTACTTACAACTACTACTTCCTACTACTAGTATTAGTTGGTTATCGCTATTATATAAGGGTGTGGGTGTTATGGGTGCTTCGGGCTGAGTGTAGCTGGCAGTTGGGCTGCGGCAGGCACCGTGCGCACAGACCACCTGCAGCTGGAGGCCCTATGCTTAAAAGACTTAGCAGCTGCTGGAGGGATCCTTCCCTCCTACTCTTTTTTCTTAGCTAGACGAGGTCTTATTTGAAATTCTACAATATTGAGCAAGATTTGAGAGCTTCGCCTCTCGTATGTCCCTCTCGTGACAGTGGGTGTTGGTTGTAGTTAGGTGAAGTTCCTTCTATCTCATTCGTATTGTACCATACCACCCCCACCACTCGTACACCCCTACCACTTATACACCTACCACATTAAAAGTTCTCAAATTATATAAAGTTTGTACACTTAATTTATAGTATTAAGTAATAATTTATATATTAAATTAAAGCTATTTAAATGCTTATTTTAAATATCTTATTAGCTTATATATATTTCTACTTAATTTAGTAGAAACCTTTACTAAAATATCCTTATTAACCTCCTTATTACTTACTTTATAGATATTATCCTTTTCTTTAATAATAGAATTTTATTAAGGCTTTAAGCCTTCTTTTAGGTTTTTAATATTACCTCCTTAACCTAATATTTTATAAATACTTATAAATTTCTTATTAGGGTTAAGTATAAATTATCTCTTTTTTATACTAGCTTATATATCTTCTTTAAACTTTATTTTAATATTCTCTTACTTAAAAAACGTAATTTTAGCTTAAAAACTTTTAAATTTATTTACTAACTATTAAAATTTATACCTTTAATAAGAATTTTCTTTAAATATTATTATAATAAATTAATAATTAACTAATTTATCTCATAGCTTTAAATTTACTATAAGGGCTTTAATATTATATTTCTCTTTATTTAATTATATTTTTAAATATAAGAGGGCCTTTTAATAATTAATAGGCTAATTCCTAGTATATCTTTAAGTAAAGATAATTATCTTTTAATTAATAGCCTTTTTAGCTATATATAAATATTATAAGAAGTTAATCTTACTTATAAGCACTAAATTAGTAAGGGAGTTTAATTTAGTTATTTTTTTCCTATATATTAATTTAAGGATATTAAAATAATTATTATCTACTAGCTATAGCTTATAAGAAGTATATATTAAGAGAAAGTATAAATAAATATTACTAAAAAAGTACTCCTTTATAAACTTAGCTTATAGGTATATAATTAGCTATTTAGGTACTTCCTATATAAATAAATATAAAACCTTACTAAGATATAACTTGTATAATTATTAAAAATTAATAAAATAATATAGCTATTATTATTCTTTTAAATTATATTTATTTAGGGTAAAAAGATAGCTTTTAGCTATTTAATAATAATTTTATTACTAATTTATTTATTAGGATTATATATATAGTGCTAAATATATATCTTCTTAAACTTTTAAAGAAATTATTAGGCTTATAGCTTTTTACCTTTAAATATAATATTTAAATTAAGATATATATTAGTAGTAGTAATTATATTAATTAGTATAACTTATAATTAACTTATATTACCCTTTTTAAAGGCTTATTTAATCTCTAAATTACTTAATATAAGAGAATTAATATTTAGTTAATAATTAGTTAAGAAGATTATATATAAGTATATATAAGTTATAATATCTACCTTGGCCTTTTATTATACCTCCCTTATTAATATTAATTATTAATTTAAGTTTTATTTAGTTAAATTACTTATAATAGTTAAAATATTAATTAACTACTTTTAAAGTAAAGCCGTTAAATTAAGTAGCTTTTTATATCCTTTCGATTTTAGTATATATATAATTATAGTATAATTTAAAGCTATTTATTTAATTCTTACTTAAGGGTTATAAATTACCTTATTTCTTAAAGATAAATATAATAACTTACTAAATAATTATAGTTAAAGGGGTATAGCTAAAAAATTCTTATTTAAATATTTATTTAACTATTTTATTCTCTTTAGTAATAAATAAGTATTAAATAGGCTAAATAGTTTTAAATTTTAAGATTTTACTATTTATTTAATTTAAAAGGGTTATTAAAGGTATATAGTTTTTTTTAATAAATATATATATAAAGAGATTATTATTAATAATATTAAATATAGTATTAGCTATATCTTTTTTTATATAGGAAGGTATCTTATAGTTAATTTATAATAAAGAGAATAGGGCTAATATATATAAAGAGAATTAAGAATTTAGATATTTAAAAGTTATAAAGTATATAGGGTTTAAGCTAATTTAGCTTTAAACCTTAAACCTTAATATAAAATTAAATATTATAAGCTTAATTATTTATCTATTTACTATACTATTATTAAATTACTATATAAATTAATTTAGAATTAAATTAATTATGTGTAAGTAAAGTTGAGGCATTTATGTGGTGAAGGTGTATAAGTGGTGGGGGTGTATGAGTAGTGGGGGTGGTATGGTACCGGTGTACCCTCCGTTTTTGCCGGTGTGAATATCCGATTTCTTATTTTAAACACTTTTCTCACACCACCTCTTATTCATACTATGCTTATACTTATTCAGGGCCGCAATCTGACATTGTCGAAGAAACACGCTCCACATCAAGTTGATAGCATAGCCAGATTTCAATAATTTTAAGCCAGTGTCACGTGAAGAAATTTTGAAACGAGTTGCTTGTGAGACAACATGTGTGTAATTTATTGTCTCTATCTATCTAAAGAGGCTCGTTGTCTTTTCTCTCCGTACCGCGCGATGTTGTGAAGCCGTGAATCTGTAATCCAGAAACGTTGTGAAGTAGTGATGCTGTGATGGTGTTGTGTTAAGATGCTGAACACCAGAATGCCGTGATGTCGCTGGGTATCGTAATGACCTCCAATTGTCCAAAATTCCAAAACGCCTCGCTATCAGCAGTGGAAAGATGTCCCATGATTCCAGTCTCCCTCCAAGCCCTTCCAATCCAAAAAGTCAAATCCGCTTGTGTCTGCCCCGTGCGCGAACAGTGTGGATGGCGTCTGCGAGAGCTATTGCTCAAGTCTGGTGCGCATCGAACTTGGTAGTGTGTCGAAATTCCAAACCAAACCAAACCAAACCAAACCAACCACCAAATCGAAATCATGAGAAACCAAACCAGACCCAACGCTAAAAGAACAGTAAAACCCAAGATTTTCTCTTTTGGGGGAAGAAAGTGTTCCACCATTGTTAAAAAAGGCTAAAGGCTGCCTAGGGAGGAGGAGGATTGACGACGTCCAGGGCCAATGATCGAGAGCCTGCGGACATTGCCACGTCCGAGGCGGGCCAGAGCGGCGCGCTGGCTCGCCGAGAGGTTGATGTGGCGCGTCTTCGAGATGTACTCGCCACTGCTGCTGTCCCAGAGGTCGCTGGAGCGCTTGGGGCTGCGGCTGATGACGGAGAGCCTGCGGATATTGTCGCGGCCCGAGCGGCGCAGGGCCTTGCGCTGGTCAGCCGAGAGGATATAGTGGCGCGCCTTAAGGGTGTAGTCCTTGACGGGAACGGAGAAGGTCTGTACCATCGTGGCCGGGGGCGTGGGGATGGGCGACGGCGTGATCTTTCCTCTCTGGCGACGGGGCCGGCGGTCGCGACGGTCGAGGATCATCTGGCGTAGCTTGCTTGACATGGGGCGGTAGCCTAGGAGGTTGTTCTTGGGCTTTGGGGGTGACGAAACCGAGATTGAGGCTGGAGATTGGGGGCCCGGGTGCTCTGGGTCGTCGAGCCAGTCCAGGAAGAGCTGCGTCTTCTGGTCCTGGCGCTCCTCTGCGTCGAGGAGGTTGAACTGGTTATGCTCTTTGTCGATTTGGCCGAGGGTTCCCTGCAGCTGATTTGGGTAGACCTCTTGCATGATGCGTCTCTGTCGGCGGGGCGAGTTCAAGTTCAGCGTAATCCGCGGCTTCAGTCCGCTCTTGTTGTCGAAGGCTGGCTTGCATTCCGGGCAGTCCCCTTCGGCTTCTTGCGCGAGCACGTATCTCCTTGGGTCGCACTCTGCTAGCTCTGGGTAGAAGGCCCAGGGGCATGGCAGCGTGGCGTGCTGCCGTGCGCAGCCACAGCCATTGTAGCTTGTGTAAGAGAGGGTGCACATTGTGACGGACTGTAGTGAGATTTGTTAGTGATGGTTGCAACTCGCGTGGTAAGGGGCTGGATTTGTGTAATACTTGTCTTGTAATGTGACTAGGGTTGAGTTGATGAGATGATAGTAAGTGGGGGTGTCGATAGAAGGTGTTGCTGTTGTTAATAAGTTGTGATGTTGATAGAGTAGTGACTAGTAGTCAGAGAAAGTTTAGTTGCTTGTGTTGATGATGGTGTTTGGGATGAAAGGGAGGAGGGATGAGACCGTTCGAGAGCGGGGACAGGCGGATCTTTTATATCCTGTAGGTAGGGACCATAGAGGTTCACAATGGTCCTGATGAGAATTGCTTAGTTCGATGACTAGTATTCAAAGTAGGCTTGAGAGCTTGTGTGGGCGATTGTCACTGAGAGTGGGAGGCAAGAGGAAACCGCTCGAGGTGGGAGGGGGCCCGCTCTTATATTTACTTTAGGGGGACCATCAAGCCCCAAGAGTCATCCTGACCAAAGACGGGCGAGTTTGGGCTCATACGGACCGTTGTGTCTGGCGTCGACGCCATGATAGTCTGCTACTGATAGAAAATATGTATGTATATAGTCTCAAAGATTACACACTACTAGTAGAGCTACGGGAGTAGTTGCTGTGGAAATGAGCCTGACATTGTTTACGGTCCAGCTTTTGGTTCCCCCGCTAGGTGGCTCTCGAGGGGGGACAGGAAGGTTCTCTTGAGACTAGACGGACGAGCGTGCGTTTAGGGTTGATGTGTTGATCATGGGAGAGGCCATGACTGACAGCAAGGGATTAGGCATATAAGGAGACTGGCCTGAGAATCTACACACTTGGGCCTGAAGGTGAGGAATGGATTAGAGGAGGCAAGTCGTGGCCGCTTCATAGATGAGTATCGTCTGCTTGATCTGTACCGGCGAAAAGTACTGGCCAAGTCTATCAGCTCTGCTCGATAACCCCAGCGCATGAGAACAAATTCCGGAGTAACGTCGATATTGTGTAATTCGGCCACCATGCCACCAGTGACTCGAAGGTCCTGCTCGGGCACATGGGAGCAGTCAGATGATTCCGAGCTCGACGTCAGGCGCAAATCCAGCGGAAGGGACGTGCTCGTGAGAAAGGCTGATCCCACGAGGCGACACTTCAAACACTCATACACATTTCATGTAGCTCGCGCGCGGACAGTGCGACTAAAAGCCTCGCCCAGTCCCAAGTGGCAGCACCTTGACGGGCAGACGAAGAAAACGGTCTGAACGCGCACTGTGTCCGTCCGTACGATTTTACAAGCTGTCTGGCGTCTGCAGAGACCCACAACACGCGCCCCTGCGAGGCGGCGCCTCAGGACTAACCAACAGCGTAAGGGGGACCCCGGAAAACCGCTGCAGCGATCAGCTGAGAGCCAGTATTCCCGTCGGAAGCCTAGATGAAAAAAGAAAGTCAGCAAACAAGTCAAGAAGGTTCGCGGGTCTTAATTCACAATCGCGCAATAATCATCTCCCCTAGTTCGCAAGGTGTCGTCCGATTTCCCCAGCGGCTGTCGTCCGATGATGTGAGTGGGACGGTTGGACCCTGAAAAGGATTTGGCGGTTGTCGATCAAGCCCCACATTCCAGCAAATCTGGGGTAGCTCGGCAGCGCTGCCGAGTGGCCAGTGCAGGGGAGGGATGACGTGCAGCAAGGATGGGAGACAGAAAGGAGAAAAGTAGGGGTGGGAGGGGGGAAAAAAGCGGGAGCGGGAGAAGCTTGGCGGTCCCTGCGTGCATGCTGCGCGCCGCACGCGTGAGCCCGCGAAACCCAATCCATCCATCCATTCCTGTTTCTTGTTTAGTGACGGGCACTTATGCCGGTCGCTTACCTACCATGTTGGTTAGTCATGACCTACTGTGTACCTAGTTTTGCAACTACCACCGTTGACGGCTGCTTGAACTCAGGGCACGTGCATATATATTGATATGTAACTGCACTATACAAAGACGTGGAGAGAATAGACAGGTCACAGACAAAAGCATTGACCGTGCCCCATATCTTTCCGGGATCGACTGTCGGTCTCCTTGTCGATCCACCCCTGGAAAGCGACTCGTCACACTCTCAACACCACTGCCCTTCATCATCCTCGAGTCATGGTGTCGGCCACCAACAACCCACTCCCAGCAGCCAGTCCGCCGAGAAGAGTACCTGAACAAGCCCAAGCTGCACGCTGTGCGAGCCTAAGCCGCAGGCGCGGAACCAAACACTACCAGGAAGCGGCTCACCGCCACAGCGTGCCTCGACAGCCCAGAGACTGCTAGGCAAGAGACAAATTACAAGCAGTTCTATTGTTCTACTTGGACCCTCAATATCTGCTCCCTATTCCAGCAGATCCCCCGGCGCAATGCTCCGTCTCCACATCTACCCAGCCCAATGCGTGTGTATCCAGCCAGACATTCATATCATCATGCAAAACGGATGCTTCCTGCCCTCGTCACGTCCACCAGCACGTGTGCAGGCCAGATTGTAGTCCTTCAAAACAAAAGAAAAAGGAGACACAGCATCACTAGCGGGTTCCCACATTCGCGTGCCTGATAAATCAGCAGCAGCAACAACCACAGCAAGTCCCCTCATCACCGCGATACAGACCCCTGCGAGAGGCTCAATAGCCCCTTGGCCGCCCCGCCTCTGAGTGCACTGGACGTCAGACTCTCCTCATCATCAGCATCCCGTTGCGTGCGCCGAGGGGTCGACACGATGGACATCGACGCGGAGGACAGCCGCGGGAGGACGTGCTTGTCCGACGGGGGTGGTGACATCCTGGCGCCATCGGCCTCGTCACGCGTAGATTGCCTCCCCAGCTGTGCCGGGAGTGATGCGACGCCGGACGCTACCGTGGTCTTGCGGTCATTGGCGAGGCGGTACCACTGCTGCGCCGGCGTCGACCGCTCCACTGTGTGGGCCGACATGGACGGCAGTGGAGTCCTGCGGCGCGTCATACCTGGCACGGGCCGGACTTGCAGTCTGTCCAGGGGTACGTCGACCTGGCCTGTTTTGACCTTGTAGTTTGCCAGGCTGAGCCTTAATTTGAGAATCTCGGTCTTCTACGCTGACGCGTCAGTAGCAGTTCAATGTGTGTTTGTGCGAAGATGTGAGGAAGCAAGCTTGCTCAACCCAATAGTGGAAGAGGTGTGTCGGTAGCGTGAGCCATACCTGTTTGAGTTCCTCGCGCGTGGAGATCCGACGCGTTTGCGGCGGCGGTGGCGGCGAGGCGAAGGTGTTTGGAAGGGACGATGTTGGGGCGGCGGCGGGAGCGGTGGGAGCAGTGGCAGTAGCAGTAGCAGTGATCGGCGCGTCGAGTTCGGGTTCCGTGATCGTGGTATCTTGGGACGTATTCATGCCAGAGACGTCAAAGAGTGAGCTCGCGTCGGGCGAGATCGATCTCCGGTCACCAGTAGTAGGAGCTTGTGACGCGGATGGGTCGTTCTGTGCAGGAGGTCAGTATCATTTCCGTCGCGTGTTGCTTTGATCAAGGTTCACGCTGCATGAGGGAAGCCCGAGTGGACACGAGAGCTGCATACCTCGTCGGTGGTCTGTACCGTCTGCTGTCTCGCCGGGGCGGTAGCAGTGGCAGCAGCATCACCTGCCTCAGGGGCCGGAGCCGGACCTGCCGCGTCGTCAGAGCACAGCTTCTTGAAAGCCGGCTGCTGCAACGGCGCCGCCTCCTCCAGCAGCCTCTTCCTGGGGGTACCCTCCCTCGAGGCCTGCTTGCGAGGGGAAGGGCTGGCGCGGCGGGAGAGGCTCAGGCTCGCCTCACGGCTGGCCTTCTTCAGCGGGCTGGCACCGAGCGCCGGTGACCTCGGCGACATCTGGACGTTGGCGTCCAGCGAGCCGAGGACGCGTCGCTTGGTTGGCGTCGCGGTTGCGCTCATTTTGGGCGGAGGGCGTTGGGGTGTTTAGGGGTGTTTGCAGGAACGCGACTTTGGGAAGTGGATTCGCCACTACCGGACGGGCTGCTGCAGCAATGGGCGGACTGGCGGGCGACGCTGCGTGTGCGAGGCGCGTCGGCGGAGGAAGTCGCTCGAAAAAAAGACGGTGAGTGCGTGAATGGGAAAAACGATGTAGCAGCTATCTAGGCAATGAGACGCGCGAAAGACAGTGGGATATAGAAACGGAGGAGGGAGGTGAGGACGTGTCTGCGGTGTTTGTTGCAGTGTGTAGTGCAGCAATGCAAAGGCCTGTGAGCAGGACTTTGATTTATTATGGCGTCAAGTGCTATCCTGCTTAATTAGCAGCGCCCAGGCACCTCGGACAGAGCTGACGTGGGTCGCTGTCCAGATTGTACCTTATGGGGACTGGGGGCTGGGGCGGAAGGCGGGCAGGGCTACACGTCGCGTACTGCTAAGAAAAGTGTTCAGCAGCCCCCCTGTAACGTGTATTGCTGTACATATTTACTCGACTGCCTCTTTCGGCAACGGACCCCGCCCCGGTCGTACAGCACACGCTCAGCTGCCCCTGGTGGACCCGCGCCAGAACAGACAGGCCCTGTTCGACGTGCCTATTCTGCCACTCCAAGCCAAAGGCCATGTTGTTGGTGGGACTTCGCGTCTGCAGCCCTGCCTCTCAAGTCCCAACCCCCCTGAATTCAACGGGTCCATCAGAGAGCATAGCCCACATGTCCTTTACTCTCACCGTGACAATCACCGTCAAACCAAAGAGTCAACGTCACCATCGTTGTCATGTCATTCATGTTGTAGAAATATTGTCAAATGGCATACAGGTTTCTCCCCCAACGACCCCTGAGAAATGAAGACCTAGGTGTCTCTCCGCAATGCCCTTTATATACCTGATCAAATGTGGTCATGGACCCTAAAAGATAGTCGCTGCATATTCCAATGCGACCAGCCCCTGCTCCATCAATATGGTAAGTAAGCCTCCCTAGAACGAGAGATGCATTCAAAACAAAATCGCCGGCGGGTATCATCCTTGAAAGCCTCCCCCTTCCTTCCCATGAACTTCCTTGAAATCCTCTTTTTATCCACCTGTCGCATTCGACAAAACCCGCCTAAACCTATGTTGTCACCAATCCGTAAACTCCGTCAAATCTCACGCAAACTCCGTGTCTTGTTTTTTGATCAAGGAACGCTGAGGACGTGAATCAATGAGCTTGTCGGCAAGGTCCGCTTGCTGTCATCTCCTGCGCGCACACCCGCCCACACACTCTCTTTCTCTCTCTCAGAAAGTGTTGAGTTCGTAGAGCGACGAGTCCAATCCCGTGAACGTCTTGTCCATATTGACAAGCATGTCCTCTGTGATCAGCATGTCATCGTTCGGGAACGATGCCATTCCTTCAAAACTGTTCAGCTCCATGTCCATGCCGAAGGCCGCCATCCCGTTCACAAGTGTCGAGTCGTCGAAATTCTGCCAGTTCATGTCGATTTCAAGGTTCGCCGTCTCCGGTATGTCACTATTGGGCTCAGAAACCCCGCTGTCCTTGCTCGCGCTCGACTCGGGCGTGTCCTCGGGCGGTGTTGTCGATTGGTACAGAGTCATGTCCGAGATGACACCTCCAGCCGCAGGGTCGAACAAGTGCATCATCGGCGCCATTAAGCTCTGAGGGTCGATCGTCGTGTTCGCGAGAGGGTCGGCCAACTGTGGCTGTTGGAAACCGGGGGCGGCCTGCTCAGGCACGTTCTTGTCGGCAGACTTCGGGCCAGTCGCCGCCGACTTGTTGTCGCCGGCTCTGGCGCCTGGCACTGCCACAGCTCCTGGCGCACCGCTTTGTTGCTTGACTGAAGCCTCGCGCGACATGGGCGTCGCTTTCTCAGGTGCAGGTTGCGACTGTGGCTTGGCTTGACCGTGCTCGTCCAATCCAAACGCTGCGGCGAATGACTGCTGCATGAATTGCTGCGGATCCTCGTAAGGCAGCACATGGACTTCCTGGTGATGCTGCTTGCGCGCCTCGTCCGTCGGGAACCCCGTGTCGGCCATCTCGCACCCAGGCTCCGTGCACATGAATGCTGGCTTGGGTGTTGCCTTCGGCTCCTTCTTCTTTAGGTCCGGAGACATGACCTTCGTCTGTGGCGACGCATTCTGGCTTGAGACCGCAGGCGACGACGCCTGCCCATTGGCCGTTTTTATCTTCTTCCGTGCATTCGGCAGCTGCAACTTTTCCTGAGTTAGAGGGGTTGCGGCGACCCAGAGGGGCTTGCCGTCTGGCGAAGCGGCGCCGAGTGGGAATGGCGGCTGAGCCGAGGTCGGAGCTGCTGGTGCTTGTCCGCTCTTGCTATTTGACCTCTGGTGAGCTTTGTTCAGAGCTTGAGTCTGCTTGGCCAGGTTCGCCTCGTTGAGAGGCGTCGGTGCTTGGTTAGATCCTGGCTGCTCAGGCCGCTGGGGCTGTTGTGGCTGCTGTTGTGGCTGTTGTTGCTGAGGCTGTGGGGGCTGCTGGCTGGTGGCAGGTCCTCCCGGCTGAGGCAGCCGAGTCCCTTTCTGGATTTGCGCCAAATCCTTCATGATGCTGTCGAGCAGGCCCTTCGCGTCGATTAGTTCTTGCCGTGTCATTGTCAGGTTGTTTTTCAGCGTCGGCTGCGTGTTGTTGTTGTTGTTGTTACTTTGGAACTGGTTGAGCACTCGCAGACGCTAAATTGATTGGAGATGGTTAGTATGCGATTTTAGAAAACGAATGGGGAAATATCACACGTACTGTTCTGACAAAATCCCTTAGTCGAGTCTCATCTCTCGAGACCCGGAACCAATGGTTTATCGCCTTTGTAAGTTTACCGAATTCCTGCGAGATCTTTCCAATGAAAGCTGCCAGCTGGTTTCGAGTCTCTGCAGTCATGGGAACATCGGGGAATCTTTGAGCTTCAAAGGCCTTCGACTCCTCCTGAGCTATGGCTCTGAAGCGTATCATCTCCGGTGCTTGCTGCTGATTCCGCATGGCCTCGTACTTTTGCCGTTGTTCTGGATTCATCCTCGCTAATTGCTCCGGCGTCAGAGTCGGCATTTGACCACCTGGAGGCATTTGGACGGGCTGAGAAGCCGGCCTCTGATCATTGGCATTCGGCTGTGTAGGAGCCTCGAGGTCATCGCCAGGGCGTTTGAGATTCTTCGGTTGCGACGCCGCTGAGGTATTAGGCGGCGCAGCCATGTTCGGCTGAGGCGGCCGATTGGCTTGGGGTGCCGCTGCAACCGGAGTCTGGCTAGGCTCTGGGGCAGAGACGGGCGCCTGGATGCCCTGCCCTGGCTGCATACCTTGTTGAGGCCCTGAGGAGATTGGGAGGGCTCCTGGCTGCGTGCCTGCTGTTGTCGCGGGTTGTCCAGGTGGTGGCTGACCAGCCACTCCCATCGCAGCAGCTTGTTGTCGCATTCTTTGTATTTTGAGTCGTTGAATGAACATTTTGATCTGCTCTTCCGGGGCCTCCCTGAAATTCTGCTGTGACATTCGGAACTGTTGTATCTCTTGAGGCGTGACTTCAGGTACTGGAGTATTGGGTGGCAGGTTTGCAATGGCATTCGGATTGGGAGCTCCAGGTTGCTGTGGGGCCCCTCCCTGGCCGTGGGTCTGTACCATACGTTTGAATTGCTGTAGCTGAAGTGACCTCAGCGCCTGCTTCTGGTGGTCAGGTATGGGCGCGTTCGTCTGCGAGACCCATGCCTTGAACTGGCCCCATTTCTTGGCATCCGGCGGTATACCAGGAATGATCTGCATCACCTGGCCAGGCAGGTCCATGTTGTCCATTATCATCTGGGCTTGTGGGTGCTGCAACGGGTTACCGCTCCGGAATCGATTCATTGGGTTCTGAAAGTTGCCCTGCTGCATCTGAGCGCCCATACCTCCTGGTTGCTGTTGATGCATGGCATTGCCCATGGGGTTCGCGGGGTTCGCTTGGTTCGCTTGGTTCATGGGGATCCCTTGCTGTGGCTGCCCTGGACGCAGCATGCCTGTACGCTTCCACTTAGAAAACAACTCGTTGAGCTTGTCCGCCGGCAGCTGGCGGAACTTTTGTCTCTGTTCTGGGTCCAGTTGAGCGAGCATGGCCCTGATGGCCGGGTCTTGCGGCATGTTTGGGTTTCCAGGCATAGAGCCCGGGCCACCGGCCTGGTTGAAGCGAGGATCAAGTCCCTGGCCGAACTGAGGATTGCCTGGCTGGCCTTGGTTACTACCCATCTGTCCCATGGCGACGGGTGGCTGCCTGACAGGAGCATTCAAATTGTCCATCGCCGGGCTTTGCGATGCCGGCATTGGACCGCTGAGTCCTCCTGGCTGACCCTGCAAGCCCTTTGCCGCAGCCTGTGCCCTGAGCTGCGCTTGTGCATGGGAAGCAGCCATCTGTTGCTTGAGCTGTTGTTGCTGCTGCTGCAGGTCAAAGCCGTTCGGCATCTGCGGCCGCGGAGTTTGGTTTTGGCCCTGAGAGAACATGTTCTGGGCCTGCATGCCCGAGAGAGGCTGAGGCGTAGCGTTTCGGCCTGGGCCTGAGCTCGCCGGCACAACAAGCTGTCCTGCCTGCTCGGCCAGGAGACCTTGCTTCTGCTCATTCATGATACTCTCCATGTTGTTGCCGTACGGTCCCATTTGTCCACCCTGCTGGCCCATGTTGTTCATCATGTTTGGATTCATCGGGCGCTGTTGGCCGGGCTGCATTTGCATGCCGGGCGTGTTCGGTGGCATTCCTTGCTTCTGCATCTGATGCCGCCGGGCCATCATGAACCTCTTGGTTGCCTCCTGTTGGAACAACATTGCCAGAGGATTCTGGCCTTCCGCTCGCATTTGTGCAAGTCTTTGAGGGGGCAGCCGGCTTGCAACGCCTTGCATCATTTGTTGCTTCTGAGCGTCACTTGCCTGCTGCATCAGGTTCTGAGCTAGCGCCTGTATCTTCTGCTTGTCGGCATCGGTCAACTGCTGTTGCTCAGGGCCGCGCTGGGGGCCCTGAGGCGTGGGAAAACCTGGCTGTCCTGGATTCATCTGCGGGTTCATGCCGTTGCTCAGGCTGAGGCCCATCTGAGGGGCCTGTTGAGGCAACTGCGATACCTGCATAGGATTTTGCAGGTGTTGAAAACCCGCCTGATTAGGCCCGCCACCTCTGCCGGCCATCTGGGCCTGAATCAAAGCAGCCTGTTGTTGCCGCTGATTCATCATCAGCATCTGTTGTTGCCGCTGCGCTGCCTGGGCGTTCATCGACTCTTGGAGCTGCGGCACTTGGCCCTGACGCCTGGCATGCATTTCTGCGCTCTTCTGCCGCATTCTATGATCGTATGTGGTCTACCAACGTCAGTACACGCGACAACAGCTCGGATGCTGCTCTCGGAATGGCTCACCTTATCTGGTGATTCCCTAAAGGCGTTCTGCTCAAACTGAACGCAGAGGTGAGCGAGTCTTTGCCACGGCTGATTAGGTGTTGCAAGAACAGCGCTAGTAATACTAGGGTGAGAGACGTGTCAGCTGTATGAATGAGGTTCCGATGAAGACAATGAAGGCTGCAACAATAAAAGTAAAACCTATCCGGAGCAGAAACAATACGGCCGCCGAGCCAATTACGGCGGAGTTGAGGGGAGGAATGAGACAAACAATGAAATATCACAACGGGCGAAACTCACAGGTCTTGAGCCTTGCCGACACGTTCCGTTATTGCCACGCTTGTCTGCCAGCCAGGGCCGACATACGGGGCACTTTGTATGAATTGGAAAGCATAGTGACCAAAATCCATCCCCTGGCCTCCGCCGCCCACGCCAAAGCGGTTCTGTTGCTGTGGCATGAGCTGGCCAGGCATCTGTTGCATAGGTGCGGCCATTGCCGCCGAAACTGTCGGAGGTAAAAACCAGAGTTAAAGTGTTGCGATGTGATCGCACAGTAAGCTTGGCGAGTCGGGCGCTGCTGCGCTGTACCTCTCACCGTATGTGATCGGGGAGGTTCGTCGCCAGGAGGAAGGGGGTGGGGGCAGCGATGACCGTTGTGATCGGAGTGGGAGTGGGAAGCAGTACAAGTGATTCCGTCGTGGTGGTTCTGACAAGGAAGTCAAGGCCCGTCACCCCGCTGCAGGCTGCCTAGTCTTGTCTCAAACGGAGACTGAGGAATCGGCCGGGATTGCAGGGAATGTTGCCCGATGCAGCCAACCCGACGAAGACAACTCGCGTCTTGGGCGCTAGGTCGTGGAAAGGTTCCAGAAAGGAATCAAGAGACGATCCCATTCACGCAGCAGGGGCGCAGCGACGATCCAAGGTTCCAGACAACAAAGCGATACAGGGTTCCAGACGAATCTTCGACTCAACAGGCTCCTGCGTCTCGACAGAGGTAGAGAGGTTTCTGGTTATCTTGGTGGTACACTGTCCTCTCTTCTCCAACGGCCGAGCGATATGAGATAGTGACCTCGGAGAAGTCAGGGTGAATGCGGAAGGTGCAGAACCGCACTGCTCGAAGATGCTTCACTCGTCGTGACGTCGCTGGACAATGACGTGGCTGTCGGGCTTATCCTCCCCAGAAAAGGCACGATACGGCGTGGTTCCCCGGAGTGAATAGCACGTAATGCAGGCATGTACGGAGTGAACGGCGCCTTGGGGTTCGGTCGAGGCGGCTGAGGGTGTGACAGCAATCGGGATTCGCGGCGACGTTTTCGCAGCGCGAAAGCCTCTTCGCGAGACTGGTCGAACCGTCTATGTCGGATATATAACGATAATTGCTGTGTCCGGCCCAGAATTTTCCACCTCAAAATAACTTCGCAATCGTGACTGTGGTTGTCTTCGCGCGACAATCTCACGGTCGGGGGTGAGTCAAGGGCACACGGGTGGTGGTGGGTGAATTGCTGCTGTTGCTGCTGCTGCTGCTGCACCAAAAGTTCACACAAGCTGTCGCTGGCGTGGCAGGGGTGAGTCCCTGGGCGATAGCACGGTAAAAGCAAGCGGAGCGGCTGGGCAGGGTGGAAGCTCAAATGTGCTTCTCGTCTTGTGTATGTGCGTGTCTCTCTAAGCCGCACGATGCAGACTCTGTCGACGCTGGAGAGACGACGAGAGGAAAGCAAGGCGGGTGAACCGCAAGTGTTGATGGGGTGTGGACAGGGGAGAAAAGCAAGAGGAAAGCGGGCTCGCACGAAAGAGAGCAAGAGGAGGCAGCAAGCAGAAGAGGCGGCGGGAGACAAGACCAGGCGCCCCTCGCTGGTGCAAGTTTAGCGTAATTGGAAGCGGCAGTGGAGGTACCTGGGCCCCTGCCCTGCTGGGGGTACCGGATACCATGTCCACCCATGCTCTTCGCGTACAGTGTACCCCCTGCCCAGCTCTGTCCCCGATCTTGTCGGCGCGGCCCTGCAGTCGAGAGCGCGGCCGTAGCACGCATCGCCAGCGAGGACTGCAAAAACTCAGCTCAGATCCGGAGAGGCCAGTGGCCTGCGAATCGTCCGGCGCCGAAAAGCTGTGCCAATTCTGCTCACAATGTCGTGATCACGGCCGGGTGCTGGTTGAGGGAGGCCGTGGGCGGGCGTCTGACACTCTGGGGCCGGGAAGTCCTCTCTACCGAGCCAGCTCGGTACTCTCAAGGTTCGATAATCGAGCGGCGAATCCCTGCTGGCGGGTTGCCCCATGACACCCACGCGCCTCACACCCCCCGTCCAGCTGTGGGTGTGGGAGGGAGAGAGAATGAGAGACGAAGACAGAAGTGTGTGTGTCTGCCCATGTACAGCGGACTAGGTACTTTGCTGAGCCCTGCCCTTGCCCTGCCCTTGCCCTGCCCGGCTTGCGTAATTTATACAGATGGTTGAGGAGTCACCGACAGTGTCTGCTGGGTGAGTAGATACATGTTGGCAGTAAGGGAAGCAGGCACTGGCAGTCTTGTATGTGTGTAGCAAGCTCAGCTTTGGGGGCAAACAGGCGATCGCCTCGACAATCGGCAGTCCTGTGATCAACCAGTGGGGAGGCACACGGATCTCAAGAGAGAGACCTCCAGACTGCGCAGTACAGCATGTATGCAGCACTGATACCTGAACAGCCCATGGGGCATTGCGCTTGCGACAAGGGTGCGGGCAGCATTTTGGTGATGTTTTGGATGGGAATGCTTCGGGTACAACGCAGGACCTATCGGGAGACTTGCAGCGACATGCGGTGATCCCCTCCAGGGAAAAAAAAGCTGCCAGGGTCGCTCTTGGGCCGCCACTCTACATTACATGGCATGACATGACATGACTGTGCGCTACGAGCAACATCCCGCCCGCGGACAGATGACTTTCAAGGTATGAGGAGAGAAGAAGGAGGACAAGCAATAAGAAGGAGAGCGCAATGTTGGGGCAATTCCAAGGTGCAGCGCATTGCGATGTGTGCAGTGTGCGCAGTGCGTGCATCGTGTGGAGCGTTCAAAGTTGGCAGACGCAGACCCGGAAACGGGCGTGCCCACAATAAGCTTGGAAGGTGGTCAATACCTACCTAGATAGCGTCATACCAGGGTGAACAGGACCTGTGCTGTCTTTTTCCACGTTCCGTTCTATGTGGGCAGCCCAGCACACAACCTCTTTATCTTACTTAAATACAGCAAGCATGGTGGGCAGGCAATGGGCAGGAGGTGCGGGTGGCGATGGAAGCCACGGCGGCGTTTACGTACCTGCCTGATAACGTGCAGTACAGTGCAGTACGAGTGCAGCTCGCGAGCGCTTGTTGTTTCCCGGCGACGGTTGACAGAGGCTGACTTATTAACTGACTGCTCGCCCACTCTGGTTCCCAGCCCGCTCCCGCTTCGAAAGTTGTCCTCGCGGAGTGACAGGGGAATGTGGATCCGTACGAGACAAGCGGATATGAGAAGCTGGCCCGAGCCTACCTAACGCGTGTATGGAGATGGGAAGTTGACATATCCTCGCATGTGCAGATGTTCGTCCCTTAGGTACCTACATCTGGACTACCCACATACATACATCATGCTGCACCATGCAAACAATAGACTACATAGCCAGGTAGACTGCAATACATACATTTGCCTCCTCCTCGGTGGTGTACTGTTCTCCAAGTCAGGGTCTAGGTCGAGGCCCGCCATTCATCTCATATGGTGTCCCAACCTGCCGTTGCGTTGCAGATCCCCGAGGCATACTGCTCTGGGCACATTCTTGACATGAGGTGCATCATGTTGGCAGAGGTGCCTGGGTGAGACTGGTTGTGTCGCGGCCATTGGCTGCAGGCCAGGCCCACCTCTTCTTCTTTTCGCTCTGGCCCCCGGTTCCTCGCCCTCGACCCTCGCCCGCTCCCTCTCCCACCCGAGCCCGAGGGGCAGCCATACTCGAGCCATACTCAAATCAGCCGGTCAATGCCATGGGAGAGGGAAGCGACGCCAAGCATGCCTCATCACCGAAGCCCTCTCTGGCCGGCCCAGGATGGGCCTACTGCCGTCCGCTGCCAAACGCCTACCTAGGTCTACCTAGTAGTGATAAGTAGTTCAATGGGTAGGTAGTCCATCTACATACTGTGCACTGTACACAGGCCACACGTTTCCCCAGGCTAGTCGCGACGGTCGCAGTCGGGTGACCGTCAGCTGTCTCGTGTCATCGTTCATCGGCCTGGTGGTAGCAGCGTGTAGATGGGTCCCCTTCCTTCAACTTCGGTCAATCCAGCACCCACTGCACTCTCACCGCGCCAGCTTTGGCCCCAGTTGTGCCAAGGCGTTGTTGGCAACTGGTAGGCGCCATTGTCAGGGGTTGGTAGGGAAAGCAAAGGGTAAGGGAGGAAAGAAAAAGAGACGCGCATCCGCTGTTTCGTGTGCATGGATGCCGCCATTGAGAAGGGGTGGGTGGGTGTCGGGGACCAGTCTCCCATAAGGCGCTTTGGGCGGGCGGCGTCACGTCAAATGGGTGAAGCGTCCCTGGATCCCCAAGGGCACGTCGGTTCTCCCAAGCTCCAGGCGGGCTGGCGGGCTGGGCGGGCTGGCTGGGTTAGGCAGGTTCCCGCCTCGCTGTCGCTTGGGCGAGTGGACATGGCAGATCCCGGCACTTGCCTGTCAGGCTAAGCCCTTTCCGATGAGACCAGAGGTTGCTGGGGCGCGGATTAGGGACGCTTGCAGGACAGGGCCCCAGTTGAGATTTCTACCAAGTACTCTGCTTGAGAGAAGAGGTGTGCTGTGTGCAGTGACTGACTGACTGACTGACTGTCTGCGCTGTGCCATTGGCGCCTCTGGCAATCAATCGATCGGTGTCTTCCTCCCGACCGTCTGCCGATGGGCTAAGACAACCTGACAGCACCCCTCGAGGCATACGGCGGGTTCCTCAATACAATATCCGTGTACGTGTGCGTGCAGCAGAGACTGGCCTTGATGTGTTCTGTCGGTCACGGAGACTCCTGCGGTCAGGAAAGGGACCCCCAGCTCCTGATCGCCACAAAAACCTTATTGCCCTGGTGGGCGAGGGACGACATTGGCAGCGGAGACGGTCTTGCGCAACATGCAAGGGTCTGGGTCTGTGCAAGATGAGCACCCGCAGCCCCTCTTCCAGGGGGGGGCCCAGATACCCAAGGCATTTGAGACCCCTTCGCACCAGCGCAGCTTGTACACAGTATCTTCACAGCCAACACCACTCTAACACGACTGTAGAGCACCAGGGCATCTGTGGTGCACGCCCGCGCCAATGCCTACGCCCGCGCAGCCTGTGAGGGCTGCGCCGGTCTCATTGTTCAATCCCGGACTTTGGATGAGGAGATGGCTTCACTCGAGTGGTTGACAGCCTATGCATACTCTATGTCCCAGACAATTGTCAATTCGGATCTGGGCTCAACCGAATGCCCATCGCCCCATCGCGGACCGACTGGCAAAAACACACGTTCCGCGGTGAGCTGTACATATGGCAGCCGACACCTGTACACACATACCAGCCAGCATGGTTGGGTGTACACACATACGGCATGTAGCACCTGGCCCTGCAGGTCGCTGTGGCCGTCTTCCCTTTTTTGCCGGGAGCTGCGTCCACGGATGGCTGATCTGAGTTGGCAACTCACAGATCTAGCCAGATCTGGACTGGCCGTCGCGCAAGCCTGCCACCGGCGTGGGCCAGAGCTGTCGCGGTGGTGCCCGGTAGATCACCCTATGCTATGGGCAGTCTACCTTCGATCTCTCCCTGTCTGTGTGCACGGAGTAAAAAGCTTGCGTCGACTACTAGCCCACAACAGCTGACAGAGTGGACAATGGACGTGACGAGCCCGGTCAACATGATCGCAGGCCAGCCATGCAGATGCCACGCCCGTCAACAAGCCAGGGACATATTGAGGAGGGGTATGTCGGCGTGCTACGAAAGGATTGGGAGCCGTTGACATGTGTACATCCAGCTGCAATATCACCCGGCTCGTGCACACAAGCACACGCGACCGCGGAAAATACAAGGCAAGACTGCTGCGTCGACTTGTTGGTCCTTGGGCCTCCAGTCAGCACGGCTTCCGCTGGCTGCAGTTGTTTTTAAACTCGACAATTGTTTCACAAGACTTCCTTGCGGCCTGTTGTGGGGGCCGGTGACCGGGAAGCGAATCTTCCATCCGGGGCGATCCAAGCTCGGCAACCATATCAGTGAGGTTTGAGGAGATGTGGCCAGGAGCAAGTGTCCCTAGTAGCGTTGCGAAGCCATGGTGCCGTGCTCAAAATTAGGCGTCTCGCGTCGGTCCAGAAGGGAGTTGGTGCATTCGGCCCATTCAATTCTATGCTCGCAGAGGTCATTGTTCCTCAACTCTGTCTTGCGTGTTCGAGGACCGACAGGGTTGAGGATCATGAGATCCTCCCGGCCGCCAGACACGGGAGGGCCTCCGCTGTCAACAATCAATCAGATCTGCGCCTGCATCTCCGCCTCGACCAGGTGACGGTGAGGATGTCGTGCAGCAGGCGAGCCAGCAAAGCGGTCAAAATGGATGCACCTGGACAATGGCAGCCCTCGTCCATACCAGCAAGAATCTGACACACCTGTTGATGTGTGATCGTCGCAACTCAAAATTAACCGTCGAGCCTAGGGGCAGGGTTGCTTGTCGATTTGCCAGGAACCGGGGGTCGCATCACCCATTTTGCAGCTCCCTGGCTCTCCCAGGGCTGGGACTCGTCGATCCGTCCCCAGGAGCCCACCCGCTAGCCCGCCTAGCCCGCCGTTTCTGGGCTAGGGCCGTGATCAGCGTCGCTCCAAGGAAGCACCTTAGGCGAATGAAGCTTGGAGCGAGAGCAACCCCTTCCCGAACTGAATTACGGATGAAGCTGAATGGAGAAGTCGTTGGTGAATGGCCGCACGAGTATTGGAGATCGAGGGTCCAGGACGGTAGTGAGAGCAGCAGCTGGGCGACCTGAATCCCGGAATAATTGTGTGTTTATGGCAGGTGGGCACGGTCATAGCAAGCCCATCTCAGTCTTCCCAGGGGGGCCCACTGACCAGTCCGAAACGAGCTTCATCTCTTGTTCAAATGTTCCGTTCCTGTCCTCAGTGCATCGATTAAGCTCCATGTCAGGTCGAATGGGGTGTGAGCTCCGTAGTAGCCCAAGTGCCTACAAGCACCACCGCTACCGGCTGTTGTCGCTCAGGGTGCTGAGGCATCGAATTAATTCCCGAGGTTGACGATAACCCAAGGTGAGTAACAATGATGTATCAGCTTAGCAGCGGCGACTGAGTGCCTTTCACTCCACCGGATCCGACGCTGGCGCAAGTGAATTTGGGCGGAGAGCGGAGAGAGCGTGCGTGGATGTGTGTGTGCGAGAGGGGATGAAGAAGGATGTTAATGTTCGTATACGATGCCCTGGTTCCTGGTTCAAGGGTCCCAGATGATCCGAGTAATCTTCAGCGGCTGAAGCCAAGTATTCGTGTCTGACCTCGCCGGCTCCTGTAATCTTGTGTGTACGTACTTGGGAGTCCTCGTCTGTTGGGCATGCGGTGGCGCTCGTCGATCGACGGCTGTGATTGATCCTGTTGGTCTAAGCCGGCAGCCCCCATACAGAGCAGAGGGTGCCACATACCGGCTGGCTTGTGTTTGATAGGTCGCCGGAGCCCGGGTCATCAGGACTGCAGCCTGGCCTCCTCTTCCCGCCCGCCCGCCCACCGTGGACACTGCAAGTACAGTATGCGCGTGCGGCCCCTGGCCCCTGGCCCGCCTGATGTCGCATCATGCAAGGCTCCAAGAAACCACAGGCTGGCCGGCCGGCCGGCTTGGTGACAGGCTGTCTGTGTTGGCTGGCAGGCTGGCAGGCTGGCAGGCGATCTGTCATTGACAGGTGATATCGAGATAGAGCCTGGGCTACATGTCAAAGCCATATAGCTGACACGATAGATTCTCCGGTGCGCCGGCACCGAGCTATAGGGCTGAAGGATCGGGTATCTGCCATACAAGGAAGTGAGTGTGAAATACATACATCTGCCATCGACCACCTTTACTTTACCTAGGCAAGCTTGACTAATTCCCCAGGTGTGAAATCAGCCCGGCGGCTGTGTTGCCGAATCACTCGCCGAGCTCGCTTCCGATGCCGCCAATCAGGGACGAAACACCAGGCCCAGGTGACCCAGAGCCAGTACGAGGAGCAACTGAGGTGCCACTTCCAACGCTCATGCTCACGACTACATGCCCAGGTACAGACCGACGAAGACTCCGATCTATCTTCCTCCTGCCATTCAGAAGCTTTCTGCCATCCCAATCTACTGCCCGCCGCCCCCCGTAAGCCCACTCGGCCCATGCTCAAGAACAACACTTTTGTCTTGGGGTCCTTCACTTCAGCAATATCGCTCTTGCCCGTGTCTCGCCGCGGCTTCCTCATCTCTTGTCGTCGGTGCATCTCAACAGCACCAATCAGAATGGCGCCTCCCAAGCCTGCTCAAGACTTTCTGGACTTTGTGAACGCCTCCCCCACTCGTAAGTCGCACCACCGAACAACCAACATCAAGCCCCACAGCATTGCTCACACGTTACCAGCCTACCATGCCGTCGCCTCTTCCGTGAAACTTCTCGAAGCGGCGGGCTTCAGAGGCATCAAGGAGAGGGACAACTGGTCCTCAGACTTGCAGCCCGGTGGGAAGTACTATCTCACCCGCAACGGTTCTTCCATTGTTGCCTTCGCCATTGGCAAGAAATGGGCTCCTGGAAGTTCCATTGCAATGATTGGCGCTCACACTGACTCGCCATGCTTGCGTATCAAGCCGGTTTCGAAAAAGACCAACGCTGGATTCCTGCAGGTCGGCGTCGAGACTTATGGCGGAGGCATCTGGCATTCGTGGTTCGACCGCGACCTGTCAATTGCAGGACGCGTGCTGGTCAAGGACTCGGCTGGCAACTTTGTACAGAAGCTCATCAAGGTTGACAAGCCCATCCTCCGCATCCCCACTCTGGCCATCCACCTTGACAGGTCGGCCAATTTCGACCCAAACAAGGAAACCGAGCTGTTCCCCATCTGTGGTCTTGCGGCTGCCGAGCTGAATCGGACTGGAGTAAGCGAAAAGGAGGCAAAGGAGGAGCCACCAGCAGCTGAGGGTGACGGCGACTTTCAACCTCTGAAGGCGATGACCCAGAGACATCACCCCTATCTCCTGGACATCATTGCACAACATGCCGGAGTGGACACAGATGGCGTTGTAGACTTCGAACTAGTGCTGTACGACACTCAGAAGTCCTGCTTCGGCGGTCTCAACGACGAGTTCATTTTCTCTCCACGATTGGACAACCTCGGAATGACATACTGTTCTGTGCTGGGCCTCATAGAATCCGTCAAGTCAGACAGTGCTCTGGACAGCGAGTCGTCCATCCGTTTGATCACTTGCTTCGATCACGAAGAAATCGGCTCTACCTCCGCTCATGGGGCCAACTCGAACCTTCTGCCCGCTGTGCTTCGGCGTTTGTCGGTCCTGCCCAGAGGCAACTTTGCAGAGTCAGGCTCTGAAAAGTCCTACGAGCATGTCAACCCAGACGATATCGCGACGGCTTTTGAACAAACGCTTTCTACTTCTTTCTTCGTCTCTGCAGACATGGCACACTCGGGTAAGCCACGGCTCTCGGCTGAGTATCTGAACACGCTTGCTCACACTCAGCAGTGAACCCAAATTATCAGCAAAAGTATGAGTCGAACCACCAGCCTGAAATGAATAAGGGCACGGTCATTAAGAGTAAGCTGTCCATTCAATCTTGGCGGCTATCCCGTGTCGAAGTTGGGTCTTGCTGACCAAACCACAGTCAACGCGAATCAACGTTACGCGACCAACTCCCCTGGTATTGTCCTCTTGCAGGAGGTTGCCAAGAAGGCAGGCGTGCCTCTCCAGCTCTTTGTGGTGCGAAATGACAGCTCATGTGGCAGCACCATTGGACCAATGCTTTCTGCGAAGATGGGTGTGCGCACCCTCGACCTCGGCAACCCGCAGCTTTCGATGCACTCGATCCGTGAAACTGGCGGTACATACGACGTCGAGCATGGCATCAAGTTGTTCCAGTCCTTCTTGTCCAACTACACCGCTCTTGAGTCCAAGATCCTCGTTGATTAGACGGGAAGTGAGGCATTTCCTCTTTCGGGTCCCGTATTGCGCTGGTATGTCAAATCTCTCTGAAGCCAGTGCTGCAGTTACCCTTCTGCAAGTGCCACCCCGCTATCAGCCATGAAGGGGATGGTGGCAAGCCTGAGAAGACCGCTTCGATCCAAGTAAATCGGGCCTGGCAATGTGCACCTTGCTGCACAATTGAATCAACGCATCTCATTGTGTTCCGTACAGACCCATAGTCCACCAAATATACAGTCCAGCACACACAAGTCCCCGACCCCAACTGAAGTACACGTATTTACAATGGGGACACAAAAGGACAAGCATCAGAATTTTCAAGCGGCCTCGTGTTTGTGTTGATTGTCTCTGTCTCGTTCTGCTATCGCGATCAACTCATCACGATTCTTGTTCCAACTGTCATGCTCGCCAATGGTCTCGAACTCTCCATACCCATTTGGTCTTATGCCTCCATGTCCCATCTTTATTTGCCAAATTCAAAACCAGTTGAGTTGATCTGTTCCACCAACACTTCGCATTACAAAATTCAAAAATCCATCAAATATGCCTGTTTCGCATATCCATGCAGAAGCTCTCTTCTAGTCGCGCTCGTCCCCCTTTGCTGACAACCTCGAAGCCAGCGCTTCCCTAGACCGTGTATGCATCCGTCTCTGCCCTCTTCGCTTTCGCGTGGCACCTTTTGTCTTTGCTGGGGCTTCCGCGCATTTCTCCAATCTCAGATACGCCTATATACACCCCGGCATCAAGGCTTGTTCTCTTCGCGGGTCCTGCCAGCGTCGACCGAATTTGCCATCCCAGCTCAGCACCACCTGTGCCGATGGCCGGGCGGACGATGTCTCCAACTCACAACACCGTCCCTTTTAGACCCTCTTGGCACCGCTGTTCATACCTCTTTGTCGGGGATGAAGTGGGAAAACGACCTAGGCGAACGCTGCGAGTTGCGCGCTGGTTGCCTGCCTCTGCCTGTGATCGCATACTTCGCGGCTCTTTTGGCGGCGAGCGCAGAAATCCGTCCTCTCTCGGCACCGGCGTACTATTGGTCTGTGGATTAGGGCCAGGTGCCACGGTGCTTGTCGGGACGAGACCAATGGCTTGGGAAGTCAGATTCCCGTTGACACCAGTAACAGCCGTCAAGGCGCGGCACCGCGACGGCGTCGACTGCCTGTTCGTCCGTGGTGGCTCGGCTGGCCCGATCGTATCATTGTGAGGGAAGTCTGGAGCTGGCGTCGAGTTTGTGGCACTTTGCGAGGCATCTGACCCGCTCACGGGCTGCGAGTCTCCGTTGTTGCCCTGAACGACGAGTCTGTTGCCATCTTGAGCCCTGATCGGGGGGGCAACCCCGTCAAAGTACGATGTGGCTATCGGCAAGGGTTCGCCGCGGCGACGGGAAGCCTTCATCGGATTGTCAAATAACAACGGTCTTGCCACCTGTCTTCGATCTCTGACTTTGCCTGGCCTGGCGGCCGCTTCCTCGATCCGGCTTTTAATATCATAAGATCTGGCGCTTCTGTCGAGAATCATTAGGTCCGGAGATGCAGGCGCTACGGTGCTCTGACCGCTGGCCCTGGCACCATTTGGTCCATCGGCCGTTGTGGCGTTGGCTGGTTGACCACCGGCCGCCATCTGGTGCGGATCTCTGCTAGCCACCGTTTCTTCATCGAGGTTTGACAGGTTAGAGCCCTCCAATTCTCCCACGACCGCGCTTCCGACCGTATTCAACGAAGCGCCTCGCGTCGGCCCCGGCCCCGGGTCTCTTCTTCCCCGCAAATCGTCTTCCCGCAACCCCTCAGCGGTCGAAAACCGTGCCTTCATAAAGAGGAGGAATTCTCGCATATGGGATATCCCCCACCTGTCTCCAAGGTCGTCGCTTACGAGCAACTCCAGCGCGTGGACCTGGCTCCGCCGCAGCAGCTCTCCGGACCAGTTATACCACCAGTGGAACCAGCAGAGGCTGAACGGGGTGATAGCCGTATCCCCGGCGCTCATTTCGCGAAATTCGTCGACGTGGCTCCGGTCGTCAAAGTACTCGACGTATTCCTCGACGCGATCGGGGTCGTGGATCCAGCAGTGGTCGCAGAAGGCACGGCCCATTCCCTCGGGAGGCTTCGGAATCCGGGCATACAGGTGTTCACTATTGGGGTCCTGCCAGACGATGTAGTACGAGGGGTATGGTTTCTTTGGGCGCCGATGCGAGTCGTAAAGCCTCCAACGCACGAGGTCCTCGGGCCTGTCGCCATCTGGCAGCCCCGTGGGCAATATGGCCACGAAGTCATGGTCCATGAGCGCTCTTTCGCCCGCGATCGACCGGATGCTTTCACCGTCCAGATTGAGCCTTACAGGGACTATCTTGGAACCCTGAAGCCCCTCATGTCCGTCGTCGATGGGGCCCGGGGAGTTCGTGTAGATGCGGCCGTGCTCCGCCTCCCAGGCCGCGGCAGCGGGACCAATCACGCAGTGAATGGCGAGGAGGTCGGCCTCGGAAAGATATCCAAGTTCAGATCTGTTAGCGCTGGCTTTTGTCCGCCAGAGGTCTTCGCGTACCGGTGTAGCCTTCGATTTCACCGGTGCACCCTCCGATTCCTCCGGTGTGAATGTCCGTTTTCTTTCGTAAGAGACCGGGATTGGGCCTCCAGTATGGTCGATGGAATGGTCAGCCAGTAGGGCGGAGATTGATGGAACTTGAATAGCCTCCATGTCTCCCTCCTGTGTCTGAGAATGGGAATTTGGGGTCTCCATCTTGGCTGGCGGAGGAAAGGGTCAACGAAGGTAGTTTAGTAGGATCACAGAATTGATACGTACTTCTGATGATGGTTGGTGAGCTCTGAAGACTCAATTGAGCGTGAAGGAAAAAGTAGATTGCTGTTTATGTTCTTGACCCGGTTCTTAGTGTTGTATTGACTTCTTCGCGCCTTGTGAAGGCGAATGTTTTGTCAATATGGGCTGATGGGTTTTCTTTGCCTCGTCCGCCAATAGACCAGAGTTCAAAGATGCAAATATGATTGTCCCAGTTGTTTGAGATTTCAAGGAGGGCGCCCAAGACGCTGTGCTATGGGTTTGTTCAAACAGAAAAGAACGTGTGTGAGCAAGTGTGAAGGTGAGTGTGAGCCTGGATGTGAGGTGTTGAGGTGAAAGCGTGTGTGGAGGAGGATGCTGGTTTTGTGGAAATGCAATTTATGAGAAGGGAAGGAGTGTGGAGGGCATGCTTGCTTTAAAAATTTCCCATATCAACCAACTTTTTGCACGGAAGTGGTAGTTTGATGTCAGATGTGTATTTCCTTCAATATGGCTGATTGGCTTCAGGGCAGGATCTACCCGGGCCCTGGCACTAAGCAGTTAGGTCGTTGAGTATTGGTAGAAGTTGCATGAAACCAAAACCAGTGTTGCTTGGAGGTTGAGGGGTGGGATCTTTCCTACCAAGGATTTGTTTCAACTGGACTTACAAGTTGTCTGGGACTTTCCACTTTAGTGTGAGAGTAGTCTTGGACTTCCTAGGTGCTTTGGCTTTAGTGTCCAGATTAAGAGACTCTAACAAGCAGCGGCGCCTTGATGACTCCCTGAGGCAGGTGACATCTTATAAAAGTTTCTCTCAAATCATACAGGTACCCCTGCGTTTAAGGGAGACCTGCCCCAAAAAGAGTCACGAGCCGTCTAGGCTTTGGTGGGTGTCCGAGTGCATCTAGCTGTTTGATTTTCGCTATGTACCTAGTCAGATGCAATATCGTGCATACAATTGTCTTCAAACAAAGTCCGGAATATGATGCTGAATGTACTGAAGCTGGAGTGTAATCTAATTTTTGACTTCGTGCTGGTTCACAGGCCGTGGGAATTTGACACAACGGGGCAGTTCATTTCTTATTTGCATTGATTATTGCCAAATTACCTTGAGCCAAAACCCAACACTGTGGCTGTGCAGTTAAGGCAGCCAAACTAATTAAGCAAGTGCCTCGTTACATACCTACCTACTCATTGTCACATGGCACTTCGCTATTGGACGAAGACAAAGCTGGTGATACCACCACTTCTTCAAGTATGCAACGACAGCATCCATTTCGTTGTGTAATTCGGATTGGGGGGATATCTTTTTTCTCTATCTATTCATCCAAACAAACAAACTCGTCTGTTCCATCTGCCTGATGCTCTCTCGCTCTCTTTCTCTCTTAGTCCCATAGCATCCAATAAGTAGCTGTCTCCAAGCACGTGCTATCCACTTTTCTACACTAGCGACCAGAGCGCCTGCTTGTTTCAAATCCCAAGCTAAGTATGTATATCGCTGGGTTGGAAATGATCCGGCGTCCGAGTAAGACCAGCTGTAGACAGCCATGCGGTTGCCCGCGGTAGTCAAGTCCGCTGACAGTGACGTGGAGTCACAAAGCCGGCGGAAGGAATCAACTGCTTTCTTTCATGACACATGGGGATGTCCTACTTGGTCCCACTTAGCCTCGTCAGGTAGTTTAGGAAAGCTTTCTTGTCCGTGGACAGACAGTGCAAGAACTCGTTCCCGTCAATTCCAAGGCTCGGGAACAAGCTCGACTGCAGGTGCCGAATAAAGGCGTCGCCCGTCTTGGCGTAGATGGTTTGCTCCAGCTGGACGATCTCATTCATAACCTGTCGGGTCTGTGCGTCCGACGGATTGAACTGTGGGTCCCTCAGAACCTCCCAGCAGATAGGGTGGAAGCGTTCGATGACAAAACTGTCGAAGCCCGGAATAAGAGGCGCTGGAGAGCCTGTGGGTGGCGACGGGTTGTTTGAGATAGTAGCGACGTCCGGGCCACCCCAGACAGACGTCATCTTTATCATCAGGCCAAAAGCCAATCTGCTAGTTGACATGTTGTTGTGAGAGACCGTTCTAGCAAGCGTCATGATGGAGGAGATAAGGGATTCGAAGTATCCCTGGTTCGTCTCGCTCACGAGCACTCCTCCCAGATCATGCTGAAGGATGATTTGAATGAAGTGGAGATACTCCCTCTTCAGCTCGCCGAGTTGTATCTCGTCGTCAGTACCACTGGCTGGCTGCGACAGGCCCTCGAAAATGCGTTGCAATAATGGTGTCAGCAGCATGTTGAGAATGTCGTAGATTTCACCCTTGAAGTTGAAAACGATTTGCTCCAGCAGGCGCAGGAACATGGCCATCTCGTCGTGCGATGAGCTCTGAGAGAGCAAGCCTTCGATCCACTGTGGCAGCTGAGGCAGCACGGTCGCTCCCAGCGCGCCAAGAAGGCGAGAGAAAGCCGAGCGGCAGGCTGTCCGGATCTCGCGGTTGCTGTTCAATTCCTTGAGCGCCACAAGAATGGCCTCTGCCACACGGGAGAACACCTCAGAGATCTCCTTGGGTGGTGGTGGCTGCTTGTTCACATTGCCGCCCGCCGACGAATCAGCAAACCCGTGTGCTAATATCCCCAGGGCTGTAATAATGTGGTGGACTTGAAGAATCGCCTGCGTGTCACCAGACTTCGCTCTCTCCAAGTTCTGTTGCATATCCGCAAACAGGGGCTCCATGATTGTTCGAGCGTATAGCACTTGCTGCTCGACTGGGGTGCTGTTGGTCGATGAGATGCACCCTATGGCTTCGAACAAGTAGCACTGGTTGGTGAAGGCGGCATCCGCCGAGTGGTCGGATTCATCGGAGGACATGTCGTCATCGGCCTCATCTCCAGGCACTTCCGCCTTGATCGAAAGCAAATCACTGATAGACTGAATGACAGTTTCCGTCATGCCTGACACTTGGGCACGCAGATGTTTTACCAGGCGGTAGAACAAGTACCACGATCTCATGCGAACCCGGAGGTGATCGTGGTGGACCAGGCGGACGAAATTTTCCAGTACTCGTGGTATGTACTCCTGGCGATTCTCGAAGAAGACGGCATAGCGAACGCAGATCTCCATGTACTGCAAAAGGATCGCAGGGTGTGGGAAATTGGAGATGTCTAAGCGAACTTATCAGTACGGATGTAAAACAAGTCAAGGACGCTATTACGTGTGGCCTACCTGATTCTACCATCTTCGACATTATCACCAGGAGCCTCTCGGCAGCTGCACTATTGGGCTGAGACTTCCCAACGAGGCCCGAATTCGGCAGAGCAAGCTCACCGAACAGATACATCTCATGCAAGGCCAAGTCCAGGTCCCTCCAGTCCATCTGAGACCCTTGCTGGTCAAGTGTCTGGAACGTGTTCGCAACGAGGTTGCTCAGGATCTCCATGTAGAGGTTCTGGTCGACAGCAGCCACGCTCTTTTGTAGGTTTTGTAGCCGTTTTCTGAGTTCTTGGAATTCTGCCTCGTCCGTTTGCTCATCCTCGTGGCCCCAAGATGCAGTCTCGTCGTACCTCATCTTCATGATGATAGCATTCAGAATGTTTGGAAGCAACTCCGAGTACCGAGGCGGCAGAGGGCTGATCTTGCGGAAGAAGGTGAGAACATCGGTCAAGGAGGGAATGACGGAGGAGCAGACCTCGTCAAACTCGTCCGAGAAGAACCGAAGGAGCAGGGGAAGGAAATCGTGCAAGTGCTGCTCAGCTTTGGGAGCGGATTCCTCACTGAACGATTCGAGCACCTTGACCACGTCCGTCATGACCACGTTGACGAGCTTCGCTACAGCCTCGGCCAAGTCAGTATCGTATTTAGGTGTGCCCCTGTACTGGTTCAATGGTGGGCTGTTGACGAGCTCCGCGACGATCTGCTGGAGGCCTAGGAAACCTATCAATTCCATCTTATCGGCGGGCTTCATCTTTTTCGATGTTATTTCTGTGTAAGCGTCGACAGCGGCATCCCGGACTTTGTCAGTGTCGCCTTTGGTCCGGCCGATAAGAGGCAGAAGAAGATTGATCATGTCCTGCTGGATGACCAGCGTGATATCAATCCACTGCACCCACTTCCCCAGGACTTTGAGGGTCATCTCGATGATCTTGTCATTCTGGTCCTGGTACTGCGCCAGGATCTCCTGCCAAGAGCGAACAACCTTCTGCATGTCCCTTTCCCTCACAAGATCCTTGAGGTCAACGTTGCGGTTGGCCTCGTCTGGCTGGCGGGAGAGGAGCTGGTCTGCTATCTCGTCATGGACAGCAAGCAGGATACGCAGGTACAGCACGCACCCGGCCGGGTTGTCCCTCCTGTCGCTCCCGGGCAGGCTGGTCATGGACAAGAAATCATCCATAAATGTTTCCCAACCCTGCTTATACAGCCGGACAAACAGAAACGTCAAGGTCTGTGTCAGCTTGTTCTGGAGGGTGGGCGAGTCGAGCTGGTCCGGGTTGGTCGAGTAGCTCCGCTTGACGTAGTCGAGGAAAGTATCCTTCAGCGCCGCCAGCTGGCCCGGGTCGTTCTCGATTATAATGGCGTTGTTGATGACCTCAAGGCAGACGACACGGATGACCTCGGTCGGCTGAGGGTTGCGGACGAACAGAGAAACGCAGGCCTGCCATCCTTGCCTGTCGGCCCTCAGGTTGGCGAGGAACGAGAATGCCTGTTGCTTGAGAGCCTGATCGGACTGAGGGTTCCATGCTATCTCGATAGCATTTTCGATCTGTACCAGTATGGCTTTACAATCAGTTCCAGCGCTCCAGGTCTGAGGGAAACGGAGCACACGGGCACGAGCACATGATGACTGGGGAGGAGATGTCGGCCGGGAGCAAAAGAGAAATCTGCCGTACCTGGCTCTCCATACTGACGCGAGCCCCTCAGAAGAGATTCGCCGAAGGAAAGGGCGTCGAGCTCGGAAGTGTAAATGGTCGACACGAGGGCTGCTATGACGTGCGGATCGTGTACGTTTGTCGGAGGCAAGCATGCAGCATTGTTTCTTGGGTGGAGGGCGGGGCAGCTATCAAAGGCTCATGTCTGGGGCCAAATGAGCACAAGAGATGCAAGGCAGCACAGGGCAGGGTAGGCGCTCGGCAAAAAGTCAAATCACGCAGCCGCGGACCAAGTTCTCCTTGCGGAGGGAGGTACGATTATGACGAGGGTAGCTGTTGATATTTATTGGCCTGGGGTCGATTGGGCGTTGAGAGTGGACAAAGCAGCTGGGCACGAGGGTTGAGTTGGGCTGGGTTGGTTACGGAATATCTCATTACGGTGGCGCCCTGCCCTTTTCTGGTAGACTGCCTAGGCAGGTAGGCAGGTAGGCAGGTATCCATCCATACTGCACGGCAGGCCAAGTACCTGGTGTTGGTGGGGCAATCAAAATAAAGGGCTTGCAGCGGCTCCGGGACTGGGCCTGTCAATCCTGTCATCCTTGCCCATCCGGCGCATTCCATCCCACTAGGCTTTCCTTCTGACGGTACAGGGCCACGTGCCGTATCGTATTGTTCATCCAAACCTTTCCTGTACATAACATCCAGGCGCCGATCCTGTAAGGTTGAGTGCAGTTCTGTAATAGATCGATGTTGTTACTGAATTCTCAAACCACACACAACCAGAGGCTACATGGTTTTCGCCACACCTCACGTAGATAGGAATCATGAATGGCAGCCTGCAGAGTATTTTATTTGCCCTGGCACCGATCGGCCTCGTGCGCGGACTCAGGCCCTGGTCATCTTCGGAGACTCCTGCAGCCCATGATGTAAAATAACAACGTCCCCTCTCGCGATTATGAATCTCAATGCTGCCCTAGTCATTTCGCAATTGTCCATATACCGTAAAACGCCGGCCCTGCCTTCTCCGTTTTCAAAGCTCAACGTCCCCAGTCCAGAGTCTAGACAGCCTAGGACGTCTTCTTCTTCTTCTTGGGAGGCGCCGAGTCTGCGTCTCCCTCGTTCCTGTCGTCGTCATCGGCAACCCCGCTGTCCGCGTCGTCTGATCCGCTGCCAGATCCGGAACTCTCGTGGTCGGAATCGAACTCCTCTGCGACGTCGGATTCCGACTCAGTGTGGAAGTCCTCATCGACACTCTCCTCATCCTCGTCTGCTGAGCCGCGATCCGCTGCGCCGCCGACAACCTCATCATCCGAGCTCAGCTCCTGCGCGCGCAACGCCTGCTTCAGCAGCTTCTCGTCCTCGTCGATCTCGTTCTTGACGCGCAGGCCCTTGAGCTTGAAGAAAGACTCGAGTGCCTTCAGATCGTCCCGGTTAATGTTGCTGAATTGCTGCGACCCGGCGCCCTTCATCTGCACTGTGATGTCAAAAGTAGAGAGAGCCGACACAGCGCCGCTGACACGAGAGAAGGTCACAGACTGCGTCTGCTCGTAGGAAATATAGGTGGCTGGTTTTGGCACGAACATAAAGGCCTTCTCTAGCAGGTAGAGGAAGCCCTCGCTAGCCTTGATGGAACACTTGATCGCCTGCTGTTGACGGTGCCTGTTTGGACGTTAGTCAAAGTCGCCCCCGGAGATCGAAGTGGGCGAACTTACGTCTCAAAGTCCTTTGCAGGCGTGGACACCTTCTTGTTGGACAGACCCCGGAAGATCTTAGTCACTACCTGGTGCATGGGCTCCTCGTAATGTGCCTCCAGTTTGCCATCGTACGTCTCCTTGCGCATTTCCTCACTCATGTTCAAGTCGATGGTGCTCTCATCGTCCCTCTTGAACTGCATGACAACGAAAGGATACCGCGTTTGCCCTTGGCGCAGCGGAGGATCCAGACCGATAGTCAGCAGGAAGTGGACGTCATCCGGCTTAGGGAGGACCATGAACTTCTTAACAGCATCGTACTGAACCTTGTAGTCGTATGTCTTGCCTCGTAGTCGGAAGGACGTGAGGTACATGTCGATGTCGAAGCGGCCTCTGGGCGTAAGGTGGAGGACATCCTGGAAGGTGGCGACGGTATCGCCAGCCGTATCTCCGATGTCCGCTTTATCCAAGAGAGTCTGGTAGAACAGCTGGGCGGCCTGGACCTCCTCCTCGTCGGCGTCACTTCCAGCCTCCTCGCCTTCGGCCTCCTTCTTTGTAGTTGTTCCTGGAATGTAGAACCGCATCTCGACCATCTGGTCCATTCCTGCGGCTGCCTTGCGCCCCTTGGCAGCGTGGCCATTAGTCTTCTCCCCGTCATTGTTGGCGAGCTCGACAGCGATCTCGTTTCGGCCTGCCAAGTTGGTGTTGGCGATTTCGGAATAGGGGATCTCGAAGGCTGGTCGATTCTGGACGCTGAAGGTGAGCTCGCCCTTTGTGAACTCCGCCTTGCCCCAGTTCCAGCCCCGCAGTGAGTGGTCCTTGGTGTCGAGGGCATGACCATACCAGTTTTTGAAGACCCGGGTCAATCGCTCGTGGTCCTGCTTCGCGTATTAGGGATCTATTGCCATCGGAGAACGTCTGAGTGGGTGGCGAACCTCTTGCTGGAAACCGTCGAGCTGCATCACCTCGGAATTTCGCTGCAGAATCTTGACCTCGTGGCCCTTCGAAGCTTTGCTCCAGTGTGCGCCGGCGATGTTGCTCGCTTCGAGAGTGACTGCATCGCCGCCGCCAGCGGGTTTCCAACCGAGGCCGGCTTCAGAGAATCGGCATTTGCCGCTCTCCTTGGACAGGTCCAGGTAAATGTTATCGAAGCTCTCCCTGTGATCGACCATCTTGTCAGCTCGGCTCGCCATGCGTGTGACATGAGGTGCGACGGGAGATGGGTCTTGGATAGAGCAATCCACAGCGGGAGAACTTACATCGACATCTTGAAAGCCTAGGAATGGTTGATGAAGGAAGATGCTGGAGGTTGCTGCGAACTGCTGTCGCAATTGCAGGAGAGAAAAGTTGGAGGTGCAACGAAGTGCTTGCCTAAAAAGGTGCCGACCGGTGCAACATACGCGACGCGTTAATGGTTGCTACCCACCCTGCGAAGAGCCGCCCCCAAAGCTACAAGGGCCCGCCCACCGACCAACACACTCACAGGAAACAAGCTTCGGAAAAGTACCCACGTACCAACCTGGTGGGCTTTGGATTCACAACCAGATACTCCGATATTAAGCACCTGAATCTTCATTGATGTTCGATTTCATTCTTTGTGACTAGATGTGTCCGAATTTCAATCTTTGTGACTAGCTGATCGCATGGGCGAGTATGGTATTGACGCCTTCCACGCTGGTATCTCTGGCTGGCCCTCTTCATCTACCCCCACCCGTGCCTGCATGGCAGAAATAGGGCCAAGTATGAGATCTCGCAACTTCAAATGGCGTAGTATAGCCCCATATTGAGTATACGGATCAGGAGGTAACGGGTCCAGTACGAAGGTGAGCTGACGGGGTGCTTTATTTGTCGCATGCTCCCAAGCCTTGATTACATCGACTCCGATCCTCGATTTTGTCATATGCCATGAGCTTCGCCAAGTGAGCTCGCAGGTCCTGGACCGTACTGTTTCTGTTGCCTCGTACCTGAAGATAGCTGCGTATCCCTTCTCACAATTCCACATCTCCATGATTTGCAGTTTCGGTAATTTCGTGACCGCTGTAGCGGCATTTAGTAGAATCCTCCTGACTTTCCATTCGGTTGGTTGGAGATGCTCTTGGGAAGTGATAGCGAGTGATTGTAGATTTGGCAAAGCATCAGCCGGAAATCTGAAGCAATCCATCGCATCGCTCAGAAAGGAGACAGAAAGGTGCTTGAGGTTAGCAGCTCGCCCCGCGAGCCCCTCGAGCCCTCGAATTCTGGATGACCGAAACTCGTCCGTTCCATAAACTTCACCTACATCTTCCGCTTCAGGAGATTTTGAGCTTGTATCCTCAAACAATGATAGAGTTTCCAGCGTTGACGGTAAGCCGTGTCCAAGTACAGCACCTTTTCCAGGGACATCTTGGTCCGTGGGGCTGAAACTCATCTCGATAGGCCCGAAACTCATTTCGTACATCTTTTGAGATAGAGGGTGCGGCAAGCGCCACCGTTCGTATGTAATGTTGCGGCTATTAAAAGTTAGTAACCTGGTACACAACTAGAAGCGATGCATTCTGGAAGATCCAATCAGAGAAGATAAACAACTGCAGCAATGGGAGATTCGTACATACAGGCCAGTCAGGGTCTCCCGGAGCAGTTTGCTGAAGGTGTAAGGGCATAGTTCCCGGTAAAATTGTCGACGATGAATAAAAGAAGAGATCATTTTCACCTCGGGTAGCTTGTATCTTGATTGCGCTTCGTTGGGATGAATACCAAAGAAGTCGAACTCTAGGGGCCTTATAAGCCGCTCCGAAACACTTTCAGGATGGAGCGACGTTTCCGTTGAAACAGAGCTGTATTGGCCAGAAGAAAACCCATGGAACAGATCATGCAGTTGGCCATCTCCACTGAGATTGCCTTTTTCGTATCGCATGATGTAGTCCCTCTGTATGCTCATCGGGTCAAGATTTGGATAATCGTTTTGTAAGCCGGCATTGTCCTGAAAACAATGATCTGGGTCACTCGGGGAATAGGCGCTGAGCTCCAAAGTCAAGTCCTGGTTGGAATCCCGTTCTCCCCAATCCGAAAGAATATGTAGTAATGTCCAGACGGCCTGTGTGAAGATGACGTTGTTCCTATATCAGTTAGCAATAGTATACAGCAAGAAATGCTCCATCGTGAAACGCACCTCACCGCTTCTTTGGGTTCTTCTGGCAACTTGCATCTCCTGCAATCGTACGCCAGAAGCTCGATGCACAACCAAATATGCTGAATCTGCGGCATGCGAGACAGCGATGGAGAGGCACTGGCAGCAGTCTTTCGCCTTTGCCGTCCCCCGTTTCCATTCTTCCTATTATGTAATCGACGTTTGAGGAGCTTCCCGAAATCTCTTAGAGCTGAAGGATGTAGGACGAGTTTGTTGAAGTTCAATTTCTCGAAGAATTCCTGCCACTGCAGGCTCACGGCAGCGTAAGCTGCGCGACGTCTTTTGTCCTCTGGTGAATGACGGTTGTAATCTTCGGCCAGTTCCCGCAGAACTGCTTCTTGTACAATGCTAGGTAGCTTTTCCTAGTGCACCGATGCAGCCAAGGTGTTGGTTGGGTCACGTATTGCAATATGATCGTAGGGGTGGGTTATTGTGTTGATTCGTTTATAGAGCTAAGAGGAAGGAGGTTGTAACTGCTATTATAACTGCTATAGGCTATATAAGCTATAGCTATATAATTATAGGGTTACTATCTAGCTAATAGCTAATAATAGCTGCTAATATAAATAACTAATTATTCTTATATTAGTAATTTTTTATTAAGTAAGTATATATTTAAAAGGCTAATACTAATATATAAAAAGCTTACTAAAATATTACTCCTTATAAATACTTAATTTATAATATATTTATAGTTAATAATTATTAACTACTTATTAATAAGTATTATAATAAGTATATATATATAGTAAGTAACTTCCTTTTAATAGTATATCTTTAATAGTAAAAAGAGCTCCTTATTATATAGCTATAAAAGGTAAAAAATATATATTAATAAGTACTATATTATAACTCTCTTATATTATACTTTTACTATTAACCTAAGTAATATATATAATAATAACTTATTAAGAAAAAGTAGCTATTATTTACGCCTATTTTTAAGGGCTATCTTTTAAAGAAAAACCTTTATAAGCTACCTATTTTAGCTATAAATAAACTTATACCTAAATATAAGCTATAAAATCTATTATATTTAAAATAATTTACCCTATAAAACAAGCATAAAGATTAACTTTTATTTATTAATAGTAATTATTTTAAGAATAAAGGTTTAAATATTTAATTTAAGTATTAAAATATCTACTATTAGTATTTTAAATAATTTAAGTATTAAATATTTAATAATTTTATAAGGGCTTATATAATTTTTATTTATATAAATAATATCTATTATTTTAATACCCTTTTTTAAAATCTAATAATCTAAAATATACTATTAATTTATTAAATACTTTTTTATATTAAGTAAAGCTTAAAAAAAGGTTAAAAGAATATTAATTTTTATATAAATTTAAAAGTATTATTAAATAAAGTAATTTACTTAATATTTATTAAGGGTTACCTTATTATTAGAAAAGTTATAGAGATTTTATATAAATTTATATATCTAAGCCTTTATTAAAGGGTAATAAGTGGCTTTTTTAAAAATAATTTAATTTTAAATTAATAGCTTTAAGTATAATAATAACTTTCTTTAAGGCTTATAACTTATAAGCTTCCTAATAAAAAGTTATACCTTTTTAATAATTATATATAGTACTTACTTTAATATTATATATATAATATACTTTATTATATTATAGTACTAATATTAACTTTATTTAAAGTAAGTTATACCCTTTATTTATATTTATTTAAACTAGTTATTATATTTAGTTTAATATTAATAGAATTTTTTGTTATAAAAAATACTTTTAAAAAGTTAGGTAGTTAGGTAAAGAAAAGGGTAATAATAATATATTCGGCTTTAGGGGTTATTTGGTTACGTGATTAGTGGGTCTAGGGAGGCACCGGCTAAAAACTCCGGCGCTGTCCCGCCACTGCAAAAAAAAAAAAAAAAAAAAAAAAAAAAAAAAAAAAAAAAAAAAAAAAAAAAAAAAAAAGGGAAAAAAAAAAGCACCAAACCTTGATCGCTCGCTTGATTAGCAGCCAAAGTCGGCCCACCCACCTCTTTCGGTTTGCTAACCTAGTACTTAGAGAATTATGAAGGAAATGAAGTACCTTTTTAACACTTCTAGAGCTTGTAATACCTTCTAAGTACACCAGACCAAAACAGCAATCCAGTCAGCTTACACGGCAGATCCGGCTCATAGCTATGTTAGTTCTGCAGCCGGGCATCGGGCGTCCGGTGTTATTGGGTAAAAAGGTGCCAGAAACCAGGCCCCTTACTACGCCCAAGCGCATTTACTCTGACGGGCGCGGCAAGAGACCTGGCGCATAGTTGCGGTTGTATACCGAATTTTTAGAACGGCTTGGTTAGAGGGCGTGGCTAATGCGATGTACACAATCAACTTCACTAAACATGGGTGACGCATGGTGGATCAAGGATGGGTTGCAAACTACTACCACGTCACCCGGTTGGGATACGCCGACAGCTCAGCCAGCGAAGACTACCTCAGTAGCCTCGATCACACTCCATTCAATTGCATTATCATTTCTACTCTATCCCAGCTACCGGCCTGCGTCCTGTCCCATACGCCATCTCACACGAACCAGCTAGGTCAAACATCCCTTAGCTGGAAGGCAATATGGGCAGGCTCCGCTGAACTGCACCAAGTTTCGACAAGCTCCAAGCTGTACTCAACCGTACTCTCCACACTCAGCCCTGACTACATCGCCTTCCCATCCTTCACCTTGAAGCTCCTCGCCCTCAGCTCCTTCTGCTTCTCAGCCCACTGCATCCGGGCCTCAATCACAGCCTCACCAACGTCACGATTAAGGTCGGATGACAGCCCGGGACCCACAAGTGGCTCGTGGTCCCTGCTCCCGCCGGCCGTGAGGGACTCGGTGGAGGCCGACTTCCTCAACTGGACGCCCGCGGCGGAGCTCCGCTTCTCGATCTTCTTCTTGAGGAGAGCCTTGGCCGGTGACGCGAAGAAGCCCATGCTCAGCGCGACGCCGATCACCGGGTAGAAGTAGACCCGAGCCCAGACTTTGATGCTGTCCGAGAAGCCCAGCACCAGGAAAGGGGTCGTCACGAAGGAGAAGGCGCTCTGCGTTATTAGGTACGAGAAGAAGTCATAATACGGCTTGAGGGATGTGGGTTGTTGGGTAACCGGGTCGATGAAGAAGGGCCGGAAGTACCGTCGGAAATCTGTTGTAACTTGTTAATACGCGGTATCCAACGGCTTTCATTAACCCCCCCCCCCCCCGAGGTAGTTGGCACTTACTCTTTGCCACGGTCTGTATGAAGCTAGCCAACACGAAAGTGAGGTAATATCCAGGGTAGAAACCGTGCCAGATCGCGCTCGTCGTAAAAGTTGCCAAGCTAGCCCTGAACCCGGGCTTCTTACCCCTCGGCGTGACCCTCAGGTAGATGTAGTGCCGAAGCCACAGATTCGTCTTGATGTTCCAATTCTCCAGGTACGCCCTCGTGTTCTGCGCGCTCTCCACGCCCCAAGGGTAGATGTTGCTCAGCCTGTTCCAGCTGACCTTGCCGGTGACGGGGTCGAAGCCGTTGTACCCGAGGCCCGCTAGGATGCAGGCGCCCTCGGTCATGGACCACACTCCGTAATACTTCATGCGCGCTGTGAAGTTGGTCATGTGCAGCAACCACAGGCGTCGGGGCAGGCTGTAGCTCATGTAGTCGTCGTCCAGAAGGAGGTCCGTGTTGTACCAGCCCGAGAAGTTGAGGAAGCACAGGACCCATACAAGACCAGTCGCCAGCTTCCACATCGAGGGAGTAGCGCTACGCGGGATGCGGCGCTTTTTGCGCGTCGGTGGCTTCTTGGCTGGATCCGCGGTCGCCGGCACGTCGAACATGGTCAGGTCGAGCCACCGCCTGTACTCGGCGAAGTCCATGGCCGGGCCGCACAGCAGCGACGGGAAGAAGAAGACGTATCCGGCGTAGTCCAGCAGGCTGGGGAGCTCCTTCAGCACCCTGTCCTTCTGGAAGTCCGACATCTGGTCCTCCGGGAGCGTGCCGTCGGCCACGTTCCAGCAGAATGCGCTCAGCTTCATGACAAGTACCATCTGGGCGCCCGTGATGTCCACGCTCGAGGGGTCGTTCGCAAACTGCCGGTCCAGCTGATTGACGCTCATGTGGACCATAAGGTAGACGAAGCCGATCCAGGGCATGTAGGGACTCCCGCGGAGATAGTAGGCAATGCCATATGCGCCACCCGCAGCGATGAGAATCGTGCGCAGGCCAGCCCACAGGTCGAAGAGTCCAACCAAGTAGAAGATACCGACGCTTCAAAGAGGACATAGGTTAGCGAACACATTCGCGCTCATCTTGTCCTTTCGCTCGCTCGGCCAAGCTCTGAACTTACGCTGCGCTGAATAGGTTCTTATATGCCGGAGTCGCATCAGGGACTCGCTTCAACAGCCCGGCGAGCGGATATGAGAGCAAGATCGAGAAAATGAGCTTGACTACGGTAGGGTGTGGGCATTAGCACTGTACAAAGCACTCGGCGCGTCGAGATTCAGGGGCATCAAGCTCACGTTCATCGGGCCCGGCGCCAACAAGGCCCGCCAGGTAGACAAAGGCTGTGGAGTCACCGCAGTCAGCACATGAATAGCGGAAATACCACCATTCTGGTCCAGAAGCTTACGAGCATGTATGTAGGGCAACATCCTGGATGCAGGGGAAGGATGTCGCTGTAGGTAGGGAGGAGAGCTTCGGATCAAGGCAAGGCGGCTCGTCAGTCCATGCCTCTCACAGACATGTACTGTTGCTGCTCTATACTATGAAAATGAGAGACCAAAAGAAAGTGGTTCAACTCAAAACAAGCGACTTTGGCAGGACTCGTGTCCTGCGTGGAGGGTTCTCGGTAAAAACTTAGTTCTATTTGTTGGGAAGTTCGCTGTGGCCTCACGACTCGGCAGCTTTTTGAGGTCAGGCTTGGTTCACTCCTTGCCTGGTGTGATGTCATGCGCCAGTGTCTTATGCGCTTCTGTTTCCGGGAGGCGGTGGGCCTGGCCGCCAATACACTGTTCGGTCTCAAGCACGCCGCCTGTCTAGGGTGGTTGCAATCATAAATCAGCTGGACAGTTAAGCATTACTGAACAGACTGAACACATGTATGTTGTGATGATTTGGATCACTTGCCCTGTCTGTTGAACCTCGGCTTTGGAGCCCTATAAGCACATTCTTGGCGATTCATTCACTTTACCCACTTGACATTTGGCTAACTTGAATCTATCAGTTCACATCTATAAAAGAACAAAAAGCTCTGCTGAACCAGCTGGATTATCATAAATGTCGTGAATTAATTGTAATATAAGCTTCGTTTGGAGCATGCATATTGTGCATGGTATCCTGTGTCTAGAGATGCCAGCCTTTGGCGCCCTCTCATCATTTGCTTCTGGGCACATCGGTCCTCTGCCATTAGCAAGGACGCACCAAACGCCATCCCGCAAAGTGCACCTCTTCCAATGTGTGGCATCCATCATTAAAGCTGTAATAGTCATACATACGTGTGACGGCTCAGAGGACACAGTCCTTCAGCCCAATTCTATCCCAGGAAGAAGCCCAGAGTGCAAGAATGGGAAAGGTAAAGTGATTTACAAGAAACCAAGAGACGGTGTCCCAATGTTAGCCTGTCCTGTTCCGACATTGTAGGTGCTTCATGACAACATGGTTGAGCATGGCCAGCTTGACACCCTTATCAGGTGCAAGTGGGCCGCTAAACCCTATTGGCGCCATCAAACATCATTCTCGCTCCCTGCTCTCCTATGACATTGAAGCATCCTTATTGCTCTGCGAACTGGCGCTCATTACGGGCTGTTGCGTTGGGAGCGAGTTCTTGGACTGCTCAGTTGACCTGATCTTTGCCCACGCGTAGACAATGCCACTGACGAAACCCAGGATGATGGCCGTAACACTGCCGAATGTAACCGGAGCGGCGAAGAAAATGAGGCCGGAAACAGCAATAGGCAGCTTGTTAAGGGCGCCGACCATGGAGTACGTGGTTGAAGAGGTAACACGGATGCACCAGGCCGAGCAGTAGGAGATGAAGATAGCCGCCAGACCGGAGTAGATCATGCCGATGATCAGCGCGTTGCGGGACTCCTCCGGGAAGTTGAGAAGGAGGTTCTCAGAGCTCCAGTCCTCAAAGATGAGGGAAGCAACGATGAGCGTGGGGATGGTAAGCAAGTTGTTGTAAAACATCGCTGTGAAAAGTCAGCCCTCGCTCCCATCACAATCATAGCAGGGGTCCACATACAGTCCCAGTCCTTGAAGTTCATCTTCTTGATGACCTTTCGCATGGTCAAGACGTATGAAGCGGTGCAAAAGACATTCATCCCCATCCATGCGTAACCCGCATTAAGGGTCGACACGCTCACAGAAGCGTCGTGTTGACCCGAAAGGGCAGCCTGGATATCCGCCCACGCGGCGATGATGGAGCTGAGAACCATCAACCCGAAGGAGAGGAGAGCTATCGGCGTCACCTCTCCGCCGAACCAGAGGACTTCTCCATAGGCAATGACGATGATGGTCAGGTTCTTGAAGATCGTGTAAACGGGTACGGACAGGAACTGGAGGGACTTCGTGCTCGTGTAGATCATGCCCACGAGGAGCAGAGAGATCGGGTACCCTGGGATGCTGTCAGTCTGGCGTTCTCCAGTTCAGTCGTGCGTGTTTGACGCACATTTCTTGGCCTTGTCCGTGTCGAAGGGGGCCAAACTCGTGATCAGGCCTCCTTTCTTGCAGATCAAGATGGCAGCAATACAAACGATGGACTACTCCAATGGTCAGTATAATGTTCCGCTGATCTGTGTCCACGCGGATGGATCCATACCTGGACAGCCAGATAGAAAAGGTTCAAGTTCCAATTCTTGCCAGAGACGCAGTACTTGTTGACCACGGTCATTGAGATGGACGACAAGCAGTACGCGAGGATGGAGACGCCGGGGTTGTTCTGGACTTTAGAAAGCTTGTCAGTCAGCCCCGGAGGACTGACCCTGTGCGACGCCCTTCGCTCGAGAAAGCTGTCCTTCTCTTCGCGGAAGGAGTCGCCCCTCTCGGGCATGCGCAACACGAAGTCATCGCTTTTCTTGTCTGAGGACATCTTGGCTTCTGCTTCTTATCTGTCCAGACCAATGCGCACTGATTGCACGAAACACGGTGGTCGAGAGACTGCGAGTGTCGAGATCAGGGGCTGTATATCGTCGAACAGTGAGCCCGGGGGCTTTTGCTCGGATGGAGAGGACGGAGGGAGAGGGTGGACGGCACTGAGTGTAGCCAGTGATTCGAGCGTCGGTCCAGTGTTGCGGCAAGAACTGGTCACAAAGGCTCTCGGGAGGCTGAGGAAGTCTGAATTTGCTCTTCGCTTTGAAGGTGAGGAAGGGAGACGCGTCAGAATTGGAGGCGGCGCAAAAAGGGAGCGGGTTGATTGCGATACCTGTTAACAAATTATTCCGCCTTCCAGACCACCCGCATGCACGCCCCTTTCTCTACCCAGGGTGCCAGGCACTGCAGCCAGATGGAGGAGAGTCTAGGTACGGAAGGGGGGGGGGGGCCTGGCTAACACCGCAAGATTAGTGGCTGCTGGCAAGGTTCCCAGGTTCAAGCCTCGGCCACGCATCTCTGGGCGGTGCATTGTAAATTTAGAACACTTAGTTGCCCCAGAAAAATGAACACGAGCCACGCCCTTATAGTCTGCCGCATGCACGTAGTAAGCGACACCCTGGCCGAGAGATGAACTGTAGATGAGTTTTTTCACTTCGCCATAGAGAAATCATCAGCAACATATCCTAATGTGGCGATGACGATGATGGCAAACGGGTATAGCACGAACTGTGGACCAGACCATGAAGAGTATGTGGTACTGTAGGCAGGCAGACTGCGATACCCAATATTGATACTCTCTTAAACTCATCTTGAATGCCGTGTCGCACGCAATGAAACAAGTACGGAACGCGTCAATACAGAATATGCATGCGTGCATGCTACATCAATGGAGTATTGATGGGGGAATCGTGCGTGGCAATATACATCTGCTATCTCGAGGCCAATCTGTACCCATCTCCCTCCCTTCTGCAATCTTCTTCCCTTTCCCTACGCAGCAGCCATTATAGTATCCCCCTGATCTGTCAAATCGGCGGGGTCTTCGCCCCTCTCCTCGCTCGTCTCCTCCTTGATGACCTTCTTCTCCCCTGCCTCCGGCGATCCCTCCTCCCCTGGCGGCACAGGGAAGTTCAGGTGCTTCCAGTCCTCAATCTCCTCCGTCACTGACCTTAGCCTGTCCCGGATGCTCTCGATGGCGTAGCTCCCAAGCAGCAGTCGCAGAGGAGGGTATGAGCAGTGTCCCAGCTGCCAGACCAGCTCGGCGCACTTGACAGCGCTCGTGGGCTGCCGGTCGCCCAGCCACGTCACCATCCTCTTCGCATGTAAGGCTGGAGACGAGTCTTGGCTGTATGGCTCGCTGGCCGGCTTAATGAGGAAGTGGCCCCACGTCGGCAGCGGATTGGTCTGCGAGTCTGGCTCGTCCCTACGGACGAGGCCCGGCTCTACCAGTGTGGCCTTGAGGTTGAACGCGTCGATCTCGTACAGCATCGCCTCGATGAGGCCTTCCACGGCGTACTTGGTCGCGCAGTACGGGCCCAGCCCTGGGACCCCCAGCGCGCCCGAGGTGGAGCTGAAGATGAGGTAGCGTCCGGTCTGCTGCTGCCGGAAATACGGGAGGATGGCCTGGAGGATGTGTAGTGTGCCCATGAAGTTAGTCTCGAACTGGTTGCGGATCTCGTGCTCGTCCTGGTCCTCGCACGCGCCAATGACGCCGTAGCCGGAGCAGTTGGCCACGATGTCGACGCGGCCGAAGTGCTCCAGCGCCCGCTCGTAGACGCGGGTCACCGAGTCCCGCGCCCGTACATCGCATTGCAGGTTGAGGCAATGGTCCTGCAGGCCGGCATCACTGGGCTGTGGTGACTCGAAATTCCGCCCTACGCTGGCGACGAGGTCTCCATGCGAGAGTGCGCTCCTCACGAGAGATCGCCCCATGTGGCCGGTGCCACCGAAGACCTTGCAAGACGCGTTAGACGAGGGGAGCGATACATGAGTGCTTTCTGAGGGGAATACTTACGACCCATACTTGCTGCTTCGTAGGGCTGCCAGGTTGTGGCGGATCACAGCTTGCAGGCAACTGTAGTTTCCTCGCCTGCTCAGAACTCAGATCCACAGAGCTCGCCGACGCCATGCTGGATGAGATTGAATCTACTCCTGAGGGTGAGGATAACCAGGCTCTTAGGTCTGATTACGGTGAAAGTTTGGCAATAGCAGACGCAGGGACGAAGACATATCCTAATGTCCACCGCCAGCGCAGAGTCGCGGTCGGATTTATCGACTGGCCAATTGCCGTGCAACGGCTGGGAAGCTGCTTCCCAGCTCGTTTATACCGGATTGGCTGTCTAGCTCGGCATAGCAACGCTCGGCAGATCACCGTTGGGATGAGCGACGTTGAAACAGCCGTTAGCCCAACTCTTGCCCAGGCTGAGGGTTTCACGCAGTGATACGCAGGAAGGAGTTCGTCATGCCGGGTTTGACGGCTCCTCGTGTCATCCTATCTTGGTGGCAAGTGGTGGCATTGACGATTAAACGGCCGGAGATTGGCGGCGAGCCGGCTGCCCGCGCTCTGGAACCACAGTGACGGGTCGGCACTTGCAGAGGAAAATTGGAGGCCTGTCCCCGCACCGTCTGGGGGTGAAGAGTGGGTGGATGTTTCGATATCTCCCGTAGGATATTTTGTGTCACGAAGTGCCCAGATACCTACGAAGCTGGCTGATGGATTGGCTGTGTTGGTGGAAGGAAAGCCCTGATGCGTGGGTAGCAAATAATCTACATTTGCTGCACTTCACGGAGAAGTCCCAGCAGTCGTAGACACCGTCTGACTGCCCTGTAGAATTGAGACAAATCCCGTACTGCGCGGTAAAAGAGGCAGATAAAATGTACTGTAGGCTGGAGGCTAGCTTCTCGACCTGATCGACCGGAGATAAGCACCCAAACCCACCCCCGCCGACGTCACATTTCTGAGCGAGCACGCCAGACCACCACATTTTCCATTGCAACCAATGAGAGGTTCTTAGTTGGGCATGCTCACATTGGCGAAGCCGACGACACCAGCAAAAGTCTCTCACAACTGCTCAGCCAAACTCAATATTGTCTCATTCTGTCCTGCACGTCACAGCGTTGTATCTGATACCCTTGCCTAGGAGACTTGTGAATCTCAACCGCAAGCCTAGCGATCCGATCACATCCAACGCCCCGACTCAAAAACCTCGCAAAGAGTTACACTTTCTCACACAAGATGAAGGCATATTTCTACGACAACCAGCCGGTAAGGCACACCTCACCCACCACAGCCACCTCGACCGCACCATCACCCCCCATAGGCGCAGGAAGTGCGCAAACACAAAGCTGACGGCCTCCCTCCCTCTCCCAATCTAGGGCGACCAGCGCCAGCCCCACGACTCAGGCAAGGCAGTGACGACGGACGCGCTGGCCCGCGTGGGCGTGCTGTACAAGCACGCGCCCTCGCTCTCGGACGTGGACGCGCTCGCCAGCGAGCGGGGGTACAAGAACCGCGACGAGGTCAAGGTGTCCCCCCAGACCATGGGCGACGCCTACGAGGACAAGGTGCGGTCCTTCTTCCACGAGCACCTGCACGAGGACGAGGAGATCCGCTACATCCGCGGCGGGAGGGGCTACTTTGACGTGCGCAACGAGGGCGACGAGTGGGTGCGCATCGAGCTCGAGAAGGACGATCTCATCATCCTGCCGCCGGGGATATACCACCGATTCACCACGGACGAGACTAACGTGAGTTGAGACCCCCTCCTCTTTGTGCCCCTGGGATGCGTCGGTAGTGGGCGCTGGGAGGGTAAATGCTGACTGGGTGATGCGTTTAATGCAGTATGTCCATGCCATGCGCCTCTTCAAGGAGGAACCCAAATGGACGCCGCTAAATAGGAGCAATGAACTGGACGAGAACCCGCACAGGAAGGGTTACGTGAGCCAGTATTTGAGCTGAGTGGTCGTTCAAGTCGAGGTTTGTAGCGCAGTCGCCGGGTGGCATCGAATTGGAAATCTAGATTGTCCATCAAAACATCATTGCATATACCATCACGGACGAATTGCTTGTTGGATCAAAGACTACACTGGTGATGGACTGGCTTATTCATGTAAGTCTATTAAGGCTGGCAAAAGTCTCAGCCGACAGACAATCAAGCGAAGAAGACATCCAAGATAGCTTCCTCCCACTCCTTGAGACCTGCAACCGGGCCTCCGATGTTTGTATCAAGTGTTGACGCCGTGTAAATCCATGTTTTTTATATTTGCTTAAGACTTCATGTCCAGCACAAAAGCATCCCTGACCCGCATTCCATAACGCCGTAACAATGTGTGTCGAAACTACGACCTCGCATGCACAATAATGACCCAGAAAACAAACCCGCTACCGTACTTCGGGAGCCACCTCAGCGCCAGCGACCGCGATCTCATGGTTGATGGCGTTCGCCGTGTCGTCGTTCCTCCTGCCCTCGAACAGCCGCCTCCACCACATCGGGGGGTCGAGGGGCCTGGAGCCGTTGTGCAGCGGCGGGTAGACGTCACTGAAGAAGTACCAGATGTGGCCGATGACGACGCCCATTATCTCGTCCTTGGGAATGGTGCCGTGCAGGACGAGGCTGAAGCCCATGAGCACCCACGGCAGGTAGGGTGCGGTAAATACCAGCAGGCCCAGGAAGCTGAGGCGGGTGTCCGGGTTGCGCCGCGACCAGATGTAGACGAAGGTCGATGAGAGCGGGTGGCCCAGGAAGGGCATCGACACGAGTGGCGACAGGCAGATCAGGCTGGCCATGGCGTAGAGGAGCAGCCACGAGAAGTGCGCGGGCGACCGGCCGGATGTCTCCTCGAGGAGGCGCGAGTAGCGCTGGAGAAAATAGACGTGGAAGAGGAGGTCGAGGGACAGGGGGCCAAAATAGAGGAACGTCGTCAGAAGTCGCCAGTACTGTGATCGATGAGGGTTAGCGGCGTTGGTTCTCTCGGATGGGCACACGGGCGCGTGGCCCGCGGGAGGGCAGCTTACCTGGCCATTGTGAAATACAGAGCGGTAGCTGTAGAAGAGCTGGAAGGCGTTTACGACCTGGCACTGCACCAGGGCGCTGGTGACGACGGTTGCGGTGGTCCACCACCTGGTGCAAACGGGCATCTCCCAGAACCACTGTTCCAGCGGGAAGCGGTCGCCTTCTCCCATCATTCCGTCCATGTTGTGCGACTTGTTCCTCGTTCCCGGGGTAATTCTAATGACGGATGGATGCGTTGGTAGGATGTGCGTGGTTGATAGATGGTGGGGGTGTTTGGCGCAACGGCGGGTCGATTTCGCAACGCAACCGGACAGATCGGAGGGAGGGAGGGAGGAAAGGGAGTGGACCGTCAGAGTTCACGGCACCGATCCCGGGCTCAACGGCTGGATGGGGATGTGGATGGTATGAAACCAAGGATCTGGAGAGAGGAACCTCTTAAATGTGTGGAATGTTGTGAAATAACTGGGGAATTGTACGCATGAGACGTCGAGGTGTCCTTTCAGACGGGCACTCAATAATTACCGGGGTTGTCTGTTAGTGAATGTTGGGGCGGCAGAGGATGACATGATGCGGGACACCCACCACGGAATGACGAAGGCTGATGTGGCCCCTTTTTTCCTCTGGTAGCCGATAAGAGGTGGTCAGGGTGTCTTCCAGAAGCAAACGGCTCAGCACCAGAACCTGCCCAAACCTCTGCCCGTTTGCCCAGGGACGGGAACAACCGCCCCAAAATGGTCCACGAACTGACTATGAAACGGCTGTGGGTATTCAAGGCCTAGGTATTTGCAGTAGTCTACATTTAGATATGGTGCACAGGATGACTACATCATGGCATGAAACCAATAATACCGTGCAGTCCAGGAAATCGAAGGGCTTCATGAATCCGGCTGTTCCCAAACGGAGGCATCAGCATGTATGAAGATGAAGGCGCCACAGTGCACGGGCCATTAAACCCCAGCCACCGTTTTAGTCAGTGACCCCGTCCCGTACCTGGATTTGCTGCACTCAATTAAGGGTCTGGCGCGAAAGCCCACTCCCAGACGCGTCCAGCTGCGGACTATGCGCGTAGAGAGCTTCTTCCCTACCTGCCCACCTGCCCACCCTTTTCTCCCCCCTTCAAAAGCACCTGCGCAGCGTCCAGCCACCCGGTCCCCTTCCCTTCTTGGTCCTTCTATGCCAATTGAACAGTAGCCAGCCTCCAAATCTCGCAATCCATTGTCGCGCGCATAATTACAGACACGTTTTATTTGACTCTGAACACTCGAATCTCGCGCCTAGTTCTTCTTTTGCACCGCTTCGTGCTCAGCAAGCCCGCCCTTTGCGCCCAGCCTAAGCGCACCGCTCCGCGCAGCCCCTCCCCTCGTGCGCTTGCCTGGCTGGCCGACCTTGCGCTGCAGTCCACCGAGCTGGACTCTGCCTCGAATTAGTATCTTGACCGGTCACAATGCCTCCCAGGAGGAGACGGAGCGATGTTCAGCGTGAGTTGGAAGGCTTTTCTTGAGGCTCCGCGCCATTGGATGATGCCCACTGACTGATTATGTGCGCGAACAGCTGGCGACCCAGTGCCCCAAGGCAGGAAATACAGATACCGACCAGGAACCAGGGCGCTGAGGGAAATCCGGCAATATCAACGAACTACTGACCTGCTGCTGCTGAAGCTCCCTTTTGCCCGGCTGGTAAGCCCCCGTCTCCCACCCCGGGGATCTCGACCCCGGCGGCGCAAGGAATCAGCCGGACACTGACACCAGGAATCCAGGTCCGCGAGGTCGCAATCAACTTCAGACCGATTGGCGAGGAGTTCAGGTGGCAGTCGCAAGCGATCCAGGCTCTGCAGGAGGCCGCCGAGGCCTTCGTCGTCCACCTCTTCGAGGACGTCAACCTTTGCGCCATCCACGCCAAGAGGGTCACCATCATGCAGAAGGACATGCAGCTGGCGAGGCGGATACGTGGGGCCTGGGGAGGCGCCGCGGTATGATGATACCCCCCGGCACAGAAAAGATGTCGAACAACAACAAAGAATGAAAGGCGTTCTCTGTTTACTGGTGGCGGCGTTCCAGGAGTGAGGATAATGACTTTGTTTCGGAAAATTGTGCTACAAATGCTCCGTTGTTGCGCGCGACATTGGAGGCCTTCATACCAGGGATATCCATTGCTCTACCTTTTTGAGTCAGCCTTTCTTGACCAACATATCATGCATGGAGGCGGGCCGGCATGTTTACTTCAGCAGGGCTCTTTTGGTAGCAAGGTGACAGAGCCACGCTCGAGAGCTTTAGGGGAGGCCACAAGAAAACTCGCTAGGTGAGGTCATGTATCACTTGACTTCTTCTAATCTTAGATGTATATATAACAGGATTGAATGGAGAAGCGCAAAATCAACAGTGACCAGTGTGTTTATCAACTGTTGTTTATCACGATTTGAGTGGCTGTTTATGTCCAGGTAAACATTGGTTGGCATGCTGCAACAATAAGGCTATGTTTCACTTGTTGACAAATATTGGGTGGGGGAATTCAAATGTAGTGCTGAACAACTGCAGAGCCAACATGGCTACCAATCAAAGCGATGTTCGTCATCCAAGGCTTTACCTTTAAGCAGTATTGGTGATAAGGAAATAGCATCACATTCGAGGCAGTGTAAAATCTTGTCCCATATTGTGTTCTATAAACACTGTGACTGAATGCTTGGACGTGTAGGCTCGCTACCGTGATTGTTGGAGAAGAGCTTGTTTTGGTCACAGTATCAAGTTGTGTTTCACACGGCGTGCACAAATATCTCTTGCGAGGATTGTGCATCTAATGCAATATATAGCCCGCCGGGACACATATCCTTGAATGGCGACACTGGAACCTGGTGAGGCTCCGTTTGTCGTCGATACCGTGTATCGCACGGATGAGTACCACCTCGCCAAAGCATATGCAAACCGATGGCTATGAAGCTGCGATGGAAAAATGGAACGTGAGTGGAGTTGTCGTCTTCAATAGCCAGCCCTCAAGTAATATCCGAGACACTGACCCCGGGCATAGACCCCGGCATAGCGCCTGACCCGGCGAACACATCCTCCGCCCTAGGCCGCCTGCGATACCGCAAGGAGTCTCGCCTTGAGGATTCAGAGCCCCACTCGGCCCTCGCATCCTCCTCAGCCTCGACCTGACTCCTCGCCTGGTTCCTCATCTCGCGGCTGATCTCAGCGCCTTTCGCCTTGCTGATGGACCTCTCCGCCTCGGCAATGACATCGTCGCCGCCGCGCGTGTTCCTCTTCCGCGGCCACATGCTCGGCAGGGCGATCTCCTGGAAGCGCGGCTCAACCGCCCTCTCGTCGAACCACTTGTGAAGGCGCGACTCGACCAGCTGGGCGATCTTGGGGACATCCTGCAGGCGGGAGCGACTGCCTAGCAGGCTGCGGATGGAGAAGTCGAGGCGGTAGTCGTCCAGGAAGCTGAAGGTCATCATGGTAGGGGTCGACTGGGACGGGTTGCTGGGAATGAAGGAGATGGATAGTGTCCCGCTGAAGCGCACGACCGACACCGAAAGGGCAACGGGGAGCACGGCGGAGAGTTTCTTAGGGTAGTTGAGGAGCATCTTGGTCTCCAGAGCCAGCGTGATTGCGTCGCTCAGGTCGACGTCCATGCGTGCCTGCAGCCGACAGCCCTCGCGCGTGGCCATGTTGGCATCGAAGGGCCTCCCCGGCGGGAAGGCAAGCCCATCTTCGTCCACGGGTATGATGCGGCAGTTGCTGAAGATGGGGAACTCCTCGCCCAGGTTGAGCTCCGTCACCCGGATCTCATCAAGGAAGTCGGGCCGTGAGGGACTATTGAGGGCCTTCGTCAGGGAGCCGAGGATAGCATCGTCGTGCTGAGCATCGCTGCGGAATTGGGCGATGGTCTGGGCCACGAGCACATTGAACCAGTCGAGGGACTCGGGCTGGTGACTGTCGACCTTGTAATATGTTTTGTTGAGGATGGACCCGATGGTCAGCGTCGGAGGGCCGGAACGTAGAATGCTGGATTTTTTCTTGTTGAGAGTGTTGGGCTGCTGCTCGCGCTGTCTACTGCTCGGCCGCCCGGCGGTCCTCAGGCTGAGGAGAGATTTCTTGTGCGCCAAGGTCCTCGATCGTCTTTCGGTGGCTCGTATTGAGGCGGTCACCTCGGCTGAAGGGGGGTCACCGAATATGAAGAACTTTATGAAGGCTGCGATCAAGAGGACGACTGAGATCTGGCCCAGGATGAAGCCCTGTGTGAACGAAAAGCTATGTGCTTCGGAGTCAGCTCCTGTGTCAAGTTGTACTTGCCACTGCATGCTTCGGGCCGGTGACATACGTAGGCTCAGGGCGAGTCGGGCAAACGTCTGATGCCATCTTTGCGCTCGATGGGGTCGCAGATATGGGAGGGTCCGGATTTGTTAGGTTCTGTCATGTCATGACTCCGCCATGGTGGTTGTCTTGCGCCTTGTGCCACGGCCGACGGGTTTGATGCGGACGATGAAGTCAGAAAAGTGGGAGATGCCGAGCAGAGCTTCCGCTGTTGATCTGAGACCCACTGGTAGCAGGGGTAGAATGTGGGGAGCCGGGGTGCCAGCCGGGAATGCCTGTAGCTGGGTGACCTCCATAGCCGGAGCCGCATCTGCCTGCACTCTAAACTCACTTCACTTCATCGCACCTGCAGCTCTCACCCGCATAAGATACCCCAGCCTGGTTGCTCTCATCTTCTCCCAGCGACAGTATTCATCACTCACATATATCTCACTCATGAGCGAATAAGTGCCATTGAAGGACCCACCAAAGCAAGGCACTCCACCGTTGACATCCGGCCACTTGTCCAATTGATGAGGTGACGACACCCCTGACCAAGGGCAACCACAGCCAGGGTCCTACGTACACTTTTGGACTCTCCTCTCGCATAGGCCTGTCCCAAAGTGCCTCGTGCCCTGGTGCCCGATATAATCTGAATCAGCACTCTTCCGCCGGCCAAGATGGATGTCGTTCAGGCGGTGGCTGGGTCCGTCTCCAAGATGGTCTCGGCCGGAGACAGCGCTACCGGTGCCGCATCTTCCAAGATGAAGATCCTCTTATTGGATCGAGACACAGTACCAATCGTCTCAACAGCAATCACTCAGTCCTCCCTGCTCAACCACGAGGTCTACCTTATTGACCGGCTCGAGAACGCCAGCAGGGAGAAGATGCGCCATCTGAGATGTCTCTGTTTTGTCAGGCCCTCTTCTGACTCCATACAGTTCCTCATAGATGAGCTGCGCGACCCCAGGTATGGAGAGTACCACCTCTACTTCAGCAACGTCATCAAGAAGTCCGCGCTGGAGCGGCTGGCCGAGGCAGACGACCATGAAGTGGTCAAGCTGGTCCAGGAACACTTCGCCGACTTTGTGGTCATCAATGCAGACCTCTTCTCGCTTGATATTCATGTTCCCCAACACCGGATATGGAGCACAACTCCCGATATGTGGAACACGGACGCTCTGTCGCGAGCGACAGAGGGTGTAATAGCAGCACTGCTGATGCTGAAGAAGAAACCACTCATCAGATACGAAAAGAACAGCTTCCTCGCCAAGAAGCTGGCGACTGAGGTGCGGTACCACATCAACCAGGAGGACCAATTATTCGATTTTCGGAAGGTGGACACCCCACCTATTCTTTTAATATTGGACAGGAGAGACGACCCTGTGACACCCCTTTTGACGCAGTGGACGTACCAGGCTATGGTGCACCATCTCTTGGGGATTGATAACGGCAAGGTCGATTTGAGCGACGTCCCTGAGATTCGGCCCGAGCTGAAGGAAATTGTGCTTTCTCCGGACCAAGACCCTTTCTTCAAGACGAACATGTTTCTCAACTTCGGCGATCTTGGTGGTAACATCAAAGACTACGTCGAGCAGTATCAGTCAAAGACCAAGAACAATACAAATATCGAGTCCATCTCAGACATGAAACGATTCATCGAAGAGTACCCGGAATTCAGGAAGCTCTCAGGCAACGTCAGTAAACACGTCACCTTGGTCTCGGAGCTCAGCCGGAGAGTCGGTGCCGAGAACCTTTTGGAGGTCAGCGAAGTCGAACAGAGTCTGGCGTGCAATGATAATCATGCGGCAGACTTGAAGGTGAGAAGCCCTGCGACATGAGTGTTCTCTTGTGACTTACAGGAGCTGACCGTATCTTAGAACGTTCAAAGGCTGATCCAGTCACCTGCGGTGACGGTTGATAACAAGGTTGGCCTGGTGGCCCTGTACGCGCTGCGGTACGAGAAACATTCGTCTAATTCAGTGCCTATGCTCATCGATCTTCTATCCACCGTTGGTGGCGTCCCAACCAGGAGAGCGGATCTTGTGGCCAAACTGCTAGCTTACCACTCTTCCTTGCAACAATCGCAAGCTGCGGGGGGTCTCACAGATCTCTTCGACTCTGCTGGTATCTTCTCAGGTGCTGGAAGCAGGTTCAAAGGATTGAAAGGCGTGGAGAATGTCTACACCCAGCACTCGCCGCTGCTCGAGACGACGCTACAAAGCCTGATCAAAGGCAAGCTACCAGAGCGTCAATACCCGTTCGTCGAAGGCGGAGGCACGACGCGGGACAAACCGCAGGACGTTGTTGTTTTCATTGTCGGAGGCGCAACGTACGAAGAGGCACGGACCGTTGCGACTATCAACGCATCGACTCCAGGGGTCCGGGTGGTGCTCGGCGGCACTACTATTCACAATGCGACTACATTTCTAGAGGAGGTGGAGGATGTTGTGTCGTCATGGCCAGAACCACCACCAACTACGACGGCTGGGAGATTACGAAAGGAGCTTGGAAGGAGGTAGAATCATGGACAGCATTGGTGTTGTTGCACGAGGGCAGCGCCGACGGCGACGGCGCATTATACGAGGCGGGCAAAATGATAGAAGGAGGCCTACATTCCCAAAACCACGTCGACACGCTGGAGACTGTATAGCGATGCTACACTGGTGACGAGGAGGATATGCGGTCAAGTGATCCCTTGGATGAGTACCTATGAGCAATCTTGGTTGTGACTTTCCACAGTCAGGTCCAATCGCATGCGATGCATGGCTCACCCTACCTTGTGTAATCGCGGTAGCAATGGACGAAGCAGGAGGGACACCAAGGGTAAACGAATATCCAGCCCAGGTCCGTTTTCATCCCATCTCGTACCTACCTTATAAGCAAAGCAACACGCAGCCAGACAGTGAGGTCGGGGAAATCCTTGGTCATTTGGCGCAACTGTTTAGCTCTCGTGGTTGTTGATATGGGCTGGGGCGCCTGGGTTTCCGTTAGGATCCAACGCAAAGGGCGAAGGGGCGGGCCTCGGGTTCGATTCCCAGGAGCGGGGTGGGAGTCGGGCTCTTTTTTGTTACCCATTGTGGACAACTGGACAAGTTGATCACTTTTAATCCTCCCTTACCTCTTTTTGTCTCGAGGGTGTGTATGTAGACCAAGTGAAACGTCCGATTGAGTGGCGTCGTGTTGTTGGTCTGGGGTCTGGGGAAGCGAACCCACACGCGAGGTTTTGTTTCCTTGAGGCCCGATGCTACCAAATCCCACATCCCGTTCGATACGAGTTCTCAAGGAACTGCCGATCTAGCGAGCTTGTCGATCGATGGGTGCCATGCAGCCCTAGAATTAATGATATACCCATCGTACGATATTGGGCCCAGGCCCCCGACGGAAACTCAACCAAGCATTGCATTGCCGCGGCCCTGGATCTCTTGCGAACCTGTCGGCACGCGTTCCTATGCCAAGCGGGGGCATGGGGGCGGGAGTGCAAGCGTGGAATGGGAATCTTTCAAGAATGCCACCGTTCCAGGACCCCGGCCAGCGCAGCATCGGCATCACACGATTTATGGGATTGTTGCGAGGAACTTGTTCCCCGGCCAATGTAACCTCACCATGCGGACGGCCAGTTCTGGCCAGCGACGATCGGCGCACGTCTCAGGATGGCATACTGCAGAGGCTGGGCTCGCACAGCACATGTATCCCATGTACATGTACCGTCGTATTCTTAATAGCCCCCGCGGAGTTCTTCCAACTGCGCGGGATGTCACATTTTGTCCCCTGGTCTGATTTGGTTTTTTCTCGCCTCACTTCTGTCAGGGGGATTCAGCTCGCTTGGCACGACGCGCGCTGCCAGGGCGCTTCAGCTGGGAGCCTGCGCGCTATGTTTGTAAGTTACCTCTTTAGTAGTCGGGCCAGATAAGATAAGATAAGCTTTCTGGCGATAAGCTTTTTTGGCTTCACGACACCCGGCCAAGCACGTCAACCATCGCGAATTGGCAGACAAACGTACTCGTACTTGAGTCAAATGTCGGTCCAGAATCCACAATGAAAAAGGCATTGCAGCCTCGAGGCCTGAGTAGGCCGGACCGGCTGCTCAGATGCCCGACGGCTCTGACAGCCCGAGTACGAATTGCCGGGCACCGGAGGAACTTTGCCACAGTCTCACAGGACTCGAGGTACGCGCCCATCCCAGCTTTACGGCGTTGATTCTCATTCAACAAAGACTGTATATCTTGTCTGACACTTCCTGCAAACCACAGGCCCTTCGACGTCGTCGTAATAGGTGGAGGCCACGCCGGCTCCGAAGCATGCGCCGCGGCCGCCCGGTCCGGCGCGCGCACCGCCCTCGTCACGCCGAAGCTCGACAACCTGGGCGTGTGCAGTTGCAACCCCTCGTTCGGCGGAATCGGCAAGGGGATCATACTGCGGGAGATTGATGCGCTGGACGGACTGGCTGGACGGATCATCGACAAGGCGGGCGTGCAGTTCAAGGTGCTCAACCGGAAGAAGGGACCTGCCGTGTGGGGGCCCCGCGCGCAGATCGACAGAGCGCTGTATAAGAAACATATGCGGGAGGAGCTGGTCAACTATCCTGGGCTGAGCGTGGTGCAGGGCAGCGTCTCGGATATCGTGGTTGGGCAGGTCCAGGACACAGAAGGGCAAGGCCAGGGCGCCAAGAGCAAGATCACGGGCGTGAGGCTCGAGTCTGGAGAGATACTTCCTACGAACCACGTCATTATCACCACAGGGACTTTCCTGGGCGGGGAGATACATATTGGCCTTGAGGCATATCCGTCAGGGCGAATGGGCGAGGCAGCCACCTTCGGTCTGAGCAAGTCATTACGCGACGCCGGCTTCCAGCTCGGGCGGCTCAAGACCGGCACGCCGCCGAGGCTCGACAGGAAAACCATAAACTACTCTATCCTTGAGCCCCAGGAGGGGGACGACCCGCCAATGCCCTTCAGCTACCTTAACGACGCTGTCTCTGTCCAGGACCAGCTGCTCTGCCATGCAACATACACCAACGTCGCGACGCACGATGTCGTCCGCGCAAACCTCGACAAGACCATACACATCCGCGAGACGGTCAAGGGACCCCGGTACTGCCCCTCCCTAGAGGCCAAGATCGTCCGGTTCGGCCACAAGGAGAGGCACATCGTGTGGCTCGAGCCTGAGGGCTTCGACACAGACGTCGTGTACCCCAACGGGCTGTCCATGACCGTCCCGGCCGAAGCGCAGGAGCAGCTGCTGCGCACCATCTTCGGGCTGGAGAACGTCACGATGCTGCAGCCTGGCTACGGGGTCGAGTACGACTACGTGGACCCGCGCAGCCTGCGGTCGACGCTCGAGACCAAGGCCATCAGGGGCCTGTGGCTCGCGGGTCAGATCAACGGCACGACGGGGTACGAAGAGGCAGCCGGGCAGGGCATCATCGCAGGCATCAACGCGGGCAGGGCCTCGCAAGGGCTGGAGCCGATCAGCCTCACCCGCAGCGACGGGTACATCGGTATCATGATCGATGACCTGGTGACCAAGGGCGTGTCGGAGCCGTACCGAATGTTCACGAGCCGTAGCGAGTACCGGCTCTCGACGCGCGCCGACAACGCCGACACGCGGCTGACGGCCAAGGGCCGACGGTGGGGCGTGGTCTCGGATAGGCGGTGGGCCGCGCACATGGACGAGCAGCAGGCCATGGCGGACCTAACGAGGGTGCTTCAGGGCCACAGCCTCCCGTCGCAGGCGTGGCTGCGCAGCGGGTTCCGCGTCAAGGAGGACACGGTGCGCCGCGACGGCATGGACATCCTGCGCCTGGCCAACGTGACCATGGAGACGTTCGCGGAGCGCGGCGTCATCCCCGCGGTCATGGGGTTCCCGCCCCGCGTCCGCGGCAGGGTCGCCATCGAGGCCGCCTACGCCCCCTACGTGGCCAGCCAGCTGCGCACCCGGGACAAGCTCGAGCGCGACGAGCAGCTGCGGCTGCCCGTCAATCTCGACTACGACGCCATCTTCGGTCTGAGCCTCGTCGAGAAGGGCATACTCAGGGCCACGAGGCCCGAGAGCCTCGCGCAGGCGAGGAGGCTGGAGGGCATCACGCCGGCCGGATGCATACGGCTGCTGGGGTATGTGCAGCGGGGCGGAAACACCACCGCCGGCGAGGCCGCTGAGTTGGAGCCCCTGGCGGCCCCTGGCGAGGATCAGGAAACAATGGACGCCAAGGCGCGGGTGGCTGAACTATAATGAGCTTTTGGGCCACGCGAATGTCTCTTTGGCTGCTTTAATCACACGCACATAAAGTGCTGACATTGCGTCGGGACGGTCCAGTCGGAGACCCGAGTCCCGTCGGCATATTACTTGTGGCAGGGTCATCAGGGCTCGAGCGGCGATAGAGTGTACAAAAAGTGTACATACCACAGAAGAAACTAGAATGGGACGGCGTCGCGGACGAGCGCCAGGAACACGAGTGCTCACGGCCCACGACCGGCCTAGTGGTGGTGGTAGAGGGAAGAGATAATGTCTCGGGCTAGGGACAGCTAGCCGCGAGCCCGCTCGCGTGGAAGGTCTGACAGGTGTCAAGAAAAAAAGAAAAAAACTACGTTGGCGCAGCCGACGGAGGGCCGGTCGTCGAACGAGGCTAAAGTTGCCGTGTCTAGCCTTGCACATCGTCATGTCTCGCGACCTCGTGGGCTCCCGGACTAATGTCTAAGTACATAGCGAGCGGCTGTAGATCTACCAGGCCGCAAGGCCGCAACGGCCAACTTTGTATGGAATAGGAAGAGTGCGGCCCCAGCAACGACGAGCTTGCCACGCCTATCCCAGAATGTATGAGAAGGTTTAGGCAATAAACCCGGCAAGTTGGAATATAATCGGATGGATAAATATGTGTATAGATTAGGTTTTGAGAAACGTTGAACGACACAAGAAACCGTATACTGCAATGCCTTTGATGTTTATGCTCTACACATGCAGAATGTCGAATCGGAGGCACGTTCTTGCACACACGTTCTAGACCTCTGTCTCGTGTGACACAGCAGGCAGATCTTCGGATCGACATCGAGGATCATCAGCGCCCTGCTGCCGCCGCCCGGCCCCACCTGCCGGCTTACCACCCCTTGCCGCCCCTACAGCCCTAGCAGCCTCGCCATTGGTGTCAACTGGTGCACGATGGACAGCCGGGCTCCAGTACGACTCCTATGCCGTACATAACTATGTTACATCTCCGGAGGGTGGCGTCCCACGCGACAAAGAGAGAGCGCGCGCTCAGACGTCTCGCACTTGTGTCGGCCGACCTAGTGATGTCCACCTACACTACACCTAGTGATGTTCGCCTACGGACGGGCCATGCGGGCATGGCTTCGGGGATTAAGTCCTCATCACCCGTCGCCACTGAGCAGGGGGCGCAAGAGCGTAGATCACTCGTCTATCGAAACATTTTCGGCTGGGGGTTTTTATTAGCGAGTGCTATGCAAGGGTAGAGATCACGGACGTATATGGGACTATACATATATTCCCGTCCAGTCACTACGGTCGAGCCCGAGCGTGAGGCTAGCCCAACCAGGCAGGACGGGAGCAAGCAGCTAGTAACACATTGACAGCGCCCGCCCATGTGGCCCGTCGAACTGACGGTCTTCGGTACTAGTTCTTTGCTTGTGCGACTGAGTATAGACTATGGTAACGGTGCGATTCGCGAAGCTTCCGATTTATTTTTGGCGACAGCCGGGTGTGCAATGACATATCTTGAGCTTTTGCTCGTAGTACTAACATATCTCTCTACCGCCCACGGCTGTCAATACAACGCGACATGCACGTGGCATCTGACGAACAGCCGTGATCGGCGGCTGGCGTCAAAGTGTGCCCACACTTCTGTCGGGTAGATGCTCAAAACATGATCGGCACATTTAGAACACCCGAGGCATTTCCCGGGAGTGCAAGATGGCCGGCCTATGTGTTCGGTCCCAACAGGGCAATTCTTGAGAGTAGGGCTCACTGGTCACCAGGTACTTCGTGTATGCTAGCTCTCCACAGGCTAGACATAGTCGATACTGCGTGTTCGTCCGTGCCATTTGGGGGCTGGTCACACATACTCATCGACATGACGAGAAAGGATTCGTGCAGTCCCCTTCTCTTGTTGATTCTTGTAGGCAAATCGCCTCATCGAGGATCGCCTACTCCCAAATTGGCTGATCCTTTCCGCTTGTGCGGCCAACAAACCGGGGAACTCGGGCGGTCGAAATGAGCAAGTGATGCCTCATAATAGTCTGATATCATCGGTAGCGCCCAGCCGGCAAGAGTTGGCCACCTAACTTATTGCTTGGTGATAGAGTCCGCTTACGTCCGTCACGGACGCTGATCACCCTCCTGCCTCTGCTTGATTTCATCGTGCGACAATATCTTGACGGCGTCCTTGCTATACACATAGCTAGCCCCGCTCCAGACTGTTGTAGTGGCAACAACATACCTACAAGGACAGTGCGTTAGTCTCCATGTCTCCTCTATCAGAGGTGCTTGCACGCCTTCATGGCTTCATGTTGGAATCCGACGAGGAGTGATAATAGCAAGACAATATGGCCAACCGATAGTAGTCCCACATGCGGTTGCTGTGAAGTCCTAGCACTCTGGGACCGGAATGACCACCTGACCCACTAGGGGAAGCCCGTGCATAATCACTGGCCGGCCTCGAGTGACACGGTCACAAATAGGTCCAGTGATGGATAATTTCAGATACGAGAAGAGAAAATGCCGGTGAAGGAGCTTTTAAAAAGTCACTTACTGCATCACGGTCAACGGCGTACCGGCCACGACCGGCACCAGAGGCGCCATCGTCGTAAGACCCATCAGCGCAAGCTGAAGGAAAGTGTTGTACTTGCTAATTGTTGTTGGGTGGACCTCTGCAGACGGCAACGAGAAGTCCCAGTATCGCATGAAGGTCTTCGGTGGTGGCAAAGAGATCCATCGAAAATAGATAGCCGAGATGGCGAGTGCAACATCGCGACCGAGGATGATAACAGCTAGCCAGACTATTGATGTAAAGGCATGTTAGCCCGGACTTAGGATCATTGTTGACACAGCGTATTTCTTGCGGTTGATACGGGACCTGAGTTGCGAGTGGCCAGGAGTGACAATCATGGGATGGTCATAGGCCGCCCGATATCGACCGGACGGAGCCCACCGCCTGAACGGAGGCTTCCAACTCTGTTGTGGGGCGGGATTAACATCCACTCACCAGGTAAGCCACCCTTCATCGCCAAAGCCACCGTCAAGACAGTCATGAGGGTCTTGTCAGCCATGGGATCAATGACGGTGCCCACGACAGTGCCCTGATTCCATTTCCGGGCTATCCACCCGTCAAGGAGATCTGTGATGCCAGCATAGGCAAACAGACCCAGGGTCCAGGCATGATGGTCATGGAGAATGCAGTAGCCAATCACTGGGGCCAGAACAAGTCGGGATGCAGTCAACAGGTTAGGAATGGTGTAGATATTCTCATGGGCTGCAACAGGAAGTGCCTTCTTGAGAACACTGGCGATCTTGCCAGGCTGGGATGCCGGCGAGGACGGAAGACTATACGAGACTCGGGTATTAGTCAAGGCGAGCGTAGCTTAAGGGGAACATGTTGGGACATCTCATCAGGACGTCATCAGTAGAAAAAGTGGCAAGGGCATGGCAACGCATCGCGCTGGACTCCAAGGTAAGCAATGCTCGCGATGCTCTGCCGGACGGGGCGGCTTTTCATGTGCCGGTATGTCTCCGGCCTTGAGCGGACCGGGATTCAGTGGTATGGCTGTGAGGGCAGGAACAAATGGGATGGGAGAAAGGGGTTGCCTTACCCTGGCTCCCGCTCCTCTCTCTTCCGCCGCGGCCGTGTGACGGAGACGAATGTCCTCAGCTGAGTGTTGCCAAGAGGACTGGAGGAAGGCGAGGTGTCAGAGACGACTCGGGTCGGGAAGTACCTGGTGCAACATCTGAACGATGCCGCGGGGCCCGTTACGGCAGCCAGAGGGTGCCGCGGCGAGATGCTCGGTAACCTGAGACAGAGAGAGGGCTGATGGCCCTGCCCGGCGAGCAGGGCACGAGCGCTCTGACATGTGATCCTGAGGGACATCGGGCGAAGATTTGCCGGTCCTGCTGGTGGTGGTAGTGGTGGTGGTTGGCGGTGGTATCTGCCTGGGTAGACCTCCCGGTGTGCGGTTTCCAGCCGGCAGGGACGGAGCCGAGCCAGGCGAGCAGTTAGCGAGGTCGAGGAGGGTGAAGAGGGGCAATTGGGCATCCAGAGCGAGCTATTGCATCCCTGTTCGGTTCGGTAACTCGTCCGTGGTCCTGGAGCCGTTGGGCGTTTGATCTGCTAGGAAAGGCCCCCCCCAGAAAGCCTAATAGTTTAAATGGAGGGCGTGGGGAATGGATTGGGAATGGTTGGGTGGTCTGGTGGTGGGGCACCGCGATTCTGCCGCAGACTCGAGAGGAACTTGAAACAAACAGCCAGAAGCAAGACCCCACAACACACAAGGCGCAGGGCTGCGATAGGTGCGGACGGACGAACTGCAGCTGTGCTATGGCACGGCTGGCCGTGGGCGACGGGCGTCTGTGTGGCGGACAACGAGGTGGTGAACGCGGGTGGTGACGTTGTTTGTCCCGGTCAGCGACCAGGAGCCAGGAGCAGCAGTGGGATATCAATACCGCTTTGACGGTGCCTGCATCAGAAACAAAGCGTGTGTGGCAGGCGATTGGAGGGGGCAGACAGATGGTGGTGCTGTGCTGTGCTGTGTGTCCTCAGTATCCTGCGTCTGGCCCTTGGCAGGCTCCTGACAGTTTGCCTGACAAGCTCAGCCGCAATGGCACCTGTGTGCATGCACAGCACAGATGTCTTGACACTGCTTCTGTCACTGCCGTCCCCTTGGGAGCCCCTGCAGATGCAGATGCTGGTGCAGATGGTGACGGCGTCGAGTCGATGTCGAGCGCCGGCCGGACCACGGGCGGGGAGTCGCGATGCTGTTGCCCTGGGCACCTTGACTCGATCGCCGGCAGCTCAGCAGAGCACACGGCCAGATGACAGATACCACTACCGAGCCAACCCAATGGCAGGCCTAGTTTTTGGCGGGGTCGGGGGGGGGAGGGTTGATAATGATGCCAGGTGTCGTGTGGGTGGCCGGCGTGGATGTAGACAGCCACGGGTCGTGGTGTGGATGCAGGTGCACGTGGTACGCAGAGGATACGTAGTAGTCTAACAGTAAAAGAGGAGGGCCAATAGGTTGCAGATGCAGATCCAGTCCAGATTCAGGCTCAGATTCAGATCCAGATTCATCAGTACCCGTCAGTATCAGTGCCACGATTCGACCCACGACGACGTTGACCTCCTCACCGTCGTCACCCAGAAAAAAAACACGCACACTCGCTATCGCGCAAAGTGGACCGATTGCTGCATGTTGCAACCCCACTAACGCGAGAGCCTCATTGTGGTCCGAGACACCCATGCACATCTACCCGGGGTGAGTAAGCGGGCAGTCTACTGTAACGCAGTTGCTGCCGTGCTACGGTAAGCCGGTACGCGACCCACACCTGCTGCACTCTAGCAGGAAGGCATGGGGTGACGAGGGAGCAAGAGCACAAAACGTCCATGTGAGGGGGGGGGAGAGAGCCATAGGCACTTGCCGTACTGTGTGTGTTCTACTAACGTCCCTTCAACAGCACAGCACATCACAGCACAGCACAATGTCACAGCAACCATCATTCGCCAATGGATAACACTGCGACCATACCATCGTGTCCGTGCTAGTCCTAGTGCTGGCCTGTCATCACTTCTTCCTGGCGTCTTGTTCAGTTGGAGACCTGGGCCTCCCGGCCAACCTTCGCACTCGCTTGCTGGCTGACGGAAACTCTGCCCAAGTATTCTGCTCTAGCTCCAATCGCACTCGACAGCCCCGTCTTCTCGAGTGTCGCCCAGTGTATGACGATATCATGCCATGTAGCCTCGTGTATACCCGACATCCAGTACAGTATATGCGACAAACCATGTCATAACACCAGGGCGGGCCAGGGCAGACCACGGTAAAGTTCCAGATCTGAGCCAGCAACGACCTCGCAATCCCACCACGACACGCGGTGCAGCCCGCCCTGGCCATCCCCCACCCGCAGACTAGCACGATCGCAAGCACCATCAGAGGGCACATGATTCGCGCCATCACGATGTTTCTGCAAGCCTGCAAATCCGCAAACCCGACGGCTACAATTACAGAACGGGTCCATGTGCATACAAGACTCGTGGCCCTGGTCCCTGGTCCCGTCCATGGCCCCAGACCATGGGATCAAATCAAACCAACGCGGTGTCAGTGTGAATTAAACCTCCGATGTCGTCAGCACAGACACGCAGAGAAAACACTGCAGACACCAGGGCCACACCGGTCAATCCTGGCCATCAGAGGTCTGGCCAGCCGGCCTTCTCTCCAGGACATAACTAGGGAGGCGAGCGGCCTGAACTTCCAAGGTCGACCAGCCCCCGTCTGATGCCTATCCCAGGTAACAATACGGATGCGTCTGTCTTTGTTTTGTTCGCGTATTGAATACTAGGGGGTAGGCCACAGGGGAAGACGTTTGAAGGGGGGGGGGGTGAAGTTGAGGCTACTGCAGCCGCGCCTGATGCCACCGGATTCTGAAGCTAAGCAACCATGCCCGATATCATGCCTTGGGTGTTCCATAACAGACTTGCCGCCAGACCGTCTGAACATCAACAAGCCTGCAAGCCCGGCCCCGGATGCCCTAAAACATGCAACTCGGCTGCCCCAAGACCTTGTCATCGACCACCCTTCTCATCAAGGTCAAGACGGGCGCTGTACTGTCTAGGTATCCGAACGGGCCAGATATGCCTAGGCACTGCAGCGAAACAACGCTACCCCGTCATCTATATCGTTCCTCGAGGGTGTCAATATGTGCGCGGACGCGCCAATCCAGGTCATGGTGGTCAGCTTCGCAGGCCCGTCGCCATTCCTCAGCCCTGCAAGCGCTCAAGTTACAGGTCAATTAGATCGATCGCGTTGACAAGTCACAAATTACTGCAGGTACATTGCCGGCACTAGTCGCTCTGTTCGGCTCTTTGGGACAGGGAAAGACTCGGCCGTCGCCTCGATCCGTCAGGTCGCCGTACCAGGCCAAAGTCGCAATTGTCCCACATCCGTGAGCGCCATCAGAGTACGGCTCAGTACGGGTTCACTAGCAGGCCAGCTAGGCTGGACGTCATGTTACGGTCGTGATCTCTTCCGGGCCCCCGTTGCCTGGGATACCTTGTTAGGCAAGCAGACAGATGTTCGCATTAGGGGCCAGCCACGGGTCCCCATGCCGATCCCATGCACATCAAAGTCACTACCCATCTCTAGCGGCCCCGGGTCCCCTGAAAGTGGCCTGATATTACTAGCTCGCCTGATATCCATAGCTGCCCTGACCTTGGCCACTGTGCAGCGCCAGACGCAGTTTCTGGGCCGTCATGATGGCCGCTGACCTGCGTGCGATCCGCATCCGCCGTACAAGTCGCGCACGGCGGATGAAGTAGCAGGAGGAGCGGAGGAGGGGGGGCGTGGGAAGAGGGGGAGGGGGAGGGACCAGACACTGAGAGTGAGAAGAGGGTAGGTGTCATCGGAAACACAAATCAGAGATGCGGGCGGATGCAGCACCCTGTCTGTTCGCAACGGCGCTCCTCTCCGCCCTGCAATCCACCCAGCCAGCCATCAAAACACTCGACTCAATCAACCTTCGTCCCCTAGCCCACTCGGATGCTGCGCCAAAGGGTGCCGTCCTCTGCTGCAGCCAGCACCTAGCACCCAGCACCACGGTGGTAGCAGTGTCCCCTCCCCCCTAAAAGCGCTGCACGACCTTCTGTCCTGGCCACAACCAGGGGTCCAACCTGTCTGTCAACGGAGCGCCAAAGCTTAACCCGAGAGATGCAAAATGCACACCTTTGAGTTTTTTTTACTTTTCCTCCTCGCCAGGTTACAGCCCCCAATGATACTACGTGGAACCTGCTCCGTAAATGTGCCTATTGGGCCGAGTCCACCCCTGATGAACAGCGCGCTGGCTGGCCCGCGCGGGCATTGTAGCTATGCACCGCACAGTCTTGAAACAAGAAGGGAAGGAGGGAGGAGGGGGATAAACCACAGCAGCGAGGAAACTCCAGTCGGGGCAAAAAATAGCCTGCAACGACCGGTCTGCTAGCCAGCTTTATCCCGCGCCCTCCGCGCGCCGAAAAGAAAGGGAGGCCAACGGGGGGTTTTTTTTGGTCCCATAGACGTGCAAAGAACAGGTGAACTCAAAAACTGAATAGAGGAAAGGCTGCGTGCGACCTGATTGGCATGGCGCGGCCGGCCGCGCGTGGTCCTCGCTGAGGGATATCGCTGCTGCTGCTTGCGCTCAGGCTCGCCTGTCCCTTTATTTTTCGATGCCCGCGTACGTGCGTGATGTGATGGCCCTACCCTTCCTGGTTCGCCGGTGCATCCGTCCATTTCTCCCATTAGTCCACACCCCACGCTTGTATGTCCCATCTACAATATCGACTTCGGTTGTTTTTATTTTTCCATATTTGGCATCAGGACCATCGAATCCATCCATGAACTTAACTTCTGCTCTTACGTACGTGCTACCACCCACAAATGTGCCAGTCTACCAAAATGGGAAACGAGACGTCAGGGTGAAGAAATAGGACCGGCAGAGCTGAAAAAAGAGAAACGCGGATGCTTCACGAGAGGACAAATTTCGGGGGAGCTTCGCAGGAAAAAAAGAGAGAAAACGTCACCTAGTCGTTTTTGTTACTTTCATTCACCCCTGGTTGGGTTGGCGTTGGTTGCCATAGGGGGTCCGCATCCTAGCCGTGTCTGATGATTGCTAGACTACCACACTAGGCGCCTGTCGGTCGGCATAACCCGACCGCATCTCCTCGGACAAGTAGTTGTTAGTTTGGTCACGCGGCCGAGGACCAAAGCGGTAGGTAGTCGTAGACATTGTTCCTCTGTTACACCAAGTAGTTTTACCTAGGTAAGCTATGCTAGCATACGCTTGTTTGCTTGCTTGTGGCCGGGAGTTTTGTTTGTCTCCTCCTGCCAATGCACCAATATCAACCAGCACGCTCCAACCCATTTCCCTGGCACAGTATGTGGTCTCCGAGGAGGAAAGTATAAACGACGGAAATATTTGACGTGGAAGGGATAAAGACAAAGTATCCGGATGATCGGTGACACCGAATTCCCAGGACAACAGAATATTGGATTGCTTTCCATGCCACGAAAATGTGAACATGCCTTGGGATCTTCCTAGTCCACACCACTCGTGGCCATTGGTCACCTGTCCATCGCCACCTTTCCTGTCAAAGGGGGCAAAAACTCCCTACTCCAATATGTGATGATTTTGAAGTGAACGAAGAAAATAAACAATGCGGCCCTTCCATTGATTCCCTCACACCCTCGGGTTCCCCCTTTCCCCCTTCAATGCACAGGTGGAGCACGTGCCCTTCTCGCCGGGCTTCGTCCCGTTTCCCGTTTTGGTGGTGCCGTCTTTCTGAAAACGCCGTTTGGGCGCGGGCCCTTAACCCGCCGTCGCCGCCGCCCGTGTTGTGTTAGGATGCGCACTCGAGTGAGGCGTCACTCGAACTGGTATCCTTGGTTCCCATTTGTTCCCAACCGGTGTCCACGCCAGAACGCCAGAATTGCACAGAATATGTCTTCCCATACGCCCCCACACACAAAAGTCCGCCCATAGTCCCAAGGTTGATATCCCGTCTTGACCAGAATCAATCGTACCGAAGTCACCAAAATAAAACATCCGAACACCCGCGTACAAAAGAAAATGCCGCCTTTTGTTGAATTGTGAGGCTTGTGTCTGCAGGCTGAGCCCGTGCGCGCCTTAGGAGGGGCAAATCGGAAGGTTGCCCCTCTCAGGGGTGGCTCGGCTCCAACGCCTCTATCGGTGGGTGCCGGACTGCGAAGCATGAGGCCAGGCACCGTTCATAGATCTTCCAGATGCCGACAGGTAAGAATTGCTGTCGTGCGTAGAACTCCAACTGGCGAAGTTGGGCGGAGAGAAGTAGTGGGAGTCACGGTGCGATCCGTCTATTGCAGTGCCAGAGAGCGACGGTATGGAGGTCAGCGTCACTCCAGGAAGCCCATCAGCAAGAGCTGTACTCACTGGAGGTGCCATCGTAGTCACAGACGGAGCTGCAAAGTCCATCGTCGTTATTGGTGGGTCCGAGATCGCACTCGCGTGAGGTGGGGGCGCCATGGAAGTTACCGACGGCTTGTATTCCACTGTGGAGTCGGGTCCCATGGTCGTCGACGGCAATGATGGCATCGCGTAGGATGAGGTTGCTGGTTGATAGTAGTGGTGAGATGTCCTTGGCACATCTGCGTGAGTCATACCACCGGGTGAGAAGAGGTCGTCTGTTGCACCATTGGAACTGTCATAGGCCTCTGAGCGTCTTCTTTTGCTGCCACCGTCCATCATGTGTGGCAGGCCCTGGCTCGGAGGATATGTGGGAAGGTTGATCGATGGCGCGCGCTGCCGGTGGTCCCAAGGCACGAAACCGCTTTGCGAGTGGCCAAAATGGCCGCCAAGTTGTAGACTGGAACCCATAGGTTGGTGCATGTGCATGGGCATGTGAAAGTGGTTCTGGGTGCCGTATGGCTGCATCATGGGCATCTGAGGCAACGACATTGTACGCTCCAGGCCCGACTGTGGCGCGTACCCCATTCCGAGCATGAGGGCTCGCTCGTCCATGATCCGCGGATCCTCTTGCTCAACCGGCACGCGGAAATCCTGTTGTCCGAGCAGCTCATGGCGAGGCCGAATGCTGAGAAGCTTGGGGTCCTGTGATGGGGTAGGCAGGTTGCCCGCGCTGGCGTCTTCGAGAGAGTAGTAGCTGACCAGATGGTGCATCACACCCTGCCATTTGATGCTGATCGTCTTCTTGATCAAACCGCCCTCCTTAAAAGGGTACGAGTCGATCAGCGAACCAAGAAGTGCTCGTTGCCTCTCGTCGTTGATCGAGCCAGGGGAGGCGTTCATGTTGGAGTTTCCATTTGAAAGCTCAGGCTTGCCATCTCTCTTCCTCTTAATGGCCCTCTTCTTGTCACCCGGGGGGAAGTTCTTGTCTAGCTCCCGGTAGATGAGGAAGTTGCCTAGGATTCTGCTGGGGCTCCAGTTCTGGCCGTCAGTCCACCTTTTTATTCCGGACGAGGACTCCTCGTAGACGAAGACATTGCCGCTCTGGATCAGGGAGTCGCGTTCCCTATCGTGTGGGCGGCGGGCAGTGTGCAGGAGCTGGCCGTTCAGACATGCCTCGATCACTCGCAGGGCATCATATGTGGTCATAACTATACCACGCCAGCTGGGAGCGAGGACATTGTTATTGGTCGGTGTTGAGGGGGAGGGTAGGGGTTGTGGGTGGTGTGCTTGTTGGTGAACAAGATCATCCATGGCGGGCGGCAGAGGTGGTTGACCCTGTTGGAGCGCAAAGTCGGAGGGCATCGGTACAGTTGTCGGCGGTGACTGTCAAGGTATGCTGGCGGGGCCCAGTGCAGACCACACCAAGCATCAAGGATTGTGAGGGATCGTGAAGTGAACAGCAGTAGCGCAAGAGCAGGCGAGGCTTCCAAGAGGCTGACTGTCAGCACTGGAGGAGGGGATTATGATTATATGTTGTGATCACGCCGCCTTAGTATACGAAGAATATGGTGTACGAGTCCTTGGATGAGAGCAGAGCAGCAGCATGTAACCAAGAAACTGAATAGAATGAGGAATGACGACAACCGACGGCGAAGAAGGTGGATGAGAGAAGATGGCGGAAGATCGGCGTGTTATGTAAAGTGACAATGGGGCCCTGGTTGAAGCCTGACGTGCCTTCTTGCGTGGTAGGGTTGCGCCTGGCTCTTGGAGTTGCCGGGTTGGCTGGCTTGGCCCAGCGCCGACAGGAAGTCGAGCCTGGGAGCTGGATGTAGCTGAGAGCTTAAGCTGAGGCAGGCTCGGCTCGGGTGCGGGTTGCGGATGCGGATGCGGGTGCTGGTCAGAAAGGAAACACCACACTTCCACGCCAAAAGTGTTCGCTATGTGTCGTTGTTTCAGAGAGTGTCCTTCGTGATGGACAACTGCCGGGTGACTTGGGGGCACAGTATGTGGTGGCCTGCTGGTGGTGGTGAAGGTTGCTCATGAACAAAAACGACGGGCGAGTGTCGGTCTGCCTTGCTGATGAAGGAGATGTTGAGGAGCGGTGAGGTGAATCTGGGATTGGACAAGAGAGATCGAGAGGCAGCAACGGCGTAGACAAGAAGAGGCCTACAGCTTATTAGTATGCTGTGGTCCGATGCTCGTGCTTGTGCAGGAAAGCTCTGCAGTGCGAGAGGGACAGGGCATGAGAGCAATCACTGCACTTTTAGACTTTTTGGGGGGAGCACAAGGCATGGGCGTTCCCCTGTGATTTTCGACTTCCCAATGTACTCGCAGTGGGTACCTAGGGGTGTGTGAATGCGAGCGAGCCCTGGGGGGTGCAACGAGTGGCGGGAGGAGAGGTACGGTACCGTAGTACCTGGACTTGGACGGGGACTTGGACTTTGGGCAGGACATCGTTGAGGTCAGGCTCCCTTGTCCATGGCAAGGTGGCAGGGGTGGAGGGATGACGCCTGGGTGGGAACTGGGGTAGGCAGATGGGAAGAGACGCCTCGACGGAGGGCGGAGTGGGGGACGACGAGGATGGGCTGGGTGGGAAATGGACGGGGGAGAAGACGGGCTTAGCGGTACCGTAGACCGACCTTGGAACATCGATGAGGTGGACGAGACGACCGGGGCGTCTTCTCTCGTCCAGGACCAGCCCAGTGGACGCCAAATTAGCCTCCCGCCCCGATGTGCTAGCTAGCAGTAGTAGCAGCAGCAGCAGGCGATGTCGCGAAGTAGCCCCAAAGTCCTCTACAACAGAGCCGACGGATCGGTTGGTTCCCGGTATGGATGTCGCCAGAAGCTACCTATCTTCCAAGTTCTTAGCACCGCCAGACTCACGTCGGAATCCAAGAAACGCACCCGTCGGCCGGCCTTGTGGACGCAGAGGAGAAGGAGGGGACGTTTCTGGTGAGGTTGATGCCGCGGTGGGGGGATTCACTGATCCATGATGAATCGCTTGGCAGGTGCTGAATTTGCTCGAGCGTGATAAGGCCCAAATGAGACGACGATCATGTGCAGTTGTGGAGTCCTTGTGGGAGCCAGTAACACTGTACATACTAGACCATATGAGGTTCGAAAAGGGCAATGGATGACGGCCGCGCGCTGTGTCATTACACTAATGAGCAATAAGGGATGATGAGCGGAGGTTGATATCTGGGATACAAAAGCGAATCGAGAAGTAACGGGGGGACACCGTTTACCCGACAAGGGCCTGTCGTGCCTTCCGTCAGATGCTTCCCAGTTCAGCCCTCAGTCGACCGAGATATGACTATGCTGCGTGGCCTGTCCCGTTGTTGCGTTTGGTCCGGCTGGTATCAAGGCCCGGCTCCGAACGAAGCACCGAACAAAGGGCCATGCCCGACTCATGGCAGTAACAATAGCCGTCTGGTCGTGGCCCAGCGCAAGGATGCGTTGTTTGGACCAAGTGTTCATAGTAAAGATGAAATTGCTTGGTGCATCCGCGAACAGAGTAGACAGTTCTCATCAATTGGCTTCGCCAATGCGGGCTGAACAAGGGCGAATATTGGACCATGTTGAGAAAAGCATCGCGGGAAGGGAACTTGGGTCATCCTCACCAGCGTCGCTTCAAAACGGAGCGGGTAGGCCAGGACAAGGAGGACAGATGGAGGGCTTACCGTCCAACAGCCCAGGTAGCCCTGTAGAAGCCCCCTAGGCACCACGGAGAGCGCAAGATCAGATGGAGACCACCTTTACGAGCCGCAATCTCGCAATGCAACAGTCGTCCTGCTAGTGTCCAATCCAGATCATACTTTCTGCTTGATGCCCGATTGCTGGCTCATCTCAGGGCCGTTAAGAGAAGGGTAGGGACGGTAGATGGCCATGGTCGCAAGCGCCAGCCAGGAAATGACAGGCAGTGGAGGAGGGCCCAGGGAGGGCGAGGAGGAGGAGGACGAGCTCGGGGCGGGAGCACGGACACGCTGGGGTCCGCCGGCAGGGACGAGCGTGTACGGAGTAGGAGAATTGTGTTCCAGTTTGTCGTGGGTCATGGGCCGTGGAACACCCACCGTTGCTGCAATATGAGCAGCAGAGTCTATTAGGTAGCATCGGTGTGGTTTCGTCAAAACACGTGGAAGGGCTCGCTCCAGCAATACCCGCCCCTCCCCCTTCATCTCCTCTTTCTCTGTCTCTTTCTCCCCGCGATGCTCGCCGCTTCTGTCCAGTCGCGTTCACGACCTGTACAGTCCCTGTTCTGTTGTGATCAGCCGGCACTTTCCGGCACTGAAAACCTCGCAGGATGGTACGCGATCGAGTCAGTTATTCTCCCCGGCCACATGAAGTCGTCGGTGGAGCCGCCTGATTGGTCAGGCACGGGAACACTGTTTTGGCCGTCTGGGTCCAAGTCGGCGATAGGTCTCGCCGATTGTCCGATTGTCCGACTGTCCGGCTGCCCGGTGCCCGGCTGTGTCCTCGCCGGTGGATCTTGCACCAACAGACAGATGTTGTGGTGGCATCGTGTCCGCGGAAGGAGGCACGCAAAGGGGTTGCAGGCAAGTGTGAATGGTCCGGGCTCCAATACGTGAGCGGCTGCGTGTGTGGCTGCGGCTGCGGCTGCGGGAGGGAGAGACAGTGCTATGCCGTTTTGGACGCAACCCATGTCTGTCTTTGAATGCCACAGCATGCTATTTCCCGCCCGAGAAAGGACCCTTCCTGCATGAGACTCCTGCGTCTGCCATCTGGCATCTGGCAGTTAGAATTAGCATGGGGGGCGTGTGCCTTGCCCGACAAGGGCCGCCGTCGCAAGGGGCAAGCGTAAGCGCAGGCGCATACAGGAGCACAAGCACATGCACACGCACCTACCAACCCTCGTGTGATCTAATGCACGATCGCGGTATTGCCATCTGCTTGACCGGAATCGTTCACGACCCTGGTGGGGCTGCCGTCGCGGCCAAGCTGTGATACGAGTGGCTGCCGTGGTATCAGATGTAAAAGGTGGGGAGTTGGAGCGGGCCCATCCTGTACCGTACGTATACGTAGAATGCAACACGATACTGTGATGTGGACAGTACAATGGCACCGCATAGCAAATCGAGCCCACCCGACCTCCACCCCCGGCCCCGGAGCATGGTGGAGGGTACGGAGTACATGAGAGAGTGCAGGGAAGGAGGGTGGAGGTGACAGTGCTTGGCAGCTTTACTGAAGGAGGGAGGGGGTGTGGCGTGTGGTGTGTGGTGTGGAGTGGGTACTTCTGTTGATGCCCGGGCAGAGAAGACGGGCATTATTTGGTACTGTAGCAAGGTACGGTACTGACGGCGTACTGACTGCTTCGCATCGACAAAAGGGGCCCCTGGGAGTCTGACTGGGAATAGAACTGCTAGCACGCCCATCGGCTGCTTGGAACGGATCTGTTTCCAATGTTTGGGGCGCCGAACAACGGCCATGTCCGTGCTCGCAGCTGGGCTGCAGCATCTGTGCTGGTGAATGATGCCGATGTCCACTGCCTATGCCAGTACCAGCGCCAATGTCGATGTAGAGCGCGCGCTCGTCCCAGGCAGATTGTGACGGGTTTCCCGGTAAAGCCTCCCGGGGATGCATGGCCATGGCCCTGAGGACCAGGCATGGGCACAGGGGACACAGCGACACAGGGCATGATGTGCATAACCATGTGCATTGCCATGTGCATGCCCTGTGCCATCCCGTCTGAAATCGATCTCGACTCTGGTCGCCAATAGACTCAGTGCCCAATCTCCCAACCCAACCCAACCTGGCCTACCCGATCCAGCCCAACAGCCGCCGCTTATGGCTTGCCGCGTCTGTTTCACACATGGCTAGCCATTGTGAGGCTAGATAGGCGATTTGCAAAGGCAACGATCTGCCCCATCCTGTCCTGATGTTTGTCCTCCTCACTCTCGCCCTCGACCCCGTCCTGACTTTACAGTGTCCTCAAAACCGTCGCAGTTGCCAGTAATCACGACGACGCTATGCCATGCCATGAATAGAGTATGCTGCGAGTGCCAAGCCCGGTCGACCCGCTTGTCGCTGTTTCGTTCGCCTGCGTTGGCTTGGCATAGGTTTCTTGCCATCAGCTGCGATTGTCTTGGCGGGCTAGCCAGGCGCAGAAAACAGTCTCGCGCCAAGCATCACCAACCGCCAAGCCCCGAAAATTGGGTGGTGTTCGAGTCAACGTCTGCTGGTACTGATGACGAGGTCTGTAGGTGTGCTTGGCGCGAAGCCACCCTGTGAGACCTGCCAAGACCTTGGAAGCTGAGGCGCTGTTGAGTGGATCCAAGCCTGGAGCCGCGTTTACTTCATGCCCGCTTGCAGATTTCATTAAACCGGCAGCGGTGACTTGTTTGGTAAGCCCCGACGAGGCTGGCAGATCAGCCTGCAGGTCCCAGCCCTAAGTTTGGAATGCCAAGTGTTGGCTATAGAACAAGTCCCGAGATCCAGATCTGTGGGCTCACGATCATCCGGCAGACCCGGTCAGCCCGACCAGTCCGGCTGCTTTCCTACAGTCACCTGCTGTGTATACCGAAGTGCACCGTGTGGTCTACCGTGTGCTTGTATGGGCGTATCGCATCTTTCCTCCGCTTTGACCTAACCGCAATTCGCAGCCAATGCCCAGCAGGACGCTGGAGATGTGCTCTCTGTCCGAATGCGGGTGCATTCGCTATCTCTCAGTGTGACTTGGCATCGTTCTCCCTTCGTCTCAAGTCCAGCTAGCGTATCCGTACGCGTCAGTCACATTCTTGCTCGCCAACGTCAGTCTCTGATCGCCCGCCCCGCGACGGCGGGTGGCCAGCATTGGCCCCTGCTTGGGCACGGCGGTCGTTGATTTGATGTGCACGGTAGTATGGGCGAACTGTTGCGCTGGGGGACAGCGGCCGATTCTCATCCCGTCAATGGTGAGGCCGGCATCGATTACTACTCTCCTACCAAGATGCTATCCGGATACGATACCGGGCTGCAGACACCAGGGCTTGTTCCGATCTACTGCGCTGGCAGCCTCGCGACAGGCGTCATGGCGCTGGGACCTCTTTGTAGTGCCCGCCGGGCGCTACTGTAAACCAAGGACGTGCAGACTTGGTGGCAGCACCTGAAATAGCCCGTCATTGCAAGCCTCGCTTTTTTGTAGCGTGAAAGGCATAGCATGATGGCTGTGTTTGTGCCGTCGTACTAGTGACCGCACCATAGGTCTATTTGCGTCAACGTGTGTGTACCTTTTCCAGTAATTTTGCGCCTCACACCGATGATCTGATAATGCCAATTGCACATCACGCCCGCCGGCTCACACCTCGGCTGGAATGGATGCAGCGCTGTGGCGTCGGAAGATTCGGAGGCGGGCATGATTGAATCATCAATAGACCCTGGAGCCAGCACAGCGGCGACACCAGCTGGGCAAGGCGGCCCACCACCCTGTCACCGCTAGAACATAATGAGACCTTCTAGCTCGTCCATCATATAGGCCCCATCGAGGGACAGCATACCGTGCATGTAACCCAGCCTAAATAGCGTGCAGGAAACCTGGCGAAGTGAGCCGGCATTGGTCCACTGACATGGGGGCACCTTTCTTTCTTTGGCCTGTGAAAATGCCACATGCAGATTGGCACATAGAGCCGCGGAGGTGTGAGTTCTGCCGGTTGATCGTCCAGTATTGCTAGGGTCCAAGTCGAGATTCGCAAGGGTAGCGATGTGGGAGCAGTCTGTTGCCTTTGGGCATCAACGCATTCCTGCCGGAGAAGGCCTAGTGAGGGCGCTGAAGATAAGATGGTAATCTGCTCTGCAACCCCATGCAGCTTGATGGATCTGCATTACAATCGACGTCCAGCAGGAATCATGCTGCTGCCACTCGCTGACTTTTCGGCTAGGCATTGACCGCCTGACCAGAACGCCCGACTGGTCAAGGACAGAAGGTGAGAGCAGAGTTGTCCTCCCGAAACTTTTGCCGGCAAGGTTTCGGGTAGAACCCCAGTGCTTTGGAACTGCTCACAACGGTCGTCCCGGATCGGAAAATGCCTTCTGGGCTGGGTCTTGGTGGTGGAGAAGCCCGCCACCAGAGCTTGGCCAGCCAAGCCAGCCAGCCAGATACCCCTCGTCCACAGAGATGCACTATAGGGCTTGCTGATACGAGCTCATGTGGCCGATGCTCCAAGACCGAGTACTGCCAGGCCTCGTGGCATGGAGAGCGGTGAGATCATCATTTGAAGGGGCCCTTGGTGACCGTCAATCTTGGGAAGCGAACACCTAATTTGTGCCTGCCATGCTGCGGAGATTCATCGACGCTACCCTACAGTGTGCTAGACCTGCACCTGCAAGGCTACCCCCAGGAGGCAATCCATGCTTAGAAGCCCCGTTTTTCTTTTGGCATCACCCCCCGGGGGCTCATCTCGTCTCCGCTTGTGCTAGTCCCGGGCAGGGCTGAAGGGCTCCAGAGCAGCCCACTTGGTCTGATGAGCTCACGCCCAGACTGGCTCTTGCTGTACTGGACTCGACACCCGGAGTAGGTTGATGAGATACGGGTCCCACCCCCATACGCCTTGTCAACGGCTGTCACGGGAACGGAAGTGTCGGGCGATGCGAGTCTCCGAGGACGGGGGCAGCGTGTCGTGTCCCCGGCGGAGACGAGCGGAACGCAAAGTGGCAGGGCGAGGCACGGCAACGACGAACGAGGTGACGAATGGCCTCCGCTAGGGTTCGGGCAGGTCCAGAGTAAGCTTGCGAGCGGGAAGTCACCAGGAGCTTGGGATCGTCCTGGCCTGGGGAGCTTGCGCCTCGTCCAACAAGCGTGGAGCAAGCTCGCTTGGCTTTGCAGAGGTCGAGGCTAGCGTGGTGGCTTGCGATGAGCCTAGTAGCCTGGCTGCTAGCCCGCAGCGGTAGCAGCTGTCTTGCCCGCGGATTGCAAACCTTAATTTTGGAAACATGGGCCGACCAGAGTAGTCTGCTGTTTCATGTAGTAGTGTGGAGACACCCTATCACCATTTCTGAGCAGCTGCCAGGGCCTTAGGTGTGCCTGGGCGGCACTATGGGATATGAAGGTGGATGATGAGTCGAAATTTGTGATGTCGGTCGGCAGCCAGTCTCGTGCTGCTGCTGCTGTGGGCGGCCAAGTTAGCGAGCGAAGGACATGTGCTCTCCTGACTCCTGACTCTTGACTCCAGTTTCTAGTCTCCAGTCTCCTGACGCCTTGCGCCTGGGAGCGGGGATCGAGCTGGGTAGCCGTGAACCGAGGCCCTAAAAATCAACCGCTAGCAACGGGACGGTAAGAGCTTCAGCTGATGGGAGAATGGGACTCAACTGGCAGCACGGTCCTGGCTGACGTCGCAGTGCACGCAGGCCGGTGGAAACAGGGGGCCACTCGAGAGCCGTGGGCCAGGTTCGGCAAGTCAGGTTCTGTATGGTAGTAGAACAGCAAGTCTACAGCGGGACTCTGTTGTCTGCGTCGTTGCAACGTCCATCGCCAGCAGGCTATTGTTGACATTAATCAGTAATCATCGCTATCAGGCCACCACTCGCCGTATGTGTTTGCAGTAGGGATGAAAGAATTGGGCAAAGGACAGGACGGTCGTTCGTGCGGCCCAGCGATCCTTGCCCACAATTCGGGTGTAGATGTTGACATTAGCTTTATCGGTGACACGGGCAGAAAAGATGCGCAGAATGGGCGCGCGCCTCCTGCTTTGAGCGCGGCCCAGTGCTGGCAGTCGGCCGATCCCTGGGTTGCCTGCCTACCTGGGGACCTAGGTACCCTGGGTGCCTGCCTGACTACCCTTGGGAGCGCGGGGTACATAGGTACATCCTCCAGCCCTCTTTCCTAACCCCCCGACAACACAAAAACACGCCCACAGCACCTAGAGCTGGCAGGGTCAGGAAGCTTGCAGCCGGAATGTCAACCCACCCTCCAGTCTCGGTTTCAGGGTCCACAGCCCACAAGCTGGCCCGGCAGGGTTCCAGGGGCTATGGGCGCTGCCCCCACCCCCCAGCTCACCCCCCCTCCAAACCTCCACCTCCCTCGTCCCCCACTTTATTTGCAGGTTTGCCGACAAGAGCCGCGGACCTTGGTACTAAGTAGTCTACACACCCAGGAAACGGCTACTATGGACAGGGCGCGCCAATCTATCTACCCGCCGGTTCGTGCCACAGCAATGCAAACCAACCGATCAACCAACCAGCCAGCCGTCCGTTCTTTCAGCCTTGAGCTGGAGGGCATAGCCTGATGATAGTCAGTCTGAGGGCGTAAGAACTCTAGTTTTTTTTCCCCCCATCCAACCAACTACCGCAGAGCGCCCGCATAGCGCACAGAATCGATAGATGCCATGCGCTACTATTTCCAGCCGTTTGGGAAGGCTCGCAAGTCTGGTTCGTTTCTGAACCCATGACCTTGTTTGGCTAGCCTAGCCGGGCCCCTCGCGATCTCGACAGAAACGTCGGCCACATGCCCGTCGTCTCATGATGCCCGCAACGGGTGGGCACTTTTTTGCTCAGCTCAGCTCACCACCCACTCATCGCACTGCGGCTGCTGTGCCGTGCTGCGCATATCAGACTGACCGAGGAAGCGCGCCGGCATTACGTCGACAGCCGGTGCTGAACCGCACCATAAACCACCCCTTCCCATCCTTTCTGTGTCGCTCGCTCGCTTGCTGTCGAGCGCGCGGACCCCGCGGCCGGGGGATGGTGATCTGTGGGCAGCTTCCCGCGGGCTCAGTCTTACCCATTCACAGCAGCTTCTTTGCGAGCCCTTTCTCGGGGTGCCATGTGCCATGGCATCACGCAGTCAATTTCATGCTGGTGGTCATCACAGATCTCGCCCGAGGTCATGCAGAACCTTGACATCTGTCGGGATCTTTCTTGACCTTCTGGTCTATTTAGGGAATAGACTTAGATTTTTGCGGGAGCCTCCCGTCTCGGCCAAGAGGAGATCTATGAGGAAGGTGAGATATGACTGCGAAGTAACTGTACATGTACATGCCTCCATGCATGTTTTGCACACACGTACGGGCGTACATCCTGCGCACATACTTACCATACGTGCACGCTGCGTACAAGGATGTTGGCAGCCTATTATATCCCTCCGTTACATGTCCTGGGTAGCAGGTCCGCCAGGGACTCGGGCGGCGTCATTTTGGAAAATAAACCTTGGGGTCTTGTCATGCCTACCCTCACTTGCTGAGGAAATCCGACCGGTCTAGACCTCAATTGCCCCAGGGGAGGAAAAGTCTTGAGTCGCTTGTTCAACTTGGCCTCCGTCATGTCGCCCTCATGGATGCCACCGGGGACGGACAGCACACGCTGATACGACACATTCATTCTAACATCATATGCGTGCCCAACGGCCAGAGCAGGTGCCCTATGTCATGCCCATGCATCCCGTTGTAGGGGGAGCGGGTAATGCGAACAACACCTTGGGGCGTGCGAATCGTTTGGGTCATGGCCCTGATCGAGTCCCACAATATGCCGCCCACCCCCCAACCTACTTACTGAGAACCACACGCGTTGTGTGAGTAGGTAGGGTGCAGGTGAACCTCGGGAGGATGTTCCGAGGGCTTCTCCTGCAGGGACCGTGCCTATTGGATACCAATCACTGTCAGACATGATACGCAGTGTCAGTATAAACTCTGGCGCCACCATCTGTGCGGCCAAACGACGACTCCTGAGACTGTACACCAGGCATGCATCCAGAGGGCGCACTTGCCCGCCCTAATGGCGACGCACGCAACTCCCAATGATAAAGTAGTATGCCTGCTACTGTGTGCTGTGATTCCAATCATCGGGGTTAGTCCTGATACCAAATGCCCAAGATGAGGTTGTGGATGGCCTGATGCAACCACCTCCATGAGGCCGCTAGCTCAAGATCTGACTGGACACTTTGCGATGGCGCCAAGCTGGGGGCATGAATGATTTCTTGCCAGCACCAGTACTCAATTTTCGCTCTCGCTTACCCGGTGCCCGGGACACATTCAGTTCTCCTGATAGAACCAGGGGCGTAATGTTGCCTCGTGTCCATTCCAGTAAGGGGTGCCGGGAAGCTGTACGGGAATGGGGATTGCACCGTGGAAACCATCCAGCATGTCCTTCCCCTCGGTAGGCCGGTCTGTGGGTGTTCCGCTGGGCTTGGATTTGTCGATGAAGAGTGGTAGTGGTGTGGTTACAGGGATCAACACACCAGCCTCCCAGTTGCGACAATTTAGCTTGGGCTGTCCTGTGTTTCGATCTTTGACGAGGCGGCCCCTGTCCCAGACTTAACTCAATCTCTCAGGCATGATTTCAAGCAGATTGGAGGCACTCACCACGCGCTTTCAGACAGGTTGTGACTCCCTAGGTACGCCCATCCACTGCCTGCTCCCTCGACCCCAACGGTGGGCTTGCGAACAAAGAACAGCTTGCTGTGGGCGAGTAAACCTGTCCGCTCACTCTTGGAATCGCGGAGAACTTCGCGAGGGAATGATTTGGAATCCCACCACCGTGGCTGGAAGCAGATCGTACCGGCTGACTGAACTGAAATCAGCAAACACCTCTCGGGTAGAAGACTGGAGGCAGGGTACAAGGGTTGTGGTGCTTGCTCCGGAGCATTTCGGCAACTTACGTTCATCCCGCCTCGACTGGTTCGTACAGTATCGCGTGAGGGAAAATACACCCGCATATGCTCCTGGAAGCCCGCCTGATTGGGCCCAGTAGGTAAATCCTTGTTCTTCTTCTGTTTTCCAGTTCTGGCCTCATACTCGATCATGCCAGAGTCGCCTGTGTCGTGTCAGCTACCGTCGAGGTTGACAGCCGCCAGTGTGGCACACAGACCTTTGCAGGCGTTGTATAGAGCATCCATGAGATCTTTATTGACGGCACCGATGGACGAGCACTGCAGAGGACCTTGTCAGGTCCCACATGTACGGGATTTTGAGTTCGGGTGTACCCACGATGTAGTCGACCTCAACGGGCTCGTCACTGCCAAGTCCCAGGGTCTTCACTGTAGAACCAAGTCCACAATAACCTTGCGCGTAAATGTCAGCCCTGATAGTTTGTTTACAGTAATAACACATGCAGATCCAACGTACCCGTTCGTGCCCATGTGTCGATATTCGGGTGGGAACCTCCACTAGAAACCGTTAATATCAGATACCTTGAGTCAGGTTATGCATTGCGAACATTGTGTGTATGAAGCCATAGCGAGATGTTTCAGAGAAGTCCTACTACCTTGTCAGTAAGTGGTCTTCAACGGAAGGTGAGGTCCTTCGCCCGGGGTGAGAAGGTGAGGTACTGCGTGGTAGCGCACGGCATCTTCAACGGGAAACCACCACGAATTGGGGCGCATGAGAGGACAAGTATTGAGAGCGGAATCGGGGTTTCTGGCTCGACAGGATTGCTGGGAACCGCCGGGAGGATGGCGGGATATCGGAATTGGCACGTACATAGCTGCGCAGACTATTGACCATTTTCCCGTCCACACCCTGACGCTCCAAGAAAAACTGCAGCTCCGCTCCGAAATGGGTGAGTGCATTGGCTGCGACTCTGGCGGGGTCATCAATCCGAGGCAGGTCGATCAGAAACATCATCTAGTGAGCGACCAGGTCAGCACAAAGGCACTCCGCCGCGGTTGCGGCGAACTTACATTTTCCATCACGCCCGTCTCACCCCAATCGTATGGAACCAGATTGCCCGTCGGGACGACTATGCGGAGGTATTTCGGGTATTTCAGCAGCATGAGTTTGGAGTGCATACAACCATGTTCCATCGGTGGAAAGCAGAACCTGATCACAGTTGGGGGCACATTGTTTCGCATCTGGGCTTTCTGGTGACGGCATCAGCAGCGCTCAGACATGGGTGGAAAGCTAAGTCAGAATAGAGCGGAACCTATGTCCAACTCCGGCCGAATATCCTACCTGCCTCGCCGAAGAGGCCGTGAGGTAGGACGGGGCCCTGCGAGGTGGCACGGAGCCATAACTTACAGTCTCTTCGTCCGGAGCGTATGCTATTAGAAGCGCCTTCGTCTTGCCAAGGTTCAGCTTCTTCATGAGCCACTCCTCGTCCCACTGGAAGGAGCTAAGTACAGCGAGCTCAAGGGAGTCCCTCTGCAGGACCTCCTCGATAGTGATGTCGTCGTCCCGACGGGCATGACCCAGGGCCCAAGTCCTTCGAACGATGCCCTGCGGGTAGGGAAGACCTGCCTCGGAAACTCCCTTGCTGGTGTTGGTATTTGAGTTCAGGCTAGAGATTGCGGATGGCAAGGGAGGCTGGGACATCCCGGGTGATCCGGTGGAATGGCCAGGCAGGCTGCCCAGGGCACTCGTGAGCCTCGGACGTTGAGCCGGCGGCAGCTCTGTATCCCGCTCGCCGTGGGTGTGTGTGTTGAGATTTGTTGGCCCAGCTTTGCGCTTCTTCAATCGTGCCAAGCGCTCCTCCTCCATTTTCTTGCGGTCGATGCCAAGCATGCCCATGGCCAAGCCACCTGCTGAGGATGAGTGAGAGGCCACTTCGTCTTGGGCATGGCCTTGGCGAAGCCCTTTGTCGACATTGTCGGCACTGCCTGGGACGTCGTCAGTTGTGGGCGTAGTCGCGGATTCGCCAAGGCTCATGGCGATCGCCCGACGCAGTGCCTCGTCTTCGTCATCGCATCCATTCAAGTCCATGCTCGCCATTAGAACTGGGTGCCGGAGCAGCAGGGTCGAGTCAAGAAGGGGGTGTGTGCAGAAGGCTGGGGTTTCGGTGAGATAGGTAGAGCACGTTTAGGCACGGTACCTGGGGACGCTTGCTCCGGGGCCAAAAAGTGGGTGGATTGATGAAGTCAGGATTAAGTTGATGTCCAGGACTTGCTTCTTTTACGGGGACGGGAAGCTTGCAGGCTGCCCCTCCATTCCGCATATGAGTGGGTGCTGTTTCCAAGGTGGGTCAAGGTGAGGAAGGGTGCGTCGCCACGTGAATGTGTTGCTTGTCTGGCTTGTCTCGAACAGAGTAGGTTGCAAAGCACAGTGCTGTGCACTGTGGGGACTGTACTGGGAAGCCTGTTCACAGTGCGAGCTGTTCGCTCCTTCTACACCTGCGGCTCCAGCTACATCCAGGGTTGGCGAAGTGAACGGAGCCCAACACAGAATGCAGTACTGAGCTATTTGCGTCGCTTGTGGCGAGTTTAGAGGATGAAAACCGCATCTCGATGACATATTCGATGAAATCATTCGCAAAAGGACTATGCGTATCTCTTTGCAAGTATCAAGTCTCTAGACTGGGAGTCGTCGTGTTCAGTCCATGATTGATCGGTGAATGAGACCCTTCAAGCCACGCACATCAGTCCATCTGGAGTTCCTCATTGGCGGCAGAACATCATGCACGGTAGTCTTCATTCTGGGCCTACATCACCTCAGTCCAACCAGGTGACATGAGCCCAGCTTTCCCAGCTCACTCGGATCGATGGTTTTTTTCCAGGGTGGAGTGAGCATAGCCTCAGAGCAAGTCAGAGCAAGCCATCTCTCATGGCCTAGCTATGCGAGATTCTGCAGTTGGGACAGTCCTACGAGATCGTTGGAAGAAGCTGAAGGGCCCTTCTCTGCAGACAAATCTCCATAGTGATTGTACTCCCACTTTCGTGGCACTTTCGAGCAAGTGCCATATAGAGCTGACCAAGGCAGAGACATACATTTACGAATCCTTCTGGATATGGCCAACAGTACACATACCCAATAAAAGGAACCTCCTTACCGTACTGGCCCGAGGTAGCTCAACCTCTAGAGGTCGGGTCATCCTCACACTTCGCGAGACTTCAGAGCTACCTGGAGATCACCAATCGTTCGTTCTAATATAATGGATTCTTGGGCTCTCTGAGATCTCTGCCCAAAAAGGCACTTGACAGCGAGAGGCAAGTCATAAGACCATGCTTCCCTAGAGAAATTCAAGTCGTCTCTGAAGCCTTTCCCAGGCTTCACCACAAACCCTGGGACCTCAGCACCATATTTCGTTTCTCTTCAAAGGCTTGAACAATCCACGGCGGTTGTAGTGCCGGACCAGCCTATAACTCTGTACCTTGAGATATCCGGGCAGTGATAGATGCGCCATGTCGTATTCGTATGTTTGAAATACTTAGACATGCAGACTGAATCGTGTACGGGCCACGCCGTACTTCACATGCCTCAGCAAGCATCGCAGTCGCAATTTGGAGCTCATCAGCTCTTCTACAGAGACGATGAGAGAAGGAGGACCGCAGTCTATCGACGCATGGATGGGCTTATGACCTCGATGGTTGTTTGCTGAAAGTTGCAACACGGAGTGCCCACTGGAAAGATTTTTGACCAGGCTTCTGTCAAGACCGTGTCAAAGGCTTAGTTCATGTATGCACCCAAATGGTGTTTCTGCGTAGATCCCAAGTCAAAGTTGAAAAGTCCCAAACTCCCGACGTGGCCATCTATCCAGATGGTGCTCTGCTAAGGGGCTGCACCACGCACCGCGCGAGGGGGTTATGAACACGACGACAATACACACCGCGCTCACCAGCAACTATCAACACGACCCTGGAAAAATGTTCCACGAGCCTGAGTCGACACAAAACTTTTCGGTCGGATAGCCACTCGAGGACCCAGGAATTTGTGGCGGACGGCCTCACAACCTAGTTCCAAGTATCTTGCTTTGTACGAAATTCAAACATGGAACAGAACCACTTGAGGAGAGTCTCGTTACTGTCTCCAGCGTGCAGAAATATCCACCTGGCCGTGCTACACGTATTAGTACCCTGGCCCGGGAGGGACAGGTAGGATAGCAAGTGCTCCGAGAGCATTGACTGTGAACACGAAGTCAACATGACACCACACTGAACATGCCGCTGATGTATCCCTCGAGAAGAGGGATAAGACATCGATAGCGACACTGGTCCCTGCTCCAAGGCAGACGATGTATAGGGAAATCGAAACACGTTTGCCAGATATAAGATGGAGCTTGCTTTTGGTTGCAAGCGAGAAGAAAAAGGGTGATTCGGGGCCGGGAGGCGAGGTGCAAAGATCTCAAACTCGATAACGTCGCCAGCCGTGTCACAAATGTTGATGGGCGAGTACGCCGGAGGAGCTGTGCTGTTAACTAGTCATTGCTGGAGGAGGAGGGAGAGTAGACGAAACGAAGTGTTGCACGTAGAGGTATTCCAGCAGCCAGAAATACAAAAGAGCTTCGCTCTACGAAATATGCCGCTTATGAGTCTGCTTGTTGTCAAACACGTTTGTCGCTACCAGCCATGATCCAGAGAACGACAGTATAAAGATGAATTAGGCACTCTAAAGCTAAAGATCATGCCTAATGGTTGAACAAGAGCCACCTGTGTACCGCCGGAAAAAAAAAGATTATAGTTTTGTTGTTGTTCGGAAGTGAGCCTTCCCCTGGAGCAAAGCTTCACTTGTTTGGAGCTGCAATGCAAGCTCGGCCTCAAGGTCCACCCTGCTGCTCACATCTCTTCAGCCGCCGCCCCCAGAATACTTTGCCAGACCGATCTTGCTCCAACGACGAACGCCAGTCGAAGTGGGTATCACCAGCATCACCAAGAACCAGAACCATGCCTTAGCTCTCATACCAGATGAACCGCCAGATAAATGCCCCCATTGTACATTTGTCGAATAGAGAAAATGAAATCCATAACAGCCGGCGTCACGAATGTGCCCAAATGGCAGCATCCGCGAGCCGGCAAACGCCTGAAGAACGCCCAAAATATGATGAGATATGGAGTTTTCAAACCACACCGATCTCTTAATAAGCCGGGCCCGCTATCCAGCCAGCCCATGCAGAAAACAGCAGGCCAAGTCATTTGTCACAACGCCATTGAAGTCGACTTTAGAAGACACGCGTGGAAAGAGGACCCGCCCTTGCGCATCTATGCAGAATTATGCGGCAAGAGCCAATGTAAAACGAGTAATGATCGACTGGCGTCTCAGAAAATTGACACGCCTTGGAAATCCGAGATGCTATGTGCGAAAAACCGGAAAGAGGTAGTCGAGATAAATAAGTCTCGATGAAGTGGACTAGGCACGTCCTGCGGAGGGGCCTGTTTGTTGTTGTGGGCTGCTGTTACCATCAAGTCCAGCTCCAATCGGGAAGGGGAGCTTGAGAGCCTGGCGCAGCGCGTTCTCCCCACGGTATTTCCAGTCTTCTGGGCCCCCCGAGCTTGCATTTTGCGCACCAGATGCTCCGCTGCTGAGTTGAGGAGAACTCTGTGAAGCGGCCGTGGGAAACGGGAAGACTCCAGGGGAGTTGGTCTGACGCTGTGGCGATGATGACATTGGATATGCAGACGGCGTTCCAGTACCGATTCCAAGGAGTCTCTTGACCGCCTCGCTTCTGTCGTCCAGACGAGGCGGGGTGGCCAGGTGCTGGGGGACGTCTTGTGCTTGGCCTTGTCGCTGAGCCTGCTGCGGTGTCTTAGCTTCGCTAGTTCTGGCAGCTCGGACCTTTTCGTGGATGGGCAGGGCAAAGGGTTCAGGCCGCGGACCAGATCCAGGAGTTCCGTTGGAGCCATGGTTGCCGTTCTGAGCTGGGCGGCTAGGAAGGTTCAGGGGAATTGGGTCAAAGGAATAATTGGCATCCCGTCCGGATCGCGTCTCCGAAGGTGGTGAGAATGGGCCATCAGCGGCCGCCGCGTTGGCCGAGCTCGTTCTGCAGGCCCGCTCCTTCTCTGCCCGGTCTGCTCGGAAGAGCAGGTCCAGCGGAGACTCGTCACGGCGAACCTGAGGCACAGTTGCGGGTTGAGGAGGGCTGGGAGAGTCGCAGTCAGAGGCCGGCGGTGACGGCTCTTTGGTGCGTCCATTCACGGTTGCTGATTCGGATCGCACCCTGAAGAAACTTGGCATTGGGAGCGAGCCGGGGGCGGGAGAGGCATGAAAATTGGCGCCAGCAAAGGCAGTTGCGCTGTTTTTGTTGTTCGCAGAGTGCGGCGGAGTACGTCGTCCAGGCCTGGTAGGACCGGGAGACGTCGAGACATGGGCGGGGCGGGCGGCCGATCTGTTGCTATGCTTCGCGGACTTGGGATGGGTTGCTTGTGAGCCAGGAGCTGGGCTGGCATTTTTAGACTTCATGGGCGTCGCAGGGAAGTCCGCCGGGAAGGGCATGTTCGTCAGGACGTCGCCCTCAGATGCGTAGTTCTTGCGACCCGAGGGCGGTTTGCCGTTGCGGCGGCGCCGGGCAGGTGTTTGTTTATTCTGTTCCATCGTGAAAGGCCTGGTCGGCAGTGCCACGCACGGCTTGGCAGGAGTTGCTTTCTACTGGCCATGATATGAGCAAGACAGTACTGGTCGCGCCTGGCGAAAGCGCCCTTTGCTTACCTTGAGGATGGTCTGGTTGTGGCTAACTTATGGTAGCCGGGCCGGGTGGTCGATCTATGCCTGAGGATTGGATTCTTGTGGATTGCGAGGCTGGGAGGATACTAATGTTTGATGGGTGAACACTGAATTTTGTTGAATTTGGCCTAGACATAGGCATGATTGTTTTCTGAGTTTCGATTTGTGCGAGCGAATGGTACGACCTTCCCATGGAGGTGCCAGAGAAGCTGGCAGGCCAAAGCAGGGGGGAAGTTGGTCGAGATGAGATGATGATGGGTCCAAGGAAGTGCAGGGTGATTTGGCGGCAGATTCCAGTTGTTAAAATACTGTTGTGTCGTCGGGCTGTCCTTCCTGCTGGGCTTGCACCTTGGACTCTGGACTCAGTGCTCTGGTCCGCTCTGTTGTTGCGCCTTGCTGTGTTGAAGAAGGAGTCAGGCTCGCGAGCAGCATCGGGTTCGGAGCAGGTTGGTTGGTCGTCCCGGGAGGCTGAGTAAGAGGGGAAGGCGTGACAGGGTGTGGAGGCAAGCGACGTGTAAATACACCTGTTTTGCGACGGCAAGAGGGGCTTCAGCCCACTTTCATGCTGCCCAAACAGGTTAGAATCAGGCGGCGGCGGCCCGGCCTTGAGCTCGGCCTCCCACTTGGAACAAAGGCTGGGGGCCTTCGCCGCTCCTTTAATTGCCCTGTTGTTTTATGCACTTTGGAAGGGAGTTTTTGCAGTTCAATAGCGAAGCCGACCATGCACATTACACTGAAGCAGGAGATGGTCACGTTCCAAGTCTGCTTCCTCTGTCATCAAATCTGGGGAATTCCCGCTCAAGCATGTTTTCTACGGTGGTATATGTTCTCAGTGTGTTGAGGGTATGGCCGTTTGTTGTTCAGGCCTACACACACGCAACTGAGTAGGTCCCCAATAGGGCAAGTGTGGCGGTGTGTACGACTCTCAGGCGCCCTGTCGGAATATGACGTGGGCACCCACCTAACACTGGGAGCTGCCTTCCTGGGCCCGTGCTGCCGGCCGAGTCCGTTCGGCGGGGCATGAGCCTTGGTAATGATAGCTGCATCTGAAGCCAGGCACCTGAGCAGCTCACACTCAGATAGCAACTTCACGTCCGATTCGTCTTCGTTTCCTCAGGCATCCGCCGCGATCTCTCAACTTTCTTTCGCCCTTCGAGGTTTTTGGGGAAATCCCAGCAGGCAGGAAATAACTCCCTTTGCCTTTGAGCCCTCTGCTCGTTCTCCTTGAAAAGCAAAGGCGTTGGCAACCTAGAAAGTCCTACAAACGCCCGCCATCAAGGTCCTTATTTCCACCCGCCCTCCCACCTCAAAACTCTCTACTCTCATTTGGAACGCGACCATTCCTAATCTTGTGTGCTTCCCCAGCAGATTTTGACGAAGCCGAGCCATTGTCGGCTTCTGAACTCGTAGCACGCAACAACACACGTCGACTCATCTACCCACCCAACCTTTCCGTTCGACCTTTGCCCATCATGGCCGACGTCGATATGACCGATGCACCCCCTGTGGGCAAGAAGAAGGGTTCTGAGGCCGAAGCAAAGAAGCGGTTTGAGGTCAAGAAGGTGAGCAAGGCCTTGACGTGCAGCTGAGTTCTTGGGCTGGACACGAGCTTACGACCTGGATACAGTGGAACGCCGTCGCCCTCTGGGCATGGGACATTGTCGTTGACAACTGCGCCATCTGCCGCAACCATATCATGGATCTTTGTACGTACGGTGTCCCCCTCCCTCTATCCGCAATGCTAACTCAGCGTCAACACTTTAGGCATCGAGTGTCAAGCAAACCAGGCTTCCGCTACCAGCGAGGAGTGCACAGTCGCTTGGGGCATCTGCAATGTACGTCTTTCTCTATGGTTTCCTCCTACATGCCCGAGATAGCATACTAACCCGAGGGAAAACAGCACGCCTTCCACTTCCACTGCATCTCTCGATGGCTGAAGACTCGTCAAGTGTGTCCTCTGGACAACAGGGACTGGGAGTTCCAGAAGTATGGTCGATGAAGGACTGATGCCAGGGCGATAGACGACGGAACGATGACACGATTGCTAGAGCGGTACCAACTATGGATAGGGCCTTCTATGCACTATGGGACACATGGGGCGGGATCATCACCAGATGTCATGGTGGTAATGGTACCACAGATAGTGTGTGCAGCATAGCATCCATTTTGATACTCGCATGATACGAGCTATCACAAATGCATCTCCCCCCAGAACACCATGTCTCAAAGACAGATCAGCAATCCACGCTCATGGCTCTCTCTCATCGTACTGCTTTCTCATCTATGACAAGATCCTGTGGAACTGAAATTGCTGCTGCTCCCCCACCGATGGGAAGCCATTTGACAGGATTCTTGTTGTAGAAAGGCCAAGGGGGGATAATCGCGAGGAACGTGAGCGCGGTGCCGCCGAGTCCAATGTAGACGGCGAGCTTGATGTCTTGCAGGAAGTATCCGACGAGGAAGGAGATAACCTAGATGGGCGATGTTAGGCATATCGTGGCTTGCGAGGCGGGACTTGGGATGGTCGGCAACTCACGCCGACTACGCTCAAGAGTACGGTCGACAACGTCTCGACGAGCTTCTGGCCCTCAAAGTCCTATGAGAACTGTCTGTCAGCCAACTGATGTTTCCGCATGAGGTAGGCCGGGGCCTGGCAGGGGAGAGGAGAAGCATACGATCTGCCCCTCGGCCACGTCGCGGACCTGGTCGAGAATTTGTTCCGCCATGGTGAAGCTGGGAGAAGCCGACACCGTATTATCAATGGTGCGTATTAGGTTTCGATCGAGATTAGGCGCTTTTTGAATGCTGCTCAGCTCGAGAAGCTGGTATGTAGTCTTGGATGTTTATGAGTGGGCAAACGTGATGTTCTAAGAATGGACCCTCCGCAAGCTCCAACGTGGCCGGAGCCGGGAACAGGTCGGGTTGGACCTGCACGCCCAGATACGGTAGACTACTAGAATTCCCTACCTAGGCAGGCACCCGCTCTCAATCCCCCGCCCCTTGTCACTGGGCCGGCCCACTGATACCCAAGTGCCCCACCACCCAAGATATTCGTGGAACAGAGAACCATCCACGGGCGACAGGTACCCCCAGATTTACGAGGGGAAGCGACCAGGCTTTGCCATCACCTTGCGCATGCGAATGTGTGTTCCCCGACACGAAATACAGAGGACAGTTGAATCCAACCAAATTACAGACACTCCCATCCTAAACTCGTCCGAGCTTCCGACCGTGAGTCACTCGGTTGTTTGCGTGAGGTAATGAACTCTTCCGTTCCCAGGTAGATGCTCAGTACAGCTCACATATTACGTACCTCGGTGGGCTGGACAGTCTTGGTAGATGCCAACTTCCCTCAACAACTCGCCCCTCGACCTGTGTTGCAGGATGCCCGTACTGTGATTAAAATGTGACTCATTACGCAGAATTCATATGATGTATTGTATGAACCTTGGAAGTGAGGCACGCTCGTGCCGTCGTGCCGTGTACGGAGCATGGGCGACTCGGATGAGCGACGCGGGCCTGACCTGCAGACTGTCATCCCAAATTGGCGGGTTGGAGTCAGGGATTAGTGCAGTGCCGAGATTCAATTTTTGAACCTGCCTGGACCGGGCCGCCCAATCACCGTCCAGTCGATCAAAACCCGCCAAACATTTACGAGCGCATTTTTCCCCTTCCCTTTCCCGACTTTGCCCCCCAAATCCTAAGCTTCTTTTTAGCTTTCTTCACCAAAACATCTTTTCCACTGCACAATTCGCCTGGCGGATTCTTTGTCTTCTCAAGTCAGACTAGCTTCCAAGTGACACTTGACTTATATCGACCGGTCCGCTCCCCCGCGACGATCACAAAGAGGATTTCATTCCTCATCTCACTCGATTACCCAGGACGTCATTGCGACCTGAAATCAGACCGATAACAGCACGACAACAATAGCACAGCAGCCGCTCCACATCGACCACTATCCAACCCCCTCGTCACCACAGAACCGGCCGCTCAGGGTCAACAGTCGACGTCGTTCTTGAACCGAGTCAAACGAGCTATCGCGACACCGCGACATCCCCGTGTCGCACCGATTACTCGTCACCCACGTTCCGTTCAATCCTTCAAGTTGGCTGCACTCGCTGCTTCTCGGGCTTCATTCACCCGTTCGCTCCATAGCCCTGCTTTCTGGGCATATATTGGAGTGAACAAGAAACCGCCTTAACTGGAGTCCACGCATCACCAACATAGCGATTTTGACCATCTTCCGATCATACCCGCTCACGCGCTATCACCCCCTCGGCACCCGTCCAGGGCCGGTGATATACTTGCCCCACCTAGGGGTTCAGCCGTTCGAAGCCCTTCGCCGCGGGCGGCAGACTGCCGTTAACTGCCGTCCGCTTAGGTCAACTCCGTCGGAGACCGCTGACCGAGGATGGGAATGGGAATTCAACCTTGAGCCAGCGACCGGGCTGCCCAGGGCCGGACCTGCGAGAGCGAGAGCGAGAGAAGAGTAAAGGAGATATAGTCACGAAGCAATACTTGCGTAATATTGGAAACAAAGTCTGAGCCAGGGTCATCCAAAGCAGTCAAAATGTCGGACCACGAAGAGGTCCTGGACACGGGCTATGAGACCCCAATCCCGGAGCTGGATGACCACCGTCACCAGCACCAGAGCCCGTCGGTCTCGCGGGACGAGCGACCCCGTCGGGGTACCTTCGACTCCCAGTTCGGCGGTCGACGACGCACCGGTTCCGACGCCTCCAGGAGCGGACTGCCTCACCCAAGCATTCGCGTGCGCGATTTCGAAGAGGCCGTCATTGATGATGAGGATGGTGCGATCTCGCCCATGGGCCGGCGCCAGCGACGAGGCACAGTGGACACGACGGCTTCGTCGCGTGAGCCATCCCCGCCGAACTCCGTCAAGGCGTTCGCGCTCGCCCGCCGCCCGCCCGCGTTGTCATTCTCCGAGCAACGACCGGACAATGCGGAGCTGCAGAGGACCATGTCAATTACCAGTCGCCACAGCCACCGGAGTAAGTCCCGCACTGTGAAAGACAGCGACGTTGCCAGTGTCAACACGAACAGGTCTGCTGCCGAGGACGACGTCTGCTTTCCTCATGGGAACCGTGATGGTCCAGACTTTTACGTTGATTTCGAGTTCCTCGAGGACTTCATCCGATCACAGAGGAACGAGCGTCTCTCATCCGATGCAAGGGAGTTCGCGGACTTGCGCCCACAGACAACAACAAATGGCGGGCCGACGCGGATGGCTACCGCGGATGGGGACATCATCGACATGCCATCAGGGTCCTCGATTCATGAGGAGAAGGCCAAGGTGGAACCTAAGCAGGCCACGACGGACAAGATCCCAGCCCAGCGATTCAGTTTCTTTTCCTCGGCTTGGGACCAGACCATTCACGCGGCGGACCTAGAAGACCTGGCCCTGCCAGGCGAGGAGCTACGGAGCCTCTTCACCTTCCCAAACGACGGTGAAGACTACGTTTGGTGGCTGAATGTGAACTGTCCCACCGACGACGAGGTACGCGCGATCTGCAAGGCGTTCGGCATTCATCCCTTGACAGTTGAAGATATCACGACTCAAGAAGCCCGCGAGAAGATCGAGCTGTTCAAGTCCTATTACTTCGCGAACTTCCGATCCTACATGGCCGTCTATGACGAGGATGGCGATCGAGAATTTGAGCCTTTCAACATGTTTGTGATCGTGTTCCGGGAGGGTATCCTCAGCTTCAGTCACACCTTCAACTCGCACGCGTCCGATGTGCGTCAGAGAATCTCGACATTGAAGGATTACGTTGATCTCAGTGCTGACTGGATTTGTTATGCAATCATGTGAGTAGGGTCTGGCCTTTCCATGCCAGAGAATATTACTAACATGGACAACAGCGACAACATTGTAGATAACTTTGGCCCGGCCATTACTGAGGTGCAGAACGCGGCTGATGCACTCGACGATGACGTTTATCGAGCCCGGCCTGACGATGAGGAGAATCATCCCTTCTTGCCGAGGCTCGGTCACATCCGCAAGAATATCATGGGTTTGATGCGCCTCCTTGGAGGCAAGGCCGACGTGCTCAAAGGCTTCACCAAGCGCTGCAACGAGAACTACCAAGTCACGCCGCGCATGGAGGTCGGCCTCTACCTTGGCGATATCCAGGATCACGTCGTCACCATGATGAATACGTTGGGACACCTCGAGAGGATGTTGTCGCGAGCTCACAGCAACTATCTGGCGCAGCTCAGCATCGACAGCATCACCCAGGGCACGCGAGCCAACAAGGTCCTTAGTAAGATCACTTTTCTCGCCTCCATCATTGTGCCTCTGAACGTGGTCACTGGTCTCTTCGGCATGAACGTCCCGGTTCCCTTCGGAGATCCTGGTAATCTGACGGCCTTCTTCACGATCCTGGGTGTCTTGATCGCCTTCTCGGTCATCTGCATCCTCGTGGCCAGGAGGCTTCGCTATATATGATGTGGGCTCGGCCGGCCTTGCTGTTGGAAAGACTGTTAGTTTTTTTCTTTGGCTTCTTTTCGCTCAGTGTTGAGAGTTTTCACCTACGCCTATGTCAAGACAATGTTGGTGCTAAAGGGTGGTTGGGGCTGGATTTTGTCACCATTTTTGGTGCAGCGCTTCTTCTTTTCGTTCCGCACTGGGCTACTTATAAGATTAGACTAGATGCGGTATTGGGTGGAGACCGGATAGTATTTAGAGACAAAACTGTCATCAAAATTCCTTGATTTCATTCTTTCTGGTGTCCATTGTGCTTGTTGTTCCTCGCCCGTGTGGTGTATACCATACCAAGCATAGCTTCCCTCCCAACAAGCCTTCACCATACTGTGTAGTCCCATGTATGATCATTGGTGTGAAGTCCTCTAGCCTAAAGACGTACAGAAGCACGTTTCACAGCTCATCAGAGAGATCACCCAACTCATCCCAGAGGTACGCATATTTCTTCTCGTCAGCCTCCCAATCATCGTATGTCTGGTTATCTGTATCCAAACGCCGCATTCAGTGTCACGCTCAAGTATTGGTATGGTTGTGGAGGTAACAGCTCTAGACAGGCGAGGAAATATCCAAACGCTAGGATTGGGGTCCGGCAGTGTCATAGCCGGTGATGAATACAAAGCATAGACACATCTCGACACAGACAGGTAGACAGGCGAAGTGAAGGGCAGGTAGGTAAGTGGGGTGCTTGGGTAGGTAGTCTGAAATCACTCACCCCAGGCAGGGAACCTGGCCAGGTCGTCGAACCTCTTGCCGTCGTATAGGGCACATGCGAGGCGCATGGTTCCCTTTGGCATGTAAATCTGGCGGGCTATGCCCTCGCCGTCGGTATAGCTCAGCATATTGCAGTCGACGGTCTTGGTCGGACGGGGGATGGTGTGCTCGGGGCCGTAAGGAAGGTCTGCCTCGTTGTCGCTGTCATTCACAAGAACTGTCTGCATCGTCTCCGTGGGCTCTTCGTGTCTGGGGCTGGTTTCAGTGGATGCTGGAGCATCGTTCTCGGCTTTGGCTGAGGGGGATCCGGTGGGGATCTCGGGCTTCTGGGGTGAGGTCGGCATTCTCGCGATGTATGTGAATCAATTGCCTATTTCTGTATCTTCGTTTATGTCAAGAAAGGACTTGTGTCTTCGTCTTCTCATAACAGAATTGCACGTGTGGCGATGTCATAGTAATGCCTTGCAATAAGCGCCAGGCAGCAGCGTGTGGGAAGCTATGCTCCCGCGAACCAGGTGTCTAGTAGCATGACAGCAGCTTTAACTTCTCATCGCGAAATCTATTAGAGATGATGAATAGATCTTTCGCCTGCGGGTCCGTGTAAGCGCTTGACTGGACTGATAGGGGAAGTTCAGCATGGCTCTGGAACATCGTGCTCTACACCGTGAGTTGCTTAGCGTGCCATAGTACAAACAAATCTCAACTGTTTTGGGAACGAGATATACACACATATTCCGCGGCGCTTTGCGCAAATCTGTTCTGTGATCTCAAGTGATTCTCTGATGGGACATGGTGGTGTGCTGAGAGCAGCTGATGCTTCTATCTTGCTGGATCGTGACGGGCAACTCAAGTGCTGCCAACCACCGTGACATGTTCTCATGTGATCGATATCTCGAGTCAGGATTGAATGACATTTCCTTAAATTCCTATGCAAGAAGGCGAGCACTGCCTCCACGAGGAAAATGCAAATCCAATCCATCGACTTGTCCCCGGAGCTTCCGGCGTCATAGCTCCCAGCAGAGCTCTTGCCCACAGCGCTCGGCATCTACCTTGTATCTAATATCAATTTATTCATCAGTGTGCTGTCATCAGTGTGCTGAGTATGTGATGAATAGATTGATCGTCATTTACCTAGCTTCACTACTAGGTAGAGAGTCTCAAGCCCATGACGCAGGCCATGCAAGGTACGGAAGCGGTTGTGAGCGCACCTCGAAACGTGATCAACGACTCATCGCCCTTGCCCATCAGTCCGCCCATCACTGGTGATCTCTGGAACTTCTCAGTGATTCCTCCTGTCTCTTGCAGCACTGCTCGGGATCCGGCCGGGGTCTGAGGAGCCTCCACATCCCACCGTGACCAACCCAGTTGAATGTCCTTCATCTTTCTGAAGCCTGGTGGACAGGGTTCTGGCCGTTCTAGAACTTGAGCTTGGGGAAGGCCTCTGACTCGGCGTTGAACAAGTCCAACCCTTGCACTGCCGTTTTCTAACGAATATTGCTCTTGGTATTCAAAGGCTGAGTAAAAATGACGCCAGGCTACTAAGTCGAGGCAGAGAAACTGTGCTTCACACGATCTGAAGCAGCCATCTCTAGCCCCGGACGCAGTCCACCAGTGTGAAGTTGAGACGTCCCTTGGCCCCGGAAAGCCTCATCTATCCTGCACTTGCACGACAGATGAAACAGAAAGAACAGACCGCGGTGCGTTTCCGTGCCATACAGCCTTGGATCCGGACCTCGCCATTTCCCAAAAGCTGACCGACGAAGCTTTTCGCCAGACCAACACTGTCTGTCCCCTCCTCGTGTCTAGGTAAAGTTCTCGATTGGAAAAATGCCTGTTGAACCTCACAGACCTTGCCCCTGGACCGAATCATATATATCTTTGTAAATTTTCGTCTCCTTGCAAGGGTGTCGTTGCAGACACATGGCGGAGATACGGCTTACAGGCATGGGGAACGTCACTCGCAAGCAAACCATCACGGGGTCCGTGTCCGGAAAACATTCCGGCGCGCTGCGGCCCAAACTATGAATCTCAGCCCCAAATATTCACGGGTACATCTCCGCGAAATTCACACGGGTTCGTCAACATTGTCGGCTTTGCGGTGCCGGAAATAGGTGCCGCTATTGTTGACCTCGTACGATGCTTCCTCCGGTTTCAAGTAGTAGGGGTGTTATATGCGATTCTGCTATGCCGTGGCCCCGTATGCTGATATCAGCACTTAGCACCGGCTATTATTATTCCAACCAACAGAACCACATCTTCCAAGGACATTGGCGGGTAGCAGCCGATGATGTTGCAACGCTGGCAGCGTCTGACCGAGGAACGCAACCCAACATTGTGACCAAGCATCCGTAATCACGGACTGGGAAGCTCGAGCTAGGAAAAAAAGGGATATCCATGGTTTTGAATCCCACGAAATTTTTTGAGGGAAAAGCGAATAGCCAGCAGTAACAATCGACGTCCCTGAGTGGCCTCTACCCAGGCAGGGTCTCGTGACCAGCCATACACCCTCCCAGACTCAGCTCACAGGCATACCCGTGGGATAGACAGGTCTGGTGAGTTTCAGCGAAGGCCCTAGAATATTTGTTGGGATTGTTGGGTTACCAAGTGCCGCCGATCTCTTCGGCCTAACGAAGCGCGAAGTCGAGGCTTGCTACAGGCAGCGCATACAGGCCGCCCAAACAGAGGCATGGATGCATGATGGCAGCTCCGGCTCACCAGTCCATCGAACGCGACTCCCGGGGCGGCGAGTACCACAGTAGCAACCACACTCTACGTAGCAGCGGCAAGCATGTGAAGGCCGTGGTGCCCTCCCCCGCCATCCCGAACAGTGGCTTTGGACGTTGTCACCCAAGGAAAACTATGGCGAACATTAGCGGGCATCCGTCAACTTAGCGCCAGGGGAGCGACAAGAGGTTTTAGGGCGAGAGAGGATCAGGCTAGCCTTGCAACAAATCGAGCCCGGTCCGTAAATGTTTGTTGAAGCCACACAAACTGGTGGGTTTTACCTACTGCACCTCACGGCGCCCGCCGGCGGCAGCTGCTGGGAACAAGGAGAGGGCGTTGTAACAGGCCCCGCTCATGACATGTTGGGGAATATGAGCCGGGAAAATCGCCTGGGACTCGATCGATATTCAGAACCCGTCGCCGGGTGATCCCAGCGCCGCGAACGGCTCACATGGGGAGGCGTCTCGCCGGAGAACGAACGTGGGTCCTTGGGCCACCGTGGGCGTTGCTGGGCGTGATTCCGTCCCCCGTTGTGTAGCAAGTCATCCCCGTTGCAGAACCGCAACGGCCAGGGCCCCGTCAGCATTAATGAACGACCCCCGGTTTGCGACCCTCGTGGGTTGCCAGGAACGGGACAGGCAGTCCATAGCACCGACGGCGTCCCGAGGCGGGCGAAACTAGAGACGTTGTGCTCACAACCCACAATCCCTGTCCACGGGAACAGAACCTCGCCGAGCAGGCAAGATGATCGGGTACGAGCGTGCGGTGGGACGCCAGGACGCATCATCCGAGTACAGTAAACAATTACGCACGCGATAGTCTGTCCGTCTATGGACGTCTTCCATCTTCTTTGGACATGAGAGACGTCAGCGCCACCAAAGCTGAAGGACCTGGTTGTCGTGTTATGCAGCTGCAGCTGCAAGTGTGTAGTGCCTGTACAAGTACACATAAGTGTTGGTGTGCCTAAGTCTAGGCGCATATGTCGTGTCGCCCTGATTTTGTCACACCGGTGGACGGCCGCCCGCCGTAGTACTACTAGCACTACGGCTGGGGACTTATGCTGCTGCTTTCTCTTGGTTCCAAAGTAAGACATTTAGCGAGTGAGATCCGACATGGCGGGACCGCAGGAGGATTCGAGCCAGGCAGCATGCGAGATTTATTGTGGCGATGCCACTGCCCTGCGCATCAGTATACTGTCATTTCTGGACAAAGTTGTTTCGATGCCTTGTGCTTTACATAGATAGATACCTGGTCCGAGTGTCTGTTGTCCCTGCGCTCACAACAAGCATATTGTCTCCAGGATTGTGAGGCTGCAGACGTGCGCTGCAAGCCATCTGGTTGGACGTAGTGCCTACTTACAGTTTTCGTCTTCTCTTCTTTCCTCATGCTGATCAGTGACTGATCACAAAAGTCCAGGTAAAGCTCCCCGTGGCCGGAACTCATCTGCAGCCTGCAAGCTGCAGCCCAGCTCCCAGCTCCCAGCTGCTCCCAGCCCAGACACCCAGCCCTTTCCATCCCCCCACCTCCACCCCGGGAGGCAGGGCACCTGCTGGAGGCCCAGCATGACCGTTAGGCCCAGCAGGTCCGAGGGAGCCTCTCTCAAGGTGCCTGGTGGAGTAGCGGGGAGTCGAGGTTGGCGACCCCCGAGTGCCCCGCTGGGTGCCCACTCAGCGCCCTTGTGATATCAAATGCCCTCGGCTCTTGCCACTTGCCGGCCTGACAAGGACAGAGAAAGCGGGCCTACGGGGCTTCGCGAATCCCTCTCAGCACGGTAGGAGCAGGGCTGCAGGATCAGGACGGGGGACGACGGGGGCGAGGAATGGCCCAGGCGCCAGCCCAGGACGCGGGTGGGCGAGCGGGCGAGCGGGCACCTTGGCGTCTATCTTTCGACAGCTGAAGAAAGAAGGAAGATGATCGGCCTGTCTACCTGTCGCTACCTGTCGTGGCATGGGGGGTTTGATAGGCTAGTCGCATGTGTGCGCCTGTACTGCTGCATGCGAAGTGGGATAATCTCCAGGAAGGAAGGAAGAAGAACGAAGAAAAGAGACCTCCCTCCCACACTTGGATCTGCAGGGGCCGCGAGAGGCTAGCAGCGCCAATGACTGGACCCTGTCCTGCCACTCACAGACAGACAGACACAAGCCGTCGGGGTCGAGCAGTTACGTGGGCGGTGGTGTCCTCGGGTCGTATCGCAGGCGCCTGGCTTGCATGTTCATGTAGGCTGGGTAGGCTAGGCCACGACCGGGACGGCGGAGGGACTGGGAGGGAGGGTGTGGCCTGGGCGGGGAGGAACGTGTATCCCTGTTAAGCTTTGCTTTCAGGCTGTTTGGTTGGGCCGGCCTGGGTCGCAGCGATGTAATACTGCTAGCAGGCAGGTACTTTCCCACACGTACTTTCTCGCACGTACTTTCTTGTGCTGCTTGTACAAATGGCAGTCTACTGCGAGGCATGTCGTCGTCGTTTGCCGGACCGTCTGGCGTCTGTGCTGAGGTCGCCCGCAACCGAACCCTGCAGGCGGGCACGGCGGGCTGGGCTTGCCCTCTCGGGAATTTGCGAACACTGGCCACCGCATATCAGGCCAATTTCAGCAGACACTTGGTACTCGACTTGGTCCCATACCTGACCCGTCATATCGAATTACCAGCAATAACACGATGGGAATTCCCCGAGACACCGGGGAAATCGCTGGCACAGATTGCTCACGGGACAGCCGCCCTCGGCTGCAATTGCAGTGCGCAAAATGGCAGCATCAGGATATGGGCGCGCATGGCAGGATGGTAAAGTGGCAGGCAGTGTCCTTCCTCGTCGCTTCCTGTAGACCCACATTGCGACGCGCAAAGCTTACTACTGTACTGTACGTACCTGGATAGGTACCTAGATGGCTCCTCCCGTGGCAATCTAGGTACCTAGGTAGTCTATCTCATCAGAGAACTACTCAGGCAACTGCAGTATACGATGTCGCTCCTGGCGCGCGAAAGGTCGTCATGCTGACGCCGCGCGCGACCTGCTGTAGTCAGCTAGTCCAGGCGGTCCGCTTTCCACCCTTATGCCATGCATGCCGGGTTCATCTCCACCAGCACTTGCTTAGACTGAAAGACGGATCTCACTCCTGCTGTGCTGCGCGCGCCTGAAGTCCCCGGCCTCCCACCCTCCCCGACGTCACACATGGCTGATGGAGGGTAGGAACCAGGACAACGGATCCGAACTGCTTCCTGCCCGGCTCACCGGCTCGATGGCCCCAGCAACGAAATTCCAAAGCCTGACGCGGCGTGCAGGACCGCCTCGATATCATTCCCGCCTCTTCTCCCGCATCACGGACAGCTCGTTAGGGCAACGGACCGATCGTGCACAAGGCTCACCCCAGCGTCGGCGCCTCGTCCAAGGAAAGAGGCGCGCGTCCTAAGCAGAAGTCCAAGGCAGAAAGAGCTTGCAGCACAGGATACGAACCGCGAAAGGGTCGTGGGCCGATGCGGCCCCACAATGATTCTTGGACGAAGCTGCCATACTCGCGGGACATTCTGTTTAACTACCAACAAAACAAGCACGCAGAAATCATCCGTGTTCAGGACGTCGCCATCTGAAACATCTGCGCTCAGAGCACTGACCCTGTCATCGCGTGTCTAATCGGCACCCGACAGATTGGACGAACCGTCGAGATGCCAATGACACCCGGCCCTCCAGCTCGCTCTCGTGTCAGGGCACGCCTTGGCGAACAGATCATTTGGCGATGACTATCGAAAACTCCGCAGCTGAGTCGTAAGATGCTCGCTTTTCGTGATCGCCCTCTTATCTGGGTACCGGCGCTACGATGGAAATTCACGCCTGCCCGTATATGCTGAAGGTTTGGTTGAAGGGGGGATCAGGACCACGGATCGATCGTGCTATACATCAGAGCGTTATGGATGTTCAAATCTTCCGTACCATTAGCCGGCAGGATCAGCAATAGCCTCATGCCTGCTTGGTCCTTGCATCCCCTCCCCCATTCCAGCCTCACTTCGCTGGCCCAAGAAGGGAAAATTGAGGATCTTGTCCCTGATCGCCGCCCTTGGTAGTGGACTCCTCACGCGATGGGGAAAGGCCCAAAGGGTTCCAGGCCAGGCCCGTTATCCCCTGAGCTCTTGTGTTGTGGAGTTCCCGGGTGCCGGCAGGGGACAAAAAGTGCCCACTAGACGGCATCGCACGGTGTCGGTCGGGCGGCGTTGTCAGCCTCCCCGTTGTGCATCTCCCCGTTCGAAGATCCAAACACACGACTCGGAAACATATCGATATGAGCGCTGTCGATCCCGTCCTGTGCCTCTCGCTTTGTCGAGCAACAATACCGCGCTTTGCTGATCGCCGCGACCTGACCATGGGGTAGTCCGTGTGGTGCAACTGACATCAGGCCGTCCCTACACAGGACGGTCGAACTGCCAACAGTCGCAAGCTCACATCAAGTTGATTTGACATGGTTTAAGAAGGTAGGGCTGCTCGAGTCGCGTCGATCGGTACTGGGTGGTAGCACTGCCCGTGGCTCGCCGTTCATGAGGCACATGCGCGGGGATGGCCTGTGGGCCTACATAATGGCGTCGGGCATCATGAGCTCGAGTGACTGAATCGAAAACAGCCATGCTCCGCCATTCTCGGCTGTTGTTCCGCCGCAAGTGGCTCGCCCTTAGCTCTAGTATCTCGGACGGGTCCTCCCTGTCTGACAGGCAGTTCTTGTCTTCTTGTTGACCCTAAAAGGGAAGACGGCCAGTTGAAAGTCTGCGAAGGGGACGGCTCCCTGAGAGCTATATCGAACCTTGTATTGCAGGGACACCCGTCGGCATCTTGATACACATCCACTAATCTTTGACCTAATCGCTGTCCAGTTCACCATATTTCCCACAGTATGGGAGTTGAGAACCAGTTTCCAGAAATACATCTCACTTCTGGCTCATGGCCGTAAGCTCGGACTCGACATACTGTAGAGCGGCACAGCCATGTTGATCGACGACGAGCCTGCATGGCAACAGCGCAGATGCAGCGTGATCTCACCGAGTCTCGAGCGAGTCCTCTCTGTCAGCTCTTGTCATCAACCCTACGTACAACATGGTCCCTTGTCGCGGGCGGGGAAGACCTCTAGGGTCCAAGGGTCCCCTGTACCTCATGCGCGCCCCGGTCCCAGAAGACAAGCGATCCACATTCACGAGCCGGGGCTATATGACTGGCTATACAATTAACCCACGCATCGGTAGCACCAGTACGAGGTTGGCGGGCCATGTACCTACGTACGCCTGCGTGTTTCGGTACTACGAGGGAAACATGCCCCACGCGCAGAACGGCAGCACGGGAGTTGTTGACGCTGGGAATGAGAACATTGCATTTGGAAGAGAACAAATATCTCATCGAGGATGTCAGAGATGCCTATGCACATCACTCGGGATGACATGTCTCGAAAAAGTTAGATCGGATTCTACCTTGGGAGGTTCCGCTGCTTTTAGTGTGGTCGCGGACAACGAACCCGTTCTTGACAGCAAACCGAACACAAGCAACCGGCAATGGGGCACGAGAAGTGCAAGCAATCCACCAGGTCCAATGTTTTTTGGCCTGGCCCGGGTTTCCGACGCCCCTGCCGTTTCATGGAGCCCAGATTCCGTGAACCACTTCAACAGTGGAACCCGCAGTATGAACCCCCTATTAGAGGAAGCCCTGCTGTCCACTCTCAGCTGGCTCTGTGCCGGTGACAGTTTCAACCCTCCTCCCAGGAACTTGCCCTGTAAGCACGGTGCCTGCTCGCTCTTGAACTCACAGCGCTCATCTATCACATTGGAAAGTGCCGCCAGGGAACGGATTTCGACTGGAGTGCGGATTGGAATCCCCAACAAAGTATCAACTGAAGCCAGTCTCGCGATAGGCTGATCGTGGTCTGGATTGGCCTCCTGCTCGCGTCTTGGTCCATTGCATGCCGTATATTGGTTGCGCGCAATCGGTCCCAGCTCTCACTGGCCCCGAGCCTGCGTCTGTACAGTAGTCTAGCTCGCGGGACTTCTCACATGCATCGCGGGCCCTGCCCCCGCCCCGACCACCACCCCGTTCGCAGAGCCTGAACGGCATATCTCCACGACGATCGCGGTCTCGTCCCAGAAGATATCTGGCGGTCCGTTTTCGGTTGCTTCTCTCTGGTTTCCACTCATCCCGTCAACCACTGACTCACTGCGCGACCGGTCACTATCACATTGGCTACCACACCCTCGACAGACCTGCTGGCTTGTCTAGAAAGCATTGCCGGAACGGACTCGTGGGTTGTCTGCAAGTACATATGCTCTGGGGAAATTACCCATTACCTAGCCGCCCAAAATAGTAAGACGAGTTGTTTGACAGCAGTGCCATCAGCCTTGCGTGGCGCGATTCGGGGTGGCATTGGTTATTTACACACAATTTCGATAATTTCCGGCTGGACACCTCTTCGACCTCGTTTGGTACGCGCCTGAATCAGCGAGACAAGCGGCAACCCTCACCACTGGCTGCACCCTTGCGCGGCGATATCCCCAACATATGAGCCAGAGCCAGAGCAACACGACCGCTCTGTCAATACACGGCCCAATCAGCGCGAGGCGGTCCTGACTATTGCCAGCTGGGAGCTGCAAGGAGGTGATGGTTGTGCTGCTGTGCCGCCTCGCTTCTGCACACCTCGACCACACGGCCTTCGAGAAGCATTCGACCACTTTCTTGGCCTCGGGTTCCTGCCCCTAGTCGGGCAGAGCAACGGCCAGAGAGCTGCCGGCTCGGCCGCGCCAGCGCCGTTGTCTTTGCTTCGCAGAGAGACACGCGAGGACCACATTTTCCGCCTCACCTAGGTACTCCTGTCTTGCGTAGCGACTTTTGTCAGGACGGGATACCCCAGTGCTTAGGTTGGCAAACTTTCGAGGTTGCATCAGGAACAGCGGATTGGGACTTCGGCATCCTCCAAGCACGCACTCCCTTGGGTGCCGATCTGTTTTAATTTCACCGTTCCAATTGAGCGGATCGGACAGTGAGTGCCCCATTTTTGATCAATCCGCCTGGTTTATTCGCCAATGTCCCATACCCCCTGACACTTTTGCGCGAGTTGCATAACAAGCCAGAATCCTTGATATCTTGGCCTGTCACTGCTCCTTTATTCATTCTTTTGAACCCTCGCATTGTTTTGCGCCCTAATTGTTTCGACACGCGACAAGTGCTCCAGTTCCTTATACACAGGTGTCGCCTCCCCATTCGATCTTCACAGCACTTCACCGCCTAATAAGCAGTTTTCTTTTTGTCCCGTGCGGCCTTGGTACTATTGGTAGCCCTTCTGCATCTCAACAGATCACTTACGAGACGGGCAGGGCGCGGAGCTCGTACACGCGGTTGCACAGAGCGCGAAAAGCAGCATTCCCGTCTGGTCGGAAGCCTTTCAGACTAGTGGAACGGGACAACCCTGGTTATTGTTCGAGGACGTCTGCCCCGGCGGTCATCGAGCCGACCACCACACCTTGTTCGCCTCCGCGTCATATAGATTACGGGAGAGATGCGGACAGCATTGGGAGGGTCCGGGGGTTACTGGTCTTCCCAGAACCAGCGGAGGCAAACCAAGAAAAGCATCAGTGACGCTTGCCCCGAGCCATCTTACCAGGACAACAACGCTACTGCACACAATCATTACACTCCATCTGCTTCAGACAACCAACACTTTGCCGATTTTCTCGAACCAGCCATTGATGGTCCCCCCTCGCCGGCCCGGATCAGAGCCCTGAGCAACAAGGTCAAGCAGGCATCAATTTCTGAGCGACATGTGAGCCAACAGACGACCTCTTCTGGGTCATCATCTCTGCTGTCTCTCGGATCATTCGACCGACGACCGTCCTGGGATCAAACGCTGGAGTCCTTTTCGCTGTCCAGGAAGTCTTCGACTCGCTCGACGACAAGCAGCATGCGAGAGCGTCCCGAGAGTGTCCAGGCAATTGGTAAGGCGATATTCAACCGGAAAACTAAACTCAGGAGAGAAAGTCTGGTCACGTCAACAGACATGGCACCTGACAGCACGGGCGAGCGATCGCGGGCGCCTTCCGTCACCAAGGAGCATAGCCTGTCCAGCATGAATATTTTCAACCGACGGAGGACGGTGCAAGCACCTGAGGAAGCATTGTCCCAAAAACGGCCGCAGATCTCGAGCCCTTTCAATTTCCAGCACGTCGCTCAAATACAGCGAGAACAGGTTCCGACTCTAGACCGATCGAGTCAAGTGCCACCACAAACTGAGTGGTCCGCTATTCGTGCCTCCGAAATACCAACTATCGGGGCGTCGAGGGGCATCCAGGCGGAGGATTTGCGCGTGCCCAACTTCTCGTCCAAAGCTACTCGCCCTCACGATGACGACGACATTGCGCCTCATGTTGTGCCACACAGGCGGGAGAACAGCGTCGTTCGCCCACCGAGCTGGCACAAATCTCCCCCAAGGCATATGGTCGAACATTCTCGCTCTCAGGATCAAATTCCTGGCGTGCCTCCACCGAGGCCCCCAAGGTCGCCGACGGGCCTGGATCTGAACTTCGACATGATGCCTCCAGTGCCTCCGCCTCGCAGCTCCAGCCGTCCGTCAAACCCGTCAGTCCCGTCAGTCCCGCGTCGCGATTCAGAAGCCCTTGGGAACATCATGAGCGACCGAGCGCAGGCAATGAACCGGTTTCGATTCCCACCGCCACTTCCACTCAATACGGAAGCGAGCAGCCCACCGCCAACTTCGCAGGGGCCATCCAGCCCCACCGCCACGGCGGAGCGTCGTTACTCGCGTATTTTCCTGCCTTCACCGACGGAGAACCCTAACTGGCCTTTGACATGTCCGCTTCACAACGCGAGTGTCTCAACATTCGAGGCTGGCTTGCCGGACGTGCCCGAAGAGGAGGAGCATCATGGGTTGCCCAGGAGGTCGCGAGCAAGTATCCGCAGTAACAACTCGTCGCTTCGAGGCTCACAATCTGTACCGGCCTTGCGGAAGGCATCGGTGTCCGAATACAGCTCTCATGACCGCACTCTCAGTAGGGAATCCACGATCTTTGGCCATTTCGACTTGGCCGCCGCCCAACGGGCTGAGAGAGACGCCGTGGAAGAGGCACAGGATGATTCGGACCCACTTCCTCGGGATATTTGGGAAGATGTGATCGACTATTGCTATGAACACGAGGCCGAGGCCGACTGCGACTACGACTGGGACCGGCCATCGATTGATATGGGCAGGGAACCGACCTTCCTGTTCACTGAAGATGATACCGACGAGGGGCCCTTCTTCCGAACGACGTCCGACCACTTTGAGATCCCAGCCCTGAGCCCCTGTAGCCATCTTTCCGTGGGTAGCGCCCAAGACGCGCAAGAGGCCATAACACCCACCATCTCAGCCTCCGGTACGAAGTCTCCTACGCGGGGCAACTTCTCACTTCCCCGGCGAGACTATGTCCAATCACAGCGTTTGCTCCACGAGCGGACGACATCGCAAGCGTCCTCCTCCAAGGAGCCCCAGGGATTTACTCTTTCGCCGTCGATGCTGATTCCGGCTGATTACCAACAAGAAATGCTTGCTCATCAGAGCGAGCGCTTCGAGGAAACTGAGGGCCTGGGCCAGGCAGTGACGTGGGAGGAGCCAACGATGACCGCGGATGGTTCGAACCTGTTTGTCCCAATCAGGGCTAGCAACTCGACCACCGCGAGTGCCATGTCGTCGCGGTCCAACTTTGATCGGCACATCTCTACAACCTCCTCCACCAACACCGACTATACGCGCATGACAATGAGCACCGGATCGGTCAATATCGAGGACTACCTGCCCAAGGATGACGCGCCACGAGCCATCTCGACGGAGGAACCCGAGGTCTCGCAAGCCGCCGCTGCCATGCCGAACCACGCCCGATCGCAGAGCATTGCTGGTCTCCTGAACTCGATGGACTCGAGGCCCCTGAGCCGCGGGAACCACAGCAGCGACCCGAATCTTGACAAGCTGCACTCGGCCAAGCGCCAGGCCAGCCGCAGCCGCTCCAGGACGCTGAGCTCCAGCCCCCCTCCCCCTGGCCAGTACGCCCTTTTCCCAAGGCCGGCGAACCTGAAATAAGCTCATAAATTGAGCTCAACTGCCAATTTTTGACGATCATCTGCACGCATGCAGCTCGATATGTCTCATCTACACTATTCCGATGTACCGTCTCGGGTCTCTCAAATTTCCTTAATCCATGTTTATGTGCTGGCGATTGGAGCTGTTCATACATTATGTTTCACATGCCTGAACAGGCTCACCATTTTCTTTATTTTGTCTCATCAGCAAAGAAGGGCTCCGACCTCCGTCAGCGCGCCCCAACTACAGAAACTTTTTCCTTTTCCTCGTCGAGTCATTTTCTACTGGGGGATCGTTCATGGCGCAAACAACAGGGGGAGTTGTCTTTGCCTCCGGGCTTCTTGCATTCAATGGACGGGGCCAATTATAGACCAAAACATTACTGGGATTGTACTGGGCAATGGTGTTTTGGATGGGGTTTCCTCTTTTCCCATGGAGCAAGGGAACCGGTGCGATGGTTGATGCCTTTACTTGATGGCTTTTCATTTTTACAAGCTTTACTGGGGCTATTGAAGTGATGGTTTGGGAATGGGTGGGGTGTGGTTCATCTCTGCCCGCCCGGTTCGGATATGCCGGTGCGTGGCGCAACCAAAAGAAAAAATCCTATGGGGAATTAATAGTATTGTGCTATTATCCTGTAAACCTACCGACTTGTACTCTAGCTGAGCCGGAAAGAGCGAACTGCGCGAGACAAAATTAATGCTACTGTGGTATCAACCCTATATCATCTGTGTTGCCTCGTGATCGAATCAATGGTGGAGAAGACGGGGTGGAGGGCGCCGACCGACATACCTCGATCAAGTGACGTCTATGGACCCTTGAGGCTCTTGTGTTTGTGCCTGGATGACTTGCATGTCAGCCTAGGCTGATGTCTCGGAAAGGCCGACGATCAAGAAGAGGGCGAGCATGTGACACTCTTCTCGTCAAGCCACAGTATCACGGCAGTTTCTCCAGCAGCTTGGGTCAGTTGCCCCAATGTATCACATGATCATCTGATCTACGTTTGTGTATGGGGTAGTGTGTAATTGCCAAGGTGTCATGTCTCATCGAAGAACGCCAGTCACAATAGTACCGAAGGCATGATGGGGGCCACGCAGGATACATGTGATACTGCTAAATACTATATGAGCCTTGCCCCGAAAATTTGCTCTCAATATCGGTATCTTGCAAGCGGAAGGACTTGGACAGAGTGCCGGGTAAAATAAGAGAAGGGGTTATCGGGCGCTCTTCTCGCCTCTCGACCCCCAACCTCGTACATGTAGCGAAAATAGCGGTGTTTCCATACATGGCTTAGATCGCTGGTGTGTAGATGAAGAAGTTCCTACGACACGAAGGGGACGGAACGATCCAAATGAAGAGGACTGATGCCCTGAAGCACTGTGATACGAACCAAGTGCGGTAGAGTTGTGCCGGAAGGCCATCAACTTTCCAGCCCTGGTGCACTGAACTGTCTAGGTATTGATCCCAGGACCCGCGAAAGACAAGACCATGTCCAGTGGCTTCAAGGTCCTCACATAGAGACCAAAGCATTCCCGCTCTCCGTCAGGGTCCACAGCTGCCGCCACCACGCCACAGCCCCAACAACCAGCAGGACGTAGTACGCGACTGACCACCCCCGCGGGAGCGCAACGGCCTGCCCGCCGCGCGCGCGGTCCACGCCCTCGACGGGTCCCCAGACGCGCGGCAGGCCCATGCAGTTGCACAGCACATGGACCCCAAAAACCGCGAGCAGTGATCCCGAGCGCAAAAAGACGAAGGTGGCGTAGGCGCCGAAGAGGGTCGTGTAGCCCAGCTGGAAGGCGGAGCGCAGCAGCGCCGCGGCGAGGGGCACGCCCGGGTGGGTGACGCGGAACTCGTACAGGTGGTGGGCGTGGGCGAGGCCGAAGACGAGCGGGGAGACGAATATCGTCCGCGCGAGCGGGGTGCGCGCCAGGACCATCAGGGGCACCGAGGCGGAGCGGAAGAGGACCTCCTCGGTCAGGGGGCCCTGTGCGTTGCGCGCGCTTTGGTTAGCGAGATGGGGAGGAGCGGTGGGCGGGCGAGGCCGATGCTGGGGTGGAACAGGGGGAGGGGAAGAAGGGGTAGAATGGCCGGGGGTGGTCGGGGAACCTACAGCAACAATATTCCTCCATGCGGTGATCTCACGCAGGACTTCCTTGACGGGCTCGAGCGTGAGCCAGTCCCTCCAGCCCTCCTCGACGACAAGCGACTCGAACAGCGGGCCGAGGAACAGCAGCGCCGTCAGCAGCAGGGCCCTCAGAGCCTCCACCAGGCCCGTGGGCCAGTACCCCAGGGCATGGAGCGCGGCGCCGAAGTCATGCCCGCCCACGCGCGTGAGGATCGCGAGGGTGGACAGCGTAGCGGCGACGCAGGTGAGGGTGACGGAGGTGATGCGCGCGCGGATCACGTGCGGCGCATCGCGGCTGAGGGTGGGCGAGGGCCGCGTCTTTGGCGACAGGTAGAATGGGATCACGTAGAGGAGGGTGTAGAGGACCTGCGAGGCTGGGTCAGCATATCATGAGTAGGTTGGGAGTATGTGCGGGCTTTGGCTCACGAGCAATAACACGGCCGTGGAGGTCGTGATTGGCGGTGGCGCCTCGGCTGAAGAGAGCATGTCAGTACTGAGTGAGACTGGAGGTTGGCAGTCTGTGGGATAATGTGGAATTGTTTCTTCTCACCTTCCTTCTTATACAATATGTCCGTCAAATATTTTGTGATCGAAGGCATTTTGATAGAGACAGGCAGAGCAAGCCGCTACTTGCGATGGGTGAAGCACAGAAAAAGGCTTCCTGGGACCCTGCTCCACTCCCCGACGCTGTGCCCTCCGAATTTCAGACTCAAAAGCATCTGCTCATTCAAGAGTACAGTGGAGAGCTGGGAAATCTTTGAACACGTAGTCTGAGTTGTTGCCGTTGAGCTGAGGGCGGAGAGGAACGAGAACAATGTTACGGTTTTGCTTGTGTCTCTAGGTTGCCGCAACAAGAAGAGGCTGACGCGCCATTCTCTAGACTAACCCCACCCCGTGGATCCAACCGAGCGCAGACCAGCCAACTGCCCTTCTCGAGGCAGTCATATATGATAGACACCTATCTGAAAGTCTTTCTTGTAGAAATTTGGAATCTCATGAGCGCAGCCAGGTGCAATGCTGGGGTCCCAGCAGCCAGCGAGCACGCTGTGTGCACCGTTGAAAATCAAGCACGAGCAGAAGGATACCTGCTCACTGCACGTGCAACAGGTCGAGTACCACTGAATTCCCACCGTGTCATATAGTCTATACTGTCATGAGGTCCTTGTACCAGCGGGCTAAAAAGGTGCCCGCGCCCACCGTCCCTATCCCAAGCAATGCATGGCTCGCTATAAACAAACAACCATGAGATCATCACAATACCGCCACCCGAGAAGAAGCCTCGATATGGCCCAGGCTGCTCCCCGCAACCACGAGTGCCTCCCTCGAGAAACGCCCCCCTCGCCCCAGCTCATACCTCCTCGCCCGCGACAGCCTCGTATGCGCCTCTCCTCCTGCCAATCATCTGCATGAGGCTCGGCGTCTCGTACATCTCGGCGTAGTTGACGACCTGCCCGCTCAGCATAGCGGTGCCGCTCTCGCGCTGCCCGAACATGGGCGCCGAGTCACACCAGAAGTCCTTGCAGTTTGTGATACATCCCCTGCTGTAAGGGTTCTTGCCCTTGCGCCGCTTGTTCTTGCCACCCGCCGCCGCACCGCGGCCCGTGGCCGTCTCGACGAAGGCATCCACGCCCAGGAGCTTGCTCATGCTCTTAAAGAAGCCGCCCCCGCCGTGCTTGTGGCCGTGGTGGCCGTGGCCGGCTGCTTCTGACTGCGCCGCGGCCCCGGACGGCGGCATCGCGTCGGGGTGGGTCGGGTCTAGAGGCGCGCCGGTCGAGGTAAAGGCAGAGGTGAGGGAGCTGGCGGCAACATGATTGACGCCAAACATGTTTTCATAGGTGGTCATCGCCCTGGCGACCTGTATGAACTGCACGAAGAGGAGCATGCCAACCCATGTGAGTTGCAGGTTGGCCCAGAAACCGAGGAGGACGGTGTACGTGTCGGTGTTGATGATTTGGCAAATCGTGGGCCCAAAGATGTTGCATTGATCGGATGCTGAAGCCATGGAGGCTGTGTAGTAGTAATAGAGGATGCCATCGAGCATGAAGATCGCCAGAGTCAGATTGATGAGGTACAAAAAGAAGTGCCGGTGGTTATTGACGCCCACACAGTTGTAGACCCATGGGCAGTGGCTAATTTTCCGGTTAGTCGATTGACTCTTGTGGACGATGCTCTCGACGCTAGTACTCACTGATCATGTCGCGCCACACATCGCTGACACCGCCGACAGTGTTTGCTCCTTAGGGGCGTTCGGATCATGCACTGCACACAGAAGTTCGCATCGTCGTACTTCCAGAGACCTATCAGCTCGTCGATTACGGCTTTCTGCTCGGCGATGCCGTTCATCTTGGGCACGAAGCCAGGGTCGAAGACCATGCAGCAGTAGTAGAACCATGCGCATAGCCCAATGAACCCACCGAGACACAGATTCATCAGGAGGTGACGGTGTTCAGTGTCTGCGCAAGTCAGTAAAGGTGCTACGTAGTCAGTAGAGAAGGAGGAGTGGCTCACCGGCTCGGAATGTTGTGGCGGGCAAGACTGTGAGGAACCATCTCAGGGACACCAGGAACAGAGACGCAGAGAAGATACCCGCCATCCAGGGCGTCCGCTGGAACTGGCGCATATCCGGCGGCGCAAAAGTCAGGACCCGTTTTGCGACCTCCTGCAACACGTACCCAATAGCCAGTGCTATTGGCACCCCAGCGAAGACCGGGAAGCCCGCCATAATGCCCAACATGCTCCAAACGATCAATAAGGGGAACAGGAAGGTGAACTTGGTGACAAAACCCCTCCTGTCCTTGACCAGGTAGCTGGCCCCCGGGAAGTTCGGCGTGATCAGGTGGCCGTCCTCGTCGTAGCCGCACTCCTTAAGGGCCTTGTGCCACGCCGGCAGCGTCTTAAGCTCCTCGGCCGTGATGGCCGGGGTCTTGCCCGTGTCGGTCTTTGCGAAGCGGTCTGCGCCGTACTCGATGAGCTTCTGGACGCAGCCAGGGCTCCCCTTGACCAGGGCCCAGTGCAGCGCCGTGAAGCCTGACTCGTCCTTGGCGTGCACGTTGGCGCCCCAGCGCAGGTAGACGTCGACGCAGGCCGGGAAGCCCTTGTACGCGGCCCACATGAGCCCCGTGTGCCCGTAGCTATCGAGGACGTCGACGGGGATGCCGGTGTGCAGGAGGAGGGTGAGGAGCAGGACGTTGCCGTTGAACGTGCTTATGTGCAACGTGTTGTAACCCTGCGCGTCGGTGACCAAGGGGTCGGCGCCGTGCTGCAGGAGCAGGTGGACGGTGTAGTAGTGACAGCGCTGGGCCGCCCACTGCAGCGGCGTCGCGACCGACTCGCCTCCTTTCGTGTTCATCGGGGCGCCTCGGTCGATGAGGAACTTGCACATGGCATACTGGTTGTTGATCGCGGCCCACTGGAGAGAGGCGGAAATGTCAGCTCAAGAGGTGCCACTTTGTGTGTCTCGCGTGCCTGGCGGCAGGTACTGGTCATACATGTAGTGCAGTGATTCCCTCGTCATCTGCGTAGGTGGCATCGTACTCTTTCGTTTCGAACAGCGCCTCCATGGCCGGTATGTCGCCGACCCTCGCGATCTGCATTATGTCCGTGTCCACCTCGCCATCGCCATCGCCCTTGCCATTCCCATTGCTGTTGCCATTGGGCAAGCTCCCCAATTCCAGGTCCGAGTTGACCTGGGGGTCGACCTTTGTGCCTTTCAACGACGGCTGTATGGGCGCGCCGGAGCTGTGGGTTTCTTTGCTGGCCATGACGGCCGTCTGATGGTCGCGTTTATGCTCGTGGTCGCCCTTGAGTATAGCCTCTCTCGCCTGTGATGTTGGAGGCAGCTGGAGAAACAGTTTCAGGGCAATTCGATCGGGGTTGGCGGACCGGTCAGACTCAGGAAGCCTCGGGACGGGCAATGCGCGACAGACTGCACTGACTGGCTGCGTGTCACAGAAGGTTTATGCTAGGATGAACAGCAAGCGCGCCAGACAGACAGCAGTATTACTACAGATCCAAGTCAGTGGATCATTGGAACGAAAATACAATCATAGGAAAAGAGCTGACGAGTGGGTAAGCCGGCGAGTTTTGAAAAGAAGGACGGAGTTGGAGGGCAGTGCATGCAGGCCACCCTCAAGTTGCCAGACTTTGGCCAGACACACTGGCCGATCTACATGGCCAACAATTATTAATTGCTACGCTGCAGCCAATGTACTTGTATACCTACCGTGGTAGACTATGCAAAGCCGGCAGGGAAGGGCGACGCTGCATTTTATCTTAGTGCAGCCGGCGTTGCCCCTGCTACCCAACTTTCCCATGGTCCAGCTTCTTTTTGTCGATATCGATAGCACTTGGACTCGTCCAGCTGTCATGTCGAGTCGAGTCGAGTATCTATCTGGATTCTACGGGGCAGCCTCGTGAACATACGACCCAACATACGACCACACCAACCGGAAGCTTTGTCTTCCACGCCGGCCTGATTAGTTAGTGGGGACCAGACCGACTGCCACCAAAGGACAGCCAAGCAGCACAGGCGATCTGTATTTATCTTGACCACCCTACCCTCCCGTCGACCACGTTCGTCCTGTCCTCCAACCCCGTGGCATCGGCCTTCTCAGCCCCGTCGGCGGGCGCAAGAACAAACACAAGGACAGGTCTCACCAACTCTGCTCGATCGACCGGCCGCCCATCATGGACGCCCTCAAGCACTTCGTCGAGCTCATCATGACGCCCTCGGCGCCCGTCTTCATCATCGGCGGGCTGATCGTGCTGCTCGTGCCCATCCTCATGCACCTCTGGGTCACCAAGTCGACGACCTACACCGTGCTCCCCTCGGTCCTGCTCACGGGGCCCTCGGGCGCGGGCAAGACATCGCTGCACACCCTCCTCGAGCGCCGCGGCTCCCCTTCCGAGACGCACACCTCCCAGACCTGGTCCGCGGTCGAGCTCGCCGTCAGCGAGGACGACGGCGCCTCCTCCTTCCGCGACGACCTCGACGCCGGCGGCGCGACAGCCTCCAAGTTCCTGCTCGTCGACACTCCCGGCCACGGCAAGCTGCGGCACTACGCGCACGGGCGCCTCACGCTCGAGGGCACGCAGTCGACGCGGCTCAAGGCCGTCGTCTTCGTCGTCGACGCCGCAGCCCTGGCCGAGCCCGACGTGCTGGCCGACACGGCGTCCTACCTGTACGAGGTCCTGCTTGCCCTGCAGCGCCGAATCGGCAACACCAGCACCAGCAAGGCCCCCTACGCCATCCCGCTCCTCATCGCCGCCAACAAGACCGACCTCTTCACCGCCCTGCCCGCCAAGCTCGTCCGCACCAGCCTCGAGAAGGAGCTGGGCCGCATACGCCGCACCCGGAGCAAGGGCCTGCTCGACTCGGGCGCCGACGCAGGCGCTGATTTGGGCGCGGGTGCGGACGATGCGGATGACTGGCTGGGCGAGTACGGGAGCGCCGAGTTCAAGTTCGACCAGATGCGTGAGTTCGACACCGAGGTTGACGTCGTCAGCGGGAACATCACCGGTGACGGCCCCGGCGTCGACGCGTGGTGGAGCTGGATCGGGAGCAGGATATCTGCGTGGCAAGGAGACCGGAAGCACGCCAAGAACTAGCCACTATACATACCGCTGTCTAATTAATGATAATCGCTTCCGCGACATGACGTCTGATGCCACACGCGAATCTTCGGCGGTGATAATCACATCCTCACACAACTGATAATGTTGTCTGCTCGTCTGGTACTCAGCTTGACTACTATTCCCAAGAAGATGTGGAATTATGATATGGGCGCGCTATTTCTAAGGTCTCAAATAACTAAATGGCGCCATTCTGATGGTTGAATCTAGACTGTCTGGTCTATGTTTTCCCTTTCCCGAGCCCTTAGATGTTGAGTCTAGGCCAGCCGACGCCGACACTGCATGTGTCTCATGAATAGCTCTGCTGATGTTAAGAACAGAATCAGACCTGGCCCCCGTACCTTTGATAACGCCCGTGTACATGCTAGTAAAGAACCCAGAACCATCAATTAATCAGGCAGGACTCCCATTGGCAGGGGTCTTCTTGGACTCCTTCACCATGTGCGTCAAGAGGTCGACCTTGGTGACCACAGCGACGGGCTTCTTGCCCTCACCATTGTCCTTGTCCTCGGTCACGACCGCGGCGCTGTTGTACTCGAGGAACTTGCTGAGGACGGTGAGGGGTGTCTCCAGCGTGATCTCGACAAAGTGCCTCTTCTGCTTCTTGCTCCTGCTCGCGGCCTCCTCGGCCGTGAGGATGTCCCTGGGGTCCGTGACCACCTCGTCGATCTTGCTGAAATCGAACATGACGTCCTTGACGAGACTGGTCGCCGTGGCCCGGCCGCTCGAGATGTACGAGAGTAGGTTGCCCAGCGTCACCAGGCCGACGAGCTTGCCGCCCGTAGGGGAGAGGACAGGCAGCTGGTCGAAACCCTTGTCCCGCATCGTCTCGATGGCGTCTGCGCAGGCCTGTGTGCTCAGAACGCTTGTCACAGGCTTGAGCCTGAGGGACCTGATCGTCTCGCCGCCGTACGGGTCGCTCGCCCTCCTCTTCCTCTGCGCGGCAGCCTCAACCTCGGCGCCATTTACGGACGGCAGGAGGTCGTTGGCAGCCAGCCAGTCGTCGTCCGCGAACTTGGAGAGATAACTCCTAATGCTGTCAGGGAGTACCACGACCACCGTATCCTTTTCGTCGAGGTTCAGGTCCTGCACGGCGCGCACCATGGCCGCCATAGCAGATCCAGAAGATCCACCGACAAGCAGACCCTCCTCAGCAATGAGCCTGCGTGCGTACATGAACGACTCGCGGTCCTCCGTCTTGTACCACTTGTCCACGCTCTCGCGATCCAGCACGTCGGGAATGAAGTCGTAACCGATACCCTCCACCTTGTACGAGACATTCGCGAGCTCGCCCTGGTTCAGAGCCTCGGGCAGGGCGAGGATGCTGCCGAAGGGGTCGGCCGCAATGATCTTGACGTCCTTGCTGTGCTTCCTGATTCCCCTCGCAATACCAGTGATCGTGCCGCCTGTTCCCGCACCGGCGACGACGGCCGTCACCTTGCCATGGGTCTGCTCCCAGATCTCCTCGGCGGTGCCATACTCGTGGGCGCGCGGGTTGTCGACGTTGGTGTACTGGTCCAGAATATGCGCACGAGGAATCTCCTTCTGCAGCCTCCTCGCGACGCCGATGTGCGACTCGGGGCTGTCCCAGGCGGCCTGGGTGGGCGTGCGGATGATGGTGGCGCCGAGGGCGCGCAGGACCGAGACCTTCTCGGCGGACATCTTCTCCGGGAGCGTGATGATCGTCTTGTAGCCCTTGATGGCACCGACGAGGGCGAGGCCGATTCCGCTACAACCAACCCAAGACACAGTCAGCATGTGCCACTCTCATCATACTCAGGCGGGCTTGTAAGCTGGGGCAGTGATGGACTCACGTATTTCCGCTCGTAGGCTCGATCAGCGTGTCGCCGGGCCTTATTCTGCCGCTCTTCTCGGCCTCCTCGATCATCCGCAGGGCTATGCGGTCCTTGACACTGCCTCCAGCGTTGACGAGCTCAACCTTTGCGTAGACCTTTGCCTTGATCCCCAGGGACTGGGGGATCTTGTTCAACCGCACCAGCGGGGTGTGACCGATCAACTTTGTGGCGTCTGGAACTCCGATCTCATCGCTCCCCTTGCCCAGAGCCTTGAGCAGCGGCTCGGCAATGCTGGAGAGGCCACCGTTCGTGGTGGTTCCGTTGGTGCTTGCCATGATGCGGATGGGCAGTCAGACGTTACAAACGGGCGTGGGAGGTCGAAGGGACTCAGGTGCGGAATGGTTGGTGAGAAGGTGGTTTACTTGCAAAGCACAAGAGGGAGACGGGTGGGAAGAAAGACAAAAGACGTCGAGAACCCGTGGGTCGAGCTGCTAGTCAGTATAAATGATCTGTTACATAACAGAAGCAGGCCAGTAAGCCGCAAACGTGAAATCTCAGCAGCAAAGATGGGACGTTGGTGTGGGAAGACATGGCTTGGGTTTGCCCCGCGGCGAAGCCGAGCGACGGCTAGCAGCGGGAGGACTACTGGCCTTGTCTTGGGCCTGGGCACTTGTTAGACACATCATTTCTGCTGTGTACATGCAGAACAAAAAGGCAGGCGTGGTCCTCCTCGTGATACGTTGTTAAGGTCTTTCAACTTTTCCTGCGGCGATTGCGTGACCGTGTTGCAAGTTCGTCATCCCACCTTGCCTCGCTACCTCGCAGGCGTCTCCTTCAGGCACCTAGTCAAGGGTGGGACGTGGGACTGCCCCTCCAGGTTCCCGTCCAGCCCGTTCGAAAGCCCTGCAGGTGCAGGCGAAAGTCCGCATTGGGCCAACTGATCAACACACCACCCCTCTAACCCCTGGTTTGATTCGACGGTCAGGGTGCAGCTCACATGTGACAGTAGACATTCACGTCGTCTTCATACAGTCGTACCAGGGAGTTCGAATATTGTCAAGACATCATTCCCAACTTTTACACGTAATGAAGCAACATCATTTATTCAATGACCAAATGCCGGGCAAGCAGTCACAATCTTCTCACTACACCTCCTGGCTCTCACATTGCACAACATTAAATTAATCTACACGCATCGATCAGAGAGCTCAAATATAATAAGACATGACTAGAAAGAGAATTGGGAAACTGAACGACAAACCCAGGGCCATGCCCAACATTTCTCAATATACCACCTGCGAGGTTGACCTGTTCCTTCTCAGCTTTGCAGCGATTGGTCTATAGCATCTGCGGTCCATTTCTTGCCTGCCCCATCGTTATTATGACCTTAAGTGTCAGGTCTGAAGACATCCCCGGCGGCCGATTTCCCGCGTAGTGACCTGCCCACCCCTAGTGAGCTCTGATCCAGAACCACAACTATTCCCGTGAAGCTCTGTCATGGCGCCTGATACAGATGGCCAACGCGAGGCTGAGTCTTGGCCATTGCGTGAGCCATTCTCGGACCCTGACGTGTCGAGCAGGTCATCCAGGGAGGCCACATCAGCCTCATCTTGACTGGTTGTGCCTGCGGCGGTGGTCGCGCTGCTGTTCGTCTGCTCCGGGCTCCCACTGCCGCCATCCTTGCCACCCTCATCCAGGGGATATCCCAGAGCCAGGCTTGCAATGGTCTCGCCCTGTTTTGTCCTGGGGATGCTGTCTGTGTAGCCGGACCAGGTGCCAGAACCAACCCCCTGGAACCCGATGCGCTGGAGCTGGAGCGTCTCCGATGCAGACCACTCCAGGAATGTGTACTCCCTGTACTTTCGACGACGATACAGGCATTCAAAAATGGGCTCCAGAACGTAAGAGGTGATGATGACCAGGACGCCAGTGACCAAGGTGAAGTAAAGGCCGAAGAGGCTGAAGGAGACATGCTTGGTGCTGCGGATCTTCTATAAGTGTTTGAAAGCTTCATATCAGCTTGACCCCACAGACATGCACGGCTATGTATCTCACCTGATTGTTGCACATGTCTCGCACGTGTGAGTTGTATGGTAGGATCTTGTAGGGATCGAGCGCTGGGTCCGTTGGCCCATGCGCCGTGTTCACAACCGCCGCCTGCAGAGATGCCAAAAATGTGGCCCACCAGTAGCGGACATCAAGCTGCCACTGGTTCGTTGGGAGCGGCCCCATGATCCCGCTGTCTAGATACTTGAGGGAGGTCAGAGCGTCTGGGCCTAGATTCATGACAATGTCGTCGAGGCTGGCTTGACCAACTGCCAAGACCTGGACTAACCACGCCCAGCGGGAACCTATGGTGTCGTTTGTGATCGGATTGGTTCCATTCACCCAATCTTCTGTTGTTATGCCGAACAGGGGCGCTGCTTCAACTTGCGCATCGTCCCAACTGGCAAGAGGCCCGCAATTGTTGCTCGATAGTGAGGGATTGCAGAACTGGTACTGTCGAACACAGCCCATAGGCGAGGCTGCTTCCTCTGGCCGGTATACCACGAATTGCTCGCTTATGTCGTGGTCCCAAACTTTATCCCCTGGTATAGTTGCTCGGTACCAAGGGTCGCTTGTGACGTCGTAGAACTCTATTCCGTTTGAGCTCAGGAATATCAGGATAGTGTCCCCATCAGGGTCGAAGAGGCCGGGGAGCGGAGCGAATTGCTCATCGTCCCTCCAATCCTCATGTTGGTACACCTGATTGGTCACTTCGCTTAACATCGTTGAACATTGTCAGTTTACCAAGTCGAAAAATGAGACATCGAAAAGAAACTCACTTCAAGATGAAAGCAGTACCTGTGCCTCGCCACATGTTTCCATCCTGCTTATTATACTGTGAATCCAGACTTTCCACTATATATGTATAATCCACTAACAACGAGGTTCCGTAAACGTAAGCGGTGAAGTTGTCGCGTGGTCCCTCAACAGGCTTTGTATAACCTTGAGTTTCCAAAGGTGCACACTGTAAGACTGCCCTGAAGAGGATGTTATTTTCTGGTGCAGCATTCACACCTAAGTCTCTATTCATATCGATGTATCCAGTGTCCAGACGTATGTTGGAGGAGTTAGTTCGACACATACTACTATTACTGAAAGGACAAGGGGCTTGGGCGTCCATTGTGCTGGGGAGTTGGTCTTTGGCAAAGTGCGTACAGTCGAAGATACCGGGCGAATCGAAAGAATAACACTGCTGTGCATAGTTTGCAGCTGAGCGAACTGACTGGGCGCCGTAGGGCGAGATGATGTGGGCAGACTCAGACTCAGTCCATGTCGTCGGAACAGCAGCACAGTTCGTGCCGTTGAGCAGCACTTCGTTGCCAATACCAGACGATATAGATGAAGAGAAACCACCTGCAATCGTGAATGCACAGAGGCAAAAGACAGCTGTCAAAAGTGTCGGCACAATCCGGGCGAAGCCACGCTTGGCAATATTCTGCCACGTCCAAAGGAGTTGAGAAAGGGTCCATACGGCAGATACTGGGGCTTTACATATGTAAACCGGGCAGATCAGCCATGAGTGTCGACTATCAACATGCGCGGACATCCGTGAAATATTCTCAAAGGACCACGAAGGGAAAAAAACGTTAAGAATGGGAGATCACAAACAAGTTGAATTGCGCAGAATTGCCTGCTGTTGGTGGTAAAGTGCGTCACGCGGTTCAGGGGACGAGTAGCATCGATAGAAGAGTCTGTAGAGCCACATCATGTCAGCGTCTCATGACTCATCGTGTAAAGTAAGCGTAATGGCCCAAATACTGAGATTGGGTCGAGTGCTGTGAAAGTTATCTCGAGAGAAAGACAACTGACATGCAAGCGATGCGCCAGAAGCGCTCGGTCACTATTCCAACGAAGACGGCAGTGAATGCAATGAGAAGATTTCCATCTCTTCGATCAAGGGTGAGTGTGGCTCCCATCACCCGACCTCTGGACCAATTAACCCAGGTGCCCAGATGGACACTATATTCCACTGTCGAGGCCGTATCTGTCCATGCTGTCTGGTTGGTCATCGCGGGTAGGGTCCAGCAAGAATATGAAGAAGAACACTTGCTTGATGGATCTCCTTCCCGCGCGTGGTACGACAGGAACTACAATGACGATGGCAGATTAGTTCAGTTCCAGAGGGAAAGGCCAAATAAATTCAAATTCCAAAGGCTTCAGATAGGGGAAGGTCACTGTTCCGGCAGCCTTGTGCAAAGTCTAGATGTGGTCGGGGGCGGTGTTCGCCCCCAAGTTGCGAGGTAGTACAGCTCATTCAGCTTCAATTGAATTTCATGGCTGGAGGTGGTTACATTGCATAAATAACCTCACCTGATCTTGACGGGCAGATATGATTGCTTTTCGGAGCCAGTCAACGAGGATCTCTCGCCGTCGGGCGTAGGTAGTACCACAGTACAGCTGTCGCCACCCCCAACCGTGGTCCAGACACTGGGCTCGGTGCTTCTTCGACCAGGCGCAGCAGGCTGAAAGTATCCAGCTCTGAACCGAACCTCCAATCATAGGACTGATCACTATGATAAGAGCTGCAAGGGTGTCCGACTCGATGCCGGTGACAGATCTTTCGTGCAACAGCTCTATCATTAGGCGGCGAGCAACTAGATAGTGAGGACGGCCAGGCTGGCCAAGGCTGTGTCTACTGGTGTCTGTTGCCACCCTTGGAACAGTCTCAGTGGTCTCACATGAAAAGTTCCGCCAATGCTTAAGTGGGGCCTATTCATTCACAAACAGTTAGTTGCTCGTCAAGACCTGCAAGGGATTGGCTACTAGACCACCAGAATCTCCGACACCCCATCTGCGGACCTTACCAGACTGTCAGATATATTACAAATACGGCTTACTCCTTTCATTTCCAGGAGCCGCTCCAACATGCAGAGTCGATGCCTGCATTATTGGTGGAGGTACCAATTCCAAGTTATAATCTCCTCGGCAGGGACAGCTCGAACTCGTTGGCCACTCAGATCATTGGGAAGGGTCTGTTGGCCTCGAAGGTCAAGACGCAGTAGAATTATTTCTCCCTAATTCGAAGGACCCCAAAGTCCGCGGTTCAGAAGGATGCCACGACCTGTACAATGCTCAATATAACCTGAGCGATGGTCAGAACCAAGATCACTGTTCCAAATCTACAATCGTAAGGGTCCAGTTAGTCTGCCGTATGATTGGAACTGATGACGGTGAAGGTATGAAAAAAAGAGAATAAGAGACTGGAAGCAATGATCTAGGTCTTACAGAAATGTCCAGTATTGTACGGTATCCCTCCTGTCCCGGAAGAGAACCCAGAAGTTCCACGGCCGTGCTCGTTGCAGGTGCGCATCGAGGACAAGGATGCGAGGCCAAAGGTTTCTGAACTCGGTTTGGTTCCATTGCGAGGCATTCCTTTCCATCAGTACTCGGATTTGATCGTCATAAGTCATTCTGTAGCCGGTCTCGAGCGAGCTTCGCTGTCGTCTGCGTTTGACCCCCTCGAGCGTCTCGAGGGTGTGCTTCCTAAAGCGGTGTGCCGTACAATATAGACACCGACACCACTGGTATAAGCCAATTACCCATGCCAGGGTTTTGTGCAGCGTAGACTCGGATGACGGGTTGAAGAGCGTAGCGTACGAACACTCAATCTCATCTATCAGATCTGTTGATATGCCCACGCTGGAGAGAACCTTTTCTGCACCTCCCTGCAGCGCACAAGGAAGAGCAAATATCTCGAGGTAGTAGGACTCAGCTCGTTTTGACAAGAGCATATGCCGTGAAATACTCTGTGTCCACGCAATCTCGATATGGCTGTACGTTGAGAGATTGGTGGCATTAAGTTTTTCTGAATCAATGGAAAGAGACTCCAATAGATCCGCATAGGAGTGTAGTGGGAATGCCTCCGAGATCTCAGCATCGTCAATGATTTGCAACGACGAGACATTATCATTAGAAGTGCCTCCCCTTTCTCCTGGGTTGGGAAGTAGTCCACTCTCCGATATTAGTGTGCCGATAGACTGGTCCAACGCGTGTGATTCAGAGTAGTCTTTATCTGTACTCCGACAGTAGGCATATACGATACGCCGCTGGTCTTGATGGGAAGGGATAAAGTATGATTGTGAGAGCAGCCACGTCCCCAAGATCAGAAGAACAGTCTCGTTGACCCGTGACTCTCTCGCAGATGAATCTGCAATGGTGTCCTTGAAGTAGTAGTGATCTTGATGGGCAATCAGATTGCTTAAAAACCCTCGAATGTTCGAGTCTGCTGCAGCTGTCTGTCCAGCTGAAACCCCTAAACATAGCTCTGTTAGCACAACCTCCTGAATATGACATCGGTCTACTTCAGGACGAACTGTGCTGACATTATGATAAGAATTAGATCATCACAATATCTTTCCAATTGCCGAGAAAATCCTGGAATCTCATTGGATTTAAAAACGAAAGTGGTCAAGAGTCACACATACCTCGAAAATGGCATACGACTTCGACAAAGAAGCTCAAGAAGTCTCGTCGCTCACCTCGACCGGTCCACGATGCTTTGATGTATTCAATATAAGGCTGGCATGCCTGTTCTTCACGTGTAATATCATCGTGGAATCCTAGAGCCTTCCGCAGAGTTGACAATACATCATCCATCTCGCGTCCGAGAGCGCCGTCAGTTTCAAATTGGGAGCAGGCTCGAGCTTCGATGTGTTTCTCACAATTCGCAGACTAGAAGCCACAGGAATCTTTTCAGAAGGATGCCCCGCACAAAGCTTAGATGAGTGGCTGAATTGTCAGTGCAACCATTCAGATCTGCAGCCGAGCTGCATGCGCCAGGCAAGGTGACACGCCATGCCCGACTGTGATACCCAGAGTATAGCCCCGCTCGTAAGAATTTCTGACAGTTATACTACACAATCAACCATTTTCACATCATAACGAGCCAGCATACCAAGTGTTACTAAGGATTCCTATATATTGTACATTTCCTGTGTTCTGCCGTTGCTGAGACTCTGGGGATTCTTGGTTCCTAGACGGTGCAGAAAATGTCTTTGTGCCATGTCCGAACTCGCTAGGCACGGAATATGGAAAAGGCTCTTTGGACCTTCTTCTGAGTCTTACTCCACCAGAATACCCAGATCAGACGACAACAAAAGGAAGATCAAGGTCGACGTACCCTACAGCGGCACTGTGCACAACGTTATCGGCAGCACTGATCCAACCCTTTGGGGCCGTTTGGTCTCTGCAGGTTTCAGGTGGTCTCGGATCTCCTTATCAGACCGTCTTGAAAGTTTTCCAGCTTCCAAGCCTCAGGGATATGTCGTCGGCCGTGACTCTGAGTGTGGTGAGTCTGATCTCACCTCTACATTGGGATGAGCCGATGAGAAAGCCGTAATTGATGGTTTGCCACAGACTTGGTTATCGACGATCCATATGTATCCAATCGCCATTGCTTGATCTATCGTGTAGCACGCTATGACCAAGCCTGCGTGTTCTTGCGAGACCTGTCCTCCAATGGAACGGTCGTCAATGGAAATGTGGTGGGATGCAACCGAGTGGTAGAGCTCAAAGATCGTGACGAGATCACGATAGTTGATAGTGCCCGGTTCATGTTCGGTCTGGCTCAGTCAACTCACCATACTTTCGATCAAAAATACACTCTCCTGGATTCAATCGGCACAGGAAACCTTGGACAGGTATTTGCGTGTCAGGAGAAGTCGACAGGAGAACGCTTTGCCGTGAAGAGGCATAGTTTCTCATCAGATCCGAAGTCTGACCAAGTTACGAAAGAGAGTATAGCGGCAGAGCTGAATTTGATGGGTCTATGCCACAGGAATCTCATATTCATGAAAGAGGCGTTTGCAAGCGATTGCTCATGCTCCCTTGTCACACAAATCGCCGAGAAAGGTGACTTGTTCGAGCTGATAGTAAGGAAGTCGAAACTTTCAGAAAATGAAACTCGACATGTATTCAAACAACTATTTGAAGCTGTCAAGTATCTGGTCAGTGTATTCTCAATCCGTGATGGACGTTTCTAATACACAACGCACATTCCAGCACGAGCGCAATATTGTACACCGCGACTTGAAGCCAGAAAATATGTTAATACTTGACGAAGACCTCAGCGTCGTGCTGTGTTCATTCGGCCTGTCCATCACCATCACACCCCAAAGCTTTGACACTACTCTCTGTGGAAGCCCCTTCTACGTCGCTCCTGAGGTTCTGGCAGAGAGGGGATACCGCAAGTATGGCAGAGAGGTAGACATTTGGTCTCTTGGCGTAGTTCTGTATGTATGTCTCTGCGGATTTCCTCCCTTCTCGGACGACCTTCACTCGGAAAAATTCCCCTACAGCTTGGATCAACAAATCAAATCAGGAAAATTCGACTACCCATCGCCACACTGGGATAGTGTTGGTGATTCCGCCTGTAAGAGAGATGAAGGACTTCAACAAATAGACTCTAAACATGCTAACCTGCGAATAGTGGAATTGATCGATTACATGCTCGTTGTAGATCCCCAGAAGAGATTCACCATCGAGCAATGTCTTGCTCATCCATGGCTCACACAAACAGCTCCTGGGGATGGGGTTCTGGCTAAATCAAGTCCAGTTGCACTTCGCAAATCAACGATGCTCCAATCCAAAAAGGTGTTTCATTTGTCGACATACGCTGCTTCGTTGAATGAGACGCAAGGGCTAAGACCGGAGTATTCACCATCGGACCCAGTGATCAGAATGCCTGAGCCTAAGGACAAAGGCAAAATGCCGTCAGTTGATCTTTACTGCAGGAGGCATCTCATAGCTTACAGAAGACTGATTTGTGTAGTACTCCCGGGCCGGCCGAACTTGCTGAGACGCAGAATCAGGGCCAAAACATCTATGGCCAATCTCGACGTCGTAATCCGATTACGACCGTTGACGTTCAGCTCCATCTAAAGAGTCTTTCCCCGGAATCAACATGCTTTCCTAAGGCTCGGACGGCCATTAGAAAGGCCCTCGTTGCCGTTCAACTCGACGAGGTGCAAAATACCCATGGTGCGCGGTCAGCCTACCAAGAAGCACACAGTCTACTAAACGAGGTCTGGCGGCACGAGGCAGGGGACGAGGATAAGCAAAAGTTAGAGGCCATAGTGAGTCTACATCGAGTATTATCGTCCCATTAAAGAGAAATTACTGATCCAGTGTCTGGATGTTAGAGCAAGACTTACGCTCGCCGTATTGAAGAGCTATCCCAATTTCTCCCCGATGAGGAGCAAGACCGCGAGACGCACCCTCAGAGACCGCCTCCCGCCACACGGACGCCCACACATAGCCCTGCACCGTCAACCATCAAGCCGGATATAGACGAAGGTTTTGAATCTGAACCCGAGGCAACATCGCCAGCGCGAAGTTCTGCTGATTCTATGGTACCTCTGGAGCATGATCCATTCGCCTCCCTAGTCAGTGATGTCGTCAACGAACCCAGATCCCCATGGACGACACTATCCACTCAACTTCCCGAGGATTTGCAAAACGACATCGAATTCAACGATAAAGGCGAGGATTTGAGCACTTGGACATGTACGCCGCCAGCCCACGTTTCTTCAGACGCGGTTCCATTGCGTGTAGACGGCCATCCTGTAGTCTTACCCGTCGAATATAAGTACCCTCTCACGGGGATGTTCTCTCCACCTCCAGATCCGCATCCTCTATTCATATCGCCCTCTACTCCACTGCATGACGGGGACGTTCATCACATACTGTCCACGTTTCCGGGTTGTATTGGCTTTTATCTGCTAGTCGATGGGTTCCTTCAGATCATCATGCCCGATGACTTTGATTACGAGGAAGGTATCCCCAATCTTCCGAGTGAGTTCGGCGGGCTGAAAGTGTCTTTGATCCCGGACACGGTCTGTCCGACAGCTGGAGAGGCCTCAGCGTCCGGCCCCTCCACCACCACAACATCGGCGTGGACCCGCTTCGAGCGTATGCTTGGTCAGAGCTCCGCCCAGAACTCTGTGGCTGGTTCTGTAGGTCATCATTCTGCCAATGCAGCCGTGATCTCAGTGGGCTCCACTATCCGCGCCATAGTGCCCGGTAGTAAGTCAAGGCAAAGGTTCGAAGGCAAGATTGGTGTTGCAGTCACTCCGAGGGTCGACAACTCCAAGAAATACGTCACCATACCTACCCATCTCTTGACAGATTCAGTAATAGCATCAAAAACGATGAGCTTGGACGCGGACAATTGGAGGAAGGACATCAAGGTGTGTGTTGCTAGCAACTCGATAGAGGTAAGTCATCTTCCAACTTCGCACACCAGCGATCTAAGTTCTCGATGGCGAGTGAGCTTCATGATCCCAGTGGGCTAAATTACTTCTTCAGTTGGGAGAGATTACAACTATATTCGACCCAGACCCTAGATCCTTTCCGATCGGATTCTCGCACGATGTCAGCCTGGTTGACATCAGTGGCATTCCCGATGCTCCCCGAACGATCCCTTATGCCACCGACCTCACGTGGCTCAGCCAGCGGGAATGGATGGACATCAAGTACATCTCGAGTAAACTCGTGCTCTTGGACGACCGTTCCCGGGAAGCAAAGAGTATTGGGGTTGTGGATAGTCGTTGCTAGGTTTGTGGTTTTGTCCTCCCTTTACTTTTGCTTTGTTCTGATGGGACGTCGACATGCCCGTGCCATTTTCAGTCTATCCAGCAAGCAACTACTCAGCATCAAGATTTTGAGCTAACATCAAGAGCATGTCAGATGGTAGGACAGGGCATCTTCCGGATCCAGCAGCAGTCTCGCAAGCGCTCCTCATTCCTGGGCTCGCTCTCCTCCGGCTCGAGCTCGTCTCGCGCACAGGACCCCCGTGATGACCCCAGCACTTGGACGAGCCTCGTGGCCAGGTCGATACTCTACCGCGTCCATCCCGACTACCCAGCGAGAGGCGGCCAGAGTGGAGTACCAGTGTGCGTCGTGAGTGAGAGCACGGACGGGACCGCTCCTCGTAGTGTCAAGGTGGCAGGATTCGCCTCCTTTGTACAGATGGTGTCGGATGTCCAGAAATATGATCTCGAGGGCGACAGACTGTATAAGCGGCTGCAGGAGGGAAGGGTGGCATTCTATGGAGCATTCCAAGTCCCTCAAGAGTTGCGAGAAGGATACGATATACTTTAGATCCCAGAGCTGCGCTGGATGTCGTCGATGGTGAGATGGTCGAACAGATGCATCACCCGCACGATCCCAGGTGTCTTCGCCTGTTGAAGGGCAGCTAAGAACCCTTCCTCTTGGTAGAATGTCTGTCTCAAAGCCAGTGTCGAGTCTACGAGCTAAAGCTGCACTGTAGGACAGAAAAGTGGTTGAACCATGAGTGTTTCGCCGGCACCCTCAGCGAGCATTCCTCACTGAGTACTTGATCTCAGCCGTTCATCACGAGGCAGACCTGCTGTTCACTTGCGCTTTTTAGCAGACAGTCTGTAAAATGTAGGAGCCGACTGTGGCAGTTGGAATTATGAGAACTTGTGTTTGCGGGTTGACGCTGGGCGGCCGCACGGCTCTCATCAAGTCCATCGGCGTGTCCAAAGTTGGAACCTCGTTCCAGGGAAAATCCACTTCGTCCCCGTGGCAACCGTACAGAGCACAGTCCGTGACGGCAATCGTGCATTCCTGTAACGATTTTCCATAGTAGGCGGTTGCAAACGTTGACAAGCAGCCTCTCAATGGCTCGCCAGCCAAGGTATCAGAGCCAAGTATCACCAGACGGCAAACACGGGTGCCGCTATAAGCGCGAGGCCGAATTTGTGACGTTCAAATGCTTTCATTTGTTTTGATGCTAATCCGCATCCACCAGACAGCCATCTGGACCAATCGAATCGACGCCGTAGACTGCCATCACTGGACCTATCCCTTCGTTCATCATCTACCATGAGGGTATGGTATCGAGGTGTGTGTGCCCAGTATCGTGGTTTTTTCCGCAGACCATAAAGCAAGACCGTTCCCATGCAATCACCAAGAAACCGACACCATTTACACCTCCGTTGTGACCTTCGCCTTGGGGTTGGTGACCTTGACGCTCAGTTGCTTCGCACGGGCAATGATCTCGACTCGCTTTCGGGAAGAAACGTTGTGGGCGATCCTATGGCACAGTCAGTCCTCGGTATTCCATCGCCTTCCTTCTCTCTCCAGAGCCGGCACGAATCGAGGGTATCGAGCGTACTCAGCGGCGTAGGTCTTGTTGTGCATCAGCAGGAGCTCGACATCCTTGACGTTGTTGACGATGAAAGCCTTGTGGCCGGAGGGCATCATGTGACGGGTCTTCTTGTTGGAGCCGAAGCCGATCTGTGGTCGAGGAAAGAATCAAATAATCAGCCCTGCGTCCTCATCCATCTCCCATTGACTCCACTCCATGTCCTGCTCTCCAGGTCCTTCGCGAATCGGCTGGTGGTCGGGAAACGTACCGAGGGCATTTGAGTGTTGCCCCTGAACCGTCTACGGACACGGTTGTCGATACCCTTGGGCTTGCGCCATGATCGGTCGACACACTTGAAGCGGTCGCTCTGGTGACGGTTGAAGAGCTTCGTGCCTGCAAAACGAGAGATTCCGTCAATAACTTGGCCCCACTATCACAGCGTATAAATTTGCCCAGAGCTGGCGCAATCAAAAGCATTGAGGGGTGGTTCGGGCGGTAATGCAGAATCAATCGTTGTTGTCGCTTTCGCTCAAAGGATCGTGGCAATGTGTAGGGGTGTCATCGCGGATTCGGTGGGACATACGCTTCTTCACGATAGGGACGTGCTTCTTTGCGGCAACCATCTTTACTGAGGTCAGTATCACTGGTAAAAATAAATGATGAAAGGAGGAACATACCTTGACAGAGTTTGGCGTGAGTTCTCCGACGGTTGCTGGGTGGGTAGATGGGTGGGTTGGGTTAAAGGGTCGTCGTCGAGTGGCTGCAGCCAAAGTTTTCTGAGCGACCGACAGGCAGATTTCGCTCCTGCCCGCTCAAGCGTAGGGCTCGTCAAGTCACATGGAGATAAGCTTTGATAGGAGCACGGACCAGGTCGAATTTGCTACTAAGGTTATCCCAAGCATCCCTGCAACTTGGGCTAACGACATTGGGGTGATGCTTATCAGGACAATCTGTGTTGAGATAATCTCTACTGGTACGAATTGTACTGGGATAATCTCTACTGGTATGAATTGTACTGGGATAACCTCTACTGCGACGATCTCCATTTAGATGATTTCTACGGGTTTGTGTCCCTTGGGATAACCGCTATTCGGATGACCTACCTCTGCAGGCACACTAGCTTCCCACACGGTGAAATGCAGAATATGCCTCCAAGAAAACTTACTGGATCTTGTAGGATCTCAAGTGTTCCAGCAGTAGACAGTATTGAGTACCCGTTATAAGCATCTGTGAACATTTGGAACCCCTGTAGGCTCTATCAGAGTCCAACGACGCTCCATAACGTCCGAATGTCCTGAACGAAGAACTGGAAATGATATCGTTTCACCCCCACAGTAAGGACCACTGGCCTATGACTGTTTTCGTAGGTGCTGGGGCTGCCAGCTGCTCTTCATTTGGTCTATCGGGCTAGATGCTCTCTCGCTCTACTTGCGATGGGTTTGCATCCAACAAGCTGTACAGCAAAAACAAAAAGATAATATTTCGTTCCCTCCAGTGCTTGGTGTCTGCAGACCAGACTGCAACCAACCTACCCAGCCGTGCTCGCAGACTTGTAAACTCCACGCTTCCCAGAGAATATCTACTGAGTGGCACATTGAGTTGTTCCTTCTTCTTCTTCCATATCCTCCCAGTCGCCACCGAACCGTGCATCTCCTGAATGGGCGCCCATCTGTGGTAGCACAAGAAAGTCAGTCACGAGTTCATATGCAAATTTTGAGGGGTTACCGGAGCACTTCTCACCTCCTCGATGTCCACGTCCTCCTCGTAGTCGACCTCATCGGTCTCCTCCGTGACGATTGGGGCGGCAGGGGGAGGCAGCAGCTTCTGCAGAGCCTCGTACGACTTGTCGTCACTGAGCCACCCGTTCTCAGGGAACTCGATCTTGGCGATCAGGTAGAGATCACCCTTGGATTCACCCCTCTCGAGCGGCATACCCTCCCCGGCAACCTTGATCACCTCGTTAGGCCGCAAGATCTTGCCGCGGGGGAAGTCGATGTGGATTCCACGCCCGTCAAGGTGCTTCAGGACCACTCTTGAGAATCCGGACAGGGACTCGGCGAGTGTGACGTTCAGGTCAGCAGACAGGTCCTGACCAATCCTCGTGAAGACGTCGTGCGGCTCCTCGACAAGCGTGAAGATGATATCCCCAGGCGTCTGGTCGGGGTGCTGGTCAGCCTCGCCCTCGAGCCTGATCTGCTTGCCCTGCATGGAGCCCCGAGGGATGTAAATCTCCAGGGGCTTGATCTCGTCGACGATGCGCTTGCCCTTGCACCTCTTGCAGCGGTCCTTCTCCTTGTAGTAGTTCCCTGAGCCCTGGCAGTGGTCGCACTGCACCTGGGCCCTGCGAACCATTCCCGGCCCGATCTGCTGGAACGCCTCCTGGAAGCCGTTGCCTTTGCAGCGGTCGCAGGTCTGTGGCTTGACCTTCTCCTTGCCGCCTGAGCCCTTGCACTGGCTGCAGTTGACCTTCTTGTTCGCCGAGAACTTGACGGTCTTGCCCTTGTAGAGCTCCTCCAGCGTCACCTTGTACTGCTGCTCTTCGTCGCGGCCGCGCCTCGGCCGTCGTGGTCCGCCCGCTCCGCCACCGACGCCCATGCCGAACATTTGCGCCAAGATGTCGTTCAGATCAACTTCGGCACCGCCGGGACCGCCGCCTCGGGAGGGATCGAAGGCGGCCATGCCATATTGATCGTACATTTCTCGTTTCTCGTCATCACGGAGGATTTCGTAGGCTTGGGTGGCCTGTTTGAACTTCGCCTCGGCCTCCTCGCGTTGCTCCTCAGGAACTTTGTCGGGGTGGTGTTGCAGTGCAGCCTGCGATCAGACAAGGTCAGCATGTGCGTTGATGCCAGTGGGCTTGTGGAACTAGAGATGCGCACCTTCCTGTATGCCTTCTTGATCTGATCTGGGGTTGCCGTCCTCTCCACTCCGAGCAGCTCTTGAGTCCAGTCAGCCTGAGCCCTAATGTTGAGATTGCATTCTAAGTGGTATATGTTGTAGGTTTGGAACCGACCAATACTACTCACCGTAAAGGTCAACATCCTCTGGGCCCCCAGGACCGTTGCCGGGTCCGCCACTGTCCATAATTGGTCTTTTTCACGTTGTTCGCTGGATTTGCAGAGCAGAGGAAAAATCGGCGAGGAAGAACGGGGATTTGGCGGGGCAAGCCTGGTTGTAGAGGCGGGAGACGTGACTTTAAATAGCGAGGCAAGCTGCTAAGGCAGCAAAAGGCGTCAGATCAGGCGCTCAGAAAGCGAAAGGGAAAGAGAAGGTTCTATTGTCCGAAGTTGCCTCGACGTGGCGCAAAATCCGATGATGCAGAAGATGATGCAGAAGGATGGAAAAGTCCGTAGCCTTTCAGCTGGCTGCAGAGCAAAGCGCATCCCATGCCAGCACAGGATTACCCCACGCTCCAACTTCTCTCCAACTCGAGCCAGTGCAGATTTTCACTTTTCACATTTCACTTTGGTACTCGCCTGCCTGGGCAGGTCCGGGATCCGTACTCGTCCGACTTTCACATACGGCGTCTGCTTTGCCAGTCGAGCGCAAGTTGTTGTTTCAGACGCTGCGGGCTTCATCAGGTAGATGCTAGCAGGCCACTGATCACATGCCGTCTGCCAAGGTACTGACTGAGGTTGCTGAGGCCGTTGTCTGCGCTCGCCTGAAGAATCCCCAGCTCGTAGGGCTGACCAATACAAAAGTCGAAGTTGGTCAAGACGCTACCGTCTGTTTACGCGCACGTGTGATGAAACTCTACGTTGAGCCTACCACTGGAAGCGTCACGATACTTGCCGCGTAGACCATGTCAACTTGGAGTCACCTCGATGGAGTTTGTCATACTAATAAATGTCGTCATTGCACGTTGCTCAAGTCTAGTCGCACATGAGCAACACGTCGTGAAGCAGTCGAGGTTCCCAATCCAACAATGGGTCAACTACCCTTCTCGTTTTCGTGGCTCTGCATGGGCAGCCCAAGGAAGACAGCAAGTCGAGTAGACCAGGCCATTACAACTGCAAGGCCAGAAACCATGGACTTCGCAACACCATGCAAGCGACGCGACGTGACGCGCGACATGACAGTAAGCTACAAGCAACTCCTTCTTCGTATCCCAGGCAAGCCGTAGGAGTACAATGAAAAAGAGGTTCGCGTCACTCGGAGGCAGTGTGATACCGAGGACACAGTGGAGGTCGGCCATGAGCAAGCTCAGAGGACCGTCCCCCGAAAGACAAAAATTAGAATAATCACGATTGTACTCCGTAGAGTACTTTCAGAGATTAAACTGAAAAGAACAGATACTACACTTGATCTAAGCCCTGTTTGACGCAATGCCGGTTAGCTGAGGTCCAATGTAATGAAGCTGGCGTTGATGTTAGGGGGCCACGTACAAAAGGCAAAGAGAGCTAAAGAGAAAAGACAGAAAGAAGGAGGAAGAAGCGATGAGGGACGAAGGTTTAAGTATTCTGCGGCGGTGGATTCTGCCGCCCTGCAGCCGATTCTTCACCGCCTTCTTAATTCGGGTCAGCGCAGCCGGCGAGTCGCCGGCAGGGGCCGGAGTCTAGCGTGCTGAAGCTGGCCGGGAGCTACACTGTACGGTGATACGGTAGTAAAGTAGTGTGTTCAGTGAATCCCAATCTGCACATCATTGAGTGCTGGTGAGAGCCAACGGCCTGCAGTCTTGCTCATTCCTCAGCATGGTTTGGGGACCTTTTTTTAGTCTGTCTTGCTGAAGTCTTCACAGTCATGTGTCGAAAGATTTCGAGCAACCCTCATGTTGTATAAAGCCGGAAGATTTCTCACCTCGCCTCACTGAAGAGCTCAACGACACGTCCTTCATGACCTGATCTCATGCGAAATGAGCAACCTACTGCTCCTGAGGCGGGGGCTACACCCGACATCTCTATCCTCGCGGCTTAGTCAAGTACGGCGCTATGCATTGATTGGGAAGCCGAGCCAAAACCAAAAACCAATATGGAGTCTGCCCGAGTCTCCAGCACGAACTCGGTTCGCCCCGTCTCCAACAGGCTACCTTCACCTGGGGTCCTTGCGAACGGCACTTTTTAATTACCTGCTGGCACAAGCTACTGGTGGCCAGTTCATTATTCGTCTGGAAGACACCGACCAAACACGATTCGTCCACGATGCGGAGTCACGCCTGTATCAAGATATGCGATGGGCTGGCTTGACCTGGGACGAAGGCCCCGACAAGGGGGGTCCTTTCGGCCCATACAAGCAATCTGAACGACTTGACCTGTATAAACAGCATGTGGACATGCTCCTGGAGAAGGACCGTGCTTTCCGATGTTTCTGCTCAAAGGAAGACCTTGAGTTCAACCTACAGCAGGCAACCTCCAGCGGCGCCGTGGCTCATTACCCTGGCACATGCATGGGTATTTCACAATCCGAGTCTGACAGGCGTGCTGCAAACGGCGAGCCGCACGTGGTCAGGTTCAAGACGTCCGAGGTGCCTGTGTCTGCGCCAGACCTGGTGTACGGCGCCTACAAAAAGGCCGAGCGTGAGGATAACTTCATCATCATGAAGAGTGACGGCTTCCCAACCTACCATTTCGCGAACGTGGTCGACGATCACTTCATGGAGATCACTCACATCATACGAGGCGCCGAGTGGCTCATATCAACCCCAAAGCACATCGAGCTTTACAACGCATTCGGTTGGCAGCCTCCCAACTTTGCCCACGTCGGCCTGCTCGTGGACCATCAGCGGCAAAAGCTGAGCAAGAGAGACATCGACAACATCGGTATATCGGTCTTCCGTGACGCAAATATCATGCCAGAGGCCTTGCTCAATTTCTCAGTGTTGCTAGGCTGGGATCCTAGTCTGCAAAACCGGCCGCATCTGGACAAGAGGGGAAGAATGACGCTGGAGGAGATGAAACACAACGTAAGTTATACATGCGATTCCGTTCGTGTAAATTTCAAGCTGACGAAAAGCAGTTCACTTTGAAATTCACGCGAGGAGACATAGTGGTCGATCTGGCCAAACTCAAGTTCTTCCAGACCCGATTCACACGTGATTTGATATCTGGTGAAATACCGGATCCCACGGCCCTGAGCCGTCGCATCCTCAAGCCAATCCAGTCTGAGCTGGAGCGGCTCAGCCAGGAGCTGCCTAAAAGTCTGGCAACAGAGCTCGTAGCAGAAGTCATCGGTGACGAACCCAGAAAGCGCATAAGTAAGGAAAGCCAACCGCCACAGCACACAGAGGAGTACATTCACGAGGTTCTGAAGGCCTCGAAAGGCGCAATGGAAAATCACCGCCAGCTGATAAAGGACAACTTGTATGCTTTCTGGCCACCATCAACGCTGGCATACAAGAACAGCTTCACGGAGTTCCAAAGCGGTATGAAGCGCATCCAAATGGAGCGGAGAAAGGAACAAATCTTGAATACGGACACCTCAAAGGTGCTACGGTACTTTAGGAATTCATTGGACGAGCTCAAGGAGGAAGAATGGACTTTGGAGAATGTTGGGAACAAGGCCAAGGGGCTTGCTGATTCTGTCACATTCTACAACACAGAAAAAGATCTCTTGATGGAGCACGGCGCGGGGTGGAAATTCTTACGGTGGGGTCTCCTCGTTGGAATGCCCGGGCTATCGGTTGTTCCTATGATGGTGCTTCTGGGGCGGGACGAAACGCTCAAACGCCTCCGAAAAGCGCGCAAGTGTGCCGTGGTCCAAGAAGAAAAGCTGGTGGTCGAAGCCAAGCGGGCAGCGAAGCTACAGGAACGTTCGCGCCTGCACAGAAAAGTGATGGGGCGCTCCACCGACAAGGATCAAAAAATAACGGACGACCAGGTGAGCGAGCCTCGAAATCTAAGAGTGCCCATCCGCGAGAAAGAGCCGACGGAAGCTCGGAACAAAGCTAAGCCTATATTCTTGAGTCCGTTCCATCCTGAGTCGCTTTACTCAGAGAAAGGACCTTTCATGTCCAAACCGCAGCCACGGTTCGAAAACGTCCAGAAACCAAAAAATCGCCCGCCCAGGCCTATCAGCCTCGAAGAGTTCAGATCCGGCTCCCGCCACATTCTAGACGAGGCGCAGTCCGATCCTGCCCGTGACTCTCCGTCGAAGCGGACGAAGAAAGGCGCGCAGCACAAGCCAGCCCGCGGGTCCGAGCCAGCGGACGAAATAAAACCATTCGCGCCGGGAGGCTCCTTCTTCGCGCCCCTACCAGAGACAGAAACTAGGTCCAGCCAGCCTGAAAGCCCGCACCCACAAAGACGCACACAGCACACGCCAGCCAGCGCCAGCCAGACGGTGCAACCTGCGCATACAGAGACCAAGGCCTCACCCTTCCAGGGCATGTCTGGCAGTGAACGATCGCTCCATTTCAAACATCTGATGCTTCAAAAAGCCTACGAGAGGACGAGGCAGGCTTCGATGGCGCGGGGGCTGGGTTCCGGGGAGTCAAAGCCGGGGAGTCCAGCGGAGCAACCGTGCGCTGCCCCCTATGATGCTCCCGGTGCTGTTGGCCCTTTTTACGCTAGGCATGTGGTCGCTCATCCCCTTAGAGTTCAGGCGAATGGAGGGCTTGCCAGAGATGTTGAGGGCGAACGTCCGCCCCAGGGCGAGGGTGGTGAAGGACACGATGCTGAGGTGGCCGGACTTGAGCGGAAGCAAAAGGAATCCTGGGTTGAGCGCGGCCGGTCAAAGCGTGCCAAAAGCACGGAGGACGGGGGGCAATAAAAGAGTGAGGAACGACATATGTTCTTGATGGGTACCGTGGCCTTGCCGCCACTTGCCAACGTAACCCGGTGTATCATCATTATTGTACATATCCGCATCTAAAAGAAATGGACAATCGCCTCGAAGCCCACGAAATAATTTTCCATCTGAACGCCGTCTCTGTATGCATTTCCCTCGCACGCTCTCCCACAGGCTTGGGACATCGTCGTCTCATAAAGTTTTGGCTCATCAAAAGTGTGTTGTAAGTGAGCACCTAACTATGCTCCGTCCTCCTTTAGTCGGATCCGACTAATGGCCGTTCACGCTTCGTTTCCTAGATCATTGAAGAGCTTCGCCTTCACCTGCAGAGCCATCAGACCAGTCTTCTCTTTCGCCGCAATCTGCTTCGCATCCCGGGCGAGCTTTTCCACGTTCTGATCCACGCCACCGTCCCTCTCGGAGCCCAGAAGGATGGACGCGCCCATCTGCGCACCAGTCCTGCTCTTACGCTGCATGGTGGAGTTGAGCTGCTTGACCTTGGAGCCGAGATCCTGCATCAACTTGCTTCCGAAGTCGCGGTTCGTGATCAGGGGGTTTGCAGATAGCGTCTGGACCCAGTACTTGTTCCACAGGAGGTCCAGCAGGTGCGCCTCCAGCGTGCTCTTGAACGTCTCCACCTCCAGGCTGTAGTACCGGCTCGCGTGCGCACCAAAGTCTTCCGCCTTTGCGAGCGGCACGGCCTGGAAAGATTCGGAATCGGTGGTCCCAGCTGGCTTGTAATCCTCTGGGTACGTCCTGAAGGCGCCGATCTCGACCTTGCCGGCGGCGATGGTGCGATGGGGGTCGATGACCACCGCGACGAAGGGGTCGTTGTACTTCTGCCATTGGGCCTGGGTGCCGACGTCGATGCCCGACAGCCAGCAGCCGTAGCCAGGGTGGCTGTGGTACCAACCCACCAGGTTCTCCTGCCTCGAGCCCTGCTCTCTGCATAACCGCGGGAATTCAACCATGTACTCGTTGGCCTCGTCCTGGGCGTTGACGCGGGTCTCGGTGCCCTCGACCGGCAGGCGGAAGGCGTCGGTGATGACCAGCGCGCCGTTCTCCACAAAGCCCTGCATCAAACCCATGATCTCGATGTTGCCGCCCGACCGCGCGTGCATGACCATTTTGATGAGGGCGACAGCGCTGATGCGTACCTTCTTGAAGTGGTTGGGGTCGCTCTTCCATAGCTTCTTCTCCTGCAGGGCCTTCTGGCTGTCGGCGTCAAAGTTGTAGAGGGAGTCGCGGGTGGGGTCGATGAGCTTTATGTTGTTCTGGAGCTCCCACTCTTTGAGAGTGTTTGTTGCGTCCATCTTGGCAACTTGTGTTCCGTAGTGGTGGGGGAGACACTGCAGATGGGGTTCAGTTTGGCAGGGCGAAGGATCGAGATGCAAATGTCTCCTCGTGAATTGAGGACCAGCAAAGCTTGTCTGAAAGAAGTGGTCGTCTACTGCCCAAGATATGGAGGTTCTTGGAGTTGAAAAGGTGAGGTTGAGATTGGTGATGTCGCATCGACTTTCAAACCAATGGACGGGTAACGTCAGGTAGGCAGGTACCTTAGACGGCAGAAGCTTAGGCGACAGGAGCTCCCCAAGGTTCAGCGGGGTTGGTGATAAGATAAGCCTTACCACCTCAGTTCGGCTCGACCCTTGGGACCACCTGAGCTGCAGCAGATGGATTTGGACCCATCTGTAATGCTACCGTACCCCAGGTATGTCAACGACTCAACTCCAACTGCACATAAAGACGTAGAATTCCACGACGGGCACCGACACTGGCACAGATATTTCCACACACTCTCCCTGTCTTCTTCTTAACCAAGCTCGGTCGAGGTACCGGCAATCTGCAATCCTCACGTCATGCAGTCTCCAATTCTATCGCGCTGAGTCTGTGAGCTTAATTGCCGTCCATGTCTCACATTTTTTTGAGGACGGATCATCGGCTCTCGTTTCGACCTAGACCACCTCGATTACATACTGGGCTCGCTCATTGGGTTTCGAGGTGAAGTTCACACAGGATGGAGCTCGCACAAAAAAAATTGTTACAGCAGAATTCCTTAGCATTGCGGTCAAGCTATGCCAGCGCTGCCTCGGGAGTCTCAAATTCATCACCCGATGTTCGCTCTCGCCTGTCATTGCTGGGAAGCCAACCAAGGTCCTCCCAAGCATTGACTCCATACCGTGAATCATCACCGCGGGACCAGCGCGGAACTTCCGTCCAGAATTGCTCCTTGCAATTAATGCCATCTGGGTATGATCTGCGAGTATGATCTCCAGCTGCAAGGTTGACAGGAAAACTGCCGGGGCGGTCGAAGTTCGGAGCTTTTCCCAGGCCCTCACGTCTTAGCATTGGCGAAACACTACTTCACCAATGCTGGGACGCCAAGCAACGTGATCACTCGTTCGCATCGGATTCTCCCATGTATGCCAAACATTCCCCGCCGGGGTGTGGAGCTGCCATGTGAAATCTTATTCAGACGGATCAAGACGCCCGTTCTCAAGGTTTGTCCACCTGTTTCTTGGTCAAACACTGAGCCTACGATCCAGGTTCCCTGTAGACTAAATCCCATCAGTAATGGCATTTCGAACCTCCAAACGAACCATCAGCTGACGGCCGCCCACGAGGAAGAAAATGGTCTAGTATGGCGCTCTCGGAAGTTGAGCAAAAAGCTTGAGTTTATTTGCCGACACGCCAGGCTCTTCATGGATAGTGGAGACAGACGCTTATATGGCCTGCTACAAGTGACGATCCACTATGGTGTCGAATATGGCATAGAGTCCAAGACCCTCCAAGCAGGGGATCATTCAGCGAAGAGACACCATCGCTCAAGGCCGTCGGCACTTGGGAAGAGCTTCCTGTCTTCATCTTGCAAAATATGCTCTTCAAAGTACGCCACCAGAGCTGTGATGTACATGGAGCGTCCGTCAAGATGCTGCAGGAAACGATTGATGCGCCGGAATCACGACTGCCTCAACTAGATATGTGGCGGTGTTGGTTCTTGCTGGCCACTTGCTAGCCAATCGCGAACGCGCCAGTGTGATCTCGGTATCTGAATTCGTTTACACGTGGCAGTTTCCGACGACGAAACGTCAAATTCCGCGCCATGAACTGTTCCTAGCTGTTCAAGAGCCATTAGGCCCGTCTCATATTGCCAGGAAGCTTTCTTGGGATTATTGGGTTTCCGTCGGATGTGATCGCCTCTGCCATTCGATCTTGTTGCCGGACAAATGGTCCACCGTATTATATCCCAGAGCGCGCTATTAATCCTTGAATCACGACCGGGGCACCTTGAGGGGCTCAAAACTTGGCTAGGACTCTATACAAACGTTGGAACGAGCGAGTGTTCTACTCTTGTTTCCATAAGTCAGCATTACGATTGGGACTTTATACATATGCGCACTCCCAACTTGGAATGCCGCCAATTCTTCACTTCAGCCATTTCCTTTGGCCTGCACGCCTCATGTGCAACCTCTTCTGACAACATGGAGAGCGTTGCTGGCAGCCTTCCCGTACGTCTCACCTTGGAAAATGTTCGCCGGCAGTCCGATCATGCCCCAGCTCAAGAGGGCGGGCTCACGACGTCAGAGCATTCAACACTCACCACCGCCGTTGTGTTCGGATGCCTGGCCACCATCTCAGTGGTGATTGCGATCCGCCTCATGGTCAAGAAGATGATGGCGCCTCACCATCTCTCTGCCGACGACTTCCTGGTCTTAGCCGCAGCAGCTTTCACTGTGTCTTTCTGCATGGTGTCTCTGGGAGGTAAATTGAAGCCTGAGACGATCCAAACTGTATCTTTTACCGCATCAGGTTAACACTTCGTATTGGGCAGCAACTATGCACGGTCTCGGCCAACATTCATCGGACCTGCTTGATGCCGGGATCGACTTGAGACATATATTCGAGTTCATGTGGGCCGGTCACATCCTCTACAGCTTCGCTATCGCCTTTGCAAAACTGTCCATCATCAGCTCGTATTTTCGCATATTCCCACACAACCGATTGCACAAGCTAATGTATGTGATGCTGGCGGTAACATTGGCTCTGCTGGCCGCGTCCGTGGTTGCGACTATTTTCATTTGTCTTCCTGTACAAGCTGCATGGGATCCTACCATCAGGGCTCAAGCGAAATGTTACCGGTTCCCAACCTTTCTTTACGCCAGCACAGCTGTGAACATCGTCACAGATGTGGTCTTGTGTACGGCGCCACTGCCATACTTCCTCAGACTTAGGCTGCCCCGGAAGCAGAAAGTTGGGGCGTGTCTTCTTTTCATTATTGGTGGATTGTAAGTTTTTACCCTTATTTCTCTGAATCAGTGATTCTCAACACTTTGTTACGTGTGAGTGTATTTGGCTGACAGCTCCAGTGCCGTGTTTGCAAGCGCGGTGAAGTTAACGTACATACATAACCTCTACAACACCTCTGATATTACATGTAAGCACACTTCCCCCAATATGGATGCCAACCCACTAATCTTACCTCTAGACGATCTCGCCGAACCTCTAATGTGGAGTATACTGGAATGCAGCATCAGCATTGTGTGTCTATCAATGCCTTCACTGCGGCCTCTTTTCGCCAAACTGGCGCCACTCGTCTTTTTCGCAGGAGACCACAGGCAGCCGAGGGAGAGGTCGACCATAACCTCGTTCTCTGACGAACCACCAAGGCTTGTCCTTGCCCCAACACCATCTTTCGTGTCTCGCGTTATGTCTTATGATAGCCAATCCACTGTTATGCGAGCCGAGACCAGCACAACCCCAGACTATGGAGTCAGTGGTGGCAAGCTGGTCGTAGTGGAAGAGATCGTTCATGAGGCAAAAGCCTGAGGCCCGGAGATCACGATGCCGAAGCAGCTTCAGTGGACGACGAAGGAGCGCTTCACCGACGATTCTCTCGTGCGCCAGCAAGCCATGTGAAGTCGTCCGCCTCACATCGGTATCCTCCGAATCTCATCGATAGTCCAATGCTTTCGCATGTTCTCAGCCCCCAGCGTTTCCACCTCCTGGTCTAGGTGCTTCCACAGGACACCTCCCCAGGTGTCCATCTTGGCCTTCAAGACCGGCATCTCCATGTCGACTTCCCTATTTCGGCACTTGGTTAGATAGTCCTGCATAAGGTCCATGCCCTTGTGGATCTCCTTATGCTGCTGGAGGAGCTCGGCGGCGCGCTTCCCCTTACCATTGCTCTGGAACTCGGGCATCTTGCGGGCCAGGATCGGGAAGATATAAGTTTCCTCGATGTTGTGGTGTGCTGTGAGATGAGAGATAAACTCCAGCCCTTGGTCAATGTACTGCTTCAGGCTCATCCCGGCTGGCCTGCGGCCGGACGAGGCTGCGGTGTACAATAAATTCCATGTCTGGCGGAAATGTTCGTGCTAGATCTAGACTTAGAAACGTGCTTGGGTAGATGGCAAGTACTAGATAACAATGGGGGGGGGGAGGTCAGCTCACGAAATAATTCATATGTTCGGCCAGTCGATTGTACTGCTTGAATTCATGGCCAGACAGTGGCGGTAGGGCTGGCTCTGTTTTCGACTCGGTGAAATTTGACGCCTCAGCCTTGCCCGCCCCTGTCTCCTTGGGACATTGTGCTTGCACGCCATTCAGCGCTTCCTGCGCCGACATTTCTGCTGATTGTTCTGGCATGTTGCTGAAGGCACGGTGTCGGATATTGTGAGAGTGTAGATGAGATGGACTTGTTCGTTGCGTATGAGGCGAGGAAGAGGAGACACACTCTCGCCGTATCAGACCCTGTCGAAATGAGGTTGACCTAGGATAAATGCTCCCCTGCGAAATCCGTAGACAATTTCTAGAAGCTCTCTCGGCCGAGAGAATGGAGCGCATGGGAAAGGTAAAGCAGAGTTACACAGACAGAATAAAATTCTCTATTTGAAGTGCCGATCGAATGAGTCTTAGGAGGAACCGGGTATGATGAAGAAGACTTTTGTTACAACAAATATTCTCTCGGGTCCCAAGCGATTTGCTAATGCTGAGTCTTGGACGATTAACAAAGCATTTGCAATCACCTAGGACCCAATTGGACGGTGTTGTCTAACGGCCCATGCAACACTTAGCGGGTCCGCCTAACACGATCCCTGAATTCGTCCCGCGCGGCTTCTCCCACTTGCCTGGCTCCACTTCCGCCCAAATCGGCCTCGGCCCTGGCAAAGATATCAGCGCCGGCGTACTTTGCCTTGAACCCTGAGGAAACGATACCGACGGCTCAGGGCTTGCTGGGAGAGTCAGCCGCAGCGCTCGGGAGCGCGAGCTGGCGCGCGCGGCTGACTCTGCGCCGTACGTTTTCGCCTCTAAGTTCAGAGGATCGGCCTAGCGTGGGCAACATCGTCGCAAGCAGCGCGACTGTGCTACCGACTTCGAAGTTCCGTTGCCGCGTGAGGGTGCGACGGTGAGTGGCGATCAATGTGTCAACGAGACAACATAACTCATCTTAAACGCCTGACGACTTGTACCACTACCTTTCTATGGAAGCGGCCGGGACCTGGCCAATGATACATCAAGTTGAAGGGACAGGCAACAGAGGAGAGAGTAGGTGCCACGACTACTCTCCTGAAAATGTCGTCAGGGTAAAACTGCTGAAGGCATTGGATGTTCCGGGGACTCAGTCGTTTCAGAGAGTGCGAGAAGTGCTGTCACGGAAAGGTCTGGATTCAAATACCGGCCTCAACAATATGTCGCGGCCTGGTGCAGATGCAGGTTTCTCGGAAGAAGCACTCACAAAACCAGGGTCAGCCTCATCTCCCCTGCTCAGCGAGCGAGCCATGCCCTCTGGCCACTGCTGTGGCCGCCTTTGAGTGTGACGGTGCAACCCCAGAAAGCTGTCACTTGTGAGAGACGCCCTGGTCCGGGTGTTTCCCCGGGATCCCGCATGAGATCGGCTTACACCGAGACGGGACCGCGGGGCCGTGTACCGTCCCAAGGGGGAACGGCGCCAGCCCGCTGGCGGACATCCCACACTGTGTCCAATGTTGACCATATACATGGTCTATTCTCTGCCGGGGTGTGCATTCGCATGGGACGCTTTCGCGCGGCGTCTCTTCACCCAGCCGTATACCATTTCGGTGCTGTTATACTGGACAGGACAGCTGATGAAGTGAGGCAAGGTGTCGAGACAAGACTTATCTCGTGAGATTGGTAATCCGAGACGTCGAAATGTATGCCTACCTATCTAGTGATGAGTGACTGTACCACGTCTTGCACGATAGTGTCCGACTTGGAAGTGATCTTCTGACATCTGCCCTCGAGAAAATGAGGAAAGAGATTTATAGGAACACTTTCCCCTTCATGCCCTGCTCAAAAAGCTCTATACGCCACTTGCATGGCTGTTCAGGGACTGGACGTTCTAGACTCTATTAACGAGCAAGGACCCGTCGATTGATGTAGGGATCCTTCTGTCATAGACCACAGGGAGCCAAGGACATATTCACAACGTAAGAAGTCATCGAGGTGATGAGCTGCTGCAACTTTTGCCCTGGATAAACGCAGATCGCTGAGACCGCGGTAAATATATACAGTGTAAGGATTCCCTTCGGTTTCCAACATCTACATGCAGTCGATAGACTCGACCCCAGTAAGAATGGGGTGCTGACCTTACACCTGACGCCGTGTTGCGGCCTTATGTCTTTAGAAACATACTCAATCTCGCCACAGACGACTCCGCCCGAGCCCGAACGGGTTGTTGTCCAAGAAACGCCTCAAGCCAACTTTCCGTAATCACCACCGTAGAAAGAAAATCAATGAACAGCCATATACTCCGTAACCTACCCTTGCAATGCGCATGAATTGATGTATTGCCGGAATTCGACCTTGCTCGGTTCCGCGTAAATGGCAGGTGCCTGAAGCTCGTGTCGCGCGTTGAAAAATGTACATCGCCATATGTGCTATCCTTGCCCAGCTTCGTGAGTGTGTATACTAGTAACAGCGCCGGCCGAGGTCACTGGAGCCATGCTACCGGATAATCCTCCACGTTCTACATGGTCGAACCCGTGAGCAGTCTCGTCGTCGCATCCATGTCGCCCAGTTGCATCTCCATGCCGCCCCGTTCAATGGCTTCCATGCGGGCTTCCATTTGGTTCATCCTACCGTCCAGCATACCAGGAGGTGCGCTCATCATGGGCACGCGGTTTTGGATCATGTGGTTGTGATGGTTCGGCTGGTTCTGCTGGGTCTGTTGATTCTGTTGGCTCAACTGGCTTTGTTGGCTTTGCTCGAAAGATTCGATGCGCTTCTCCATGCTTTCTAACCGTGACTCCAACCTGGTAAAGCCCTGGGTCATCTCGTGGGTCATGCGGTCGATTTTGTTGGTCAAGCTTCGGATGCTCTGCGCAACCGGCGTGTTCTCTTGCCCGGGCGGTGCGGTAGGCACGCGAGGTTCGTGGTTATGTCGTGACTCCTGCACAACGAAACGCCATTGGTTTCCCAGCTGCACCTCACAAACGGCTTTCCCACGCCACGGACAGTCTACCTTGCGCGTGCTGGGGTTACGCTTCTTGGCAGTACTGCTGTATTTGACTCCTCCGCGGTCACACACCAGGTCGAAGCGCGTCGGCTTCCCCTCACGGTAATTACTCGACCGGAGCTTCACGACACCGTACCCCTGGTCCTTTGCCACTCGTTGCACGGCAGTCAAAAGGTCTTCGAATGATCGGTAAATGCCTTCGGGTGGGGGTGCCAATGCCGGCGCAGGAGAGGTAGGCATCGCGGAGGACGAGGTTCGCGGAGCACTCGACGGGCCTGGGAGGGACCAGTTCTGAGGTGTCTGGGGAGGTGCACTCTGCTTTGAGGATGTGGCTACTGTGGGAGTCGACTGCGATGCCTGTTGGTTCGCGGGAGGCGGAGGGGTTGGCACTGATGCCGAAGGGGCCGGTGAAGGCAGGTTTGTCTGCAGCAAACCCAGCCGATCGGTGGTCGAAGTGGAAGGGCCGGCGGCAGCTTGTTGTTGTTGTTGTTGTTGCTGCTGCTGCTGCTGCTGCTGCTGCCTCTGCTCGTTCAACTTTCGTTTCTTCGTTTGTCGCGGCTGAGATTGCGGCGCCGGAGCGGGCACAGACACAGGCGTGGACGAGGTCGGTGCAGCTGGCGGTAGGGAAACAGGCACCGGCGTGGAGGTCGGTATCGGGATGGTCGAGGCTGGGCGAGATGGCGGTAGCTGCTGCTGCTGCTGCTGCTGTGCCTGTTGCTGCTGCTGTTGCTGCTGCTGCTGATGGTGCTGCTGCTGATGCTGCTGTTGTTGATGCTGTTGCTGCTGCTGTTGTTGTTGTTGCTGCTGCTGCTGCTGCTGGACACTGTTCACATGCGGCGGCTGGACCGGCTGCCAGTGTTGATGTCCATAACCACCTGCTACAGCAGGATGGTGATGTTGTGCAGGAGGTTGGGAGAAAGGGTGGGATGTATGGTGTGGATGGTATGAGGCATGGGATGGTTGGACAGTGCCAACTGGAACTGTGTTGTCGTCGTGAGCGATGCTTGGGAGCCCGCTAGGTACGCTGTCATCGGCCCAGCCAATCATCCGGTCCATGCTGCAACCTCGCGTGGACTAAGGTGGAACTGCAAGCCGGTCTGGCAGGCGGGCTGATTGGTCGAGTATGCCTGAGCCGTCAGGCAAGTCCGGACCTAGGCGTGTCGCAACGTGCAGCACGAGAATGCCCAGCTGTGAGGAAGCTCGGGGCTGGTGGTGTGCCGTCTGCGTGTGTTTGCAGGGTTTTGTCGCCGTGTCGAGGGGAAGAGAGGGTGGTACGGCAGTCGGAGTCGAGTCAAGGTCAAGGCCAGCGAGCGAACCAGGACTTTTTTTTTTTCTCGGGGGTGGTGAGCTTTGTTTTTTTTTTCGGGGGACCTGGCCAGTCTGCTGCAGGAGTTTGACTGGATAGGTAGCTCGAACCGTCAATAGAAGATTGGATCGAGCCCGGAGAAAACCAAGCCTCTGCAAGGTGCTGGCCACTTTCGGTGGAACGTTCTTCCCAGGCTTGTCCAGGTGGCCTGGCCTTCCTGGCCTTCCTGGCCGCCTAGCTGCACAGGTGGCTGCTGCTTATCAGCTGCTTTCCCCCCTTATCGCGGTCGCAACAGGGGCGGGGCCAGAAACAAGCGGACAGGCCTGACAGGAAATCTGGGGGGTCGGAGCTGACTGCAACCCAAGCTGTCTACCTACTAGGGGTGCGATTGACAGACCGACAGACGGATTGATTGACTGACGGACCGAACGCGCACTGTCTGACCTCAGTGCCCAGCTAGGTAACCTAGCTCTGATCACTTCTGTCAAGCTTGATCAATCGAGTCTCACAACCAGTCACTTCAGTGCAGGCAGACAATAGAAGTCGGCCCATTGTGGTCATCACGGTGGTTCTGTCTAGACTCCAATTTAATCTTGGATGTCTTCCGGGCTGCCGAGTCCGTCTTACTCCTTCGCGTGACAGAACAGGGCCAGATACTCCTTGGTCTTGATCCTCCCAGTCCAGCGCGGTCAGGTCACGTTGCCCAGCGAGTGAACACCGCACCGAATCTCACCATCTTCATGGCCAACCCAAACCAGAAAGCCGCTGCAGGACAGCAGTGGGATGAGGCCGAGATCGAGACAGCGCTCAAGCGACTGGGTGAACTCCACCACCAGGTAAGTGCTCGCCGAGCATGTGCAACCGGAGTTGCCAAAGTCTCCTGCTAACGGTAGGCCCCCGACAGATGCGCACCCTGCGCTCCACCATTCCCAGGGCAATGGAGCCCCTTTCCACTCATGCCCCCCGTATGTGCACCAATACCCCGTCCGAACTATCGCCCTCCGCTGACCAGGCACATAGCCCAAGCAACCTACGCGGCCCTCCAAGAAACCATGAAGTCTGCGTACGGCGAGATCAAGGAATACAAGCAGGCAGCCACGAACGAGGAGGCAGCGAAAGTCCTCGAGCATGCGAAACAGAGCCGGAAGGACAACCCAAAGGGCATCAAGCCGTGGAGGGCAAGAGATGACCCTGACTGGTTGACAACCAACAGCTGAGGAAGCTTTGCTGTCATTATCATTGAGGCGTCAGGAATTCAGGTTGGCCTGTTGAATACATGAATTCATTGAGCATTTGCGATCATGGAATCGTGGTGTGGTCATGCCGATGCAGACGGCAGACAGAGGATCAAGGGTGCCACTCAGGCTTGACATGCTCGACTCGGCGCACAACACCTGGCCACTATGATGAGATAGACGAAGAAATGACGATTAATGAAGGATACCTCGTGTTCCTGGTCTCTCGAGTCGGTGTGGACAATTAGGCTCGGAGAGACCGAGCATGCATTGCGGAGACGGGAAGACTGGCGAGTAGGCCAGCGAAAGACGGAGGATTTTTGGCCGAGAGGGAGGCTGGCCCATAGGAGGATACCCTATGGGAGGATATACTAGAGGAGGCTATCCTAAAGGAGTTCCCTTAGAGGATGACCCATAGGAGGGTGTTCTACAGGAGAGTATCCCACAGGAGAGTACCCCATAGGAGGCTATCTCAGAGAAGGATGCCCCACAAGGCATTTGGCTAGAGAGGCTCATTGTTGCTGCTCTCATGCAATGACGATTGCCGGTGGAAATGTTTACGAGGGGCCTCTTCCTACGAGACGGATCCAAGACATTGCCTTGAACGAGGTTCTCCTAGTGACGCTCTGTCAGATCTCACCGGGATTTTACCACGTTAGAGTTGTCCTATGTGAGGTTAGCTTGAGATATGACACCAGAGGAAAAAGCGTACCTAGGTAGACATTCAGAGTTTAGCATGTGTTCATATCGAAAGAGAATTAAACTCACAAGAAGAGCTTGTGATAATTCAACGTTGTTGATGGGTGCTGCCGGACCCGTGCAGAGTCTCATACAACCTTGGAACCCATTTGGTATTTGGGTCTAAAGTAAGGAGGCGGGTAGAGTTTAGCCCCTGAATATTGGCATTTTGCTTATTTACACTAAATGCAGTAGAACTGCACATGGGGGAACAGCACAGCCACAGCAGCCACATTTCATTTTTGATTTTTGAGCAGGCACGACCCACACTGCCACCTGCCCACTAGCGGCTGGCTGGGAAAAGTGGCCCGAGCTCAAACCACCACAAAAAATCCTAGCAGGGCTACCACTTCAAAACTCCGTCAACCTCTTGCGCCCTCGACCACCAGAAAGACCCACGTTTGCCAGAAAGTCAACCTCTGCGACGACCTCAACACCGACAAAATGGCCGGCACTCGTGTGACTTACAGACGCCGTAACGGGTGAGAATTCTTGGACCCCGACTTATTTGAGCCGTGACTTGGATTGGGAGAGAATTGCATTTACTGACCGAAGTCCTCCTGTCCCATAGCTACAACACCACCTCGAACCGGACCCGTATCGTCAAGACCCCTGGCGGCGAGTCGCGCATTCTTCACATCAAGAAGCGAGGAACTGCTCCCAAGTGCGGTGACTGTGGCACCAAGCTGCCTGGCGTAAGTCAACCTCCCTGGTCGATCGGCGAATGAGCGGGATGGGGTTTAGGAGGGCAAACCGAGAGGGTCCATCACAACACACAATTTTCCACACAACCACCATGCCATGGGCGATGAGAATGAAATCGACAACGATTCAGATGAAAGAAATGATCGAACCGAGAATTTACATCGATGGAATGTGGACGAACCAACCTCGAACTTCGCGGACTGTTTGCCCTTCGGACCTCTCCTGGCTCAGCACTGCATCTTGCCGCATGAGACGACGGCGCATATGGCACACACTCACCCAGGACAACGGCTAATGTGACGATGCGAGCAGATCCCCGCCCTGCGCCCCCGCGAGTACGCCCAGATCTCCAAGCCCAAGAAGACTGTTCAGCGAGCATACGGTGGCTCACGATGCGGTAACTGCGTGCGCGACCGTATCGTCCGTGCCTTCCTCATCGAGGAGCAGAAGATCGTCAAGAAGGTGCTCAAGGAGGCTGAGCAGGGCCCCAAGAAGAAGTAAACTGGTGTTGGTCAAGGAGGGTTCCTTTAGCGGTGTCAGTACAAGGGAATGGACGGTCACGCAAGCAGAGGCGGATCTTGGACGGTCTTGATCTTGGCTCAGGTGTTACCCGGGAAATAAAAGGGCTGCGTGAAATCTCGCAACGAGACAGCAAGGGCATCAACCGCTGTTTCTCTGTTCTTAGGGGCTTGCTTTACAGCGTCTTGATGATCGCAATGATACAGACCATCGAGTCGTCAAAAGACAAACCGAAGACCTCAGGCATTTTGGGCTATGTGACGGTCCACGCAGCGTTGGACTGGTCTGGACTGGATGAGTCGGCTCCAGTAAACCACTGGTCGACTGCCTGCTCTGTGTGCGACCTGAATCTCGAATTGTAAATCACCATTTCCACCATCTCTGGACTTGAATCGCACATGCACCCTTCCCACATGCAAATGCCGCCCGTGCTTGTTTGTTTTATTGCACACGCCCCATACATACAATTCACCGTAATTGTCTGGTTACAAGTGATGTGTCCCGGGTCGTAGGGGTTCGGCAGGCTAAACCTGTGACGGTCAATGACGTGGGGAAGCTCTGCTTCGAATTGTAATCTTCGCTTTTCTTCCCACAAGGCAACTTTTTGCCCAGCATGTCGAACATCCCGCCAGTTCCGACAACACCTACATGATGGCCATGAACGTGGGTTCCCGAAGCGTTCTGCGCCCTCTTGCAGCAAGTAGCCGAAACCTGCTGGAAGGCCTCGCGCCGAGGCAAGCAAGGAGCTTGCACCTCCCACCACCACCTCTGGCATCCCAGCTCTGCCACCGGCCACGGTCAAAGACATCACCCTCCCCGCTATCGACAAGGCAATGCGCTGAGCTGCACACCACCCGCGCCCGCCCGGCCAAGCGGTCCCGAGCCCACAACGACGAGGAGATCCCCGATGGCCCTCCGACGACCGACTTTTCGCGCATGGACATGCTGGGCCAGACGCCGGCGCCGTCGACCTCGGTCGACATCTGCTCGTCCGACGGGTTCAAGCTCAACAGCGGGGTCTCGATATATGACGGCAACGGGGTGATCCTCGTGGGCGGCGAGGCCTTCGCGTGGCAGCCATGGGGCGAGGACCTGAGGCTCGTCAACGCCAAGGGCCAGTGGGAGGTCCGCGAGGAGGCCTTCGCGGTGCTGGACCTGCTCTGGCCTCGGCCCGGTATGGCATACACTACACAACGCACATTCCTAGTGGGGAGATATGATGGCTGACTTGGGTGTCACATGCAGACTTGATCATACTTGGCTTGGGTCCCGAGATGCGACCCCTAAGCCCTGCGACGAGGAGGTACCTGGGCAGCCTGGGACTGCGGGTTGAGGTTCTCGACACCAGGAACGCGGCATCTCAGTTCAATATGCTGGCCACGGAGAGGGGAGTCGACGAAGTTGCGGCAGCGCTGATACCCATTGGATGGAGGGAGGGCATCGGGGCCAACAGCTACGACTAGTGGTCCCCGAGTGCGATATGAAATCTTCGGATTCTCCATCTGGACGGAGCCATTGCCATGGAGCAGTGGCTTTCTCTCTACGTAGAGCTCCCCAGCCGTTGAGGGATGACGAGCATGCGGGATGCCTGTGCGCCGTCTGCGTTTGCATGGAATAGCGTTCACCTCTGCTGCGTTATCTCACTGCTTCACTGTCTGTGCTGCATTGTGCTGGTCCGGGCTAGGAAGGAGCACGCTCGGATGAGCTACTTGGGTTGCCATTCCTTAAAAGCCGAACAGTGATGATAAAGCAATCATCAGTATGAACCCTGCTGGGCCTTGGGTGTGGGAGGCTTGGAAGTTCTCAACCACACAACACTGCAATTTTGGACTGTGGAGCGATTCAATCGAGCGCATTTGAAGTGTACACATCCTTATCTGGTGTGGTCGTTTTGCGACCCTACCAGCCGTCAAAATTCCTCAGAGGCTTGACCGTGGCACCGTATGAAACCTTGAGTCGCGCAAAATTTAGTAAACAGGCAAAACGCTGCTGCCATGCCAACTTTGGTAAAAGCAAAGATGAGTTATTATGTCCAATGGCGGTCGACTGTCTGGAACACGTTGAAGTAAGTGCGCGAACGACTGGTCGCGGCTGACACCGGGAGCTACTGGATGACATCGATACCCCGTACTTTTGCGTTTTCATGTCCCACCGCAGCAGGCGCAGCCCCGGATTTGCTTATCACCTCCAGAACACACCTGACTTTCACCACGGTATATTCTACTTCACCCATCGCCTCTCAATACCGCTCAGCCGCATTGACTGCTGCCACGTGTGTGTGCTTTCAGACTGTCTTGTCTTGACCCTTGGCATGCAAAGGGAGGGAGAAGTGGCTCAACCCCCGGATCTACGGCATCGATAGCTCAGCATCACATCAGACTCCAGTCGAGATAACAGAAGACCTCTCCAGTAGAGACCACTCTTCGGAGCTATCCAAGCAGGACCTGACGGGACCTGGAAAGCCCTTGCGACTTCCTTTACTCAGCTTCGGAAGGCTTGCTGTCCTCGCTTTCCCTCGCTGCGCTCGTGTGCGTATTGCTCATCCTTGCGTCCAAGGTTCTGTCATGCTGTGGGTCACGGCTTGGATCTCTGCCTGCTTGTTCCACTCTCCTCCTTGAAGCGTCATCAGGCGCTTTCAAAAACAGATTAGAACCGGCATCTTCTTCTGTACATCTTCCTAGGTCTCTGCAGTGCTTTGCTTTTCGTCTCGTTCAGTCTCGCGGCTCTGTCTGACTCACAGACATGGCCAGCTCAAGCGCGGCCGTCGTTGGCAACACCAGAGCCGGCAAGGGTATCAGCAACCTGATCCAACAGATCCAGGCGCTCCCTAGTTCCGGTGCTCGCGCCACAGTTCTCTCGGCGACCGCTGCCGTTGCCGCAATCTTCACACTCTGGTATTGGAAACGTATGGCGTCAACCAGTCCAACCCAGACTCAAATTCCCAGTCCTCAGTCAGGAGATCATGGTCAGTACCACATTGGGACCCTAGAAGCACATATCGACTGACGAGGCCTCAGATGCAAGAGCAACAGACACTGAACTCCTCAGGAACAACTCCGAGGTGAGGTCTTTCAGCACGAGCCGTTTCACCTATCCCGGCGTTCGCGTCTTCTTCCACCCCCACGCCAAACTAGATGAGATGCCGAAAGACCCGGCGCCTTTACCGCTGTTGGTATTCGTCCACGGACTCGGCGGATCTGTGGCGCAGTTCCACCCGTTGCTTAAAAGCCTGACGCACAACTCCTCGTGTCTTGCGGTAGACCTGCCAGGATGCGGTGTCTCTGAGTTCGCGCCGACGTCATGGGATGCGTATACGAATGAAGCACTGGTTGAGTTACTGGAGACGGTCATTAATGATTACCGAGATAGTGAATCTGGCCAAGGGGTGGTTCTGATAGGCCATAGCATGGGCTGCGCACTCTCAGCGCGTCTCGCCTCTCCCGGCTCGAGTCAGCTCGCCGATCACATAGTTGGTATTGTGGCCATTTGCCCGCCCGCCGGGCCGCCTACGGAGGCGCAGGTGAACACGTTCAGAAAGCTTCTCTGGGTACCTACGCAGCTTTTCAATTTATTTAGAGCATGGGATGCCCGCGGGGGAGTCGAAAGTGCCAGCGTCAGGAGATTCGTCGGTGCGGACGCAGACATCGAGTCTAAAACTTCTCAATTCCGCTTTAACCGCCAGAGTAGGACTCCTGTGTGGCGGAGGATGGCTTGGGGCAGCCTACCAGTATACGAGCACGGCGTCCCGAAGGGCGGCATCGCAGGCAAAGATGTCTGGGCCTCGCTCAACGTGCCTTGTTTTCTGCTCGGAGGTGGCAAGGACAATGTGACGCCGCCTGAGGCAATCGACAAGCTCGTTGAGGTCTTGAAAACAGGAACAGTCCCTTCACTAGACGGCGCAAATGAGAGCATCCAGCCCATTGTGGATGCCGCTGCTCCGATCGATACTACCGTGGAGATTTCAACGCCAGCCAGTCGCATCGAGGAAATACGGGACGAGGATTTCCTCCGACAGAAGAAGAATAGAACCGAAGATGACACTTTCGAGGACCCTTCTACGCCCCAAGAGCCGCCAGCCGTTGGCCTCCCTCCCCAGCCTCAGCGCCCCGAAAAAGTAGTGAAGTCAATGGTCCTGCCGCGCGGGACGCACGCTATGGTCTACACCCAAGATTGCTCCCACATTCTCGCATCCCTGATCTCGGACTTTCTCTCGCAGCATGTCACAGGAAGGCTCTCTCGGAGCTGGCAGCTGCAGTATCTGAACAAGGAGTCGAAGTGGGATGTGAAGAATCTGGCCAAGTGGAAGGGCGTCGAACCGGTCTCAAAGCCTATCGCAGGTGTGTTCCGGGCTATGAAAACATTCCGCGAAGTGGACGACGAGCACTCGCCGGTCAAATTCACCGAGGACTGGGGTGACATCGTGAAGGACGTGATTGATATCTCAAAGGACACACCCGTGTATGATCCGGCGGGGCTCGAGCGCGCCGGAGTGAGGTATCACAAGTTCCCGACCGTGTCCAAGATCCCACCGACAGACCACGAGGTGGACGAGTTTATCAAGCTCGTGGATAGGTTGCGCGAGAAACAGAAGACCCGGGCCGCCGAGGAGGGCTGGGCCGAGAGTGCGGAGTACGCCATCGGAGTGCATTGTCACTATGGCTTCAACCGGACTGGTTACTTTATAGTTTGTTACCTCGTAGAGAGGTGTGGGCTCGGGGTCAAGCAAGCCTTGGACACTTTTGCCGAGATGAGACCTAAGGGAATCCGACATTCTCACTTCAGGGACCAGCTCTTTGTCAGGTATTCCGAGCTGAGGTCACACGGCGCATGATGCAGCACGCGGACACGACCGCAGCTGAGCGGGCACTGCTCTCATTGACGGAAAACGGGACGGAATGGATTATACTGTTTTGTTGATAGGCAGAGGTATTTTGGTATTCATTCGATGGTTCGTTGGGGTTTGGGGGGTTTGGCCCGAGGCGCATAAGGCTCACTTCACTGTTGTATTATACCACTTAGATGGCGCTGTCTTATGATATCCTTCAGAATATGTGATTAAAGGAATTCGACTTTTGTATAGAGAGATAGCTTGCAATGGACCGGCCTGTCATCTGAGCATAACTGATACCCGACCCGCAAGGAGGCCAGTACAACTTGCACATGCACGTTGATTGAGCTACGTGCATGTGTGACTACTGGATATAGAATGTAGAAGAGAGGGATTCCCAGGCAAGGCACTTCCCATTCCGGCATGTCATGAAGTCAGCCGCGGTAAACACAATTTCGGAAGACATCCGCAGCACAACACGCGTAAAAGTTTAGGCTGGCTCAAATACGGTCGATCATCTATGCCATAGCAGTAGTAATTTGTCTTTACCATGATCCCCAGCACGATCATAGGCCAGGAAGCGCTTCCGCGGACCTCTCAGACGTGGACAGAGTGCGCGGGAGCCTATCAGGAGGAGGCATCAAGCAGATGACAGCCGCGCATCAACGCCTCATTTTGTTTCCCTGACCGAGAGGCGCAACTTAGGATACGAAAAGTATCAATAAATAGCACAACATCCTTACTTTTGCGGCCGTGACAAGAGGCACGGCGTGGGGGGTTTGGGGGGGGGGTGGAAAGATTGTTTGTGTTCTTCTCATGGCCCCCGAAAGCCAATAGCCAAGGCCAATAGCCATTCAGGGCTGAATGGCCGCCCACGGGAGGTGCGGAAGGGGGTCTTGAAACCCAACGAGTCTGTGATATGTTTACCCCTGAAACGCGGGCCCTCTCGCAATGGGATCGGACGGACGACGGGCCATCCGGGCGCGGATGCGAGGTAGATCATCATCGTCATCGCCGTCATGCCACCTGGTGGCCCAAGTTACCAGATCACAGGGAAAGAATCTCAAGAAACGAGGTTTATAGTTCGTGACAAAGAAAACGACGAATGACCGTCTGTCTCGGCGTAAACTGCTTTATGTAACCATCGGACGAGGGTCCTATCCTTCCCAATCCAGGCCCGAGCCTCTACTCTCCTGTTAAGAAATTAAGATTGTACACAAACAGATACAAGAACACAAACACAAGACTGAGAGACCAAGAAATGATCAGCCAGTCGAGTGGAGTTCGCCGTTGCGCCTGATCAAACCAAATCTAGATAGATGCTCATACGCTGTTGATGCTAGATTTTGTGTGTTCGAGTGTAAGAGTGAATAAAGAAAAAGTCCTTTTCAGGTCCCATTGTAAAAATATCATGTGTAGAGACGTTGTAAGAAAGGAAGTAATCCATCATTATGTCGTGAGAACACTTTATGCTGTTGGGGTATATTGCCGGCCGTCCACCTCGTCAAATCAGTTGATCTCCTGGATCCAAATCTGGACAGGTTGTCAGCATGTCTCTCAAAGTTCGGGTTGTGCGACACTTTACTCACCTCCAATTTTCCAACCTCGAGCCGCTGTTTCCGAGCTTGCGACTTGACACCCATCATGACCATTTCAAGGTCGTCTTGGTCGCCCATTGTAATCATGTCCTGAGGCGAGTCCTCGTCTCGGACCTTGATCTTGAAACGACGACGCAGTCCAAATTTGTCGCGGACCCGATCCACCAGATCGGGGAATTCCACCGCGGTTCCGACCATGATGTAGCGAACATCGTCAGCGTGGACTTTGACTCTGACCTTGCGGGCTTCGGGTCTTCTCGATTGAGCCCGGGATGAGCCTGAATTCGACAGAGATCCAGTTCCACGTCGAGGGTTCATCATCTCAAAGTCGCCCTCATCGATAGATCCTCCGTCGTAGTCGCTGCCATCATCGTCCTCCTCTTCAATATACCGTTGCTGATTACGGCGTCCGTTCGACCGGCGAGACCCTGCACCATACATGTCGTACAAATCGTCGGGGTAGGCATCATCATCGTCAACCGGGGATCTTCTTGTCCGCTCTCTCTGGGAGTAACTGCGACTCGTGGCATTGGAGGGCGCTCGCGACGGTTGCGGCCGTCTGTCCTGCGGGGACTGGTACCTGTCCTGAGGAGAGTTCGCCTTCTCGTACCTGTCCTGATTCCTTGCTCTTTCAATGTTGAGTTTCGCAGGCATGGGCTTCGGGCCATTGCGCACAGAAGCACCTCGAGAAGGAAGTTGTCCGCTAGGCTTGTCATTCTCCGGAGGGGGTGTGGGTGGAAAGACATTGTTCGACCCTTGTGGCGCCCCCTGCCCATCCTGCCGCGCTCTGCTCGCAAGATTAGGTTTGACGAGGTTAGTAGCGGCGAAAGAAATGTTGTCAGCCGGTCTGTCGTCCTTCACATCCGCTTTGCCAGCCTGGTTTTCATCTCGAGTCAGTAACAAAGTCGCAACGGCTTCGCCACATGGAGTGATTGATGCTGCACGCATAATTCGTGACAGTCAGTGGGAACTTACATTCTTGATTTCGGAACCAGCGAAGCCAGTGAATGCGTTGGCTCGATCCGAAGCCGCGACCAGACGAGCCTTTCCAAGGTAGTCCTTTGTCTTCAAGTTCCTGACCTTGGCCTCGTTCGGTCGGTAGACGACTCCGACGGGGATTGAGAACACAGTATAACCCTAGTGATTGAATCAGTTAGACATCGTTTGTGACCGATATGTGCAAGATATAGAATTACCTCTGCCTCCTCTCGGATGGCCTCATCGATGACGTTGTGATCCTCCACCACCTTTTCCTTCACTGCGTACGACAAATCTTGCATACCGGCGTCCTTCTGTTGCAAATAGATGTAGCACAGACCTCGGTTGAAGAGGACCTCGCAAGAGTAGAGCTTGAACAGTAATCCCAACTGTGCGTAATCGATCATGGTGTTGCCGCGAAGGTAGAGGAGTGTGTCGTTGAAGTTTGCCAATGCCTCTTCAAAGTCGCCCAGGAGGAAGTTCGAGACACCTTGTTGGAAATACGCGACAGCTAGATACTGGTCCAGACGGATAGCACGTTGGTAGCATTCGACCTGAGGAAGCGAGTCAGCACAGTTCGCATGGCAGATCATGATCTGATAGAGTTGCGGGCAGACTCACGGCCTTCTCATGCTCTCCGAGCGTGGCGTGAATCACGCCCATGTTGAAGAGAATCTTGGAAGTGTCGGCGATTGGCTCGAAGTCCTTCAATGCCTCGTCGAACTCGTTGTTGTCGTACCGCGCGAGGGCGGAGACCCAACTTTCTATTTCCTGTAGAGACCATCAGCAAATGCATTACTCGAGAACTTTGGGAGACTGCGACAAACCTGTTTTAAAGACATGTTTACTTAGAGCACAGTTTGTGTCTTGTGAAGGGGAGGAATAGAGGCAGGCGTTCGTGCGCGGTCGACGAACGTCTATGGCCTCGTGCCCGTGGTGCGAGGTCGATTCTCCACGCCGCGTAGTCTTGAAAGCGCTGGGCAAATATCAAGACACGAGTCGGTGGGGCTTCTGGGGAAAGGGTTGTGAAGACTTTCCCTCCACTGCAGATCGACTGGTCAATTAAGCCAACGGGTGGGTTCCAGGCGAAGTTCCGGGAAGATCAAGATGTAGCGGTTGACTCGGCTCGTTTGTTAACGCCTTTTAGTCGGTGTGATGTAAAGGGCCGATGGAGATGGTGAGAGATGTCCCCGCCGTACCAAGCCGTTCTTCACAGTTGCTCCGTCCTTCACCAATAGATCACCCCACTAGTGGGCACTTGGCGTGTGATTCCCTCCGTGCAGCAAGCAGTTCGATTCGATTGATCTCGACACAGGGATCAAGTTGGCGCTTTGCAGAAATTCTGTTGCCCGGGACCTCTATGGGATGTTCCAGCGTCCCTCGAATTTGCGCTGAGTGGGAGAGAAGGTCGGGAGTGTCCGGTCTACAGGGCAGGGTAAAAATAGACCGGTTATCGGTTTGGCGGGCCTTGGTAGAGCAGAATATGCCTGATGTGCATACAACGAAATGAGTATGTAGGTACGAGATGCAGGATAGGCCGCGGAGATTTGTATGGTTGTGCGTAGTGGGTGGGTTGTATAGATGTAGGTTCCAGCCCGAATCCGTTCAGTCCTGTTCGTGTGCCGGCACTAGCAATTTCAACGATGCGACGACCAGCTGACCCAAGGGATTCCAAGAACCCAAAATCTGGCAATTATCGTCTGATTGCGGAGGCGTGTCTGTCGGAAAGGACTGGAAATGGATGTCGAAGGGTCGGGGAGTTGGAAGAGGGGGGTTGGTTGCTGAGTGGTTGCAGGGCGGCTGCTCTGATCGAAGAGGAGCGTGTGGAGGGAAATGAGTGGATGGTGGACGACAAGCCAGCGCCTAACCGGAGGAATGGGAGAAGTAAGAGGGAACGGTGCGCCAGGCGTGCTCTGCAGCTGGATCGGGGAGAAAAAAGTGGCAGAGGTGCGGTAGTAGTGTGCGGACGGCTCTTTGCGTGGCAGGGGGGCATGTACACAGGTATATCATGCACGAGCTGTAGCACCAGCACTGGATCCCAGTTCATGATCTGCCCTTGATCCCGCGGCCGCCCTCCCTCAAACACCACCAACAGGACCTGCCCGTCTCAAAACCGCTTGACGGTGCCTGTGCGTGGACCTCAGAACGATGAAGCAGCTTCGAGCCAACTGGTGTGACTGAGTGAGCCACTCCCTGGTGGGCAAGGGGTCTGGGGGCGCAAGGGGAGCTGGCGGGCCTGAGACGCCTCGAGGCCGGGACAGGGGGCCCTGGCCACTTGACAGCGACTTGAGGATGTCCAGGGGGTGCATCTAAAACGCCACAGCTGGGCACTGTCTGGGGAGATAGATACTTTCGTTTGGCTGCGTCTTCTTTTTCCTGTTTGTTTTCGCACTCGACAGACAGGTGGACTGACTAACTGACTGACTGCCCTGACAGTTGGGGTTGATGCAACCTGTGAGGAGCAGAGCTGGCGTCTCAAGTGTCCAGGGCCACGATCTGATCTGCCCCAAGATCACGAGTTGTTCATGGACAGCCAGTGGGAAACAAACGATCCGTCATGGCCGTTTCCCCAAAGCCAGGTTTCCTCGATGTGATCAAACACCATCGAATGTTTTCCTGCCGGCATCGAACGTTGGGGAAGAAGGACATGGAGGGGAGGCCCGACACGACCGACGCGCCCTCGACCCAATCCCAGGGAGCCTGTCGACAAGTGCCGGGCACGAGTAACAGACACGGCACCACCAGGTTGGCACTTCTTGGTCGATGTCATTCGACCCGCCCCCAAGCTGTCGATACCAGCCACTGAGTGAGGAGCAGCTGAAATAACCTCGCCGTATACGTCTCAGGACGGCATGCACAGCCTGTCAAATTTGACTCCAGCCGCCCGCCAAGTTGCCTCACCCCGCGACTGCGGGCCCCGAGCTTCGGTGATGGTGTTGGCAGGCTCACTAGTGGTGACCAGCTTGTGCGTTGTCGTGTCGTTGGAGCACTGGAATTGACCACTGTGAATTGGTGACGCGACGCCGCAAGCCACATGGCAACCTTGAACCGTTGGCAGTGTGGAGAGCGCTGCTGTCTTGCATGCAATAACGCAATAAGTGTGCATATATTTGATCGATGGAGCTAAGACAGGCATTCAGCATCCATCACACCACAGCCAGCAGACATCATCGATCTCTGTGCGGTGCAGGCCGGAGTCAGCTACAGCAGAATCCCTGACGAGAAGCACGCTGGCACATTCTGGCATGCAACGCAGTCACAATCACCTACGGCTGCCCTGCCATCTCTCGGGCGAGTGCACGATGGGTGGCTGCTGGCTGGTAGTGTCCCATAGCACCACCACCACCCATGGGATCGTCGAAAACGCCACGTCGATATAGGTTGTCACAGGTCGGTCTGAATGTTGACGCCCTCGCAGATCGAGGCCTTGGCTGGGTTCAATGCACCTAGTCGTTGCAGGGTCCTGGGGCACTCGATTGGCCTGGAGCGAACCTGGGCATCCGGAGTGGCCCCTGCCCTGCTCGGCGCTTAATGGTCAAGCCTAGGCTTACCCCCTCTTTCCTCTTTGGGGACAGATAACATACACGCTTGACACTAAAGCAGGCAAGCACCAGCACATCGGTACCTTCCCGCAAGCTAACTGCCAACTCGACATCTGCGGTCCGACTCCAGCGTCCGCATTTGAACCACCTACGCATTTTCTGTGGCGCTTTACTTCCATGGACTTTCTCGAAGGAAAGCTGCATCTTTCAGACATGCACCCAAGGGGCACAGCGGATGCGGCAAACACACCAGTTTTCTCATCGTCACACATGCCACACGGCACTTGCCTCTGACAATATTGTGAAGGGGGCTCATTTGCAAAGACCTCCAAAGCTCCACATCATCGGATAAATGGAGATCACGGACGGGACGGACGGCATTACTTGTAACTAGGCCACGCGTGGCCGGCTGCAATGCTGTGGGCGACACCCACGCAGGGCCCAAAATGCAGCCGGTATCACACCCTATTTTCGGACTATCGTGGACACCATCCACCACCCACTCGTACTCGCACCGAGACAGGCTGACAAGCAGCACCTTGGGCTGTCACAGACCACATTGTGGCCAGTGGTGAAAATATACCCGGCGGACTGACGATTGAGATCCCACGTGTCCACGCAAACTCTATCGGCAATGTCTGCCCGGCAGGAGCCCACTGTGGAGCCAATCTTCCTGGCTCATCCGCCTCTGCGCTCTTGGCCATGGCAGTACACAATCCATCGCACTCAAACAGTATGTCCGAGAATTTACGAGGTGAAAACAGAGTATCGGCTGCACTCATCAAGACAGCGTAAGGTCAACTGAGCTGAAGCACTCGTGTCTTCGGATGATACCCTCAGAGGGAATAAGCATTCTTCACATGCAGGTGCATTGTCCCTCGCCCCAAAGAGTCCTCCTTGGCTGCTTGATACGACTTCACGACGAACGCCTGACATAGTTCTCGGGCCCTCCAGCAGTCTGACCACGTCTACTGCGACCTAGAGACTCTGACCCAACACCGCATCCTTCCCTCATTTCGATGTTTGACGGATAAGTCCAAACGAACAGCCTGTACACAATAGTCGGACGAAGAAACTATTCATCAGCTTCTTCGTCAGTCGGGAGGGTTACATTTTGGGGTAATGCACGGTGTGACCTTCGGCTGCTCCCATATTGGGGGCTCCACAGAATATGAACACGCAGGTGCATAGCAATACTGTGGTACGAATGGAGAACCTGCGAAACTCGCTTCCCCTTCAGGTGTTTTGAGGGTACCTAGGTAACTAGAAGACGGTACCGCAACCACCACGCCACAAGATTGGTGAACGTTCGGAGAGGTCTATTCCCTTTAGCCCTCCCGCATGCAAGATCTGCAAATGCCGGCTCCATTAGGGGTCTGACTTTGACGGTTTGCAGCCGACTTCAACGTACATGAGAACACGCCGCCACCGGCCAGCTCTTTGCCAGACAGCCAAGTGGGTCGACATCCCTTGACCAGACTGCTTGACGAGCACCTGAATCCCATCGGGAGCCTCCTGTCAGCACCCATACTGAGTCAGACCTGCCAGGTTTTGGTCTACAGATATGGCCAGGCCGAAGTCGCCAGTGTTCGGCAAACGCCTTCGATCACGGCTCGCGGCAAAGAGTGGTACGGAACTTCAGACTTGGACGATCTGACGTCTTGCCCTGTTTCCCTGCAAATCCACAGCGTTACAGTGTTTCTCGGCCTCGTTGCACTCGGGTCCGCCGCGTTCTCCGTGATCAACATCGACAGAATTCTCCCTGACTAACAAGCTGTTAAAAACTTACTGCGGCTCTCCAGGGCGCCGCAGCAATACCTCGGCACTACGTGCTCTACTTCAGGACGCCGACTACCACATAGATTATGGGTACGGCAATCCAAAAAAGCTAAGATTTCAACAAGATTCGTGGCGAGGTAGTCAGCGAAGACTTTCGAAACTTTCCCAAGGTCTGCATCGACTGAGTCGAAACAGTTGATCGTAGTCTCAGTGCAAGACCAAGGCGACCGACTACAGCGATGAACCCTCCTCAGGCTGCCATCAGCCGCAACCTTGGCTCTGCGACAAGACTTCTGACGCTGGAACTGACAGGCACCACCCCTTGTCAAATGCTGGGCCTTCGTCTCATATCCCCATGCCCACCTCTGGGAGAATTCGCTTCCGGTCTGTAATGGGTGGAGAAGGACCTTTACTCTTGTTTCCCCTGTGACAAGGTCCGCCTCGAAGCCTAGACTTTTTTTCCTACTGGCAAGCAAACTGCGCTCATCCTGGCATCCTAGATTCCTGGCGTTAGTGATCGGGAACCATGGTGTCAAGTTCGACGTCAGGTCAAAAGAGGTCTGGACTTTTCCGCCGCTCATATTCGCGACTGGCAGGCCGCGTCTTCGGCCGGCGGCATGTTGCAGCGTCTCGAAGCTAGACATCATACTCGATGATTCGGCAGTGCTTAAACAGCGGGGCCCTTGTCAGCCGCATCACCACGACCGTCACATAATACTCCTTGCCTAGCCAAATTTGCCTAGTGTTGTCGCCTCAACGTGACATACCATGTCTTGTCAGTTGGGGGTGCAATTTTCCTTTTTGATCACAGATTGGCACTTGTTACCGTCATATTGGGACGCGGATGACTTCTCAGCCTGAGAACTTGCCATGCTTGGCTCGTCTGAAGATGGTGGATTATCCTGCCTGGGCACAATGACAAGTCAAGACGCCTGCCATTTCATGCCTTTGCAAAATTGGCGTGCCCTGCCAAGGTCCCGGAAGACCAGAGCCAGGCACACCTGAACGTGCTGAGGGCGGAGAGTACTTGCTTATGAATCTGCACACAAAAATACAGACTACTCGTGCTTGGCCGAGATCTGTCGTCGATCAATGCTGCTTTCTCCTCATGAGACACACGGGCGCCGGCATTAACATGTCGTCTCATTAATCGTGCGGGCTACGGGAGGAATCATATGCTTGACAAAAACGATCATCATATTCCCTGCCAATGGACATCGGGCGGCTCAACACCACAGCAAATCGTACAACTGATTCGACACGAGCGCTGATTCCACAGTGCTGAGAACTTCTGTGTTCACAGCATGCCGTTCTTGACCTCATCTTTTCTCTCTTCCCACAGCGTCTTACCGGTGCAGGAGCACACAGTCTTGTCGTTATCCCATACTCCAGCGCTCCGCGCAATCACACCGACGACAGTATTCTCGTCGTTCTGTAAAGCTTTGCCCCCTGCCTCATGCTGACGGGTCACCACAAAAGCATGACCTATGACCTCCCACACCTGGAATGGTCTGTCGAGGAATATGCTGCCCCGGCCGTCTGGTCCGATTTCAACGACACCGAGCTCTCCTCTCACTTGGTCCTTCTGATCCGGCTGGCTGGTGAGGTCACCCTTCCAGACTGGCCCCGTTGAGGACGCACCGTCCGCCAGGTTGCCGTATTCGCGGATGGAGGCCCGGTAGGTACCAGGCTCGACGCCGCGCAGTGTCAGGTCCACGAGCGTCACCGTCTTGGACACCTCGACCATGCGCGCGAGGCCTCTGACCTCTCTGTTCTTCTGGTGGTCGGGAACTTGGTCTCGCTCCTCCTTGATCTGGGCATATGTCTCAAGTATACTGACTGCCGAGCCTGTAATTGATGACAGGAGCGAGGCCAGGGGTCAGCCTATGCACTCAGCCACGGAATGATCGTGCGGTTGCGTGTTCATGGAATGCATTTGAAAGACATAAGCTTTTTTATCATATGGTTTGCAAACACCATATATGCATGGATTAGGGGGGAGAGCATGAACACCATGTGGTCGGGCGGGATGGCAACTCACTATCTGATGTTCCCGACCCTCTCAGGATCGCATCCCTGCCGGTGGCCTCGATCGTCGCGACAATAGCTGATGGTGGTGCTGTCACATCATGCCGTAAATCAGCAGCCGGTCAAGGAACGTGTTGACGCCAATCACCCGGGTCTTCTGCCGCGCCAGCCCACGACCCGGGTGACTCTTTGCGACAGAGCGTATCGCGATGAGCAAAACGAAACACCGCGGCCTATCGAGCCCATACCTGTGCCTTCAACTCTGACGAGCTGCTCCTTCAAATTTGCCTCGACCTTGGAAATGCCAGCGACTTTGTAGAGCGAGTCTGAAACGTCCTTGACGCAGCCTTCGCAGGTCATAGGAACCGCAAAAAGGGCCTGTTGGTCGCGGGGCGTTTCATTAGCCACACTCGACCTCCTGGGTGACCGTGAAGCGGCGCCTCCTGGCGCGATTATAGGCCTCCGTTGCTCGGTGTGAAAACCGCGTCCAGGTCGGGCTTCAGAGTCGGCGGGAGACAATGACGAACCTCGAATTTCTGATCCACCGTCATCCTCGGATTCCTCGGTGAATTTTGGGTTTGAGAAGACAGGGAAGAATTATCCGGTCGTCGCCGCTGGTGAACGTAATATGCGCCTGCTGAGCCGAGAGCAATGCCAGAGATTCCACGGAGATAGCGGAGGGACTTGCTCATTGAACGTGCAGTGAATAGCAGGTTTAACTATCAGAGAGGATGAATAGAGAAAATGCACAGATTATGCTCATGTCATGCCAGGTCACCACCTCAATTGTCATCGGTCCATTTTCTACCGTGTATTGCTTTGAAATCGCCTTAGGTCTGGGGCTCCGCCGCCCGTGGGTGGAGGGGAGACTCTCGGGTGGGACCGACACGGCGGAACACCCCTGTCTCTCTAGGTGCGTCCGGGCTACTACACCGATTAGATAAGCTGCTTCCAATTTTTGGATACGCAGCTCTACTCGTGCTTTGGCCCAGACTACGACTTGGGTGAGCGATGCGATACTAGAGGCGACAGACGACGCGTGGACGAACCCGACCTGGTAGATCTCACATTGAACTGGAGGTAGTGTGTGCAATTGCCCCATATCGCCGGTGGATGAGGGGACGCAGCTCCTCGTGAACCATCCAACATGTCGCAGACAGTCGGTCTCGTAAGTTGATGGAAGCCCTCCTTCCTCCCCCAGGTCCCCTCCAGAATCGCAAATCACAGTGTCTTCACGACCTTCGCCCTCAAAATTCACCGGGAGTCCTGTGGCTGACGTTAGCCCGGCAGACCCGGCTCGCCTACTCCAGGGTATGGCACAACATCTCGGCCTCGACACCACACCCGACGCTCAGCACGGTCAAGTCCCCACCGGAGGCGATCACGCCGCCCTCGCTGGGCCGGCTGGCATCGCGGATCGCGACCCTCCTCATGGGCAAGCACAAGCCCATCTTCGACCCGTCGACGGACTGCGGCGACTACGTGGTGGTGACCAACTGCGCGGCGCTGTACACGACGGGCAACAAGAAGTGGCGCAAGAGCTACTACAGGCACAACGCGCGGCCGGGGTCCCTCAAGGAGGTCACGATGGACGTGCTCATGGAGAAGTTCGGCGGCAGCGAGGTCCTGCGCAAGGCCGTCAGCGGCATGCTCCCCAAGAACAGGCTGCGCAAGAAGAGGCTCGCGCGCCTCAAGGCGTTCGAGGGCGATGCGCACCCGTACGACCAGAACCTGGCGCGGTTCGGCGGCAAGGTTGTTGGAGCCGAGGGGTGGGCGCAGGTGGCTGAGAAGATAAGAGAGGCTGGGGCTGCGAGGTTATGAGGTGAGGGTGGGCCGTTTGCAAGAGTACGAAATGATGGGTGGTGAATCATGGGGATGCTGGGCTTGGGAAACATCCTACTACTCCGATATATGCCAGCCATGTACAAATTTCAAAGGAACGGAACGTTTTGGGATCATTTACGAGTGGCTGTCCCAAGTGAGGGAAGGTTCCAAGGGCTGCGTTTTGCTGAACCTGCCAACTTTGCTCTTTTGGAGGAGCCCAGGAACGACTGTATTTGATGGCCTGAAGTTAGTCGACGAGTGGCGAATCATGCCTTGCACAGAATCTGAATGCCGCTGGCGATGTCAGAGTGCCTAGGGACTTCAGGATCCATGCGGTCTCCAAATAGGATGTGGTGGTAGACCTATCTCGACCGCTTCAATGTGGCCGTACCGGGCACCAGAACCAGTTGCTAAGTCATTGGTACGAATGCGTGACACTTTGTGTGGAGAGAACTTGGGATGAGGAACGTGATACAGTCGCGGCGAGTGATGTGTTAGGAGACACTGACCCAGGAGACGGGAAAGGCTGCTTCAAGTGCGCATGACAAAAAACGGGGTTGCCGAAGAATGGATGTCACCATACCATCCATGGTTGAACGAGAGTCGAGGGTAGATGGTGATGCAGACAGACCTCGCACGATACTCCTGCGAGATTGGAGAGAATGGTCAAGACGACAACTACATCGCGAACCTCGGTGCTAGTGTGCAAATGCAAATGCCATTTCACGGGTGGAGCTGAGCCATCTGTGTACCCAGCTATGAACCAGACCTGTCTTATGCAACGGGCTCTTGAGAATGATTCTGCCGCCAACAAAGCTTGCCTTGATGGGTGCCCATTGACCCACCGTCTCGGCCGTCTAAGAGATGAAATGCTCTTCATGAATTACAAAAATGTTTAAATCTCACCAAAACATACCAAGACGCATCGAGTATCTCGTACCCGTGGATCAGGACCGAGCAACCTCGCACTTGATGAGACCGTTCGGCCCAGACTGGGGCGCGTAGACCTCGGCGTCCTCACCAGTGTTTTTGAGCCCCTTGTGCCAGCTCAGGTCTGAGTGCGAAACCTTGTCAGCCCATGGTTCACGTCGAGGAATCGGATCATACGGGGGCAGGAGTGAGGGGAACCCACCGATCTCGAAGTAGTGCTTATTCGGCAGGGAGTAGCTAGCGAGGTCTGTCTCGGGCACGGCCTCCAGGATCTGCTCGCACATCTTGTACATGGTGTTCTGCACGCTGGGGCTCTCGTCCTCGGCAAACGTCTTCATGGTGATGGCCCTGGCGGCCTCCCATGCGGCGTCAAACTTGGGTGTGGCCTCGCGCACAGCGTCGACGGTGGGGAAGGCCCTCCACGTCCAGCTGCAGTCGACGTCGGTCGACAGGATGCGGTCCCAGGTCTCGGGGAGGGTGGTGTAGTCGTCGCGCACGAAGCCGTGGAAGGCGGACCCGGTGCTCTTGAGAACTGTCAGCCCCACGATGCCGCTCCTCACCGAGATGCCGCCGGATCGCGACACGGCGGCCTCGACGTTGCGGGTCTCCTGGCCGTCGCGGTAGAAGGAGTGCGGGTGGGGCTTGCCGTCGACTACCATGCGTGTCCAGCGGTGCACGACGACCTTAATGTGCGCGGTGGTGATGTGCTGGTAGGTGTCCAGGAAGTGCTGGCCCAGGATGGAGGCGAACAGCTCGGGCGGGTTGACGGGGTGCTCCTTTGCCTTGATGTAGATGGTGTTCTTCATAGAGTCCGTGGCCACGACGACGCTGTTGTCGGCCTCTGTGTATCTGGCCGGGGTGTGTTAGTCCCGGGCTACTATTGCTGGGGGCACGGTGGATGATGGGCAGATAGATCTCATACGATGTCTCAATCTGTCCCTCGAGCAAACAGGTCACTGTCATCTCGGTGACGGTCTGAACACCAGAGGCCTCGTCCCTGTGCACCTTGTAGACGCGGACATTGTCCTTCCCATACCGGGCAGATGCGAGTCTGGGCATACTGGAAAATTTGCCAGTGAAGGAAGGTCTGGCGTTTGGGAGAAAAACAGGACAGGACGGGACAATGCGATGAGCTGAGATGAGATGCAATGCAGGGCACCCAATAAACAGTTGTGTGCTCGTGAGTTTACCAGACCAGCTATGCCACAGACTCGGAGAAGGGCGGACACTCGGAAGGGCTACCGGTATGCTACACTCATGGAAGGGCTCCGCACGATGCTATTCTGGGTCACGCAGGTTTTGGCAGCGACAGGAGGAGGCTTCCCAAAGGTTAGACCGGAGAGCGAGGGTTTGAAGTGAAGTATCTCGGCCTTCAAGATCGAGTGGGAGGAAAGGGGGGCTCGACGTGTTTATATATTCTCCGGCCTGGAGGAATCGTGTCTGAGCAGTGGCCCAGTCATAGCGACCAAACGAGCAGCCAACCAACTAGGTAACCGAGAAAAGCATCCGACTATCTAGTTTATCAGCAGAATGGCCAGATGCAAGCAATCAGACTGCCGAGCCGGGGCTTGCCCTCACAACGAAAAGAGGCGTCAGGGACTCAGGGCCTCCCAGCTCCACGGACCGGAGCCCCCAGGAGCCCCACAGCGGACGGTCGCCAGCGCCAGGCCGGGCGGAAGCCGCCGAGACTTGGAAGCGTGGGGCTCTCTCTGGCTTGTTTCCTGATGAGCCGTTCCCGCCGATGTGTGCTTCATGACTTGTCACTTCTGCCAGGTGTTTATCTCGTCTTTTCCCCTTTCTCTTGATCTCAGTGACTGGGACTCACTCTCAGTTCCTCGCTCATTCTCCCTCGGTCACTCATTCTTTGGTCGCACCAGGAGGGAGTCTAGGCCGTTGGGACAGGCTTCGTCTATCTCACGTGTCTTAGATCTTCCCGCTGACTAGGCCGGCCTTCTGCAACAGGGGTGGTCTTGGGACCAGCTCTCGCGTGCTTGTTTCCCTGTCAGAACGACGTCTCCGTTACACAGGACAGGGCTGGCACCCCATGCCTTGGGATGTACTGTAGCTTAGGGGCCAGATGGGCCAGGCCCTAGATTGCAGATTGCAGATTGGCAGGTCGCATATTGCGGGGAGGCAGAGCACGGTTGAGGATGAATATGGCCAGATCGGTGTCAGCCTCAGATATCAGATGCTACTTGCATCGTACGACTGCACCCTGGTTTCCGGAGAGCTTGTCTGGTTGGCCCGAGATATTGTAGCACGCATAAGATGGGCAGCGAGCAATGACAAACAAGTCTTGCACATTTCAAGTCTGGATCGGGCCATTGACTGAGTATATATCTGGGCACTTTCACGTGCTACATGAAGAGCAGATGTGAGCATCGCGCCATGGAGGTTGAGTGTGATTTTGACGTGTTCTTGATACTGTGCCTGGAGAGCCCAAGAAGCCATCCAAAGACGTCCCTGGACAAGTGTTGCACCTCATGAGGGTGCGACATCTAACACGGTATTTTGCGTGGTCTGTCCTTGATGCTGCGCGTGTATGACCAGGGAAAGAACCATACACACATCTTCTTTCGGTTGAGTGACAAGTTCATCATGAAGACTGAATGCTGTCGAGCTACACACGTGCGGCTTTGTAGAGCAAGAGCATAGCGACTAATAAACCTCCATATACCCAATGCAGTCCGGCCTTACTCCAGTTGGGAACGGTCTGGTCCGTCTCCCGGTAACAGGGGTCGAAATCCCCTGCCCGCAGAGCATATCGACCACTGTACCGCGCCTACCCCACTCCCATTTGAGCCTGCCCAGGCCTGGTCGGGCTGGCAGCTGTCAATGCTCCTCCATTCACCGTAGTCTCCCGCACTGTCGCATTGGGAACAGTCGCCAACCACCTAGCACCAGCCATACACACATGCATGCTCTAGACGACTCTCCCTGGCCCATCATATGCGCGACGATCTAGACCACTAGCCTGCCAATTTGCTTCTGCGTCATCTACAAAGGCCATCTGGGCAACGTCCCACCGTATTCCTGGCCTTGTATCGCTCAGGCGCCCTCGACAACCAACCCTTTCCCCTCCCATCTCTTCCTGCTGCTGCTCCTGCTGCTGCTCCTGCTGCTACTGCTCGCCTCACCGAAACGATCAGACCCGGGGGCTGATCACGCCCAACTTGGACTTCGACCTGCCCACCCATAGCAATTCCGGTACAAAGACAGCAATATCTTGGTGGATGGCATAGAGACGACCACGAATGCTGGGGCGACAGCGATCGCCCCCTGAGGAGGACAAATGGACGGGCCACCGACCATGCTGGGCTCGTCGGTAACGCCCACCCCGACACCGGCTCAGAAGGAGAGGCCCTTTAGTCCACAATCGTCGAGCACCATCTCCGGACCTCGACCAAGCCTCGACCTCAACGATGGCGGCAACCTACAGCTTCCCTCTGCCGCCAACGGCCCTGCCTCTGTGCGGAACATGTCCACTTCGGCAGTCAGCTTCGGTCCTAGGGGCTCCAGTCTCAACCCCTCTTCCATGGCTGGTCCGGGGAGCTTCAGCTCCGACCTGAGGAGTCAGATGGGACAGTCACGCGCGGGCTCAAGAATGGACGTCTACAACAACCTGGGCACGCTGGACGAGGCGGGCGACGCCTCAGCCAAAGACAAGCTTCTTGCTGATCTGCGCGATGACCTCGCCAGGGAGAACAAGATCAAGGAGGGCAGCGAAAACATGCTCGAGGCCCTCAACACCAAAAAGCCAAAACAGGTCAAGGAGCAGAAGGCAAAAGTCGAGGCCGAGCTAAACGCCTCCTACACCCGCATCAGGAACCTCAAACTGCGCATCGAGGACATTCAGCAGGCCAAGGCGGCTCCCACCACACCCATACGGGCCCCTGAGGAGTTCTTCCCCCCCAGAGGCATTCGGTCACCGCAAAGCGCATCGAGGAGTGGTGCTGGCTCAGAAATCGAGGAGACCATGGACCCTACATACCAGCTTGGAGAGCTCTTGCAAGCCCTGGAAGCGACTGGCCTGACGCCTGAGTATTACGTAGCCAAGGCCAACAGCCTTGTTGACCTCTTCAAACAGTTTCCAGTGCTGAAGTATGACCTCGTTTGGTCCATCTTTGGCCTCAGGGTGCAAATGATGCTCGTCAGTGACAGCAGGGAGGTCGTGGCAGCAGGCTACAGGATGACCCGTTATGCTATGTCGGATAGAGTTTCTCTCAAAAAGATTCGTACCCTGAACACTGATTACATTGTTATCTCGTGAGTACCCTCGACCCGGAATCAAGACTTTCAAGGCTGATCTTCTGTAGGTCCTTGATCAAAGACAGGAAGGCCGATCTAGAGAGGGAACAAGCATTGAAATTTGTGCGGGCTTTCCTAGACATCAAAGACGGTGTCAAAGAGCTGTCAAGGGCCGTCGTCAGAACAGTCGTCTCCATTGCAGAACACAACGAAGACAGGCTGCGGCCGATATGTCTGGAGACACTGGCTGAGATTCTCGTTCGAGAACCTCAACTTGCTCTTGCCTCCGGTGCTATGGCCATCCTCTGTGATGCCCTGACAGAAGGCTCCTACAAGGCTCCACAAAGTCTGATTTCGGCCTTTCTGTTCCTGCTGGATTGTCCTCGGCGACGAAAGTATCTCCGGCCAGGCTATGATGTGGAGGTCATCTTCAACGTCTTCACTGATGTCTTCATATCCAGTGAGACCATCCTGAAACACAACTCCAAAGCTATTTCTTCGGCGCTCAAGACGTGGTCGGGTCTCATGTACCTGTCCATGTACAATGCGAGGGCAATCAAATCCCTGATATCAAGCTTGGTCATTCCCAATCCGCATGCCAGGGACACTGTCATCGACCTGCTCTATGCGCTGCTGCGAATCAAGTCGCCAGCGTGGGCAACGCCATTCCTGGCTGGCAGAAGGCTCACAACCTACGGGAGGGTTACAGCGTTGAATACGACCGCACCAAAAGGTACACAGGCATACATCGAGGATGATGGGGGAGAGCAGAACTTCGTGGATCACTACACTGCGCTGCTCCTGGCGGCGCTGATCCGGTCGGACCTCGTGCCGACGCTCCTCAACCTCGCCCGGGATGCGGAAGACGAGACACTGAAGCGCAAGTCGACATTGCTGTTGGGTGAGGTTCTCCGGCTCTCAAGTCGTCTGCTACCCCCTTCATGGAGCAGCGAGCTGCAGTTCTTGCCAGGGCTCTTCTCAGCCGCCGTCCGTTTCAATGACAAGTCGCACTTCGTCGCCACGAGTCTGGTTTATCAGATCAGCAGTGTCAGTCGCACGCTATATCGCTCCTCTCCGTCTGTCTTCACAGCTGCTGGGCTTGCGTCACACCAGATCTCAAACCCGGGGTTGGAAGAAGAGCAGACCAGAGCCGCGCCCGTTGTCAGCGTCGACGAAGGCACCTTCCGGCAGTTGCTGGTTGACTCGTACGTTCTAAGTAGCAGCAATTATCTCAAGTGGAACTGGGATATCATACTCAAGGTCATCGAAGGGCCTTTAACAATCAACAAGAGAGTTGAAGATGCCATCAAGGCGTCGAAATGGATGAAGAGGCTGATGGGTTTCTACCGGCCGTTTAAGTACCGTTTCTCAGACATGAAGAACACGCGGAACACGCAGAAGTACGTCAGGGCAGGTTGCGCTCTGATGCAGGCTCTTCTCCAGACACCGCAAGGCCGAGCGTATCTGGTAGACAACAAAGTCTTGAGGCAACTCGCCGAGTGCCTGGCTCAATGCGATCCGGTGAGTAATCCTCCGGAAGCAGGTCTTCACAGTGACTAACTCCTCGACAGAAAAGTGGTTTGACCGCTCGGATACCGCTATTTTCCAGAGACCGACTCATGGATACGCTAAGTGGAGGATATGTTGCCATGCTTGGTGTCTTGACAGGGGACGTCAGAGGCTTGGAGATGATGAATCGGTGGAGGATGTTCAACATGATATTCTCCATCCTTGACGGCCAGCGACGCCCTGATCTGATCAAGATGATGCTTTCACACTTTGACTACAGCATCCAACACCACCCTCAGGTCCTGCTTCAGAAGGCCATGACCAGCAATACTAAAGAGATCCGGATGTATGCCACTAACATTCTCGGGAAGCATGCCCACGATCCTAAAGTCAATCTGACTGGCGACATGAAGTGGGCCATCAGGGCTCTTGTGACCCAGCTTTACGACCCAGAAGTTGAAGTCAGTGCTACCGCAATAAAAACACTCGAGAAGGCGTGTAACACCAAGAACTACCTGGAAATGATCGTTGAGTGCAAACCGGGGCTGGACCATCTGGGGGAGATAGGTGCTCCCCTGTTACTACGATTCTTATCCACCTCGATTGGCTACCATTATCTGGACGGGTTGGACTACATCAGCAACGAAATGGATGATTGGTTCCTTGGCCGTAACGATACCTATGTCAACACAGTCGAGGCCAGTCTCGCCCGTGCCTTTGGCGATGGCCAGGACGAGCCCGCCAATCGCCTGAGCTTGCTTGGTGACGAACCGGACGCGGAGGCTGACCCGCACGTCCCGCCACACTTCTACCGCGAGCTGACACGTACCGAAGAAGGCTGTAAACTTCTGCAAGACAAAGGCCACTTCACGGAATTTGCAGCCACAATCAAGGAGCATGGACTCGAATCTGATGACGCTGAGGTGATGATCAAGGTCAAGGGGTGCATGTGGGCTGTTGGTAACGTGGGTTCCATGGAGCGTGGCGCGCCATTCCTTGAGAGCTGCGACGTGGTCCAGGACATTGTGCAGATTGCCGAGTGCCACGAAGTCATGAGCATGCGAGGGACCGCATTCTTTGTCATCGGCTTGATCTCAAGGTCTGTTCATGGGCTCGAGATGTTGTCGGAGCTCGGTTGGGACGCAAACACAAACTCACTAGGGAACTCCACCGGATTCTGTGTCCCCAGCGATCTATCGAGGTTCTTCTCCCTACAGCCCTGGCAGCATGAGACAGCTGGTGCCGTAGTCTTGCCCGACACGCAGAGGACGGAAAAGAGTGCGAAGCCGCCAGTTTTGCCGTCTCGGCCACGATCAGACTCGCTGATGGAGGCCATGGGGCCGCCGACATCCGAGTATGGCTACGCCAACACGGGCGCTTTCGACGACGACGACAAGCCTGTAGAACTGGATCCGGACCCGCTCAACCACAAGATCCTCGAGCTCTTCATCGACCTCAGCAACACAGTACGCTTCGGCAAGGCCCGGACCGAACTGATGCAGCTCAAAGAACAGAAGAAACCCCCGGGGTTTTCCAATCCGCGATTGTTCCGGCGGGTGGTGGCTCTCATGGAAACGCATCACTACAGATTAAACGCGCGCCGTATGCTCGAACTGTTCGAGCGTAGCGTGCTACGGCATATTGTCTTTGAGGAGGACGGGGAGGGCGAAGAATCCGACAATCCCACTGGGCTGCCGAACGAGGGGTTTGGCGCCGGCACGCCGGCTGAGGATGATGAAGAAAGGGAGGCCGACGACGTGGACTCTGGCGCTGAGTAAAACACATGAGTCCGAACAAGCAGTAGTGGCTCCTAGAGAGCGGGGCACAGAGCCGCTTCTGCGTCGCGTAACACATGACAATCTACTGGCAACCACGGATTTGAGCGAGGGGCTATGGAGCGATACATATTTTGTACAATACTTGGAGGGGAGGTCACGGTTCTGCATCTGGTGCGATTTGGCTGGCAAGCCCGCGGGCCTAAAACTGGGGAGGTGGAAGGCGTTTGAATACCCTATCTGGACTGTACCAACACCGTACTTGATTTGGGCTCATTTTCTAGAGCCAGGAGGAGCGTGCGAATCAAAGGGGAGAACACTAGGCGTCATTTTGGGACAGTGTCTTGTTTCCTTTCCATTGCGTTTCGTGCGGGCATAGAAGGGGCGGGGGTAAACCGAGCATCTGGGAGCATAGCAGCAAGCAGGGCAGACTCTGCGAGGTGGGGGAAATATCATCAGGGGTCTCATGGCCGGCTCCCTTCACAAAGGCGTGAATCCTCGCCGACCCTGCAGCATCTGAACCCCGTAGTGCATGTTCTCTTCAACTTCGACGACTCGGAGAAGACGGCTCGACACATCACGATGGGGCGATTACGTGATGGTCTGTCTCCCAGAATCTAGGTTTCTGTCTTGGCCGCTACGTCCTCCATTGTCGCCCCGCACCACAGTGACGCAGAAGAAGTTGCTTCGCGTGATATCGACAATCAACACGTGAAACTGTTCTTGCTCATCCTGGACGAACTTCCTAGGATCACTCTAACCGCCAACATGGTTCAGAGCCGAATACTGGTGATAGCCGGCTCCGATTGCTCCGGCGGAGCGTAAGTAATCACACCACCACCTCCTCCGACGTCCGACCCGGTAACTAATCCGCGTCCCCGGGTCCGGTCGAGTCAATGCTCAAGCTCACATGTTATGTCTCTCAGCGGCCTCGAGGCGGACCAGAAGGTCATCGCGGCCCACGGCTGCTATGCCATGACGGCCACGACGGCGCTGACGGCCCAGAACACCCGGGGCGTCTACGACATCCACCCGGTGCCGCCCGCGTTCCTGAGGAAGCAGATCGACGCCTGCTTCGACGATATCGGCGTGGACGTCGTCAAGACTGGTGTGTGAGACCACCGCCCCAAACAAAGCCCCCATCGAGAAGGGAGGGGGATACCAAGCCTTCAGCTTGCTAACCTGTGACGCCTCGCCGCGCCATAAAGGCATGCTGGCCTCAACAGAGACCATCGCCGCCGTCGCTGAGGCCCTTGAGCGCCGGGACTTTAGCGGGAGCCTGGTCGTCGACCCGGTCATGGTCGCGACCACGGGGGCGGAGCTGCTGCCGCCCGCGGCGCTGCGCGAGCTGCGGGGCCGCATCCTCCCGCGCGCCACCGTCCTCACGCCCAACATCCCCGAGGCACGGCTGCTGCTGCGCGACGCGGGCGTGGCGGACGCCCTGCCGGACACCCTACCGCGGGGTGTCGCAGACCTCGAGGCCGCAGCCCGCGCGCTGCTCTTGCTCGGGCCCGAGTGGGTCCTCGTCAAGGGCGGGCACGCGCCGCTCAGGAGGGGAGACTATGCGGCTGCTGGGACGGACGCGGAGAGGGAGGTTGTGGTTGATGTCCTGTGTGGGAAGGATTTCGAGTGTGTGAGGATCGAGACGGATTTTCAGACGAGTAGGAACACGCACGGCACGGGGTGCTCTCTGGCTTGTGAGTCGTTCGCCCCTCTACCTTCCTCAAGTACTACTACATGGAAGCTACGAGAAGGATACTGACAGTTTTGGATTTGAAGCTGCGATCGCGTCCAACCTCGCCAAGGGCATGCCGGTCCCGCAGGCCGTCAAGGCTGCGTGTAGGTATATCCAGGCTGGCATCCAGACTGCGCCTGGCCTAGGCAGCGGGAACGGGCCTCTGAACCACTTTCACTCGACTTATACGCTGCCTTTCTCACCGTGAGTACTAGGATACTCTTTCCCGCACGGTCAACATCATGCTGACTGACTACTAGAGGCCACTTCGTTGAGTGGATGCTGGAACGACCGGATGTGGCCCCTGTATGGCATCGGTTTGTCAACCACCCGTTCGTCCTGGCAATGGGGAACGGAACGCTGCCCCTGGAGTCCTTCAAAGGCTATCTCGTCCAGGATTACCTTTACCTAGTGAGCGCCCGCCCTCACCTACTTACTTCACATCGCACTAGAACCTGATTTGATGCCCAGATACACTTTGCCCGCGCAAACGCTCTTGCGGGCTACAAAGCCAAGAACATGCGAGAAATCTCTGCCGTGCGTCAAATCCTGGCCCTGTTCCAACCGTTGCAGCGCTAACAAAGGCACACGAGAGCAGGCTGCCGCCATCGTTGGGCACATAGACAGGGAGACCGCCCTGCACCTCACATACTGCGAGGGCTTTGGCATCTCCCGGGAGGAGATGGAGGCTACTGAGGAGAAACAAGCTTGCACGGCTTATACTAGGTACGTAGCATCCGGCCCAATCCTGCATGGTCAGCACGAACTCAAACTGACCGTTGTTCCTACCTGACCAAGATACGTCCTTGATATCGGCCAATCCCAGGACTGGCTTGGCCTGCAGATTTCCCTCGCGCCGTGCCTGCTGGGCTACGGCGCCCTGGCGAAGATGCTGCATGGGGACCCAAGGTCTGTCAGGCAAGGGAACCAATACTGGAACTGGGTCGAGAACTATGTCGCCGATGACTTCGTGCAAGCTGTCAAGACTGGTTCAGGTGAGTTTCGCCCTCCTGTATCCCCCCATCCCCACCGGTGGTGGCGACGGGAGACATGGCTGACCCGTGTCATTCCCTCGACGAAGAACTCCTCGAGAGGCATGCCGTCCTGCAGTCTCCATCTCGTGTTGAGGAACTCGTCAAGATATTCATCCACGCCACCAAGGTGAGTTGGTCCATGGCAGGTCCACACCGTGCTCGTTACTGATCTGTCTTACAGATGGAAATTGGCTTTTGGGAGATGTTCCCACACGGCCAGAACTAGCTAGTCGTAATCAGGCGAATCTTGTAAATCGATCGACGACGTACATGCATACATACACACAGATCTAGAGCGCATGGAGGTAATCTCAAGTCCTCGGCGGAATTCCCAAACGTTATTCCCCACCTCGTGAAAGACAGGATCCGCGCAAGGTCCCACACAGGGCCGCCAATACAGGATCACAGACAGGTTGCTCGAAGAAACCTTGACGCCTCCGAGTCGTGGAGGTTTTGCGACGTGACACGAGCAGAGGTTCGACGAGAAGTATCTACAAGGGAACACGCTCATATCTCATAGTACACATACATCGTTCTCGTCCGTGCTTCCTTGTCGTCGTACCGTCTTCGGGCCAGCTTCGGGCGATCTGACCTTCCTATAGTGTTCTCCCAGGCGAAATAAAACATCTATCTTGTCCTGTCAAACCCAAGCCACAGGCGCACATGTCAAGGCAGATCTGTCGCTTGTGACGTCGTCGTTGTCTGTGTTTCCTTTGCTGTGTTCATGGTCTCTTTCAGTCCAACGTCAGAAGTGTGGCTTCCGCTGTTGTGGGCGTTGTCGTAGCCCACGACCAGTCAGTTTTTATGCTTTCTGCAGCAGCTGGTGGGCTATCACGGGAAACACGGCTACATCACCTACCTATGCGGTGCCCTGGCCCTCGTCCAGAGATCAAATTATAATCTTCTCCGCGGGTGACCAGCACCAGCGGCTCACTAGCAAGAGCGGGAGGTGATCCACCTGTTCCGGTGTGGGAAGTTTATATGGTTCGCTCTTACGTTACATGGGCTCAATATAAAAGTGAGCATCAATCAGGTGATTATTCCCTTGCCCGGGACTTGGGAAGGCATGGCAGTGCTGCCCGATTCTACAGTAGGCGATCCCTAATGTCGGGCCATGTCCCACTTGTGACACGACGTCGTGAAGTTTATCTGACAGAGGTCGGACCAGAGGTTCGAGATCGCTGGGGCAGTTGCCATACTGGTTCATGATGTCCGTTTATCATCGGAGTGGCTGACATTCTAGGCAGTCAGGCAGGTAGATCATCGATGAGCTTCAGCTGGAAAAGTTGGTGTGCTGAACGCCAGATGTGCACTCTGATTCCATACTTCCGTCGATTTCCACCCTTCCTTCTCCCAAGGGACCTTCTTCTCTGATGATGCGAGGTCTCATGACAGACACTTCCGAGGTAACCTACGGAGACTGCTGCCAACGGCCCGACCTCGAGCAGTAGCTGTAGCTGTAGCTAAGCTGCTGTAGCTTAGCCGAGCACAGCCATATCGAGACATGTCAAGACCTGTGTGCCCAAAAGAGGCAAGTCATCGCAGACGCCAGCGCCGCTTGACAGCAGTCTAGAAGTGTTGGCTAAAGGTTGGGCTGACTCGATCACTCTACTTGTGACGTCGTACCAGTTACGCTGTCCACATGCCAAATAAAGATCCAAAAGGAACCATCGACAAAGGAGGAATAGAGAGAAACACCCAGCGCGGACTGGAGGCCTGTGGATGCGCAGCGCTTGCTATGAATACCCACAAATGCCTCGTTGAGCGCTAGCAACAACACGAGACTGGCCCTGAGATGAGAGCTGTGGTTCGAGACACGGGGGAGCGCCTGCCTCATGTCGCCGGCGGCGGAGCGTCGGGGGATTATTTGGGCTCAAACCAGAGGGCTGTCTGTGAAGTTTCGGCCGAACGACAGCACTCCTGACGCGCGTGGTCCTGGCGGGACGATGGGACGGGCGTAGGGCGCAAGTGTTCGCAAGCACGGCGAGCATCTGCCTAGGCCCCCTTGAGGAACTGCCGATTCAGCTTAGTTTAGTCGGTTGGGCGGCGAGGTAGGACACAGCCGCCTGCCTGCCTCTTCTCTCCTCCCCTCTCTATCTGCCTAGCTCTGTCCGTCTCCCAAAGGAGGAAGATCGACAGAGTTTGCTGGCTGCTTCAAGGGCGCGACGTAGGGTGAAGTGTATGCTTGGGTCACCTCGGCCAGCTGTCAGCAGTCCCCCTCGCATGTTTACACGCGCGCCAGAATCAGCTCATTTTAAGTTCGCGATAATCTACGTAGCGGCTTCGCCTCTTGTCTGTCAGTCAGGCTACGCGGGAGCCCCTTGTCAACCGCCCCCAGTGGGGCCGCGAATATGCCGGCGACTATCACCAGGCTGAGATGGGGAAGGTGTGGTCCTCCCGAGGTGAAGGGAGCCGGCGTGGAGCATCAGGGCCGTCGCCCAGGAACGCTCTCACGCGGTCGACGACCAACATGGGCTCTCTGGAGCGTGGGAACGGCGACGGTCCTCCGTAGGACGGCCGTTGTCTGCCGCTCTGCCTCGAGGCCGGCGACTTGGCCGCGCGCGGGCTCGCGGGAGTGGTGAGAGACCGCTGGGGATACTACACAAGTGTCGCGGTGGTCCTGGTGCTCCCGAGACCGCGCCCGCTGAGAATACAAGACCAAAACCGCCAGAAGCGCCGGCTTCGTGGGGGCTGTCTCTAACCAAGATCTGCCGCCAACACCTGCTAGGCGGGATTGTTTCAAGCTGAACTACGGCGTGGCTTACCACGATGGTCTCCTGTCACCGACGGACGGTAGAACATCTCTAGGGCATTCTTCCGAGCCAAGGTCAGGACGGCCACCAGCTCACCAGAGAGCCGGGCACCAGGGCGCATTCAGCACAGCTTCTCTGCACAATTCGTGCGGCTAACTTGCTCCCACCCGACGACTGCACAGCTCGCTGCTGGACTCCCGAGGCGAGCAGAGAAGGCTCCCATGCGCCCCGGATGCAGCTTCAGGCACGGCCCCGTTCACCCCATCTTTCGACGCCTCAAGTGTTACGTTCCATCGAGCAGCCAGAGCTCACCACCGACAGGAGGTCAATCCATAAAACCAGCTTTCCGTCAAAGAGCTGGGCTGCTAGACAGACACCCAGCCTCGCCTTGTCAAGGCCCCCCGTGAATTTTAGATGACAGGCGCCCATTGATGCCAAAGTCGTCAAAGTCTAAGCGCACGCTAGCAAGAGGGCAAGTACTCTGTACGTCGACCGTGTTACGAGGTGGCCTGGACACAAAAGGACAAGCGTCAGGAGCAACGCACGTATCCCCTCCCGTGTCTCGAGACAGTTAACACTCATGAACGATTGCGCAATGACTGTTCGATAGGGGGCTCAAGCGGGTCAGTGTCCTCCCAAGTTTCTCATCTGGGAAACTGCCAGGGGACACTTCATCAACTTCATCACGAGGGGACACAAGCCTATCCGAATTACCAAAGATGGGCCTGGGCGGGTCATCGACTGCGCTAGGCAAGGCGTCAAGATTAGGTTCGATCGGGCCTAGAGAACGTAGTCGCCTCGCAATGTCGACGTCGCTGTTGGGCTAGAGCCGGGCGCAGGGCCCGCTAGCCCAGCGTCTTCGTCGCCTTGCTCAGTGATTCTTGCTTCAGTGGGGGGTATTGTGCGAGCAACACAGGGGCAAGGGTGGTGAGTGGGCATGGAATCTTTCCGGTCTGCCGAGAGTACCGTGGATTGACCCTCTTCGTGTCCCTCGTCTCAAGACTCTGCTAAAGTCAGCTCTTGGGGTTTGACATCGAGCCGTCGAATGGGCGGTCTACCCGCTTTTCTGCACCGTCCATACTGTAAAAAGCAGCGGTGGTCGCGGAAGCTTGCTGTAGACTCGGCAGATGGACAGACGGGTCCCTTCGCCATAAGACCAAAAAAGAGGCTGAGTGGTATGGTCAAGACGACCGTCCTTTCTCTTCCCTTCGACGGTTCCTGTTAGCAGTGAAGCCTTCAGCCCTGCCGTAATTAGGACCTAAAGTCTAAGTTGACGGGAGCGATGTGATGGTTCGGAGATCTGGCGTGGTGCTGGTAGTCAGTCAGGCTGGCCACAAGGTTCAGCTATCGTGCGAAGTAAAAGGCGGACTAGCAACTTGTCAAGACTCAACAGATGAGACCTTGTGTACCAGCAGCAAGAGAGGCCCACGTTCCCTCGCCCTTTGGGTCAAGCCCGGGGGCGCTTGGCCGGCTAGGCCTGCCCTCGACTGGACAGACAGCAGATATCCCCTCAGTCTCCCCACTTCTGGCCATCTGCTCGTGCCCTCCAATGCTCAATGTAACTGCGCGTGGGGCCAGGAGCAGGAGCTCCCGCCGCGCAAATGATCCTCTAGCCGAAATCGAACTCCAGGAGGCGCCTAGCCACGCAATGTCCAGAGCTCTAGAGGACCAGGCATCCTGCGACCCAATTTTTAGCAAAACCTTAAAATACCATTGCATCTCTTTACCTGAACCGCCTACAAGCGGATGGCGGCACGGTGGACCTCGGATGCATGATTTGTTCAGCCCGGAGCGCGAAGAGGCTCGGCTGTCCAACAGGGCGCAGCCAGACGTCGATCCAGGAATGATAATGCCACATTGGAACGCCGCACCGCATGGGTGGCCCGGCTCGTTGTCTCGCAGCTCCTGCCCGTTACCGCCAAATGAAGTGAGTTGTTGCCGACAAAAAATGAACATCATCCTCGAAGCGGACAGCCAATGAGCCCAAGTCTCAGGCCGAGTCGTGACGTACATGGCTTGACCAGAATGTTGGGGGAGGGTTGCGACGACAAAGAGGCCGGAGATACAGGGACGGCCGTGGCCCGGCACTGTGTGGTCACCAAATTGTAACAGCTCGATGGCAGATGACAAGTCGCTGCCGGAAGGGGAACCTCGCTCGGTCTCAATCCGGACGAACGCTTTATCTGGCATGTGGTATTCTCATTAGCTTGGAGGTCCCAAAGTGAGGGAGGCACGGACGCGAATGCGCTAGTCGCGTTGCCAGCTCGCAGGCGGGAAGATCTGCCAGAGCACGCCAGGTGGAGGAGAATGCGGCCATAGCTCGTTCTAGACGGAGATCCTCAAGCCGAGAGATTAACGCATGGGTCAAGGCTCAAAATGCGTCCATGTGGTGGTGAGTTGGTGGATGGTATCGACACAGAACCAATCTTGGAACGGGCTGTCCATCTCCGGGCTCCTTGTGCACCTTGTGCTCGACAATTTTAGCTTGGCATGTAGTCTCCGTCATCCTGCGAGTCCTGTGAGGGTTGAAGAGAGCTGAACTCGGAGGCATGCATAGTCCCTGAAGGCGTGAAACGCCATGTCAGCGTCGATATCATCCTGCGAAATTTGCACCGCCGTGAGCCCACGAGAACCTACATCTGCCGCGAACACCCCGCCTGTCTGCCACCTAAGGTTTGTACAGTTCAAGCGTCAATGCTCGGTAGGAGACTGCTGCGTGCTTAGAGAAGACTACAATGGCATGTCTTTACCGGTCACGCATGGAGCAGTCGTTATCCCGCTGTTCACAGATTCTCCAGACCTGATGCCGAATATTTGGGCATCGCAGGACATCCAAGGCAACACCTTGTAGTCCGATCTGGTCTAAAGGCCACCTGATAATACCCTCCTAAAATCGATCGCGGGAACCAAAAAAGCGCGTTGATCTTGCCTTGTCTGGCTGGTCACAGACCAGTCGTCGCAAGCGGGCTTGGGAGCCAGGCGTCAACCGGAGACACCTTCAACCAGGTTTTGACCCAAGATGCTAGCCATGTCCCAGCCATTGGTGACCTTTGAGAGTTTCGAGGGCTTCCCTGAACGCGGTAGACCTTGAGCCAGATCAGACTTGTCAGGCCTTCCAGGATCCCAAAGACGGCATTGACAACTCTGGCGCCAGCACTCTCGGCGACTTCCCTCGGCACGGAACCTCAACGGTGAAGGAAGCTGCATTTCCACAGTCCCTCTCCGGTCAAAGCCGACCACTCCCTTGAACAGATAGTCTGGGCGATGAGACCCCTTCAAGAACAGAGCTGAGACGTCGCTGTTCACACTGATGCCTGAACACTGCCTCAGGAGGCTGATGACCTCACATTTCTCTGAGCAAGAAAGTTCGGATGTTTGAGAGAGTGGCGCTATCATCGGCTCAGTATAACGCCAGGACTGGGGAAGCCTTTCCCGTCTTCGAGCGGGCATCTCCAAGGCTTCTGGTAGAGCTGCCGCTGGAGCTGGTTTCACACGTCCCTGGATGGGCAAAGGGGTAGGATGAGCCACCGAACCATGGGAGGACTTCGCGAAAATTACGTGATCAACGAAAATAAGGGACAATGTACTCCGATGAACACGGCAGAGATTGGTGACGGGCCAGGGCAGCTCGGACCAACACTTGACATATTGATGGTTAAGAAGACTTTCCCGAGTCTCCTTGCTTCATCTCGCCAAGATGCAAGACGACAACCCATTGACGGAAGAACGCCGAATACACTGCACAAGCAAAATAGGCAAAGGGTCAAGCCCAAGCACAAATCCACTGTGCACTGCCTTCCAGAACGAAAGCCACCTCGATCGCCATGGCTCTAAGCTGCACAGCAGGTCGAGATTGCAGACCACTAAGTGTGGTGTAGACATGGTCCACAGCAAGTCTTAGACCCTGACAGACCCATGCGCAGACGACACCTCCATGCTGCGTCCTGCATCTGTCTGCGGAGAGGTGGTGACATCTCCAGCAATACCAAGTATTTTACTTGTTGTTCATCAGCGCTGAAAGGTTGGAAGCATATTTGAGATTTGGCTCTAGGCTTACAGTCGTGGAGCGCTACTGTCGAGAGCCTCAAAGCTTGGTTAAGCGCATTATAGGTGTGTCTATCACAATCATCTTGATCTTTTCGGCTCTTGACGGCATCTCGAGCCCCGGCTGGGCCGCCGGCAAGATCACGGTGCGGACAGGTTAAGCCGAGCCATTTGCCGTTCGCGGCATCATCGATCGGCGGGGGTCCGTACTGCAGTCATCTTGTCTCTCATTGGCGCGGCGAACGACGAGTGACAAATGCAAATTAGCACACAAATTGCAGGCGATTTTCAAGATGCTGCCAGAAATAAACCGCGCCCTCTTTTACGAAGATGCGCTCCAATGCAGTGCCGTGGCCGGGGTTGTCTGCGTGATCACCAGGAAGGCTGGGCAGGGAGGTTAAACTATGCCAGCTCAACGCTTCCAGGGTTGAACCGGGCCGACTCCACCCCTGCTGTGCTCCTGTGGTACAAAAATTTCATAAGCAGTCACGTGTGCGCGCGGTGCTGCATTGTGCTGCTGTAGTGTTTAGACGTGATTCGGGCTGTGTGAGTTGGTCTCAAATCTGAGGCTATTCCTGCCTCGTAATAACTCATAAAGCTTGGCTGGGCACTCGGCCATCAGGCGCCAACATCTCTCTTGCTGGTCCCGAGTCCCGACCTCAAAAGGTGGTCTGTTCGGTACCATAGCCGCGGGAATGACTAGCCATAGTAGACTAGGTCGCCGCGTCGATGTGAGGAGGATGATCGTGTTGTAGTGCGGGGGAGGGCGGCACATTCGAAGAGGCTGAGGGCTTTATTGGCAGATCCACTTGTGAGAGAAACCAATGCAGGCCAGGAAGTCCCAGGTGTCTGGGAGGGCTGCTAAAATTCTCAAGATCTCAACCCTGTGCAAATCATTCAGAGGGGGCTTGCCTACTGCCTGATCAGACTTAGCTGCTGCCTAGCTTCACTCCTAGGAAGCGCACTGTGTGCATTGTAGCTGACCCGGTACACGAGTGACTGCTGAGAGCCTGGGCCGACCGATCGTATACATGCTTGCCGATAACCCACTATGTATGCGACAGCCATGGCAGAACAGCAGAAGGAACATGAGTTCAGTCGCGGTACCCTGTCATCCGCGTCCTCTCCAGTCTCCCTGGTCTATTGCGCAGAGGGCCTGCCCCGGATCATACCTGTTGGCTGAGAAAGCTGTGTCCACAGTCCCGGCGGTACGGTCGACTTCCGAGGGCTGCAAATGATCGGACGCCGTTTTGTGTTCTTGCGTTCACCGCAAAGATGGGCCCCAGAATCAGTGCCGGTTGATCTGAGAAGCACCACCCCGGTGACACAACCCTGCGCAGGACACCCTCAGCATCCTTCGCACGCGGGCGATGCTTGCCTGCATGAGATGTTGTGGCCTTGCACAATTTCGTACGGTTCAAGAGCCAGACATGAATTGGGTCGTCCACGAGGGCCATCTCGAATTTCAGCCGCTCCAGCAGGAATTACCAGCTGGGCGGGAGTTGTGATGGTCAAGGGTCTGTGCCACAATCCTTGCAAAGTATAATTGATAGCCCGAAGCCTCGGCTCGGTGTGCGCTTATGGATGACCAACTTCTTATCGCGACGTGTGGCGGATGCTGCAGACGGGAACACCACCCCCGCTTCTGAAGGAGGACCTACTGGACATTGCGGTGTGAGGAGTGCAGCATGCCAGAAGGGCATGGCTGTCACCCTGACAAGCATGTGATGGGTCCGTTGTCTTGCGCAGACCAGATTTTGAAGAATCCTATGAACAAAATCTCTCGATCATCGAGTCGGCCGGAGCCCGGGGTGTCGGATGCAATGGCTCTCGCTCCTGGTCAGCTCGCTGGCAAAAGGTGTGTTGCGGTGTGGCGTTCACTGAGACCAATGCCGTTGTTACCCTCCCTCTCGCGCGAGCGAGCTGCATGCCCCGGAGCTGTGTGATCTGGAGCAATTTTCTGGAAATTCGGTTCCAGATCCTAGTCTCGCGCCAGCCATGGGTTAAAATTGGACCTAGACTAATCAGGGATGGCCCAATAGCCTCCGTCGGAACATGGGCGGACCGCGTGGGCTCGAGATGGATGCTTCATCAGGATCGATGTTCGATGCGACTGATGCTGTGAGCCTGGCATGCAAGGCATGGGCCTGAAATTGCGCAATGAGAGAGTTGCGCCCCGGGACGGTGTCATCTGCTGGTCCGTATGACCACAGACCGGGCTTAGTATTGGCTGGCCGAGCTACCTGCGTCAGATCCATGCACTTTCGCCCGAGGTGAACAAACGAGGACAGCTTCTCACTCGCCAGCAGCGGCCAGGGGCGGACGCGGGCGAGGAGGAAGACCGCGGGAAGGAAACGTGGTTCAAGGAGAAGATGGAGGTGGAGGTGGGTTGGCATTCGGTTGCATTGTACAGTACGTGTATGCACCCAAGAGAGGAGTGCAGCGCAGGTGCAGCGCAGGTGAGATGTGACGGGGCCAAGGTCTGCAGGTGGTGCAGCGGCAGAGTCGTTGCTTTGCTCTGTACTGGTCGCGGCCTTGGTCCTTTCCATCCGGCTGAGCGGTCAACGTCCACACCTTTCGTGTGCGGTGGCACCTCGAAACGGGGTCCCTCGCCAATCAATAGGCGGCCTGGCCGAGCTGGTTTCCGTGCAGCCATTGTCAGACAGCGTCGCCTCGGACTGCTTCTGGCTGTGCAGACAAAACACCGCATTCGATGACTGCGGGTGATTGACAGGGAGAAGATGAGCTGCATTGCTCCCGAGGTCGGTTTCTTTCCACGTTCTTTCTTTGGTGACATGGTTGGTGACATGGTGACACGAATTACCAGACGGCTCGCCAGGCCGAGCGCTAACTCCATGTTATGCACCGTAGCACAGGTACCGCATGGAGGCCGGACTAGCAAGGGGAAGCCTTCTGCACATCAGTGGGTAACGCCACGTGAGCTCCCTTTGGCGGTTGCAGGCCTCGGGATACACAGCGTGATGTCCGCCTGATTTCTTTGGGGGTATTTTCACATTGCCCGCTCTAAGCTCGTGCGCGACCTGTGGCCATGCTCCGTTGAGCTCCTGCGGCGGGCTCGGCCTGGTTCCTCGCACAGAGGCGGGAACGTCCGGGTAGGGGCACATCCGCCCCTCGCTGAATTGTGACTGTCGACGGCCTGGACATGCACGGACGTGTTCTCAATCTGCAGCCTGCAAGAGCGGCGTGCTCCTGTGCGTACATGGTACGCAGTGCCACAGTACACATGATTCGGATACGACACGCTGCACGGAAGGTCCACTGTAAATGGGGTGCTGAGGCGGTCCAGGGCCCGCTCGCGAGAATGTCGAGAATGAGATTGGCGCGGCCACATGCGCAGGAGCAGGAGCAAAGGCGGAAAGCTCGGAATAAGCCCCCATCGGCACGAGATTCCCGTTTCCTGTGGTTCCCAAGGGGGTCCACCAACAGGAGGAGGAGGAGGCGAATCCCTCGTCCCTCTGACCGTCGTGACCAAGTGACGGCAGCTCGTGCAGCAGCCGTGCCTCAGGACCCCGGAAACAGGTACCAATGCGCGGGCAATATCTGCGGGTGTTAGACAGTGGCCATCTCGGGAAGTCGCCGCCGCTCTCGTCCGACTTTTGTCGAGGCTGCTGACGACGTAGAAGCAAACAGGCACGTCGGCGTCAAGAAGCTGGACTGTGTGAGGCCAGGGCAGAACTTAGTCTGGCATGGCATAGCATAGCATGGCATGGCATGGCATCGCGTTAGCAGATACGCTTTTTTAGTCGAACCCGACAGTCTGGGTCGGCGAGAGATCTGACAACGGCCCTACTGCGCAAAGGCTTCCTTGACGCCGCTCACCAGGTTCTTTAGGGTGCTTGCTAATTTAGTGGGAGACGGCACCGGCAGTCCAGGAACAGCCCGCTCGCCCAGGTGGGCTCGGTTGGGTTCCAATGCTGGCTCACAAGCAAAAGCACCGGGAGGACTAAGCTTTATTAGCATTCTCGAGTCACGTCTTCCCGAGACATTTTGGCCAGACGACCAGACAAAATATCTTCGTTGCGCTCTCCACGGACTGGCTGGCTTGTTCTGCCGGTCTTGGCATTGGAGAGGATGCCCCATGACTGATAGTTGGTCCATCATCGGTCGTGGACTGTCGGAATGCACCAGGAGCTTGGCGGTGATCAAGCAAGGGGCGCAGGTGAGAAGACGAGAGAAAAAGAAAGCAATAAAAAAGAAACAATGGCAGGCCACCAAAAAAAAAAAAAGCAAAGAACGAATAGTTGTCCACTTGTCGACTTCTGGACATTATAGCGTCTGGTTCAACGTTGGTCGGTGTATACCGATGTCGAACAGGAGCGAAGCACATCTCTGCCTCGTGCCCTACTCAGAGAGTGTACATGCTCACCTATGTGCCTGCTGGCCTACGTCAATGACCTGACCGAGGCACCCACCACAGCGTACAGCGTGACTACCTCCTTCCCTACGTGCGTGGTAACTTTGAGCAGGGACTTCGCAGTGACAGACGATCAACTGTGCTTGCCAAGAGATCGTAGCTCCCACTAGCTTGCGATAGCATTTGAGTGCTCGTTGGATCGCATGTAAGCAAGAAAAAGAGTGGGAAGGGATTACGCCCTTGCTCTCCTGCGTCACCCCAGTCATGGTGTCATTGTTGCCGTCGGTAGTCAATTTTCAGTATGATGCAAACACACAGAGATTGGCGTCGAAAACAGGAATCTTGGCCCGGGAGCTGGGGCAATCGATCCACAACGGAGGGATTGCAGCGCAGACCCCTTCCCAAGAGCATCCATGACAACCTCAAGACTGAACGAACCCTTGAAACCTCAACTTGTTCCTGTTGACGAGGTCAGGTTCCAAGCCGAGGGAGGCGTCTCCTTCCATCCCGTCCTCGCATGCACAGACAGGTCCAGGACCGTTTCGCCCATCGTGCAGGAGGGTCGAGGCACGTCACCAGAGTCCGTTAGACAGCGTTGGCTGCTGGATGGAAAGACGACACGTGCTTAGAGTTGCAAGATGCGATTCTCAGATTCCCATTTCCATTCCGGTGCTGGGTTGTCTTATCCGGTCAATTTACCTCTGGCATCGATCTACATGGACAATCTAATCTCGACTCGGTGCTCCATTTGTCGGGCGTTGACAGGATCACGATTCATGCCAGCATGCTAGCCAGCACTAATGCGGCTCTGGCACGCTAAGAGTCTAAACGTCGCTTCCACTCCGAGTTCCTAGCGCTGGACGAGGCTGAAATGCTGCCCCAGACTGCCAGATGACCAGGCCACCGCTTGGTCCCAACCCAGCCCAACCCAACTCCATTCCTCCTCTTCCCGTTCTCTTGGAACCCACAAGTCACAACAAGCGCGCGAGATCTACGAAACTACTCTTACCGAGAAACTCTAAATTACGTCCTCACGGCCACCTCGCCCACCGTGCAGAACAGCCTCAACACTTGCTTCCCTTCTCCCCACTAGGGCCCGACAACCCGCGTCTTCGGGACCGGCAACGTTTGCCAATGGCACAACGCGCCGCTGGCTAAATTTAATATAGCACATATCGAGTCCTGTCACACCGCTGCGATGCGGCTGACAGCCCGTCCACCCAGAGCGAACGACGAGCGAGCTGCTAAGCCTCGACAGGCTGGGAGATGCCCACGTGCTCGCGACACCAGGCATGCTGTAACAATCTGAGCCCGTACCCCTGGCTTTGATCCCCGATCTGCTAATTGCAATGTCTGTGTGCTATGGAGCTTGTCACATTCGACGGGCTACCGTATCTGTGGGGCTGTCGCTCTCGAGAATCACATGCGGAGTCATGGGCACCAGCAAACAATTCCCACTCTGACTTGGCTGCTTGGGCAGCAGAGGTCGTTGTCCTGCTCATCCCAGCCAGCTTTCTTGAGTCATTTTGCCTCAAGGCCCACTCCCCTCCATCATTCTCATGCTTGTCGCTGTCGTCCCCGACGCCGCGGGTCGCCGGAGCCGAAGCGGCAGGCTCAAACACAGTTCGTGGCGGTCTCGGCTACTGCTCACCCTCTCCAGCATTGACTCCGCTCTGTCGTCTGCTTCCACGTATGGAACCGTCACTGGGCGTCAGTATGCCAGGGAACCCTTCTCCGGGCCTCAGCCGCTCGACAACGACAGTTTGGCTTACACAGACTCGTGCATAATAAGCTGATAGATCAGCTGTAGAAACATCCTTGATCAGGCCTGGCTGAATGGACCAGGGACGGCAGGATCGGCATGTAAATCCGTCTCAAAAGCCCCTCCGGCCGCTTTTTTTCTGCCAATTTCCCCGTGTTGACTACCCATAACTCCAGAGAGAGGCTGCGGCCATGGTGAGGGAAGAGAGAGAAGACTCCGTTTCCGAACTTTTGGTATGACCGCATGGCCCAGCCACTACCCGCCCCAGTATTACAGGCTGCGGTGAAGACGGGTCGCTGTGCTGGCGAGGAGAATCGTGCCCCTCGACTTAGACCACATAGACCCATAGTCTGTGCTGGGATCAACAAAGCTTCACCTTCACCAGGCTTCCAGCGATTTGCTCCTGACCCTGGTGCCGTCACATCCTTCCTGCAGCAATGCATCTGGAATGCCATGCCAAAAGGATGGGCCCAGCCATTCTCTCCAAAAGTACGGGCCCACACTTATTGGTGCCCACCAACTTTCTGAGGTTAGCGTCAGAATACAATTGAAGATCTCCCAGGATAGGGTGTTATTGTCACAGTGTGCAGTAGCCGCCATGGCTGCACAGTCTCACACTGTCTCTGCTTCACAAGAGAGAATACGCCATCTCTGATGAGCCTCCCCCCATCCTCGCCAATCTTCCTTCATCCATGCATATACGACTGCATAGCTTTTTCGCAGAGCCGATCCATTCAACCTGACATCGTACGGTGCATATTTCCACGACCGTCGGTTGAATGGCATGATGCGTACACGTTCGGAATGCATGCGGTGGGGATGATTTCGACGGTGGCCAGATCTTTACTCGCTTACTTTGGCCGCCCCAGCTGAGCAGCGACCACAGACTTTTCTGACCACTTGGAGCAGTTCAAGGGCGAAACACGATGGGAAAATATTCGCCGAGGAAATATACTCTGGGAAGGGGCTGCTTCAGTCAACCATGCCAACCTTGCCTGCTTGCTTGGGCTATCCGAAGTCCTTCGGGCTACTTACGACTTCACCTTGTACTGCGCAGTGTAACATCGAGATTTCTCAGGGTGGCATTGCTTCGGCTCCAACCAGTCAAAGGGCATTTGCCTTCGCTGCGCTTACTGCTAACATCCCAGCAGCTGGGGGGCAGAGATTCTCTCAAGTCTTTCCCAACGCCACCCTCCCTACCGCTCAGAGTGTCTTGTGCTTTTCAACAAGTGTGTCGACATGACCGCAGCACACCTGCTCACCCCTCCACAGGCTTCCAAGGGCAAGACTCGCAGCTGCTCACCCCTTCTCCAAGAAGCATTGCCAACGCAGTTCACGCTTGTCTGCGAGATTGGACACAAGGACCAGGGTCCGCTGTTGGACGCATCGGAGACATGCAATTCAGCTGCCCAGAGCCCAAATCGGCATACACAGTAGACATGCCGGGAGATCCCAGGCAATGGTGGGCGGGCGCGCTGGGCTGCCTTGAGAAAGTTTCGTCAAGCCACACGTCGACCACACCCACCGCGCCTGGGAGCTCTGAGACTGGTTCATTTCGTCCAGCTGTAGGGAGAAAAGTGGCACCTCGACCGGCGGCACCCATCACACCCACTGCATACCCGTATAGTAGTCGTCAGACACCGAACACCCACAGCACAGCGGCTGGAGGTATTGGAAGGCGGCCGTGTCATCCTGCCTCTACGGGTGGCCAAAGTGCGAGTCAAGAGAGAGAATTGAGCCGGAACCGGCGAGGCGACTTTTTGGATCGGCTCGGCAGGAGGACGTATCCTCTTGGCAGGCAAATTGAGACAAGATTTCAATGTACACCCCGTAGGATAGTTCCGTGTTGTAGCTGTGGGATGTATGTGCATTGCATAGTCAGGTCCCATTTCAAGTTTCCGCCTGGCCGGTTACTGGCCGGCTAGGCTGGTCGCCTGGATGGCGGGCGACAGACAGCTACTGTTACCTCCCATGCCGTACAGTGCTGCGTGTACAAGGGCCCGAGGTACCTAGATACCCGATACTGCATGCATGCGTACAACAGGCGGGTGTGGCAGGCCCAAAGACGAAGTCGCCATGACAGATCAGCTGGCAGACGGGTTCTTCCTTTCCACGAAGACGAGCATGGGTGCCCAAAGCATCCTAGCCCAGTGCGTGTCCACTGATCAGCCGGTGCTTTTCTCTCAATCCGATGGGTGATGGCAGGGGGGCCCAGGTGGTGGGTAGAGGGTGGCGGGTGGGGGGGATTGGGAGCGCTGGGAGCGGTTCAGTGAGGAGTGAGCGATTGAGCGAACGAGTGATGAGTGAGTGACATGAGCGGAGAGAGAGCATGAGAGAGAGAAAGACCAAGCACCCATTGACAGCTGGTCCTGGTCCTGGTCCTGGTCCTGGTCCTGGTCCTGGCCCTTGTCCTGGTTGGTGGTGCTGGGAAGGTGTTGGAAAGGTCTCAGCCCGCCTTCCTCCGCTCGAGCTGTCGAATGAGGCAGTACCCCACTTCCTTACTTGCTTGCCTCCGTGCCTCCTGCCTCCGTGCACAAAAATTCGGTTTACACGCGCAGCGCAACTCGAGCGCACGGACCATTGAGCCACGCTCGACGCCGCCGCCGCCGCAGTAGGCAGTAGGCAGTGGGCAGTAGGCAGTTCGTCAACTACCCTTACAAAGTAGTCTGGGTACGGCGGTCGGTACTCTCTGCTGCTTTCCATCATTTGACCTTTCCGTTTCCTCCCAAGCTTCGCCTTTCCTCACGCCCCCCCATCCGATCCACCTAACAACCCAAAATCTTTCCTGCCCACAGTCTAGTTCACCCGCTGACTGTCGAGTCTTGTCGAGGGCGTCCGTCCGCTAAATCACTACGCGCACTACACACACGCTACTGCCTCTAAGCAGTTAGTAACCTCTCTACCTTGCGGGAGTCTTGTCGATACCCGCAGGCTGCAGCTTTCTTGTGCCCCAGTGCAAACAGCAAGGAAACCAGCAGCAAAGAGCAAGAGACAGCCAGCACGGCCAGCACAGCGCCCAGCCTGGGAACTCGAGGTTCGCCAACAGGAAAAGGTGCATCTCGGGGACCGCGAGGACTACGACAGTACAACCTCGAAGGGCTTGGGGATCATCGGGCAGCCACATCGTGATCTACGTCCCCAAGGTGCAGCACGCAAAGCACAGGTACTGGCTGCATTGTGCATCCTACTCAGGTACACGCTTTTGCCGTCAGGACGTCTTGCCCTCGAGCGCTCTCTCGTTCCCTCTTACACAGTACCTTGGACTCGTGGGTGGTGGTCCAGACCAACCGACCGACCGTCTGGGGGGACCAGGGTTGGAACTCTATTACGGACTCAGAGGCGGTATTTTCATCGCTGGAGTGACTTCCACCCATCCACCCATTCACCACAGCCCGGGCAGTCGGGAGCTGCTGCTGCGCTCTGTTCTGCCTCTGATCGCTCCCTCCCTCTCCTTCTCTCGCCATCCGCCGGCCAGGCCCTCCTTCCGCCTCTGCCTTGCGACCTTTTTTTTTCTCCACCCCTGGGACGGACCTTCACCTGCCTGCACCGCACCTTTTCCAGGTCACCCCTCATCTTACCCTCACTCTCACCTCACAATCAAACAATTTCAAATCCTGGACTGGTCACCTCTCTATCTGCTGGGTTGCTACCTTGTCCCATCAATCCGGTCTCGACCCTCGACCCTCGATCCTCGAGACCTTGTAACCCCCAGTATAAAATCGCGTTGCTGCCCACCTGGCCACGCTAACCCGTCCGATCATCCCTCCTTCAAAATACCAACCAACCTAACCCGGGTAGCCCTTTCGTTTGACGGCACCCGACACATTTTAGGGAGCTGCAAGTCAACTTAGGCTCGCTCTAGATCTCTCATACCTCGTCACTCCCACGAGGACGGAGCCATACATCATATCAATAATAAGCATTTGCTGGTTGCGGAAATCCCAGCTGGTCAAATCCCCCAGCCAGATAATTCATTCGCCTGACTTCATCACTCGTTCGTGGGTGGTGGTGTTGATCCTTCCCATCGCGGATCAACACAAGACACGACAAGACACGACGCCTGCCAGGACGGACTTGGACTGACGATCTCATCTCCTGGCAATTCAACAATTCGCCCTGGCCCTCATACCCCATAACTCCCCAGCAACACGCTATTTTAGTCGTCGTCATCTCTGCCAACTCCGGGGAAACTACTCCAGAGCACGGGGTACACATAGCCGGAACAGTGCAAGGACAGTCAGTCAGTCGTTCAGTCAGACGACAGACAGACACAGAGAGACCTGTGAGAGACAGACATCCGCTCGAGCATCAGACCCGGACCCGGACCCAGACCTAGGCCCAGCCTTCCTTACTTGCACTGCACTAAAATAGTGTCGTGCTCGCGCTATCTCTGGAGGCTCCACCACGCCTTCTTCCTCGCACTACGGACGGAGTACCGAGTACGTTCAGGGTGCTTGGTCCTTGGGTCCCTTTTTGGTGCGAGATTTCGCGTCGATTGGACTGGGATCGAACGGACGACATCATCCAACCTTAAAAGCTGCCCCGGCCCTCTTGCGTCTAGCGCACACACACACTTGTTCTCTCGCTAGAGATTACATATTACACCAACCAGCTCAAGACCAGGCCGATTCTGACTCTGCATTGCATACCATCGCAATCATTATACAGTCAGTTCGCCTTATACCAGCAGCTGCAGCACCAAGTCGTCCCGACCCACGTTCCGCGCCGCCACTTGACCCCAACCGACCTCCTCGGCTTCACAGCAACGAAGAGTTGGTTCTCCGTCAACACACACAGCCTCTCTCTCAAGTCGACCACTGCTCTCATACCGCTTATGGAACGAAGCGCCGCCGCCGATTATTCAGGTTTGCCTTCGCCATATCCTAGCAACTTTGGCGACTCGCGGTCTGAAGCTTCATTATCAGATCCGTCGTCTGCTCAGCAGTACACGTCACAGTCCGAGGTCCGCCCCAGCGGTTACTCCACCACGGCTACTCCCACGTCCGAGTACAGTGGTTACCCTGCTTCGGCGCGGTCAGGGTCTTTTCCAGAGCATCATCTCCAGCGCGCATACCACCCGTCAGGTGTTGGTGGCTCCAGTATGGCGCAAACACCCACAAGTCCGTCCATGCCTTTGCAAGATGGACGCAACCATCAAAATCCCCAGCCAGACCACCAGCAAATCAAATCTGACAATGATGTACCCATAGACCCTAGCATAGCAGCTCCGAGCCCTACGCAGTACGCGTACCCACCACAAAGTCCGTACGGTCAGCACCCGCAAGACATGGCTCATGGGTACGGGCACCAAAATGTCTACGCGCAACCACGACCAGACTGGACTGGGTACGGACAGCCCGGCGCGCCCATCACGCCAGGCCATCACGTCTTCCCACAGACTCCCACAACTGCCTCACAAAGGCCAAACCAGGTAGGTCGCGTCGCGTCGTCCCTTCTGCCTCGGTCGCCTGGAAATTGGTTCCTATTCGGTGCCTTATCCGTAGCCGACTGGTGGATGCAGATCGTCTTCAAGATTCAGGAATTAACTTTGCACATTCAGGTCTACAGCTTCGTGCCCATACCAGGCGCGCAGCAGCACAAGCGTCCGAGACGACGATATGAGGAGATCGAGCGCATGTATAAGTGCGGATGGAACGGCTGCGAGAAGGCTTACGGCACTCTGAACCATCTCAATGCCCATGTGACCATGCAGTCTCATGGCCAAAAGCGGATTCCCGAGGGTATGTTATCAATTGAATTTCTTTCTGCATCCGACACTCTTTTAAACAGCAGGTGTTGGTGGGGCTGCATTGTGATGTGCGCCACCAGATCCCCCGCCCCCCCCCCCAAACAGTTGGTCGACTGTTACCATTGACTAAGTCAAACTTGATATGAGCTCTTCCGGCCCATGGTTTTGATGTCTGCGAGGCAGCTACCTTTGCTGACAAATTTACTACGCAGAATTCAAGGAGATACGCAAGGAATGGAAGGCGCGTAAGAAGGCTGAAGAGGCTGAGCGCAAACAGCGTGAGGAGGAACAGCAACGAACGGCGCAGGCACAAGGCCAAAACGATCCCCAAGGCGGCCACGATGGTCAGCAGCCTGCAGTCACTCAGTACGGAGGAGCTCGTTTGCCGCCTATTGGGTACCAGCCCACGCAGTATCCAGCACCGCCTAGTGTATCGATGCCCAACGAGTACAGCAGCAATTATATTGCTACCGGCGCCTACAACCCGACATCGCCTTACCAGCAGTCTCACCAACAGGTGTACGGCCAACGTACGTATGCCCCAGGGGGAGCGTAATTGTTTTGCCCCCTTGTGCGTGCTGACCTTGCTTTTTACAGCGAACGGTGGTCAGTCTAACCACTGATTCTGCTGGCCCCTTTCATGCACGACCAGCTGATCCAAAGCGGTAGCTCAACCGATGCGATTGTGAAATTCGAAGACCTAATGCGGCGACATCGATAGGCACTGATGGCGCTCCACTTTGGCAACCACACGGTTCCCTAGACGGGTTGAGATAGCCCCAACTCAACACAATGGCGGCTTGCTACCCGTGGGCTTGGGCTTCTTGGTGATGGCTGAGAGGAGGCGGTCGCGGTCCGGGCCCAGGTTCAGGAGCACATGGAGGCATGACAGCGTGCAGCATGCAGCATGGGTAATGTCGGTGGAGCTGTGCACTGTGGGCTCTTGGTCGTCGGTCCGTCATTTCGTTGCAGTAGAGTTATGAGAAAGGGAGATTATTGGTTTTGAGAAAAAGAAAAACAGAGAAGGGAGAATACACGATGGAGAAGGCCATGGTAGTACACGTGCCTGGCCGGCCAGCAGCCGGAGAAGACGTTATGAGGTTTGAGGAACTTGATGTTTATCGGTCGACGGAACACGCAGATTCCACAGGCGCCGAGCCGATGGATGACGAGGTGTGGAAAGGAGGCAGGCGCACAGGGTCCCGACGACAGCTGGGGGCGCGAGGCAACAGCAAGACAGACCGATACAGCAATGTAACATCACTCGAATTGAATTATGCTCAGGCGAAGCGCATGCGGGCCAGCCAAAGAGCGCAGCAAAGAACGTCGAATTCACGTGTGAACTGTAGGAGCCGCAGGCGAGGGACGAGGAAGCTGGCTACAAGGGGAGGATGTCACTGCGTAAGGGTCGCGGGCGAACAGGCTGCACTCAAGGGGGTTTGCGAACTTTGTGGCGAGCGCGTGGCTTGGTCAGACAAGTGGTAATGGTATGGTGATTTAGATATTTACTGGTCTAGGGTGGATCGGTTGGCCTGTGTGGTTGATAGGAAGCATTTGCGAGTATCGCCGCTGGATGAAGTTGTTGATGTGCACTCAACGCCATACAATACAGTACGGCACTGAAAGTAGCGCAGCGGTACAGTGGACCACCCGGTGATGGGAGGTACATGCGCGACCTGCCATGTACTCTACATGCGGCCCCATGTGCGAGCCAGCAGCCAGGGCCTAGGCAAGGTAACAATAGGAAGGATGAGGTGGACGTTCAGGTGTCTGCATGGCCGGCCGGGGTCAAGGGGGGTTGCTGACCAGCGCTAGAAACTTTGTACCACCCACCCTTCGGGAATTATGCTTTATGCCCTGCCATGCTTGGCTGCCATCCATCCATCATCTCTATCTACACTATCTCTCCTGTTCACGATTCTCAAAAGTCCCCTTCCTCCTCAACGTTGGATGGTACCAGCTCAGGAACTGATGTGACTCTGACTTTTTTTTTTTTTTTTTCAACAAATCGTGCCTGACTCCTCCTCACTTACTGTAATTCGGCTCCCCCGGCACCGTGTCGCATTTTGCCATGTCGCGAGGCAAGGGGAACTGGAAGGATGGTCTCATTCGGGGTGGGCTGGGTTTCGAAGGTGCATTGATTGATGGGAAGGTGGGAGAGGAGGAAGGACGAGGGCGGGGGATCATTCATCTTCCGCCGCATCCCAACAATCTGGTTGGTGGGTTGTGCAGAGAAGAGGACACCCCCTCTCCTGCCCCAACCTCTCCCCCCCTCCACCCCGGCTCTCGCCTGTGTCTTTTATCTGCTGCCTGCTATTACTCCGAAGCCACCTTTATTTTTTCCTTTCTGTCTCCCTCCCCTTGCTCCTTTCTTACGCGCACGGTGTGGGAGACAGGGTTCTTCTGCGGAGGATGACGAGGAGGAGGGGTGTTGGCGCTGCTGCTGCTGTTGTTGGTGGCGCTCGCTGGTGGCAGATCAGGGCCGACAGGGCGCGCCTGCCATGTGGGTTTTCTGCCTGTCTCATGTTCGGGGGGCAGGGAGGGGGCAGTCCTCCATGCTGGGGGATCGCACCGAGCTGATGCTGTGCGACTGTGGCTGCCCTCCTTCAGCTTGGGCCACTCCTAGGTACTGACTGACGCGACTGGCTGGCTGACTGTATCGTCGCCCACGGGTCATGCCATGCCACGACACGCCACACACGCCATGGCCCTCCCCATGTTCTCTGTGTGTGTATGCACATCTGGGGGCCCTGGGGGCTGAGGCATGTCGACGGCAGGTCGATCAGATGTCATGATGCTGGCCCGACAGGTGGTGTGCTTCCTGTCCTTCTACGTGTATTCTTCTGGGCCTTGGGGGAACACAAGGCTAACGCACGTCATCTTTTAGCCCCTTTTCCCCGTCTTATTTGCTTTGTTCTCACGCGCGCGCGCGTGTATATTTCTCGCCGGGGGTAAGATTGTTCTGCTTCCGCTGGATGACGGGGCAGCAGGTAGGCAGCGCAGGTTGACAGACTGACGATTCGAACGACTGATCAGCCGCGCAGTCAATCAATCAATCAATCAATCAATCAAGCAGTCAATCAATCGGAACCGAGGAGAGCCCTGCTTTCTCTGCTGGTGGTGGTCTACGTATTGCTGCAGCTTGCCGGTGCCGATGCTGTCCCCGGGTCAGCAGGCCGGATGAGTGTGCTGTCCTGCCTGTCTACCCGATTCTCACGCATTTCAGCCGTCCCATGTCGCCGGATCCTGCTTTGCTGTCAGCGACGTGCAATCTCACCTTTTCTTATTACACTTTGTTCCAAGCTTCCTCGATCCTCTGACAGCTCCGTCCGTGGGTCTCCATCGGCAGCCGCCCCAGCGAGCTAAAACACCCACTCACACACACCATACAAGCATAACACCAAGCACATACGCGCGAGTAAGTCCACACGGCGGCTTTTAAGTTAGGGTGACGCGCTGTCGGGATCTCTTGGGTTCAGGCAGATACGCGAGAAAGTCTAATGCCCGCGAACCCTTGACCTTGTTTGGAGCCTTTTCTTCTCTGTGTGTGTGTCGTCGTGGGCCCACGATCCTGGTTCCATCCGTCCGTCCGCCCTCTATCTCTTGCGTCCCCATCAAATCATCCTCGCCATTTCGCCTCTCTCCGCCCCGCCTGTCGTCCTGTTCTTGTTGGTCATTGGCAAAACTCAAAATCGCTGCATCGCCACTCCACGCCCCAGCACTTCGACTTTCTTTTCCCCACGCGGTAATAACTCCTACCCCCTGCGCTTAGCAGCATGAGCACTAAAATGGCGTGAGACTGGCACCTCGAAGCTTCTTTTTGAGTTTTGGTGTTATTTTTTCATCCCGGAGACGGTCTCATCCGGGAGCGGGTGCGCGAGCCAGCGCGCCAGCGGGGAGAGACAGAACGAACGCGTGCCCCACGCCTAAGCTTAAGTTAGGCTCAGAAAGACCGGACGAAGCTTGTGGGCAGCCGATGTGACCGTGCCGGTTTTCCGGGCCTCCCAGACAGCCGAGCCGACGGCATTCGGGGGCCCATTGGCCGGTTCGCAACGTATTCGATGTCGAAACCACGGGATCACGGCTTAGGTGACGTCTGGTTATATATACACGTAGACATCAGATACAAGAATGCGTACGCGCATTTGTGTAATTATATATGTATGCCCACACGCGCGCAACACCCTCTCACTCGCACACGCCGAGCTAGAGCACTGCAACGATACACAAACAACCCAAAGGCGCGCAGCGTCGTCGATCCGAGTCACCCGCCCTTCCGTCACGCCCCTGCAGGTCTCCTTTCCCCGGCGGCCCACTCTCCGTCCCTCCGCGGCCCGAAGGTTACTCACTCGGCGAATCTGGTCAATAAATTGGCGGGTCCGACGCCTGGAGAGGGGGACGAGGCGGGCGGAGGCAGTGCTTGGGGTTCCGCCATTTCCGACCCGACCTCGCACATTGCGGACGCACTCTCTCGCAATATCATGTCTTTGCCTTTTCCTACCGGTGACACCGAGGCGGGGAAGGTGCGTGTGGAGGGCAGGGGTGGGGGGAGAACTTCTGCTTGTCGGCTGCATGTTCTCGTTACCTGTGTCCTCCGTGGCTGTGTACTGCAGTGTGTTGAATCATGCCAGCGCCCTCTTGTTCCGAGCGTTCTGGGTAATCATTTCATGGTGATGGTGATGTGACAACACAGGCAGATCATCGCTTGTCTCCATGCACCCGGCGCCTTGGCCCGCGAGGAAAAGGACGCGAGCCAACGAACAATGGGAACGAGAAGTGGGAAATACTCTAGAAACAAGTCGCTGTCGGGTCTCCCAGAGGCACGGCGCACTTGGCCGCAAGTTGAGCGGCCCGGGTCCCCTTACCCTCCCTAATAATCTTGTTTCCTCTGTCGGATTTTAGTGTAGTGGAGAACCTGGGAGGTACAGCAGCCTAGTGTATAGGCAGAGGGCAAAATTAAGGGGGAAAAAAACGACGAGTCACTCGCCATGGCCACCGGCCGATGATCGACGCCGGGAGGGGGACAAGGGAGGGCGGGAGCGATGGATGGCTTGGATGGGGGCGAGTCCCGAGGGCACCAAATTGTCGGCCGAAAGAAGCATGGAGGTTTGATGGCTCCGTGCCGAGTCGGGTCGAGTTTGAGCCCGGCTGGGCCGGTCGACGCTGGGCCGGATCGTCCCTAGCAGACATATGCGTGTAGATGCAGCAGATGCGCAGACTAATACACCATACCCTTGAAGGCATTAGTTCTGTGCATTATAGCTGCTGAACCCAATCACGATAGAGCCGATGCTGTCGTTGCTAGCTGGGTTCTGGGTCATACAAATATACAAAGACAAGAGGCACACCGTCGGATGCCGGTGTGATGCTGCTACTCTGCTACTGCCCGTTTTTTTCACCCGGGTGGGAGCAGCATAGCATCGGCCTTGTTCGATAACCCAGGTTTGGATACCTTGGATAGTTCGGCACCGTCCGTGGTCGACGAGCCCAGGCCCAGGCCGTTGCTTGGTCCGTCCTCGCCGCCGACCCCCTGCGCAGGCCCTGATGCCACACTGCGACTCAACGCCGGGCTGGTGTATCATATCGTTCATCGACCATTGAATGGAAACCGTCTCGAAACATCAGGGAAGAGCAACGGCTCAAATGCGGCCAGGGGCAGGCATTAGTTGTAGAAACAAACCTCGTGCTGTACAGTCCTGAGACGAGCACGTGGTCGTGTGTGATTGAACAGCTCATCTACCTGGCGAGGCCTCTGGGTTCCAGATCTCGAGCTGGGAATCGAAATAGATTGAATTAGAACTAGGAGACCGGAGACCATGCGCATGCGTGTGCAATGCATGGGTAGAAAGATAAGGAGGGCTGCTGGTTGGACAAGGAGATCTGAATGTGATGCGATACGATCGTGGCACTCGCGAGGCGTTCTGAGACATGACGTCGGCCACTGCGCAACCTGTTTTCCGACCAACTTCGACTTCCTTCGCCAGTCTTCCTCTGCGATTGAATGCACAACCCGCCGCGTTTCCCCCGATGATTGATCCCAGCACAGGATTCTGACATCTCAGCAAAATGATCATGCCTTTAAACTGAATACAAAGAACGGCAGCGTGCCCGCCCTCTGCTTGAAACTACAGTCATTCCCAGCCGTCTCTCGCTCACTGTCACTGGATCCCGTGCTTGAAAGGCCGTGTGAACGAACATACACACGTGCATCTTGACTCTGCTTGCTCCAGGCTGTTTGATCTTTGTGATTTGTTTCTCGCGCTCCCTGGCCGTCGTCCAGCATCAGCGCGATGGGCCTTGCCATGGATTCGACAAATTTCGGCCCTCCGAGTCAGAAAAATTCCCTGTCGGCCTCAATCGATGGCGACCGACCTGGCCCGGTCCCCATTCCCAAGTCCACAATCGAAAGGAGCGACTCGGGCCAGTCATCAAGCAAGGCCTCCCTGCTCTCACACCAGTCAGTGCCCGTCACCGGCACCTTTCCCCTCGGTACTCTCAGGGTCCATCAGGTCATGGACTCCCCCAGGCCGCGGCAATCAGAAGCCCGGCCGCCGGGCGACTTCTCTGAGATGCCCCCGTTGGAAGACAGCCCCAGCGGGGATTCTAGCCCCCTCGACGGGGACGTCTTCCTCATCCTCGACCTGCCCCCGAACTCAACCGTGGGCTGCGACGCTAGGGCCATCAACACCGGCGCGTCGGGGTTCAAAGGCATCCGCGACATCCCGCCGGGCCCTCACTTCGTCTGGGTGTCGGAACCGAGCGCTCTCTCCCGCTGCGGGCACTGGTTCGTCGCGCAGGACAGAGGGCAGGTGCGCGTCAAGCAGTGGGACAAGTACAACGAGGTCCTCGCCGAGCCCGCGAGCAACTTCGAGCTCCGCGACCACAGGGACAACGTGGCCAGGCTGTACCCTCAGCTTGTCTCCTTCAGGCATGGAGATGACCCGACAGCGGCGGCGGCGGGTGGGCCACGCGGCAGCGACGACGAGACGACGCAGCGGTGGTCCCAGCTGACCTCGGGCATCAGCGAGGAGCTCCTTGCCAGGGTAACGGGCCGGAAGGACGCGAGCGAGTGGCTCGTGGCCACCTCGGACACTGCGCAGGGCGAGTCAGCCTTCCCGCAGACGACGCAGCTGTACAAGGCGGTCGTCGGGCCGAGGGAGCTGCAGTTCCTCTTCCCGGAAGGCGACGTCGATCTCACGACGGCGGCGGCGGGGCGCAGGCTCCGCGACGACAACAACGACCAGGTGGAGGCGGAGGCGGAGGCGGGCCCGCCAGACACGTCAGCCGAGATCCTCCGCCTGGTCGACACGCCCGGCACCGGCGTCTGCGAGGTGGACATCACAGGCGAGCTGCAGCTCACCTTCCTGACGGGGCTGCACCTGTCGAACCTCTCGTGCGTCGACCAGTGGTGGCACCTCGTGCTCAAGGTGGTCCTGCGCGCGCACCGCCTCGCCCTGCTGCGACCGCGGCTCGCTGCCGCGCTCATCCGCGCCCTCCACGCGCAGATAGTCTACGACGAGAGGTCCATTGGCGGCGATGCCGACCCCAAGGACCAGGGCACGAGCATCCTGGACATCGTCCCCGGGAACAAGCGGAAGCTCCGCCGCGCGCTGGCGCTGTACCGCCGCAGGCTTGACGAGCTGCTGCTCGACCTGCCGGGAGGCCAGGCCACGCCTGAGCAGGGGGCGGTGGGCAAGGCGTTTGGGGAGCTGGAGTCGTGGTTCTGGAAGTTTGGTTGGGACCTGAGGACGGGCGTTGATGTGGAGGAGAAGAATGGGATCGGTCGGCGAGGGGGCAATATCGGTCGTGATGACGACGGTGAGGACGATGACGACGATGATGATGACTACAAGCCTGTTATTGTTGATTTGGACGCTGATGGGCGGGAGGTTGGGCTGGTCTCGTTCAACTGAGGTCGCCTCTCGTAAGTTACTAGCATTCGCCGACTGTGTCTTCGTTCTCGGCGCATATGGGAGCGAAAGACTTGACATATTATTGTATCGTACAGCAGCGCGAGGTCGTCATAAGCATTGATTCATAGACTGTAGCGAATTATTTGGCAGAGAGAATGGGTGGCACATGGCACGACTGGTGCAAATTGCCATGTATTAATCAAGGGTGTTATTAATTTACATCATAATCATACTCACAAGAATGCGCTACGGATGAGTGCTCCAGATCAATGTTCCAAAGCCCATATATAACGAGGCGTGTACGCTCTGGATTGATCAACATGGGCAGAGAGTATTTAAGAGACGAGCTAATAGGAACCTAGCTGTACTATCAACCAGCACAGATATATGTATCGAGAGAATGACGGGGCATCGACGTGTTCCTGTCCTGCCACCGTCTGGGAGGCTACGACATTTGTAGGAAAGTTGTCGGCATCGGGCTTATAGCTACGGAGGCATTCACACTGAATTTGCTGCCGAGACCGAATCCAAACGAGCCATCAGGCTACACAAGCTTTTGGCTTCTGAACACCGAAGAACAGCTCAACCTTGTCCGCTTTTCCCACGGAGGTCAAAGCTAGTTCGCATGCATGTTGTCGGTGCCCTGTCACAAGGACATACTTCGATGCAGAACGAATGTCCAAACTCGGGCCATCACGTGCTAATATCATCCCAAACAAGCAGAGTCAAGGTCAAAAGGAACGACTTGGAAAGAAGCCCACAGCCTTCTCACATGGCAGCCCATGACGTGAACCTGGTTGACATTCGTGAAGCCGGTACGGTAGAGGCACGCAGATGTAGACTTGTCAAGACACGCGTGCTGTCCGGTTTGCGGGAACCAGAGCACGTCCGCACGACCGTTATAGTCGAAGCCACACGCTGGAATTGTTGATTGTTCGTTCATTTGCCGTATCCCTTTACTGCAGCCCGGTGGGGCTTTTGCCATGCAAATGCAAACCTAGGAAATAATTTCCCCTTTTGATTCCCGTGTTGATCCTTGAATAGACTCCTGATCCGCACGAAAAATGAAAAGACCAACGGCAATCCCTCCAAGCCGGTAGGCATTGTCTTCTTCAACGCCGCGAGGATTTCCTGTTGCCGCCTCTCTATCATCAACCTCCCCAGACCAGCACCACCAGGGCAGCAGCAGCACTGATCCTCGACGCCATTCCGAATTTCCAACACTTTAACGGTAGGACTTCTGGAACCTGGCACGGGCACCTGGACCACCGAACTTCTTGGGCTCGCAACGGCGGTTGTCGGCGACGAGGAGGGTACGGTCGAACTGGGTCAGGGCCTGCTTGAGCAGGTTCTTGGTGTGCTCATCGACGAACTTCTGGTTGTAGGCGATCAGGGCCTTGGAGATAGCTTGTCGGATGGCGCTGTTCACATGTTAGTACTTTCGAGGACCCTCAGAAGATCCGGGGCAGCGACGGGTCGAGTATCCGGGACCGGGGAACCAGTGGTAACTGGAAATCGTCGCAGCCACAGGGTGAGGCAACGTACTAGATCTGGGAAGTGTGACCACCACCGGAGACACGGACACGGATGTCGAGGCCGGCGAACTTGTCGAGACCAACGACGAGCAGGGGCTCGTAGACCTTGATAGATAAGACTGTCAGCTGTCCCATTCTGCAACCGAATACCATCATGGCTGTAGGTTCATCCTCCTCTTGTTGCCCCATGTGTCACCTCTTCCTTCACTCAAGAAGCATTTGTCTGCGCTTCCTCATCCATAACAGTGGGGCTATCTTCCACAGGGACCTCGTTTCGCTCAAATTCGTACCTTGGTTCGAAGAATGGCAGGCTCAACGAGCTGCAGAGGGCGGCCGTTGACCCTGATGAGACCCTTTCCGGTCTTGGCGTGGGCGACAGCCTAAGCATTTCCAACGCAAGTCAGCACTTCTGTTAATTCCTTCTGTTGAATTTGTCGCATTCGCAGTCGGTGGGCCAGGGTCGTGGGAAACGAACCGTCGCATTTCGCTTCTTGCCGAAGCACTGAACTGACTGGGTCGACGCCATGGTTTCGGTGTTGGCTGGGATTGTCAGTGGTTGAGAGGGGAATGTCGTCGACGGGACTCGTTCGGTGCGATGGTTGAGATGGGCGGAAGATGATTTTTCGCTGCGGCCCTGGGCGATTGTGGGCAAACTCCAGAAAATTGACCATTCCTATTCCGGACTAGCGGCGACGGCTACACGTGACCTTGTCTTATCGGCGCAGGCCCGCCCAGAAACTCAAAGTGAGCGACGACAACGACAACAAGGTCGATGTCAACAACGACAAACTGTAATAATAGCAGAAACGCCTTAGGTTGTGATCGCCTTTCTTTCTCAGGCTGCATTGTAGACAAGACGACATTTCACCTTATTTGGCTGGCAGAGACGGCCCTCGTAGCTCTCCGTACTAGAATTCTAAAGAGACCGGGTAGAGCGATTACGTACCAGCCCATCCAAGTCCAGAGTATCTCACTCAGAGTATCTCACTCAAGATACTCACTCATCTGCCACGAACCACAAAGGACCTGATCTCAACCAAAGAAGAAATATGTCACGGAAAGGAGTGGGCCTGGCGGCCTTCGACCGCAGCCGGATAACGTCCGCCCAGTACGCGAGCCACGGCAACACCCTCCGGTCTGCCAACGCCCAGGCCCTCGAGACCCAGCTGTCCGTCTTCCGGTCGCTGCTGCAGCAGTTCGCGCAGACCCACGCCAAGGACATCCGGTCGAGCCCCAGCTTCCGCGCCCAGTTCGCCCGCATGTGCGCCGCCATCGGCGTGGACCCCTTGGCGAGCAGCAACAGCGGCGGCGCCTCCTCGGGCGGGTCCATCTGGGCGCAGCTGCTGGGCCGCTCCGTCAACGACTTCTACTTCGAGCTCGCAGTCCGCGTCGTCGAGGTCTGCGGCGAGACGAGGAGCGAGAACGGCGGGCTCATCGAGGTGCGCAAGGTCAAGGAGAGGATCATGAGGGGCCGTATGGAGGGCTCGCAGGAGGTCACCGAGTAAGTGTTACTGCGGCAGCCCCATGATTTTCACCAGGCAGTGGGATAAAGGCTGACTCAGTCAAATAGGGATGATATTTTACGAGCTGTCGGTACCCTGAAGCCTTTAGGTTCATCATTCTCCGTCATCAAAGTCGGCAGCAAGCCGTACATCCGCTCGGTTCCAAAGGAGCTGAACACGGACCAGAGCGCAGTGCTCGAGGCGGTCCAGGTGCTTGGGTACATCAGCGTCTCCATGCTGATGGCCAACCTTCACTGGACAAGGGCTCGAGCCGGCACTGCGCTGGACGACCTCCTCAGCGAGGGCATGCTGTGGATCGACAAACAGGCTGATGAGTGGGAGTACTGGAGCCCTGGCTTCATGATCGAGGCGCAGGAGATCTTCTCTCCTGAATGATATGGGCTGAAGCGGTGTCGTCCACAACTTGCTGCCGTCGGACACTTCTCCCATGCATAAAAGCAGAATCGTTGGTCACCAGGATCCTCAGTTCCGTCTCTACGACATGAACAGCCACAGAGGCAACCAGATGGGGGGCCCGGCCACACCGCCACAGCTCCTTGTCAGCATGCCCGCTGGAAGGCAGTCGATACGACGCTGGCAAAGTGCCGTTCAAGACTTGCTATTGCCTTGACCAGTCAGTGGCCAGCCGCTCCCAGCTTTCGGGGTGCGAGACTCATACCACCCCGTATAGAAGCACCGCGGCATTCCAGTGAGTTCTATGCGCGGTGTGCTCTGGGTCATGGATCAGAGTGACATCGTGACACATACACACACGCGAGAGCCTGCAAGCCGAAGATGACAACTGGAGCTCAGCACGTGCTTTCTTTAGCTTCCTCATGGCTGGATGGGCGTGGAACGCGGGATTATACATCACAACTCCATAGATTTCTCGCGTTCTGATGCAGCACGTATTTATACACTGGACATAGAGCAGCGCAGGTGCTATGGCTCTAGAATCGGCCAGTAACCCCTACTTTACAACCCAAAACTCAAGAACTTTTTATATCATGCATTCGGATGCCTCTCTTTCACACCCTCCGTGGATGCTGTCTCCTTCACTAGAAAGTGCCTTTTCATCGAATTTGACGTCCTGAGGCACCGCAGCAGGTACTCTAACATGAAGCCGCGACTGGGACAAATACCATGTCAGCGAAGGAAAATAATGCCAGCCTCTAAAAATCCCAAAAGCCAATCTACGAAAAAACGCCGTGTTGTGCCGGAGCCGAGGTGCCTCCTTGTAAAGTAAGTGAATCAAGTCACAACCGGATAGAGATGGTCACATCTGGGTATAATTATCCCAGGGCAGCCCTTTCCTAGTTGAGCAATTTACCAACGACGGTTGTTCAGTGGCATAGCGTTGGCGCCGCCTATTTAATGTGTTAGAGCTCCGCCGCTGTGGTCTTCAGGTTTCGGATGGGAGATGCTTACCTCTATCGCCGCCTGAACGGTATCCGCCACGGCCCCGGTAGCCACCGTAGCGGCCGCCGCCACCACCGCCACCGTATCTGGTCATCTCAGCCAGGCGAGGGTCGATCTGCTGCTTGGCCTCCTGGAGGACATTAACGAGATCACGAGCCTGCTTGGAGTCTACGGTCGGGTTAGCAAAGCCTGCGCAATTGAGGGGATATATCGAGTACTCACTGTCAGTGGTGAAGAAGGTGATGGCGGTACCCAGCTGGCCAGCACGACCAGTACGACCAATACGGTGGATGTAATCCTCCGAGTTGTTGGGGTAGTCATAGTTCAACACGTGAGTAATGTTGCGAACATCTTAAATAAGTATGGTTAGCAGGCGGCAGTTGAGTGGTATAGCAACGTCCCAGCATGGACAGATGGCATGTGACATCTAAGTATGTTCATGCTTTTCTCAGTGGTCTTTCTCCTTGGCAGGAGGGCTATCCCTTGCGAACATCATTGCCGGTTGGAAAGTCCATTGCTCCAGGTCCTCGGGCCTTGGGAATCTTGGAGACAGCTTGATCAAGGTCAAGAAATGCCAGCTCTACGCTTGTACCAGAGCAACTGGGCAGGTACAAGAGAAGAAGCGCGAGTGTAGCACATTCAGTCCGAGTTCTGCTACAATCGTGAACCCAAGACTCCTCTCAAAGAGACCAAAAAGACACTTGCAAGGTCTGGCAATTTGCGCAATAAGAGAGCCCCTATACACCAGAGTAAAGCACGTCAAGTAGCGATGCTGGAAGCTGCTTTGGGGATGTGAGAGGGAGGGGAGGGGGCGAGGGATGGGGGCCGGCGATTATACATACCAATACCACGGGAAGCCACATCGGTGGCCACCATGATGGGGCTCTTTCCTGTCTTGAACTGGTCCAAGACCCAGTCACGCTCGTTCTGCTGCTTGTCACCGTGGATGGAAAGTGCAGGCCAGCCATCTTGACGGAGGAAGCGGGTGATCTCGTCGGCGACACGCTTGGTACCGGTGAAAATGAGGATCTTGTTGTTCTTGTCGTCCATGATCTTCTCCATATGCCTGATCATCTTGTCACGCTTCTCTGACTCGTTGCAGACCTCAACGATCTGCGTGATGCGGTGGTTGGCAGCGAGATCCATGGAACCGATGTTGACCTGGATGAAGTCCTGGAGGAAGTCCTTGGCAAGGTTGCGAACCTCCTTGGGCCATGTAGCAGACCACATGAGAGTCTGCCGGTCGGGGCGGATCTGGCCAATGATCTTGCGAATTTGAGGCTCGAAACCCATGTCCAACATGCGGTCTGCCTCGTCGAGCACGAGGTAGGTAACACGGCGGAGGTTTGTCTTGCCAGCCTCCAGCATATCAATGAGACGACCGGGGGTAGCAATGCAGACCTCTACACCGCGGGACAGATCACGAATTTGAGGGCCCTTGGGCACACCACCGTAGACACAGGTGTTGCGGATGCGCGAGGACTTGCCAAACTTGGTGATCTCTTGCTGAATCTGGACAGCCAGCTCTCGGGTGGGGGCGAGGACAAGCACAATGGGGCCATCGCCAGGTGCCAGGAGAGGTTGGGCATTGATGTGGACGATGGAAGGAAGACAGTAGGTAAGTGTCTTTCCGGATCCCGTCTCTGCAATACCGACGACGTCACGTCCCGACAGGGCCATGGGCCAGCCTTGCGACTGGATAGCGGTTGGGGCCGGGAAGCCTTGGGCCTTGACCTCGTCCATGACATAGCGAGGGAAACCAGCCTCGTCGAAAGTCTCGACGGGCCTGGGAACTTCGGTACCGAATACGGCGATAGAGTGGTCGCGTCGGAACTTGTCGACCTCGGCATCAGACCTGGAGCTGACATCGGGGTGCTCTTTGTAGAAGGACTTCTCGAACTTGGGCAGGGTGCTGGGGTCTGTGTCGGTTCGGTTAGTATGACAATGAGAAAATGCAGGAGATCGCTGATTTAGAAGCCAAACTTACCCCAGTTCTGCTTTTGCAAGCCGGCTCCGAGGCCAGACATGCGGTCGCCGCCGGCCCCGCCACCGAAACCACCACCACCACCATAGCCGCCGCCGCCGCCGCCGCCGCCGTAGCCACCACTGTGATCAGGTTAGTATGTTTTCTGTAGGAGAATGGTCATGTAAATTGAGGTTGTCGATGGTTCTGCTCGCTGCAGCGAGTTGACGAAGCACACAGATGTCTCACTGATGAAAAGCCGGAAAGAATGAAAACTTACCCTCCGTAGCCACCGCCGCCACCGCCGTAGCCACCACCACCTCCGCCGTAACCGCCGCCACGGTCACTGCGGTCGTAGCCGTTTGAGTAGCCTCCGCCGCCGCCGCCGCGGGATCCGTAACCTCCACCGTAAGACATCGTACTGTCTTTTGTTGTCGTGGACTTGACTTCGTCTTAGAAGGGTCTGTGATGAGGGACTGTTTGCGAGATTGGTAATCAATCAATACTATTGCACAAAGTATCTCTGCAGTAGAATAGCACAGAGAATCAAAGCCAGATGGGAGTGACCTGGTCTTGGTGATGAAGGAGACGTGGTGTGAAGAAGGAGAGATGGGTGGTTGTTGAGAGAGGGAAGAAGTCTAGGCGAAGATTTGCGACGTAAAAAAAAATTTGGGTTTTGCCTGATAACGGGAAGAGGAAAACCCATCGCCCAGAACAAGGGAAGGGTCCTGGGGCGATCTGGGCGGTCTGGCGCAAAAGCGGGTCACGCTAGTTAGGTAAGCACGCAAACGGAGTCAGGCACGGACGGCTGAGGAGCTGAGTGACCAGCTGAGGGGCCACCCGAGCTCCAAAGCACTGGGCAGCTTCTAACCAACAGCGGCACAGTCGCACTGGTGACTCGAGCTGCATTGGGTCGTGTACACGTATGGCTCCTTCCGACCTGCAGTCACCACATTCCGTGGCTGTCAAGGTGGTGCAGTACGTAGGCAAGTCATACTCATTATAATAAAGCAGTCAAGACCGTAATCTACTCGTCCAACAAGATACATATACTGCGAGACATCATGTGAAGATCCTGAATTATACAACCCAGCCAGCCCTTTTCGTAACCCAAGCCGACTTTGCTCATTTCGTCGTAACCTTTTCCTGTCACTTCTTCCCCCAGCTGCGACCCCCAGATCCGAATGACGTGTCTCATCCAGATGAAAATCGTATACCGCTGTCCGAACGGCCCCTCTGTCCTTCCGCTCCGCACACGCCCGCTCCTAGGCAGGTAGGTGATGGCTTATATTCCTGCTAACATAGGCAAGTACGTCCACATACCTCAAGTCTTTATACACATTTCAGCCGTATAAGCTTGATCTAGTACGGGGGGTTCGGCCCGATCGAGTACTCTCCCTTGTAGTCCGATGGTGGAGGCCCGGCCACTGAGCCCGGCCCCCTGCGGTCGTCACCGAAGTGCTTCTTGCGCAGGGCGGCCAGCCTCTTCTTCTTGGTCACCGTGTTGATGTAGGTGCCGATGATGAATGAGACCAGGTTGAAGAACGGCACCCAGGTGTTCTCGGGCAGGAATTTCTGCGCGAAAGCCAGGCACACGGGCGACGTGATCCAACTGACGCGCATGACTTTCCAGAAACCGACACGGACCGTAGCCCGCACCTGGTGATACGTCCTGGCGCCGGCAATGATGGCCATGGCGCTCAGGTAGACGGCGTTCTGGATGGGGGCGATCTATAAATGGTGGTCAGTCGCTAAAACCTCCATGTATACCACGATAGTGGTGCATGCGGAGACGTACGATGAGGTTGCTGAAGAGGATCTGTAAGATCTTGGCTCGCAGACTCGTACGGCCCTTGAAGACCTTCTGCAACACCCAGATCAGCAGTGAGCCGAGCGGCGCACTGACCAAGGCACCGTATGCGGCCATCTTTGGCACACGAGACGTGAAGTAATGCCCGTTCTTGTTGCGGTCCTTTGCCAGCCACGAGGCAATCACCTCCTGAGCGCCGGCGAGCGTGCCGGCGGTCAGCATCTTGGTCCGCATTGGGTTCTCCTCAAGCTGCTTAATGTAGGCCTGCACAAAGTGTGTTATGTCAGCCGATAGGTCTGCCACAAGTAGTCGCCATGGCTTGTGTCGTCGCATTGGTCGATGGAAAGCATGGCGATGTGCTGTTCACAGGCCCGTGATAGTGACGTACCATCAGATAACCCTTGGTGCCCGCCATCTGCTTGCCACCAGTAAGGGCCGTGCCGACCGCCTCGGATATTGGGTGCTTGCCGCTTGTCCCGGGAATGGGGCCATCCCTCCCGAGAAGCTCGGCGGCAGCAGAGACGGCAGGGCCGGCAGCGCCCTCGGCCTGCTTGTACGTCTCTCGCTCGAACTTGACTGACATGGTCGCGGTAGGTTATGCTAAACCGTCGCAGGACTGTGGAAGGACGAGACCTGGAAAAAACAGGTATGGTCAGCTTTGTGGAGGCGCGAAATAGTGCAGATGGTAGCCAGCCGCGCGAGATCGGGAGGAGGCTGGTCGTTGGGACGATAAAGTGGGAACCGAGTCGATTGTTTACATGCATGTCTCCGCATCTCCATTGGCTTCTGACCGGGGCAACGGGCGCTTTTGTCCCTCTTGAGGGTCACAGCATGAGAGAAATTTGTTTTACTTACGAGCAAAGACGGTCTGCAACAAGTCCTGATTCTTTACCAAACAAGGAACTGAAGCACCGTCGTCTAGTCTTCGAGCCTGAGAGGGGGGGAAGCGGGAGATCAATTGGAAGAGCCAGAATCGGGGAGGTTGGTCTTTTACCCCATGCCCAGGCACAATTGGGGCTTCGTGCATGGGTGCAGCTCGCAACGCGCTGTGTAGCCGCCCAACAGTCTAGCCTTTCTGGTCCCGCTCGCATCAACAAATCTACCCCAAATATGGAGCTTCCTGCAGTTGTTAGTGCATCACATGGGTTTGCCCGGTGTCTCCACCATCGCACCCATGGTTTTAGGTACCCCTTTATCAGACACTTTCAAATTGTTGTTTGGTCCGGCTCGACTCTGCCCGAGGTCATCTTCTTTCCAACCTCGGGCCCTGATCAAGAAGCTCACTACGAAGCTCACTACATCTTCCACCCCAAGATCCTGGCAGGCACCCTCTTAAAACCCCTACTTCCTCTACCTGCAAGAATGATTGCAAATTGTGGACCTGAAGAATCAATTCCCTCTTGTTGCCTTCTACACTTATCGTCTTCCTACAAAACTTCCGAGGAACACACCGAGTTTAGTCAGCATCGTCAGACACAACTGCTGGAAGACTACTGATCATCACAAAAACGGGCAAGAAGTCAAATCGTAAGGCGTACTGACTTCTATTTGCATCAGTTGAGAACTACAGATCTGGCGGGCCAGGAACCGGGAGAATTCTTGTTTCTCCAAAGTCCACGCTTGAATGCATAAAGTTGAATTTATCATGCCTCTCCAATGCTGCTTCCGAGCGGCGTATCCTGCTCGCCATGAGATCTTGACGGTCACAGCCTAGCCTCCCGTTTGTTAAGTCATTGGCTCGAAGTTCTCCTTCCAGGTCTTTTGATCTATTGCGAATACAGTCCTTCTTTGTAGTACATGCTCATGCTGTGTCTAGGTGAAAAGAGAACAGGCCATCATCTCTGTCAACAGCGCCTGAGTCCAATAGACTTGAATATTACAACATATGTAAGTCTGCTGCTAAAATTAATTTGCGAGTGAGAACAAACCCCAAATATGGAATTGCATACTACTTTGACTGTAACGGACCTGAAGGTTTGTTGACGTGTCTTCTTGGAAATCAGGGATAAGGAAGGGTTTTCAAATTGCAAGCGGTCTCAGAATCAAGTTGAATTCATATCGACTTTTGGAAGCCTCGCAGAACGAGGTGTAGAGTAGAAGGAGAAAGGGAGGATGAGATGACCCAGTATCATGAGTCGTTTGTGATCCAGCAGTTGATAACTCGTCACTGGCTTTTTTCAATAGCTTACGTCTTTCATCGGAGGCCCATGGAGAGTGAAAGATAATCCCTGTCTGCGAGGGGACTCTAGAAATGACGAGTGTTGTGCCTTGCCTTTCTAGGTCAGCAAGGCAAGGAAGGCCAAGAGCTAGTTGTCGTGGTCCACCCATAGACCGCATTATAAGGGCCCTGCTGACCGGCAAAAACCAGCTGGAGACTGTCTTGATGATAGCAAAGAAGGATGAGTGCTCCTCGGTGCCATTTGAATGCTACCTGAGTACACCAGACCGCTCGCTTCAAACCACCGAGGCGACTTTCTCTCTGTCATTCACTGCCCACAAGCCCTCTCTCCAGGGCTCAGTAAACATGAAATGCGCCAACGTCTCCGAGCCCACAGAAATTGAACCAAATCCAAACCACAACTTGTCGCGCATGCACAAATTCAGTCAAGACGCCGCTCGATTTGTCCGAAAGATGGCGTTCAATGTGCCATCCACACCTCCTGGGTCGCCCAGTCCAGCGACAGGCAATACCGCACCCAGTGATGAGCCTGATTACGGCCACTTGCAATCCCCTCTCCCTCCTGGTTTTGCGCCTCCTCCTGACTTGCCTCCTCCGCCAGGACTGCCTCAACCCTCAGGATTGCGTCCTCCTCCAGGATTTGCTCCTCTGCCTCCTCGAGGAGCCCTGTTTGGTTCGCAGCACTCGCCCCCAGCTCGTCGTCCTGGCGGTACACACCTCGAGAATTGTCATTCGCTCAGCAAGACGCGTGTGGTAAGTCGACACTTAGGTGTCTTCGTCAACAGAAACCCCTCTAGACAGAGACATTGCTGATCATATTACAGTATGATCACACTCTACGGTGCGACAAATGCGGTGGTGGTTCCGACTTTGGTTGGTTCTACCGTTGCTGCCACGATACCGAGACACGCCTCTATGAGTCAATTCGAGATGGAAACACTGTTAGCGCCAGACAAAAATGTAGTCAGTACTGAGAACAATCGCTAATTGCAAATCAGGAGCATTTCGACGACGTCGGAGAGATGTTCAGCCACCAGCTGAAGCGGCCAGACAGAGGCCCCGCCGCCCGCTTAGACAAGCTGAGCCTTCTTGACGAGCTGATTCCCGAGCAAATCGAGTCGCTTTCGGCGCCCCAGCTCGCCCAGCTCCTGCAACAGCGGAGCCGCGCGAACGAACAGGCGGTCACTGACCGGTTCGGGTTTCTTGGCATGGCTAGCTGTGAGAGGCCCTTCCTGAAGAACGAGAGTCAGGAATGCAAGCAGACATTGTGCCCAGCGTGTGGAAAAGGGATGATGGGGGAGGAGGTGTCGTTCCTCGATCTGGACGGCGTCCTCAGGGGCGACATCCCGCCAACGGTTGCGCTGGGCTACGGCTTCCGCAAGTCCGGCCGTCCGATCGCTGATGCCAATATTGTGCGCAACATCGGCCTGCGTAAGACCCCCGAGGAGAAGGTCCAGGCTGTCCAGGCAGTCCAGACTGTCCGGGGTGAGAGCACCAAGGTCGAGGAGTGTGTTGAGCCAAGTACCAAGGATGGGGACGAGACCTGCTTGACCACTCATACCGATGCACCTCTGACCCCCTCCAATACTTTCCTCAACATGGCCGACAGCAGTGAGGATCTCCTGGAGCTCTATACGGACGGATCTTCCGTGGAGGTTTCCCAGGACAATGCGAAGGCGCAGGGTACGGCTCCTTGAGAGAAATAGACGACACGACCGTCTTCAAAAATGACTGCCTGGCGATGAGTCCACTAGGACCCATCTTGGAGAGGAATGGAGAGGGTCGAGACTCATCAGTCTTTTCTTATGCGCAGAGTTATGAAAGGTATGGAGCAGCAAAGGAGAAGCATAGTCACACGTGCTTGACAGCGGTTGGGTGTCATGGCTAAGTGACACGAGGGGAGCGTGTGACAAAATGGGTTGACTCGGCCTAGTCAAAGTTGGAGGCCTTCGCGAGTTCCTCAATCCGTGTGGTAACACAAATTCTTCTTCTTCATTAAAACCTGTGTTATATGCATCTCGGCCGAGAAGTCAGGAGGAAGGGTAGTGTGACACATTCCCCAAAACATCTCTGCAGCCATGACAAGGAGGAATTGGGGTTATGTATGTAGTCGTTAGTGTGAGCTGCTACAGCAATGCAGCAGGTGTGGAACTGCTGTCGTTGATCGCTTGGGGATCCTCTTTCTAGTGATTGGTTGACTAAAAGGATCCACATGACGTCTCAGTGACAAGCCCCACCGGGCTTATCACCCCCAGGCTGTCTGTCTCAGCAGTAGCTTTAAGGAATGCCCGCCCACCACGGACGGCGGACCTTGGAAGCACAATCCTATCTGCTTCCCAAGGTCGGGGGAGCTGTCCTCAAATCCTATGTCATCAAAAAGGAACGGAGCCATGGTGAGTAACTTGCTTTGACAGGCTCTAGCTGGCACGACTCTGCAGTACTGTCTTGAAGCTAAACATTGAATAACGGCCGCAGCCTTCCGATCGGACTCCCCTTCTCGCCAACGCGCGCCGGTCAATAGACTCGGCGCGGTCCGACCGCCTCGCCGAGGAGGAAGATACCCTAATCCGCGGGTCCTCACCAGACCGCCAGCCATGGGCATACCGGCTTAGAGAGATCGTCCTCTTCGTCTGGGCGCTTCTAGCCACCGCAATAATCATCGTCCTGGCAGTATGGTTCCAGCACAATCAGCAGACGGGCCAGTTCTCGAAGCCACCTGGAAAGAGGAACCTGATATTCATGGTCTCGGATGGCATGGGTCCCGCCTCTCTGTCCCTGACGAGGTCTTATAGGCAGCTGGTGGACGGTCTCGAGTACGACGACACCCTGACACTGGACAAGCACTTTTGGGGCACCAGTCGGACGCGGTCGAGCAACAAACTGGTCACGGACTCGGCGGCCGGGGCAACGGCATTTTCCTGTGGGAAGAAGAGCTACAATGGGGCCATTTCGATACTGCCGGACTCCTCCCCTTGTGGCTCCGTTCTAGAGGCCGCCAAGAAGGACGGATACCATACAGGATTGGTGGTTACGACCGACATCACTGTAAGTGGACCTGTCTGATCACTTGTCCCTCGTTCATTTAGTGGCGAATGATTACTGATGATTCATAGGACGCAACGCCGGCTTGCTTCGCCAGCCACGTCGACATCAGAGAAAAGGAGAACGAGATCGCCCTGCAGGAAATCGGCGAGGGCGCACTTGGGAGAGTTGTTGACCTGATGCTTGGAGGAGGACGTTGCCACTTCCTCCCGAACTCGACCGACGGAAGTTGTCGACTAGACGGTGTGGATGTCGCGGGGATCGCCCAGGAGAAGCATGGGTGGACGTATTTCGATGACCGTGCAGGCTTCGACAGTCTCCAGGGCGGCGAGAATGCGTCTCTGCCTGTCCTCGGTCTGTTCGCCAGCACCGACGTACCCTTCGAAATCGACCGCAAGAATATGGCCGACATCTACCCAAGCCTGAGCGAGATGGCAACGACTGCGTTGAAGGCGCTTACGAAAGCCACCGAGAACAGCGACAAGGGCTTCTTCCTAATGATCGAAGGCAGTCGTATAGATCATGCAGCACACATCAATGACCCGGCGTCACATGTCAGGGAGGTCCTTGAGTACGACAAAACGTTCAAGCTTGTTCTGGATTATCTCGAGAATAGCAAGACCGAGGGTCTGCTTGTGGCCACCAGCGATCACGAGACTGGTGGCTTGGCGACGGCATGGCGTAAGTCCAGTTGACAAGTATCCATTGTGCATCTAGCTAACAATGCACAGAATCACCATCTGCCGAACTTCCTGTGTATAACTGGTATCCAACTGTCCTAGCAAAAGCCAACGCTTCTGCACAGTACCTGGCCCACAAGCTGCACGAACACATTGCCTCCATCAAGTCGGAGCCCGCTGCGCTTGAAAATCTGGAGGACTGGATCAATACCAAGCTTGTGATCCCAGGCCTAGGCATTGCTGATGCCCGCGATTTTGAGCTCAAGCAGCTAGCGTCCGACCCGGAGCACGCGATCTACACTTTCTCGAGAATGATCAGCCAGCGCGCGAGAATCGGGTGGTCGACTCATGGTCACTCCGCCGTGGACGTGAACATCTACAGCTCCGGCGGACGCTTGGCTGAGGACTTGCACGGCAATGTCGAGAACACAGAAGTGGGCCAATTCCTGAGGAAATACCTCGATGTCGATACCGACAAAATCACGGATGAGCTTAGGGAGAAGATGCAGTGGAACCAATCCCTGGCCACGCCAGCTGACACGATGATTGGTGTAGGTTATGAGGCTGAGGAGCCACAGATGGATTGGATTAATTAACCTCGGCGGGTATCCTACCTCTTACTTTCTGCATTCTGACCTTTTCTTTTTGTTCCCTGGGTTTGTTCTCCTTCGCTTGTTCATGAACGTATTAAGGAGTCAGCATACTTGGGTGGTACCGGAACGAGTTTCATTGCATTGTACCGGATGACGGATGAGGGCCTTGTTGTATTCATCTCATATTGTGATCTTTAGTCGACACCGAACAGTCAGATACCCCTTATTTTCTGAGTCCATGGCCTGCGCTCTCAGTCTCTGTCTAACTCCGCAGTCTGGCCCCAGCGCCCGGGAAGATGAGGCTGAAGGCAGTTCCACTTGGTAGCACAGAGACGGCGCGCTGGAAACCCCTTCGGTTCTTCACCTGGCCTCGTAAGCCCGCTCTGTAATGTGCGTCAAGTTTGCTTCAATTCCTTCCCTGCCTTCCTAGCCTCCATTCTGTGTCTATCGCGGGGGACGTAGCAATCAAGCGTCATTTTCCAAGCCACGATCCTGCAAGTAGTTTGCCTATTAGAAAGTTTGCCGTCCGAAGTTTACTCACTGCTTCCTTGCCACCTCCCCCCTGTGTCGTGAGCACCTGCTACCATGGCCCGCCCACTTCTGATTGCTCTTGGAAGCTTCCCTTGCCTCCCTCTTGCTCCCCACCGCCAGAAAACCGAGCCCACTGCCCCAGGAGGTGGTCCCATGCTAGAAGACGATGCGGTGTCTCCCGAGAAAGCTTGCTCTCTGCCCTGAGACACCTCAGCACGCGACTGTTTATTGACCTCCAACGTCTTCGATTTAGCGCCAAACGCATGAGAGGAATTCATCGACTGCAAAGAGTTGCTACCGTGGTGGTTTGAGGTTTGCGGAAACACATTGAGCGCGACCCCAAACGCTGGTACTGCTTGGGAAAGCACCCGCGACAGGTTTCCCTCTGAGAACGTCCAAAGCAGAACTCGCGTGGGATGATTTAACAAGGAGGCTTCTGTCATGTCAAGGTTTCAAATGGTGTAGCCTTTGCTCGAGACTTCAGATGACCGGCAAAAGATTGTGTTCAGGAGAACAGAGGCTGCCGAATTGATCCAATCATCTAGCAATTATTGCCTTTTCCATCGCCCTTGGCACTCGGTCAATCCACTGTCCTTGACGATTCACTGCCCGTATTCAAACAAAGAGCCATCGCCCTACTTCACGAATCTGGGCCGATCCTGAAAAAGGCCAACGATTTGTCACGGTCCCCCCCCCCCCAGCGAGGCTCATACCCCAGTACAGCTACCAACCAAGATTCTCTGTCCGATGTGCATATACATCCAGACCATTCCCCTCTGCGGCCACCCACCATCGACGCTCCTTTCCTATGCATCCTGCAACAACGTACTCGCGCAACTGATGCGCATTACTGAGCCCGAGGCATGGGAACCGGAGAACATGGGCAAGGTCCCCTTTGACATGCCGGACGACTGCGATCCGCGTCCGGACAACGTCTACGTCTTGTACTCGGACGATTACTGTGGGTGGGAGTGTCGGAACAACGCATATCAGGTTGCTGCTGGACTCCGGGCCTTTGATGGGGAGGCACAGGGTTGTCTGCCAGCCTGTTTCCCGAGGGACGCGAGCGGCCATTTCGTGGGAGGCAGACACGGTGGTGATCGCAGACTGATGGTGGTAGGGATGCCTGATGCGAAGTACGGGCCCGGCAGTGAGAGGTCGGGTATTGGCTGGCGAAATGTGTGAACAAGGAGTTGGTAACACAGCCCAGCGACTTAGGCAATCGAACTGATGGAGCATCCACATACCACATGTCCTCACCTGTTGGAAACCCTGAAGTGTTCCTCGGAGTTCCTCAGCTACTCTTTTCTCTTGCAAGTGCATTTCGGCTTGGACCCCATACACTGCCAAGCTCTGGTGTAAGGTACCTTTGAACGCGGGTTACTTCGAATTTCACAAAACCACCACAAACCTCTTTATTGAGACTTACCAGACAACTCCACTGTGAGGACAAGTGGTATGTTAATCGGATAGATCCGACATGTCGTCCTCGGAAGGGTTTCGCCAGTAAGCTAGTTCGAAGACACCATTGAGTCCGACAGCCATGAGTGCGGCAAGCTGCTCTTGATGTCGTTCTGAAATCTCGGCCTCGCCATATTGATTCATGACGTAGAGTCGGAACCCCTTGTGTGTACCGCTCGCCCTGAGCGCTTCGATGAAAGCTCTAATGCCGGCGAAAGTGAAGATGGATGACCCATTGATAGAGACCGATTTCAGGCGTTCCATTTGTGCTAGCGGCTCAAACAGGGCATCTGACAGATATTCGCCGTCAAAGCTGAGGTCTTCAAGTTGGGGAAGTGAACTTTTGATGAGCACGAGATCTTCCACGGTCAGTTGGACTTGGTCAATACCTCCAACCTTTTGCATTATGTCGAGGTCTTGGAGTCTTGTGCATAAGCAGATAGAATCAATGAACTTGTCGTGCCGCGCCCTGTTTGGATCATTGATTTCTGCACTGGATCGGAGCGACAAGCTCTCAAGGGCGGTCTGATTGCCCAGCGCGGTATAAAACTCTTCCTCGTCATCAATCAAGCTCAGACTTAAGTCAGTGAGACGCAGATCAGGCGACTCCATGATTTCTGAGATAAGTTTGCTCGCACCTGCGAGGTTCGAGATGACAAGTCGCTTCAAGGATTTGCACTCCTTCAACCAAGCGGCAACGTTGGGAAGAGGATCCTCGCCACTCACTGCCCAAGTGCTTGGCGGCGAAGGGGTGCCAGCTTGAATGCTGAGATTTTCCAGGTATTGGCATCGGCTCAGGGTATCTAGAGACGCCAGGCAGGTGTTTTGAAGATTCGAGAGGTTGAGCAACCGAAGTGAGCGCGAGTGTTGCATGAGCCCATCCAGAGCTTTATCCCCGAGCTCGTTGGAGCTGAGAACCTTGAAACTCTCAAGCGAGTTCTCCCGAAGGCCACGAAAGAATTCAGACATGTTTTGGTCAACAGTCGGTCCTTTTATGTACAAACAGGTCAGGTCTTTGAAAAAGGGACAGTTGCGGTGGATGGAATCAGCGACCTCTGCTGTTAGGACCGAGCCATCCTGGATGGAGAGTGTGGTCAAAGTTGACAGCCTTGACACCCAAACAGACAGGAGATCGGTCGGCAGATTTGCACCCTCGAGACTGACCAGTTGGACGGACTTGTTCTGCTTCTCGGCGGCTTCCTGTGCAAATTGCGTTATCGTGTTGCCAACACGCTCGATGATCTTCTGCCACTCAAGAATCGGTTTGCCTTGACGAGTTTTTGTAGATCCGCTTATGATCTCAAATGGCTTCATGGGGCCCTTAAAGAAGAGGGTTCTCCATTTCCTGTCACGGGCGATTCCCTGCAGGAGCTGCTCAAGATCACTGAGTCCCAGCGACCTGATCCAGAGGCAGTATGGGTACGCGGTCACGCCGAGACTGGACACGATAATCGTGCGCCACATGCCCGCCCACCTTCCGGGATCCGTTGTGCCTACATCATCTGAGGCCACGCTTGAGGAGTCGTGGATGCTGTGTGCCATGTCAGTATTGGGGATGCTCGGGCGCGCATGTTAGAGACCGGGTGGGGCCTCACCTATACAAAAGTGGCAGGGCAAGACTTGCCCAGCTTCTGTTTACCAGAGCGCAACGGAAGAGACTCCTGAAGTCTTGCTGAAGTTTCAGGTCCTGGCAGACGAGCCACCAGATCTCTTGTGGGACTTCGCCAGACATTCTCGACGGGTGAGTGTGTCGTGATAATGCACGCGTTTGGAGGTCCACAAGGTATGTGGTACTGTAAAGTGAAATCAACGGACTCTCACGGGTGAGAATAACGCGTATCGCGCCAAGCACTTCCGTTCACAGCACCTCGAGACGATCAACCAGGACGGTCTTATCAATATTCGGGTTCAGAAATGAGTGCATGTGTCCGGTACTTAATAGAACGCGTCGAGAATGACAAAAGATGCGACGGCAGAGTTGGGACTAATAAGGTTGAAGTGGAATGCTGATCCCAAAAGCGCGCCCTACCAACTGAGCGAGTACTGATGTCACTGGGCAGGGGCCGGGAACTCGGGGCACTACCGCTGAGAGCTACAGCCGTTCGACAGCTATCAGGGCCGAGCTGGGATCCTAATGCTCTGTGGCGGCACTTCGATATTGAGGCAGAAAGGGGCCTAACAAGGGCTAAACTGAGTGAGTGTAGACTACCCCCCCCCCCTCTTTTGCAATTCTTCAACGCAGCCTGCTGGTGAAAAGGCGACTGTTGCAATCGAAGCATGTCCAGGTGCTGGCTTACCTACTGTGCCTCTGTACCGGACCATCCCTGCAAGCTGCAGAAGACTTTCAGCGCGTCAAGTAGCCAATGAATCTACTCCCATCGCAGACATCTTTCTCTACAACTCCAGGGAGTCGCAGAAGTCACCATTAAAATTTGATGCGTTAGAACGAACACCACTGGACATATTCGTCTCAATCGAGAACCCTCTACTCAGCCTTCAGGGTGTTTGCGTAGTCCTGAAATTGACCGGCTGCTCCAACCTGAGTGTGCTGTACCATAACGGTACAGATCGAGGCAGGCGCGACATCCACGGCTCAGTCCTTCCCGCTCTAGAAAACAAGCCCAAGCAATCACCACAGGTAGCACCAACATCGACATCGACGCTCACATATGTGTTGAAGCCGACATCCCCAGAGTTCAGAGAAATAACGATAGGCTATGCTTCCTGTTTGAGAGGCCTGGTTGTGTATCGACCTAGTGGAACCCCAACTGGCATGGCTCTCGTCAATTTCACCCTGAGCGAGGAGGGCGTGAGCGCCTTCAACGACGCGCTTGTCTGCATCCACAAGTTCAGTGACGACGTGTCGCTTGAGATCAAGAAGGACAAGGTGAGCTCATCTCTCCGGATTCCCCATGGGGCCTGTACCTGGGCCCGAGACATCGTCGGCCCGCTGACGCAGAACCTCAACCGAGCAGCTGGTCCTCACTGCGCTCAACCTTACCAAGTCTGCCTACGTATCCTTCACCTTCGCCGCCAACAGGTTCTTCTCACGCTTCAATTTCGAGGGCAACACACAGTATCGCGAGAGGTTCTTCTGCTCAATATATATCAAGGCACGTCTCTCCCTGCTCTCGCAAGCTGCCAGATGTACTAATTTTCTTTGAAGGCCCTTCTCTCAGTCTTCCGGACCCGCACAGGCGGTGATCCTACCAGAGATCGCGACAACGTGACGACGATAGAAAGGTGTGATGTAGCCATTGATGATGGCCCAGGAAGGAAGAGCCGCTTCATCGCCAAGATCTTTTGCCGGAACGGTGCGTATGGTCTTCAACTGCGCTCGGATTGATGCACATTTCTGAAGGCTTGGACAGGGATTACTGCGACTCATCGACTGTCCTTCGAAGCGAAGGCTCCTGTCCACGCCAAGTTCGACAAAACCGAGGCCATTAATCACTGGACCATCAACTCGCGGACTTTGCGCTCCCTAATGGAGCACTTCGGACCTGGCATCGATCTTCTCGATATCAACACCGACGGCGAGAACGTGGTCAACTTTACATGTTTCACGGAAAAGCAAGTCAGTGTCAATAATGAAGGTGAGCTTGGATCCACACTGTTGGAATGCCGACCAAGTCAGACCCTGACAAGATGTCAGCTGTATTGAAGAAGCCACTCCATACCTCGATCGCGGTGGAGATGGACGAGTTCGACGATATCGAGGTGGCCGACAAGCTTCACATTATTATCAGTGTGAGAGACTTTCGTGCCATTCTCCAGCACGCCAATTGGACAAGCGGGGACCTAAATGCTGCATACTCGAGACCCGGCCGGCCAATGAAGATTCACTACGGCCATGATGGCATCGTGTGCGAATTTATCCTGATGACGGTGGATGAGAAGAGCACGACAGTACAGAAGAAGGGGCAGGGCAAAGCCGCCACAAAAGCTTCTAGACCGAGTCTGAATGCTGCATCCAATACACCTTCTGCGGGGGCCAACAACGACTCCCGGCAACCAACTCCTGCTCCACCGAGGGAACAACAAGAACAGCAGGCCAGAATGCCACCACCAGCAAGGAGGTCAACTGCTCCGCGTTCTTCGCAGTTCGACATCCGTGCACCACTAGTTCAGCCCCAGTCCACACTCAAATCCGAGTCGCTATTCCTCCCGCAGCCAGACGACGATGAGATGTGGGCACCTGTCAATCCGGACGATGAAGAAGAGGGCGAGAATCCTCGACTAGAGTGGGATGCCAGCAACGAGCCGGTAAGTGTGTCCGAATACATCGGTACTTCTATCGTTAATGGTTTCGCAGAATCAACCGACCATGCGAATCAGCGACCACTCCGGGAACACCCAAAGCAACCCGCCGAACGATTCTGGAGGCGCTTTGCCACCGTTCGTGGAGCCGACGCAAAGGGTGTCCGAAGTCCGCAGATTCGGCCTATTTACAGACTGGTGAGGCATAATTGGCTTGGTCAGGCTAGCGGATGTGTCGGCTTGCTTCGAGCGTGGGAGTCTTGGTTGTATGGAGACTGGCCAGATGTGGGAGGGACGCTTTCCGTAGATAATGACGCTCAAGGTTGGCTTGGAATCGTGATGCTTATCCAGCTTGTTGCGCAGCCCGCACCGATACCCACTATTTCAGAACCAGGCGAGATGTATTTTTTGAAAGCAATTGTGTTCCACCGTCCCTTGACGTCGCCGTTCTCCGTCTTAGGGCCGCAGTTTCCATGCTCGCCCCAGCCCCAAGCCAGAACGTCGCCGTCCTCGGTGGTGACAACAGCATGCTCACTGCCAATACTGATTCGATCCAGTCGTGGCAACTGTGGCGGCGCTAACTGTCCATGATCGTCCCGTCCCCAGCTCACCAGCTCGCCATCTTGCTTGAGGATATGGACGCCGCCCCAGCTGGCACCGACGTCTTTCCAGCCTAAGGATGTGGCCGGCGCCGTAGATTTGGCACCTGCCTTGTCCGCGCCCAGCACAAGTATCTCACCGCTCTTGGAAGGACCAAAAACGCACGTAAACTCCCGCCCGCAGACCGCCCGCGAGGCCTTGAAGTCAACGCCCTCGACCCTCCGCGGCTCGTCCGCGACGCCATCCACAGCAGTGCCCAGCTGGCCCTTGCGACCGTTACCCCACCCGTAGACGTCGCCGTTGCTGAGGACCGCCACGACGTGGCCCATGCAGGCCGCCAGGTCGACGACCTCGGTGTCCTGGGGCGGGAAGTCCTTGATGGGTGACACAGACGGGGTGCGCACGATGAACTGGCCCTGGCCCAGCTCGCCCTTCATGCCCACGCCAAAGGCCGAGACTGCCGTGTTCCTGCCCTGTTCGTCCGCCTGCACGATTATCGAGGCCTCCCAGGTCGCGGCGATAAACTTCACGGGCGCCGCCGCCGCCGGTCCGTCCACGGCCCTGGTGGGCAGGCTGACACATTGCGCAATGTGCTGCTGCTGTCCTGCTGCGCCGGCGTCCTGCCCCGCAGTCGCGGGTCCGCAGGCGCCAGTGGAGGGGTCACCGGCCCAGAGGAGCTGACCGTCCGAGGTGAGCAGCAGGGTGTGGTTGCCACCGGCCGCGACCTGGACGATGGGGCTGGTGGGTTCGGAGCCTGGACCGAAGACGACCTGACGTGGTATCGAGACGTCTTGATCGTGGCCGATGCCCAGCTGGCCGGACCCGTTGGAGCCCAGGGCGTAGACGACGGGCGTTGTGTTCGAAGCAGACATGGCGCTCGAAACCTCCCTGAGGAACCTGGTGAAGGAATGATGTGAGATGCCTGGACCCTGACACAATGGGCCTTGAGAGGGCTTTCTCTTACGTGCGTGTGTGGTCCGTGCGTGACCCCTTACGTTACCACGGCTGCCCATCAAGACAGGATAGAGATGACGCCAATATGAGGAAGAGATCACTGAAATGTATTTTATTTTCATTTTCTTACTAACGAAGAAGATCTTGTTCTCCGAGGATTACGCCACATGTTCAAAAATTACCTGTACTGATGTTTATACAGCAGCAACTACAGACAAGTCCTGATCTCTCAAGCCAAACACATCTTGCATTGTATATTTACGAGTCGAATATAGTACTTACTGGAGGAATTTCGAGGCCCGATTCTTTTATCATCCTCAATATCTTCCTTCCGATCAGTCCCACGACACCAGACTCGTGCGCGACTCCTACGCCTCTCACCGTAGTTTCAGCAGTCGCCGTTAACATCGTTTTCTCTCATCACCAGTTCAGCCCAAACCGCACCGTCGACTTTTCCTTGGGTGATTTCGACCTTCATTCCTCCACAGTCGATTTGATCAACCTCGTTCTCCCTATTATATTCAGGCCGTGCTGTGTCACTGGCGTGGTTCCGACTGACTGGCCCATAGGCTCGATCAATGTGACTCTTGATATGTATAGTTGGTTTACTTCCCCATTCTTTGCACGAGAAAATCAGTCCACAATAGACTCACAAGTTAGATTTGAAGAAACGGTAAACCTCAGATCAGTCTTCCCAAATTGATGCGGCGGATGGGTCAAAAGCTTCTGACACGTCGGACATCCACCGCCAATGGCGGTAGACGGCTGACAGCGTGTGCGAGGACGCCCATAGCTCTTTGAAATATTCTTTCGTGCCATCGATATCGATTCGATGTGCGTCCCATATGGCCCACCCCCACGATCTCAACACGTCAGGTATGTAGCCTCCAAAGAGATTCGAGTACCTTCCGGCCCACAGGAGAGTCCAAACGAGTGGCGGCGTGCTGGCGTCGTCGCCTGCGAATGGCATGATCTGCCGCCTCTCTTCAGCATGGTACCTCTCATCGAGGTGGTGGTCCCGCCGCATGCTCTAGGGTGAGGTCCTTGCAGAGTCTTCAAAGAAGTGTTCTCCGCGTTGTAAGGATTTTGTCATCAGCTTCATTCGTTCGTCATGGCTGTCAGCCGTGTTCATTTCCAGAGCCAGCTTCAGACCCCCGTACCCGATAGTGCCGGTCAGAAACGCTGGCTGGAGTGATTAGAAGACAGGTTCATAGACCGCTGCGTGCGAGCGGATGAGCGGCCGCGCAGCTCTGCACAAATTACAATGACGCGGCAGGTGAGGCCGGTGGAAGTGTGCAGCATGAAATAAAATACAGAAAGGCAAGGGAGTGTTGGGGGACAGACTTACCCTCGTACTCCTGGTCAATTGGGAAGGCTAAGCCCTCGAGCTCAGGCTCAAATTCATCCTTAAACTTGGGGGTTTTCTCATCCAAATCCCACTTTACATCTTCTGCCACTGCTACATACCTCTCCTTGACAAGCACATAGACACAATACATTTCCTCGGCCTGCCATAGCTCAAAGCCCAGGTCGAAAAGAAGAGCTTATTAATTTCCCAGCCAACGAAGTAATGCGAACCGCAGAATAGGTGGCAGAACACCTCGAAGCGGTAGAGTGCACGTGTCAAGCGCGTTTCTCTGTTCTTGTCAGGGCTTACGCGTCCCCAAGGGATTGAGGCTTGGGTTGGAGCCGGCCAAAGTGGAAGTTAGTGAGCGCCCAGGAAGCATATTGGGTGGCCAGAGAATTGACGGTCGACTGGTGGAACCAAGCCATTCCAATAAATCTCGTCTAGTGGACACCTTTCGGGGGGAGTTGGCCTGTCAGTAGCACATGGAGAACACCAGTCTCGATATGAAGCAAGGAAGCCAGTGACGTTTGTGTTGGGTCCCATCAGCAGCCCGATTCTGGAAGGGTGGGACCTGAAAGCAGCGTAGACGTCGACAAAAACATCGTCGGTGGTCTCTTTCAGGAGGACGCGCGAGAGAATGGATTTGCGGTCAAGCAGATACTGCGCATGGAAGACGGGCGACGCGTGCACGAGTTGGCTCAGCGTCGCGAGGTTGGGCATGCACAGTTAGAATTATGACACTCTGCCAGGGGTCGATATCGATCCCCGGCTGGTTCCTGCCACAAATCGACATCGATTCGCGGTTGGTTCTGCTACACGAGCAGCGCCCTCCTCAGCTCAGCGGGCAGACCCTCTAGCGTTGGGAATATTGTACCCTCGGGTACACGCCAGACTCCATGGCGGGCTTGAGTTATTATTCCCGGCAGACTGTTCTCGGCGCTTCCACGAGATGGAGGTCGTGCTGGGCCGGGTTCGATGGAGGCATGGGACAACATGGCGTCGGTACCAGTTGCCACTTTATCTCTCGGAAAAATGAGTTATAACAACAGAATCCTTGCAGCTTTGGGTCCCACGAAATAACAATAAGTGGCTACTGTTATGGGACAATGATGCTCTCAAGATGGCTGGTGGTGGGAAGACATTCAAAGCTGACGATGAATTTTGTTCGGGTTGAGATTTGTGGGCGTATTCAGTTGGTCACTATGGATCTGAGATATGACAGCGCATTGCCTCTCGCTACCTTGATGCGGTTGCCGGGGATTCGGAAGCCTGAAGACAGGCAGAAATCCGATGTACGGAAACGTTCACCTGCAACTGGAATGACATGGTCAAATGAATTATTGGGTAATCCATTGGTGTATATCTTGGGTCAATATTCACTAGCAAGCGAGCCTTGCAATGATCCAGTCTCAACAAGGCCATTATGATGCTCTCACTGTTCTACTTCCACTCCTATCCACGACTCCAACCGACCTCGGGAGTCAGGCACATTTGTTGATCTCTATTTCCGAAAGGCGCCTCGTCGCAATGACAACCAGCCGGTCCTGTTGCAACTCTACACTATAGTCCTCAAATCTTGTGTCGAGAAGCTGCTCAAGTTTCGATGGGTTGATCCGTCGCCGCGATATCACGGTTCGACGCTGCGCCTCCGGAGCTGCTATTTCCGTGCTGCCTGCAGAGAACACTCTCGGGCTCTGACTTGACCTGTGCCACCAGACTGTCAGCAGACCCGACAGCTGCGTGGGCTCTAGATCACTCACTGGGACGGCATTATCGGAGGTATAAGAAGTCATCGGCCATGGGCCTCCAACACGGTCAAGGGCAGAGCTTCGATGGATCAATGTGTGGACGGGCCGCTGAGTGAGGAGAGCATGCCACAGTCTGCCCGCACCGAGGAACAATGGTCAGCAGCTTGAAAGCGCCTGGACTTATATTTATGGGATCCAACTGGGGGCGAAAACCAGTCTGGGTCGTTGGTCCGCTGAGCGAGCGCATCTTGGCCGGCAAAGGCGCCCCAAGCGAGCCATGCATGAAGATCGAGCGAATCCCTTTCCAATAAATGTGCTGGACACGGACTTGCTCCAGACAACCATAGTTGCGGAGGGCCATTCAGCTGATGCAGGGGCTGTGTCGGGCGCGAAATAGTGTCCGGGCAGTGGGGGTCTATTTTATCCCCCCCCCCCAGGTCACATGGAGGGTCGCACGACATTCATGGGCCACTCACGAGGCTGCTCTCGCGGTACGACCAGGCTTTAGCTGAGTGGTGGCGCAGTCTTATACGCCTTCCCCGAAAGAAATCCCACGTCTTCCGGCTGCCGGGTACTGGCCATACTCTCGACCAATTTCTGCACATTCCAGGCTGCTTTAAACCACACTCTTGGATACGCAGACGGCTGGGGCTTCATCTCAAGGTGCATTCGATCCTTCTCAGCGAATCTTACGATTTGGGGTCCACAGCCTAGAAGGATTATGTCAAACCTCTTCACGGCCACGCGTGAGATGAGGTTATGTCACACAGTTAAGGATATGATTTATTTGTGGCTAAGTTGGAGAGGTTCTGATAGCCACCCCAGATGGAGCTGAAATGGTGTTGCCCCATCATGTCAGCATGTCCGGAGCGATGGATCTCGCTCGAGAAATTGGCTGTGAGCGAGAGCTAGAGTGGGTGTGCACACCACACCATGACCCAAAAATTAGACTGCACTTTTGGCTCAGTGAGTTTGATGCCACAAGAAAACACTCGGGACCAGGCTTTCAGCCTCAGTGTTGTATCAGACAGACAGAGCAGCCATGAGATGAAAGAAAATGAGTACATAAAGTTGTCATTTTCCTGACTTGTAGACGAGGGCATGCCCAATCCAGATCAACGGTCTCAAGAGTCCTAGAACATACCGGGAATTCGCACTATTTGCTGACATGTCCACCGACAACTACGCCTTGGCCCGTCATAGACCAGGTGTCATGTCATCGCTTTCACCCAGTACCGGGGGTCCTGAGGTCAGTATTTTCCCTTGTGGTTCAGGTAATTTATGCACCGGCAGTGGAAAATGCTTAACTCATACCATCAGGACACTCAAAACCTCAGGAGAACAGACTCAGCGAGCAGTACCGGTAAACGGAAGAGAGTCTCTTGGCCAAAGGAACTCAGAGACGAAGAGCACGACCGGCAGGCCTCAGGCAGAGCGCTTGAAAGCCATCTAGAAGAAAGCACTATCAGTCCTTTCACAGACGTTTCCAACCTGACCAACTCACCGACAGGGGATTCGTTTGGAGCTTACTCTTCAGCTGGCAATTCCCCCGTCGATGTGTCGCCTGTCGGCAGAATGCCATCAGACACAAATAGCCTCAGATCCCAGCTGAATAACGTGTTTCAAAAGTCTTTTTATGTTGGCAAGCCAAAGCGATTATTCCTACCGATTAACGATCTCGAAAGAATATTAACTCCCCAGAGCGTCATGCAATATTGTTCAACGGACGCTGCTACCATACTCAAAGATGAAACGAGCAAGATCATTGCGTACGTGTTCGGGACCGAGGACAACTATCGTGGCTCCGCCCGTCAGGTTTTCGCAATACTTGTTCTTATTGGTCGACCGAGCTTGATTCCGGGGGTCGTCGCCGAGAACATCCGCGACCATGACTTACCCCTGATTCAGTGTTCCGGAAAGGGCACGGATTTTCAGCTGTCGAGGAGGTCCAAGAAGCCGCGCGCTCTCGAATGCTTCAGTCAATGGGAAATGTCTGAAATAATGTCATTCGATGTCATCCAGTACAAAGTGAACGTGCCGGTCTTCAAATTGCTGGGCCAAAACAAATCATGCTTCCTTCCCGAGCAGTATGTGGCAATGAAGCTGGACGATCAATCAGCTTTGCCGTTCACGTCTTACGATGAAGCAAACGAAATCGTCTCAGGCAGCTCGAAAGTTGTCCGTGTGCAGATTCATCCTGCACATCACGACTTTAATAGTGAGGTAAGTTGACCCATACGTCCAAGCTCGGAATCACCGGCACTGTGATCCCCAAGACGCATGTCGCATGCTGACATGGACCCTTTTTTTTTGTAACAAAGCAGCAAAATGGATATTTCGCCTTGAAGACACTCGAAGCAGGGAACTCCGAAAGCGAGACCCATTTCCGACTCGAGGTCACAGCGTTGACGAAGATCAGGGCGAAACAAAAGCCGCACTTGGTCGATGTCCTCACAACCTTCAAATACGATAATAAGTACCATTTGTTATTCAAATGGGCTGGTGGGGGCAATCTTTCCAACTTCTGGAAAGACAACGAAGAGAAATTGACACGAAACACGGTATGCTGGATCGCGCAGCAATGCTGGGGGCTCGCGGACGGCTTGGACGGAATCCACAACGCGAAACTCTCCGTTCAGGAGGTCGACCAGGTTCAGCAGCCATCTATAGCGCCGCCATCACCGACCATGGGCAGGTCATGGACTTCAGCACTAAAAAATGACAAAAAGGACTGCGGGCGACACGGAGACATCAAGCCACCGAATATACTCTGGTTCAAACAGGACCAGAATGACTACGACCTGGGGGTCTTGAAAATATCGGACTTTGGACTCACCACATTCCACACAGCCTTGACAACGCAGGCCTCACCCAGGGACCAGAACGGTTGCACCTGGACCTATGCGCCGCCAGAATTCGACCTCAAAGAGGACATCTCTAGGCCGTTCGACATCTGGTCTCTCGGCTGCGTCTACCTTGAATTCATCACCTGGGCACTTCTCGGTCCCGCTGGCATTGAGACCTTCAGAGAGAAACGCCTCAGCGAGACAGGCGACAGGTTTAAAATGAAGTTTGACAGTTTCTATGCCATCAAGGGCTTTGGTGAAAATCGTGGCTCAATGGTCAAAGTTTGTGTAGAAGCAGTAGGTCACCAGTCTGCAAAATCCCATTTAAGAGAGAAGATGCTTACATGTTTCCTGTCCAGTGGATCAGAGAACTGCAGGAAAACCCACAGTGTAGCCAATATATGTCCGACTTTCTCGACTACATTGCAACCAAAATGATAGTTGCGGACAAGTCCCGGCGCGACAGGAGCCCGATTGTCAAAAAGCGTCTAAAGGAAATGCATAAGGACTGCGAATCCATCAGTGATTATGCACTCAAATCTAATTCGGTACCTTGTGTGCCAGTCCCTGGAAGCTCAGACGCGGAACAATCTTCTGGCCCGCATAGGAGAAGAGTTCCGGTGGATAAAAAAGAAAAGAAGCCTACGATATCGCGCTTGAAACGATGGATGTGCTTGGTGTCATCTTGTCTCCAGGGTTGATTCAGATGTCACACTTTCTGAGGTCTTGGGCAGGGTTTTAGGCAACTGGTGGCGAGTAAAAGTACATTAAACTAGTGTAAAGACAATAACGTTGATTCACGGCATGCGGTAGTGGTTCTTGGAGAACTTCTCTATCTCCTCCTTTTGCTCCTGACCGGATGCGTCAGCTCTCCTGTCTGGCCATAGAGACAATTGGGATAAGGTATAGTTACAGTACCTCGGTGACTTCCGTCTTAGTTTTGATAACATATTCGCTTCCTACTACCTGTTTGAATCAGCATCGAAATGCTTCCCTAGGCTTCAATACAAACTTACCTCCATCCCACTCCAGCCATTCTCACCAAGAAGCTCATTAAGTTTCTGGGAAATCTTTTCTGGGTCCTTGTACTGTTTGGAAAGCACGCATTTGAAAGGGTAATCCATGATTGAAGGGGGTTTCTGTGGTTCCCAGACGGACCGGAGTCTGGTATACAGCAGTTTGAACATGAGTTGAATCCTGGAGAGCCAATGGCTAGCACGGAATTGCAGAGTATTAAATGACTGGGACAGTTGCATCTCGCCCGATGAGGATGATGGGAATTTAAATTCTCCATCCTCCACAGAGCCTCATCCTGCTTATTCACTCAAGTAGAAAAACCAGAACGGGGGGCACAGCCCCGCCAAGAGAACTGTGGTGTCTGTTCGGCTTATTCTCTATAGTGGCTCACCAGCCCAAGTAGACTCCCTTAGTCAGTGCCACAATTTGGATTCCTTACGATCTAGACGGCGAGTGCATTTGGTCCTACCCTAAAGTGCGAGTTTTGTGCAGCACCTAGCCACTGCCCCCGCAGCCACTGCACACGGGCATTGGCTTCATGGCCGGGCGAGGGGCAGACGAGGTTTCAGTGGGAGGGTGTGTAAGAAGTGCTTATCGTCCTTGGCGGACTAGCAGAAAAGCGGTCAGATCTTGGACCAGAGCCTTGTATCACCTTATAGCACCATTCAACAGGCAATCATGGCGATTCTGAGAGAGAAGAGGGCCGAAGTTGATCAATGACGCGGGGTTTATAATCTCCAACGCAGCCGTTTGCAGTATCACCCAGCGTGTTGGAGGTCATCTACTCCGGCATCAGTAATTTCTGTATAGTTGTTCTCGTCATACCTTCAAGTGGAGTCCGGAGCAAACAATATGGAGTGGCTCACCGCAGACCAAATATTGCAGGAACAAGACCTTCGTGTATTCAAGTTCTCAAGGCTGCGGAGCTTGGTGCTCAAATGTAACGTACGTCTTCATGTGTTCGTGTCGGTATAGAATTGTTGGACGCGGAAATTCATTCTTACTCTACCTTAGACAGATGCGAGTGTCACATCCCAGCATATTGAGTCCGACGCAGAATGGGAACAATGGCTTGATAATGTGAGTCTTAAGGTGCAAAATGGAGGGAACCAACCAGGCTTTCACCCCGCAGATCTGGCTTTAACCAGCTGATGCCTTAATTTCAGGAAGAGGAAACGCGCCGCAAGAAGTCTCCAGATGGTATAACCTTACTGTAAGCATTGTTCATTACACCAACGTGTGCTCGTTGGCACATGCTCAACACTTCGAGGGCTAACACGACGCACCGGCAGGTTCTGTGGGCGAGCAAAACCAAAGTTCCCGGGGATGGAGGTTGCCCACCTTCCCTTTTCCAAAGACATCTGCAAAAGGGTTGCCAACGTCCTACAAATCCACGGGTCTATTTCGCGGGTCATCAACCGCAGTTCCAGGGCAACGTTCATGGCCCAGCGTACAGCACATCCACCCAAGTCCTCCCCTGTGCTCCGTGAGTCCTTCTCAGCATTGCCAATTAGATAAAAACAACCTCGGAACATGGCGCTGAATTCCCAGAAGTCTACAACTGCAGGTCTTCAGAGAACTGGGAGAATGACCTGGCGCTCTCCGTGACGTACTCACCCGAGCATGGAACAACCCAAGCAGTGCTGTACGGTTGTGCCGATGACACGAGGGAGCGGATACGCCAGCGTTTATCGCGGTGTGAACGTACGGTCTATCACCCACTTACTCTGCCCCTGATCTTCGCGGACATTGAGCGAGACCGGCTCTTCGGCAAGGTGGATCCACTGGTCACCAGACTCGTCGCAAGGGCCTTGAGCATCAGCAAGCCCTCCGCATTCACGGATCCTTTGCAGAAGACTCTCCAAAGCAGCGCTACAGGTGGTCAAAGGGCCAAAGAAGAGTCACCGGAAGAGCTCATGCAAATGTGGCTCAGTGTTAGTGCGCTGAGGCGAGGCCTTGAGGCATGGAAGGCCCAGCTACTGAAGATGCAGTCCCACTGTCGAACACTGAGACTCGGAGAACAATCACCGGGAGACCACACACAAATTCATAGGGATGATTTGCAAGATCTTGCGGAAACGGGAGAGCGCATTGAGCAGAGACTAGTAGAGTTAATCGGGGAGTTCGACGAGAAGATAGGGGATTGTGTTACAATTATTGACGGCATGGTTTTAGCAACCCAGCTGGTAAGACGAGCCCCAAAAGCAACATTCTTGGTTTTTGAAGTGGAAGCTAATAATGAGCGTCATTTGTACAGGAGTGGAACAACATTGGCCAAGCAGATGCTCGGACGAACGTTGATATTTCGAGATACAACCTCGGCATAGCCCAGGCAACACACAGCGACAGCAAGCAGATGCGCTCTATAGCCATGTTGACCATGGTGTTCCTGCCCGCTACTTTTGTCGCAGTAAGTCCTCTCCAAACCCCTTGTTTCTTTGGCGGTGCCTCTTCCACATATGCTGTGGACCATCTACATCCGTCTAAACACAAATATTAGACAGAAAAGCTAACATTTGGACCGAAGACTCTATTCTCTATGGGCTTTTTCAATTGGAAGCCTGAACAGGGACAGACTATGGTATCTCCTTACATCTGGTTGTATTTCGTAATCACTACAGGATTCACATGTGTGACTATAATCGTTTGGTATATGTACAACAGGATGAAAAGTCGGAAAATCGGTAGCGATCTGGAGATGCAGACCAGTCGGACCGGGACTTGGATACTCGCAACCGCCGCATCTAATTACAGCTCAACCGTTGCATGTCCAAGCAGTCCGCAGACCTGAGGACATGCGCATCAGCCTCAGAGGTTCACCTGCGCCTGCTTGGACGCTATGCTTCAGCGCTAGAGCTCAAGGTCGTTGATGGGTAGATAGAGTTCTCGTTGCCCAGGCTCGGCAAATCTCCTGAGCAGCCACTGTTTCTGGAGCGTAATATCTTCCCATTCGTGCGGTACCCAACCTGGAAATTCATCCCAAATATATTCTCCCGAAAAGACGCTTGCTGGATTGACTGGGTGTGAATTGACCTCTCCAAGGGATGTACCACTGAGTATGCAGGCTTGATTATAATCGACAAGGACGATACGGGGTAATACATGGTCATGTACCATCTTTGTAGAGGTTGTAGAGCTTTGGACAAGAATGAGATTCCCGTGCTGCGAAGTCTCTCTGGACGATTCCCGCTCTGAGGAGCCTGACATGACCGTCCACCGCTCGGGCAAGCACGTTGTTCATACCTGTGCTCGCCCGAGCATCTGTCACCAACGCATGCGAACGTATTTCGATTTATTTAACTATATCGCTTTCAAAAAATCAAGTCTCCGGGCATGATGACAGCCATCCGGCTCTTATCCCGTATCTTGCCGATCAGCTGCAGCGAGCTGTTTGGAGTAAGCCTTGGTTTAAACAATCCTGGGTCATCGTGCATGCTGCTTATCAAGATAGGCATGAAATCAGTGGATTCTTCGATAGAGACGCTTGCCCTATATTATTGTGAGGGGGTGAGTGCCGCGGTGCAGCTATTCTCGACTACTCTCACGGATTGAGGGTGTAAATGCCTATAACTCTGTTGAATGATATTACGCCTCACACTTCCTCCATAAACTATTAATCTTCTAGTTCGGCAATTCGGAAAAGGCTTTTTACAACTCCAAAATGTCCCAGCATCATCAAGCCTCGGCCGAGGATGCATCAACAAGCTCCCTTCCTCCAGGTACAGCCCTTTTGGTGGATCTGGACGGGACAATGGCAACGAAACATGCAGGTGGTAAAGACGTAAGGGACATTGTGCTCATTCCACGACCAAGTGATGACCCGGAAGACCCCCTCAACTGGTCGTTCCGACGGAAGATCCTCTCCACCTCATGCGTCGTTGTCTATACTATTCTGCTAGCCATACCGTCCAGCGCCGTGTACTCGGTTGTCACCCCAATAAGAGAAGCGACAGGCCTGACGCTTACAGACCTGAACAATGGCACTGGTATAATGGTACGTTTAATAGACTCGGGCCGACAAAGATCTAGCGAGGCTCAACTTACTGTGACAGTTCCTGTTCTTCGGATGGGGCTGCGTTATATGGCAGCCGCTGGCTCTGCAGTACGGAAAGCGCCCTGCGTACTTGCTATCTCTCGTTTCCAATATCATAATTATGGCCACAGCACCACTTTGTACGACTACTCGGACCTACCAGGTCAGCCGTGTCCTTCTCGGCTTGTTTGGCTCTCCTGTGGAGTCGCTCTGCGAGATCTCTATCACTGACATTGTAACCCCACCTCCAATACTAATTCCATTTTCCAGTTGTCGGTGCTAATCCTAAGTTCATAGTGGTTCACATATGAACGACCCAAGTACTTAGCTTGGTACGGTTGGTCGCTTGCTCTAACCGGGAAGCTGGCTCCGATGATTTCTGGGTTCATTAATACCGGCATGGGATGGGAATGGACTCTGGTCGGTGCCACCTTTGTCTTTTGTTGTTCGGTGGTTTGATGTTGACCCGAATCATCACAGTGGTGGTGCGCCATTTTCAACGGCGTCGCATTCATATACTGCTTCCTTTTCATGGAGGAGACAAATTATGACCGCAAACATGCGGACAGCTCCGTGTCCGACGCAGAGAAAGCTCCCCCACCTTCGGCTCTCGAAAACATCAACATGAACAGCACTGCAGACACAGCATCAGCTGACAAGAACACCGATTCCAAAGCAGGGCCGCCAGCATTACCCAGCGATGATATCGAGGAGGCTCAAGTTGTCAGGCCTCGAAAGACTTACTGGCAAAAGCTGACCCTGAAGGATAAGCCTCGTCCAAATCGCGTACTGGATGTTGCTCTCGCACCTTTCAAAGGCTTTTTGTATCCTCCTGTAGTGTATGCAGGTCTCATGTGGGGAGCCAACAGCCTGGTCTGGTCTGGTGTTCAAAATGCCACCGCTGGGACGGTATACACAACCAAGTATGGATGGTCCACCACGGCTGTGTCCGGCGCATATGCTGCAGGCGTGTTGGGTACGATTACCGGGTAAGACTTTAGCCTCCCCACAATGAAGGCCTTTTGGTATCCTGTCACATCCTGTTCATAATACTCACATGCCTTTCTGCTCGCAGCGGATATTACTCAGGCAAGGTCGGGCGCCTGCTGACCCTGCGCCTCGCGCGGCGCAACAACGGCACCTCTGAGCCAGAGCATATCTTGTACCTCTTTGTGGCATCTATGGTTCTTGTGCCCTTTTCCCTGGTCCTCTACGGAGTTGGCGTCGTCTACCACATCCACTGGTTCGGCCTGGTGTTCAGCCAGTTCCTGCTCGCCAACAGCAACGCGCTGTGCGTCTCTGCCGCTCTCACCTATGCGATTTCGTCGTACCACGAGCTGTCAGGTGGTATGGTCGTCACGTGCGTGCTCATCCGCAACACGCTCAGCTTTGCCATCAACTACGCCATCACGCCTTGGCTGGAGGCCACAGGATACCTGAACACGTACGTGACCGTCGCGGCGATTGGGTTTGTGTGGAATGCGAGCCTGTTCGGGATGGTCAGGTGGGGGAGGAGGATGAGGGAGGCTACAGCGCAAAGGTACTGGAGAGATGTGAAGAGGGCAACGGAGAAAGGCTTGAGTGAGTAAGCCAGGTACTGTTCGAGACACTCGCCGTCGCAGCAAGACACTATCCCAAGCTGTTGAACGTGTATGGGAGATTTTTCCAATGCCTCCAGACAAAGCGCCAGTGCAATTCATATCGGATTATGCAAGAATGCAGCTGTTCGGCGAGGTGTCCTGGTGCGTTTCCACAATCCATGGTACCTAAGTAGGCAGTGGTTTGACTGAGCTTGGGTGCTCGGATGCTTGGGTCGACGAGGTGGGTCCAGCAGCCAGGGTGGGTCCAGCAGCCAAGGAGCCAAGAACGGCCTAGCGCTCAAGTCACGGAATCCGCTGAAGCTTTCCTCCGGGCCGTAAATTTTGATATGAAAACTCGACGGTCTCGCCAACTCAAGCTTTACCTTGCGCCACCTCCGTCAACAACACGCACCAGCAGCTCTCACTCCCCTTGCGCCGGGGACCAACGAGCTATACCCGAGGACATCAGTGCTGCTAGAATGTGATCCGTTTCTTGCGAGCTCTGTGCCACTCTCAGTCGCTGGTTGATCTGCAAAGATGGCTGCCTCATCGCAAACCTCCCAGGTGCCCGAGGGCATGGAGGGCTTTACTGTCGGCATCATTGGCATGGGCGACATGGGCAAGATGTATGCTCGACGACTCGCTGCAGCTGGTTGGAGGTAATCGCCTGTTCTTTCCCATCTCTCATTTGGTCCCAGGGCAGAGAAAGGCAGCCCACCGTTGAGCTGGTAAGTTACTTCTCAAGCACCTACCTCCCACCACATAACATTCCCCCTCCTCAATGATGACTTGAGTGCATTTGGCTAGAGTATCGCCCGTTGACCATCTCGGTTGGCGGGCTTTCCATGATGAAAAATCTCAGCTACCTTTAAACTTTGTCTGAATCACAAACATACACCTTTTGTCTGTTCGTCCCATGGTCAGGAACACTGCTGACCTCGCTCAAGATACAGGCCTTTGCCAGCTCTACGCTTGCCACAGTACCGTGACTGGTCATGCTAACGGTCTTCTTGTGGGGCAGAATCAAAGCTTGTGACCGGATGGACAAGTTTGAGGGCTTGCGAGAGGAGTTCGCCGACAATGTACGGTCTTGCCACCATGTCCCATGTACCTCAGCATAACCTAGCACAGGCAGCATGCTGAGACCTGGCCGTTTTAGAATAATATACAAATCCTCCAAAATGGACACCTTGTCTCGAGAACGAGTGATTACATCCTCTACAGTGTAGAAGCCGCTGTGCTAAGCAACGTTGTAAAAGAATTTGGCCCTTGTGCGCTCGAAACCATCATGGCCAGGCACCGAGAGTCCTCACTTACCAGTCTCTGTTACAGCTACGAAGTTAAACGCCATCGTCGGCGGCCAGACGTCCTGCAAGGCCCCTGAGATCGAGGCATTCGAGGGACACCTACCTCCCGATGTCGATATCGTCCCATGCCATTCCCTTCACGGCCCCAACGTTGACCCGCGGGGCCAACCTCTGGTCAGTCTGCACCGGCAAAGCGATTTCATGAGAGTCACACCCACTTACCAATGAGCGTGCAGGTTCTCATCAAGCACCGCGCGTCAGACGAGTCCTTCGCCAGGGTCGAAGCGGTCCTTCGGTGCCTCAACTCCAAACACGTGTACCTCTCAGCGCGCGAGCACGACCGCATCACAGCCGACACGCAGGCGGTGACGCACGTGGCGTTCCTGTCGATGGGCAAGGCGTGGCACGCGATGCAGCAGTTCCCGTGGGAGGGCGCGCGGTACGTGGGCGGGATCGAGAACGCAAAGATCAACCTGACGCTGCGCATTTACTCGCAGAACTGGCACGTCTACGCGGGCCTCGCGATCCTGAACCCGGAGGCGCGCAAGCAGATCACGCAGTACGCGCGCAGCACGACGGAGCTGTACAAGCTGATGCTCGAGGGCCAGCACGACGAGCTGCGGCGGCGCGTGTACGCGGCCAAGGAGAAGGTGTTCGGCAAGGAGGACGAGGCCGCCAAGTGGCCGACGGCGCCGCTGCTGCAGGACAGCCTGCTCGATCGCTTCAGCCTGGGCAAGAAGCCCGAGGCGGGCAAGGCGCTGCCCAACAACCACCTGAGCCTGCTCGCCATGGTCGACTGCTGGAGCGCCCTGGGCATCATCCCCTACGACCACATGATCTGCTCCACGCCGCTGTTCCGCCTGTGGCTGGGCGTCACCGAGAACCTGTTCCGCCACCCGGAGCGGCTGGACGACGCTCTGCGCACCGCCGTCGAGGACAACACCTTCCGGTCCGACGACCTCGAGTTCACATTTGCCGCGCGGGGTTGGGCCGAGTGCGTCTCGCTGGGCCACTTCGAGACCTGGATGGAGAGGTTCAAGGTGACGCAGCGCTTCTTCGAGCCGCGGTTCACTGAGGCGACCAAAATCGGCAATGCGATGGTCAAGGCCGTCCTTGAAACGACGCCGGGCGCCTAAGGGAAGCAAGCGGGAATGATAAACAATGGCGCGGGACGGTCCCCGCGGCGACAGCCATTATGGGGTTGTTGTGGCGCCAAGTGCTTGTTCGCATGTGCAAGAGATCGGACGATGTCTGAAGTCGGGAGTTGGGTCGCGGCAGTTGGATGCCAACGGCCTACCATCGAATTAACGCCCACTGAGCAGCGACCCTATGAGGCACCCTGCGTTTTATCTATTGCACATGCGCGAATGCACTTCCTGTTTAGGAAACACGAATACGGACTGTGGTGTGGCGAGAGCCCGGGAGGCTAGTCTTTTTCCAGGGAGGGCATCAGTTCCCCAAAGGCAGATCAAACAGGTCAAGAGCTTGTGTGAGATTGAGCCCATGTGTTTTGAAACATGTAGCCGAAAGTTACTTATTGCCCACAGACTTGAGCTTAAATCGCTGGTGCAGACTGGCAGATGGGATGCGACGATGAGTTGCGGTCTACTGCAGCCCATCGTCGAATTGTCGTCCGCACCATGGCAGCGCTGCGCCAACGTCATCTGAGGTTTCTGTGTTTGAGGTTCTGTGCCTATGTGGTGTCTGCCTCCGGGTAGGGCGACCGTCCTCTTAAAGAGAGGAGAGGCGCCTGCAGCGTAAGCCGTCATGGGTGTCTTTTCCTCTTTCCAATGTCGGTGTGTGTGATAAGGCTGGCTGGTCAGCCTCATCTAGACATCACATAATAGCCTGACGGAACCTAATTTTACTGGCCAGGTTGAATCATGTTCGGCCTTGCCAGAGGCGGTCTGCTGTTTGCTGTGAGCCTGGTGCATGTGATCCTCGCTCAGCAGGTGAGCCCATGAAGCCCAAGATCCACTTTACAGACACCAAGGCTGACCATGCTTCAAGCTCTTTGCCAACGAGCCAACATGTGCTGTAAGCAACTTCATCGTACCCCAAGCCGTGCTGCGTGGATTGTGACTGACAGGTGTGATCAGGAGGGCTGTTACGCGGACGCAGTCTCGCTCAGCGGCTGCGGCCAACAGGACCTGGCGTGCCAGTGCCGGTCTCCAAACTTCGCTGGGATCGGCCTCGCCGGCGGGCCATGCTTCCTCGCCCAATGTAGCTTCGCCGACCTGTCCATCCTCTCTTCCGCCCGGACGGCGGCCTGCGCCTCGGCCACCACGCCGACGCCGGCGGCCACGCAGTCGAGCGCCGCGGTCACGGTGACGGCGTCGCCCACGTCGTCTGCGTCACTGTCTTCGACAGACACACCGTCGGCGCCCACGAGCACGGCCCGCCGGGTCAACACCGCCACCGCGTCCGGGGAGGTGATAGCCGCGGTGCCCACTCCCTCCGCCATCCAGGTCCTGCCCGACAACGGCATGATGGCGGCCAACAGCAGCAGCTCGGGCCAGGGCCAGACGCTCAACGCGGCGACCATCACGGGGATCGTGGTGAGCGGCGGCGCGGTCGGGCTCGTCGGCGGGATCCTGATTTACTTCTTCACCGTGGTGCGGCGGCGCAAGATGGACCAGGCGCACTGGGACGAGCTGGAGAAGGAGAAGGCGGCGATGCAGCGGTCGCTAGAGGAGCTGAAGATGGCCGTGCAGCGCGCCGGCACCTGGGACAGCATCGACGAGAAGAAGGAGGGCGATGGCGGGGGCGGGGACAGGAAGCGGCCGAGGACTATCAACCTGACCGGGAGCAAGGGCCCCGGCGAGCTGGGGGTGCCGTCGAGGATATTTGAGCTGCCGGCTTCGCCTGCCAAATTGGAAAAGATCTGATGGAACGTCAGGCTTTGGTGGAGAGACTGAAAAGAAATTGAAAAAAGAAAAACAAGTTACGATACCCATTGTTATTCACTCTTCGTTTCGAGAAACACCTTTAGCCATCTCCCCGCTCATCGGGGCTGGTACAAATGGTAGAAGAAGCCTGTTCTTACGAGCAGGCAGTTTTGCATGAACAAGTAAGCCCTGGTGGGAGAACACAGGATGCATTTGCAAGCCCAGCGTCATCCCGAACATGATTCCAGGTGGGCCGCGAACACATCAAGTTGCTTAGTGACATCAACACACCGCAAGGCATACTTTCTTTCGGTAGAGTGAACATCTAGGCAGTGAAGCCTAGTTTTTGGCAGTAATCACGCCGCGTCAGATTCGTGCTTGTCAAAGTGCCTCCCTCCCCTTAAGAAGATAGTGGCCGCGCCTAGGACGTACAAACTCTTGTTAACAGGGAACAATAATCGTGAGCGACGCGAATCCCACATCAAGTAGAGTAGAGGGCATTGCGATGAGTAAGGCACGAGAAGATGTCAGGAATCATCTATTGTTTCTCATGAATTCAGTTGCTCTCACATCTATTCAGGAACCCTTTTCCTTGATCTTTCTTTCCGTGGTACACCCCAAAAGCCCAAATCATATCCTGCGTTACAAAAGAGATCACTTGCTCTGCTCTGCAGCGATGAGCAGCGACATAGAAGAAGAGTACTGTCTTTGGTATCCTTGGGAAAATCACGAAAAACGCCGCCCATCCACATGCAGTCTTCTTTGTCTTTTCCGTCTCCCTGTCCTGTACGTCTAGCGCACAAAAAGTTTGAACCCTTATACCGTCAAGGTCTAGTTTCGAACCGAAGAAATTTCTTCGCGACACTGAGTCAGTGTCTCACGCGAAGGGGGAAAACTTTGAAGAGGAAGGTATCTCAACGCTTTCCGAGCGCGGACAAAGAATAGAAGCCCGTCGAACAAGTTCTCGTCCCCCCTCAGGCGATAATCTTGGCCAAGTCCCTCCCGTTCGCGGCCAACGCCTCACGGCAGCCACCGCAGATGCGCACCGTGCAGTGCGAGCAGCAGAACCGCGCACCGGCGTCCTCGACCTTGCACGCCATGCAAGCGACAGGGTGCTGCTCATTCTTGCTGGCGACGAACCGCGCGTGGCCCGTGAAGCAGTCGAGCTGGCTCGCCTTGATGGGCGGCGCCGGGATGATGTCTCCCGGGAAGAAGAGCTTCGAGTACTCGGCGGCAGGGAAGTAGTTGGCCTCGCCGGGCGAGGCGGGAACGCTGGGGCCGGCCTCCTCCCTGGTGCCGTTCGTAGGCGCGAGCTGCTTGGTCTCGTGCTCGGAGTGCATGGGCTGGGGGGAGTTGGAAGGCCTGATAGTTGAAGCGTCGCCGTCGTCGCTGACCGCGATGGAGGGGATGGAGGTGGAACTGGTCGACTTCACATGGCTTGGGGACAGCGAGGCAGCCATCTTCGCGACGGAAGCAGGCGCTTCTGAAGATGTAACAGTCGAAGGGGCGACGGCCGGAGAGGGAACGGCTGAAGACGCGGTGGCCGGAGACGCGGCGGCAGAAGAGTGAGTAGCAGGAGAGACAGCGCCTGGCGAGGACCGGCCAGGGGGTGCCGGAGACCTCGGCAGGCCCAGGCGGCCGGGAGCATTCCCCGGGGGTGGTGGGCCGCGCGATGAGCTTCTTGGCGGCAGTGACGGCAGTGGGCCCGAGGGTGGAGGAGCAGCCGGGGCAGGGGCAACTGCACTGCGAATAATGTCCTCTGGGATAATGCTGAGAGGCCTACCATCGGTCGGAGGGGTGACGGGTGACGCAGGTGACGTCGGTGATCTCATGTCTGGGTAATTGGCATCAACGGGGGATTCATCGTGGTCATACTCTGGGGTTGGCGGGCGCTGAATGCGTGGTGATAGGGCTGGGGCGGCCTCGGATGATGATGCCTTGTAGCCGTCTTGAACCTCCTGTGCATATTGGGAAAAGCCGTCTTGGTCTTCTTGAGGCTTGACCTTGTCCATGATCTCTGGTCGTGGATTCCTGGGCAGGGTCTTGTTCGAGGGTGAAGGTCGGATGTTGCGGCCAGGAAAAGACTGAAAGCCCTTCAGGATGGGCGAGTCCAAAGCGGATCCAGCAAAGGGGGGGCGAGGCCTTGGAAGAGAAGAAGTATCTTGCTGTAATACCCCAGCTTCTTGTGCTGAAGCTGCAGTTGAGCCGTGGGAAGAGGTGAGTTTGAGCTGGGGGACAGTCAAGGGCTTGTCTGATTTTAGAGATCTCCTGCGCCAAAGTTGTGGCTGTGAGGGTGATTGGTCAGCCATGGACGAGGAGGACGTGTTTGCCTGCTCGGATGGTGCAGAGGGAAGGGCCTTGTGGCTTTTGGGAGTCATGGGCCTTTGAATTTCCTTTGTAGGTGGTGTAGGAGGGCGACTGTCTGTGTGCGCATCTAGACCGGCACCGTGCTGTTGTGGATGTGGGGCACTTGATTTCATCTCCGAAGAAACTGGAGTTGGCAAGTATAAGGGCGACACTAGGTCCAGTTTTGTGCTTCCTCCCCCAAGAGTGTCCTTGGGCAAGACCTTTGGGTTTGGAGGCGAGGGTTCCGTGAAGGAATATCCTGTAGCCGTTGTGTCCTCTGAGTACCGGGTGGCCGAAGAGTCCTCTGTGCCGTAGGCTGAAAAAATGCTTGACAGGGACTCGACGGGAGACACATTGCCACCTTGGGCTGGTTGTGGATGCGGTGGGCTCTGAACGTTGTTGTTCCCGCCAGTCCCGTTACCCACCGGCTTCCTCCTTATAACAACAGGCGGGCTATTCATCCTTGTCAGGCCCGGAAGCGGAGGAAGTGGCGACTCCGACAGTTTGGCCGCAGTCATGGTTGACGATGTTTTCGCGGTGTCCTTGGGAGGCGGTGGTGGGCGAGAGGAGGCCAGGGAGTCCTTTCTTACGGGCAACACAACAACGGGCCTGGCAGCGCTGGTAGACGTTTGTGGAGGATCCGGGAGAGCTTTTGTGTAGCGCGAGTTGGCCCAAGCCTTGGAGGGCGTGAGGGATGAGGTCTCCATCATATATGCTGCGCAATGGCCCCTTTTCCCGCAGACGTTGGAAACCCAATTTAGGACCGGGAGGCTGTTCAGTGGCCGGAGCAAGTCGTCGCACAGGGTCTGTCTATTACGCAGCGTTATGCTTGCCGGGGCGCAGATATTGCCCGTGATTCAAGCAGACGTAACAGAGAAAGAGGCGTAGTGCCAGGGGAGGGGGCCACGGGGGTGTGGGCGACCGGAACTGCCCAGTGGTGCACGGCAGGTCTCGACCAGCGAGCGAGCAAGCATGCGATGCCGAGGGGATAACAAGGTTTTTTGCCGTTGTAGCCTTGGTGACGGGTGGACGACTGCAAGCAGGACCCGCCTGCTGGTGTTGCAAGTATATTTTTGGACAAAGAATGCCGCAGACAGACAGGCAGAGCCGGACCTGGTAGTCTACTCCTGTTATTGACGCCGGAGGGCTGGTGACGCTTCCGAGGGCCCTGGCGATCCCCGTGCCAGTTGCGCGCACTCTGTGGCCTTGCGAGCCGCGTACCCAGTGGCACGCTCGGTGCCTGGGTGCCCAGAGGCGCTCTCGAGGGCTGAAGTCTGTGTGAGGAGATCGTCCCTGAATATCTGAAACAGCCGCTAGTTCTGGTGGAGCTAAGGAGCTTGGGGATCCCGGCACGACCCCTTGCAACAGGCCTTCATCTGTCCAGCAGCCAGTCACCCGCCGAGTTATCGATAAAAGGCTGCAAATGATGACTGCAGGCTGGATTGGCTGCCAGGGGTTGGAGGCTGGAGGTTGGACTGTTGGACAGAGAGCATCCTTTCCACAGGGCCGACGCGGATGTGCCGGGGATCATTGCAGACGCTGTGCCACAGGACATTTGCGAGTTTGTGTGTCTCGGCTGCCGACTGGCATGACAAGTCGAATCTCCAGGACAAGGTTAGTGTCACACGATGGAAAACGTGCCTGGCCCAGGGGAAAAAAAAAAGAAGGAAAAACAGCTTCTCAGCCACACCAGATCGACAGGGGCCTGTCAGAAAAAAATAAAACAGCTCCTTCTCGGGACATCAACGGCGCTGACCATCTATTGACTCCTTGCATCGACCACCAGTGCGCCTGTCCGTATGTCCGTGTATCTGTCTGTCGGCAGGGTCTTTGCGCTGTCGGTGAACGCCCAACACCGGTGGCGCTGTGCACAATACGGAGCGTCCCCCAGCCTGCCTGGAGCATGCCCAGCTCATGTGCGTTCCATGTCGGCGGCCCGGGAACATCCCTCGAGAAGCGAGCTCTTCAGGATTACCAGGCTTTGAGGCAGCCCACAGCAGGATCTCGGCCTGGCTGCTCGTCCTCGGACTCTATATTTGCTGCGGTTCCTGCGGACGTGTACAGTAAGTAGTACTGCGCTTCGCCCGTCATGGTTGCATGTGCAAATGACACTGCCATGACGGTCCGCGGATGCGCCATCCGAGTAAGATGCTCCGAGTTCAGGCTTAATAGATGAGCTCCATGAAGCTTGTTGTTGAAGCGGCATAAAATTGCAGACCCGTACGTCCCCTCTTTCTATTTCCGAATGCAAACCTTTTCATGTTTTCTTCGCGATCCGGCGGGAAGGGCCAAGATTCCACAAGGATGGTTCGTCTGGTGTTGTCGGCTAGATGCAGCCAGGTGGGATGGCAGCAGCAGGAATGCAGGGATGGTCAACAAGGAGCTCGAAAGGCAGAGAGTGAGATTTGAGATGAATGCCGACGCCAACGGCTTCATTGGCCGTGCGGAGACTTGATGGGGGGAAGCCGGTGGGTTGATTGCACGCATATTACTTGGGAGCTTCTATATCCTCTCGAGCCAGGCTCGGGCGCCGTTGCAACGTGATGTGTACACAGTGCCTGCATCCAGCCGAAGATGTAAATACCGCGCAGTGAGATCGCGCGGTGCCTATTTGATGAGGGATCGGTGGCCTGCAGCGAATATATGATGTGTGACCGGAGCCCACATGGCCAGACGCAGGCTCGTGTCCGCTGACGTGATGACACGCGCGAGACCCCACGGCAGTCGTCGTGGGGAGATCAGCAGTGGATGGTCAACGCAGTCCTCCTGGCGCACAACAATCTCCGCCGTATCGCCTTGGTATTTGCGTACGTACGAGCCCGCATTGAAGCACCATTCAGTACTGTATAATATGGCTTCGATTGGTTAGTTGCTCCTCGTCTTTCACAACGAAGCCATCACCCATCTCGGCCGACATCAGATGTGGCAAGTGACAACCCCCCTTGGGCTCTTCAAGCCCGCTGTTTGTTACCAGAAGTAGACCAGTCAAGAGCCACAGAGCTTTGGCGCATTACTAGGCTATCAGCAGGTATGGGCAACGGCAGTAGTGCCGGCAGTTTAGCGTGATGGGCCGGTGGACGATCCGGACCGGAGATACTGGGCCGTCCCCGCAATCGGCCGGCCACGGGAAGTTTCGTCGCACAAAGCCCGGATGACGAAATCGCTGGGCTCCATGTGGCTGTTGAGGCTGCCATTCATCCGTGTCCCTCGTTACTACTAGGTAGTTTCGTGTGCTCGTGATTTCTCTCTGGGTTGAGAATGGCCGTAGACAAGAGACGGCAAGATCATGAGGCGACCGAAGCGAGTCCGCTCCTGCGCCCTGTTCGTTCCAACGGATCCGATGGCACCGCCCATTCTACTCGGGAGGGCAACGGCACGCTTACTGGCCATCCAACACCAGGCTCGTCCAACTCGGCTGTTGGGGCCGATGAAGAGAGCCGTGAGCCCCTGCCAGCAGGAAATGGGGGCGGCGAGGTTACACGGGAAGGCATCCCTGAGATGGCCAAGAGGCTGCACATTTTGTTGCCCGCTATAGGCATTGGCATTTTCCTGTGTGCCCTCGACCAGCTTCTCGCCGTGGCGACAGTGAGTATCTATCCTTGACTCTCGATCCTTGTCGGTTGCCAGTTCTTGGTGGATGCCATGATCTCCTTCATATCCTCTCAGGGTCTGTTGTGTTCTGTTGAAGGGGCCCTGGTGAGCTTTGGGTGTCTGAACCCATGTAGATAGATGGTGATGAATTTCGCTTTTGATTTCTTCTTTCTTTTCGGGTCCGACGGTTTGATGCTAACGCCAGAGGACTTGCAGTACGCCAAGATCGGGAGCGACCTGAAGGCGCTCAACTCGACCAGCTGGATAGCCACGGCGTGAGTCCAGACTTTGCATCTTGTCCCGCCATCGACATACGACACACCTAAGGCCCCTCAATTGCTCGAACTAGGATCGTGACTGACTGTGTAACGCAGATACTTCCTGACTCTGACGAGCTGCCAGCCCCTGTACGGCAAGCTCTCCGACATCTTCGGCCGGAAGGAATGCCTGCTCTTCTCCTACGTCGTGTTCGGTCTGGGGTGTCTGGGCTGCGGCCTGGCGCAGGACATCACCCAGCTGATCGTCTCGCGGGCCGTGGCTGGCGTCGGAGGCGGTGGCATGAATGCTGTCGTCTCTATCTTGCTGACTGACATCGTGCCTCTGCGGGAGCGAGGGGTCTGGCAGGGGTACATGAATATTATTTTCGGGGCGGGGACTGCCACTGGTGCGCCGCTCGGTGGCCTTCTTGCGGATTCGTTGGGTTGGCGTTGGTAAGTGAGCCAGTTTCCCTCGGTGATGTTCCAGGTGGAAAATATGTGCATGGAATTAGGAAGACGAGAGATTGGCTGGGCGGCAGAGGTCGAGGGGGGGTCATGGAAGAGCGAGCTGACATAAACGCCACAGGTCTTTCATCGGGCAGGTGCCCGTGGTCATGGTTGCCTTCATTACCGTCTACTTTGTGCTCCATCTCCCAAAGAGGGACGACTCCCACTGGAGGGAGAAGCTCGCCCGGGTCGACTTCCTCGGCGCCTTGTTCCTCGTCTCGGCCGTGCTCTGCCTCCTCCTCGGCCTCGACAACGGCAGCAACGAGGGCTGGTTCAAGACACAGACCATCGTGCCACTCGCCGTCTCCCCGGCCCTCTTCGCCGTCTTTATAGGCATCGAGGTCCGCGTGGCCTCGCACCCCTTCGCCCCGGGCCACGTCATCTTCGAGCGCTCCCTCTTCGCCGCCTACCTCTGCAACTTCTTCGGCGTGCTTGGCCAGATGCCCGTCCTGTTCTTCCTGCCCCTGCTGTACCAGGCCGTCGACGGCGTCTCGGCCGTCGAGGCGGGGCTGCTGCTGATGCCGGGCTCCATATTCGGCGTCGGCGCGTCGCTGGGCTCTGGTTTTATCATGCGGCGCACCGGCCGCTTCTTCTGGATGAACGTCGCCGGCTGGGGCCTGCTCCTGCTCAGCATCGTGCCTATGGTGTTTTTCTCCGGGCCCTGGGTGAAGTCGGAGGCTGGGACTTCGATCGCGCTGGGGATACTGGCCATGGGTGCTGGGACAGGTAAGTACTCCGCTCCTCCGGGGCCATGATATCCGCTATGCCCAGTTCCGATCTCCCTATATGTGCACACACGGTACTAACCAAACCTCACCCTGCAGGTATCACGACAAGCCTGGTGGCACTCATATCCAACGCCGCCAAGGAGGACGCGGCAGTCGTCATCGCCTGCAGCTACCTCTTCCGATCCCTCGGCTCTGCCATCGGCGTCAGCGTCGCCTCAGCCATCCTGCAGCAGGTCCTTCGTTCCCAGCTCGCGGCGCAACTCGGAAGCGGCCAGGAAGCCCGCGAGATCGAGGGCCGCGTCCGTGAGAGCCTTGACTACATTTCCCAGCTCCCGCCGGGTACGGCTGCCGTTGTCCGCCACTGCTACCAGGTAGCTACCATGACTGTGTTTGGGTTCCAGGCTCTGCCCATGGCCTTGGCTTTTGTGTCCTCCTTCTTTATTAAGGAGAAGAAATTGAGTTAGCGGATCTTTGGGTTGAAAATAGGTGGAACACACAACGGACGTGCCAAGGAATGTGGGAAGACAAGCATTTACGCGGAGTTCTCAGAGAACAAATTCCCAAGACTAGCATAGAAATGGACTAAATATCATTCGATATTATTGGCATAGATTACAGTCTCAAGTTTCTATTCGATGTATCGGGACTACAGACTCCTTTCGTCCCGTTTTCCTGGCATCGTCGACTTCTGCCCAGGCTGCGAATAAGCAGGGGCAGTGCCCCTGCCAATATGCGTTGAAATTGGGCCTTGCCCCCCTATGAAACAACACACTCACCAACCAGCTGTGAATATTGCAGCAGTGTAGTTAATTACTGTTGGTTCCCTACCCGGAATTGTCCCCACCTTCCTCTCGCCCGAGCTGTTCGACCTTGAGAGCGGAGACCCTTGGCTGTTAGATGCTAGAGCACGAGAGGAGTCACTTGTTTTGACCGCGTCAGCATAAGGCTAGGGACCGGGTCCAAGCCCTAGTTGCGAGAGAGCTGTAATGGTGCCCTATGCTGAGGATGTCCGCGGCCGAGATCACAATTCCGTCTGTGGTCAGGCCAGCGTAGGTGTTGGAGGCAATGGTGGGTCTGCAAAATGTGCGATGTTTGCGTTTGAAGTGGGCGTCTTGCCAGGATCTTACTGCAGAATATGCCCCAAGGGACACCTATTTCAAAGACATACGGGGTGTTTGTGCGACCCCCCCAGTCACTGTAGCCCCTATGTGCTGCCACGGGAGAGGAAGAGGCTGTCCTTGACCCTTGCCATTCCGTTGCTAGCAGCCGAAAAAGGTTCACGATTCTGAGTCCGAACATCGTATCGGCAAGGGGACTTTACAGTCTGCTCAGGTTCCACGTTGAGGGGAGAAGGTTGGCGCCCACGTATCCCAGCACGCAAAGAGCGCAGGCCGTTGGTCGATGTTGTGTATTAATGTAACAAACCACCTGCTTGATCAGATCGGTATTCTGAGTAGGGAGCCCTTGCTATGAGACCCAAACCCACGCTCAGAGGTTTGGGTGCATCCATTTTCCTCTGTAGCTTAGTTTCTGCGCAGCTGAGTGACCGAAGCGGGAAAGCAACGCAGAGGATTGGCGGGGAACCAGGGACACAGAGTGTTTTGATGACGGACCGGTGGCTTCTCTCGACGAAGAGAAAAATTAAGTAATGAATGATACTGATCCGGCAATGATGTTCCGCAGCGACGACGAGTGGTATACAGATGGATGACACTGAACCCACCAGTCTATCACTTCGAACTTCAACACCTTCTCATGAATTACATGGCCAGACCGCAACACAAGCGGTGGATATTTGTCAGGTCGCATTCCACATGGCTGTCATTTCTTAGTATCTACAACATCCCCTAGGGGCCAAAGGCCGCAACACGAGCAGGCATGTTCCGCCCCCCGTCACTGCTGCTATCTCCCCGAACGACAGGTGTCTGTATTGTTTTTCCGTCGCAGGCGACTTCTTCGTTATCTAAATCCGTATTCTTCGTGAGGGGTTTCATAACTGTGTGCTGGCGTGGGGAGGGATATCTGGGATATCAAAGGCTGGGCAAAGATAAACGAGGAAACCAGCAAAACTAAGTTTGCATGTGTGAAAGGATGCGTGCATGTGTATGTTTGTGTGAGTGTGTGTGGGAGTGTGCTCGTGTGTACGCGTAAAATCAACTTAAGCCAAGGCGCCCCCCGAAGAATTGAAGAAGTCCTCCTTCAGCGGCCAATTCCCCCCCGTCTATGATCTTTCTTTTTAAATTTTTTTTCCAACCAAGCAATGAGGGCGAGAACGATGTCATGCAGCCCCAATTCTCACATCGTCCAGCTTTGTGGCTCATCCGCATACCAAAACGTTGGAATCAAAGACCTTCCGAGCCGTAACTCAAGCTCCTGTGCCTCGCCCGCGCCGGGTGGGGGCTCTTCTCATTGACATTAAACGCAGCGGCGCGGTCCCATGCCTTCTCCTCCCTCGCCTAGAGGTTGAAGCCTCGCTTTGGGTACGACACACCCTCCACGGCCGGCTCATCAACGAACCAGCTGCACCGGTCGCCCGTCTGCTCGTTGACCAGGGCGCAGGGCAGGCCGGAGGCGGCGCCATCCTCGAATATCTGCTTCATGATGCCCTTCTTGCCGCCGCCCGTGGCCACGAAGGCGACGCGGACGGCGTGGGTCACGACGGGCAGGGTCAGGGTGATGCGCTTTGGAGGGGGCTTGGGGCTGTCCTCGATGGGGGCGACCCAGGCGGTGGTCTCGCGCAGGAGCTCGTGGCCGGGGAACAGCGAGCAGGTGTGACCGTCAGGCCCGCAGCCGAGCAGCAGCAGGTCGAAGATGGGCAGGCGCACGCTGTCGCGGCTGGCGAAGGAGCTGACGAGAATCTGCTCGTAGTCGTCGGCGACCTCGAGGCTCTCCTTGGAAAGCAGGTCCGTGTTGATAGGGTGGACAGTTGGCTTGCCCTGGTCGGCAGGGATCTTGTCCAGCAGCTCCTTCTTCAGCAGGCCGTAGTTGGAGTCCTCATGGTCCAGGGGCACAATGCGCTCGTCGGCGAAGAATATTTCCCACTTGTCCCACTTGACGGTGTCCTCGGGTCCGGAAGAGGGGCTCAAGAGTGCCTGGGCCAGGGTCTTTGGGAGGGAGCCGCCAGATACAGCAACCTTGAAGGAGTTGTGGCGGGTGATTCCCGCGCTCTGGCACTGAATGACATATGTGCGCAGGGCCGTGGCGAGCGCAGGGACATCGGGGAAAGGGTAGAGGTTGGCCTGTCCGTGGTTAGGCATTGTGACTGATGTGATCCGGAGGTGTGCACTCTGGCCCTGGAAGAAAAGATGTGAAGCTGTCCGGTGAGCGGTCCTGAGAGGGTGGGTGTGCTGTATCTGTATCTATCAGACCGAGAAGTGCGCGGTGATGGACTTGGCCGTGGGGAGGACCGTTGCGGGATTTGGCCGTGTGAAAATGAGACGTTGTGCTAGATTGTGCACGACAAGACAAGCTGTGGGGAGCACGGCAGTGAGGTTATGTTTTCTTGTGCTGCGGTGTGGATCAAGATAGAGCAAACAGTGGACAGGCGAAAAGTTTCCCTCGGTGGGAAGACGGTGACGAAAGACGGCGGCGGAGCGTCCGTTTGATTCCACCTAGGCTGCTGCTCAGATTCAGTTGAGTTCCGTCAGGTCCTGTCAGTGGAGGGGTAGAGAGGGTCAGAGGGGTAGGGGAAGACCCGTCCTACTAAAATTCCAGGCTGTTTCGCTATCGATAAGGCGCCAACGCAACCCGGGCGAGACCTGCGGCTGCAGGGGAGCAAAGGGCAGGGGCCGTGGGGGAGACAGGCTTGTGGGTAGGGGGTTCGAGATATGCGCGAGGAAGAACTTTCGACGGTATTCTGCTTGTTTCTTTTCTTCTACCTACACAGGCATATACATACTCCCAGACACGGACGACAACAACAACGGAGCAGATATGAGATGGAAGGCAGCTGCAGGGCTTGTTTCTACTCTGCCTCGTGTGTTGATCCCCTCCATTGATGAGGAAATGGTCAATACGGGTAAAATGATAAGACAACTGAGAGGAAAATGACAGCTCTCATGCAAGCCACAATAGTCTAAGAGTCAAGCTTGAATGTTCGCCGCCAGTATCAGATAAAGTCGACATGTCAGAAGGACGTCGGCTCGGCTTACCGCCAGGGCGCATGCAAACAAGTTCCTGGATCCTGGTTGGTCTATCTGTCCAGTCCAGCAAGGTCAAGGTGAAGGTGAGAGAAGGCCTGCTTGTCCGAGACGGCAATAACCACCACAATGAGCAGCCATAACTTGCCAATTAGATTTTGACAGATCCGTCCCAGCATCTACGTTGCCACCAGATAGATCACATCACATACCATACCGCGCAAGCTACAGTCGAAACGCAGGACACAGGCCAAAACTGTCACAGCCAGCACACAAGTTTGCACAAATCGGGCGTGGTTCCTGCAACAAACCCCACCCGTGACTCCCAAGGGCTTCCAGGGGCACGTTGTCCATCGTCGCCTCATGGAGAAACGGGCACCATCCTGCCGTCAGGCGTGCCCTGACCCACCACAAGCGCTCTTGGCTCCCATCGTGAAGGGCTTGACTCCCAGGATCGCTGTAGTACATAGTAGGCCTAACCAACAGCTTTCTCCGTGCACCAGTACTTTTAGATGCGGGTGGGTTCGAAATCAATGCCCTTCGTGCGCCGCAAGGGTGAGACTGATGTAAGGGTGACGTTGTACTGAGAATAATGGCAGATCTCGAAAGTTTATTTTCTTTGACTGCTGGCATGTAAGGTACGGATTGCAATCTCGATGAGACAGGCAGCCGTGGCATCTCCACCAGCTTGTGCGAGCTGGGCTGCAGCTTGGGGCTGGGCCTCGATGTCGCTGCATGCTTGATCGAGAGTCTTCTTCACATGCATGTCGACCAGCTCAGAGCTCCCTGCTCCCCCAAGGTCCGCCGGGCGGCGTGGTGTGGACGATCTTCCGGGCTTGCTCGTTGGCTCGCTCGCTCGACGGCATGGACCATGAGCAAGCCGGCATGGGGATCATCCATACAAGCCGTAGCCCAACGACAGGGGGGGTGTTTGACCATTTGGGCTGATTCGTCCGACCTTGCGAGCGCATGTGTAGCTCCTCTGGCTAAAGGCATGGGGCACTGGTCAGATGTTTGGTTACGTGCACCGGCTCCGACAACAAGGCTCGAGCAACGAGTCGCCAGCGACCGCGAACCGGGGATCGGCGGGAGACCCGACGACCAGCGAGCCTGCCCCAGAAGCTATCTCAAACCCAATCTTCCGGGACGCAGTAAACGATCTCCTCGGAGTACTGCGGCAGGCTGGCTGGCGGGAACAAAAGTCCAAAGCAGCATCGTGATCACGACCGATGGCATCGTGGCCCTCAACTTTTCTGCCCGCCGGCGGGGCGCCAATGTCGTCATCGTGCGTACCAGGGTGGCCCTGTCGACCCTCTTTGGGCCGCCGGATAGTGCCCGAGCTCTTTGGCGACGCGGCAGTGAATCGGTGTCGCACAACTGCCCCCAGTTCCCGGTGGGCCGGTCCGGCTCGAACTTTAGTACTGTAGGCTGGGGGTGCGGTTTGAGTTTCGTGTGCCTGTATGCCTGGCTGGCCGTACGAGGTCTTTGCTCCGAAGTTGCATTTGCAAGTCGCGGGAGAAGCGCCGCCGTTGGTACTTGCTGTATTTGCGTTGCGTGGGGGTCCAAAGGCGCGTTAGACTGCCTACCTTGGTAGGCTACGTGCCTGTTTACCACTTGCTTGGGCCCGTGATGCTACGCAGCCGATTATTAGAGGGCGTTTCGAATCTACAGCACTGCTGTTGCTACGCTGTATGGTCTCATACGGTGGTGCTGACGGTTGGTGAGACCAAATTGGTTCCTTTGCGGGTTATCGCATCGCGTAGAGGAGGAAGTTGGTCGCGGGACAACTTTTGTCAGCCCATCGAACGACCATGCAATATTGTTAGCGGCTTCCTCAAACAGGCGAAATTCGTGAGCCCGTTGGCGACTCGCACCATCACAGAACATCTCAACTCCTAGACGGCAGAAGACACGGCGCTCATTCTATACAATAGACCTAGATTTCTTCATTTGGACATGGCTCCCTCTCAAGCCCCCAAGTACCTCACCGGCGACGGGAACGCCATGGGCGAGTTCCTCGACAAATTTGATGTGCGTCATTTCCTGCCGTTGAGGGACTATGCGATTTCTGGGCTTGCATGCATGCTAACCATGAGTCCAGACTTTTCTACTAGACTGTGATGGTGCGCCTCGGGATTGAAGGGAGTTTCAACAGACAAGGTTGCTGACAGGACGCGAACAGGAGTCCTTTGGTCTGGTGATCATCTGTTCGACGGCATCGCTGAGACGATAGAGCTGCTGCGCTCCAAAGGTCTGGCGGCCCTGAATCTTGCATGACTCACAGTCACCCTCACAACTAATTGGGCTCTCATGAGACTAACGCTCGGCGCAGGCAAGCGGACCGTTTTCGTGACGAATAACTCAACAAAGTCGCGCGCCGAGTACCTCAAAAAGTTCAAGTCCAAGGGCATCCCGGGGTCCGTGGACGACGTCTTTGGCTCGGCCTACTCGGCGGCCATCTACATCAGCCGGATCCTGGCGCTGCCGGCGCCGCGGAACAAGGTATTTGTGCTGGGAGAGGCGGGCATCGAGACGGAGCTGCGATCCGAGGGCGTCTCCTTTGTGGGCGGCACGGACCCGGCGTTCCGGCGCGATATCACAGAGGCCGACTTCGCGGGGCTGGCCGACGGGTCTCTGCTAGACCCGGACGTGGGCGTCGTGCTGGCGGGGCTGGACTTTCACGTCAACTACCTCAAGCTGGCGACGGCGTACCAGTACATCGCGCGTGGGGCGCGGTTCCTGGCCACCAACACGGACAGCACCCTGCCTATGAACCACAGCTTCTTCCCCGGGGCGGGCTCCGTGCTCGTGCCCCTGACCAACATGACCAAGCAGCAGCCGCTGGCGCTGGGCAAACCGAGCCAGGCGATGATGGACGCGGTGGAGGGCAAGTTCCACTTGAACCGGGCCCGAACGTGCATGATTGGGGACCGGCTGGATACCGACATCAGGTTTGGCATCGAGGGCAAGCTCGGCGGGACGCTGGCGGTGCTGACGGGGGTCAGCAACAAGAGTGACTGGGAGGCAGAGGGCGCGGTCGCCGTGCCGGCATACTACGTGGACAAGCTGAGTGACCTGTCCCAGGGAGGCCTCTAGGCGCATGAGGAGGGGTTGCCGCGACGTCGCGACGGGCAGTTTGGCGACCCCAGAGCGGTGGCAACACGGTGTCTAATTCCCGCGAACGCCACCTGCAACGGCCCTGTCAATCATCAAAACTAGAAGATTCCTGAGTTGTTCGCGCATCGTTCGTATCGCATGAGACGGGGTGACCCTTGAGAGTCAGGTGCGCATAGCGAGGCGGGGCCAGAAAGCGTTCAGCGCTCGCAGAGAGAGTGTGAGAAAGACATATATCAGCCACCACTGCATCGCTCAGATTTAAGTTGTGCCTCTGCATCGGAAGCACCCCACACGATCGGGCATCAAGGCATGGAGCGGATCCGTAGACGCATGGTTTGTGCGTCCGCCCCCGAGAAGTCGGCATTGAAGGCCGCCGTGGCGAGATGTTGTCGAGATTCCGGTGCAGACAAGATGACCACGGTAGCCGTCGGATCACAGATTCTGTTTTCACTTGCAGCGATTTTCCTTCTTTCCCCTCCACGTTCATGATTTGTTTCCATCGTCGCCCTGCGCTGCCCTGCCGTGCATTGCATTGCATTGCATTGACTCATCCGAACATCAAGTCCCGAGCCAGAATGACGCTGGCGGTGATCGGTGCGTTCGATGCGTGCATGCAAAAAGCAATGTGTGTTGCACGAGGTCGGCATGCGTCCTGGCCGGTGGGCATTCCACAACGACGTCATAGCTGGACCCTGAGTGATAAAGTTTTCCAAGGCGGGTGCCCGAGGGGTTCGCTGGGTGCCGATGATGAAGTGTGGAGTTTGCAGGTGCAGGGGCTCCTGGTCCCGCCAAGCCAGGACAGAGACAGCAGACAGCAGGCTGCACATCATATCCTGTACGGTCGATACAGCCGTGTACGTTCCCGTACAGTCTCCTGCATTCTGGCGGCACTGTCGACTGGCAACGTCTCCGCCATGCGATACCACGCCATGCCCATGAAATGACATGACATGTGACCGGACTGGCTGCATGCCCCGGCCTCGCGAAACAATGGCGATGCCCGACGAGCCCGACAACAAGCGGTGCTGGGTGAGCCTGCTCCGTGGATCGTGATCTGGTGCAGCCTGAAGCAGTCGCCCGCAGCGAGATGGACGGCCAGCCGGTCACACAGCAACAGCAGCAGCGGGCAGCAGCAATCGCAAGAATAGCTGGCATCGCACTGATGACCTCTGGGCAACCGGGGCGCAACCAAGGGTGTGTTGGTCGCACGCTCGGGATCAACAGAACCTTGGAAGGACCCCTAATCTTTTGTCCCGAATCCAGGGTCCTCAGAGCTTCCCCAATTGGAAGTTTCCTTGTCCAAGGGTCCATTCGAAACCGGCGGGGTTGCGACTTGGCGTCCATCCATTGCATCCCACCAGCCTGTGAGTTGGTGTGACTTTGACTTGACGGCCTGATGACTGATGGACTGACTGACTGACTAATTAATTGTCTGGCTGGCTGGTCGGCTGGGCCTGATGTGTGAGTGAGTTGACATTTTGGGTGACTAGACCCAGACCAATGAGCTAACACAGCCGGCGCGTGAGGTGGACGTTGGCGCGAATGTGTGCGGAGGGAAGCTGATCATGCCACACCGCATACAGACAGATGCAGGCGCGCCTCTTTGGACTACACCCCCTGGTCAACATGCGGCTACTGGTCTAGCCAGACAGTCGGGCTGCCTCGATGGCCGGGTATGGCTTCGCTCTGGCGCGCAGGGAGTTGCCAGGGTCCTTGGGATGGAACGTCGTTCCCCCTCCGGCCTGGTAACCGCGGGGGCCAGATCGTTCTGGCCCAGGGACTAGCGGCTGAGACCATCCCTCAATCCCACGAGCCTCGCTGGAGTGGGCAGGTGCGGGTTGGAGAGTGACAGTGCTGATCAGCCGGGCTACCCAAGGGTGGGTAGAGACACAGACAGAGACACAGACTACCTGGACACCTGCCCAGGGGTTACAAAAGGACACCAAGCTACGCACGCTCATGCACAACGGCCAAGGTGGCAGACTGGGACGCCGAATGGGGTGCATAAGTGTGCGTGTATGTATGATGTAGACTACATGGAGGCTGCACGGGATTACTGCAGGTCGGATGGTGTTTTCGGCCCAGAGATGGGAGATTGTGAATCGGGAGATGGGATATGCGAGATGACAGGCGAGCAGAAGATGGGGAAATCGGATGACGAGGTGTGAAAGACACTGGAGGGAAGGAGCGACAGAGAGAAGGAGCCAAGGCTGAGAGCTGCGAGGAAGACATCGGCACCATGCAGGGTGACGCCCAGTTGACGCTTCCCCATGCCCTCCTCGACCAATATTATCCATTTCCAGGGTCCCGACTTTCCCGTCGACACAACAACCTTGGAATCGAGTCCTCATCGTCTCCCTCTCCCTGTCGCCTGTCGCAATGGCCGGCCTGGCCCCTCTCTCTCTACACTATGTGTGCGCGCATGTGTAGTGTGGTGTGCTCAGCAATCTGTCTTATCTTTTTTTTTGCGCCAGCCCTTTTGGAATCCGCCGATGACGACTCTCTGCGCCGGGTAGCTTCATCGCCAGAGAGCCCTCGTGCCATCGCGACAGGGCCCTTTGAAGGTTGATTGATGATTAGTAGTGGGGTCGTTGGCCCTGCACCCGTCCCGTCTCACAACATGCGGGCCAGAACGACCTAACCTGCCTACACAACTGGATAGGTACAGCAGATCCTACGTACAGTACCTGCCGGGTAGGCCAATGCAGATGTAGATACCTGGTGCTCACAGTCTACAAGGGGACGGTACAGTACACGGCCAGACTGTGCGTGCCTGGGCGGGCAGCACCCGGCACACGAGTACGAGCGTGTGAGCACGAGCGCCCAACATCAGAGTTACATAGTACACTGTACCTGCTGACGAGAACTCAAATCGTCTCGTCGTCTCGTCTTGTCGACCAGGCCAGGGCTTCCACTGCCAGGGGCTCCCTCCTTCCAACCTGCCAGCCTGCCAAACCCACTCAAAAATCTCGACCCTCGAATCCGGCACGGACTTGTTGAACAGTATTAAATCACCAAGGGTCGCTCAGTCATCTCGCCCGACCCGGACTGCCGATGCCCCAGGGTCCCCGTCTCCTCCACAGACTTTGCCACCGTCACGAACAGTTAGTTGTTGATTTACTTGGTCATATACATAGAACTTACTCGGGTGCCGCGCTGGCCAACACACCCGTAGCCCTGCTCGCTCGCCTCGTGGGTGCCCACGGTCCCAAATTTTCTTTCCCATATCCCACCTGGGGCCCCTACCACAAATCCCACATCCCACAATCCACATCCACATCCCGCCACACCACACCAACCCAAGCAGGTCCAATTCATCCCACCCCGCCCTGCCCTGCCCTTGGTTTGGTCAAGAAACTAAACCAGCTATCCACTCGTTCCCTCACCCACCCACTCAATCACTTGGTACAATACAACTTCATTGCGGCCTTGTTTTGCACCTCGCCAGCCTCGCTCGCACTGACGTTTATCTCCAGAGTAATCGTGTGCACCCTGCACTCACGCAACCTCTGCTCCTATTCAGGAAGGCCTACCCGGCCCACGCCAACTCAACTCAACTCACTCGCCCCTCACCTTGAATCTAAATTTCAGACTTAGTCCTCAGCTTCTCGCCGCCTGCTGGACATCACTTCAAGCCCTTGACCGTCCTCGTCCATGCTGCTCCCGCCCGACTGCTGAGGACGCGATGCGAGCTGCCTGGACACGCTCTGGCTCTTCCAACACGCCTACAAATACCCCCCACCATGGAATCTGACGACGCCGCAAACTCGTATACTTCTGAGGACGACGCCGAGTACAGCGCTCTTCTGGACCGCCGCGAGCAGCTGACCGATCACCTGGCCGAATCGCCCTACGACCTGATCCGCTATCTCCAACGAGCCGTTGTCTACTCGAACCTTGGCTACCCCGACCTTGCCGCTGGCGATGCCTATCGTGCCCTGCTCCTGACCGACGAGGTCCGCAACGAGGGCTTCGAGTATCATGACCAGGCTACTCAGGCTCTCGAGCCCTACTCATCCTCTCCCACCGCCCTGCCCGAGGTTCTCCATCATGGTGCCCTCCGCCAAGGCTCTGGTGACATGGTCAACGGCCATGGACCCCGAGGCCCAGAGTTTCACCAGGAGATTACCGCTGTAGCGTCCGTTCGTTGCTATCAGATCATCTCCCTCAGCCTGCTGCTTTGCGGCTGTCTGAGCAGTGCCCATGCCTACTGCGAGCGCGGCCTCGCAGCATCGCCAAACAATCAAGAATTACTCAACACCAAAAACCATATTTGGACTGTCGCCCGCCGCAGACTAAAGACTCAGGATGTCGACGTTGCCCAGTTACCCGAATGGGGCAATGTGCGGAGAGAGGTCTACCCCTGGAACAACTACGAGCCAGACCGCTTCTCTGAAGAGTCTCTGTCGTTCCTGAACCGAGAACTCGCGGCAATGGCACCAAAATGCGAGGTTCGGGTCTCCGAGCTCCCTGTGCTGCTCGACGCCGCAAGCAACACAGATGATTATGAGATCATCCCCACTTGCAACCAGTTGGGCGTGTTTGCAAAGGAGGCCATCGCACCCGGGGAAACCGTTCTCAGCGAGTACTCGCTTTTAACGGCAAACAACAGGCTGAAGGATCAGCTGTGTGACGCTTGTGGCACTGAGCTTCCTCCCTTGAGCGCTAAAGCCGGGCCTGTCAGCTGCTCCGAGTGCTACGATACGGTATTCTGCGACCAATTTTGCCACGACCAGGCACAAGAACTCTACCACCCGGCCGTCTGCGAGAAGGATGTCGATGCCATAGCCAAGGATCCTGATCCTTCCGAATCTAGCAATTCACTGCACTTGCTCCTTCTGGCCCGGCTTCTCGCCATGTCAGCGCACCAAGAAGTTCATCCACTAGAACTGAAGAATATCAAGTATATATGGGGCGACTTCATACCGCCTCGCACCAACGCAATCTCCATTTCGCCCAATGCCGGACCGCCGCCAGACTGGACCCTGCCTTTCTCTTTCAGATACAATGTGGAGACGCCGCTGCATATTCTTGAGAAGATGGACGCTGACGTCTACCAAACTCTGTCCCAATACGACCTGTGGGTTCTGAACACCTGCTTCGCCAAATTCCGAGGCACAGCTTCGGCAAGGCAAAGCACTCGAGACGGAGCGCCCGACGTCGCAGCCGTACACCCTTTTTGGTGCTTGGCAAATCACGACTGCAACCCGAATGTGACATGGGAATGGGGTGGCAGGATGAAGCTCTGGGCACGGGAACGCAAGGTGGTCGGCAACCAACCCGGCGGCATCGAGGCCGACGAAGAGATTCTCAATCACTACTGCGATGTCGACTTACCTGTCCAGAAGAGACGGGAGTGGGCGGAGGGGAGCCTTGGGGGCTGGTGCATGTGCAAGAGATGTAGGGACGAAATTGCGCAGAGCGGGCCGGACGGTCGCTTAGCGAATGGAGTCAACGGTACCACACCCAACGGAGTGGACGACAGTTCTGCCGCAGAGTCGATGGACTGGACAGCCTCTTCAAGACAAAACGACGTCATAATGGCGGGCTCGGACGAGCCTTGACGCGAGTAAATATGCCTAAATCCTGGCCTTCGCATCTACAACTGATTTACAGCGGCATCTTTGGAGTGATATACGAGGAACCGGACATGATACCACAGATACATTTCAGTGGGGAAAGGGTTAGATATCTGGTATGCAGCAACACCAATACCTAATGAAACAAAGGCGCTTGAGGAGAATCGAGGCTGGTGATTCAGTAACGAGCTGGAAAAAGAAAAGGAAAAAAAAAATTACTGTATGGTCCAGCATGAACATGAGGGTCTGACCAACGGGGGGGGGAGGACTTGAAGTTTCCCAGGCGAAGATGAAATAAAAATTTCGCAAATCAGGTGCGGATCGGTATACGCACGGCGGCATCAAACAAGGAGGACTGTTGAGATGATCTTCCGTCCGCCCTCCTGCTGGGAGAAAAGGTCGATACCGGTTCAAAGCCACCACATATTCCAAAAAAAGAAACGAAGAAGATTCACGCTACTCCCGAGGAAGCTGGTGGTCCCTGACTAGTCGGTTACCATTTTTGGTGTTGCATGCAACAGGCACACTGCTGGAGGATCTTGGATGAGCAGTAAAGCCCCAACCTCGTTGATGTGTATGTATCTATTTATCTATCTAGGTTACTCTGCTCAATCGGTTCTAGAAATAGAGCATCTCGATCTCGACGGAACGGTTCTCGTTCCCCAATCATGGCAGTCAGCCGAGAAGGCTCTAATGACTCTTGAAGACTCAAGCCAAAAGGTCCCAGGACGAACACCACCTTGCGGCCTTTCCCCCTTTGCCCCTTCCTGCCCGTCGCTCAAAGTCATGACATCAGGATTACTGATAATGATGGACGCACCCTCAAAGCTACGGAATGAGTACATACGGAGGCAAAGGCGCGAAAACCCTTGATCGGCACTCGAAATGATCTTTAGAAGAAGGAAACGCACGCGCTGCGAGACTGAGAACGAATCGAGATTGCAAGCCATTCAGGATCGGCTATCTGCCGGTTCACTTTTATTTCAGTCTGTGGCTCCCTTTCGATTCCCTACCATAAAGTCTCTGATGGCTGTTGTAGAGCTCACTATTAGTTCCTTCTCCTCCGGACAACCTCCTCCGGACGACCCCCTCCGGACGACCCATCGACTGACGTCCTTGACGCTTGGTCTCCCAAGACCCACAAAAACCCCAAATTAAAAACTCGGCCCGTGCTTCCCTTGTGCAACCTGGTCCTCAGCCGCTCCTGCGGTACTTCCTCCTCGGCCCGCTCTCCACGCTCGAGCTGCTGTTCCGCCTCCTCCGCTCGCCCCTCGGCGCGGCAGCGCTCACGTCGGACGAGCTGTTCCTCCGGGCCCGGCGCCGCGGAGGTGACGCCGACCTCGACGGGGATCGGGTCTGGCGCGCTGCGGCTCCTGTTCCTCCTCCCCCTCGCCGTGGCGGAGACCGAGTCCGGGACGGGCTCCTGCTATAAGACCGCCTGCGGTAGCTGTCCGCGCCGCGTCGTGCTGGGGCCGGGGACCGCGACCGCGACAGCGAGGCTGACCTGGGCGCCGGGCGACGTCTCGGAGGTGGCGTGGGTGACCGGGAGATGGACCGAGCCGGCGCACGACCCAGTGGCGGCGGGGATCGTGATCTCGGTTGAGAGCGGTTTGCTGGGCGCCGCACTGGTGGTGGCGATGCCGACCTGGACAGCGAGCGCTGTGTAGCTCTGCGCGGGGGAGGAGAGCGAGAGTCAGACGTGGCCCGTCCCGCGGCACGGCGTGGTGGCGGTGAGCGCGAGCTCCCTGATGAATAAGACCGTGACGAGCGGCTGAGCGAGCGGCCCCTGGCAGGTGCACGTCTGGGCGGTGGGGAGCGGGTGATGGAGCGGCCGCGGGCCCCGTCTCGAGTATCTCGGCGAGGGGGCGGTGACCGGGAGCGGCTGGTTGAGATGGATCGGGTGAGGCTGCGGTCTCGGCTGTAGGACCTCTCTCTCTGGTTGCGACGGGGTGGGGTCACACTTCGAGAGTACGAGCGGCGGCGGTCGATGGCCCGCCGGGGAGGTGTGCGCGAGCGGGAGCGAGAGCGGGAATAAGAGGAGCCCGTGTAAGACGAGTAGCTGGACGCTGAGTCCGAGTCCGACTCATCTGCTTTGACCGGCGCGGGAAGAGCGGGCGGCGGCAGACTCTGAAGATACTCTCGCATGTCCTCAGTGAGGGCGCCCATTCCGATCGAAGTGAAGTAGTTGATAGAGAAGATAATATTGCGCCGTTCGTCGCCGCGTGGGAAAATGCCTTCGAGGCTGGGCTGGAGGAGCGGATCTCTGCAACGAGCCTGCAACTTCTTCAGGCCGATCTCCTCTGAAATCTCCTGAAACAGGATTTTGATGAAGATACGGGATGCCGAGGTCGTCTCCTCCTCGTTTAGGTGGATGACTGACAGGCAATGCCAGCCGATAGCATCCGAACCGAACATGTGCCCAAAGAGCCTCGCGATATTCCTGAGCTTGTTGCTGTCGTACCGGTGAATTTTCTCGTAGTAGTCGGCAAAAGCCGTCTCGAAGAGCTCGTTCCACATCCTGTTGATCTTGGCCAGTCGTTCCGCAATACCACCGTAGAACTTCGTGTACGTCTTCTCCTGACTGCAGCATTCGACCACCATCTCAGGGATTTCCTTCTCCAAACCCATCGGTACCTGAATCCGGAGCAGTTTGTGAACCGACTCCTCGTAGTCTGCAGAGGACATCAGGGTCAGATAAATCGTTCTTCGCAAATTGACCAGGTCCGCATTGCTCTGGTCCTTGATCTCGACGGCCTTCTGCTCCTCGTCCTCGCTTTCTGACGACTCGTCCTCATCGTCACTGTCGTCCTCGTCATCGCTTCCTTCGCCCAGGATCTCAGCCTTGAGCTTCTTGTACTCCTCCTCGTTCTGCTCATATTCAGGGTCGTATTTGAAGATATTCAGGCTGTCCTGGCCGTCGAGCTCTCCCTGTAGTTCTATGTTGTGAGTGATTTGGTCCTCTTCCTCCACCAAGTCGAGCTCCTCCTTGATAGACGGATTGTCCTTGAACTTGTCCTTCCTCTGCTGGAACAGAACCTCGATCTGGTATTGCACCCTCTTCTCAATGGCGCTGTCGTGCAAAATGTTGCGGAACTGGTCAAACAGAACCCGGGCAATGGATGCATTCATCTCCTCCAGAAACTGGCCGACCTCCCTCGTCAGATTGACCGCAATCTCCACACTGTCGTCGGACGGCTTGTGCAGCAAAAGAATGAGCATCTGCGCGACCAAATTCTCGGACACGACTTGGTGGTTGGTGAGATGTGCCAGGAACGCCGTAGTCGACAGGCAGACCGCCTTGTCGTTCCTGCGGAAAGCCTTGCGGAACCGCAGCACCAGCCTCTTGACCAGGAGCTCGCCCACCGCGGGCAGCTTCGTGTTCACGATGGCGACCATGGCCGCGTAGATGGGCGTGAATGGGAGGGACGCCGCCTGGGCCTTCATGATGCTCTGGCAGAACAGGCCCCTGCCGCGCACCAGATTCTCGTTGAACAGCTCCGGCACGATGAGCTTCAGGTTGGGGCTGTTGGCCTTGTTGATCAGGCCATTGATGGATTTCTTGAGCGCCTCCCACGCCATGCGCTGCCACTCCTTGGTCGTCTTGTCCGTGATCTGGGCCTGCAGGGCGCGCAGCCTCGCGGGCGGGATGTAGGTGCCCCCCGAGCGCGCGTTGATCAGCCGGTCATACTCGGCCTTTGCGGCGGCCTGCTTCTGCTCCTCGGTCGGGACGGGGGGCGGCGTGCGCTCGCGCCTGGGCAGCTCTCGCTCGCGCCCTCCCCTGCTGGGCCGGTCCGGCCGGTAGCTGTCGCCGCCCTTGCGCCGCGGCTGGTCGTGCTCGCGGTCGCGGCCTCTCTCTCTGCCCTCGTCCCGGTCATCGTTTCCGCCGTCTTCGTAGCGCCTGCGCGGGGGCGATCGAGGTACGCGGTTGGGAGAGCGCTCGTCGAGGTGGCGGTCGCTCACGACCGATGCTGTTTCGGTCGCCATGGCAAGGCAGCAACGGGCCGTCCTTTGCTCTCTCGGTCGAGAGCTGGACCTTTTGCTGACGTCCTTCTGAAAGCTTTGCAATTGGAGACCACCAAATGACGAATGATGATTCGCGCTGCAAGCGTTCGAGGATGGACGCTGCTTGATGGTGGCAAGGCAACAACAGGGTGGAGACGGGCTGCGGTGAGAATGATTGTACTCGTAAAGTTTTGGAGGCGGCTGGTCGTAGTAGACCATAACAAATTTCTGGGAGGCAATGGGGCTGGTCCGTGCGCCAGCAGCAGCACACCTCGAAGAGCTGGACGGAGAGACATGGCCAGGCTGGACAGGGGGCTAAGAGCTACTGCATGTTCAGCCGGCGCGACATTGCATCGTGGCTCCAATTTCGAGATCCTAGCGCCTCGACTTACTTGGAGCAACCACGCGGCAGCAAGCTCACCTCCCTACTTAGGCCTACTCACTTCCCACCCACCGCGAGGAAGGCCGTGCTTTCAAGCATCGACATTCCCTTTTCTTCTTCACGCTCCTTCACCAAACTCGGTATTCTATCCCAAATCCCACGGGGCTCTCTAGGTCTTCTACAATGGTTGGTCCATCAGCTGCACTCCCCAAGTATACGTATACTAACCCACGTGCGCAGCTTGACAAACTCGTTGGCATCGCCATGCTCGTGGCCGCCACGGTCGTCTTCCTCTACTACACCTTCTGGACCTTGTTCATGGTAGAATTCCCTCCCCCGAACTTAAGTAACCTGGGGCACATCGCTAACAATACACCACTGACACAGCCCTTCGTCGACTCGGACCACCCCCTCCAGAACTTCTTTCCCCCTCGCGTCTGGGCAGTCCGCATCCCCGTCATCCTCATCCTCCTGGCCTCCGCCGTCGTCGGCTCCTTCCTAGGCGTCGTCATGATCCGGAGCAACAAGAAGAAGGCCGCCAAGGCAAAGGCCGCCGCCGCGAAGAAGAAGTCGTAAAAGAAAGAGAACCACCCGGGGAGTATGGACACACCCACCCATGCGGCGGCGGCAGGATAGCCGGGCTGCCAGCGCGCCGAACGGACAGTGGGCTGGAGGCAGGGCGAGGCACCGTCTGTTGGAGAGCATGTGACGGAGGAAAACCCATCTGCCCTATCGGGACATCTGACACGAGGGCAAACATTTGAACGGGCCCTGCCATGATACAGACCAAAAGCTACCTACCCACTCAGATGACCATTGGAACTCAACGATGAATTGGCGTCTTGCAGTCTGAGGCCATGTAAGTGAGAAAGGCTGCCTCGACTACGACCATAGTGAAAAGCACATACATTTAGTATAAGGAAGCCTTGCAAATTTAATGATCTAACCGCATGAGATTGCGAAAAGGTCTTTTTTTGGTTTTACTGATTTGGGTGATCTGCCAAGTGGCGATGTCTGTCTATCTACCTGATATGTGCCGTGTCCCGAAGAGCCAAACCTTACCCAGAACCACCGCGATCAAGCAGAAGAAACAATAAGCTCAAAAGTAAGCTCGGATTCACAGAGCGACAGGGCAACGTCCCGTTGCCCCCAGGCTCACAATGAACAAACAAAAACCCCTTCACATATGCATCGGAGCTTCAAGTTAGTCAACCTCGGCGAGTCCCGTCTGACAAAGGGCCAGGGCCGTATTTCAGACCCTCTGGTCTGCAAAGTCAAGAACCTCGCAGTCGTCCTCGAAGAACCCGTCCTCGTCATCAAGGTCTCCGTGACGGCCCCCGCCTCTTCGGCGCCTGGTGGTTATCACGATCTGTTCCTCGTCGTCGACACGTTGCTGGCGCATCACAGACCGTTCCATAGCCGACTGGGGCAACGCACGCACATCGTCTGTTGACATGGTGAACGCTCCTTCATCTCCACTGTGGCGGCGGCCACTATCGATCCTGTTCGCGGGAATAGCCTGTCCAAAGGCCCATGCCCCTCCTGAGTTGGTCGCAGACTCCTTCGCAGCAGTGGACTTCTGCTTGCGGCGGGGTAGGGTACGGGCTGTTTTGCTGTCCTGATTAGTGTCTGCCACGAGAACCGAAGCCGTGGGCAGTTGCGATGAAATTGCGTCCGCTCCCTGCTCGCTGGTGTATCCGTATAGTGCTACACGCTTGTCGGTGTGGAACGGCTGATATGGCGCAGACGACTCGATCTCTGCTTGCGGTATCGATGATTCTGCGCTGACGTTGCGTCGCGGGACCTTGGGTCGAGCATTGAGTACCATCGTGTTGTTGACGGCGTCAACATCCCTGTCCATCAGGTCCAGATACTCGTCAGGATCGATCAAGCGCTTCACAGCAGAACTGATAAGATCGTCAGGGAGTGTCGGGAGCTTGAAGTCTTTGTATCTTCTGAAGCGAGTGGCGTTCTGCCTCCCACCGGCGGTCCGCACCTTACGCGGCCGCTGGGGGAAAGTCCGTACCAACCCGTCCCCGAGGACAAACAGCGAGTGGTCTTTACCATTCGCAACTAGCATAACACATGAGGGCCCCGGTGCGTTTGAGCCCAGCGGAAGGGATATGCGGTTGTCACCGCTGTGGCGGAACTGATTGATAGCGCTTCCTGTTTTTCCAAGCGAGTGGCTGATACCGGCGGCAATTATCTTGCCGCCGTAGTTGGCATGCCCAACAATCTTTGAGCCGGTCGTCTGAGGCGCATTCGAGCTGCTGCGGCGAGACCGGTCGATGAGTGGGCGAGCAGCATCCCAAGCGGAGTTGAACGCGCCTGTAGCGATAGATACAGCAGAGCTGCCGCCCTCAGGGACGTTCGCAGTTGTCTCCTGCAAGGGGATCCTCCGGCGTGGAGGAGGCCAAACAAAGGCACTTTCCGGCATTTCCAGGATATGGACTGTACCCCTTTCTGTAACCATGGCTATGCAGTCGCCGCAAGGTTTCATCCATGACACGTCAACGATGCGCGCCACAGTCATCCTCGAGAATCGAGCAATTTGTCGCACTCGAGGTCCACTTGAGAAGCTTTGCCCAGCCGTGCTATGCAGCGGGGAAGATTTCGTGTACTGGATGCGTAGCAAATCCCATACGATCTGCACATCGCCCTTTGGGCTCGCTGTGAATAGCGAGAGCCCGTTGGGAGCGAAGGACAAGTAACTACAGCCTGAAGTTGCGAATGTCGTGGCTGGATGTATCGAGGATGAGATCAGAGATGTTTCGACGTCTACAATAGACACGAGACCAGGCTCTTTTGTGACTGCTGGAGCTGTAGAGCCGTGAGTCGGCGGGAACTGTGGTGGATCTGCTCGAGCGTACGGCGGATTCCATGGCTGCGCCCCGGGTGGTGAGCGGGCCTGCTGGGAAGGCGTTGCGGATTTACTCCAGTAGTTGCTGAAAGCTTGCAGTCCTCTCTCGCCAATCCACTTCGCACCCTGGATCACTTCCTGTGTGGTCTCACGCATCAGTTTATTCATGATGCTGTCTCCAGCTGGCAGGTCCACATCCGAAACGACGCTGGGCAGCTGAGGTGGTGTCAACGACATAAGCCCAGGTGCCTTTCCTTGCACTGGCACTGGAATAGTTGCTCGTAATGACACCTGCGACGACGGAGCAGCTGGGCAGTAAGCTATCCATCTTCCCTTCAGGGCAATGATGGGAGCCCTCGGTGCTTGGCGTTGCACGTTCGCCCGCAATCGCTCAGTCTCTTGTGTTGGGTCTACCAGAGGTTGTTGGATTGTGGTCCACAATTTGCCCACGCATCTGAACTCGACGCCTGGTTCGTGAGGAATGCTCGCTTGACGATAGATCCAGCTTTCACCAGTCTGTCCTGAAGCAATCACAATGTTCCCACCTTCAGCAAGAATCCGAAGTGACCCGCTGGGAAGTGGTGCCTGAAAAATGGGACTCGTGACGGGCACTTTGAGCGGGATTCTAGGGCCCTCGAGCAGAGTCGCTACACGCCTGCTGTCCTTCAATGAGTAGACGTCCACGCTGGTCTGATAGAAGTCAACGGAAGCCGTCCTCATTCCCAGACCATCCTTTTGGCCCAAGTCGGTCCCTGCTGGCGAGGCTGCCCCAGAGCGTTCTTGCCCACTGGCATAGTTGCCATCGACTTTGACTTCGGGGTTGTTGTGTGGCAGAACAGGCCCATGGACAACGACAGCCACAAGAGGGCTACGATCAGATGCCTCTCCGGAAAGAGTCCAGGGCAGAATTTTGGCAAAGAACACTCCTCCTCGCAGCCCTTTCAGGCTGGCAACAGGGTCGACGCCATTTTTCGTGGCCGAATGTACTTCGAGGCCGCCTTCGTAGCCTGTCAACACGACCGTGTCTTTGCCCCGAGCAGTGGTACCCTGAAGTCTCGGCAGTGTATCGAAACCGAAGGCATAGCCCCTTTCACCAGCTTTCATTCCAGCTGCTTGTCCGAACTCCAGGTCAATATCCGGTGTGCCGTAGAAGTGCGCTTGGTGCTGGTGTGGAAGCGGCGGGTTGTTAGGGCCCCGCGCGTACGCAGTCTGAGAATGCATCGAGCTTCGTCTAAATGAGGCCATCGACGGGGCGTACGCCTCTGACGGCGCATAATGTTGATCCATCTGGAAACTGAGCGGCCGCTTGCCTTGAGCCGGAGGCGAGGCAGATACTGGCTGACCGTTGTAAATCGGACGGGGTGAGGCCCATCCACGTGTGTCCTCGTAGGAAGACGGGGCAGTGGGCGGTGATTCTCCCATGAGGTTTATCAGGTTCCCCGGTGAGCCTGCCAGGCCCGATACCCCTTTTGTCCATTCGTTAGTGCTTCTTGTGGTGTTTGTCGCGTACGACGTGTTGGAGACGGCGTCCAGAAGCGGCGAGGGTGCGGTATTTCCACTCGAAGGTATGCTGGCAGGTTTCAGGTCTGGGGACTGGACAGGGGACGAGGAGGAGTCTGAAGTAGGCTCCTTGTTGTTGGCACTGTCACCACTTGCAATACGTTAGCAGGAGGCACAGGGAGACGTTCGACAGGGCGCGTTCCAGAGATGGCCCGCGTTGGAGGAGGGGCACACTAACGTGAACTTGCCGGCGGCGTGCTTGGTGACCGCGGCAACGACTCCCCCGCCACTATCCTTTCCATTTTTCTTGTCCTTCTTTGCGCCTTTCATGGTATCAGCTCCGCCCACGGTGCTCGCAAAGCTGCAGAGTCGACGAAGAGTTGGTGAACGACGGGTTAGAAGAGCCCGGGGGGAGACGAACCAGGCATCCGAGAAGGCTTCAAGACCTAGAGCAGTGTCCTGCTCTGGACACGGGCCCGGAACCTTCGCAGGTCAACCACGACGTGGGCGGAGGCTTCTGGTGACCAGCAACAAAGATGGGCGCGTGGCAGGGCTGGATAGGGGGTCACGGGGCGCGATGACGAGAGCGTAGGAGGGGTGATATCTGATCGTCAGGGACAGGCAGGAATGACTGATTTAGAACAATGACCTGCAAGGCGTCCCAAGTCGCGAGTCCTCAGCAAGATGTGGCAAACAAAGGAGTGAAAGTCAGCGGCAGAGACAGCCAGCTGACGTGTTGTATTAGTTGTGCCTGTAGAGGATGGCCGTTGCGGTCGTCGTCAAGGTCTAAAACGCCTAGGTGAGGCAAGGAGGCAGCAAGCAGTCTGAGGTCTGAGAGACCAAGGAAGGAAGAACGATAAGTAAGTAAGTAGGTACACGCAGGTTATCAAGACGGAAATAGCAACACCAGCAGCAGGGACAACACGGTCGAGGTGCGTCAGGAGCTCTGGGTGACTCGCAGATTGGCGATATAGGTATCGTGAATAACAGCAGGACGCGATCTCGTAGGATATGAAGAATAACAGACCGGGTTTGGTTGAATACAAGACGGGTGGTAGGCAGACAAGACAAGACAGACGAGCAAGGTCCGGAGGGGCAGGCTGGAGTTGTAGTCTAGATAGGGTGATAGGCAAGGTAGGGTGCGGTGACTCCAAGGCCTCCTTCGTCTGTCTGGTAGACTCCCCGTTGCCGGCTACCCCAGCCCAGTGAGCCATGACGGGCTTGCTGTCAGGGGTCATGGGCATGGGCGTGGGCATGGGCATGGGCATTGTCTTGGAGGGGCTGCTGCAACACGACGAGGGCGGGCTGGCGGGCAGCAGGGCGGGGTGGCAGTCAGGGGCAGGGATCAGGCACGCACGGCAGGGGTATCTCGTGGAGTCAGAGGCCCCACGGCGTCATCTCAGATGCCCATCACCCCAGGATGGTAATGGTACATACGTATTGTAGTAGGCGTGTATGTATCCCTTTATCTGTTATCTGGCAAGCACGGTAACCCGGGTTGACGAAAACAGTCTGGCCCTTTGCTTGTTGTACACAATAGTGCAGTGGGCGGTTGGGAGACCGTTTCTTCTTCTGGACAAGGCGCATTGCTCCGAGGACACGAACCTGTGCTGCGATAGCTGTTCCAGCCGGCCGAGGTCATGCCGCCCGTGGCTGAAGCTCAGATCTCACCCAGCTCCCCTCATCCCTCCCTACCTGTTACTTGTACTAAGTACTCTCCATCCTCAGCAGCCCGGGGTGGGGGAAGAGGGTAGGCGAGGTTTGGCCTGGGTTCCAAATATCTACTTGCCTCGTTGTAGGTAGTTCAGCTGCTCAGCTGACCGTCGTCCCAAGACCTGGACTCGGCAGCTCGGGGGCCGAACCCTGGACATGGCGACGGGGCATGGAGAACGGGCACATGGCGAAATGACCGACCGCCTTTGTGTGACTGGCTGCTGATCATCGATGAGCCTCCATCCACGTATTCGAGTCTACTGCAGTAACGCATATTGACGGTGTAAGCGAGAGAGATGAGGAGAGGTTGTACCCGGACAGGGCCATGCACAGATGCTTGCTTAATCACCGTCAAGTTGTCCGCTCTGGCACAATATGATGCCATTCCAAGGCTCCATCTTGGTAACATGGTCATCGTACCCGACCTGCGTGGAGGGGCGCTGCCAGGCGCTTCCGGCGCCTGCCGTGGTCACACTGCTTCCGGACCCCCGCCTGACGCGTTTGGCCCCCTGTTGTTGGGGATGATCAAATCCGGTATGGTGTACGGACATGCATGTGCAATCAAGGTCGATAAGAGAGCCACTCAACACCATTGACAGCAGCACGAGGATAACCAGTTGCTAGTCATGGCCACACTACCGACAAGGGAAGTGTTATTGGAACGGCGGCGCCATAATGAGGCACCCAGTAGTCCGGTCTGGTCTGCTGTGGCACACGTCGTCCATTGATGGCCAGATGTGTCACTGAACCTGGCCGGCAAATGCCCAATCGAGCAGTGCACCAGCCACTACACATTGAGCCATACACACTGAGGGCCTTGGTGGTCAAGAGCTGGACCTTTTCCCATTCAGTTAACTACCTAGGTGATTAACTGGCCGAAAGTACCAATCACCTCTGGAGGTACACGCGATAGTACGCAAACTTCCACTCCCCTGCCCCCGCCGCCCGCGTCAGCCTCGCGCGCCCTGCCCAATCCACCTTGATCTCCTCCCCGTCCGCGCTCCCCTTCAGCCTGTAGACCACGTCCCCGTACAGCATGAGCTCGACCTCCTCCCCGTCGCCGCCGCTGCCAAAGGTCGCCGGGAACACCTGGTAAACGGTGTGCTTGCGCGCCTGAACCTTCTCCCACATGCCCTCTCGCACCTTGAGAATATCTGTTTTCCTGTTAGCAGGCTGTTCGTGTATTCCGCAAGGCAAAAGCCAGCGTTAGAGCAAGGGCAATGCAAACTCACCCGTCTTCCCAGACGCCTCCTGCAGCGCCATCACCAGCGTCGCGTCGTCGTGGAAGAAGTCGAGCCACTCCTGGTTCTTGCCCGGCGTGTCCGACACGCCGTAGAACTTGGTGATGAAGTCCTTGACGCCGGCGTCGACCTGCACGTTGTTCGGGTACGCGGGGCTGTAGTTCGCCATTCTGTCCTTGTCGCACGTGGATGATGATGATGATGATGACCTTAGGAATATGGCTACTGAGTGAAGTCTGGCCTCTTGTCTCTCAGACTTGAGTACCGTCCTACCAACGAAGCGCTTTGTATTTGAGTGTCGTGGTCTATCCACCGTTGGTAATGTAGCAGGGCACGGCCCGATGCGCTCGCAGGTGGAGGGCAATACCCGACGAGTTTGGATCCGCAATGAAGTCACATCCAAGAAGCTTCACGATTGCATACTACTGTACGACCCTTAAGCAATCTGCGGGTGTTTATTTTTCAATTTGTTTTATTTTCTGGGTATGCAACCCGCTCCCTCATTCTCGTCAGCTACCAAAATACTCGAAGCCTCCAAAATTCGAGGCTCTTCCAAACAATCACCCAGGCAAATGAAAACCCTTCATCTTTCCGTGTGGTCGCCGCCTTCTTGGCCCTGTCACCATGACCCCTGAATAATGAACAACGCACCCCGAACCGCTACTCAAACGACCAGGACCAAGGTGTGTCGTTCTTCAATGAGTAGAGGTGCCAAGATGGACGTCCGGGAGCTTCAACTTCCCACGCTTCTAGCGCTTCGACGTTCTCTTGCCTCCCTCGCGCCCCTCCCCGTCCATCCCAAGCGAAACCCGGCACTCTGGGCAGTACCACAACTTAGGTAGATTCTTCTCCGTCTTGAGACCGAGACACTCGAGATGGAACCACTCGTAAGGGCACTGTCGGTCATTGTCGGTTTATGCTCTTGTCTGTCTCTCGTGATATCAGGAACGGGGTTTGACTTACATCGACATTCTCACACAGCACCATGGTCCCGAAGCTAACGCGGTTGCAAACACAATACCTCTGCTCCTGAGGGTCGATGACATTGCCATCCTCGTCCACTTCTACTTCCGCCTCCGCCTCGGCAGACGCCTGACCGGCGCCGCGGTCGTCCTTCTTCCGCGCACCACCACGCTTCGACTTCTTCGGCGCTGCCTTGCGCTTCGTTATAGCGCTGTTGCCGCCCGAGTTTGTCCGGCTGATGATGCCCGGCGCGGGTCTCTTAGTCCTCTTGCTGGGCTGTCTCACTGCTGACATCGGCTCGGGGGCGGGTGTGTTCCGCGCCGTGCTGGCGCGACGGGGCCTATCCGCCGCCAGCCCCGCAGGCTGGGTAGCGTCCGGGCCTTGTTGTTGACCGCGTGAAGACGGTCGGCGCGATGATGACTCTGGGCCAGGGGTTGTTGCTGACGGTGTGCTTCCACGGGAACCTGACGTCTTGATGGGAGGTAGGGCAGCCGCCTTCTCTTTGGCTTGGTTCTTGGCTTCCCTCGCTCGCGTTTCCCTACCGGGCGGCACGATGGGAGTCGTGGACTTGATGGGAGACTGAGGACCCTCATCTGCCGGCGCTTTGGTCGGCACAATAGTGGTCGTCGTACTCGCATCAGCACTGGGGGCAGGTGAAACAGCGTTAGACTTAGTTCCCACCGTGATGATCGGCTGCTCCTGGCCAGGTGGCATCGGGATGGGCACGGGAGTCGTCGACTGCGGAATCTGCGAGCCGCCGGGTGTCAATTGTGGAGGCGGCACAGAGGTCTGCTGGGAGCGAGGCAAGTTGATGTGTGGTGGGATCGGGACTGGCGTCTCGGTCTTTGATCGCTTCAAGCTCGCTGTCTCTGGCTTCTCTGCATCGGCCTCCGTGACAGAATCCCTTTTGCGTTTCTTCTGTTGCTGTCTTTTGCTACTAGCAGCCGTGACCGGGGTTTGCTGGGAGGACTGCGAGGACTGCGGTTGCTGGAAGGAGACCTGGAAGTTCCGAGCCATCAGAGCGAACTTTCTCGCCGATTCCTCGGCCTCCTTGGCCGCAATATCAGACATGCGATCCTTCTTGATTTTCTTGGCCTTGTTCAGCTCATGACCACGGTTGGTAAGGTTCCTATCCTCAGCAGCAATCGCGGAGTCCAAAGTAACGGCTCCCATTGGGAGGTGCTCCGAACCTGTAGCATCGTCGACAATAGGCTGAGGAAGTGTCGTTTCGAAAGGCCGGCCCTCGTCCTCGGCCTGCTTCTTAGCAGTTGCCCAGCCATCATAACCACGGCCGAGGGTCTTCAGCTCCTTGTGGATCATTGTCTCACTAGGCACCCACGAAGAATTCTTCTTCATCCTCTTCCTCAATTTGGAAAGCTCCCATTGTGTAAGCTGTAACCACGGTGCGTCCTCGCTACCAACAATCACATTCTCCGGCGGCGGGACCAAAGGCGCCGTGCGACTGGGAAGCCCAGCAGGTGTGTTTGCTGCGCCGGCATTCTGTGCTTGAGAGGCCTTCTGGTTCCTCGGCTTCGGGGTCTTGGGCGTCTTTTCGTTCACCTTCCTGCCCCCACGCGGCTTCTGACTACCGCCACGCGCCGCTGGTGTCCGCCGGGAGACAGCAACCTCTTCCTCTTCGTCCTCCTCCTCGCTGCTTTCACTCTCATCGCTGTTTGTATCGTAGCCGACGTCGTAAGGCGCAAGGACATCGCCAGGAACAGTGATCCGAGGGCCACGGGGTCGGCGCCCCCTCTCGGCGCCAGCGGGCTGGCGTTTCGTGCCGCGGGTGACCAGGGGTGATCTCGTCGCGACAGGGCTCCTTCGCACGTCCTCGGCAGGGTATTTCTCTAGCATGTTGCGCAGCTTGGCATGTATCAAGGTCAGCCGGTTGACGTGCCTGTTCACGTTCTCCGCCATCCGCACGGCCTCGGCGTGCGAGTAGACGCGCGACGTGAGCACGCGGTTGAGCTCCTCAGATATGTCGGCCCTCAGCTGCACGGGCTGCGGCTTCTCCTCGGGTGGAAGGGCTGGGAGCTGACCCCACTGTCTTGCAAGTTCGTGCAGCTTGAGCGAGGCGCGCGAGTGCTGTTGGTCGAGCGTGCCGATCAGGGTGAGCGACCGCATGACGTCTGCAGGCAGGTGTTCTGTAAACTCCAGGAAGTCGGTGACGGTCGCTTGCGCATCGGGGTCGGCGCGCCCATCGAGGGCTCCAAGGCTACCATTGTTGATCGAGTCGAGCGACTCAATGGCTTCGTGCATGGAGGACGCCTTCTGTCGAGGGGAGAGCTGTTCCTCCTCTTCGACGCCTGCAACACTCTCTCCGACGGCGCTCATCTTGGTGGTCTAAAAACTTCGGCGCGGTTATTTTGTGGGCTTTGAACCTCGTGCCAGAGCCTGGCATTCATTTGCATTACGTCGAGCCGGTGATGAGCTCAAAATGCTGATGGCGCATCGCGTCTGCGCGTTGAAGAGGTCAGGTAACAAACAGCTGCAGCTTCTCCTGGTTCGTTGGAAGCCGCACCTATTACGAGATTGGGAGCTTCCGACATGTGAGTGGAAGGCGCTCGGACCAGTTTCGTAAGTGTGCCCAGCCATGTACTAACGCAGATATATGCACTAACGCGGCAGGTGCAGGGGCAGATGCAGCTATCCAGCTCCAGGCACTCATCCTGATCATACTCTCTACTGTACTATGTAGAGAAAGTACTGTCCTGTAAGTTGGTGTCCAATCGCAGAGCCAAACATCTGCATTCAAATTTGTTTCAAAAAGGAGACAGTGACCTCTACAACTGTGAAAACTTCCTGTGCTATGCCCCTGGGTGATCTATGTCAGCCAAACTTGGTGATTTACATGGCTCAAAATGAAAGCTGGTCCAGTCCTGTCTACTCTCTCTTCACAGGTCTTGCTTGCGTCAACGCCTGCCCCGACGCCTTCTCCCACTCAAGACTTGACAAGCCTCTTTTGACTACATCTTACACCTCTCCTACAGCACCCAAGCCAACGCCTGTGAAGAAGGCCGCAGCGACCCAGATAGAAGCATAGATGGCCGCACCAGTGGCCTCCACCCCACTAATGGTGAGGGCGCCTTGGAGGGTCGTGTTAATTCCAGTCACAACCATAAGTGCAATTGTTCTGGCAACGCCGACCTTCGTCTGCGTTGTGTATCCCCAGATGTTCCACCACACCGTCTCACCTAAGCTGGCCGTGACTGGGTCAAACTGCGCTGCCTTCTCGTCTTCCTCAGTCCGGCCGGTCGCAGCCAATGGTGTGAAGATGAAGCTGCGCGCAGCGATACCAGAAGCCACGGCCAGGGCCGTTGCGATCGGTGATACGTAGATGGCCGTGGCGCTGTGGAGTGGCTCGACAGTGGGTACACCGATGAAGTATAGGACCAGAGTGCCGGGCAAGAATGTCTTGTAGGAGAGGAAGAGCACAACGCTGTATATGAAGCTGGCGAGGAGCGTGCTGAGGACTGCGATCGGCTTATCGGCTATGATCTCGCGGTTGGGAGTCGAGGACGAGGACTTGTGCGCGGCAGAGAGCGGGCGCAGGAGCAGGAAGGGCACGAAGCTGGCGATCACATCGACGGTGAGGCCCGCGATCGCCGTCTTTGGGCTCACTTTGTAGAATGCAGTCATGAGGTAGAACTGTCGCGCCGGTTAGTCTAAGATGCAAAAACACCGAGAGCCGCTGCGCGCAAACTTACAGTGGGGCTGTGCGAAAGCAGATTCAGCGCCGCGAGGTCGATCGAGTCGAAGTTCGCAAACCATCCCAGTGCCAGTTCAGTCAGCCTCCACGCCGTCATGATGCCCAGCTCGCGCGGCGTCTCCAGCGTGCGCATGACGGTGGCCAGCTCGCCTTGAGTGAACTCGTTGATGAAGGAGTAGCCCAGCGATGAGATGGAGAAGCTCAGAATAGCCACAAGCGGGAACTGCAGCGTCCGTGGCAGCGTGGACCTGCGCTCGGCCGGGGCAGCGGCGCCCTCGGGCTTTGTCACGGCGACAGCTTGCGCAGCGGAGGAGCTGGAGCCCTCCCCTGCATCCGTGTCAACGGCATCAACCTGCTTTGCTGAAGACATTGCGAATGCGCTCAGCGGCCAGACAGATGTTATGGGTACCGCAGAGCGGCGGATTCGCGTAGTACTGTAGGAAGAAAACAAACAACAGGATGGAAGCTGCCGCTGGACCGGAGCTTGAGATATGAGACGTCAGGTCGTGGTGGCCAGGGTTGAAGTGGCGTTGTGCGAAGAGCAAAGGAAAAAAGCCAGGTCGCAAAGTATGAGAGCTTCTCTAAGCTCTGCGGCTCAAAAAGCCTAAGGCATTTGGCAGGGGGTAGGACGTTGCGAGGGGAAACCAACTCCAGCCCCACTATGATCTCAGCATGGCACACAAAGCTGCTGCAGCTCTGCAGAAGCTTCTGCAGCCTGTCTGCTTACTAGCCGCTGTACCGGTGCATTCTGCCTTCTACCAGTCTAAGTTGCGCCTCTGAATTTCTAACAATTAACGAATCATTACATTTTCATCAGCCTCTTTCTCAACTGGACTTCAATTGATTGATTTTCAGTCTCGGTCTCGTCCTCTGGTCATCGTGGCGGCAGGCATTCGCCGTTTGCGCGGGTGCGCATGACTTGAGCTCACGAAGTATCCACAGCTCATCAAAACGGAAAGGTTCCATCGCGCGGAGAATTCCTGGGCGAAGATTCTGCAAAAGGACCCTGAATTCTCTCTCTCTCTCTCCATTCCGCTGCCTTCCTTTCTTCTCTCATTCCTTTCCACTATTGCCTTCGCCTGTTCTTCTCTCACAGCAAGCATATCTGAACACGATGTCACAAGAGTATCGTTCTGCGGCCTCTCTACATCGCTGTTGTTGCTCATCACTCCTTACACGATTCGGCGCCATATGCTGACATGTCAATGGTGGCACGTCATTATGATATTGAGGTCCGATTTGCTTGGCAATGGACTGTTCCATTTGTTTGATACTGACAAGGGACCTCCGCTCGACGCTCTCACAGGCTTGGCCCTCACTTTAACCTCGTTGAGTTCTGCCTCGCTACGACTCGTCGAGTCGCTAACGAGGTCTCCCAACTCTTCGGTGCTGAGGGCCGCCGCGGCGGAGCGAAGCGTCCACGAATATTGCTTATATAGGCGAATACACAAAGGAGAACGACAACAATACCCGCCAGAACTCCACCCCTGCCTTTACTCCATCCAAGTTGGTAGCCGAAAAGCAGGCCGTGGTACATCAAATGCAAACGAAGAAGACTCGGTACTTCCGGCTGAAGGTCACTCCTCCATACGCCCGAAGAAGCCGTCGTTAACATCATATTCGTCGCTGCGGGCCCGGGACCGAGCATCGTCGTCATTGTCGCCGTACTCCATCTTGACATCCTCGCTGCCCCGGCGTCTGTCACCGCGAGTGAAGCTTTCCGGCGCCTGGTTGGGGAAGCTACTGAGGAACGGCGATTGCCCGAGGGATGCCTGCCCAAGGAAGTGCGCCGGGATAGGAGGAACAGCAGGCACGCCGTCGTGCATCTGGCCAGCCTGGGAGCCACTGTTGCTGTTATAGCTGCAGCTCAACATGGCGACCCTGCTGGCCAAGTTGTTCGCGTCGCCGGAAACGCTCAGGCCAGAAGGTGGAGGGCTCGGTTCCAGGTACTGATGGCCAAACCCTGCGCCGAAGGGCACGCTCGTGGCGTATGAGCTTTCCGAAGGGGCGGCGTACAGCGACCGGGAGATACCACTCCGGAAGTTGTCGCCACCGAATTCCGAGGTCGGAGAGAACTGATACTTGACAGGTTCCGCGGAGGAGTGATATCCCTCCATTTGGGGCGGCGGCGTGGTATTTACAGAGCTTCGGCCGTCGACCTGCTCTGACGACCCACCAGACACGGACGGCGACGTCTCACGCGCAGAGTCCGGAGGGCTCGGCGGCTGGTCATTCATAGCAACTAGAACAGAGGCAGCTTCAAGGAGCTGAACCTGTTGGTGCTTGGATATAAGGAGCTTGGAAGTGTAAGACCATTCCGGCGTGTGTTCCCACCTGAGCAAAGAACGAGTCAACAAACATTTCCTCCTTGCATCTCAACGGCAGAGGATGGTTCCGGCAATTGGCCCGCCGTGCGCGGTGAGGGGGAGGATCGTTGCAAGAGTGGGAGAGGGAGAAGACAGGGGCACAAACAAATGCTTGGTCAGGCAACTGCTATGCTTGTATCCCTTCCCGCAGTGTTCGCAGCGAAGTTCCGGTCGGTTGAACCTCCGACCTTCCTTCGCCTGGGGTTGGCCGTCGCTGGCCCTCCTAGCGCGATCTTTCTGCAAGGCGTCGCCTTCCTCGGGCGACACATTCTCCTGATCATCAATGGCGCTGTCCTGTTCCGGCTTGACCTCGACGTTCATAAACTTATGGGCAGGCATGCTAGCTGGTGGAGAGACCATGCCGCCAGCTCCGGACTTTGACATCCGCCGGGCGCCGATGTTGATGGGCAGGGACGGGACCTTGCTGTTCATGTCCCCGATTGCGGCAGCAGCAGCCGCAGCAGCGACAATGTTTGCGTTACTGTTTGTGACACTCTTGCGGCGTGCCACGCGGTGAGCAGTATTGATCGGTCCGGTAATGACTGTGTGCGAGTTCGTGCGAGAGTGTGATTGTCGTGTAGAGTTCATTCCCGTCAGAGAATTGGAAGAGAGCGACGGCCGGTGAGTCAATGGTCTCGAGGTTTGTACGATGTCCTAGATTTTGATGAACACGGAGATCAGCGGTTGTGAACATGGGGCAGCTTTCGGAGCTAGCAGGCATTATTATCTGCAATTGATGTTGATCTACCTTGGAGGAGGCCATTGCCGATGTTGCCGATCTCAGTCCCGAGAATGCCACATAAAAAGTCGTGCTTCCTTTGTCAGAGTCCTAGGCACCTTGTTGGTTTCGCAGACAGAAACAGCAAGTTGCCAATTGAGTCGTCGTGTCGTGTCGTGTTGTGTTGGCTGGTGGCGTGGCTGCGCGAATATTTTTTGGGGAGTTGAAGACAGCTCAGCGTGGTGGGTAACAAATCGATCGCGGATCGGGAAAAAGTCGAGGCAGGTGAGAGGGTGCGGTGCTGGGAATTTTTGTTTTTGGCGATCCCTTTTTTCCCCTGCTTGGTCGGTGCTGGTTCGGAACGTGTGGCTTGGTACAAAAAGTGTCCAGGTGACAGAATATACAGTGCTTCCAAGAAAGGGTACCTCCTGGTCCGCCGAGCTTGCTTCTCTCCAAAACCCGGCTCAAGGAACAAAGGTGAGGGAGGGATCGGATGCCTGGAACCTGGAAGAGACGGATCGAGGGGGTGTGGGCTCGTGGATAAGCGCTACCGCCAGGCTATCGACACGCAGCTTAGGAGGAATAGAAGGCACCAGAAGCGGAGCCGAATCCTGATGGGAGAGAGGGAGTAACCTGGGTAGGTAAACAGATAGATAGGCTGAGACTGAGAGAGAGCTGGAGAAAGCTGAGGAGCTAGAACGGCTTTGTGGGCTCGAGACGGACACCGTTTGAGAGGAGTTGGGGGGTCCCAAGCGGCTGCTACCTATCGAACCTGGAATGTACAGTTGGGATGTACAGATAAACTTTCGTTTCCCTGCGGGTTTAGGTAACGCTTGATGCAGCCGAGATAGCAGGGTTGGTTTGGTCACGACCGGGTGAGGGAGCGCGTGGGATCCGGAGCGAGCAGAAGCAGAGGCAGATAGTCCGTAAAGCCCGTATGTAGTAGCAAAGTGGTACCAGCGGCAACGAGTCGGGAAGGAATGTACTGGAGTGTTTGGGATTGGGAGAGACTGAGGGAAGAGAAGAAGAAAAAAAGTTGCCGATCGTACAGCAACGGCGAGGAGCAAAAAAATAATTTGGGACCTTGCGAACCTGGATTCTTGATGCAAGGAGTCAAGACAAGACGCAACACACTGCATTGCCCGCCAGCCCATGCAGTGCCAGCGGCGGGACATGATGCGTACCTGCCTGGACAGCTGGGTAGGCGCAAGCTGGCTGTGCAGTCACGCACCTTCCAATCATCCCGACGCCTGCGAGCTCATGAGACGCCCAGCAGATCAACGAGGGTGGGTGGGGTGTGTCCGTAAAAGGGGGTAACCTTGGAGCGAGGGTCTGGAGCTCGCAACTCCTGACAGACAACCAGACACCTCGTACCGTGATACCCACATCGCCCGCGTACTTGCCCGCGCGCGGTGGGGTATCTTGTACCTGGGTCTGGCCGGTGGTCGTTAATAAGTTGGGTGAGTGACCTGGCGGATCAGGCCCGGGCGACGAACGAGGGACGTGTGACATTCGACAATTTGCTGCTACCGCCGGCCAGCTCTAGCAAGGACAGAAACGGTCAGGGGGATGCCCCGATGGGCCTGCCTCCTTCGCGCTGTTTTATCCAGCAGATTCATTGGGCATTCAGAGATTCCGATACACTGAATCATGTTGGTGGTCCTGCCAACTCATTCCAGGCAATCTGCTTGGTGGTCACCTGGGCGCTGTGCTCTGGCCGGCCACACCACCTCCTGCGCCTAGCCTGCTGCAGAGATATACCATGCCCAGTGCCACCATGTCGATACCACCATGGCAGCCAGGCAGCATGGGTATGGCAGGGGAGGGAGCTGCTGCTGCTCCTGCTGGGACCAGGGAGGAGCTCCAGTCTCGAGCAGGTCGTCTCGAGCCCGGTCTGTTGCACTGTGAGGCCGAGTCGACGGTTCCAACAAACTCTCATCACGTTAGCTGTGCGCGCTTGGTTCTCATACCAGACCGCCATGCACCGTGCATCGTCCTGACAATACATAAGTACACCTACTGTAGTCCGCTGTAGGTTCTCCATGCTCTCGGAGAGTAATAGGCAGGGCTCTCTGCCCCCTCCCCAGAAATGGGTACAAGGGTGACAGCTCTATCCCAAATGGTACGTACATAGTGCTGTACACAGCAGTCACCTGCAGGTCTAGTGGGCCGATGGTGTATCGTGAGTGGGGTGGATCGACAGGAAGAGGAGCGGGGGAGGGGTGCCGGGATGCTTGAGAGCAGCTCATGAGATGGGATTCAGCAAGTGCTGCTTGCGAACCCATGCCCAGTCCTCGTTGCGTGTAGCACACGTGTAGGAACGCGAAAATTGGCTGTGATCCGGATCACTGCCCTGGACCAGCTCGAGCATGTTGAGAGTAATATTTGTGAGCAGCGAGGTCTGATCCTCTCAGGACAGAAGGAAAAGTCTCTCGCCGTGCTCGGCGCTCAGTAGGCATTCGGTCTCCCTCGAGTGAAGTAATGCATGAAGAGCTACCCAGGTCTCCAGGATTCACTTGTGCTTTAGCAAATGAGAGCACATAATTCTGGCCTCTATTCCCTACCTGGCGTGTCGAATGACAGCGCCTGCTCTCTGCTGTGTCCCCAGCTCCATACGAGAGCTGCGGTTGCACACCGGACGAGGCAGGTAGGTCAACGCATAAACCCAGGCTCTTCCATCGGGCGGGACAGTGTCATACCGCGTCTCTATCGGTTACGACGGCGTCAAAACCCGCTTGCCCAACCAGCTGGGAGTGTCCCGACTGAAGTCAAGAGAAGAATTCTGAATACGTAACACAAGTAGAAGCCAGTCTCGATGCAGCACCGCTTGGAGTGGTCTCGAGCAGGAAGCCCTTGGCGTCGTCCATCGACAAGCTCCCCCAACGGTCAGACCGGTTCTCCATCGGTGATCTGTGTCCAAGGTCCACTTGTGTCAAGTTGGTATGAAACGGCCCCGACAGCCGGTTTCCCCTCCTCGATGAGACTGCATTGAGTTCTGTGCCTGACAATCAAACAAACCTGCCAAATGAATTAATTGCTCTCCGATCCGCATGGCCATGGCAACTCGACCAATAGGCCTCGCGCTCGAGGGCTCGTTTCAATTGAACTGGAGGCCGAATTCTATAACTTCAATCTTCACGACAACCAATAGCAGCTTCCTTCCCAGCACACCTGCCGGTTTTGGCGTCTAGCGCTCCGAGTGAAGTGAGGAGTCGCTCGGCGGGGGTATGCTATCCGCATTTCGAAAAGCTGGCCCGTGGCAAGCCATGCTATGTGTATGAGTTACGGAGCCCGCACAGTCTGGTAATAAAGGATTTGAGGCAATTCCCAGGGCAGTAGGCGCTTGTCCTTCCCAGGACCATTGTAGTGTAGGCTCAGCGCTGATCGCTAGAGATCAGGTCCCCCAACTGCCTCAACACACCCCTCCTTTGTCACACCATCCGGAGAATAACAGCGCCGGCACACGTAGGTACATAAATAAAGTCGAGGTCTGGACTTGCCGATTCAAGGACCAGGTATACAAAGGGGTGGCCTGGATGTCGAACCGGCCAAAGGATCGCCAGCACTTGCGGCCCCATTGGGAAAAGACAGCTTGGACGGGCATCTGGGGGTGCTTGTAGAGAGGCAGGGCAGCATGACCACCAATTTCTACCATGTACATAGAGTTAGAGTTCGAGTCGCCAAAGGCTCACGAGCAAACCATCCGAGGGACAGGCGTTTCTGCCACACTGTCAGACTATAGTCAGCCCTGGACGCGGGCGTCTTGCTCACCGTGCGGACGCGTTGCAGTCTGGTGGGGAAGCAGAAAAGGAGGCAAGCCAGCGCTAACGACAAGGCCTCACCGTACAGTAGAGAAAACCATGGTGCCAGCGTGGCCACCGTATTCCCGGTCGACGAAGGCGTGTTGTTTCGCTGACTGGCCTCCTCGCCTTGCTCGCCCCCAGCCGAGGCTTGGAGACACCCGATATGTCAGTTTCGTTTTCTCTTGCATCTCGGGCCAAGGCCCGGTCTCTTTACTGTGCAATGCAGCTAGCCGGGCGCTGTGAGGCTGGTGCCCCTCTGCTCGCATGATGACGTGCCTCTCGGAAGGTTCACGATACCCGCGTCGCCACACCTGGGGTAATAGACGAGGCCCTCGTGGCACCTGGCCGGCGTGGAGTCGGTCCCCCTCTGGAGAAATGCGGACGCCTGGGCTCTTCACGATGGGCTCTGCGCCAAGTGGGTTCGCTTGCCAGGTCTTGTGAGGTGCGCCACCAAAGACCGTCCAGCATGACGTCCCAATGATGGAGCGCAGCTGACCCGCCCAGCCCGCAACTTCTGGCGGGCGCGGGGGCTTGTTGCTGCTGTTCTGTATGTACAGTACTGTATTCGAATCCTTCCGCGAATGTAGCGGTGCTCAACCCTTGCAAGCGCAGTACGAGGCCAGGTAATACACAACAATCCTACTGAACTGCAGCCAACATTTCTCCTGCTGCTATCACCATGGTGCGGTGCCGCCACACGACGCGCAGTAGCTTGCTAGGCATGTAATACGCCACCTCAGGCCCAGACGCTCAGCATCAGCTAGGCGGGATTGCGTGGCTCTCAGCTCTGCCCGGCTGGCCGGGATCAAAACAGCCACCAGGCGGCACGGAGCATGTGTTCTCGATTGGCAGTTGCGAGGGGAGGGGTGAATAAAAATTGGGTGCCCGCTGTTATCCGTCGACGTTTCATGATCAGCGGTCCCCCCAAATGCCGTGACCGAGACAGCCGGATTGGCGCTGGTGAGCTGCTAATAATACAGATGGGGAGCTCGTAAAATAACCACCACGCGAATACGTATCGACCGGATGGAGAAAGGAGTTGCGCCGGCCCCCAAGGGGCCACCCCAGGAAGGGAACGGCACAGGAGTAACTTCGATTGCCGTTCTCAGCGACAAGGGCACGAGGGTATTACCACAGCATACCACTTGGGCATAGTGCAGCAATGTATGGACATTCCCGCCGGCCCAAAAATAGAGGGGGGAGGATGAGGATCAGCTTAGCCTTACCCGCCCAAGCAGGCGAGTACCGAAGGACCACAAAGGTACATTGGCCTGATCTCTCCAGACCCCAGAGCTCCACGCCCCTCAGGCCCCATGCCCGGACGGAAACTGTTAGAGGCCAGCGACTCAAGCCCGCTGAGTTGTGCCCGCACAGAGCATTTAGGGAGTGCGAACAGAGACGAAGCTGAGCACTGGCTCGCCTGTGGCTTCCTGTAGTCAGGACCACCGGTTCTGCGGTTGGCCATGAGATAGGCATTCGCGTCATGGCTCCCGTTATGGCGGGATAGGGCACTCCCGTCCTGGCGCAAAAGCGGTTTCCCCTCCTGGGCTGGGAGCCGATGTCGGTCCTGTGGAAAGCCGCAAAGCCGTGGCGCCGTACGTGCTGTGCGTGCCTGCATATGGACGCGTCCACATAGAAGCACAGGGCACCAGAGCACAGAGTGTAAGATTATGAGCATAAAAAGACTGGCAAAATATTTCTCGTCTCCCATCCAAGACCGCCATCAAACCCATTTACAGGCCTGCTGAGCACCATCAACAGCCGTGCATCAAGGGGGAGGAGGAGGGGCCGCCTGGCGGCCTCCAGCACCAGCAGGCACACGGCACACAAGGCACAGATCATCAGGGGTTAGCGGGGCTTCTTGCACTTGGAGTATCGAACGGGCGCCGGCGTCAAGCGGTCCCTACCTAGGCATCAATGCGATCCGGGAGCCCTTTTACTGTGGTGATACTGTACAGAAACCGGACTACATCTCAGTCCCACTGTCATTTCCCCTCATTGTCATAGCTGCAGCTGTAAGAGAAAAAACGAGAAAAATCCACAACATGTCGGACGTATTCAGGCGCATTGGCCGCGGCGGCGCGGGTAATTTCATCCCTGAGAAGGATATCCAAGAGGCAGCACGGGCGCAACAAGCTCAAGTCAGTCATCTCTGCGCGGCTCCATATTGTGCGATTGATTGATTGATTGATTGATTGATTGCCTGCCTGTCCCTATCCCATAGCCCGTTCTAATAACATGCCATGATATAGGACCCAGAGTCGCAGAAGCATGAAACCACTGCTGCTGCTGCTGCTGCTGCACCACCACCAGCGTCGGCTGCTGCCTCCCACGCGCCCCAGTACGTGAGGGTCGGCAGGGGCGGCTCCGGCAACTTCACCGAGCCGCCCACCATCGCCGAGTCGCAGGACAGGCAGGACGTCGTGGAGAGGACCAAGGCCGCCGTCAGCGCGTCGCAGGCGGGCAGGCCGAGGGCGGGCTTCAGCTCGCGGGGCGGTGCCGGCAACTGGACCGATGAAGCTCCCGCCGACGACTCCGAGGAGAGCACGAAGCAGCAGGAGATCGCGGACAAGGTAAAACAGGATATCAACTCCAGCCTACCGCCTCCGCCGAAGACGTACCACCAGCATGATAGAGACATGGAGTGAACGTCGCCAGGTTTGCGCCAAGCTGCGCCAACCAGCCTCCTGCTCTGAGAGCTGCCAGGATCGCCGTGAGGTTTGGAACGACCCATGTCGGTCACCAAGCCAACGTGTGTGCTGGATGAACAGGTAGAGTTATGACGCTGCGAACCTCGACTGCGTTTGTGTTACGCTTAGTGGCCAGTGTGGATGTTCTGTGATGTGGGTTTTTGCTTCACTTGTGGGAACGCATCTGTCGAGACTCGCTGTCAGTGCGACCTCGATTTAGACCCCGAGAATCTCGCGATTCAGAGAATGAGCGATGGAGAGGATGAGGGCTACGCAGGCTGCTTCAGAAGTGCACTACGTTTGAGTGCCTCCTTTTTGACATCCTGCTACAGTCTAACCTGAGCCTTGATGTATGAGCTAGATGTTGGAACACTGGGAAACTACCTATCAAGTCCACTTGTGGTAGACGACAGCCAACTCTCGCCCCATTGGTTGTCGAGATGCAAGGACAAGACCAAGTCGAGGTCCTTGGCGATAAGAGCGGATCAGGAATCTGCGAGGCATTCGCAGGGACGGTTCTCGATGTGCAGTTTGATTTTGGCTGGGCGCAGGAACTACTGTATCCAAAGATCTGTTTAGACCATTGAGGTAACCAGAGAGCCTTGTAATACACCCAATTGCCACTACTCTTGAGCGTCCGTAATCTTGATGTACCGGGCTCAAACCGAGAAAGTATACTGTCCCCTCTGTGTCTTGTCCCAGTATCCTCTAGGGAATCTTTTGAGTGAAGCCCGACAGTGAAACCCCTTGCTTTTCCCATAAACGCCCAGAACTCCGCCATGCCATAAGCACGATGCCGACCGCTCATTCCCCCGGGCAGGACGCTCAGTCCATGTCCATCTCATCGTCCTCCTCGTCGCCGTCGTCCTCGCCATCGTCCTCGCTGAACCCGTCGTCGTCCCCGGCGTCCTCGTCCACGAGCACCCGCTCCGCCTCGACGTCCTCGACCACGTCCCCGTCGACCGTGACCCTCCTCCTCCTGACCTCGCCGCCGAACGCCTTGGCGGCGCGCTTCTTCTTGTGCTGCGCCTTGATCTCGGCCTCGTCGACGACGACGCCCTCCTCCTCGAGCCGCTTGCGCTCGCTCGCGCGCATGACGGGCAGCAGGTGCTCGTGCGACGCCACCAGCTTGCGCGCCTCGCGCAGCTGCTGCGCGCGCTTGCCAGCCATGCGCTGCTTGTAGAAGACGCGCTCGCGCCGCCTCCGGATCTCGCCGATGCGGTCCATCGCCTTGAGCGTCTTCTGCACCAGCTCGCGGTCGTACTTGACGGGGACGTTGCGCCGCGCGCCGAAAACGAGCGTCGAGTCGACTGTCATCTCCTTGCCGGCGGCCTTGCGGAAGGCTTTGGTCCACTTCAGCTTGCGGGGGTTACGCTTCATCTTGAAGTTCTTGTGGCATTTTGACCGCTGTCGTTTGCGTAAGATGTCAGTCCGGGTGTGCTGCTTCCTTGCAGAAGACGTGGGGAACGTACGCAGAATCGAAAGACTTTGGCATCGTTCCTGACGAAGGTGATACCCTTGGAAGGGTACGCCGGCCGGCTGGGAGGGAGAGATTAGCTGATGCTATCACAGGCAATCACGCCTCAGCAGAATGGTTGGTGTTCAATGTACTAACCTGCAGAAATAACAGGTTTCGATACTGTAAGTCGGTCGATGTCAGCATATATTCGAAGACGGTATTATGGTACAGTGGGGTGGCATACCGCATCTTGGACGACCAAACACGCAGTCTCCTGTTGTGTGTGATATGCTTCAGATTCAGGGACGCCTGTAGAGAAATCGATCCCCAAAAGTTTCTCGAAATTTTGACGGGGAAATCTGATAAGCAGCCGATAAGGCGGCAAGGCGGGTCGCCAATTGCAGGGGTTGCCACAGCGGCAGTCCAGCCAAGCCCGTCGGCCGGCTCGTTGAAAAAGTGCCTGCAGGCGGGATTCCATTTTCACCCATGACATCCTCTCCCCAGACAGATCACTCCATATCTATCCTACAAAAATGGCATCAGTACTTGCGTGGGGAACTGGCATTGCTGCCGCGGCATTCTTCGTACGTCTCTTCCTCGTGCTCTAACTTCTGCGCATGTACTGACGAGTGGTGATTACAGGGCCGTGCAGCCACGATCGCATGGCGCAGGTCCCGCGGTGGCGTCGGCGCGATGGGCCAGGCTTTCTACAAGGGCGGCTTTGAGCAGCGTATGAACAAGAAAGAAGCGAGCCTGATCCTCTCCCTGAAGTGAGTAGCCCACCTACACCAGATATTACCCGTCCATAGGCGCGAAGATGGCTGACCGGCTCCCACAGCGAGCGCGCCGTCACCAAAGAGAAGGTCCGAAAGGCCCACCGAACGCTGATGCTGCTCAACCACCCTGATCGAGGCGGAAGTCCGTACCTGGCGACGAAAGTGAACGAGGCGAAGGAGTTCTTGGAGAAGAGTTCGTCATGACGAGCATTGGCTTTTTCAGGCGCTAGGGATGAGGAGGGCTTCTTTAGGCCTCCTATTGTATATTTCGGATGGGGTCTAAACTATGGCGACACATAGCAACGGCGTTCACGGATTGATCTCAGGGGGAAGAGACAGGGCTCTTGGTGTGGTAAAAAAAACAGCTCATCGCTATGTCTATCTCGTGCCTTCACAATCAGGCATGGGGAGAATCGTATGTTCTCTGCTCAATACTTGTCAAACTTTCATACCACACCAGCGGTGCATGCCGCTACGACTTGAGACTCTCGGCCACCGACCAGGTTCTTGAGGTGCGGGCCTCAATGAGTTCCCAGTCTCTGTGACGTGCGCGTCAGGCCTGGTATGACTTCCAGCGTCTTGACATCCGCCAATTCACCACCACGATCCGGTGCCTCCCGGAGAGGGCTGGTCTCTGGGCTCATCTCTGAGCTCGTCTTCGGGCTGGGCAACAGGAGGGTCTGAAGGCAACTTGTCAGCGGTTTGGTCCAATGCTAAGATCAGTGCTACTCACGTCTCTTCGGTGCACCGAAATGCTGGACCCTAGGATGACCACCGTCGGTATCCTCGCCGCCGGTGCTCCACCCTGCTTCTGCATCAGGCTCGATTCTCCGGTTCGTAGTCCCGCCTCTGGAACACTCTGTCAGTTGGTGCGGTACACGGGGCAGTAATTGTGGAAACGTACGATACTTGTTTCTCCCACGCCCTGACCAAACTTTCCTGCCGCTTGAGGACAGCGAGGCGAAGGAGGGACTGCAACGTGTACACCGCGTCATTGCCCGCATTGTGCAGGAACTGATACGGGATCTTCAGACCGGCCAATACGGTGCAGAGAGACTGTCCGTCGTAGAACTTGCTCCGATGTTGGTGCAGTTTCTGGTTGTCAACAACCTCCAAGAGGTTCTCCATCTCGCACACGTCGAAGTCAAGAGAGTTCAGATACTGAATATCTTGCTTGACGTCGTGGCCGACAACAACCACCTCTCTCAGCTTCCCTGATTTCGACTTAGGAGACATGATCTCCTTTACAACCCCAAGCACCTCAGTCAGAGGAACGAACTCGGACTCTCTGATGTGTTACTTTTAGCTTCGGCCACGATCATAGGACAAGAGATAGCTGTACTTACCCGAACATGAAGCTGTCAGGGCAGCCTTCGACGTATTCCATGTTCTTCATGTAAGAGTACTCCTTGATGCGAATGTGGCGGCCCCGGATCAAGTCGAACCAGTTCCGAGCACCGACACCAGGAGCAACATCGATGAGCTTCTGAGTGTCAAGTATGGCAAAGCCAAGCTCGGTGACAAGGCCAGGAGTCTTTTCGTAGGTCTCAATATCGAAGCAGATAAAGACCACATGCCCGTCTTGCTCGAAAGGGGCTGGAGCTTCCAAATCAAGCGTGAGATCCTTGGTAGGGGCCGGCTCTTGCCCAGTGAACGCTACCGACGGCAGGTCAGCCTGGTCACGGGGCAAACTAGAGACATCCAACATACCTCGATAATTTGCGAGGGGAGTTGCCCTCTTGCGCAGGCCCAGATACCGCTGGACACGCTTGGTGGTGCGTCCCCATTGTTTCCGCTCGTCGAAACGCTTCTCAGCCTTCTTCCTCGACTTGCCCTTGCCCTTGCCACTTCCCTGCCAGCTCTCCTTGACCGTCTTCACAATCTCCGCAAACTCGTCGCGCTGGATCTGGGTCAGGCCTGTGAGGTCATCCTCCGCCTCAGGCTGTGGAATAATGGTGACAAGCTCCTTGTACGAGGCGAAATCACTTGTGCGGCCGAGGTAGCGTGGAACAGGCGTATCCAAGACGCCGAAACGCGTGTTGAATTTCTTCTCGTTTCCACCACCCGGAATGGTCAAGTTGATCTTGAGCTGCCTGTTAATTCTGCGGAGCAGGGCGCACAATTGGCGAGTAGGGACGAAGAGAATCGGATCTTGCACCCTCTCATCGGGCTCAAAGAGGTAGAAGAAATCCCACTGCTGGTTCTCAAACAGGGCGGTCTCCTCGAAATACGGTGTGACGTTGGGTTTATTGGCCTTGCCCACGTACATATCATGGTAGCGGACAAGAAATTTCCAAGCAATGAAGGCCTCCCCTTTTGGGGACTTTTCGCCCTCGCTGAGGCCAAGGTCCTGCAGGGCGGCTGTATCCTGCTCGGTCTCGGAGAAAGTGGCAGGTCCACTGCTGCTGGCGCTTTTGCCGCCTCGTCCGTCGCTCTTTCCACTCGTAAGCGGCAGAGCCTTGTTTGTGCAGTTCCATGTCTTCATGTCTGAGTACTCGTCATCGGAGCTGTAGTCTACATAATTCGTGACCTTGGGCTTGCGGGGCTTTTGTCTGCCATGAGGATGACTGGTCCGTTGTGGTGCTCCTTGTGGTGCACGATGTGGTTCAGGTTTCTTCGGTGGCGCAGGTGGCTCCCAGATGCTCTGGTCACCAAACATCCTGGATAGATTCTCTATCGCCGTCGATTTCATGTCGACAGATGAATGAACTTGGTAGGAGCTGGTCTGTCAAAATAGGCTGAGTTGAGCAGGAACGGGATGATTGACTGCTCGGTTGGGACTGGCTAGGTACACCAGCTTGACCAGAGGACGAAATGAGATACGGTGCAGATGGAGAGCTTGGGAAAGCAGACGACGTGACAGCAGTGATGAGTTGGCTTTGGACTTTAATTTGATTGCTCTTCCAAGTGCAATCAATGTTTGGGAAGGGTTGGATCACTACACCCCGGTGCAGGAAGGCCCCTTCCACGTCTCCTTCTCAAGCAGTGGGTGCGACTGATTTGCCTTTCCCTGATGCGTAGACGTGTAGAGCTGCGAGACTGGCGGGTTGTTTGTCGCCAGTCAGTCCTGGAAAACTTGGTTGAAAGCCCAAAAAAAGTAGCATAAATGACACCTCAATTTTGGTCATATCCAGATCTTGGAATCAAGCGAACAAGGCAGGTAGGTTCCAGGAGACTTATTCAAGCCCGAAAGTGTGCTTGGGTTGGAGAGTCGATATTCCTTAGGGAAAGATTGTAGGGATAAGAATAAATACGATTGAGGCAAGCGCGATGTTGCTATCCGCTCTCTACGATGTGCTTCTCCCTACTACGGGTAACTGCGCAGCCTCGTGCGACCAGACAAGCACGCCATGTAAGATCCTTTGAAATCTATCTTCCTTGGCTTGTTGAGCTATGTCAAGATTTCGTACAAGACGAAAGCCGCATACAATCAGGCAGTGTCACAGTATACCGTACGAAACTGACCACATCTGTGGTTGAGTCCTTCGGGACCCCATCTTGCTCACCCGACACCAAACCCTTCAAATTGCCTTGCTCTATGCCTGGAGGACCATTTTCCGAGCAATCACTTGTGCGTCGGCCAAAGCTGGAAAGCACGATACGTTAGCTTTCTGGCGGGGCGAGAGTCGGAAAATGAAGCGAGACTCACCTGCTTAGCCTCGTCCTCTGTGATTTTTGATACTTCGGACTCGCTCTTGGTGATAAGCCCAAGTCTGCCGGTCAGCCTGAGCTTTCCCCACATCTCTTTGCGTCCCGCCCCGAGCGCGTCCGAGAAGATCTTCTTCTTCAGATCCCTCAGGAAGTCGTTGTAGAGGCCAGGCACTTCGAGGCCGATGCAAGCATCCCTCAGCACCCCAATATTCTCAATAGCTCGGTCATAGTTCTTGTCTCCCATGCTTTCCTGTATCAAGGATCGGATAACATCGCCCATGGCTTTGGTCGCTTCCTCAATACCCTCGTCGTCGTCAACCTCTTCTAGCCGCTGGATCAACTGCTTGAACTTTGGGATGGAGTTGTCCTTGTCCATCTTTGGTCTCCCATGCCTCAGCCTGTCCACTTTCTTCTGCGCAGCGTTGAGCATTCCCTCTGGATCAATGAGAGCTTCCACAGCACGACCGCTTTCAGGCTTGGCCGCGCCTCTCTTGTACTTGCTCTGTGCTTTGGGTGGCACTGTAGGAGGTCAGCATGCGTGTCTTCCATCATTGCACAGTTCAAAATCATACCCTTCTTCAAATCCGCCACCTTTCTCAGCGTATCTATTTGCGGCTTGGCCTGTTTGATCAACATCTCAGGAGGCTCGGAGTATTTCTTGAGAATCTCGGGGACGTCGGCGATATTGCCTTCTGGTGCCACAGCACGAGCTCGAATGGCCTGATTCACCCGATGTATAATCGGAGAGTACAGATCTTCAAGAGGAGCATATTCGGCTGGGTTTCTGCACACTTTTGTCAGTTGCCAAATGAGAAATTGCGGGCCTGAACACCCACCCTTCGTCGTCGCGGTCAAATTCCGAGATGTCCATGGCGTCAACATAATCACTCATCGCCTGGTTGAGTTTGTCATCGGGAAGCAGGCGGGGATGCTCGGTGAGGACCTTTCCAGTGATCGTGACGACCTTGTCCAATGGCGGGAAACGATAAGACCGTACGTCTTCCGCAAAAGGTAGGGGCGCGTCGTACAGGCACTCAAAGTCGAGATCAATGCTTGGCCGCATCAAAAGGATGACCGGGTCCTTGTTATCTTTGGAAACAAGCCTTGCAATGGCATAGGTCTCCGAGTAATAAAGGGCATGGATGAGTGCTGAGAGAGCTAGTTTTGATTCCTCATCAAAAGACCGGGCAACGGTGACGGACGTCTCGCCCAAGGTCAGAAATGGCTCAACCTGCGGTGTGTTAGAAAATGGAGCCAGATTATGGTCTTCGAAGCTGACGCACCTTGTTCATGTTTACGAAGCCCATGATAGAGAAACTCTTCTCGGCTTCGAGGCTGGTAAGGCCCTTATCGAAGTCAGGGATGAGCACTGCCGAGCTTCCATAAGCCCACCCCCTGTTAAGTTCCTCAAACTCAACATCTCTCTTTCCACCGGGAGCACTTGGGTCATTGATTTTGTAGGTCCGGTGCTGCTTCACTGAATTGAATTGCGGGTCATCGTACTCGACCCCGTCCATTTCATCCTCCAGAGTGTGCGTTGATTGTGTTGCAGCGGATTCTGACTTCACTGTCACCGTCGTAGCTGCAGCGGGTCTATTGACCTTGGTCACCGGCCATCGCTCGACGTTGATGCTAGTAGCACTTGCGAACTGTTCGGGATTTCCCAGGGTGAGCGGGCCGTCATAGCTCTTGACCAGCCTGACAGGCTTGACTCTCGGGGTGTCAAGTTCTTCGACGGCCTCGGCCAAGGTGCCGAACGTTCCGTTGTTGCACTTGTCCACCAATGATTTGAGAATAGTCTCATTGGTAGCCTTTAACTGGGGCTTATCTTCCTCTTTGGAGCCGTACTCGGAGTCGTCAAAGTCGACACCTAGCACAATGAGCTCTATGTCGAGCTCATTGAGGCGGCTGGAGATTTGTTCAACATCGTCTCCGTCTATGGGTCCTTGGCCATCAGTGATGAGGTATATGCGTCGGGTGTACTTGAGTTTTTTGGTCAACTCTCCGATCATCTCAGCGGCGACAATGATGGCAGACATGGCGTCGCCAAATTCTGTGTTGCTCGGCTTGATGAGATTCGTGAGCTCCTTCATCTGGGACAGCACGACAGGCCCGAGCTTCTTCAGGACTGAGATGTTGTTGTAGCCGTCGCCATCTTGATAGTCGTTCTGGGTCTCGTCCGTTCGCAAGCCAACGACACCCACATTCCAGGTCTTTCGCGATGCTTGGGCTGTGGTGGCGATCTTGTCCCAGACGTAGCGCATGCTGAAATCCAAATCAGACTCGGTCCTGCCATTGTTGCAATTTGACGTGGTCGACCCGACGTCAACAATGTAGACGAACGCCTCCTTGTCGGCCATGATGAAGAAGGCGAGGGGCCTGGGTGTTTGTGAAAACAACCAATTTGCGAGAAAGGCAAAAAAGATGCCTCCGAGCGCCCTCAAAGACGACGGAAGCTCTTGGGTTCATCGACGTCCACTTTGTACCAGGTCACGTCGATTCCAGGCAGCGAGAGCGCGTCGGGCCCACTATCACTTTGGACCCCTGCCAACGCGCAGGCATGTGAGCTCCTGAGGTCCCCTCCCTGAGCTCCTGCTACCCAGGAGCTCTTATCGATTAGCAGGCAATGGTTTGGGAGGTTGTCCAACCCCTGTCCGCTCTGGGTTTACCGAGGCGTCATTGACAGACCACTTCAAACAATTGGCAATTCCTCCCCTCTCATTCGTGACTACCTCGTGCTGGAAGATATCCCCAGCCTCGAAGCCTTCAGAAAGTTCGTTCTCTTCGTCAATCAGTCTGAGTCGCTCTCATCGTACCAATATCCACAGGCTGTCAAAATGTCGGAAGGATCAATCATCTTCACCGGAGCGCCATACCATATCCTGGCGTAAGTCTGCTGCTCCTGTTTCTCCACTTGACTGGCAGACAGATGGCTAAAAGTGAGCAACTAGATATGGGTCTCTGTTCGGGACCACAGTTTGTAAGTAGCTCATACTTCCATCCTGCCAACACAATTAATTGTATATGTATGCTGACTAGGCATTTCAGTCAACGTGAGCTATTGAGCGTATTCTCGTGGCGCTTCCTTCTTCTGACAAACGACGGCACAGACTTGCGTAGGGACAATCATTCAGTTTAAGACCCTTCCAATACTTCAATTTTCAGAGCTTCAAACAAAGACCTTCCCATGGTATTTTGGCCTGCAGACTACACTACCTGTCGTCCTTGCGGCGACCTTACCTGGTAGGCCTTTTGGGCCCAGCGGCGGTGTGCAGGGACTCTTTGACCCGGCCAATAGATGGGGAACTCTCCTCCCTCTCGCCACCGTCTTCATCACCGGACTCGCCAATTGGGCTGTCCTCCTGCCGGCATCAAAAGCCTGCATCGCGGAGAGGAGGAAGCAGGAAGAGAAGGATGGCAAAAGAAGCTGGGACCCCAAGCCGCACAGCCAGGAGATGACTGCGTTGAACAAGAAGTTTGGCACGCTTCACGGCATTTCCTCACTTCTCAATGTCGTCAATTTCGCGGCTTCTGTGGTGTACGGCTTCACGCTCGCGGAGAGGATTCACTGAGAAGTCACTGCTCTACCTGCCCGTGTGTCAACAGATTATCAGTAAAGGAGAACAATGGATGTAATCCAGTTCCAGTCGCTTGTGTACAGGAGAGGGGCGCGCGTCACAGGAACAAAGGTCGTATATTGGGCCATCATAAAGATTGAATTGGCTTGGGACATTCGAGCAGAGAACTGCCCAACGAGGTGACCAACGATTTCTATTGGGATCAATCGATTTGAGTACTCTTTCCTATTCCTCCAATGGTATATCTCAAACGCCCAACGCCTTGCAGTGTAACCTCGCATTGCTTCCCCCGCTCTCCCGATCTAACACACGAGCCAAAATAGTATTGCAGCTCGCCCAACTCCTTATACGCTATCCCGCGATCGAGCAGTAGCCACTCCGCTCTATTTCCCAGCAGACATCCTCCTGATCTCCTCCTTTACGGCAAGCATTTCCTTCTTCTTGGCTTCCATGTCCTGCGCAAGCCGGTCCTTGTCCTCGGCAGGCTTGGACGGTTCGCGCGTAGCTGCCTCCTTCACGTAGTGGCCGAGCGTCCACTTCAGGGGCTTCCTGGCGAGCATCTCGTCGAGATCAACATCCTCAGTGGGTTTGGGGAAGGTCCGGGAGAGTGGGTCAACATCGCCGGTCTGGTCAGTGGGGCACTGTGAGGAGGGCGTTGCTGCCGCAGATGACCGGATGGCTTGTTCGGCACTGCTGGAGCTATAAACAGACGATGTCCCTGAGGCTACCGAGCTTCGTCGGGACGTAGGTGCTCTCGTGATGTCCATAGTCCCCGAGGATGAGGGTTGTGTAGCATCGACAGCGGAAACGTAGTTGCCCATCTTGGTTTTGTGATTTCTCGACGGAGTAATAATCTCTAGTGAGACCTTAGAATGGAGGGAAAACAAGTTCTGATGCAACGCTTCCAAGTGATAGGAGAATGGAGGTTTAGATGGTGACAGATGAGGAGCTTCATCTCGAATTCTGGAGGGGACACGAATCTGTTATTAATAGTCAGTATTTCCGGCGATGCCCTCAAGATCTCAGGGTCCTCGCCGGCCCCCCCTGCACAACAATTTCCGCGATCCAGGTGCCACAAGGACCCTTGGATAATGCATGTGGAACCAAGATCTGTGTGGGGAGGGGCCATTTGATCGACACAAGAATGAGCCCGGCAACGACGAACGCTGACGGGTAAGACATCACAAGCGTGATGCCGTGTGCCCGTTGGGGTAGTGCAATGACGTCTAGTTTCACTCCCGGGGGCTAGAACAGTGCTACTGTAACCAGAGAGTCAGTCTGTAACGGCAGTTCGTGAGTCGCGAGCTTCTAGAAAGGAGGTGTGAGGTGTGGTCAAACGGGTCACGGACCTGGGCCCGAATAATGCCAGGTGTGGCAGCCCAGGGCGGATCCTACCCGCGGGTGGGACCCGAACCAACGGCGCTCGAGAGGGCAGGCGAAATGACTTGTTGGCTTTTCGAGGCATAAGAAAATGGACGGCAGCGAACCCGAAAATTAGAAAACCAGGTTACCTCGTATGCGGCCCAGCAGCAAAGGAAGTCTATCGGCGAGTCCGCCGTGCCTGCCGTCTCCCTCTAAAACACCACCGCTGCCGGGCAATTGTACTGGAACACAATGGTGGTTGTGTGGGTCCCTACATCTGCAGGAATTATCTAGCTTACAGCGCACGACGCCGAAGTCCATGCAAGCAGCAATCATGGAGGCTTGCAACTAGCACATATTTGCGGTAGTGGTGATGCTGTGACACTTTGGAACCGGTGGAAAAGGTCCGCGCTGTCGAGACAAATCGAAACACCGACTGTGGCCTTCTGGTGCATTTAAACTGAATACTGCCTTCAGATCAAACCGAGACCCACAGCGGCTTGGGACTGCCCGTGACGACTCAACTCCGGGATCACAGCCGTACAAGCCATGCTCCCAGTTCGTTTGGCTGACCAGGAAGTGCTGGTACGACGCCTCAAGTCTTTGAAAGAAGTACATACCATAGGTGTCAAAGAAGCAGCAGAGATCCGCTTCATCAAATCCTCATAGACCAATCACCACCTATCCTGTCGTTTCCAACATTACCCGACCCCATGCATGAACAAGTACCGTTGGGCGTAGTTCCATCCTCCTTCCTTTAGTGATGCTGTATCCATCAGTGTGAGTCTATTTCTGCTTCTTCCCCTTCAAGGCGCTGTTCTGGGGTTGAGGCGGCCTATAAGGACCAAACCCGAGAAGGTTGGGCGCAAACATGCCAACCTGCCGTTGGTAGTCCTTGTACTCGGAATACTTCCCAGCTGTGATAAGCTCCGTGAGCCAGGTCGATCCTTGAAAGAGGGCAACAAGGCTGAAACCAGGTATCAAAGTCCAAGCATACGGCACCTCTGCCGTGACGATGCTCCAGACCCCAAGAGTGAGCCAAATGCTCTGTTCGACCGCGAAGTTAGGGTGCCTGCTCCACGCCCACAGGCCGGAGGTTATGAAGCCTCGCTTCAAGTCATCTTCCGCAAAGCCCTGTGACACCTTGCCGGTCGCCTGGTACTCCCTCTTGGCATTTTGGAAATCTGCTTCATGTCAGTGGCTAACTCTGCCAAATTGATGCCTCACATGATCGTCTGTATCTTACCCCATTGTTGCTGGTCTGCAAACCATTCCGTCGTGATGAGTCCGACTTGGAAAATGGTAAAGGCAATGTCCGACAAAGTGAGAGCAGGCTGGAATTGTATGCTAAGCAAGATCGGGTATGCAGGTGCTGCCAGTGAGAATAGCAGTACGCTTTGGATGAAGGAAATAAATGTAATGTTTAACAGCGTGAAGGCCCACCGTGGAACCTTGCTCTGGATGATCTCCCTAGACGAACGTGAGTCTGGGTGGGGACTTGGGACTCTTGGGTTAACAAACCATCTATAGTCTTCCGACCCAACCTGATAGCCACCTTTGCGCCAGTAGTTGAAAGTCAGACGGATCTGCAGCACGGTCAATGTCGCGATTCGCTCAAGGTGTAGCGAGGGAAATATCTTACACTCCACAATGTGCTAAATAAGAGGATGACATCTATTCTTTGGCTGCTGATCCCGGAAAGCCGAGCCCAAAGGTCGAAGTGGGCGATGTATAACGTCGGCAGGATGCTCCAACACCGGTCGACCTGGGAGTAATTCTTGTTGATCTCTGCGACGACCAGGAAGACTGCCCCGAGCAGGATGGAAATCCCAAGGCCAGAAATTAGTGGGTTGGTCTGGAGATAAAGGTCGGCTATGCTCTGACGAGATTGCGCGACATCCAGGGCCCCGGATGGTAGCTCGTAGAGTTGGGAAATGTATGGCTCGACCGTCTTTGACCAGTCGACCGTGTCTGGGAAGCTGAGCAGAGCCGGCACCGCCATCCTGAGCCAATTGAGCGAAAGAGGCGGGTCTGAATTGATTTGTTTCAAGGAAAGCACAATGTAGTTCCCGTATAAACGCCGAGATGTGCTCGAAGTTCAAAATATGTTCCAAAGGTCTAAACCTCCCGGTGAGTGATGGTAGGTGGAAGCAGCTCACAGAGACGTTTCGGGTATGCGCGTCATGATGGGATCAGTAGCCCGCCCGGGCCGTGACGAAGCGGCTGCAATGCACAGACCGTTCAGGCACCTGCCACAGTAACCCCTGTCATGGCGGAGACTCGATAATTGCATACCGAGGTGCAGAGCCATGGGTACATGCAACATCCACGATTTTGCGATGGCTTCCCTCATGCCTGTTTTCCCAGACTTGGACGACCAATTCGGCCGACCATAATCGTATGTGACATATTCGACTGTTTCGACGCGCATCCAGGGCTCGCGGTCATGTTGATATCTTCTTGCACCGGGGAAGCCAAGATCGCCCAGATGCGGACGCGTTTTGCAGGACCTAGGCCCATGCAGGATGCTGTCTTATAGCAGCTGGTCAACCCGCTTCACATCCGTATTTCTCTGTGCGACTTCGCTGCGTCCACACCGCTGCATCAGCACCGCCAAGTCAAAAATGCCCAGAATACTGTGCGTGGCAGAGAAGCCATCCATATCCAAAGCCGTCGCAGGTCATCTGTCGGGAGGGCAGCTTCAAACGGTGGGTATGTTGGCAAGCACCGTGAGACTGCCATGCTGACAGTTTTTTGCTTAGCGCAACACTCAGAACAAGTACATCAAAAATTACTGTTTTGACTTTGATTTCGGCCCACCATGGGGCAACTGCAGCGTGACCATGACCGCCGTCACGGGGCATCTCACCAGCACAGACTTTACTTCTGGCTACAAGAACTGGAGCTACCCACCTCCTGTCACATTGTTTGGTGCTCCCATCACCACCTTCGTTTCTAATGTACGTATCAACGATGCCGACGTGTCCGTAAGGCCTTTCGCTGAATGTCCTTAGGACAAGGGCAACGTTGCCAAGAACATCGAGGAGCAGGCAAGATACTGCAGAGCCCTGTTCATTTGGACAGATTGTGACCGTGAAGGGGAACACATTGGAGGTGAGATTCGGGACGCAGCCAAGAAAGGCAATCCCCAGATAGAGGTTAAACGAGCTCAGTTCAGCAACATTGAGAGAGCGTAAGTCGACTCGGATAAACCCTTCGTGTGCGTGTACTGACGCCTTCAAGTCATATTCTCAATGCGGCTCGCCATCTGAGGGACCTCGATCAGAGGCAAGTGGATGCTGTCCAGGCCAGAATAGAGTCGGATCTACGGACTGGTTACGCCTTTACTCGGTTTCTCACCACCAGTCTGCGCTCACTTGGAGGGCCCATCGAAAAAAACATGATTAGCTATGGTATGTTTTGACCCAGTCCGTGTTCTGGCTCTGAAGGAAAACATAATAACCAACAGACACCGCAGGGTCTTGCCAATTTCCTACCCTGGGCTTCGTCGTGGATCGGTACTTCAAGGTACAGAACTTTGTGCCAGAGAAATTCTGGGGTATCAAGGTGACACACAAAAAAGACGGTCTGAGTGTCACTTTCAACTGGGAGCGGCACCGTCTCTTTGATAGGCCCGCAGTCATCATTCTTTACGAGAGATGCCTGAGTGCAAAGCAAGCAAAGGTCGTTAAGGTTCAGGAGAAACCCACCAAGAAGTGGAAGCCCCTGCCCCTCACGACTGTGGAGCTTCAGAAAATGGCAACCAGATTCCTCCGGATGACAGGTCAGCAAGCTCTCACTGTGGCCGAGAGCCTATACAACCGTGGCTTCATCAGCTACCCGAGAACAGAGACGGACCAGTTCGATAAGGGCATGAACCTCCGGGAGCTCGTTCGAAAGCAAACACAGGACAACCGCTGGGGACAATTCGCACAGGACCTGGTTGACAATTCTTTCCAACAGCCAAGGAATGGCCGCCACAACGACAAGGCCCATCCCCCGATCCACCCTATCACTTACGCAGCTCCTTCTGTTCTTAACGACCAAGAAAAGACACTACACCAGTTCGTGACCCGCCGGTTCCTTGCATGCTGCTCCGAAGACGCAAAAGGCCAAGCGACGGATGTCGACATCTTGTACGGGGACGAGAAATTCCATGCGCACGGAGTCATAGTCTTGGAGCGCAATTACCTCGACGTGTATCCTTACGAGAATTGGACCAATTCGGCCGAGTTGCCCAAATTCACAGTCGGAGACGTGTTCGAGCCTACAGAAGCGATGATGACCGAGGGCAAGACGACGCCGCCAGGATACCTGACAGAAGCGGATCTCCTGGGTCTGATGGACGCGAACGGCATCGGTACGGATGCCACGATGGCAGAGCACATCGAGAAGATCCAGACGCGGGAGTACGTCCAAGCAGTAGATCGAGCACAGCCAGTGGCGGACGGTGAGGAAGAAGCAGACGCTCCGGCCACAAGAGGGGGACGTGGAGGCCGGGGGAGCCGAGGTGGACGAGGCAGCCGCGGTGGCAGGGGAGGCCGAGGCGGAGCCGCGAGGGGAGGAGGCGGCGGGAGGTCCGTGAAGGTGTTCATACCGACACAGCTCGGCGTTGCCCTCATCGAGGGCTTCGACCGGATGAACTTCGAAACCAGCCTAGCGAAGCCGTTCCTGCGCAAGGAGATGGAGATCAAGATGAAGGCGATTTGTGAGGGCAGGAGCTCGAAGGAGGACTTCCTGCGGGACAACCTGCAGCAGTACCGCGCGGTATTTGAGCAGTCAGCAGAGCAGCTGGACGTGCTTAAAGCTGTAAGTTGCTTGGTGAATCGTCTCACATCCATGTCGCTGACTCGATGATTCCACAGGCTTGCAGACAGTACATGTTCCAGGGCGCCGCTGGGTGATTTGCAGCTCCATGGTCAACTTGTATGATTAATGCCGGATTCATCCAGACGAAAAGGTGTCTTCGACATCTTTCCAGCAATCGCTCAGCCCTGCGAGTTATGTTGATGCACCAATACTATCATTGGAGTCCTACATCGACACAACAGACGGCTGACGTGGCGCGTAGATCCAATTTCAACCATTCCACGCAAGGCGTTCACGCATCATGCCGTGGCATCTGCGGCCAACTTCGTACATTATGGACTGTGCGAGCCGTTCACATGGCTCTCAAAAGTGTGATATTATACTACAGGAAGGAACAGGGCGATATACAATGATAGCTGACCCTCAATGTCTCACTCACTATAGCCTGAAGAAAAAATGTTATTATAACGTATAGCGGGTGCAATTCTATAGTAACACCGCTCCACGAGGCCCCATCGCTGACAGGAGCATTGAGATGACGCCAGAGTCCTACCGCTGCCCTACCCGATCCCAACACTTCAAGATGAGACACTGCTAGGGTTTCCTTTCCCTTTGATCCTCTTCATGAGCATCTTGTATTCGTCCCCCTCTTTGTGGACGGGACCATTGTGCTAAATTGAATCAAAGAGCCGGCAGGTCCGTCGGGATAGAAGATTGTGTGTTGCAGAGGTCCTACTGGGGGAAAGTTGTGGGCGATGTGGAAACACTTACACAGGCTGTGTGCCTGGATCGCTTGTTGAGGTCTCTGTACGATCGACATCGTTCTGCTTGTGAATGCTGTCCAAGGGAGTTAGTTCGAAGCAATTGGGGTGTCCATAGATTGTCTCAACAAAGGGCCACAGGCGTGTAGAGTGGGGAGCATACATTGACAAGTCACGAGGTCTGGCACAGGATATTTCATGTTGCAGATCGACTTTTCATATTCATGTACACTTATGATATGTACTGACTGAACGCACGAAACAGTGGTCATAACAGCAAATTAAATCGTAGCCAACCAAAGACGAGGATGCAACCCAAGCCAAGCCAAGCCCAAACCGGAGGAGTAAATGAAATAAGTAGGAGAGACCCATTTTACTCGTCAACGTCCATAGGCAAAGCAGGGTACAAAGGCTTCTCAGAAGCCTTCTCTACCTCCTGCAGGGAAGGATCAATCATGTCGTCGTCACCCTCGCTGTCAGAGTACTGGCCGCTCTTGAGCCGGTCACGAATCGCCTCACGGAGGAACTCAATGACGCGGACGTTCTGCAGCCAGCTCTCGTACGGCTCGGGCTCACCGTTGATGTCACTGTCATCTGACTGAGAGGCAGGAGACATGGCCTCGGCCTTGGGCGTGGTGGCCCTGTCCGAGTCATCTGAGGCGCGGCGGGCGCCGCTGGCACGCTGGAGCATGCCGCCGGACAGCCTGCGCTGGTCGTTGCCGCCGAAGGTTGAGCCGAGCGTGCTGATGGTTGAGGAACCGTAAGACGTAGTGGCAGGTAATGATGGGTACGCAACAGAAGCAGAAGAGCCGTGACGCGCACCAGGAGACATGCCGGAGGAAGACACTGGAGAGTGGCCCGATGTGTACGAGAGCGAGCTCGATGGGGGTGTGTGGGCTGGTGTGTTTCCGGTCGTGGAGGACACGGCGCTCAAGGGCGAGGGCATCTGCTGCGCGGCAGAGACAGCGTAGTGCTCACTGGGCGGGGGCCTGGCGACAGGGGACTGGTGGCGCAAGTCGAAGGACGATGGGTAGTGGCTGCTGGGGGGGGAGCCGCTGTTCTCGTACACGGTGCTCTGCATCTGCTCCAGGATCTGGTCGATCTGCTCGAGGTCACCCTTGGTTCGCAGGTTTGGCATGGGTGGCAGGTAGTAGTGCTGGTCCATGGCGCTGTGCGCAGATGGGCCGCCACCGATGGCAGGGAGAGCGGGTGCGGCAGTCATATACTGGGTGCCGAGTCCGCCGGTGTGGACAGACAGGGCTCCGTGGAGAGGCATCAGCGATCTTCCGACGTGGGCGTAGTTGGCTGGGTCAAGGCTTCTCCGCTTGGCGTGTCCAAAGAAATCATTCAGATCATCATAGCCGCGCCTGCGGTCATACGCCGCGCTGTAGCCCAGAGGCTCGGCGCGGTGGTTTGGGATGGGCTGCCCGTAGTATCCAAGAGGGCCATAGGCCTGGGGAGCCCCGTGAGCGTAGTAGCTATGCGGGGGCGGCTGACCAAAGGCGGCGGAGTTAGTACGCATCTGATGGCCGTTGTGATCATAGAAGCTGGACGGAGCTATCAGAGGCAGATTAGCCTCGCGCATTCCCGAGGGGAAAAACAGAGATGGGGTAACTGTACCTTTTCCGGGACGCCCGTAGGCTGGGTTCATGCCGCCATGCTGATCCTGGGGGGACCTGATCAAGACGCTGTCGTCGGCATGGGTCTTGACATGCTTCTTGAGATCCTGAGGGCGCTTGAAAGACTTCCCGCAGAAGTCGCACTTGTGTGGCTTCAGGGGGACGTGAACACGAATGTGAGAGGTGATGTGATCGCGCTTGACAGTTGTGGTGCGGCACGAATTCCACTGGCACGTCAAGTTGAGGTTGTTGGTGCTCTTCCTGCCTACGTGCCTCTCACAGATGTGGTCCTGTGTTTCGCGTGTTAGCTTATGTCAAGCAAAAACACATGCATTACAGGGGTCCATCTGGTAGAACCCATCCCACAGAGTGCAGACATCACAGGGCAGACAACCCTGAATGAAGCTCTCAATTGGGATGGTTGTTCCCGGGGATTTTCCACAGGAAATCAATTAATCAACTTACATAGAGTGTTTCGGCAGTGTTGAACCTCTGGTTGCAGGCGTTCCACCTGCAGGTCAGGCTCTCGTCCGCGTTCGCATTGGACGCGTTGGAGGTAGAAGACGTTGATGCAGCAGTGGTGGATGCTGGGGTGTTTCCGTCAGAGCCGGAACCCGCATTGGGGCTCTGCGACTGTTCGCTTGCGTTGTCTTGAGTGGAGGACATGTTTGCTGGGTGTGCAGTGCCGTGTGCCGACAGACAGGTGAGGCCAGGAGCAAGCTCGAAGCTCAACAGGGTCGGGTGCTAGTCTTGGCACTGATTGGTTGCCAAGAGGACTGTTTTCTCCACACTAAGGACGTGGGGTAGGACAGGCAGCCAAGTCAAATCGATAAGACTTGAGAGTCAGGCAGGAGCGTCCAAGATATCTTTTCTGGACTTTGTGATTTTCTTCTTGACCTCTTGACCTTTTCGAAGAATTGAAGAGGAGGAGATCCGCCCGGGACGAGAAAGGGAGAGGGGCGCCCATCACCTCTTTCTTATTCCTTTCGCTCGACGAAAAGGTTTGCCAAGAGATTCCGCCAGTTCCAAAGTCAGAGGGGCTCGCCGCTGCCCCTTGCCTATTGGCTGCCCGCCCGGGGATCTTGTCTACGAGATAGAGTGTGACCTTGCTGCCTCGATGGGCCAGCAGCCGACCTGGCCCAGTTCTGCCGCAAAAGCACTGCCACATGTTCGGTAGCTCAATGTACTCCTTAGCAGGATGCCACGGCCTGCCAAGACTTTGCAGAGACGCTAGTCGGCTGCCAAGAGTAGTCCAAGCGACAGAGGACACTTGCGCTGTTTTGTGGCCCCTTTGTCGCAGTGCGAGAGTGGGAGAGGTGCTCTCATCCTGTTCCAAGTTCCAACGCTCTGGGTCCGACCGTTTAACAAACTCGCCTGGCGGTCGCACTCGAGCCCGACTAAGCAAGCAAAGTTATCGTTGGACATCAATGGTGCAACGGTCCGGGCAGACCCAAAGGAAAAAGAAGAGGAAACGGAAGAAAACCGTCCGCTAGCAGGGCCAGGCACCTTCGGCAACGGCCAGACGGATGCCGTCGGGAGAATCAGTGGCATGGTAAAGTCACATTACTCGTTCTCGTGTCTCAACGCATCCAACTTCATAGTCACCGACCGGTCATGGTCTCTTTCGTAGTAATAGTTCGATCATCAACATTCATGCGCCGTTTCCTGCCCAACAACCTTCCCCTAATCCATGCGATGCATGCTTGGAGGCGCGAGAGAGTGCGATATCTCCATGAGACGCTGGTCTTGATTTGATGATAGCAGCCAAGCTTGCCCAGAGCATTGGCAATCAGCCAAGAATTGGCCGGAGCGGAATTGCCAAGCGAAGCGTGTGTCTGCTGATTTGGCACTGCCTCACGTCCGAGGATGCTGGGCATTGCCGTGCTAGCCTCTTGCCCAGAGAAATACTGAAGCACTTCACAGGGGCGAACCAGGGGTAGTGAGCTGGAAGGGAGGCAGACCCGAGCATCTGGCCCGTATGCTACAATCGGTTTCTGGGCGGTCACGCCACTCTTTGCCTCCCTCCTGCTTTTCCATTCGACCTAACACGGGCTGCGTTCCTTCTTGGCTGGCGGAACGCTTGTGTCGAGGCTCTTGGCCTCCCAGCGGAAACGAGAGCGGGGATGCGATGCCCAGAAATCGCAGAAATGGGTCTCTGGCGGCGATGGATCCATTGTTCATCTCAATCCCCCTAAAGCTGGGGAAGCGACAGGAGCCATTCGCCACCACCACGACTTGCCGCCCAGAGCATTGTGGGAGAAAACGCTGCACGCCGTTTTACAATATCCGCAGGAATGGGGCCGGTGTTGCTCAAAGGCAGTTGCCCAGGGACTATAACCCGAGGCGGTTAATTGCCCGCCTGCGCTTCTCTGCCTCCACGAGTCGCACTGGAAATTTGACGGAACGCCGGATGAATGGCAAGCCCGTCGAGGATGGCCGAGCAGAGTGAGGCACGACTCCTTCAGCAAGAAAGAGGATTTGCCGCAACGCGTTCAGATGGCTTAGAACACTTCATGACGTCGGCGTTCCTTTGGCAACAGAGAGGCAGTGTGCGCAGCAACCGCTCAGCTTGCTGTGTCGCCCGCGATCGATTTGCCACAACGAGGCTGAGGTACTGGATGATTTCTGATGGCCACGAGGTCACGCTTCTTGGGTGTCTTCGCTTCCCTGAACCAAGTCTATGTGTGGCTGGCAGGAACTCACGGAGTCTCGGCTTGGGGGCTTGATCTGCTGCTAAGTCTGCGTAGCGTGAAGTCTACGAGAAAGTGTAAGTGGGTTCTAAAAGTGGTCATGAATCTGGATGGCAACTGCCGCAAATCCTTGGGATTCCGATGATGGTTTCAGTGACACTACGGTGACCGACTTGATGAGGGACGTTTCAAGCTGTGAATGCAAAATCGTCAATCTATTTTGAGAACAAAGGTGTTTCCAAGTGGTGAGACGCGGATTGGCAAAATGCCTCTCCCCTTCCAGGCTTGGAGAAGACCACAACCACACCCACGCCTTGAACCGCTGCAGTGCAGTAGGATAGACGGACTTGCAGTGCCTGCAATATGGTCAGAGTGCATGTCTGGGGAGGAGTACAGATCCCCTCCTGACAGCCAGAGAATCTGGCTCAGTTGAGCAAGACTACTGGCACAGCACATTGGACAGCAGTGCATGCAGCATCTTCCCATGAGCCTGCATCTTGCACATTGCATCGACATAAGTTCTACAGGTCCACCTTTACTTTCCAAGGGAAAAATGCACTCGCGTCCGACAGAAGCATGTACTTGCTAGCGAGTGTTTACTCAGTGGATAGTTTTAATGGCGAAAAAAAAACTCTCGTCCCACTCTTGGCGCTCCTCGACGAGCCCGGGGCGGAGTCTCGCGGGACGAGCATTCCTGCCCAGAGTCGACGACGTTTTTTTCTTGGACCAAAGGACAAAGGTGCGTGTGTGAGTGTGTGCAGAGAAGCGGCCAAGCCTGGTACAAGACCTGGGCTGACAGGTCTTGGCTTTTCTGCGCACACACGGCCGGAAAGTCTTGACGAAAGAACAAAAACATCTCTGTTGCACTTCTCTACGTCGTTCCTTTATCACCTTTACCCGCTCGTGATTCTACCAGGGCCAAGGAATTTATTTCTTCGCCGCACGCTCGCTGCAGGAGAGTGAATCAGCATACGCCAATCAAGGTGGTCTGGCTGCTTCTTCGCGCTCTGTTCAGGTCGGGGGGATGCTTCGGGAGCAAAAGGTCTGCAGCAGCACATCTTGGGTTTTGAAGTGGCCCTGCATGGCACGGTTAAAGGAAGGAGGGCCGCCATTACAGTCGGTGACCGAACAAACTGGGCATCACCAATCATGCTGACTTTTCCTCCTATCGAGCTGATGCCATGGCACTCAACAAGTTTGGTCGCCCGTGCTTCGTGTTTGGATATGCCACCTCTTCCACCACGGATGATTCATCATTTAAAAGTCGTCGTGGACGAATTCTGAAGGCTCAAGGCCATTGATTGAGCAGTGTTCCGATCGTGCCATACCACAAAGAGCTGACTTCCAGAAGGACGACGTTTATTGTCATAAGCAGCGGTGGGAAAAGTAGCAGCGGGTTAAACTCCAGGGTCTTTGCAGGACGCCCACCAAAGATGTCACGGATTCAACTACATCAGATGTGGGGATTTCGTCCCGCCCTTTCGCATCCGTCAACACGTGTAAATGTAAGTGACCCAGGGGTTGAGGTTTGGGGATCCCTGAGGCTGGCGGTTATGCATTGTAATCGCAAGCACGTCGCGCGATCGCATGCAAGATCTGAAGCGCAAAAAGGGACCCGCATGACACGAGGGAATCCACAACCGAAGATGCAGGCGGACGTCACATGGAGGTAGCGATCAAGAGTTCCATTTTCAGCCTAGCGAGATAGAAAAAATCTCCGTAGACTTTCCCGAAACTACCAATCCACCCGCCGCCAAAAAAAAAAGTTTGTTTTTACTGTTTTTTCCCCTCCTGCCATTCGTCTCTCATATACCACTTGCGTGGTAACATGCGCACTCAAACGAAGCGGTGACGATGTCTCTCAACCCTTCTCTGCATCTCAACTCCATCCATTAGACTGGTGCCTCTCCTACCAATTGGCACCTTTCCTCTCAGGCCGGCCGCAAGCTGCTGGTCACACGCTCGGCGTCCATCTTCCAGTAGAGCTTATGAGAAAGCTGTGATGACAGCATAGTGTTGTCCATCTTGGTGGATATGTTGAAGTCTTCCAGAGAGCAACAAAAATCAAGACCGATAAAAAAAGGCCATCAGCTCAATTGTGGTCGAGGCTACTGAAGCTCAGCCAGCGTGCAATTGGGGGCGCCGACCACTTCAGTGGGTGCATCCAGGGTGGCCTCGATAACGCCGATTTCCGGCTGGAGGCTCCGGGCTGCAATACGTCGAAAAGGCCTCATTTTCCGTTGGGTATAAGAGGTCCGGTGGCTTGAATAAAATTGCCAGGCCGAACCCATGAAAAAGGTATGTCCGTCCGTACCTAGGAAAGGTTTCATATGCGATGAAGTGGTGATGTGCGCATTCCTCTCCGTGGGGACATAACAAACGCCAAAAAAGTATTGATGATCCCGAGGTCGCCGCCCCGATCATGATATAGCGACACCTCATGCCGCGCCCACCCAAATCCGATACGAAGCCGACCGGTTCGCCCAGCCTCGAAAATGCCAAACCCGAAATGAAACGCCGCTGCCATGCAATAAAACACTTTATACAGAACCGAGACGGATCAAGGCCTCGATGGCCTCCCGCTCTTGCGCGTCAGAGGTTGCCGCCAGTGCAGCGAAGTCGATGTTGTTCAACTGAGGTGCCCGAGCCATGCCGGAAGACGTGGTGTTGAAACGAGAGGGGAATGTCCCCGGCTGGGCCTGGGCCGACCTGGAATAGGACTGAGCGCGGAGGCCTGCCGCCCCAATGGCAGCCCAGTCCTCCTCGTCGGTCAAGTCGTCGGGGTCGTCGTCGTTCATCTCGACGTCAACATCATCGTCATCTGGAGCCTCGGAGCATGACGCGGAGGCGGGACCATCCATCGACATGTTGTCCGCGTCGTTGTCGTGCGTGTAGAATCCACGCTCGTCGTGGGAGAAGGCCAGGGACTCCTCCGGGCTCGACGCGGCCGGACGCGTCCGCTCGTTGCTCCACGCCGCTCCCCCTGCTATGGGGATGCCCGACAGGGCTGGCGAAGACAAGTACGACGGAGACGCGTCCTGCATGGCCTGAGAGTCGCGCCCGGATTGACCCTTGCGCCGGGCGTCCCACCGACCCCAGCCTACCTTTTCGAATGCCACGTCGCCGTCCAAACCGCCGCCCTCGCGGCCACTTCCTCGTCCCTCCAATGCCCCCACAACGAGTCGTCGCGCCTTTGCTGGTGGAATACCTGCGAAGCCAGGGACCGACGTGGTCAGGTAGCCCGTGATGTGCCGTATCGCAAGCGGACCGTGGTTCAGCAGGATGTCGGGCAAGTGGTGCTTGGCCAGCTGGGCGGGCGTGATGGCGCCCACGGGGTCGTGCTGAGTCGGGCCGGGGCTGCCGTGGGCGCCAGTATCAAACTGGGCGCTGTCGTCGCCATGGCCGGCGTGCAGATCCAGGTCGGGGACGTCGGACTCGAGCTTGGCCTTGAGGAACTGGGCGCGCAGTCCGTGTGCGCGCAAGCCGGGGGATATGGAGTTCGGAGGGGTGGGGAGGGGAAGAGGGTGAGATCGTGTCACAGGGACACTCTGGGCCGCTACAGCAGTGAAGTTGTCTCGGCCAGAGGTCGCTTGAATATCGCGAGCAGCAGATGCCATGGTTGCCATTTCGGGGGGTGTATTTGCTTCTGGGGCTGGATGCCTACGCGACGATGACGTGATGGTCAGTAAAGAAGGAGGCGAGGCGCGGACGTGGTCGGCGATGGTACTCGTATGCAAGTGCAGGAGGAAGTAATATGGAAAGTAGGACGCAGCGCGAGGGCCAAGGCGAAGACGAAGAGGCAATATGTAGACAATGGAGTGATGGATGAGTGAGTGAATGGGTGAGTCACTTACCTGGTGTCAGCGAGCAAATGCGACTTCGGGTTGGCAGGTGATATGTGGTCGACCCAGGTTCAGACAAAGAACGATGGGATCAAAAGGGGTTGGCTGTATGGGCAGGCTGGCAAGGCTGACGCGACTATTTCACTGTGACAGGAAATGACACTCTCTTTTTGCAAAATTGCTTTGTTGATTCCGTGTTGTGGTTGTTGATGGGGAGGAGAGGAGGAGGGAGGGCGCGGATCCTGGCCATGGCCGGATAGATAGATGATAATAAGACCCAGGCCCCCGGGCCTAAACTACCCCCTTTGCGGTAGGGTGGGAAAGGATGGGAGGATGGTGTGTGTGTGTGTGTGAGTGCGCCGCGGGTGGTAGCTACTGCCGTGCTGTGTGCGTCAAAGGCAGAGTGGTGTTCTCTTCGGATGGCCATGGCGCTCTCGCTCTGGCCATGGCGCTGGCGCTGGGCTTGCCTGGTTTCCCGGGCGCTGGGCTCTGCACATCACTCTCACGTTCAGGCCAGGCAGGGCAGGGCCGGTGAATGGCAGGGAACAAAGATGCCACATGTATCCTGGAAGTACCTGCCATCCCTGCCGATACATTCCGTCCGACCGGGGTTTCCATCGAGATAGGTGCTGCACGTAATACTGCAATAACGAGGCAGGCCACAGTCTGAACGCATCCCATTCTAGAGACAGGCCACGGTCGCATACGGCCAGCGCAGCTGCGACCATTTGCTGATGAGTGTACCCGTGCTATTTCGGAGTGAGGCATGGGCAGAGGGCGTGGTTCTAGTCATCTTCTTCTCATTCCCTCCTGTCTTCTCTGTTCATCCTGCCCCCTCCCTCCTTCCTGTTGTCAGAGAGACCGAACATTCTGGCATTTCGGTCATCAAGAAAAGCCGCAGCTGAACTCCTTGCGAGACATGATGGTAGAGCCCGGCTGGACCGCATTCAATTTCAATTTCAATTTTAGGATCGAAATCAAGACCAAAATCAATGACCTGTTTGTGCCCGCTGCCTTAGGGTTTGCTGCCCTGATGGATTGAAGGTTTTCGATAATGGGGACCGCGATGATCCACAGCAAGCAAGCAGCGCCCACTCAATCAGACAATCTGCCCGGTCACCGACTTCTCTGACGCCTATTGCCCGGGTGGCTTATGGAGACCGGAGGAGCAAACACAAAGGCAAAGGAGTAGTTTGGAATCCACTTGCCCCCTTCCCCGGCTTGTCCCCGGTTGCGGTGGGGACTTTGGGACTTTGACCTGGGCTGGGAATAGGAGCGGGAAGCGGGCGTGTCTGATGACAGATAACCTCAGCCTATATCTAAGCTGTGGTAAGTCGCGTGTTTGACGATGATTCCTGCCTGTGATTGCGTATGAGCTTGGGGTCTGGGAATCAGAGGACCTCGGGAGTTTCGAAGTCGGTCGGTACATCACAAAGTGAAACCCATTGTCAGTGATGCAATGCGAGCAACTCGTCGACAACGATGGCAACTGGCATTACAATGGCTGCCTCGAAGAGACGAGCATCACTCACTCATCAAGGCTGGCGTATTCACTATACACTGTGGCATGACTGCGCTGCTGATTGATCTCGATAGCGCACCCAGCAGGGCTGGTGCGTGCCTGATGGACATAATTGATGAAGATGACCACCCGCGCTGAACGGCATTTCCGTTTCCGCTTCCGTCATGATCGGCCAGCCCGTCGTCCCTACGTTCCCTGTCTCTCGCGTGGTGACATTGAGGGGGGAGCGGATCTGGCATGTGGAAGTGGATGGATGGGTGACAAGTGTCCAACGGTCTGCTTTTACCTTGTCCAACTTTCTGGTCTATCATCGGGAGATGTGCCATCCTACAGCGCACTGCAGCAGGAGTGGTGATCATTTGCTGGGACAGCCTCTGAGGTGGTCTGCCTGGGCTGTCTTGTCATTGTGCAGCAACAGCAGCATCAGCCAGCAGCCAGCAGCCAGCAGCGCCAGGCCAGGCCTGGGGTCATCCCCGCGCGCTCGATGCAGCCTGCGTCAAGACCCGAGGCGTCTTGGCCCAGCGCCCGCCCAGCTCGCTCCATCCACGTCACCCCCCCATCGGATCGCGCGGCTGGAGTGTCTCTATCCTCGTCTCGTCTTGTCTCGTCAGCTACGAGTAACCAGGTAACTTACCTCACCTGCCCTCCTCTGCCCACCTGCTAGTCTCGCTTGGATCGGCGCCAGGCTCCCGGGTTGCGAGGCCTCGCCGAAACACGGCGACACTCGCGAGCCTGCTGCTGTTGCCGCATTGTCAATGGCACATGTCGCCGGGACTGGGGGCAGATAAGAGAGTGTATGCTATAGCAGCTATGAGTGAATCGCATGGACAACAATCAACCCACTGCCCGTCCCATCCCTACCGTGTACGCTTCCGGCGGGTTGACTCGACGCGACTCGGCTCGACTGATTTGATTCGACTCGACTCGAGTCGCCTCGAATGAGGGTGCTCGTCCCGTCCCTGTGCTGCCCACAACAATTGCAGATCTACCTAATTTCCAAGTCTGTTTCACCGTCGACCCGGGACGCACCGCGCCCCCGTCCACCAGGGCCGACGGAGTGGCTACTTTGTCCGTCGCCAGCCAAACAATTGCGCGCGTGCACAACGTCAACTGACATCGTGTTGCCTGTCTTAGCCGAGTCTCCTCCAAGAAAATGTCTAGCCCCGACTTTGTTGAGCCCACCAACACCACCACACACAAGCACACGCACACGGGCACACACACACCAGGCCTCTCCCACACCACCCTCTTATCACGTTGGGCCCGCCGCCCCCTCTGATTGGCCTTGCCCACCAGCCCAAAATGGGCCCATCGCTCCGACTCCCAAAGTACCCATCTCGTACCTCCGACCTCCTGCCCCTCCATCGTGTCTCCAGACTTCCTTGATTGTGCGGTTCCATCATAGATTGAGGGGAATGCCCACAATATTCTGTAGTTCTGTCGTCGCTCCGGTATTTTGAGTTTTGTGCGTATGCAGCGGGGGGCAAGTCATCCACGTCCATCAATCACCCCACGTTTCGTGATACTGCAACGAGGCGAGGCGAGGCGTGAGGAGACGGCAGCCCAAGACCGAGGCAGGCCATGTCATGTGGGAACACCACCAAGATGTGCTCTGCTTTTGCATATGTCACATGAAATACATGGCACAAAGGTCTCGGTGTGCCCGCAGCGTGTACATTAAATTTACTGAGGAGCGGGAGGACAAGCCCTTATCTCATGGGATCTGCCTAGCTTCCAGATACGGTAAACCATTCAATATTGAGAGGCATGTCTCAACTATATTGTGCTGTTTCCTCGAGGATACGAGGCACATCAGACATGGTGATAGATCTGCAAGGCGTGGGGTGAGGGTTGAAAACTATCACCTTGAAAAACATGCAAATTTTACACGCGCAGCTAATGTATCCTCCATTCCATCCTGACAATCCCAACTTGCACAATGACTTAGACGTCACGAAACCTCTTGTCGCACCCTGTGTTCTCTGCCTGATGAGTTTCAAAGCCCGCAAAAGCCCCTCGTGCCCTCGGCAACCCCGCCAGACCTACTCCGATGATGGCCTTCTGCTTGTCTTTTGGGTCTGAAGGGAACACGACAATGCTCCTTCTCGAACATGGAAGCACAGGCAGCACTTTCGATCAGTCGGACGTTACGCATCTGCCGACTGCTGGAGTTGCACACCTGGAATAATGCGGCCAGATGGGTCTCAGTATATGTCTTCGTCGTCTCTGGATTTCGGATACACCGTACTCTATCTCGTAGCAGCATATCATAGTCCACGGCAACTGTGGCAGGTAAGTGTAGGAAGTCCAGGCCTCCTCCCTTTCTTCTTGGCCATGCAGTTATGACAAATACTTGATGTCTTGCTTCTTCAGAACATGGAAGACTCGCATTTCGGCTCGTTGATGTAGTCGATGATCGACCGAGGCCCTCGTAACGCTGGCTACGTTCAAGGTATTTTGAGAAGTTCAGAGCTGCTCGTGAAACGGGATGGGTTCCTCATCCTTCTCGACATACGATTCTCTGTTCAAACCTGCCAATTCGTCGAGTATATTTTCGCGTTCCACGTGCTCCTTCCTCCCAGAGCATGACTCTCTGCAAAAACGTTGAGAATACCTGGCAGCGCTTGAGAGAAGCGTTGGCGGGTGTGGGTTCTGTGTAGCAATGAGAGAATCGTAGACACTTTTGACTGGCATGTTGTGGCTATGCGCTTCTACGAGAGACCAACGAGGTACGTTGATCTCGATCAATATCTGTGCAGAAACCACCGAAGCCATTTCGAAAATGGGAACTATGTCATTTCCCGTGGACCGGTAATCAACAATTTCTTAATGAATGCCGGGTGTGTTTTGAGAACAAGAATTATCATTGACTTTCGATAGGTATCATGCATTCCAGTCTGAGTCTACTGTCACTTCCATACTCACGCTTGCATACGTGCGCCATGGTGTCCTGTTTTAATAACGAGTGGCAGTGTGTTGAGGCCGTGGTTAATGTCAAGAGGCCCGAGAGCATAGCAATATGTCAACCTATTTGTATTAGGTTCGCAAGATGCGGATGAGAGAAGAGATTGCGCCTATTTTTGCCTAGACAAGATTAGAGAATGATTTCAAACTTTCTATCAAAGTGCTCCACGACCTCTCGCATTCTTGTTGTTGCTGGACAGACATCAGATCACAACACATTTTGTAGTCACCCCGAAGCTAGGATTAACCAGCAGCTGCAAGGCGAAGAGCTTCGAGCGGGCCTGCGGGCGCGTCGAAAAAGTTGGCGCTGGAAGTACTTTGGCTAGATACTAAAGCGTCAAAATCAATAGTCCAACAGAAACAGCATTGAAATCCGGAGCTTCCTAATTGCAATTACCTCACTCGACGAGGCGCACGAAGTCATAAGGTGGCTCACCAGAGTTCCAATACCAGAGAAAGATTGGAGCCACGCCAACTGTGTCTATTTCGTCAAGGGATCTGGCTTGTTATTCTACTTTATCGCCAGATTTGTCGCATAACCCCCATCAATTGAGCCACCTAACGCCGCCCAGGATGTTGAAATGTGGTCGAGAACGAGCAGCGAATTCACTGAAAGACGATTTCTTGCCCAAGGGCGAACAATTTTGATAGTGATGAAGGCCGGGACTCGCGGCGGCATCCGCCAGCGAGTCAATACTGTGGTAACGCAGAGAACCTCAATTCATCCGTGCGAGACTCTCTGCTCTTCTCAGGAGCGCATGGGGTGCCTGAGTATTAGCGGGAACGTGACTTGGTCAGCTCCCCTTTCCGGCTATTCGCAGGTCCGAAGTGATATTTGCCTGAACGCTAGTGACTTCTTCGTAGACTTCCTGCAATGCGGTCAAAATGCTTTTTGCGGCAAAGGAATCACCAGATTGGATCGGAAGAGGCACGGTGTTTGAACCCTGTAGGCCGCGTGCACAGTCTGACTTTTGGCATTCGTTCGCTCCTCTTTTGACCCAAAGAGATCTTTGAATCAACTAGCCTCGGGCTTAGACCTCATTCATGTCTTGCAGAGGAACCCATTGAGAAAGGATGGAAGGTCTTTGGTCACTAAAGGAAAAGCTGGTCGATGTGTCCAGCTTTATACTGTTCTGGAGAGAGATTGCCATGACTTTATCTTCCAATGGTTCATTCTAAAAGAGCTTTGCTGAGCGTAAATGACAACATATCTAGGTATCTAGGTAGTTGCCACACGAACATTTTCTCCCAGGAGAAGGTACATTTTACAGTCTATAATGCCAATTGAGGAGCGTTGGAGTGATGTGAGCGCGTTCGATCGCTGGTATCAATTACTCTATCGCTGCCAAGGGCAAGTCACGGATTTAGCCTTGACAAAACCCCCAACAAACGCAAAAATTCTCGGCCGAGGACGACTTCAAGACCATGCGACAATACTGTAAACGGCTCTCTGGCCGAAGAGGAAATCAGCCAGCCATCCTCCTGGCAAATAGGATGGCCCTGCAGCAGCTACTGTCTGGCACGACACACTTGCACACGATCTAGAACTCAAAGACCCGTCTGAAATGACTAACATGTAAATGTCGCTTGAAACAGATACTTTTAATGAAGCCTAGCCCCCAGACTTTCGCAATTCCAATGCGGCAGGACAGTTTGAACCCGCCTCGATCCCAGAAACAGCCTTCCATTCTCGGCTCACGCCTTCCGATGCGGTAAAGTAAAATTTAGTATATACAATATACACAAGGTGACGCCGCTTCAATAGGGCTGTCACAGCTGTGAACAAATTTCGCCGTCTGTTTCGGCGTCGTCTTGAGTGCCACAGACGCGCGCGCGCCGGGTCGTGGACTCAGAAAGGTGAATTGAAAAATTTCGCAGGTTCCTTGCGGTCGTGATTTGATGTTGTGAAGATGAACCGTCCCACCGTTATATGCAGCGCGTTTCCCGGGGGTATCGAAGAAAAACAAAAACTTTTTGTCCGCCCAATGATCTTTTTAAGAATGTCATATGAATCGACAGCGTCATTAACACACTTCGTGGTATCTTGCCCACGCCGGCCATGCCTTGCTGTCAAATTTCGAAATAGTTCCCGGCATGGTTTAGCCCGTTTCGCCTCATTGACTCCGTGATCACTAGTTCTCTGCCCCAATAGTGTGTGTAATAAACAAACTTGGTCCTGACGCGTCAGGCATGTTGAAATTTGGCGCGATGAACTGTTCCCGTAGACACGAGAGGTCGCCTCATCTCATATTGCTCGTGTCGAAGGAGAACGATGATGGGAAAGCCATGCTAGCACTTAGGCCGAAGGGATCCCAGTCGATCGAAGGGTCCAGCAATTGCGTCATGGAAAGTCCATGTTGATGCCCCTGTGGATGCCCTGTCGCGGCGTTCGGCTCCATTGGCCCTGTCGTTGTTGGGCTCATAGCTTGGTGCTGTTGAGCGGCGGCGGCAGCGGCAGCGTAGCCAGCACCCGGATATGGACCTGGTCCGGAAGGCGTTTCTGGTGCGTCGCCGCCCTCGTCCATCATATCAGCAGCGGCATCATATTCTTGTTCTAAAAATCTGTCAGCACCTAGTACAAGTACAAATTTTAACGCACAAAGGCCGATGATGGGGTCAAAAATCAAGGGTGCTGCCAGCTTACCGAGTTGCTCAATATGATTCTGATATGCCGGTGTCTGGTAGAACGGGGCATTGCTGACATTTGGAGCCCCCATCCTACCAGCATGTGACCCTTGTCCCGAGTGTTGACCAAGACCTCCTTGCATGGGCGGCATCATTCGTGACGGACCAGGCATCTGGCCCATTGGCTGCTTCATGCCAGCGGACGGCATCCCTGGACGCATACCTCCTGGGCCCACGTTCTCAGACGACGCGGGCGAAGCTCCAAAGCCCTCGGTTGTTGTAGGAGATGCCGCATGCGACGAGGGCGTGGGCCGGGATTTGGGGGACCCTGCCGGAGGGTTGGCTCCATGTATTGGAGGTAGAGTACTGTAGCCGGGCTCCAACTTTGGTGCGATGCTCGAGGTCGACCTCCGGGAATGGTGTCTGTTGAGGAGCGTCCGCGATATTGGCGGCGGCTGAATTATGTTCTGAGGCATGTGGGTCGGACCAAAATTGGGACTACCATGCTTGGCCTGGAGCTCAGCTTGCACATCAATGCCCTTCTCGAGGAGGATGCGCTCAAGCAGCGAGTTCTTGTATCTCAGCATCAGACACTCGTCCGCGGCAGTGCGATGGGCAGCGTTGAGGTTGGCCAGTGTCTGCTCCTGGACACTGATAGTCTGCTCAAGCTGCTTGATGTATTCGGTTCGGCGCTCCCGGAAAGCTGCCTGAGCCTGGCGATTCCGTTGCTTCCGCTCTTCTGTGGTCGCGTAAATCTGGAGCTCAGTCAATATTCTGCCACTAGCCTAGCACCATACAGAGCCCAGTCGGCGAGAATCACTCGCAACTGGCCTAGCGAAGAGTATTGTGAAAGAAGTAGCAAAGCAAGGAGATGTTCACATACCGGCTTACGGCCCCCCTTCCGCTTAGGCGCCTGGCCCTCCGGGGTGGGAAGGGCCTGGCCCTGCTCGCCTGAATCTGCTGGCTCTCCGTCCCCTTCTCCTTCAGGGCTCGAGCCCAATGGGGACTCCTCACTGTCCTGTTTGATAGGTTCTTTTTTGTTATCATCAGAAGGCTTGTCTGTTGCCATATCCCTGACCGGTAGTGGAGACGATTGCCGCGAAGGGGCGGCAAACGCCTCAAGTCCTGACGAAGGAGATGGAGTCCACCAACGGGCGTGACTGGACGCGTTAAGCGAACCGTTGATAGCAGTTTGTAATTACAACTGCTAACGGTCTGCCGAGCCGGGGCGAGACAAGCCTCAAGGCCAGTCTACCGACAGCTTGGAACAAGGTGGTGGGCTGACAGGTGACAGTCCACTGGGCCCAACCTAACACGGCAGGCCGTTATCTATCTCTGGGACCTTGAAGATTGCCGGTAGAGATAGGCCTGGCGGTGTGGTGTCTGGAGTACCGTAGGCAGGTATCCAAAAGCTGGGGTAAGAAAAAGTCCCGATCAGCGATATGTCCGGGGAAGTTTCAGAGCAATCTGGGGGTGGCGCCAATCAGGGCCTCGGGCGTCGTCGTAGGGCAGCTGCAGATCCGGCAGTCTGGGACCTTTTTGGTGGCACTCGTGCCTGATTGACATCCAGGATAGGCTGGTCCTTACCGGGGATACAGGGAGATCAGACGGCTGCAGGATCAAAGCGTGGTCGCGGGGCAGCGTTTGACAGATTGTCGAGCTCAACTTTGGGCAGCCCAGAGATAAGGGAAATGACGGTGACAGGTCGTAGAGTTTGTGTGTGTAAAGAAAAGGCAGAAGGGCGAGGGTTTATACGTAATTGAAATGGAACGTCGCAACACTTGTAGTGGGGGAAATCAACCACGGACCCGTGCCGTAGCGCCTGGGCCGACCAAGCTCTGCCCTGCTATGCCCTGCCCCGGTCTGGCTCACGGCGGAGGTCTTTGACCTTGACCTTGCTCGGCCTGGCAGCCGACCTCTAGCGTGCGACGAGGGCCCCTCACTGCGCGTGATGAGCCTTGCCTACGTCGACTGGTCCGCTGTGGGTGGGCCTGTCTTTAGGTAACGCGAATCGGTTTTTGCAATGGTGCAATGGTCCACACGCCCTGAGTCGAGAAAGGGTGTGGCAGATATAAAAGTCGCGTTGAGCACCCTCTTCCGGGATTCCCAGGAGGGGTCACTTCGATACCCGGTGGCCGATGTGCCCTCGACCTCTTCGGGAGCTGGTCGCTGGACGCACGCACGCACGCTCGATGCCGCTTTCGAGTGGTCGCAGGATCAATGGCCTTTTCCCGCCCCTCCAACTCTGGAACCTGCCTGCCCCTCGAATTGGATCCAACCACGCAGCCCGGAAAAGACCAGCCTCGACCGTCGTGATGAATGATGATCGGTCTAGCAGCAGCACAGGACAGGGCCCGGAACGACTGGACTGGGCAGGACAGGCGGTGGTTGATCAGTCCCGCCTCCACAACAGCTGACCTGGATCCTGACTTGGCAGTCGATGAACCGTTGGCTCGACCGGACCCAGCAGCTGCAGGAGGTCGCGTTAGACTTTGGGGTCAGGTCTCGAGGCTCGTCGTTGAGTGCGCCCAGAGGTTGCAACGCTCTTGAGGTCTGAATGTGACGGTTACCATGAATTTCCGGCGGCTTGGGCGACTGAAATGCCACGATGACGAGATATCCTAATGACACAGCGCAGTGGAAAAATTTGTCGAGACAGAACGAAACACCCGAACAGGCGGACAGAAGACTTCCAGGACGAGGAAGTCGAGCGGAGCCGTCGCAAATTTTGGGGTGAGCGGGTTTTTTTAGTCATGAGAAGGGCGGTACCTGGGCTACAGGTCGCATGCTCCCTAGGAAGCTGCCCTCTCCCTATTGCTGCAGACCTGCAAGGTTGACATCACCTGGCTGCCCGCACCTGGCCAGAGCGCACACAGCTCCGACACACCAACCAATACGGCCATGCTGCTATAGCTGGCAGTCAGGGGTCTGCCATGGACAGCAGAGGTGCGGAAGTCGACCGAGAGCCGGCCGACGTCGACTCGACCTCGCACCTCCTTTCCATCATCGTGGCCTCGACTACCTGGGTATGCCTACGGCGGAGAATCTCCAGCTCGAGCTAGGTGTTGCGGAACCGAGTCCTGTGCAGATACGTCCCGGTGAGAAACGCCGTCTCTAACATGCATTCACATGCCCATTGCCTCCGACATGTGTGCATCTGCTCTGCATCTTCGGATATTTAAACTCTGCCGGCGCGTCTTCCTAAAGAACAAAAACAAAAACTCTCCAACGAGACTACCCACACACTGTAATGCAGGCCATTAGTGTCGACCGGCAGGAACAAGGCCCAAAGTTGGGGCTTTGCTGCACCCCTGAGCTGAGGACCCATCTGGAGACTCAGCTCGCCCCTCCCCGCCCTGTGATGGCCCCTCAGTGAAAAGGTCGAGACGCTACGGTGACAGTGGTGCCAAGGACCTTCCTCGTGCTGAGAGATGGGGCAGTGGGCTCTGCGGTATGACTGTACTGTCCTGCAGCATTGCAGCCTCTGACAGCTTGGCTCGCTCGTGGGAGCAAGGCCATGACGAGGCAGCGAGGCAGCGAGGCAGCGAAATCATCACGAGTCTGTCTGCTGGGAGAAATGTCGAACCACAAAAATGAAGCCACGTTCCAGTGATTGGATCTCTCCGTTGACTGCAGTTGCCAAGATCTGTCATCTCATTCATATCCCCGCTCGTGGTTCTCGACTCTTGGTGATGATGATATGCGCGAGTCGTGTCTCGCCCAAGTCTGGGAGGACACTCGGGCCGAGTAGGGCCAAGAACCAAAGGGACGACTTTGGTCGGTCTCCAGACCACCTGTGTAAGCCACCAACGGCACCTCTCTAATTTAGTGCTTTACTCCATCTCAAGTCCTGAATATGGGCTTGTGTCCTGCTCGCTACAGCGGATGCCCGGTGATTATGATGGTGCTGGCTGATCGGAGACTTGGAATGAGTGGCAGGTTACATGTGTGAGAAAGAATACAGTGTAAGTCGGAGATCCCCGGTAGGAAGTGATCTGAGGGCGGTCTTCACAGGGTCCGTGTCTGGTTCTGGATAGAAAGCTGAAGACATGCTGCTACTCTTGGCCACCGCGTGTTTTCCCTGACGCCGTCATCTCGTCCTCCAAAGCAGAACAAGAATGATCTCGTGCTTGACTCGTCATGGTCACGATTTTGTTAGAGTTCTGCTGTTCGTCTTCCAAGGTCGAATGTCGTCAAGCTCAGGTTGTGCTGGTGTGTTCCAGATGCCAACCAGGGTGGGTCTGTGCCAGTAAGCGATATCGGCACGCTCGAGCGGACAGTCTTGCCTTACCGAGGCGTTCCCAGCTTTGTTCTCCGCTGTGGATGCCGAGAAGACGCCATGTGTGTGCCATAGGAGAACACACAGACTGCGTTTGTGAGGACAGAAAACCACAAGCAGCCCTTCCCTTTGTGTTGGTGATGCATTCCCCCAAGATCATCGCACTGCTTCGAGACAGACGAGGCTGGGAATGCATCCGTCTTGGGCTGCTTTGCGAGGGAGAGACCCAGTCCAGTGTGATCTGCATTTCAGATCTCACGGCCCCTTCCTTGCCCAAGCGGCCAGGCGGCACAGGCGGGGTCTGTTCGGATAAGACGGGGATACTCGTCCTCCAAGTATCTATGGCCTCGGCTGGTTGATACTCCCACTTGCAACCAAGATCCAACAACCATCCCTGCGGCCATTGGCACGGCGTCGCGGAAAATTCTGAGGTCTGGCGGGTGTTAATCGCTTAGATTGCTCCGAGGGGCTCCTCCACGATCGATCAATCAATCAATGGTCAATCAGCTCGCCGGGAGGATGCCGTCCTCGTCCAGCCCAGGCCAATGTCAATGCTGCCCATCGTCACCACCACCACCACCACAATCTGCTCCTCCTTCCCCGTGCCGGCCAGCCACAGGGAACACGGATGGACGACAAGAATGCGTTGGGCGCCGATCCCTAACGTCACGATGGATGGATCGAAAAGTCTAGCTCTCGCCGACTAAGGTCTTGGACTACCATCTTGCTGGATCGCGTTTCAGCTACGAGAGGGCAGCTGTCTCCTGGGGTCGCCGCTGGTGCCCGCCCGTCTCCGCTCCACCACTCCAGGGAATAGCTGCTGAGTGAGAGAGGCGGCCGGCAGGTCAGGAGGAGACTGGCGCACAGCTACGAGGATGTCGTTGTAGCCCAGCGAGGCCACGAAGGGAATCAGGCTGCCCCTGCCCAAGCAAGTCCTGGAGGGCCCCGTGAAAGGCATGCAATCCTGTCTGACAAGAGGAAGAGGTGGTGCAGGTGATTCCAGCCGTGGTCAATGCCCGCAGTGCCTGCGAGTGCTCGGTGACTGGATTGGGTCCAAGAGGGGGCTGGACGCTGGCTGGCCAAAGCAAAGCCCGTTGACACGGTTGTAACAGACGTGCAGTCGGTCGAAGAGTGCATCTCCTCGGAGGACTCGAGGTTTGGGCCCTGCTCGAGCCTGCCAGGAAAGCGCAGGAGCAGTCTGGGTGTGTGGGGAAAATCGAGGCTAGGCTCTCGCCTAATTGCCTCAACATAGCATCTCCATCCGCAGCCAATTGGCACCCGACGGCCCACGTTTCTGGGTCTCGAGCTTCTTTTTAGACCTCGTCCCTCCAAAGCCTGGATCACTCCTGACTGCCGGTTGTGTACGAAACCGTGCACAAGCAGTAAACATCGCCGGCGGAAGGGACTGTATGTAGTTGCTGTAAGCCTACCTCGACGAGGCTCGCCGAGAATCCCACGTGTCGCATCTGATGCAAGCCGTCCTGCAGTGTCGCCATCCGCTGCAGTAGCCGGTCGGGCCTGCGTGCATGCAGACAAGGCGGGCGTCTACACCACTGTACTCTGCGCAACCGGAGAAGGAGCATCGCAGGAACCAAAGGCTGCTAAGGTGCATGGTGTCTTGCGCTGTGATGTGATTGGCGGCACGCCGTGGCATACACCAGGTCGCTCTGGGAGCAGCAGGATGCCATCATCGTGCAGAAGCAAACCCGTTTCATCGCAAAATGTCCTAGCCCACGTTCTAGCCAGCCTTGGTGCCCATGTGCCGTGTCTAGCCTCACCATCATCTGTAGGTCGATCTCATCAACGAGGCGAATCTAAATAACCCAAGCCAGGCGCCGTTGCTGTCCGGCCCCTGCCCATTGGCTAGAATGCTTCGGGTGACTTCTTCTCCTGCAGCAGTATAAAGCAAATAGCGATTCTAATAGGCTATTTGAAGCTTTCGTGAGCCTATATTATGGGTATTTATAGGGCTAGAGTGAAGGTATTAAGGATATTTGAATAGGTGGTGTGGAGGTTGTTTAAGAGAAACAAGGGGTAACTGTTCAGTATGTGATCTGTGAGTAAAACTAGTTCCTTCAGCTATAAGAAGGTTAGGTAATAAAGCAGAGACTACATATAATAAAAAAGTACCGTTTCTCAGCTTATAGTGGGTTTAAGTACTTAAAAAAAAGACTATATATACTTTTAATTAATTTAAATTTAATGATAGCTTTTTTTTCTATTTTAAATGGGTAGTTATTGAGAAATTTGGGTGTATAGTTAGTGGTGTGGCTCATGTACTGCATGTACCGGGTGGGCCGGACAGCAACGGCGCCTGGCTTGGGATAACTGCCATATCATCCACTGCTGCGTATGCGGGCGGCAGTCGCTGTGGCGAATACGCGTTTGGGGCCGTCTGAGCAGCGGCACCTGCCCAAGATGAGGCTAGGTCGGAATGTTACCTTCTAGAATGCTTCTAGCGGCACCATCTCCTAGAGCGGCCTGCACTATTAGGTAGCATCAAAGATGACTACAACCACGGTGCTTGACCCGTGCAGTACAGACCGTCTACTGCTTTAGGAAGGCTTAGTGAGAGAAAAAGATATGCAAGGCTAGCTACAATGCTTGAGAAAATGCCAGATCCTCAAAGAGCTGGATATGGTACGAGACTGTCTGATTGAGGACAAGTGCAGGGGACGTTTATTGTCCACACTGCGATGCTACATCTCGGCTGTTTCCCACTCATCGCTGAACGCAGCTGAAGGTCAACATAGCGATCCCGAAGAACTGAATTTCAAATTATGTACTATCTATCTCAGCAGCACTCCACCGACCGTGTGATGGCATGCCGAGTCAGGGCCAGCCTGTGCAAAACGCGGCAAAGGGCCTCAAGGACATAAATGTGACACGATATGTATGTACAACGAATAACACACACACCTAAACACACACTACACCTGCCAGACACGACGCGCACTGTGAGTTTTGTAGGTCACCCGGACAACAAATCGTCTTGCCAGAATAATATACGACAACACACTCGAGTACGGCTGTCCACGGCTCACTGGAAGTATTCAAGCAGTGAAGGTATCCAAGTACACAGAGACGACCCGCCAGTCTTCCAGCGTTGCCACGTCTCAACTTAGGCCGGTGTGGCTGGTGCTGCCTCTGCGGGTGCTGCCCCTGGTAGAGCTGCTTCTCCGGTATCTCTCCATCGCCGCCGATGTTCTTGTGGTTGGCGCGCATCTTCTCGATGGCACCCTTGGGGAGGGCGCCGTAGACGACCGAGACACCAACGCTGGCCTTCTCGAAGACATTGCCGTCCTGGAGGATGCATGTTATGCCGCCGCCGCCCTCCTTACGCTACCACTCGTCCTATTGAAACCTGTAGCCGTTAACCTCACCCAAGCCCTTAATAATCTCCTGCTATTACTCCTTAATAAACTTCTCCATGTAAAGGCGCACGGGTGACTGGTTTGTTACGCCGGATTCGCGCTTGGTGAGGGCATTGCACTCAGGGAGGGTTATAGTGTTGAGCTTTGTGGGTTCCCTTACAAACTGCATGTGCGAAAAAGTGAGCCAGTATTTCTTAAGGTCACAAGTGCTAAATTAATTTACGGGGGACTCCGTACTGCTGTGATGATGGCTGTTGATATGAGGGCTACGCCTAAAAATGCGGCTCAGTATGAGTACCTGGAAGAGGTTAGGCTAATTAATTGGGCAGCCAAGGAGTTTAAGGAAGCTCTCCATGTTATGGCCATAAAGAGGCTCGGGGATATACGTCTGGAACAGGTGACTCTGAGGGTGAAGAAGCCCTCCGCTGCCGCGTAGAGGGCTTTACTTCTTAAGGCTATGGCGGCTGAAAGGATAGTTATACTGCTGAGCTCAGATCTCGAGAGGATTGGGTGGGATAGGGCCCGGACAGCACGGCAACAACGATTGTGAGGCCACTAGCGGAGCAGCTGGAACTTTTTCGTCGAGAGGATCCCAAATTTCTCGCACCGCAGGGCCCGGTGGTATAGAAGGCGCTTCTGGTTTCGCCGGGAAATACGGGAGCAAGTGCGCGGCAACAGCGCCCAGATACTTCAGGATGCCATCTGCACGCTGGACGAGCTGGAGCCCCGCCATGGCAGTGGCCGTGCGCATCTATCGCGCGAAGGTGATGATGCCGAATATGAACATGGATTGATTTGAAATGTACCGGTCTCGGTCTCGGATGCCACCTCCTCCTGCACTCATCCTAGTGCCATGCTCTTCCATATTCTGTTGGGCTGGACTAGTATAGGCCATTCCTGAATGAGCCTTAATGCATGGTTGGCTTGTTACTACGGTCTTGTGGTGATTGCTTAGGATTTTACTTGGTAGACAGGATCAGGGTGGACGCATCTATTCGAGCACAGAGAACACACGGTCTAAGTTTTTAACAGCCATAAAGGGTTGATTCTACATGTAGTAATTCATATGCAGTGACTATTCGGGAGCAACGACTCTTCCATTGTGCCCTATCTGTGCCCATAGGACTTGAGATATACGTTGAAGTCTATTGCAATCCTAACCTTGCCGTTGGGCATTTGAAATAGAACGGAAACGAAGTCCAATCAGCCCCTGCTCTTAAGTCCCTCAAGAGTGTTCATGGTTGGTTTGGATATGCCAAGTGCACCCCCTATCTAATCAAGGGATGAGAGGGCCCCATTTACCGTTTTGTGGCATCAGGGTGGTTTGCTGGTGCCGTCTATTGAGCCGTGGTCTGGGCTGGTTGCCAAATCCTGACCCGCCAAAAGCTTGTTTAGGTTCCGTCACATCATACTCTACTCCGTCTGCTCCGTTCTGGGCTTGGCCTGTAGGTATCCATCCTGTCCTCCCTTCTGAGTATTCAATAATCTTGTGTCCTATTAGTGCTGCAATTTGCGACGTCTGAGATATTTGCCACGCGATACGCCCTACTCCCATGCGCCCTTGACGTAGGTTTGGGTAACGAGACGGAGTAGAAAAATCCTGCAATACACAACTAAAAGGATCTACACATTATTAGTCTTGGTATACTACATATTAGAAAGTGTATAACCTACTATACGCATGTCTCCCATGTTGGCGCTATAACTAATCAAATCAGAGGCCATTAGCTTAACAAGGTAGTCTGCCTATACTAACAGGTTACCAGCCATCTCCATCCATAGTTAGTGAGTATGCTTAATGTAATCATGCTAAACCCCATAGAGGTCTCCTATTAGTGAGATAAGAGTTAATCTTAGTAAGATGATGCTGTGGATTATGTTTAGGGCCGTCTCCAGTGTATCCCTAGCTACGTAGAAAGATGTTTAGTGGTCTGTGTTATTAACAACTGTGGTGATTTGCCATAACACGTTGTTAACTGGGAGCTTAAGGAACAAACCTTCTATGCTCATGATGGCACATCAAATAAGTGCTAGGAAAGTAAATGGGTTGTGTATAAATATACTAATGTGGTTAATGTAGTTGTAATTGTTTTAGTGAGTAAGTGAGACAATGAGGCACTTATTGGTGGCCAGGTTACGCTAGTCATTAATCATGTTCCTAAGCCAAAGGGTTATGCTAATAGTCATAGCTTCAGTGTTTGGGATGCTAAGGTGCAAAATGCCTACGTTATTGTTAGAAAACTGCCAAACTACTAATTTCATGTTGATGACATTGGAGGATATGAAGCTAGATGGGTTAATTGCGTTAACTTAGATGTTTGGACTTATGTACGGGTCGTGGCAAACGTGGCCAATGAGAACTCCTTTAAGTCCAGCCATGTTGCTGAGTGGCTCAGTGTAGCATTGCTTCAGAGTCTGTTTTCCGTAATTAGAGGTTGGCCTATGGTAGTAGTAGTAACCCGCACTTACGCAACGAAGCAGTCTTATAGGCCTTAAGCCAGATTATCCATCATAAACAGGGAAGCAAAGCTAACTAGCATTGCAAAAGGAAGGCTAAATGAAGGTATATCTTGTAATACCTTAATCTGCTCTTACCTTTTTATTTTAGGTATATGTTAGTAAAGGTATAGTTTATAAACGCAAGTTCCATGGTGTTACTTAGAGCAGTAGTAGCTGCTAGTAGTTGTTAAGTTGAGATAAAAGTTTTCCTTAGTATAGCTAGTGTTGTGCCTATCTTTATACTTTTGTTATTAGTATTTACAAGTAAAAGGGAAGGGAGAATGTACTAGGAGGTGCTAGGTAGGGACTACAATGAGTAGCTGTGGTAACTAAATAAAGGGTAAGTCTTAATTACTATAGTAAGGCTTAACCTTAATCTTTACATTAAGTAGCTAGGGGAAAAGAGTACAGATTCCAATTTGGGGCAGAATAAATTGCATTTACCTTTTATTTAAAATTAATTAACTTACTTAAAGTATGTGTGGGAATTACTTAAGCCTAATACCATCTAAGGGTTTAAATTAACCCACTTTTCTTAGAGGTATTTCCAGCTAACTCACCAGGGTTACTTTCTACTTACTACTTAAGTTAGAAAAGTTAACCTATATAGTAAACCCTAACTTTAAGTCCCTAAACCTCTATACTTACATTCCTTTTAACCTCTTAACTTTTACATTTCCCAACCCCTACTTAACCTATAATACCTTTATAATAAAGGTAAGTTTATTACTATCACATTCTACCTAAATGCCTTTGCAACTAATGCCTCCACTATAGTAACACCATCACTGCATTAGTAAACATTCATCTCAAGCCCTAGCTTACTTACACCTTATGCTTTCATCACTAACCCTTATATAACCTCATTTAACCCTTAAATTACTTACTCAATAGGGATTATAGGGCACTCAATTACACACTTATAAGTAACTTAATTCCCCCTTAATGCAAGTTTTTTAAACCCTAAAACCTTTTTCATTTAGTTTAAGCTTACTATCCTAGCCTCTAGTAACTTTTTACCTTCCTAGGATCTTTATTAGCCTTAGGAATCAAACCTATATAACATCTATTTTCAAGTTCCTCTTTATCTTCTCTACTATTACTCACTACCTTATAATTTAAAATTAACTTAATAATTATAGATTATAATGGCAAATTAAGATGATATTAAAGTCCCTAATTATAAACCCATATAATATAAATAGGTAAAGCTTCTCATTAATATAAGCTAAACATTAGGCTATAGCACTAATAAAAATACTATTTAAGGTTACATTAACCTAAATATATACCATAAGGTAGTTACATCTATTAATATAGCTAGCTTAGGTAGTAAGAAAAACAATACACCCAAGTTCTTTTATAAATGTAACGTTTAGCACAAAGCCACTAATAAACATAGCACATTCAGGGTGCAGGTCTCTAAGCCTTACTATATAACAATTAATAGCTACAATCCTAATGGGGCAAGGGATTTTATGAAGAAGCTTTAAGGCACATATTTCAATCCCCATAGTAAATCCTATAACTTGAAGTTTTCTAATTTTCAAAACATGTACAAAGCTGAGGGCTATTAAGAGTCCTTCCCTACTAATATCAAAGAGAAATTTGATCAATAAGTAAACAATAATCTAATAAACTAAGCTAGGGTTTAAAAGTAGTATCTCATCCTATAATAAGCAGGATACTAGATAAGGGGGTTTATCCACCCACTAATAATTAAGAATATTAATGCTTAAATTACTAAAAAGCCACTAGTAAAGGATAACCTACCTATATATCTATATACTATTAATTACTTTAATGTACTTAAGGACTAGGAATATAGCACTAGGATTTATAATAAGAATGTTTTATAAGAGTGTAAGATAGTAAGCATGTTATACTTTAAGGCTAACTTTAAACTAATAATTAGGGTTAGAGTAGATGCAACCACTATATTATAGGGGAATATAATAAAGGCAAACCCTATTAATAAGTATGCTATAAATAATTTTAGCTCTTATTTATTAGTTAATAATAGGGTGGCTTAGGTTTAAGTTAAAGGCTATATAGGATTTGCTAACTCCCATAATATTATTAAGGGAAAGAGGAAGGCTATAATTATTAATAATAATAATAATGTAGATTTAGTAGTAGGACTAGTAAAGCTAAAAACACAAGCTAGTAAGATGAATATATTAAGAAACTACTCTAAGGCACTTAACAAATTCATTAGTTTCTTAGCTAAGCTTAAGAGCCTTATTAAGTAGTGGGAGAGGTAGGTAAACTCAATGCTGCTTAAATATCTAAATAGGTTATTATTAAGGTAAGTAAAGGGAATACTTTACAAATGCCATCTTAAGTAGCTCCCATAAGGATATTTCCCCTACCTCTATTCATCTTATAATTATTTAAGGTGAGAGTAGGAGTAAACTCATTAATACATAATAATAAATTATATAAACATTCCTAATTAAAACTAGGATAATTACCTTACTAAACTTAAGTAAGAGAATGTAGAGAAAAAGGGGAATTAAGGCAATTACCTTAGCATTACCAAGCTTAAGTACAAAGTAGAGAAGGAGAAATAAAAGTAAGTAAATGCCTCCCCACTTAACAATTTAACTCTTAAGATTACATGATATAAGACACCTTAAAATAATAGTAATGCTTTAGGGCCTTAAAAGTGCTCAATTATTTAAAGAGCTTAATAGTAACTTAAAAGCTATGAGATTTTACAGTAAGTAGCTTGTAAGGTATAGTAATTAGGGCTATTTTGGAGTTATATATAAGCTAGTGGGTGTTAATGGTTAGTGGGTTTAATGAGTAAAATAATATTAGTTTTAAGCTACCCTTGTATTTTTAGATGGTGAGTAGTTATTTTATTTAATTCCTATGAGAGATATATTACTAATGGTTTTGTTAAATATAGTAATTTTAAATTCATTTTTATACTATGAAATCTCCACGCTAGATTTTCCTATATATCTATGAGGTATTAAGTTCTAGCTAGATGTAGTTTAGCTTTTAGGACTACTATATGTATACTTGCTATATAGTATTGCTTTTATTAACATTTTCCCTTTTTATGCCTTTTCCTCCTACACTATAAATAATTATGCCTTATTGTGCTCTTTTATATATAAATATCTTAATACCTAGAGAGTTGCTTAATTGAAAATATAAACTCAGCATATATAATTAAACCTTTTAAAATAAATAGATATTAAATTATTATTGCAATGATTTTATCCATTGAGTACTATGATTCTTTTACTTATAATGACTCTATTAAGCTATAAAAAAAATGCACTACCTTAACTTAGAGGCCTTATTATAAGCCCTAAGATAACTCATTAAAACCTAGCACTATACTCTAGCTCTTAATCTCCCATATATACTCCTTTTAAACTATTAAGTTATTTGCATTGCTTTAAAACTAATAGGATACATAGCTAAGTTACTTAAAGCCATTTATTATAAAGCATCTCTTAAATAGGACTTTCCCTTACTTAGTTTTATAGCTCTCATATAGTATAGTTTATTCCTTACCCCTACTTACTATAAGTACTCTACGCAAAATAACATATCCCCTATTAAGTATAGTAAGGATTTTATTATTTAATATGTACTTAAGGGCTAATATTATAACGTTATCTCTTAGGAGGGCTATAAGGTTATAGTTAATCTTATGTTATTAATAATGGGTTTTACAATAACTTATGTGTAAGGTTAGCTTACCTTTAATAGGAAATAGCATTTAATTCAATTGTTAACTACTGGGTTCTTATAGAGAAGTAATACTAAGTAATATTCATTAACAAAGGATTTACCTAGCTGTTATAAGATATTTATTTGTTGTACTAGTTTAGTAGCCTTTATTATTATAGTACTTTAAAGGTAGTTCATATGTTGGGGATATGTTTTTTTCTAGAGGCTCCTTTAACCTATTAAATTATAGTACCTTTAAATGTAGTTGTGGCTTAGGTGAATTTAAGAATCCTTACCCTTATAAGCATATGGTAAGTAGTAGTGTGCTTCTCTAATAGAGATTTTTACATTATAGTAAGCTTCTATATGGAGAGTTAAGCTAGTAAGAAAAACTTACTTAACATCTTAGTGTTAGTAAAGGCATTACTTTAAGCTTAGGCTTTGGGAAAATTAGAGGGATATTTACTTGTACCTGGGTATTATGTTCAACTAAGATGGTTATAGTGTTAGTTTGTAGACCTTTTTAGAACATAATTTAGCTTAAAAGCTCTAATTTAATTGTATTAAGATCCCATTAAAGTTTTACACTAGTCTTCTTTAAACTTTAAGGCTAGAGCTTTCAAATACAAAGCTACCAACCTACTTAATTAGTTCTTTTATCCCTAGTAACCTTAACCTCATCTTTTAATGTAGCTCCTTAGGAAAGGTTTTTCTTCTACCTTGTGGTAACTTATAAAACTTATAAGGTTCCCTCCCTTTACATTATATAGAGAAAAGTTAAAAACCCAAGTAATAAGCTACATCACCAATTATTCCCATTAATTCTAAGCCTAGCACTAATAAGTTTAGTAACTTAACCTCTCCTCCTTTTAATTAAGTTAGCCTTAAATAAACCCTCATTTTGCCACCCAATTAGCACCAATAAGAGCCCAAATCTTTACTATATAAAGATACCTTCTTCTTAGTTATAGGGCTATAGTAAGCATAAGTAGGTAATTAAGAGTAAGTGTTTTTGTTTCTCATTCATCACAAGATCACTAATAGCTTATTAAAAGAGAGTAATAGATAGCTATGATTTATTACAAAGCTTAAAAAGTAAGAGGTATTTTACATCTTTGTTTTTAATGGTTTAACTACAGTAAATAAGGCCCTTAGCAACTACAAGGATACCTTTCACAATAAATTTAATAATAATTTGAGTTAGCTATTAAAAAAGATGTAGTTTTAGCTTATGAAGATAAAGGAAAAGTACTTTATTAATAAGGAGTTTAAAGATAAAAACATTAAAATGCTTAGTAGTAATGAAATATTAGCTTTTAATTATGTTGTTAAGGGTTTTGCATTGGGTTTTATTATTAAAGATGAGGACTTTAATGAGTTTTAGGGGAGGTGGTATGTAGTATTTAAGGTGGAGATTTAATAGTTTTTTAATAAGGTAGAAATGTAGCTTAATAACTAGTAGTAAGTAGAGTAATGAATAGGGTAATAAGGTATAGCATTATATATGGTGTAATTTAATACTAGGTTTAAATTAGTAATGATATTTAGAGTACATTTATTACATAAATTATACATTATTACACATTCTCTTTAAAAAATCCCATTCCTTAAAACTAAAAGTAGATCTTTAGTGTTTACATTAGGAGTACATTTACCTAGGTGGCATTTAGCTAAGGGCAAATTTGAGTTTACATTTAGCATATACCTAAGTCCTAATGTGCCTTTACTAGTAAAATGGAGTAGCCTAATAAACATTTACTAGCTAGGAAGTAAATGCAGCTACTATTTTTATTAACTAGCTCTAATAGAATTCTAAACCTTCTTTCCTCTAAACTTATTAGGCCCTAAAAGCACTATAATTATCTTAAGATATGTTTAAGATTTAATTAGTAACCTCCTTTTTTACTTTTCTCTTAATATAATAGTAGCTTATTGGGTTTATTTACACTCTTAGCTTTTAAGCTACTTTATTCTTATAAAGGTATATCCTACTTTTAAGGCATCTCATTTTTAATTACTCATATAAACTATTACCCTTCATTAATAAACCCTTATCTCAAGTACTATTAGTATTTGGCATAGCTAACTAAGTGCCTCCTTTATATGTATAGGTAAGATTCACAGCGCTTAAAAGTCTCCTACCCCTTAAACTAATAGCTATAAAGCTTTTCCTCCCTAAAAGTGGGAAGTAGCTTTATGCTACTATAAACTAAGGCTTCACTGCTAAAACCTAGGGTTAAAACACCCTCTATACAATTAACGTCACCTCTCTCAAAGCACACAGTATCTTAACTACCTACATCTCCAACATTAGTTTTTAGCTTAAGGGCCAGTATATGCAAAATGTGTTTAACTTTAACAATAGTAGTAATCTCAAGATCCACTTTCTCTACCCCAAGTTATTTATACACAAAAAGAACAAAATACTTAATACATATCACCTTAAATATCCACAATTTAGAGCAATCCTACTCTAATTTTATGCTATTAATAAATATAAACACTTAATTTACAACTCACCTCTCAATAAATACAGCATAAGCTAGGAGTATTACATGGGGTAGGATGCTCTTAAGCTGCCATTTTTTATTTATGCTACACTATAGCAAATGTGTGGCAACTATTAGTGAAATTATAGAGAAGGATATATACTAAAAGGCACTACTGTAATTTATAACTCACACTTATACTAGAATTACTTCTAAATAGCAAGACATAGTACAGGGGATTCCATAACAAACATCTTTATAGTTTATCCTAAATGGTATAAGCCTAGAGTACTAATTTAGGAATAAAGGTAAAACACTATAGCTATGAAGTTGTGGGGCTAGGTTTACATTTTATAGCCACAAACTTTAAAATTAAACTTATTTAAGTCTTTACCTTCTACCTATAATAATATTTAATATTTATCATAATTAAATGGCTCTAAGTGAGAAATAGTTAGGAGTTTATGTAGGTTATCTTTAAGTTTGTAACTTAAGGTGTAGCAACTTAGAGAAACAATCCCTCATGCAATTTAGCTAAGCATGTAGTTTTAGTAAGGGATATAACTATAAAAGCCCATTACCCCAATCCCACGTGCTTATTATACCTATAAAACCTTCCCCCTTCCACCCTTCCTTTCCATTTTCCCTCTCTACCCCCTATATTAATAGCTCCTAATACACTAAGTAATTAAAACTTAAAAGCCTTACTATATTTATCCTACTCACCACTATTTCTTAGCTAATTTATTATTAATAATAATTAACATAAAACACTAATTCCTCTACATTAGTACTTTTAGTAATCTCCTTATTACAATAAACTTAGCTAGAAATAGTAGTGTAGTTAGTACTCCTAGTAAGTTGCCCTATAACTTAATTTAAATCTACAATTACTTAAATAAAGTCTTCTATTTTATATATACTAACGTTATTAGTTTCCATACTCAAACTAAATAATGCTAACTACAACTTAACCCCTTTATTAATCCTACATCTAAGCAATAAATGCATAGGAAACAAGCCTATTATACTTAATAACATTAATCCTCATTTATCCTCAATTATACTAGTAGTATGCTCTAGTACTATCATTGCTAGCATAACCTGTAGTGGCATAAATGCCAAGAAACCCGTGGATAATCTACGTAGCCATGTTGTTACTAACTTAGAGAGCCCTAGAGGAAAGAGTAATAACACTAAAGTAATGGTACTTAGATGGAGAAAACATAACGCGGAGAACTCCCCTAGTAATAATATTATTAAATAAATTCATAAGTATACTAAAGACATTATATAGGGTATAGGGCAAACTAATAAACCAAATATGTAGCATAACAGTAAACATACATTACTAATAAATGAGATCATTCAACTTATTAAGGATAGCTATAATGCTTACACTAATATAGTTAAGCACATTAGCTAGGAATTAGTTACACTTATTAAGTAAGAGAATGGTTTAGGTAATATTAGTAAGATTACCATTCTATATATATAGTAATACTACCTAATATAATAATAAATAAATAACTAAACTTAGCCCTACACATTTGTTATAGAATCTATTTCCCATTAGTATCTTATAACCTTTACTAAGAAAGATGGTACCTATAGTAATATTAACCTAATAGGCATTAGTGGAGATAACTAGTCTATTTTCCTTAACTTTATTATAAATAGCATTTAGGCTATAAATGAAATTTCTAGTCTCTTTACAGTAGATCTGTGAATCAAGCTAAAACACTAAAGCAATAGATTACTCTATAATGCTATATGTAAGCTAGTAGTTATAATTTAGGAGCTCTTAGATAAATAGGGTAGCTACAACAGTGTAGGGTATTTGTAAATGTTAACCAAACTAGTGGTTTAGGTAATTAACACGCTTCATTATTAAGGAGGAATTAAACATGTTAATGCTCTCTTACATTTAATTATTTATTTATTACCTTATTATATTAAATATAACATTTTAAAGTAGTATATTAAACACACTTAAATATATACCTATTAATGTTACATCTAATAAGTAAGAAAGGGAGGTAAAGAATAATGGTATTAATTAGGGTTACATTAAGCCTATTCTTATAAAATAAATAAAGATAACATGCTTATAAGGTAAGTAAAGGTACATAGGAATTCTACATACTTTGTATTATTACCCTTAAGAGGTAATAAAATAGTTTTATTTTACTATGAATCAAGTTAAAGCCATTATATTCTCACCCCATTAAATCTCATAATCACTATTTAAAAAATACTTAACTAAAAGGCCTATAATATACTAAGGTATAATTATTTAGAATTCCCTAATATATTAATGGTGTTTTAGGAGAGGTTACTAAAAGAAACATTATCCTCCCTCACCTATATATTACTCTTATTATTATTAAATTATAAGTTATTATATTTATTAGGTAACTCCTGGGATAAATGGTGCTCACAGTAATAATCATCTAAATAATAAACACATTTTACATAAAAACTACCCTTAAATCTAGGGATAATCATGTAGCCCTAAAATCTAGTAGTCTTAGAGCTAACACACTTATTAGTACATAGATAAATAAAGAGCCCATATAAGGTAATAATAAATGCATAAAAGAGGTTTAAAAGATGAAGTATCTTAGCAGTAATGAGGTAAATATCCTCATTAGAAAAAATGTAAACTAAAACGTTATATAATTAGCACTAAAGGGTAGTTCTTTCCTTATCCTAAAAACGAATTAATATATGTAATTATATAAGATATAGAGAGAAAGTTTATATACAAATACTAATAACAAGCCTATTTAAGTGTGTGTAATTAGTATCTATCTCTATTTAAAAGACTGCATACTAGCAGCTATTAATGGTGTGTTACATAACTTAACTAAAAACCATGTAAATTAAAGGGGTAGGGGTAGCCATTATATAATAAAGATTAGTTATTTTAGAGGGTTGTGTTAAAGAAATAGTGTAATATAAGGAGGAGCTTAAAACATAGAGTATATATATATATTATATAATAAAGAAAGAGGAAGAGTAACTAGGAATTAAGGGGAGAGAGGGAGAGTTTATGTTAGTTAGTAAGAGGCTTTTAGTAATAGCTACTTCCCTAAATAACAATTAATCACTCACACAGGCAAATTACTCAACTTTCTCATCCCTTCTTTCCCTCCCTATAACTACACGTTTATTTAAAAGGGTAGTTAAAAAGTAAGGTGGGAAACTAAGTAAGTAAATAGCTAATATCTATTATATACTAAAAACCCAATTTTCTTATCTTAAATAAACTTCACAAGAGCATCTCATTTATTATTATCATAGAAACCTTTAAAAAAGGAGAAACTTAGAAATTAAAGGTAGGGGAAATAGCTTTAACTAGTAGGATAACTCTAGTAAACTAAAAAACATAAATAACTTTAGGGAGCCTTAGGGGCATAATATTAGTAGTTTAAAATCACTATTAAGCTAGTAATAACTAAAAAGCTATATAAAAGGCCTAAACGCAACTACCAGCACACACACAATTCACCAGGGATAGTACATTAGGTATCTTTATAAACTACTCCCACATAATTTATATTAACTAGCTATAGCCTAATATAAAGCATTTATATAACTCAAAACTTAAACTAGCGTTAAGCATCTAGTAAATGTAAATTAAGTGCAGCTAATATCCCTTACCAAGCCAAAGAGGCTACACAAATACCATCTAACATATTTAAAGCATCTTTCATATAGTGTATTTATAGTATATTATATGCCTATTTAGGGGAGGGAATCCTAAGGTAATAATAAGCAACTCTTTCCATTAAGGCTTAAGCTAAGGTAAACTTTGTCTTATAGCCATATATACATTTAGCTACCCTTTAGTTTTACTTTAACTAATAAACTACAACACCTCATTGTTATTGCTACATAGCTCTTAAAATAGTAACCTAAGCTATTCTCATTAAGTAATAAGTTAAGTGCCTTTAAGTAAACATGTTTAATTACAATGTATAAACAATAGGGCTTCTCCATTATTATTAATCACCATGCAGCTTTAGGGCTAGTTATAAATAAGTCTACTTATCTATAATCACATAAGCACAGAAATGAGAACTAAATAGATGTAAGGTGTTATATGCTACAAGTAGGATGTATAAATGTGGGGGGAATTTACTTAATTTATCTTAAACCATTTAAAGAAACATACATAACTTAATGTACTATAATATTAATAAAGTATATAGATAGTATAGAGTAAAATAAGTTAGCATTTAAATAATAAACAGGTGTAAAAAAAATTACAAATTAGTTAGTACTACTAAACTAGTTACTATCTAGTAGCATGTTTTATCCCACAAAGTTAAGAGCTAAGGGGGCTAATAAAGTAGCTATTTTAAAATACAAATAAAGTTAACTTTATTTATTATTTTATAAATATATTTTACATATTATAATCTCACAACTATCTTTAGTACTTGTAAGTATATCTATGTTAATTTAAGTGCTTTTACTAATGGTATAAGTGGCCTTATACATAGCTAGGGCTAATTTACTAATGCTATAAGTAATATGTTCATGTTTATACTAGGCTTCTACAACTAAGCCTTTATAGTAGTAGTATATGTTGCCTTGTGTACCACTGCTCTTAGTTTAATAGTAACTATGTTACTTTAATAACTAGTGGATTATAATAGCTCATCACCTAGTAATAGTCCTAGGGATAATTTAAGCTTTTTTAGTTTATTAATTATACGTTTTTTAACCTTATTATTAGCCTTATTAAATCTAGGTGTTTAAATGCAATTCCCCTTTACCTTGGGTAAACCTCCCTAAACCTTTTCCCTTTATCTTTTAATATAATTCTTAAGTTGTATTTATATATTAAACTTTCTAAGTAGCTTAATAATGTAATTTTATAATACATCTAATATTAATTACTTTATTATATTAGAGATGTTTAAAGGAAGTATATAAGGTTAAAAGACCTTAGCCTTAATACTAAGTATAAATTTCATAATATGTAGTGTATTCTCATTATTATTATAGGTTTCCTTAATTATCTTATTAATAACTAGTAAGTAAGTACTATAAGTAGCTTAAGAAATGCTAATTATTAAAAGTTGCTTTAACTGTAGGTATAACTCCTTATAACGCTACATGAGTATAATCTTACAGTGGCAATAAGGTTTACTAATAAGTAAACTCATTTTATAGGCACTAAGGTTAATACTCATAATAGCCAAAAATTTCATAAGGAGCCTTATCCCCATTTTAACATTCTTACTATGAGATTTACCATATAAGCATAACTAGTAATTTTAAATAAGAGTAGTAATATACTTTTCACTATACTTATTTAAATCCTTACTATAGATATATATAGTATTAAATAAGGGGGTAAGACCCTTTAATGTTACAATAATATCTAGTATAAACTTTATAACTTTATGTTTACCCTTATGCTATTATTACATTATAAAGTTAAGGTAAAATGCCTCACTAAAGAAGAGCTTAGCCTTAGGAACTATGATTACATTACAAATACCTGTAACTTTAGTTAACACATTAAATGTCTCTTCTCTAAGTTATAAATCATTATTAAGTATAGCTTTACTAAAATCCTCATTATTATTACTAATAGTATATAGGTTTAAATTAGTAGCAAAGTTATCTTTTATTAAGAGTAAGACGCACTCTAATTTAAGTAGCAGCTCAAGATGAGGTTAAGCATTAAAACTACTAACTACTACTTGTCCTGGGCTACTCACACCCTATATGTAAACCTAGCCCTATGGCTTAGTAGTTAGTATAGTTTCATTAGATGCATTTTAAGTGGTGCCTTTATTAATCATCACATTATTATTAGCATTAAGATTAGAGTTTTAGCCCTCTCCTACAATATTATCCTTAGTAAGTATATCTTTTCTATCCTTATCTCTCCTCTTAGTGAAATTATGCCTTTATTTTAACCATAGTAAATTAATGAGTACTAAAGGCTTAATTAATAATTATCTAATTAGGGCAAGAAGTGTTTAAGCTAGTATATAGGGTACTTAGAGGGTATAGTGCTAAATAGTTTGTGTATTATTAAGTGCCTTAACTTAAGCATTAACATTATGCCTATTAAAAACTATTTATAGTTAGTAACTCTTCTTAATATCCCTTAATATGAAAAGTAAGTTGTTAAAGTACTACATTGTGTAATAGTTAGTATATATTAAGTAGCAAACTAATTTAAAGTAAACTTTCATTTATACCTTACCCCTATTTTGTTAACAACCCTCTTATAGTAGCTTTATGGCTACTATGGTGTCCTTTTCCTCTACTAAGATCCCTATTAAGAGCCTAATCTCATTTTATAAGCATCTCATTTAATTAAAGAGTATTACTAAATAGCTATATAAGTAAATAGTAGTAGATATAGCTTTTTAGGCTTTATTTAAGATAGATAATTTATCTCTAAGATACTAAAGTAATAGCTCTCTATTATCTTTTAACATAATATCACCTTTAAATATTAAGCTTAAGGAATTAAAAACGTACATTGTTTAATTAATTAGCTAAAACACATCATAAATAATTATATGCTTAATCTTCATTTTATCTTCCTCATCCTCTAGTATACCTTACTTATTATTTAGTATAATTTCCTAATAGTATTCCTCAAGGAAGTTATACACTTCCTTACATGCTTTTAACCCTTATTCCTCTCTAAAGGGCAATGCATTTTATATAAAGCCTTTATTAGTAAAACACTTATAGGCCTAATAATAAAAGAGATTATGATTAGCTACTATAAGATATATCCTAAGTTTTATTAAGATTTAACCTTCCCTTTAATTCATATTATTAGTCTTAGAGTATAGAAACTTCCCAACAACAATTACTTTAATTCTCTCAATGTATTTACTAATAAAAGTGGTGTAATTAAGATTAAAGTAATAACCCTCTAACACCTTAATAATTATTATATTTAAGTATGTGAGAGGGTTATACTTATTACTATTATGTTGTTAGTTAGGTAAATGTAAGTATATAGAAAGAAGCTGTATTTATACTTAAAAGTTATAGGCTAATTATTAAAGGCCATTTAAAATAATGAGTTTTTACTAACTTCAACACTAAGTCCTCCCTTCTTCTATAATGCTAACACCATAACTATATTATTAGGGAAGTAGTAGAGAAATTTAACCAGTTTAATTAGCAATAACATCACCTCACTTAGGTCTTCATTATTAATTAATTTCTAAATTAACTTATTAAAGCACATATTAAGGAGCTAACATATAGTAACTATGTACACCATTATCTTATCTTAGTAGTTTCATGTAGTACCATTAAGCTAGTTTCTAAAAGGGCCACTATCATTGTAATTCCACTTAGAATTGGGTAAAGATAAGCTTAATAAATGTGCATTACATTTATCCTTTACTTCTCTCAAGTAGGTTAGGGTATAACTTAGTATAGTAGGTTCTCTTCCCCATATTTAATTGAATGAGGTATTAGTCCCACCTTTTAGTGTCCTCTTACCCTTTTTATAGGGGCATATCATCTTTCTTCTTCATCCTATAATCACCTCTATTTAGTTAGATTATAGAAGAGGCTATAGGTAAGGCATATAATAGCGGAAATTAGTTTAGTATGTTTATTTATTAACGTACCTATCTGTTAAAGAATGTTTGTAATTAGTTAAGGATACATATAACCTAAAGTAAAGCTGTAAAAGGTTTTTTTAATTATGGTTTATTGTAACTAATAATATGTGTAATATACTAAGTTTTATATAATGTTAATGTTAATGATTTTAAGTTAGGAAGTAATTAATGTATTGTTTTTAGGAGAGGTTTAGTGTAACTAGTATTATTATAGGGCTTAGGTATAATATAAGTATTTATCCCTAGGTATAAGTAAATTACTATAAATAGGTTTATAAGGGGCCTTCCTTCTATTAATTTAAATGGGGAGGTTAGGAGCTATAGGGTGAAACTTATTACTAGGGCTAATTCTTATAACTCACTTTAAAAAGCATGTTTACATACCTTCTCAAGCATTAAAATAATAATTTATTAAAGTGAGGATTATATATAGGTCTTAAACTCCCAGAGTAAAGGCATATAATATTTAATAATTAATAGCTAAGTTATACAATTAATGAGAAGGCTCTCTAATAGCACTAATCCTATCTATTATGTAATGCTCATTTACTTTTCCTTATTATAGTAAGAGTATAGGTTCCCTTATACATGTTAATGCATAAGAGGTACAGAGTTATTACAAAGCTCTTGTAAGCTTAATGCTTATATATACTAAAGAGCCTATATTCATACTTACTACTTATATAAGCAAAACTTATTATTTACCATAACTAAATCTTCCTACTATTAACACTATTAAAGCCAAATCTACAAAACTAATTACCCATAGCAATAATACATAATAATTATATTACTAACTAGTTGCTACTCATTCCTAAGACTAGGCAGAGTAGGCCTAGTTTACCAAAATCACTTTAATACTATGTAAGGGCCTTTAAGCTTAAACAGCTAAAATGCATATATTAGTGTAAATAAGTTAAAACCTTAAAGTACTCTAATTAATTCATAATCTACTTTAACTCACTAATTTACATTATCTACATGTTATTTAAAAGAGCTGCTATTTAGGAAGATATTATAAACTAGGAGTTAACACTAAAACATACTCTTACTTATAATAAACCCCATCCTTATAGGGAAATATATAAATAAGTTATTAAGGTTTTATTTATATATATTTACTATATATTAAAGTTTATGTATTAATAAATTTAATAGTAAGTTACTTCATAGTTAAAGTTACTTAATTAAAAATAGTAAATTCTATGTTATATGTAATTTTAATGAGTTTTAACTATTTATAAACATCTATTTATAAGTCACAGCTTACAAACACATATTATAAAGTAAACAAGTTTAATTTACAGCCATGGTAAATACCCTCTTATACTTAAACAAAACTTAATAACCCTTATATATAAATTTCCCTCTTAACATTATACAATTATTCCACTAGCTTTCACTTACTAGTTATACCCTTATATCTATACTTCTCTAAGAAATTAAAGGTATTATACATCTTAACAATGTTAATTTTCATCTTCTAACTCATTTAGTATATATGACTAATTACTTAAAGAAACTTAACTAGGGTAGTAGGAAGCTCTATAAACACTATGTTATTAACTCTCTAAAAGTTAAATCCTTTTACAGCAACCTTTAGAATAGTAATAAGAACCTTGGTTTAGAAATCTGGTTAGTAATTTGCATTTATGTAGTTAAAGATTACTTACCTATTAAAAAGTAAAACCTTTAAAGAAATGAGGAGTAGCTTAGCATATTAGTAAAACTTAGAATTAAATAAGAGAAAGAAATACATTAAAATAACACTTAGGGTATAAGTATAATAGAGGATTACATAGTGCTTTCCTAACTTGTCTCCTAAGGCCATTACTAGGTTCTTATTATTAACTACTAAGCTTATATATCTCTTAATCTCCATTAGCTTTAAGCTATTGTTTTTAAGCCATACCATATATAAATAGAATTCCCAATTAGTAAATACCTATATTATGTTATTATAATTTCCTTATTTAAACTATAAGTGCTTTTATATATTAATTGGGATTTTTTAACATTTACTAAATGTAAAATTATTCCCTATTATACTATTATTAGTTTATAACAATGCTAAGTATAGGTATGTGGAGAATTAGCTAAGATTAAGGTATTTGCCCTTTAGGTTTTTATTACTTATAAAGTCCTTAATTATGCTATATAACGTGGGCTCTAAATTTGCAAAAACGCCTCCATTTCTCTCTATAGTATCCTTTTCCCCTTATTATTTCTTCTTCCTTTGTTTTAATTTAGTATTAATGAGAGAGTTTACGAATTTAATTAAGCCACATGTAGCCTAGTGTATATTATTATTAATAACTTTATTACTAACCTTAATATCTCTCTCCTTATATGAAGGGAGTGGGTTAAGTGGTTTTTTACACTATAGTTAAAATTAATAAAGAGTAATAAGCTATATAAACATAAAATGGCAAATTAATTTGATCTCTTAATTAGCTTGACTTATTATACATTTATTAGTAATTTTATATTAAAGATGATAGTGCATCTTTTAAATAGTTAAGTACTATCTTAATAGCCTTAATGAGTTAATGGGGGAGGTTTACCTTATAAATACATGTTTTTACCTTTCTTATTATTAATTATAAAAATTAGTTGGGGCTACTAATGTACTAGGTAAATCCTCAATAACTATACTAAATAAGGGAAATAGTACCACTAAGTACATAGCATTCTTATTAATTATCTTAGTAAACTTAAATAATAATATTTTTTTATTAATTTAAATACCCCTATACTTAGGGAATTTATTTATAAAGATAACTCTTACTATAAGGTACATTATACCCTAGTTATTTATAAAGAGGCTTTATAAGCCTTATATAAACTTACTACTTACTATAAAAATATCCTAAGCTATTTTACTTCCTAAGTAAACCTACTCTTATAATGTGTTAAGGTTTATGCTAATAATATTAAACTTAGTCTTTGTAATATTACTACATATTGCGTTTTTTAAAAAGATATTATTTTCACCATCCCTGCTATTAAAGTAATAGTAAAACCTTAGAAACTAATCTTTAGTATTAAAGTTGAAAAAGAGCTTCTTAATTTCATTAAACTAGGTTCCTACTAGCTCTAAGGAGCATAATAACTAGTACTAGGATATTAATAAAATATGTTTAACATATTTACTAAGAGAAAGATTAAGCCACATACAGGCATTAAACCATGTATCTATGTTAAGTTAAATAGGTTTAAGCAGGATCTTTATTATTCTCTAAGAGGTAGTCTTTAGCAACTTTAATCCTCCACTCCTCTTTAACACTCTCTCATAAGCTAATAAAAACTACTCTAGCTATAGTATATAATAGTAAGAGTATGGTTTTACTATACTTAACATCTTATTTAATAATAAAGCTATATATATCCTTCCTAATTACTAATATAAACATCTTAAAGCTAAAGTAAACTTACTATATGTAAGTGGGAATATTAATACCTATGAGTTTATATGTATTATTCTCCTTAAGTATTATATTAAAAAAGCATAAGGCATGTATAAGTATCTTAGCATTAAACTTAAACAATTAGTAATTTGCATTTAACTCATCTATAAGGGTAGCCTTAAGCTTAGTATTATTAAGCTCAATTGCCATTTATATAAGCTTAAGGAACTCATTTTATAAGAGAATGTACTACTATAAAGAGTTGCTATTATTGCTAGTTAAGCTTAGTGGCAATTTCATTAGGGGAAACACACGGGTACTTTAAGAGGTAAATTCAGTAATAAGTAATGGCTTTAGTTTAGCTAATTTAATTAAAGGAAACATTTTAATTATCTTAGTAATAGTAAGTGTGTTTTCCCTTTTGTGCTTATATTTTAGCCTTAATGCACCTATAGAAAGCTAGATTAGCATAGCATTAAACCCACTTGTAGTGAAAATGTCTTAAACCTCCTTATTCCCATCCTCATTTATAACAATAATTATAATGCTAACGTTAACTAGTATGTTAAGTGTTTCCTCCACCTAAGCCCTAAGCTTTATATAGTTGTAATGGCACAATTAGTGGTTAATTAAGATGTTAGGGTTTAAGAAGTAATTTAAATTAACTTTCTTTTACTTATCTCCCTTTTATTTAAAGATGAGTATCTCATTAAGGTTATTATTATTAAATTAATAGTTAGTAGATTGTCTCTTAAGCTATAGGTTATTAGCAACTAAAGTTATCTCCTCTAGTCCTCACTTTATACCCTGTGATAATTGTGTTAAATTTAATACCTAATGCTTTGTAGCATTACTTAAGTTAGCTAAGGGCACTATGCTATTAAGTACACTTATTATGTGCTTTGCTATTATAGTTTTTATTTATAAGGCTATATAGGAAAGGGAAAGTTATTACCTGTGTTAGTTAACTAAAAACGCATTATAAGGCCTTTAACTTAATTTTAATTTATGTATTAACCTTTTCTACTATAATATAATGGGGTTTTCACTACTTAACTGTGTGCTGTTTTTTAACATTGTTATTTTTAAGAGATAAGGGTATAATTTAAAGTAATAAAGGTTAAAAGTGAGGATTAATAATAGGGGAAAAAACAATTTATAGCTATAATTAACTTTAATTACCATAATAAGTTTAAGATAGTGGGGTTTTAAAAATTAAGTTATTTTGTAATTTATATAGGTAAGTAGCTATTTTCAAGTTTCTAGTAGTTGCTATGCTATCTAGCTGAGCTCTATTATACACAACTACATAATGATTTTAATGTGGGGACATTGAATTTAAATTTAATACCTAGTTATTCTCTTTTAAATTATTTAATACGTTGGCTTTAATTAGTGCTTTATACTTATAAACATCCTTAAACTTTGTAGCAGCTATTACACAATCCTACTTATAAATGGTAAACTAAATCCCATACCACTTAGTTAAGGTGAAACATAGTATATCCCTAAATTAGCTAACTTAATTACTAAGAAGTATTTAGTGTGCTCTTTGCTTTTAGCTGCAATTAGCATGCCCTGTTTATTAAAATTACTATTATATAAAGGCACCGCGTGTATTCCTATTTTCACTTTTGCTCTAAGAAGTTATTTAGGCCCTTTGTATTATTATGAGGATGTGGGTAACTCTTAACATGCTAGAGTGAGATACATTATTAACACAATTCCAGCATGGAGCTAAGCTTGCTTTTAAGTGCCTTAAAACTTAGCCCTATTTAATAAGAGGTATAGAAGTTAAGAATACTACTTAAGAATTAAGGAGTGGCTTTAATGTAGCAACTACTCTTTGCTACTTTAAGGTTACCCTTTGCTATTTAATTTTAGGATAAATTAGTAGGAAGTAGAGGTGGAATTGTAAGTGCCCTAACTGAGTTTAAAGGCTTCCTATAAAAGGCTATAAATAGTAGAATTACCCGTGTACTTATTAAGTAGGAGTGCCTTATAAAAGGGTATAAGATGTTAAATGTGCTTATTAGGGTTGTTACTACCCTACCTAATAATATCCTACCTATCTCTAGTGAGGCTATTACTGCAGTGAGGACTATAATATTAACAGTTTGCCTCTATCTGTTAACATGGTATATAGTAGTAGGAGAGGATTATAAGTGTAAGATGGTGTAATGCTACTATTTAAAAATAGCCATACTCTATTAATTTAAGCCCCATTACCATATAGCCATAGAAAGTAATATTTATGTATAAACTGTGAAAATGTTACTAACTTAAATGCTATTAGAATTAGAGACTCTATAATGTGGGGTTAGAGAAGTAAAATGGATGTTCTCACTATTATATATGATGGTAACCCCTAAGCTGAATATCTCACCTATTAGCCCACCTTTAGAACCTTTAGAGGCCACCAGGGCCCCATTAGAGCTCTACTAAGGTGTTTTTAATGTAAGGTATATTCTCTTTATATATAGTTATAGTTAATAAGGGTATCTCGTTACTACAGGGTCTTTCATTAAGGTTGTGCTTATTCTTAGCCTAAATTCAATTCTGTGTGGTAATTATAGCTCATAATTAATAGCCCTTACTCTTAATTGCAATCTCAATCTAAACACTGAGTTATCATTAATAATAGCTCATTTAGGCTAGGGAATTTAGTAACCATAGTTAAAGGAAAGAAGCACTAGGTTTTTAGCATTTAGTAGTGCTACTGGGAATAAAACTAAGTTATTATTAAATCAAATGAAAAGCTAGCACTGCTAGCACTGCAAAGTAGGAGTTGCTAAAGGGAGAAGTCCTCATTAAATTGTAAATTAGCACTAAAACCACCACCACTGCCTCCAATGAAAAATAGCTCTACTCTAAGGATAAGTAGGAACTACTCCCTTTACTAACCCTCCCACTTACAATAATATTCACCAAATCACCAGGGAGGTAGTTGTAAGTACGTTTTCTCCCCATAATAAGAATATCAAGGTTTAACAAGTTTTTAATAATTAATTATTAAACTCATACTAGGTGTTGAGAAAATGAAAAACTAGTAGTTGAAAGGGACTATTAATGTAAATTGCTAATAGTAGGGTGTTAAAAAAATAAATAGGAAAACTAATAGTTAATAAGGATTAGCAAATTACTAATAGTGGGGTATTAAATTATTAATAGCTGGGTGTTAATCTTAGCCCAGGTATTAAAAAGAAATGGGAGAATTACTAGTTAACAGGGACTAGCAAATTGCTAATAGTGGGGTGTTAACTTTAAATTTGGGTGTTAGGGAGACAACTAATAGGGACTTAATAATCCCTGTTAAGTGGTATATGCCTAATAGTAAGCTGCTAACTCTAAATGAGTATTAAATAAGGGGGAAAATGCTAGTAATTTAATTTTCCTAATTGGTAAGCCCTAAAAGAGGTTAGTAAATTGCAAATACTAATTAAACTAGTAATGAGTTGTTTATATCCCTCTAATTCTAAGCTTAGGTATTTACACCCATTTAAAGCTGGGTATAATGCACAGTGTCTCTATTAGGATAATTATAATAACCTTATATAATCTAAATTATTTAATTTATAGGTTTACTAATATTAGATGAAAATTTTTATTAGCCTTTAGTTAAATAGTACTTTATCTTAGGGTAGGATTTTATACCTAAACCTATAATAAGAGATATTTGAGCTTTATCTACAATAATTACCTAGAGTAGCCTAAGATGTTAAGATTAATTAAAACTAATAATTATACTAAGCAACCTTATTAATCCCTAATTACTACATATTACATTTAATTTATAGTATCTCTTTTATTATGGTGGCTTTTAAAAACCCTAAGAAGCCTATAATGCTTAGTAATGAGGATTGTGAGAAGTGGAAGAAGTAAGTAGTTAAAAAGGTTGAATCAGCTTTTGCTGAACTTAGGCAGTATAGAGAGGTGATTTAAGGAATTATCCGCTGGGATGTTTAGGTTAGCATAACTAAGCTTATAAAATTAATTTGCCTTGTTCTCTAGCAAGTTAAAAAGTAGAAGGGGATTAATATAGATTAGCTTAGGTAACTCCTTTTAAATATCATTGTAGTTTGGGTAATGATGCCTAACTTTATGTTGTTGGTAGACTTAGTTTATAATTATGAGGTTAAGCTTAAGTAGTATATAGTTATAATTAATAAGCTAAATAACATAACTTAATAAAAATCTGGGAGTTTTACCTACTTTTTAGATGTAAATTTATACAAATAATAGGGAGTATGAATTAACCCTATTAATAAAATTAATAGTATTATTATTAATACTAAACCATATATATAGGATAAGGTTTTATAGTGTTTTATATTATTTAAACCCACTAGCAACTATGAAGACATTAAATTTAAATATAATGAAATTAGTAATAATTGTTTTACTATTACTCCTATTGCTATTAACTTAGTTATGCCTAAGAAGAAGAGATAGGGTAATAAGTTAACTTCTCCTAAGAAGTTTGTAAAAGTTAACAATAGCATTTATTAAGGGTTAAGTTTATTATGAATTAAAACAAAATATATAAGTAGTAAGGTTAGTAAGATTTTATCCCTCATAGCTATTACCCAAATTATTACTAGCTTAATTTTACATAGCCCCACTAAGTTATTTATTAGGGATATTAGTGTAGTTAAAAAGTACAAAATAGTAAAGAATAAGAATGCTAAGTTTGTAGCCTATTATACTTAGCTTGAGAAATAGGTTGAGGATGGTAAGATTTATATTAAGGAGCTATTAGAGTAGGTTGAGGATGGTAAAACTTATATTAAGGAGCTATTGGAGGAGGTTGAGAATAGTAAGGCCTGTTATACTTAGCTATTAGAGTAGGTTAAGGATGGTAAGGCTTATATTGAGGAGCTATTAGAGGAGGTTGAGGATAATAAGGCTTACATTAATAGCCTTAAAAAAAAGCTTTAAATCTCCTTATAATAGTAGTAGGCTAATGGGACTATAATTAAGCTGGTATGTGAGATACTTAAGGTGGCTAATAGGGCTTATAAGGAACTTAGTTCTATGCTTAAAGTAAAGGGCACCATTAACCTGGGACCTAATATGAGTGCAATTAGTAATGAGGTAATTAAGGGTGAAGGATAAATTATTAATAATTACCTTAAGGCATTTAAGTTTGGAGATGAATAGGTAGTTAATGGTAAAGGATAAATTACTAATAACTACTTTGAGATATCTAAGCTTAAAGATGAGAATATGGGTTATTTAAGCCGTGATTTAAGTTTATCATTACTCTTATTAGGGTGGATCCTAGATAGTAATTAATTTGGTAGCTTAGTGGGAGGATTGTACATATTGCTTTGTGCTATGAGGATATATGTAGTTTTGTTTAATAACAACTACTGTAACATTTTAGTCCCATTTATATACTGTTTATCTTAATGCTAGTATATGTTGTAAATAAGTAATAGCTTAAACCTGGAGCTTATAGCTAATGGGGTTACTGGGGATATATTAATAGTATATATGTGGAGCTCCTTCTTACATTAAAACTAGTTATGCTAGAGGATAATTAGAGGGTTTATAGGAAGAGATTTTTACTTTTAGGGTGTGTTATTAGGGATTATGGGAATTAATTACTGAGGTATTAGTAGGTCTTGCTGTGAGATGGGTAGTAATTTAAAAGTGCTAGTTATTGTAATAATTTTAGGGTTTATGAAACTCCTCCTTCCTAATATATGTTTATACCCTTTTGGTTTTGGGGTAGTAGAGATAATATTAAAACCCCATTATTACTCCTTAACTATCTTAATTATGATAAAGATAAAAGGTTAATATTAGAAGCTAACTACGTTATATATAACTTTGCTATTTGAGCTTACCTTAGAGAATAACTATGAGGCTATGTTAGGATATTGTGCAGATTTTGTTTACTCTTAATAGAGATGCTGTTTAAATTGGGATTATGCTATTCTTACCCTAGTTACTCTTATAGGACTACTGCTAAGCTCATTTAGTTTACTAGGTTCACTGCTACCATATCTATCCCTCTTAAACCCGCTATAATATTTAAATTATGTAAGCATGCCCTAATTAACTTACTATCTCCTAATATCATACTTAATACATAGTAATATAAATCTCTAAGTAGATCTTTTGCTGTAATAGAGGGAAGTCCTCTTAAGCCATCTTTTGTATCATCTGTGTAATTTATGTTATTATCCTATGGGTAATGTACCTGTATTTGTAAGAAGTAACCCCCCTTGTAAGCTTATTCTAGATATGCTGATAGTTACTGCATTAATATTAACTAGTATTACTTAGGGCTTTTAAGGAAGTAAGTATATGTTAGCTAAGTTCTTAGCCCTTAGTAGCAAAATGCTAGATAATAGGTTTTCCCATTAAAATAATTATGCTTCTTAATTGCAATTTTTGTATGTGTAGATATTAAAAGAATATTAGCCTAGTTTATTATATTTATCCTCACTGTAAACCTTTACTTGCCCCCCCTTAAATTGTGGCTGCTAAAGAGAGCTTAAAGTTTAGGGTAAGGCTACACCCCTCCCTATTTATTTAGACTTTAAAGAGTAAACATGTACTATATCCTCCTTGTAATAGGCCATTATATTTACCCCTGGAGGCCATGTTTATTTGCTAGCATTTAAATGAGTTAAAGTTTTAAGGCTGGGAAGAATTACTACTATTAACTCATTACTAGGCATATAACTCCATTAACACATTAGTGAGCTCCCATATACAACTATAAAGTTACTAGTTAATGAGGATAGAAGACTGTTATAAGTAAGAGAAGCTAAAAATAGGAATTAATTTACGCTTTACCCTAGTATGCTAATAATTAATAAACAACTAAGCTAGGGATACTCATAGCCTACCATAGTAATTTACTTTGTTATGGCTACTATTAAACATCTCTACTAGTAGTAGAGGCATAAGGTCCACTATCAACTTACTAGCTATTAACACTAAGCTGGCCTATAATAGTAGATGTAAGCCATGTTAGTTTTGGTTCCTAGGTAGTAGCATGTTAGTGTGCTTATAACCTTGTGTTTAGAGTAGGGCCCAGCTATATGAGAATAGCTAGTGGTCCCCTTAAGTTGCTACTTAAGTTAGCTATGTTGGCTTAGCCTTATATATGTAAGTGGTAATTTGTCTTTGCTGTAAATTAGGGAGGCTTATTTTGTAATGAGGTAGTAAAGGTAGTATTAATAAGGTTAATGATTGTGCTTTAGGAGAGGAATATATAAGGTAGAAGTTGATAAGTATGGTGTGTGTTGAATATTAATAGCTTTGAAGTATTAAGGTATGTTAGTGCATATGGTAGTAGATTAAGAAGTATCTTGTATGATGTAGGTAGCTGAGGTAGGAGGTGGATATAATAAAAGGTAAAAGTTGCTGTATGTAACTTTGCTATAACCTTTATTTAACTTAAGGTGTGTATGCTTGTTTGTACCTTGCTAATGCCCTAGCTCTCTGTTTGTTTTATTTTGTTATTATTTTATTTTAGGGTTAACTTAATGATTTATTTAATAGATATAACAGTTAATCTTTCCTGCTACCAACCTGTCTCTGACTGTGTTGTCTCATCTTAACCCCTCACGCGTTCTAGCAGAGCTCATTAAACTAAAAACAACAAAGTTTACTTACAAGGGGAATTTATTTGATTTCTTTTTTGTGGTTAATATCTCTATCCTGTATATTTATATGTTAACTCTAATGCATTAGAGGCTAAACTTAAAATCACTAGGTACTATACCTTGGTGCTTAGGTATAGGTATGTGTGTTCTTTGCTATTAGAGTTAAGTAACTACGCGCCTTCTTATAATACTAACTACGTTATAAAAGCTCACCCACCACATTTCTTTATCTTAATAATCACAATGTATCTAAGTTTTAATTTCCTACATGTTTTTATCCCTCATTATGGCTTGTGTTACTTTATTGGAGTAGTGTTTAACGTTTAATCCCCTAATAACCCTACTACTTTGCTATAGTAACTGGCTTAATTATTAAGATGCCCCCTTAAAATAGGCATTGCTATAATTATTATTACTAATATGGAGGATTAAGGACATAACTAGGTTTTATTTGCCCTACATACTAACTATAGAGTATCTAATAGGATAATATTATTCCCTGATTCATTATTATTATATAGTAATATGAATTAAACTACTGGGGTTAAGATTAATGGAGAGTTGGTGTACTCTTATAGGTTTTTAGCTATGCTAGTTACTAAGTTTAACATTAATGGCTTTATGGTGGATAATATTATGAACATTATGCCTCCTTTTTAGGAGACGTTAACTTACTTAGCTTGCGTTTTGCTACTTAATAACCCTCCTATTAGTTTTTGCGTTAAATTGGTTATTAATAAATATGGCTGCTGTACCCTTATTACTAAGGTAGATTGTATTATTAATGTTTCTAGCTGAGATAATACTACCTACATATGTTTAGTTAACTTATTTATGTAGTATTATTAAGAGATTTTTAAGTTTAGCTTTTATTATTAGTATTGCTAAGCTGTGGTGGGTATTTACGATTATTAGAGTATTGCTAGCTACATTTAGCAGCTTGCTTATAATTTAAGCCTTTAGGGATAAATTTGCAATGATTTGTTTATGTTTATTAGTAAGATCTTTAATGTAATATAAGTTATTAATTAGGCTATGTAGCTAGGTACTTTCCTGCTCCTGGTTGAAATGCTGCTTTATAATGCCTGGTAGTATTACGTTTGTGTTTGGTGCTGCTTATATTTTGAGCTTACTTGGAGGTAGTTGGATGAGGTGGAGGTATATGTGGATTATCTTGTGGTTGAGGTGGTTGCTTAAGGGGTTAACTTGAATAATATCTGTAAGGTATGTTTCAGTTATTTAGTAGTAGTGAAATGTAATGGGAAGGCTAATGTGCTGTAGGCCTTAAAGAACCTTTGTGATAGGATCTTTCTATTGTAATTTCTTATATTAGTATACCTTATTAGTACTTAGAAATAATTTGTGGGTGGTAAGTAGAGATATCCCTAGATAGATAAGTAAATTAGGAAGATAAACCTACTTAATAAAATAAATACTTATTTATTTATTATTAATGAAAATGTACCCTATATGTTTTTAGCTTAAAGCTATAATGGGATGAGATAGGATGTATTTTAGTGTTTTTAATGGTAAATAATTATTTAGGATTACCTTTTTGGAGTCTAGCTAGGTAATATTAAATACTGATTACCCAGGTTGGCAGATCCCTACTTAATTATTTATTATGTACTACAAGTATTTCTAGTTATTAAATAGTCTGCCATACTGTTGCTACCCTATTATTAATATGCTCTTAAGCTGTATTGTGTTATAGTAATGGGGTTTAGGAGAACCTTAATTAAGGTAACTTTTAAATTTAATATTGTACATATTTCCCTTAATAGCTATAGAGGAAACTAGTTAGTAAAAATGTAAGTTACTTGCTAAATTCTTATCCTCTTATAGCCTTATAATAACCTATTAGCTGAGAAATTATTATAATATTTATATAAAGTTTTGCCAAAACTACATTATACTAACTAAAACGCTAGCATTTATTAGAGTCCCATATATAGTTTAAATATAAGATTATTATGGGATATCTATTATCTTACTATTGTTACTTACTGCTTCACTTCTTTAATACCTTTCACATAATACCATTTTACTTATAAGGTAAACCTGTAGAAGCTAACTAAGAAGCTTTAGCTATTAACTCATCCTCTATAGCTCTTAGATACCCTTTTAAATACCCTTAATAAATTAGATATATACTTTTTAATTAATATATAGCTTATGTGTAGGTAACATTATGGCTTAAGTACTATTCCTAAAGTAGAGAAAGGTATGTTTATGCTGCCTAAGAGCCTTATTGTAACTAAGATCCTAACTAAAGCTGCAACTCTACCTCCTTAGTAGGAGCGCTTTGATTATAATAATGTGCTAAGGGGAGGATGTTTATAATAAGGATGCTATTTATGAGATTTAGTGTGTGGGAAAAGATTACATCTTTCACAACTTTGCTAGTACCCTACCCTAGGAATAGTAGCACACTATATTATTGGGGATGCTTCATCTTAAGGCTTGGAACTCAGCTATTACTCTATATAAGGTGATGTGTAGAAGGTTTTACTAATTAAGTAATAAGTATAACCTCTATAAAAATGATGTTATTACCATGATTATTTAGTTTAGAGTGCTAAGTAGCTATAGCTGCATCATAATTGAGAATAACTAGTGTAGCAACTGCTTAACTACCTAGTGCTGTCTTAACCACCCCATGCCCTTTATAGCATATGCTAGAGTCTCAGATTACAACACCATTGCCATTACCTATATTAACTACATTTAAGTGAGCCTATTTACTCATAAGGTTTATAAGGCCCTAAATATGTTTAAATATAACATTTATAAGAAGTAAATGAGTTAAAGATAAGCTACTTTATAGGGTGTATTTCTTAGTGAGATATGGGAAGTAGCTAGTAAATATACTTTAAACTAAGTACACTAAGGGATAGTTATTTATAATATATTTACATTTAGTACCCTAACTTAGTGTTTTTCAGCTACATATACTTCTTTAAACCTTTATTTTATACTACATTTATTATTTCCTATATAAATTTGTCAGTAAAGTAACCTATTTTACTTATAATTGCCTACTATATAATTATAGCTAATGATTGGGTTATACTTTAACTTTTTTTTCTTTTCTCTAGTATTTTTCCTCTTAACTCTCATTATACTTATTATTACTCCTGCCCCTTTAATAACCTCTTAGGGAATCTTAAATACTTTAACTAGCTTAAGTTATACTAAAGCTACTATTAGTAAGTATATATATAGCTGGGTTTACCTCATTATAAATACATCTTAAGTTAAGTATAATTTAAAGCCTAGGATTTTGTAATTCTTACTGCGTTTTAGATGTAGCCTAGTTGCCTTTACTGCTATTATATATAATATCTATTGCCAAAAATTGCAAGCATAGAGGTCCTCTCAAAACAACAAGGCAGCACCATACACATTAAATTAGTACCTTCCCTTTTAAGTTATGTTATAAATAAACCTACCCTAAAACTCACTATCTTGCTATTTAGCCCTTTAAATAAGGTTCTTTAATGCTTTATAAATTAATAATTATTAACAATTAGCTTTCTTATTTAAATTAAGGTGGCTATTAACTTATCTCTGCTACTAACTATCCCAGCTTCCTCATTATTAAACTATATAAATAATAGTATTAGCTATAAGTAATGTTACTCCTCCCTTTACTATATACTACAACTATACTATATAAATTAACTAATTATTTATTAAAACCTCTCTTTAATACTTTATAACATTATCTTACCTCATATTATTATAAAAACTAAGTAAGAATTACTTTTAGTAAATGAAGAGTGTTAAAACCTATACTTTACCCTAAATATTATTATTAATAGCTTTAACTCATCTATGTTCTTTAGCTTTAATGTTTTATATTTGGAGAAAGTATGCGTAACTTAATATGGTGTTAGTATAAGTATATCTCAATTAGGTGTTCTGAAAACTAGCATAAAGATTCTTAGTATTACCCTCTATATTAATATTAATTACTATAATTATATAATGCTTACTATTAGTAATTGTGTTATTACATTACTTAGCTACTAAGATAATAATAATAACATGAACTACCTTAGCCTATTTACTTGTGTGGCTTGGTGTAAAGGGGGCTTAGGCTTTTATAATCTATTTATGAGAGCCCTTAGGTGTTAGTAGGAAGGAAACAACCACAATATTTGAGATATTCTATGGGAGCTTGTAACAATTATCCCCAATGAGAATGCCCTCCCTTTATATAAAGAAGCCTATACTACATTAAATAACTTATTAGCTACATTTAATTCTATTATATTTAATAGCCTTGCAGTTTTTATCCTAGCTTAACTACTTCTTAAGGCATAGTACTAATGTATAATAATATCTTACTACTCCCAGGTCTATATAATTAAAGGTTGCCTATTGAAAACTAACCTTTATATTAAGCACTTTACCACTAGTCTTGTTGCTAATGGTGCTACTATAGCTAATATCCGTTTAGTGTGTGAGAGTGCCCCTTTAAAAAAGCTAGGGGATAATACTAATAATACATAATAGCTTACTATAATTTATAAGAGCATCTTCCAGCTGCATTTAGTTTGTTAAGCATACCTTTAGGGGGCCTGAGAGTAAATTACACTTTAATAGGACTACTTTGTAGTTGGGTTATATTTATAAAATGAGTACCCTATTATTAGAATTAAAAGTAGAGTAGTTTATTAATAAACTCTTATGCTATATGGGATAGTAGGCTTATATTTTGGGCTAATAATATAATAAATACCTAGGTAAAGCTACACTTATACCTAAGGCTTATGTTTTTGCAGCTTAGAGTAAAACTAGCTACTCGTTTTATTAGGGCACTTTAGGATATTCCCAGGTATATCTATATGTAACTGTAACATAATCTTGCGTAATTAAAACACACATAATTAAGTAAAAGCTTTATTATTAGTAAATAAGGCATTTTAATTTATATCTAAGTTTTCTTATTTAAGTAATTAACTTAATGTAGAAACCATACTAAAAATGTATTAGCCTTTTATTATAATACTTACATTAAAAATGCCTCACATAGTTGCTAGAGCTGCAACTATAAAGAACCCTAAACAACTATAAATATTCCACCTAACCATAATTATGCACTAATAGCATTCCCAAATAGTGTCCCTTAGCAGCCCCTCCTCCTATTAGCCGCTCAACTCTCATTATCATTATTATTCATAGCATGGTTCTGCAATGTGCTAATAAACACTCCCTCTAGCTTAATTGCATTATTCTCATAATTACTATTATTAAGTCAAAAGATAGAGAACACACAACCAATCCCACTATATTTACTTATAATAAAGCACTTTTTAAAGGGAATCTATTTATTATGTATTTAGTAGTCTTAATAAGGCTTAGCCTACACCACACCTCTACTTATAATGAGGATACTATAAATATACTCATTATTCTTCTTAATTATATGAATTATGTTTTTAGTTGGTATGTCTTTATAGATAAACATGATTATGTTGTTTATAGGTAACTTAGTAATTTCTTAGTTTAATTATTTATATTAGTACTTAGTTGTAATTAGGGTTATTTAGTAAAACTAACTACACTATTAAGGTAGGCCTACCTAATTCAACTATTAAGTTTTACATTTTTAAGATGTAGGAGGATAAGGTAATAACTAGGAATTCAAGATGCCCTAATTAGCTAAATAAGATCTACTAGCTTTGTAGTTATAAATGAGTTTATAATGTTAGTTATGTTATGCCTAGTATATCTGTTTTATTTAGAGCTAATTAAAATGCGTTTAATATATAAATGGCTAAGTTTATAATCTCCTACTTATTTTAACTTAAGCACAAATTAATAAGTAAGTAGGTTTAGCAACTATAAGAGTAAGACATACCTCTTAGCATTAATTTAAGCTAGGGTGCTTAAAGGATTAATAATAATAAGTATATGCTAAGCCCTAATAAAGCATGTAGACTCTATAGAGTATAGCTGCCTAGCCCAGCTATAATTAAAAGGAGACCATGGAGGGTATTAATTTGTATCTGGTAATAAGGAGTTAACAATTTCCCCCCTCTTAGTTACTATTTACTATATTGCAATTACTAAGTGGTCCAGCTTAATGGGAAACCACTACTTTGAGGACTTGAGAAAGAGAAGAGTAAGCTAATTAAATAAGTAATGTGTATATGGTGCCTATAATATGATTTATTGTTTCTTTGTTTTATCCCTAGCGCATTAACTATACAAGTGATTTTTTAATTTAAGCATTACTTCCCCCTCTACCATAGGCATAGGCCTAATTATATAACTTCCCTACTACTCCTTCCTCCCTTAGTATAACCCATAATTATAGGATAATAAAGGAGCTGGTTAGCTGTTTACTATACACCTAGTGGCTCTATACAGGGAGTTTACATACTAATATACCCTAAAAGGAGCCATAGTTAAATGCCCTGAGTTTTAATGGCACTATTCATCCTAACCCCCAACTTACCCTTGCAATATTTATTTTAAATAAACTTCACCAACTTATATTTTATTATAATGTAGCATTTAAGTTATGTAGATGCTCCTAATACTCTAGCTTATTTAAGGTAAGTATTTACATTTAATTTATTAATGCAAGTTACTATATTGCTATGGTTATAGGGTACACCCTATTGTATATGGGCTAGCCTAGTACAACTACTTTGTGTACTACATATGTTTAGGCTAATGTCTCATCTTTACAGTTTATTAATTTAAACTCTTAACATAGTCATAACAAATGCCAAAATGCTCCCTTAGGATAACCATATTGAGGATGTTATTATTAAACCACCTAATAGTAAGTATAATAAAATTAAATTTAATGTAATTCTAACTAAATTAGAGAATATAAAACCTTGCACTTACTATCCCTAGGTCCTAGCTTGTATTAAGATTAGCAACACTACCTCTTTCCTTAAGAGCTTACCCACTGCTATTAGGCTAGTTAACCTAGTTACTAGTATTATTAGTTAAATTAAATAATTAGCTACGCAGCTAATTAGCTTAAAAATGATTACAACTTGCACTAAGTATGTTAGTTGTTATATAGCAGTTAGGCTTATATGGTACAGTTATAGACTGCTAACTATATTTGTTTTCTAAATGTAGTTTATCTTTATGCGCCTTAGTGCTACTAGAAGATAATTTAAAGAGGCTAAGAACATATCCCCTGTATTAGTGGGCTCCCTAAACCCTAAATCATCTAAGCTCCTATATATATGTGTAAAGGGCTTAAAGTAGGTAGGCATAATCACTAAGGTAGCTATAAAGGAGATAAAGAAGCTCCTAAATAGCCTTTATAAAAACAAAATCATTAGTAATGAAAACTATAATAATGTAAGGATATAAAGGTATACTTAAGTAAGCATAAATATAAGGGGCTAATTTTCTTCTCTAACTTATACATATTGTTACATTTAGCTGTTTTAAAATTAAAGTAATTACTATTAGTTATAAAGAGAAGTAGTTTTCTTAAATTTTAAGAGGATATATATTAAGGGGGTAAATGTGTTGTTTAAGGTAATAAGCTAGTAAGGTAATTGGGTATTTTGGGGGCTCTTATAGGTACACTCCTTAACAATGAAGAACCTTATAATGCTAATATGCTATTTAACTAACTATAAAGCACTAGCATCTTAATAATAATACTTTAATACTTATATATAAGGAATTATTATAGCTTATAAGTATGTAAATAGGATTATACTAGTAATACTCTTATATTTAAACTAAGGAACAAATGGCACTAGCTTACTTAGTTCTTTTTATAGTTATTAATAAATATAGCCTTTTATTATATTGTTATAATAGATTTAATTTACATAAGTAGCGCTATCCTTTGCTACTAATAGCTAAATTAATTAATTCCTAGTTTAAAGTAAAACACTTTAGTTATATTACCTAAATACTAATTAAGAAACCTAGAGAAAGGCCTTATTTACCTGAAATATAGCTTTATAAGCCTTTTAATTAATTTTATATTATTTAGGCTATTTTCATTAAGTTAAATATCATCCTTTAAGTATAGGGCTTATAAATTAATGCTATTATATTTCATTATACTCTATAGCTTCATTATTCTACTAATGTATAGAAGTATTACCTTAGGGCCTTAAATATAAAGTTCTTATATAGTAACTTCTAGTTAATAGGCATTTATAGTGGTAATGATAATATTACAAATAGTTTTTAATGGTGTATGAGGTTATATGGGTAATTAACAAATGATACTTGTAAAGTTAGTAGCTTCTTAATGCCTTGTAAATAGTAGATTAATGAAATTACTTATAATAGTGGCATTATCTCAGCTACATAGTAATAAATGGGAAATACTACTTATACTATTAGAAGGTTGCTTATAAGCTATTTAACCTTGTGTCTTTTACTAAGTGTATAAAGTTACCTCTTCATAGTAGCTACTATGTTTTTTATGTTAATTACATTTAAGTAAGTTGTAATTGTAAGTAGGGAGCTTAATAATTAGATGGGGTAGAGTATAGCTTGGCTAAGATGAGGTAGGGATGGTGGAATTTTAGTTGAAAGTTTTAATGGGAAAAGATGCATTATAGAGGCATATATTTAGTAAATAAAGGAGTTAGGTATTAAAAGGGAGGCTTAAAAGAGGGAAGAAGTGTGGGATATGAATTTAGAACTTGTATTAAGAGGTTAGCAAAACGTTTTAAATAACTTGTTAAAATTAATGTATAGCATACCTTATTAACCCTTTGCATTTACCCCTCTTAGGTTTTTAATTAGTAAACTAACCTCCTTTCCTTAACTCTAAGTATAGAGGTAGTACCCCTATTTAACTTAGCCTTCCTCTCTTAAGTTTTTACCCTTTTTATTAATTAACTTTCCCTTTATTTACTTTAGGAAGGAGAGCTATAATTACACTATTATTAATAACTAACTACTATTTATATAATGTTAATAGCATAATTAAATCCTACTTAATGGCATTATATAACATATTTTGTTATCTAGTAGGTTTGTACCCATTTCTCAAACTAGCTTATTATAGGAGAATAATTACTAATACTAGCAAAAACATGCTAATTTTAAGTAAGTAAGTGTAAACTTGAGAGCCACATTTATAAAGGTGATAAGGCCTATAGCAAAAAAACCTTAATTTAAACCTTTAATATTATACATTACACTTAATATAGGGAAAGTAGTACCCTTATAATAATAAACTATTTTTTAATTTTAACCTCCTCCTTTATCTCCTCTACTAAGTTACATCTTAACCCTTATCTCTTAATAGTATTATTCTCCTTATAATAAGAAGTTAAGATAAAAAACATTATCTATTAATATATATATAACCTACTACTTTTTAGTTACTACTAATAGCAACTATAATATTTAAAACTAAGAGATATTACTCCTAACACCTTAATATAGTGAGCCTTATGGAGTACCTTACTATATATTATAGTAATTTTACTGTAATTAAATATAGATGTATTAACTATATGAAGCTAATTAATGTATTAATAGATGTATATAGCAAAGTTAATCTTAATAACAGATATAACATACTACTAGTGTAGTATTTATAGCTTAAAAACATGAGTAAGTAAGTAATTAAATACTTTTATACTATTATTATTATACAAAAAATACTTAAGCTAATTAAACATATTAGATATTTTAACCCAAGTGTTAATAATAATAGCTAACTTTACCCTATTATTAGCACCTTTATTTATAAGCTAGGAGTAGCATTCTTTACTCTTACTATTAATTAAGCCCACAATATTAATAACTATCTTAGCCTCTTTAAAAGTAACAAGTAGCACTTTTTTATATAAGAGGCTCTTAATTTTGTATTAGATGCATTTACTAAAGGGTGCGTCCTAATAATTGCTATGCAGCCACTACTAAGTGAAAGTGGAGGGTACTTAGTAGGAGCCTAGCTATAACTACTACTAAGTGTAAGGAGCTTTAAAGGGTACATAGTAAACACCCTACAACTACTAACAGGCAACTACTTAAGCTTAAGAGAAGTATATACTATAAACGCATGGTTTTGAGTAAATAATATAAATACCTATTTGAGGATGTTGGAGGAGGTAGAGAAATTCCGCAGTCTAATGGCTAACCCTATAAATAGGTTTAAAGAGGAGTTGAAGCATATACATAATAAATAGAATTACTATTACATAATTGTTTAAATGGAGATTACCTTATTATAATAGAAAGTCTAAGGGCTTAGCTTATTTGTGGGAGGCTGGTAGGAAACGTTTAATACTAATAAGGATGAGGAGCTAAACTTAAGAATGGGCCTGTGGCTATAAATAGTGTAAGGCTAACCTAATGAGTTTGAGTACATTGATTTTTAGCTGTGAGTAAGAATTAGGCTAGAGAGCTTATATTCCCAGAGTGGTTTAATTAGTGCTAGTTAGTTAGGCTTAAGCATATTAATGAGGTAGTATTGTATGGCCTCTCACTTGGTGGATGCTATGTGCGCCTTAATAGCTAACATTCCACTAATTATGGATATGAGTTTACGTGATTATTCTGCACTCAGCTTAATTAGTACTTAACTCGTTATTGATGGTAGAACTCATTTATTAAAGGGAGGATGAGGGAATTACTATGGTGTGAGGCTAGTTAGAAACCTCCCTCTCACCACCTCCTTACTTAACTTTTATGTATTGAATAAGGGTGATGAGATGAATCTATACTAGGTTATCTTAGTTAACTGGGCTTAGCTGCTACTAGCTTGGACTGTGCAATAGGTGGATAGTGATGATGGTAAGGTTGTCTCTTACATCAAAGGAATACGAAAATGGCTGGTGGCGAGGCAGCTGGCCCATGTGGGCGGGCTGGACGTTGCAGCGGAATTGCGTGAGGCTTATACATTGAGGCGTTGAGCTGCTCGCTAGCCATCACGGGCTAGGTTGCGCTCGGTTCAGACCGGCGGCGCGGCCCAAGCATACAACGTTACACTGTAGCCCCAATTAACAACATACAAAAAAGACACAGTATTGGTTTGAGAGTTTTTTTTGGTATAGATACAACTAAGGTACTAAATCTGTAGCTTTAGATCTTTCTAGGGGAAGAAGAGGACATGCCTTAATGCTAATTCCTGCAGCTATCTAGAGAGATACGTTATGGTAGACCCTTACACACTACAAATTAAGCCTGTGATAATTTATTTAATAGCTACCTATAATGTGTTTGTACTTATTATTATCTAAACTTACTACTTATTAGGAGAGTATGCTAAGTTATTTTATATAAACTATAAATATATATTTACTTAGTTTATAACGTTTATCTTTATATTTATAAAGTAGAGGTAGTGGAGAAACTATAAGTAGCTAAGATTACTATATAACCCTAGGTAAATGTAGTAATATTAGGCATATATATACTTACATTATTGTGATTCTCCCTATTAATGGTACCCTTAGCCTTATACCTTAATGTTACTAATAATCTTCTTAGCTTTATATAGAGTATAAATCTGTTTGGGTGTGCTCTTTATGATGTAGGGTAGTATAGCGTGTATCCTTACTGCATTATAAACCATCTTAAGTAGACGCTCTGTTGTGTGTAGATTAACTATTGTGGCTTGTATCTAGTGGGGAGTATTGTTAGATGTGTCTCCTGTGGCTAGTGTACAGGACATACCAGAGCATCATGTTCGGCAATGAGGGGCTCAGAGGCCAATGTTGCAACTAATTACATGCTCAACGTGCTCCACCACCACCTTGGCCAACGGGATTGGATCTCTGGTGTATTGAAGCTTGAAAATGAAAGACGCTGCTTTGCTGAGAGATGTGTATGGTGGAACATAAAACTTGAAATCTATTAATTTGTGCTCTAAGTATAATATAGTGTCATTAGCATGGATTATGGACCCGTTGGCCACCTGACTGATTCAGACATTGGTGATACGACGGGTATTGTGTGAAGGCTCCATTTCCTGTACTAAAGAATGGTCAGGCAGTGGCATGTGATGGACACCTACAAACGTCAGCCGGTCAGTGGCTGTCCTGAAACCAGTGGAAGGCGTGGCATGCCCCCCCCCCCACCTGACTAAATGAGAAGTGCCGAGTTGGGCCTAAATGAAGCTTTCAGATATGTCTATATGGAGACAGGAACGTACTAGCTACTTAGGTACTTGCCATTAGTTTCTAATAGCACATAGTTGAGTATCCATCCCATTACAGAGTTAAGAATTGATATAGGACTGGAAAGAGATGTGCTAACTATTGTTAGGGTGGGACTTGATGTGGGTTGTAGGTAAGATTAGTACTTTCCTATAAGCTTAAGCTAGTATTAAGTGGTTGGAGTATAAATAGTAGTTAAATGAGATTAGGTAGATGTGTTAAATTGTGCATGGCTAACCTACTGCATTGGCCATGTTTTCTTTCAGGGCTCGTTAATGCCAAGTGCACGGGCCGCATTACACCCAGGCCCACCCACTACTTAGACGAAGCACTGCAGCCTTGCCTCTCAATTTCAAAACTTCCCCCACCCCATTGCAAACCTCTATCCTTTCCTTCTCCTACTATATGCAAGTTTAAAGTTAGTACATCCTTACTATTATACACTCCCTTTGTATACTACACTTAGCCTCATCTCTATCATTAGCTTTGTTTAAGCATTTATAGCAGTTATTCTTTTGTATGTGTTTGTAAGTTTTACGCATCAACTGTAAACATCCCACACAACTGTTACCATATACGCGTCTGTCTACAAAGATGGCTTTGACCAAGAAGAACGGCACCAAGGCTATGACTAAGGTTAAGGATAAGGGCAAGGAGAAGGCTAGTATTAACACTAGCCTTGTTTTTACCCCCCTTTAAACTTAAAGCACCACCACGCTAGATTTAACTAGTAAGTGTTTAAATGCCTTATACTATAATCACAAAGTCATCACTTAGTTACATCCCACACATACTACTTAATTTAATTATTACCACTTTAGCATTATAGTGATGCTGCCCCCCTTTGCTCAACTGTAGTTAGTGCATCTAATAGTAAAGGTGTATGTTGTAGTTTATTAATGCTAATTATATATAGGTAATGATAATGAGGCTAAACTGTCCTTTACTAATTGCACTCTGCAGGTTAATTCTGTCATTCAAGAAGTTTACACTGCTCTCTCCCGCGCTAATTACGGCGTTAAGGCTGGACCATCCCCTGTTAATTGCGCTAGCTAGGTCATGACTGCTACTAAGGTGAAGCTTGTTGCTAGATTTATTAGCACTATATGTAAGAATTTTAATGATGACTAAACTGAATTTATCTGTGGTATGTATTAAGGTTTTAGTGATGACGGCAAGATGCCTACAGCTATAATTAACACCCCCTCATTTAATTAGTGAGATAGTGCTCCTAGTGAGTTACTCTGTGTTCTAGTTGGAGTTTTATTTGCTAATAAATATCTCTACCTAGTATCTATGTTTACCCCACTTGCTTACACTAACAATGGCTGTTCTAATATGAAGTTAACCCTGGGCTCTTGTGAAACTAGCTTGGCTATGTCATCTAACTTGTTTAATCATCTCACTGCTTTTAATTGAGTTAACCCCAGCACCTTGGCATATGGCGGTGAGTCTTCTAGATGCGCTGTAGCTGCACCTGGTATTGGTGGCTCCCGCCCTAGTGAACTCTTCTTTAAGGCTGGCTTGGATGGCACTAATGACTTTCCCTACACTAGCTATGTTTAGCACAAGGATGATTCTCCTCTGGTTAAGCTTGCTAAGGCTAAGGCTAAGGCCCACTAGTTTGATGGGGTCCTCGCTGGCTTGACTGGCACTGATGATTCCCCTTCCGTTAAGTGTGTTAAGCGCAATGATGACCCTCCCGCGGTTAAGTGTGTCAAGTGCGATGATGACCCTCCCGCGGTCAAGCGCGTCAAGCGTGACGATGACCCTCCCGCGGTCAAGCGTGTCAAGTGCAACGATGACCCTCCCGCGGTTAAGTGCGTTAAGCGTGACGATGACCCTCCCGCGGTTAAGCTCATTAAGGAGAGGGCTCAGAAGGCTGCCAAGGAGTAGTGAGCCTGGGATAAGTGCTAGGCCCTCATCTAAGAGGCCATGAGAGGAGTCGTCACTATAGTTAGTAAGATCCACCCCGCTGTTGCAAAGTCAAGATCCCACTACATTAATCTTCTCTATAGCTATGGACAGAACATGTTTCACCTTATAGAGAATGAAGAGTGTGACCTTACTAAGGAATGTGATTAATTTGAGGATGATGACTCTAGTTTTAGCTTTAATAACTTGAAGGATGACTTGGAGGGTAACTTAAAGGAGAATGATAACTCTGTAAGTAATTATTAGGAGTAGGATAATGAGTAGGCTTTAGTGGCTATCTAGCTTGATAGTCTCTTAAGTCCTCTGATATTTAGTTTTATTATATATTTAGTTTACTTAGTTTAAAACTGTGAGCTAGTATGCTTATTTGAAAATAAATAGAGTTGGTAGCTTAGTTTACTTGGTTTAGAATTGCAAGCTAGCATGCCTACTTAAAAAGTTTATATAGTTAGTATATTATATTAGTTTAATACATTTAGTTAACTCCTTAAGCTTTTTACTTATGCATATAAGGCACCTTACCCCTATTTAGGATCCCTACTTACATAAATATAACCCTAAGAACTATAATACTCTTAGGAAAGGAGGGAAGCTAATAGATAAGGACTGTTTGATAACTTGACCTACATAGATAACTTAGATTTAATAATATATTCACAAAATGACTTAAGTAGTAGTAGCTACTTATATGTCTTTAAAGCTCCTATGCCTTAAGATTAATGACTATGTTTAAATATCTAAGTGTAGGTATTTAATAATTTAAATAATGAGGGCTATGTGAATATTTAAGCGTAAACTAGCTAATAATTTAAAGGAAAAAGAAGGCCATCTAAATGTTTAATTAGCTTATATGCCTTACCCTTAAGGATTATAATTCAAAGATTTAAAAAGTATAAAGTATTTAAACATATAACTATAAACTAAATAATAATTCAGAGGATAAGGTTTATTTATCTATTTAACAAATGAGGTTTATTAATATCTTTAAGGAAAATGAGTATATAAAATGTATAAACTTTAATAGCTTATTAATTTAAATAGTAATAAGCACTTAAATATTTATATTTAAGCTACTTATTAATATAAGTAGTAATAGTTATAGATAAATTAAATTTATTTAAATAATAATTATCTTCTTTACATTTAATTAACCTAAATTTATTATTATTTATACTCCTACCTTTATTATAAGTAGTAATGTTTAAATAAAAATTAGCTAACTACACAAGCTATCTTTTAGCTAGTTGTGTAAGAAATATTGTATAATGTAACTGCCTTTTAGCCTATCATTGCTATATTTAAGTTTTCAGCATTTTACCCCTAATCTTCCCTTCTTCCTTAAGTTTCTCTCTCCTTAATTATCTTAACATATACTTAATACTTCCTTATAAGTTTATAATAGCCTACCCTTAACTCATATATACTTACTATTAAAATTAAATAATAGTTTTAAAGCCATCTTTATTATAAAAAAAAGAAAGAGCTCTATGCTAATTAAAGGCAAATAGATAAAACAACTATAGTAATAAGTAATAGAGAGAATGAGATTATACTTTCCTAGTAACAAGAGATACACCAAAGTTGTTAGTGGCTTAAAGTAATGAGATGAGTATGTTTATAATATATTAAAAGTAAAATAAGTTATTAATATTATAAATGAAGCTAAATGAGATAATAGGATTAAGAATGAGAAGACACTTAATAAGCTCCTTAAAAACCTTATTATAATTTAGGCTATGTAGCTAAATGTAGGATTCCTGCCACCCATTATTGAAACCCTTAGGGGCCTTAAACTCCCTTAGTTTTAAGCTGTTATTAAGGAGTTTAAAATGGCAACACATAGTAAGCCTAAGAGCTTTATTTATTTTCCCACTACTAAGTTCCATAAGCCCCATAAAGAGATACTTAATCCTTTATAATACATAAACAAGGTAATTTGCAAATATTTATTAGATATTAAAGGTAATATTATATAGCGTTACATATAGCCCCATGCTATTATAGGTAATAAAAACAATTATAATAACCATAATAATTAGATAGCTCATCTTAGTGTACTAGTTACCTCTAGTAAGAGAAAGTAGTGTAACTACCCACCTTACCCTACTAAGTAAGTGAGAATTAAAAATATTAGTACTCTTACCCTAAGTATACTTAAACTTAAATATAAGGATACCCTAAATGCTACCTACACCTTATTAATGCAGCTTATATCCAAGCACACATTAGCTATAAATAGGCTAAGTAGCATAATTAAATTACATTAGCAGGGTTCTATCTTATATAAGGACTATAATAATATGAGGCATAAGGCTAAGGCATGGAGGGCAACTCATAAATAGCTTGTAATTAAGCTAGTAGAGAGGGATAAGAGTAGTATATAACTTATAGTTAAGTTATAAGAGAAGGATAAGGTAATAAGTAACCTTTAGGAGTAGCTAAGAAATGTGATGAGGTTTTATAAGGTGAGGCTTGTAGAGAGTTAGCAGTGGGTGATGAACATTGAGAACTAGATTAAAAAGTATTAATGGGGCTACTAGTAGGCTAAGGTAAGGCTTATAGGGATAGCAACTAAACTACAAAACCTAGCCCTGTGTGTTATAACTAAGATGTGTAAGGTTTAAGAGGTTATGAGCTAGCTGCAAGCCAATAGTACTGCTACTAACATAGGCGCAACGCTTACTTATATAGGAGGTGTAGCATAAGCTAAGGGTAGCACAGCTAAGGTCCCACTAAGTAATAAAATAATAATAAATTTAAATGCAGCCCTAAGGACCTGGAGTTAAAGCTTATTAGTATCTAGTGTACCTAAGGTTTAAATTAATGCGTTATATAAGGGCCCTATAAATCATTTTAGGGATTTATTAATTATATTAAATTCTAATAAGTTTAGAGAGACTTAAATTAATAGTATAGGGAGATATGGGGATAAATATAAAGAAAAGAGAATGCATTTCTCTAATGTAGATGTTAGTATAGAATACAAGTATGGGGAGGTATGCAAACTGTGGTGTAAAGTGATGTTATTAGTCTCATTTAGTAATAAGTAAGATGGAAAATAGCATTTATTTTAATTTAGCTAATATAATAAATAGCCTCTTCCTTAACTTAAGCTCTCATACTAAATAAATTAAAGTAATATAGAGAAGAGATTTATTCCCATTAATATCCTAGTGCTATGTTATAAGCCATATATATACTTAAGTAGTTAGTTATCCCTACTATGCTGCAATTAACTATAATTTAAAGGCCTTAGGCTACTATAAAAATAACTATTAGGAAGTCCCTACAGAGGCTATTAGAAGTGTTGTAGATTCCTAACCTTTATGCTCAATAACTAGCTTCCCCCCCTTATAAACACATAAAGTTTATTACTCTTTTATTCCCCTTTTTATATAAGCCTAATTAGAACTCCATACTTTATATTACGCCCTTATTACCCAAATAAGTACATGTAGGGAAATCCTTACTTAACTAACCTACTAGGAGTAATAAGGCAACTAAAGCTAATAGATGGCACTAACTAAAATAAACTCACTTATTATACCTGGGTTTAGAAGGTAAAAACAGCTCCTACATAAACTATAGCTATACTAGCAACATCATAATCTTCCCATTAATATTAAACTTTTAATTATTTTCCCTAAGTAGTTTTTAACTCTATATATATATCTCCTACTAGCACTACTCTTACACACTCTACTACTCTAACCTATATTAACATATACTCATCCTTAATATTAGCTTAATTTAAATTACTTTAGCCCTACCTATTTGTTGTGCATTATGTAAGTAACTTAAGTATTATGTAAGCCTTAGCTTCTTCCTATTACCTACTGTAGTATTACACCATGGTATGCCTCTTAGCCTACTTTTAACTAAGATTATAAAATAAAAGCTACTTAAGGGTTACTTATTATAGGGGCACTTTAGCTTATAGTTAATGTAACAATTATCTTTTTACCAAATTTAATGAGCCTTATAGATACCTTAGTTTATTAAAGTGCATTTATTAGCTTAGCTTATCTCTTATTTGTAAATATATAATTACCCTAGTTAATTTAAAATGCAAACTTTTTAAACATCTCTTATTTTATTTAAGTCACTATAAGGCAATGCAACCTTAACTAAAACTAGAAGTTAAGGTAAACTTTATAAGTAGTAGGTAAGACTTACTCTTACATTCCTCATCTAATATAAAACCTAATTTTACATAGTTTTCCTAGTTAGCTAATTAACTTGTTCCTAATATAACTTTTATACTCATTTATAGAGTTTATATTAGCGGAGTATTATACAATTTATACTAAACCCTAAACATGTAGGTTACAAAATTTAACTCATCCTCCTTTATCCTCATTAACACCATCTAGCTTGTAAATAATAAGCCCATGTATCTAAAATGCACTATTATTTTATGCTTAGGCTATATATCCCAACTTAAACTCCTAAATATGCTAAGATTTACTAAGAGCTTTTACATTAATCTCTACACTAAGTGTAACAGTTGCTATACCCTTACTACTAGTAGATGCATTAGTGTGACTCTGAGTCACTAGAATTACTTTAATGTTAGTAGCTATATTGCGCTTTTTAATTGGGTTAAGTACTAGTTTAAGTCCCTTGATTTCTACTAGCTGTATTAATAAGCCTATAGTGGCTAATAGGGGAATGATGGTGTATATATTAAGGCCATTCTTAATAATCTAGTAATAGGTGTACTTAGTAAACGTATACTACTATTATTTGTTACGTTTTAGAACACAATGTGCATTGCCCTAGGCATAATTAATAATACTGTATCTTTAGGGTAATTCTTAGTCTTACTAGTACAGGATCTTTATAAAGTATGGCATTATTTTGTTATAATGATTCATTACTCACAGCTCTAGCATACTAAGGAGGAGTTAACATGAGCTAATTATGAGGTTAAGTGTCTTACATTAGATCTAATTAAACGCAGTGTAGTTATAAGCACCCTATGTAAGGTACATTAAATAAATAATTGTAAGCATATAATAGAGATAGAGGCTAATGTAACTTAGAACTTATAGATGATATATACTAGGATCTTTTAACTCTACCTTATTATTTAGGTATATATATAAGGGGTTTGGGAATAAGGGGATATATTAATGATATATATAAAGAACGTCTTTTACTATCTTACTAATTAAATATATAAGGCTAAGACTATAAATTAAGTAAGAACCTAGTTTAAATGAGATTATAATTAAGATGTAATATATTTAATATCACTAAGGAGGTACTATACTTAGCAACAACTAGGGAATATTAATGGGAAACGAGTAACTATTATGTGTAAGGAGTCATTGTGGAAATAATTACGTTGAGCTTAAAGTTAAATATACATTTCCTTATAGGCAAGCTGAGGCCTACTTATTAAGGATTATAAGGGTATAGCTAACATAACTATAGTATTACTTATACTTATAATACTCTAAGTAAAATAAATCTATTACATCTTAGAGCTTTTAGTATTAAATCCTAATTTATTACTTTATTAACCTACCCTATATATACTTCTTAATATCTTTATAAGGGATTTTTTTTTAATTATTAAACTCCTTTAAAACATTGTTTTTATTATGAAAAAAACATAGAATAAAGTAGAGATGGTAGATGCGCTTATTGCCATTGCTAATGGTATGTTAATTTAAGTAGCTACTAGGGAATAACATATTTCTAAGAGTACCCTTTACACCTACATCAATGGCACTAAAAGTCATCATAATGCTACCAGCTATTTATAAGTTCTTTCTAATAATTAGGAGGTTTAATTAATTTAATTCATTATTAACTAGAGTGCTCTGAGCATAGTATTAACTTACTGAGATATTAGTGCCCTTATAGCTCATCTGGCCTCCTCCTCCCTTAATGCTTACCCTCTTAAAAGGAAGTGGTTTTTAGCCTTTATATCTCATTACCCCTTTCTTAAAAGCTATAAGAGCTAGTGTGTTAAAGCTATATGGCTGAGGTTATTCTCAAAAAAGAATATTAAGCCCTAGCTAAAGCTGCTATAGTTAGACATTGTGAAGGCAATTAAGTTAGATGATTGCTAAAACGCTGATGAGGGTGGTATTATGGAGACTTACTTAGGGGCTACTCTTGTACTCAGCTATGGTAAGGGTAGCCCTCTTACTTAGAAAGACTTTAATTCTTAAGTGTAAACGTTCTTTATAAAGTGTGTTAGTGCCTTTGATAAATACCTACCCCCTTTAATTATAATTAAGGGGCTAATACTATAGTAGTAGTAGTTTCTCAATACCCTTGAAGATTATAATGTGTAGTAATTTACTACTTAGAAGAAGGGGTGGATGGTAAAAAGAATAGCTATTGAGTGATCTTAGAAGATTTTCCTCCCTTATATAGCCCCTAATGACTCTTGTAAATGGCGCCTTCTCATAATTAACAGTTATTACACCTATACAACCCTTAATTTTATGTGAAAATGCTTTAGGTATGAGGTATATATACTCTTCTTAACTATGTATATTATATACTTTCTTTAACTCTTAAATGTAATAATCTTTGCTCTGTTAAAGAAGGCCTTTAAATGTTATTTAAGTAGACTGAGATTATATAATTAATTAATAGTTATAGTAAAGAAGAGGTTTCTAAATTACTATAATTTGACTTAAATTAAGGTAATTACTAAGTTAAATATACGTTTTGGGTAGAGAACTATAAGCATATAGCTCATTAGTAGCAGGCACACACTCATAAGTTACTTTCTTCTTAAGAATTGTTAAAAGCAAGCTACATTTGAGAGAAAAATGATAGGGTTTAAAGCTTTAAGTAATTCTCTACACATTAGTCCTTTTCCCTACCCTTAAAAATAGTGTGAGTAACCCCTATAAAGTCTTAAGAGTTAAGATATTTGCTAACTATCTACAATTATTAAAAATACTTAAGCCCTACATTACAACTTTTATTTCACAAGATCTAAAAAAGCTATAAAGATAAGGGTATTTAATTTACTCTATCCTCCCAAAGAAAGAAAGAGCTAAAAGCAACAATTAAGGCCAGTAGAAAGTCTATAAGGAGGAAGGTTAAAACAAACTTAAATAAGATCTTTACTAGTATTAAGATGATAAGAAGGATAAATATTAAACTTAGTAAAATATTAGAAGATAGCAATAATTTAGATAAATTAAAAATACTAATAAAAGAGGGCTTATATATTATAGTTAATGAGTAATGAGGGTTAAAAGAAAGAGTGTTTATATAAGTAAAGGTATATGGAATTAAGGGGTATATAGAAATAAGTAGGGGTATATTATAATAATAATTAATATGTTTAAGTAGAAACTAGCTTATATAGTACCCATAACCTAATTACTAATATATGGTGTTTACTATAACATATCACCCCTAGTTAAATATAAAATGTATTAAGCAAAGCACATAATAGCTAGTACTCATAACACTATAGCCTACCTATATATAGGTTTTTAATAATCCCTTTTTATAAATAAAGAATGTTTCCTAAAAATTATAGCAAATATTATCTTAACATGGCTCTAGTACTATAACTTAGTAAATAAGTAGTGCAAGTATATAGTATTAATATGAGTTGTGCTCCTTTAACTTATAAGATAATAAAGAGGTAGGGGTTGTAAATTAAAGGATAACTAATAAGTAGTTAGCCATTTTAATAACAATTATTAAGCTCATAAACCTAGCTATTTTCACACCATGCCTTTATAGCTCTCATAAAGTATAATTTACTTACTTTAGCTAGTTGCTTAGAGGTACACGTTAAAATGCTCTTTTTAAGTAACATATTAATAATGAGTTTATTTAACTTCTCTGTTAGGCTTATAATGAGTACACTCTTAAGCTCTTTGTACTCATAAGACTATTAACCTCATGTAGGGATGAGAGAACCTCATGGCTCAAAATGATAATCATAAGATGGTATATTATAGTTTAATGGTTTTCATATTATATTATGAGAATGCTATTAATTATACCCTCTGTGTAAGCTAAACCCCCCCTAACTTGACTCTTTAAATTAATACCTAGCTCTATAATACTTCTTAGTAGGATAAGTATTAAGTAGAGAAGTTTCTCTACCTTATAAATATTAGTGCTGCTAAATTAAGAAGGATATAATATAGCATACTAGTAAATGGGGAGTATGCCTGTTATATGCCTGGGAACTGCTATCTAGTCTCATCATGCTAAACTGTAAAATGACCATAATGCTAGTAGTAATTGCGTAAATTGCCCTGTTGTTTGTAATTGTTAAAATAAATAACCTAATTAATTAAGGGTTTAGCTTTGAGTATTATGGCTTTATAGCTGTTTTCTTTACCACAGTTAGCTACTACATGACTAGCAATAACAGCCCCATTTAAGCACCACACACTACATACCCCCATAATAACAACATTAGGTAGCAACGTTATGTTAACATCATTATTAAGTGGGATAATAACATTAAGTGTATCACTCATAGCTATATTACTACTAATAAACTTAATAAGTTAGTTTAGCATGAGAAACAATAAGCCCACATTGAGATAACCCTAAGATAGGGCTGCATTATTCAAGATATAATTAATGTTAGTTATATTTAGTAAGTTATATAGGATGAAGTTTCCTATAAGCATTTCTACTTCAAAAATGGCGTAAATATCCGCTGTTGTGGGCAGAGGCATAGCAATTATAATTATATTAGGGAACGCCTGGGAACTATTCATAGCTATGGTAAAGCTGCTATTGTCATTATCTAGGTGAGAGTAGCTAAGATTAACTAGGGTTACATGAGATATAGTAGAGTTAATGGAAAGGTTAATGCTAAGCTAACTAAATGAAGAGTTAAAATTAATTAAGGCTAAATAACTAACATAGCTACCATAGTTTCTTAACTAGAGGTTGTTGGTGCTAGCTTACGGGTTACCCTATAAGATGAGACCATTGCTATAAGGGGAAATGAGTTTAAAATGCAACTAAGGCATAAGCTTTTCCTAAGGCATATTAATAACCCAACTACTAATTATTAATGATGGAAGTATGGGAAGAAGTTTTGTAAGCATATAAGTAGATGTAAGGGTTTAGAGTAATCTCACTATTACACAACACTAGAGCAAAAAACATATCCTACTTTACAAATTAGCCTTAGCTAAAAACAGCCAGTTAAACAAGGCATGGGGACTACACCATTAGCTACTAAAATAAAATGCTATAAGAGCTAGCATAATAACTAAGTAATAAACTAATAAACACATATAACAAGAACGGGTTTACTTAAGTACACACAACATAGTATAAAGTAAAACTAGGTAGGTTAGCTAGGCAAATGAGGATATTTATATAAGATAAAATAAAGAGGTAGAGGGGTAAGTAATATAAAGATAGTAAAATAAACTAGAGGGAGAGTTAAGCTTATTAACTAGAAATGCCTTAAGCACTAAACTTAGGAAGGAGGTAACTAGTTTACCCTAGAGGAAAGTAAGTAGAGGAGGGAAAATAAAAATTAACTAGTGGTAGGGATTTATAAGAAAGGTGGTAATTTTATAGCTAACATTCTTGCAAATTCTAAGCAGGATAATTAAAAATATAGAATAAATCTATGTTTACCTACCTACCTAAGTACCTACATACTATAAGTAGCTAGATATAAGCATAATAGGGTGAGATAAATATAGAGTGTGTGTTTCTACCTTATACCTAAAGTTGTCCTACTAAGTACATAACTAACTAAGATTCCCATTAGTCTCTAACCTTTAATGTACTCCTCTACTAAATAAAATCATGCTAGTGAAAACTAATTATAAGGTACCCAACTAAATTATAAGTATATACATTTAAGTGATTTATTTATTTCAACCCACCTAATTATAACCTTACTCAACATAGGTAATAGCTAAAATACCACAATTAAGTAAAATAGCATTAGTTAAATGATAAAAAGACTAGCATATACCTACCTAAGTACCTAAGCATCTAAGTAAGCCATATTTAGCAACTAAATAATATGCTTAGGCTAAACTTTTATTAATTAAGTAAGATAGGGCTTAAAGCAATTAAGATAGCAGGTACCTACTTAGGTACCTATATTCTACCTAATATTAGTGTAAATATAGTAGTTGTGATAAACTTTAAAATATGGTAATTATTATAGATGGCATAACTATACCCCCCTAATGCCATCTAAGGTTTAGTGGAGGTTAGCTGAATTAAAAGATTATTTAAATATATACCACTTAAGTTTTAGTCTCTTATTTTCATTTATTCCCTTACTCACCTTAATAAACACTTAACATACACCCCTACATTATCTATCTCTGCCTCTCTATAATAGTCTTTAATCTCTCCTCTTTTACTACTCTAGTTACCTAAAACTAACACTATATCATAGCTTAGTATACTACCTCTTACTCCATTACTTTATAGCCCATACTAAATAGCTATGTTGTTTACTTAGTAGTACTAAAATCCATGCCTTCGCCACACAGCTAAAAGCTAGCAGCTAAACATTTCATCTACTTAGCTAGTTAATCCATAAGGCCACCTCACCTATAATGTCTTTAATCTACCTTTAGCTATTTACGTGGGAGTACATAGTAAGTTAGCTATTTTCATGTAGATAATTTAAAAGGCACTAAATAGGCGGGTTACTAATATGTAAGTGCTCATGTAACTTATAACCTTATCTAGTAACACCCTAAAGGCCACACTTTATAGCTAAAATGAAGAGGATTTTAATATTTTAAATACTAGCATTAAGTTTAATACATTCTATTTTATTAATTATACTTTAAATTTGGCTTTACTTTTTAACTTTATTAAATCTCTCCCTAACAATAATAACACTAAGTCCATCATGCAATTTATTATAAACTTCCTAGTAAATAACCTACAAATTGTCCTACTCTCTCTCCTTTACAGCCTCCTTTATAATGATAAGGGAAGATACCATCTCAAAGAGAACCACATCTACACCCTCATTATCTAGTTACACGTAATTAACTATAGGGGTAGCATCTACAACAGTAAGTGCTTATGCTACAAGGGTTTATCACCAGGCCCCTTATTCATCTACATGTACTTTTAGCACTGTTTTAGTGTCTTAAGATATGCTCATACTAGATGTGTAAGCTGCATTTAGCAGAATTGGGATTATTATGAGATAATTAACTTTAGCAATAATAGTTAAGTAAGGGATAAAAAGAGGAAGCTCATTAAACACAATGCTAATCACACCACTACTAATATCTAGTATACTTTACAATAAATGCTACCATCTTGCTCTAAGCTTACAGCATGAGAGAATGTATAACATATACACCTAAAATAAATATAATAGCTAATGCAAGTATCTTAGTAAGGGTAGAGAGTGGTTGTTATAATTAATAAATGTAATTAAGATTATAATTAAGAGGATATTAGCTAAAATATGAGAGGGTAAATGTATCTTTATGCTATCTTTACAGCTAACTATGGATTTTTTAAAGTAGCTTATTATCTTTATTACTTAATACTTATCTTAGAATAATATAATTAATAATTAATATTTAGGTAATATAACTTTATTATTTACTAGATAAAACTTATGTGAGAATAAAGCTACATCTACTTTTGCCCCACCCCATTAACAGCTACAATAAACGTAGTTACTACTAGATATTATAGAGATATAATTAATTAGTTTATCTTGTAAATTTGCATTCTTAGTATATATGTATTTTGAATAGTACCTGAACCTAAATATATTAGCAAACTACTTAAATTATAGTTTAGGCTTTGATTTTAGCTAATACATTGTATCTTTTAAGTTCCTAGGTATACTTTGGGTAAGGTTAAAGTAAGGTAATGTGCTTTATGGGTTTAGGTTATAAGAGGATATAGCATAATAGGGGTAGGCATGCTTTTTATTTATGCTATATTGAAATTAAGCTAAATAGTTTCTCTATGAGGGATAAGAACATGTAGTATATAGGAGCTTCCCACTGTTTACTATATGTTTTGCTTATTAACCCTGTGCCACTTAGTTAATAATAGAGCTTATTAAGTGGAAATGAAAGGGAGTAGCTCTTTATGCCTCTTAGGTGAATTTTCCTCATTATAACATTACAGCTTACTAGTTCTACACCTTACTACCCTCCTTATGATTCTTTTAATAACCCTACCATCTCTACTACGTTTTTGGCTTAGGGTTTAAAATACTAAGCTTCTTTAACTTAGGTTTAAGCTACTCACTATAGCTAAAGTAGCATATTAATTAGCTCCCTCTTACTACAAGCTTAAACAAAGACTTACTAGCTTATAGCCCCCTTTCCTATAAATTAATAATTATTCTATTTACCCCTTAATAAAGTAGCATGTAAGAGATGGTAAATACACGAAAACATGAGCCCTAGTATAGCATTAAATACTTTAGCTAATTATATAATAAGATAAAGGTAATAGGGTGGAAGATTAACACCCTTAATAAGTATAAGATTTAGCTTAAAGATTATACATATATACAAGGGGTGAGAGATAATGTCATTATTAAGTTTAGGGATATTATAAATTGAATTTAAGAGGCCTAAAACTAAACTCACACTAGGTTAAAATAAGAAGGGTATAGTGCTTCCTAGTTACTAGTATTATTTAGGTTTTAATAGTAGTAGGTGTGCTAGCTAATAGCATGAGTTCCCTAGTTTATAACATATGATTAATGAAACACACTGTATCATTAACATAGGCCTTAAGTAAGAGTTTAACATTAGTAGGCTACAATATAATTCCCAGGATAGCCTATATACCACTAAAAACCACTAGTGTGAGTAAGATGTGTATGTGAGTATTAAGGATATAAGACATTTTACTCATTTATGTTATTATAGTAGGTTCCTAGGGGCTTGTTTTATAATAGGGTAGTTATACTTAAGATACTGTAATTATTTATGTAATACATATTAGAGCTTACTTATCCCTATATACTATGCTTATAATGACTTAAACTTAGATAGTGAGTGGGCTAGGCTTGATATGGGGGAGTTGCTGAGAATTATATAGGCTCCTAATTATGTGGGGAATTAGTCTCTAAATTATCTAGTAGCCCATTATTATGAATATATAAGAGGCATTATCTAGGAGTTATAGTAAGCCCCCCTTTATAACTTCCCCATTTAATAGCCTATTAATGATGGCTTAATAACTTATAGTAATGAAATTAATAATGATGCTTATATAGGAAGTAGCACTATAATATTATTAACTTACTTAGGTAAATTCAACTTAATAGCATATTTTAGATTAAGTGTTAACTAAATAAATGCTTACTTGGTATATAAGGCTACTTACTAAGAGGCTATAGTAATGGAGACTTTATAATATAGAGATTACACTAAATTGTTGTTTATAATACCTATGTTTAACTGTGTAGGGTATATTTACAACTTAAGAATAGGTGCTTTTATGTATTACTATTATTATCTACTAAATTAGGGGAATATTAACCTTTTACACCCTAATAATAGATTTAAGGTGGCTCATAATAATGCATCTGCCTTTAAGGTAAAAGCACCTAGTGATATATTAACGCTTATTAAATTACACCATAGTGGCCCTAATTCTTAAATTATATGGCTTGTAAGGCCCTTAAACTACATGTATAGTAATGAGGTTAGTGGATGTGAATTGTCTTAGTTCTCTCTAGTTGATATAGTAATGATGATAGTGCTTACTAACTTACTAAAGATGTAAGATATTATGACTATAGATTAGGTGTGGTGAGTAATAGTGAAGCTGGCTATTAAGCTGCATTTTATTTTAATATACTAGTTTATAGTTTAATATACTATGGAGATTAAATTAAAGGTAAACTACATACACTTTATTATCCATTTATGAGTATTATGTATACTGTTTTTAGGGAGTATTTTTTAGGATATTATGCTAGGGGACTTTTTATAATGGCTTATATAAATTAACCCCCTTGTATTTATACTATGGTGGTGTAAATAGGTTTTCATGTAGAGCATTATTGTAATTAAGTATTATAATAGTAAAGATAATGAGCTACTCTCATAATATGTATAGAGTTATTATAATAGCACTTACATATTATTACAATATACATTTATATTGCTACTTAAATGGGGGGCTGGGAACCCTAGTAATTATAGGTTTATACTTAAAACATCAAATTATAATAGTTAAATTTCATTAATTTGCCTTAATTATGGCCTAAATTGCTACCCTACCTTAGTAGTAATTATTAATGTGGAGATTATTGTAGCTTATTAGATATATAGTAAGAAGTGTACTTTATTAAATTAAGCATTATAGGAACATTTTAGTAACGTTTTTAAATATTTGCTTAATATTAAATTGTGGACTTTTAAGGTTAGGGTTGTTAGTGATGAGGAAGGTGGTAAATGTTACATGTACCTTACTTACATTAATACTTTATAGGAGTACATTTTTAATAAAGTAGCATTAGATAATTTTAAAAGTAATTATGAGTTTAATATTTTTAATATGAAACTGGGTAATGATGACTTTAACTCTAGCTCTTATATCTTAGGCTTAGAGGATAATAGCTTAGACCCATATAATGATGAGTTAAGCTCTAATAATAGCGATTTAGATATGGATAGCCCTACCTTAAATTGTAAATATGGTAACTTTAATATAGGCTATGAGTTAGCCCTAGATTATGTAGCCCTGTGCTTAGATGTTTATTACTTATATATAGATGATTAAAATAAAGGTTTAGATAGTGGTGCTATAGGTTTGGATAATGAGAATTAGGATATTAGTGCTGTTGGCTTAGCTATTTAAGGTTGTAGCTTATAATTAGGGGCTAATTTACTAAACTTAATTAATAACTACTTAAACTTTCCTAATAATATCCCTTACTATAGTTATGGATCCTTATATATAGAGTTTAATAGCTTAAATCTTAAAACTAATACCTTATATCTATAAGGTGGTAGGTTTAGTGAGACTAGTTATCCCTTAGCTTTAGATAATGGAATTCCGCGCTTAGGTGGTAGTGGTATATGTTTAAATAAGAGTATACTAAACTTGGATTATAATACACCTCACACATGTGGATAGGATGTATTAGTAGAGGATTAAATTATAAATTATTTACCTAATATATAGGCACCTATGCTTAGTATGCATTATAGTAGGCTGTAATTTGTAAGTAATAATAATAGCTTTACTATAACACTAAGTTATACATTTAATAAGATGTAAATAGTTATGCTTAAGTAAATAAGCTATACTAGCTAAGATATTATAAATGTAGATATTATGTAGAGGATTTCTTATGTATATAACCTTGAGGGATTAAGATTAAAAAGAGTATAGCTTAAATTATAGATGATTTAATAATAATGCCTCTAAGAATGGCTCCAATCCCCAGCTATAGCGGAATTCTTTAGGCTCTTATTTATTAAAGATGTAAAGGAGAGTGGGAGTACTTTAATGTATGTTTTATATATAGGTAAGTATTATAGGTGTATTAGTAATAATAGATGCTATTTAACTTAACAACTAATAATATAATATATTAAATTAAATGGCATTAAGGCTATAATAACATACCTTATTAATTATAACTAGGAACTAGATATTAGGGCTATAATAATATATAAAATAATTAAGAATATTTCTTAGCTTTATAAGTATTATAGATATAATTGCTATATAAGAGGAGAATAATAATAGCTAAATAAACAAATTATAGCTAATGTACTTTAGGAGGCTAATTCTTAAAAGTATGATAGTCTTATAAAACATCTTAGAAATGGTAAATTCCCTAATTAAAAATAGCTTAATATTTATAATTAGAGGAGGGGTATAACCTAATAATAACTTTATAAGTTTGTTAATTTTATTGTAGCTAAATAGGCATATTTTGTATTATTAGTGATGTTTATAGGTTTATATATAGTAATATCATGTATTTTTAGTGATAATATATAATTCCTTTGCTTTTTTTTTAGTATTTATTTTATATATTAATAGTTTAATAAAACTTTAGCTAAAACTTATAGCAATTAGGTTTAGATATTTATTATAATAGCTAGGTAAACACTAAATTATATTTAAATGTGTAAAGTTTTTAGCTTCCCTTATAAGCTTTAATTTAAAACATTAAGTATATAAAATAATAGTAAGGGTTTAATGGTAGCTAAATAACTAACTATAATATAATTTAGTTACTTCTTTAGTTAACTTAGTTATGTTTTAAGTGTAACTTTTACCTAGTTATAAGTATCTTACCTTAGCTATACCTCTACCTACCTACTTAAGTAAGTACTTAGGTAAATACCTAAATAAGTATGTATAATAATTAAGAACTTTTAACTTACTATATTAAAAGGTATTAGGTATAGTATAGCTTAAAGTTATACTACCTTATAGCATTAAATTATACCTACCTTCCTAAGATAATAAACTGGGAAAGAATAAATAATAGTTAATATATAATTAACTTTATTTTCCCCTAAGCTACTTCCTCTTATTCTCCACTCTTATCCTCCACCTCTCATTATTTACCCCTTATTCTTTACCTCTTAGTCTTTATTAGCTGAAATTTGTTAAGGGCTAGCTAGGTTTCTTTTATCCTTCTCTAAATCTATACCCTACCCTAGAATCTTGTAATTTAGTCTCTTCTCTTAATATACTATTGTTATTTCTGTATTACACGTTGCTTGAATCTGCCCTTATTGCACTTACTAGTGTAATTGCTACACCCTTAACCTCTTTATTTACTATAATAGTGTAACTATTATAGCTGCCTATAATGCTTAATTAGACCTAGTTAACCCTATAGTGTTGTAATTAAGTTATAAACTTTTACTTTAATATCTAAGTTTAGCTTAATTAAACCAAACCAATTCCCATATTACTTCCACCACTAGAGCCATACCTAAGTTAAATAACTATAAAGGCCTTAACTAATGATTCTATGCCCTAGCATAATGTTAATGGTTTTAACTTAATAAATGCTTGTGTTGAGAAAGTTATTTACTATTAGTTAGTAATTAAGTTCTGCCTCTTACATCTTAAGTTTATGAGCTTAGATGTATTAGGATAACTAATTATTTAATGGAAGATTAGAAAGGAGCTTTGTATGCTCTTTAACATATGAAACCTTATTTACCTAAACATTATACACTACTTGTAGGTTAAATAGTTTTTAACTTTTATTACACTTAAAACCATTTAGGTAGCTTATTATTTATACTTTACTTATTTACTACTACTTACTTCTTATCTTTTAATTAGAATATTAATTTTCTCTTTTACGCTAATAATATAGTGGTATAAATAAACTAATATATTAGATAGGATTAATGCTTATTGTTAACTGAGAGACTTTCTAGGGCTTGCACTTGCTGTTAATGTAAGCTAGGTGTAGCTGCTAATGTTAGATTATAACTTAGGCTTGCAATATTACATTAAGCTATTTAAAATGCGTTTTGAGAGAATGTGTATTATAAATAAGGTGAAGCTCTTAGTAATTGGTAATGCTATTATTTAAACTAATAAAAACAGTAAGTATAAAATTACATCTAGTTACTTAAATGCTACTTTTACCCTACTTTACTCCCTAACTTAGCCTTAGTTTATTAGTGCTAATATTTTGCTAATAGTGCCCTAAAATGCTAGTACTCTGGGTAGATTATATTTAAGTGGCTAGATTAAGATTAATATAAATGGCAAGAGAAAGCACGCTGGGTTTTAAAATGATGAGCTTAATAAACTTAGTGGCCTTAATAACCCTAATGATTTTATCCCACCCTAGGGCAACAAAACTTAGTTTTACTAAGTAAATAGTTTATATATGAGCTATTGCAGTAACAATAAGATAGTAACTGCTTTTAGAGGATATAATCTTTATTTAATGAAGAGTTTATAAGTAAATACTTTAGCTATGCTTGTTTTATTGTTTAGTGAAAGCTTAGTTGTTATTTATTTTTATAAAATGAGAGAAATCTGAATGAGATTTGTTTAATGGATGGTTGATGTAAGTATAGAATTAGTAATATGGCACCTTTTAAACCCTTTTAATGTTTAGAAATTTAATGATGCTATTAAGTGTGCTACTAATTGGTTTATGAATGGCTGGGTTACCTACTATTTATGTATAAACTATTAATTAGAGAGTTTTAGCCTTTAGGTTTTACTTACTACAAAACTAAAGATAAAATACACATTTATACACCTTTAAAGTGAATATAGTGTTACTTTTTATAAGGCCATTACTAATACTTATTTATTACTTAAAGAAATAGATACTCAAAAAAAAGCATTTTATTAGTGTTACCTTAATGCATGCATTATATCACATTACATTAACTTATTGTTTCATAAGGATAACATGAGTTTTTTGAGTTGTTATAAGCTTACACTTGTAATATAAAGAGATTATGTGCTAATTTCCTTATAATATACTTAGTATAACCCCTCCTGCTAACTAGCCTTAGCATTAGTGTACTGGTAAGAGTGTGTTTTAGTTTAGTGGATATTCTTTTATAGTTACTCATTACTTAATAATGTGCTATTTAATAAATTACTTTATTTGTTGGAGCTATTTGGCAATAAAGATGATAATAATGAATTGCTAAACTTTAAGTTTAGGGTATCTTAAGTTATTATAGCTAATGGGATTGAGATGCTTTAGCTCTAGTATAAAATCACGCTGTAAGTATACATTTAAGGCTAAATTATCTTAGAGATATAGGCTACAGTAAATTACATGCTAAACCTTAACACTAATAACTATGCTCTTACACTGGATACCCACAGGTTTATAATCATGGTAGACTTAGTAAAATTAAGCCCTAATTTATAAGCTATTAATACTAATGCTAATCTCATCTCAGATGGAGTCGTTTCAGCATGAGACATTACTGCTTCTGGAGTAAGCATGGCAACCCCTTTGCATGCTCAGGCGTCAAACACAGCACCTCCTCATAATGAGAGATTTACTGTAAATTTAGTCCCTCTAATTCTTTTAGAAGCCAAGATAAACCACGTTTATTACAAATTACAAAGGATAACAAAACCTAAGATCCACGAGGATGAGGACAGCGACAAATCAAAGGAGGTGTGGGAAATGGAAATGCGGGGCTTCACATACTAGCTCTAAAGCAACTACGCCAATAACCAGTACGAGAAATCAATTGGATTTGGAGGTTGGAAAGATGGTGGCGTAATCTGCATGCTGTGCACATGTAACATCTACAGGTTCCTCAGGCAGAAGCAGTGAAGTCCCCAATTTCACTAAGGTCCTACAACCCTCATCCACGGAACTGCAATTTACATCTTGGCTCACCTGGCCGCTCACCATCAACACAAAGCAGTGAGGGCATTTTGCCTCTTGGGCATGATTAAAAACATTAATTAGCTTCATAAGGCTACCCACAATACTACTGATTATTAAACATACTTTACTCGTGGAAATTGGCTGACACATATACGCACAAATTTAGGGCATAGTCTCATTGAGGTTGGAGGTGAGCGTAGATTTGACAGGCTCTGCGCCACGCTGGAGAGGTCCGAGTACCCAAGCGCTGCCAGAATCAACGAATTCAAGAAGTGATTACGCGGAAGAGGTCATGGATCAAGGCACTTATTCGTGCACATTAACACACTTTAGCTAATTACATTAACTTTAAGAAAGTTAGCTGTTATTATTACTTTTTTAATCACTATAGCCCCCGTTGCTAAATTAACATTATAGCACATGTAATGCTAGACAAATTATTTACTAATGTTACATTTTATGGAAAAAGGGTGGCACATCACAAATTTGGGCAGGATAATGAGATGTTACAACATTTACATTCTCATATTTGCTTAAATGGAATGGTAACATCATGGTAGTAGTACCACGAGGATTTGCAACTCGTCTGATTTTGATGTGTATGGTATAACTGTACCTTATATTTATTGAATTGGTCATTATACTTTACGTCTCTGCCTCCGCTTACCGATCAAGAACGCTGGGTAGTTCAATGAGAACGCATTACCATGGCCGTGTTCTCACAGCTCCACGGCGAAGTCCTCGTCGTCAGCGTCACCGTAACCATGTAAGCATCCCGTTCCGTTGACCCATACTCCAAAGAGGGTTCTCGCTTACAGACACGTCACCGGCGTGGGGAAGACCGCAGCAGAGAGGTACGTCCGACCCAAGCGGAGGGATCCCGGACCAACAGAAAAGCAGAGAATAAGTCCGCAACTTCTCCCTACGCGTTAGTCGACTCGGAGCTCACAACCTTCGCGCCGCCAAGTTCAAGCCGGCCGAACCGCCACGTTCCGAAGCAGTGAAAAAGCAGGAAAGATCTCCATGAATTCACTCCGCGCGTCAGTCGAGCTCGCAACCTTCACGCCACAAAGTCAAATCACACCGGCTTTCCCACACGACCGAGAGGGCACCACAGCGCCAACTAGAGGACTCCAGCCTCAGCAGAACTCCCAAGCCAGAAAGATCCCCTCCAAAGACAGGGCGAGGCCGGCCAGACCGAGAAAGAAGCTCGCCAGCCTTTGGAGGGGATCAGATAGTCGTAGCATCTCTCTCATCACTAACTCTCAGGATTTTTGGCTTTATCATCACAGCGCCTCTGCCGGCTACAACACGTGACCGCCGTTTTCGCTACTATCGTGACCTCTTCCGAGGTACATAAAAGTGGTCACGTGACCTCGCCACACCCGGCATCTAAAAGAATGGCTGTTGCGAGCTTCGAAGAAGCTACCCACACAATATATTATTCAAAGAATAATAAGAATCAACATACGGTTGAAAGACACTAGGCACAATGCTGCGCTCGATTTCACCGTCCAGGAGGTGCTCCAGCTCCTTGCTCGGCTGGTGCAGGCACAAAAGCTGCGTTGCCCAAGGCGATTTTGCCGACAGCCCCTCCGACCACCGTGGTGCCATCTGTACTCTGCGTGGTGGCCTTTTATAGTTTTCTTAGTATAATTTATTACCAAGCATAAAAAATGAAAAGGAGAATTAAAAGTGATAATTCGTTGCTTACCTGGCTCACTTTGGCATAGTCCACAACCTGGTTCACATTCTGTCTGCAGAGGGTGTCAGCCATGCTTGTTCGTCGGTTGAGCATCTTTGCACAGACGCTCCACACGGACAGAGACAAAGACTACTCACGGGTTGACAACCATCACCTGGCCTTCTTGGCAGTGTGGCCCGGTTGCACAGTATAAGAACATGGGATCGGTGCTAGAAACAACGAGATTGAATGTGCCAACCTCCTGCGCCCCATCCTGGAATGGAATATGTCCTGAATGAACGGCTAGAATTGTGTTAGTTGTCTGTTACAGGGAACCAACTGACATGTTCTGGGATATCTTCGAAAGGACGGGATAATATGTCATAGAGAAAGTGAGCTTGTACATACCAGTAGGTACCGTGGCCTGGAGGGGAGTACATCCCTGATCTGCTGCGCTCTGCGTGACAGTGTGGTTGCCATTGCTGAATTGGAATTGAACAACGTCGCCGACCGCGGCTGTGACAACGTTCGGGACATAGGTGTCTTGCGGTCCTCCAACTACGACCGGTATAACCTGGTTGGCCCTCTTGACTTTAGGGACGACATTGCGGCGGACTTGTAAGGTGAGTTGTTAGTGAACAGCCAAAGCCTGACGTGTAAGTGGAGCATCCCATGAACTCACTGATAAATCTCCTCCCAGACCTAGAGACCGCATCCGTGGAAATGACTTCAATCTGAGGGTAGGCGCTGACAGCAGCCCCCAGCAAACCGATGATCCCAATGAGAAGCATTTTCGATCGTACAAGCGTGTGTAAGTAGGTAAAGTTGGAACTCGGGACCGGACAAGTATTAAACTCTTAATAGTCGTTCAACGACGAGATATGGGGCGAATAGTTAGGGAAAGGAATTTGCCGTTCCACAGCAACGTCGTCTTTGAAAATGACCGACACAATTAGGACGAAAAGTAGGGACAGAAGACAGAGATGGGACATATCCGATCCTAGAATCGAAGAAGCGCGGTTCCTCGCCTGATATTTGATCAGGGCGGGCCCATGAGCCTCGAAGCTGCGCTGACAAACCTCCTGGGGTGGTGGGCAATCTTGCCCACGTCGGTGGGGTGTGATGTGATGTACCATGGTTTTGCCATGGTCATGCCGTCGCTTGCGCATCATGACAAACTCGGCGCCGAGGACACCCCCTTCCTGGCCGCCCATTCGCTCAAAGAGGCAGTTGCTTGGAGGGGCATTCGCGTACAGTTTGAAGTTATTCCCAATCCTGACGGGCAAAGCGCTTGGCAGGCCCCCATTTCCCGACAAATGCCAGACGCCAAGAGCAGAGCCTTACAGAACCTTACCCACCGAGCCGAACTTCAGTGGCTGGCCTGCCGTCCGATCATTTCATCCGATTGTCGATTGGCACAAGCATAAAAATTCGCCTAGACGCGCTGAGGTTCCGTGTTAGCCCCCGGTGGGTGGGCGCCGTAATGGGGGGCCGGGGCTATGTCGGGCTCCTGGCGTTTTGGATGTTCACCTTGGCCGAAACAAGGTGGTGGCATCTCAAACAGGTGGATGACGGCGTCCCTGTCCTGTGGAATTGGTCCAAACAACACGGGTTATCTGAACGCACAACCGCTGCAGAAAAGTTCGTATCGAATGCGCAACACGACCTGCGATTGGATGCGCTGCTGCGTCCTTCCCAAGACGGCAGGACGGCAGAGAATTGTCGTCGAGAGACACGGATTTATGTGCCGTAAAGCTGTGCCCTGCTTACCAAGCCGTCTCAGCACTTGAGCCGCATCTTGTCGGTGTCCACTTTGCTTGCATAAATGGCGCGAGCACTTCTGCCATCTCCGTCATCACCGTTTGGGACCTGGTCGGGGATATAGCTAGCCTCTCCCGCGTTGCTCCCAAGACTGTTAGAATTGTCCGAAACTCACAAGTCGCGGCCCCCCTGCGGAATTACGATACTACAGCTCGGCGCTATGGTGCCGGCCTTGCCGACTCTTGCTGGAAACGGGTCTTGTTTGTGCCATGCCAGATGGCAGGTGCCAGTGGCCTAAAACCTCCGTTCGGACGTGAGACCCTGCCAGGCGAAGCCTCGTGCGGTGGCAGTGATGCTGTCGCGAGAGAGCACGAGGCAGCATGCCACTGTATGTGGGCTGGGACTCCCAAGACACACACAGGCGTGCCTTGGGAGTCAAACAGTCGAGATGAGGAATCTATGGAGATCATGGATGGCGATCATAGAAACGAAAGGAGGCTATAGTGTAGGTAGTCTACCCGGCTGTGCATCTGCATCTGTCAAGTCGTCGATCGCCGAGGATCCAACCGGCTAGTCGGCTGGCGCCGAAGGACCCCTGAACGATGCGAACGGACGGGGAGCTTGGACCACCTGATTTATTTGTTGACTTTGGAGAGGTGTGGCCCCACCCAGCAACCGCCAAAACCGCGTTCACGCAGTGCGTAGCAGTTCTTGACTACATCACCCTCAATTTCATCCCACACACAATCTCCCCTTTCCAAGCCTTGCAACCTTGCAACCGCTCCTTCTGAGACAGCGCCCATATCTCCCGAGACCATCGAGCTTGTCTGGCCCCGCCTGGTGTCAACCTCCAGGATTTCTATCGCCATGGCCCGTCGCCGATCTGCACGCCTGGCCAGCACCGCCAAGGTAAGTAAACAAATATGGCTCGTCCGCAAGTCTCGCCACTGCTCACACCAGCCACGCGCCTTGCAGGCCGAGCCAGCCGCGCCGCCGACCACAACTCTCGAGTCCGTTGTCGAGCGCGAGGAGAGTCCTGTCAATGAGCCTACTCAGAGCCTCAACGCCATCATGTCCTCCCCGGCCACTAACCCCCGAACCCCGTCGACCAAGTCTGTCGTGAAGCCGCCCATGTCCGAGATGCACCCCAGCAAAGCTCACCCTACCATGGCAGCTCCATCATCTGCACTACGCCTTGGCTTCACGGACATCAAGCCCACCGTCTCTAGCAAGCCTGGCGCTGGTATCCCACAGTCCACGCCCTCCAAGACACCCGCCACCTCGCAGTTCACTTTGCAACACGCCAACCCAAGCGTAACAGACTCCACCCTTGGCCCAGAGGCCAAGCGTATGATGGACGAGATCCGTGGGGAGGCTGCCAAGATCAAGGCCGAGCTCGTGGCCAGGCGTGAGCAGCAGCGCGTGGAGGAAGACCAGGTCAACGCGCGCAGGATCGCCCGGCCCAAGGGCAGGGCTGGCCGCTACTCTGCCATACACATGGAGGAGTTCAAGAAGATGGATTCCATCGAGAATCATCCCTCTGCCTTCCGAGCCAGCAAACACGCCCCTGCCGCAGCACCCAAGAAAGGCATCAAGCGCTCCCAGTCTAAAGCGAACATCGACGACAGCGAACCCGCACGCGTCAGCACTCCCGCCAAGCTCCAGTCCTCCAAGTCGTCCAGGAAGGTCCACACGCCTGTATGCGACCCAGACTCGCCCGCCAAGCGAACCAAGCAGGGTGCCAACGATGATGCTTCTACGAACCGGCCGATCTCCAGAGACAACAGCCACATCCCTCGCCCAAGGACACCTGGCAAAGGCCCTCAAGGCATACTTCTTTCCAAGTCAGCCATTGCGAACATCATGTCACCCACCCAAGCGTCCCTTGCACGCGCAGTTTCTATCAAGACCCCAACGACAGCTCGGTCTCTGCTTAGGTCTCCGTCAAAGATTACCTTGACAGGTCTGAAGAAGTCTGCGACCGTTGGCGATCTGAACTCCATCAGTGATGCAAAGGAAGGACCATCAGCCAAATTGCGAACCCCTAGTCGATTTGATAAGGTCAAGTCCATGTTTGCTAAGCACAAAGGCACTGCCACTGCACGCGAGCCTGGTATTCCCAGGCCAACAGTGGGAATTTCTAAGACGCCAGCCCCCGTGCGCGCACAAAACGAGCTCCCTCCTGCCCCTCAGACTACTCCAGGCAAGGACAGCACCAGGCTTGGTCACTTTACCCCTGCACCCAAGCATGCTGCTCTGGCGCAGAACTCTCCGTCTCCTGTCAAGTCCGGTATACCTCGCTCGAAGACGGCCAGCAATCTTGTCAACTATCCGTCACTCGATTCTGTCATGAGCAACGCCACCGCTGATCATGTCTCATACCCCGATCTGTCGGGCTTCCGACCACTGCCCGAACCCCCGACGCAGGACAAGTCCGACTCGGTCGACGAGATGTCTGAGGATTTGGAACGAGCTCCCGTGTCAGTTCCCGGCACTTTCACCTTCCGCAGTGATCACACCATCCGGTTTGGCGATTCCTCCCCTAAGGGATTTGGTGGCAGCTCCGGACAGTCCAGTATACGCCAGGTCCGCCCTTCCATGATGCCGGCCCTTCCCGGTGCGTTCCCATCCTCCGACATGCCTGCGACGGCTGCTCCGAAGGGCAAGGAGAACATGCCACCCTACCTCCCACAGAGCCCCTTTGACATCAAAGCTTTCCCACACGGTGTAGGAAATAGGAAGCGCCTGCGTGTTGAGGACGATGAGGAGGAGGCAGATAGGGAGGCAGCTGAACGCGCGTTGAAAAAGATGAAGGCCTCTCGCGTTCCGGAAGGTGATGCACTTGTCGCGCCCAGACTTGCGTCGGCCCAAAAGCCACGCGTCAGAAGCCCAAGCAAGACGTTGATGAAGACACCGGCCAGGTCTGCAGTCAAGCCGAGGGCCCCGGCCACTACTCCCGGCGGCCGCAAAGTCGCAGGAATCAGCATGAGCCGGCTGAGCTACCTAGCGACTCCCAAGCAGCGCAAGTGAGGCGTGGGATAAGCAGTGAATTTGGTGAGGACTCTACAACGAAGGCGCGTGCAGCTGCATATTTGCGCTTGGCGTTGTACATTTCTGCATAAGGTATGCAGGTGAGCGCTGGCTGCGTTTGGCCAAAATTGGATCTTCGGCTTCTGGACATAAGTCATCGGGTCATACCTTGTTCAAAAGCAGGGCGGTCGGAGAGCCCGAAGCATCGAAAGATGATGGATCGCCTCGGCATGGCTGGCTGGATTGCAGGCAAGACACTTGGATGTTCATACTTTTCAGTGTGTATCAAGATTCATACTTGCTCAAGGCCACAGCTTCTGTGCTATGCTATCTGGCTGGCCGCGTTGCTATCAGTTGCTGGTGCTGAAATAGGGCGGCTTTGTACAATACAGCTATCGACTGTTTTATGGAATGCTTTTTGACGGAGTTTCGAGCTAATCAGGAAAAGGGGTCGTCTTCAGGAGCATACTAAGGACGTGTGGCGTTATACTTGTTTTTAGTCTTCGCTTTCAGGAGGCGTAGCAATGTGGACAGACGGGACCAGATTGCATGAATGCATAGATCAAATTTTGAAAGAATGGCTGCTACCAGACATGTCATTGAGTGTTTGGTTGCGAGGTTCGCCCTCAGATACTTCGTCCATGCCTTCCTTACTTCTGTATCGCAGTACATTCCGCCGACGCTCAACAAAAGTGTGGGAAGGAGCCATCCGGAGGCTCCTCGAGGTTTGGAAGAATTCAATTATAGTGAACCACGATCCGTGATCCGAGGTTCCTCACAAACCCAGCAAAGTCCAATTGGGAACTACTTCATCATCATAGGTCGGTTACTTCGGATTATATCCGTTGCTAAATAGCTATCTTCACTCGTTTATCAACCAGGAATAACCTATTACTTCCGCCCCTCGACCCTTAAGATGGCTGACGTGCCATTACTTATTGAACGATCTACTCGAAGTGGACACTCTACACAGCCTGAAGTAGGCAACACTCACAACCACGTCCTCGCTCACCCACCACGAAGTGCCTCTTCCCCAACGAGGCCCGAGACGTTCCTCTGCACTTTCTGCTGGCGCCCTCAACGTTGTGATCCCACCAACTCGCGCACCGCACCGAAAATAGTCGGCGGCCGCGCCCGCCTGGCCTGCGAGCCGTGCTACAATGCCCTTCTCGACCTCGCGGTCTGCTAGGTGTGCGGTGAGGTAGTCTTCCGCGGGGACGAGTGCGTGAGCCTGGGGTGGTGCTTCTGGCACCGGGGCTGCTACGGCTGCCTGCTCTGCGGGAACAGGAGGGTAGTCGAGGGCGTGAGCGTGGAAGAGCTGTTTGAAGATGCCGAGTCTCGAGAACCGGGCCGGTGGACCGATTTGGGCAGGAGCAAGGGGAGGGAGATTGATGAGATACCTCTGTGCGGGCCATGTGTAGAAGACGTCTCGAGGGAGTCGACGGAGGACGACCATCTTATACCGATGGCCCTGCGGAGGGTTGATCGATATGATGGTGGTCTGTCGAGGAGACGGTGGGAGGAGACCACGGGACAGAGCAATCGTGAAGTCCACGGTCATGAGACACCAAGCTATCCGAGTTCACAATCTGAGCTTGAGCACCAGACAAGCACCACTTTTGACAACTCGGCCGGATCTGAAGGGCAGCATATCCTCCGGACACCCTCACCGATATATGTCTCTATGCGTGACCCCATTGAGGAGCCTGCCTTCCGACGGAGCGAGACAAAACCAATTCCGAAATGGATGCAGTATCTCCCCAGCAAGAGGTCAGACGAATGGGAGAGCATTGAGCGTCCAAGCTCTGTTCTCGACGACTATTTCTCACCCCCTGACTCCAGCGTTGCAGAATCGGACATAGAGTCTAGTACCAGACGGTCACCTTCACCTCCTCCGGTCCTAGCTCACGTAGTTCCTGTGAGATCAGCAATCCCGCGGGTAAACAAGGAACGGTCCACGAGCACTGAAGATATTTCGATTCCAAAGCGGAGCATTGGCTCTCAAGGGGCGAGCCCCGCCGTGTCTGATCCTTTACGACCTGGACCTGCATTCAAGGCCGTCCAGATGTCCCGGCCTTTCACCTTTATCGACGAGAAACCAGGCCAGCGCCCATCCTCGAGAATTCAAGCAGACTTTCTCTCTGCCAGCAGGCATGTCCGCTTCATCAGCCCCCCTCAAGCTACTTCCAGCCCCACAACTCCGTCTGGCTCGGTCAGTCACACTAAGTCTCCTTCGGAGGCTTCGGAGTATCTGGACCGCCACGTTCCCCAGGCGAGTCAAGGTAGATCTTCGATTCTGGTTTCATCGAGCCTCCGAGACGGAACTTTACCAATAGCCACCCCTTTTGTCAAACGACATGCTGGAGCCGCAGCAGGACCGTCAGCCAAGACCGTCCTGAAACCCCTGGGAGACCAGTCTTGCTTCACTGACGCCGCCCGTGGCCCAACGGACGTTAAAGGAGTAGGGCCTGGAAAGACGCACAGAAGGCATTATGAACATGCAGCGCCGCGCAAGCTCCATGGTGGAGGAGACGGAGCGGTCGATTCTGGTGGGGTTAGAAGCTCTGGACCTGTGATACCCTTCCAAGACCAGCTAAAGAGGGTGTTTGGCTTCTCATGATGGCTTTTACCCTTGAAATAATCATTAAAGAGTATGTTTGAGTAGACTTCCAATTCTACAAAAGTCTCCGCATCAAAAGTAACAAGTCTTTACCGTATCAGTACATGTTTGCTGCTGCGAAGTAGCCAAATAGGTCTTATGAATGTTTCACGATTCCACCGCAGTCATATTTTCAACGTCTCATTTCAGAATTGGGATAAATATCATGGGCTGGATCCGGGTCAGCAACGGAGACGCATCAAATATTATACATATCCAAAGCACTGTGACAAGGAGAAAAGTATCACACGCATTATGGCGTTAACCACAGAAAACCGATCAAACTTCACTGCCTCAGCGCGGTCACAAAAAGTCGAGTCTTCGCAGTGTGAGGAAGTAAACTCTCTTCATGCAGCCCACTGCCTCAAACCAGGCCTGGGAGGAGGGACCAGTTCCTCTTCGGCTTCCCGCTTAACCCCGGTAGCAGTCTTACAGAGATGACAAGAACACCTCGAGCCCCGAGGTCCTTCAAGTAAGACCAGCTCACTGTAAAGTTCCTCGCCCAGTATTTTGCGGAAATGCTCCCCGCGTAAATCCTTTGTAGAGTCTCGTACGGCTCTGACCATGGCCTCATACTCCGAAAAAGCCTCGCGGAACTCGCCATCTTGTGAGCGCTTGTGGACAAGGAAGGAGCCATTTATCCTGACATCTAGGATGCACTTGAAGAGATCCGATGGCAGACGCCGTGTGACATGATCTCGGGCGCCTGTCTTGAGGTGGCTGAAGTCGGCCGCCTGCTGCTGCGGGTTGGTGAGGAACAGATCGAGACCTTGGCAGGGCTGGCAGCGCGGGCCGCACCCCCTTGGCCGGTGTTCCCAGCCCGGCAGTCGAGCCGGGAAGACTGGGATCGGTGGAAGGGCATACTTGCGGAGAAGGTGCTCAAACAAATTCCGGAGTGACTCCATGAATGGTGCCGCGTGCGCGCCCGATAGATCACCCAGCATCCGCACAAATCTGTAAGCAAGGTTTGGTACGTATGTAGTGGCAGTGTGAGTGCGCGTGTAAGTGCCAATGCGGTCGTATATGATGCGCGGCTCTGGGTAGTGCTGCTGCTGCTGCTCGTTGACATTGATGTTTTCAATCAGCTTGAGTGCCTCTTCCGTGAAGCCGGACGCTAGGCAAACCCTGAAAATGTCGATGAACCTGTTTACTTCGTTGACAGCTTCTCGATCACGAATAGACAACATATTGACAGGCCCCAGACACAGACGCTGTAGCTGCTTGTTCAAGATCTTCTTTGCAGCTTCTCCAGCGCCAGGCAATGTGTTATCATCGCCTTTGGCAGCCAGAGTCTCAATGACCTTGCCAATTAGTTCTCTATTTTCGCACTCTCCCAAAACATGTATAAATCTAAATGAAGAGTCAGCGCCAAGTTTTTCAGTCATGCATCCGTATAGACTTGCCGTTTCTCAACCCAGTCTTGGTCGTGCCACAGGAGGGTCGCTAGCTCTTGGATAGAACCGTGATCCCCCACTGTCAAATACTTGCTTGAGGTAAATTTTTCGCTCTTCATCGTCGCTGCCCAAGTCCGGAAGCTCTCTTTGAGGTGTTCCTTATCGAGTGCCTGCTCAAAATCGTTGAGCGCGGCGAAGGTGCGGCCAATGTCGGAAGAACAATCTAGGAGATCACCGAGGCTGAGGGAGGATATGCTAATATCAGTAAATTATACACGGCAAGGACGGATTGAAGACGTGACGAAAATGGGGTGCAACGGACCATTCGCTCCAGTTCACTGCCTCTGCGGCTGGCACTTGGTTCACAAGTGTAGCAAGCAGCTCCGGGAGCTCTCCCGGGATACGGCCGCCAGCAGTGCAATACCGAATGGCTTTGCGGTACAGTGGCATGTCCTTGAGGTTCCATGCCTGTTTCAGGACTGTAAGGCCAGTTGGACTCTGTCCGACGAAGTCGAGGACCCTGTTCATGAGCTCTAGCATATCAGCTCGAACGCTGACGTCTCTCGGATGGCGCTTTTGATCGTGAATGGCAAGAGCCATAATGGCCGGTGTAACGGCGGCGGCTCCCAGAAGATGTTGTAGCTTGTTTCTGGGGACGAGAACGACGGCCTAGGATTGCTTATTAGCGACCACTCTACACTCCGTTGACAAGGCGCAGCGTCCCACGGCATCGTAACTCACTGAATCATGGTATATGAGCTTGTTCGGACGATCATAGTCGTAGCCTTCGCCAACCTCTTCACCGTCGTAGCCTTCGTCTTCACCATCAGCTGATCGGTTACTGTAAGGGTCGGCTGCCATGAGGTGTTGCACAGACAAGCTGACGTCCTCGGCGATTTTCGTTCCCCCTGCAGTGCATAGGCAGTCCAGATCAATCTCTGTTTCATCATCATCATCATCACTATAAATACCTAGACCATAATTTTGGTGATACTCTTTCTTTGTTACATTGCTGAACAAGAGGTAAATGCCAGCCTCGGAGCATCCAGACGATAAGACTTTGACAACTGCCCGGTCACGCGCTTCCAAATTCGATGGACACAGCTCTACTTGCGAGTACTTGTGGTCAAGGAAATATACGATCCTGATAAGTCTGCTGGCCACCTGGCAATTCTCTCCTTGATGCGTGCGGACTGCTTGATGAAGAAGGCGGCCGATTTGGCAGTACCTGATTTTTGCATTATGTTGTACGTCAGCTCCAGGCGGTGACCTGAAGTAATCTCCGTGACTTCATTTGTTGCATCAGAGTACCAAGCAAGAGCGGAGAGGTTGAATGCCGAATCGGGGGCTGTTGCGAAAACGTGCTCCTTTCCAGCGTAGGCTAGGTGGACTTGGCCTCCTTCATGCTCGGAGGGCAGGCATATGACAAGACTACCCGTGACGCCTGGATTTCTTTCCAGATCCTTGTGATGACTGAACAAGAAGCCTTTCTCGTACAGCAGAAGTTTATCCGGCTCGACGATGACGTCGGACGGGTGCAAGCCGAGCCCATGTGCGGCGTCCTGCTTGAGGGATTCCAAGAATCCAGACCACGCAGGGTTGGAAATTCGGAATTGGTCATGGTCGAGCTCCCAAGCGCAGCAAACAGAGTGGTCTAAAACGGTAGCCACATCTCTAGGGGCCGGTTTTGCAACAGCCTTGATTTGGTCGACAAACAGGGGGACTAGAGGCAAGGGAATGGGGCTCCCATCGATCTCAAGCCCAGGATTAACAAAGTGGCTGTGGATTTTGTGGACAGCGAAGTCGCCGACTGTCTTGACGGAGTCGAGGTCTCGTTGGAACTCTTTTTTCCAAGCAACACAGGCTGGGCTCAGTTCCTCCTCGGCCATGGAGCCCGAGAAGCCCTGGTGTTCGAAGGCAGCCGCCCCTTGTGACATGGCGAACATGACTTGACCAGGTGGAGGCTGAACTGAATGAAGAACAGAAGCAAGAAGAAGAAAGAGGGGCAAGGAAGACAAGACGCGCAAAGTGTGACTGAAGGACGACCCCTCGATTGAAACATACTCCCTGTAGTATGTTGCCCTGCATCTTCTCAGGTACACTCACTTATACTTTCCGTCAGGGCCGGGCCCACTTTGAAGGCAACATCCCGCACGTCGCATCTACCCCATACTAGACAATCACAGGATAAGAGATGGCATGGACGATTGGACGTAAAGGACCATACTCTCGTAATCCGGAGTAAATCAGATCGCAGGAGTTGGCGTCTCTCTCATCCTCGCTTACAAAATTGCAAGTCAACTAAGACCATGCACAATAAGACCCTTGTCCATTTTCAAAGGACGGAACGGGCCCAAGCTCCCTGCATGACCCACCCCTGCCAAGCGACCCCGGATTCTGGCCTTCAGCCTCCTCTGATTTCAACGTCAACCGAACTCGACCTGAGTTCCAAGTCGAGGTCGCAACATTCCCTGCAGCTCTCGCGACCCTCTTACCGCGTGGCATCTTCATTCAAGCCGTCTTCGACCTTCGGTCTGTCGCGCATGTCTGATTGAGAGACTGCATTTTCCAGTTTCCACGGAATTATCCATCGGTCTCAATAAGCCGAAACCATGGCGCCGCTGGAATACCCAGACCACAACAATGTTGAGCGTGAGCGAATCACCCAGACCCCGCCCGTATCGTGGCCCAAGATACGTGACTGACTCCCCCCTCCAGGCCAGCTCAAGGACGTGATCCAGATCCTGTACGAGATCATGATCCAAGTCCCCAACTACGACTCACACACCGCCCCAGCCGCAGGCGCCGGCCCCAACGGCAACGGCACGCCCCTCCGCGCCAGCAACGCCCCGCCCACGCGCGACGTGCTCGCCAGCCAGCTGACGCAGCTGTCGTCCGCCCTGCAGGCCATCCACAGGGTGTCGGCGCACCCGGCCGCCGCCGAGAACCTGCCGTCGCTCCCCTACGAGCTGATCCAGTACGTCGAGGGCGGCCGCAACCCGGACATCTACACGCGCGAGTTCGTCGAGCTCGTCCGCCGCCAGAACCAGCTCATGCGCGGCAAGATGCGCGCCTTCTCCTCCTTCCGCGACGTCCTCGCCCGCGAGATGGGCGAGGCCCTGCCCGAGCTGAGCGACGACGTCGCCCAGGTCGTCAGGGGCACGGGTGGGGAGTGGCCGCTCAAGGAGGAGGCTGGGCAGTGAGGGCCCTTCTTGGGCGTTTGAGAGCCGTGTTGGACCGATCTGGTTGCTGGACCGCACTTGGCACCCAGTCCGGCGGGGGACTCTGGATGCGCAACGAGCCTCGACCCGGACGAGAGACAGAACAGGAAGGAGTAGAAGCATTTAAGGCGTTTTATAGTGGCTTCGGTCAATTGACCGGAAAATGATACCTAATTTTCTTTCCGCCGTTGGATGATGTGCATCAACCCGTGACAGCGCCTCGATACTTGATCCTTCCCATATGTAATATTTAGGTGAAGTGCAGTACTTTAGTTCTCGAAACTTGAAAGCATTTTGCGGGTAGAATGATTGGCCCTACGATCGACATCAGACGGACCCGAATGTAGTCGAGTGCGCCAATCTCACACATCACAGACAGCCTAGCCAACATGATCAAGTTCCTGCCAAGCGCATTGCATTGCTTGTTCTCTGCTTTCCCTTCTCGTACATCATACACGGTCCACAATGAAGTAGGTATATACGCAGCACTCTTAAGATCAACAACGAAAAAGCTGCCTCCACCCATAGGCGTGTAGTCCCGACAGCGACGAGCCTGAGCAGCCACAAAACGTACAGTTATCTACAGGGCGAGCCGATCGCCGACGCGCCATAATCACAGTACCGGCCCTAGCCCTCGTGTTCTCTCTCTCATTCGCGCTATTACTATCGGACTCCTATTCCGAGTTCCCCAACACCTGCAACGCTTGTACCAGCGGCACGACCCTCAGGCTTCTGGCCCTCTTCAGGGGCGATGGTCGTCCGCCCGTGCCTCCACCGCCGGACGACGGGGGCAGCATCTTAGTCGGGCTCAGATCGTCCCTCCATTTTCGGAAACAGCTCCTCAGGTCCCGTGGTATGCCCTCCATCACGATGGTGGAGACCGGTACGAACGGCCGATCTTCCATGCCGGCGGCAAGGATGGCATATTCCTGAGCAAAGTCGAGGGCATTCCGGAAGGAGCCATACTGGGCTTGTGTATAGCGTCCAACTATGACATACATCTCAAAGAACGCGTCGAGGACGTAGATCCTGTCCGGGGAGAGGTCCTGTTGGCTGAAAGGGTTGAGCTCGGTGACCTACTGGCTGTTAGTATAACGTGCACAAGAGCAGCGAGATCGCAGCGACATACCTGATTTTGAGCGGCTGAATCCGAGCAGAACAGCCTTCCGCAGTACTTCTCATAACTCGGCTTCAGCCTCCAGTGATCCGCAGAGCTCAAGTTGGCTCTTCTGTCGCCACCGAAGAAGTCCCAAAAATTTTCTGGCTCTTGTCCCTCGTCCATCTCAACGAGCTCACCCATCAGCGCGAGGTCCATCCCTATAAGCCTTGCGCAGCTCAGCTCGTCGACCCCGGCACCTTTTCCTTTCCACAGATAGCATTTTCCCTGTTGAGTCACGAGATAAGGGAAGCCAGAGCAAAGACTTGAGGAAGAAAAGTCCACCTCGTCAAAGGCGATCTGACCCATGTACTGCCGCCCACAGAGTATGTTGGACGCAAGCGAGTCGTACTTGTTGCTTGAGCCGCGTCGTATAATGACAATGCCGCCCAGGGCCTGGATGAATTCGGCTGTCTCCTTGCCCTGACGCATCTTGATCAAGGTCCCTCCCATAGACTTTGCTTCCCTGTTTACAAATACCTGGGCATCCTCGACGGCAGACGGTGCAACCTCGTCGCCGGCCCAGAAGTACACTTCAGACACCCTCTTTCGTGCCTCATCTGTAAATGTGTGCGAGCAGATGTACATCTCACGTTCAAACAGTACACGCTCATAATGGGCTGGGACAGAGATCTTCTTGCCCTGCTCCGTGACCTGGAAGAGCTGTGCTTTGTGTGTTTGTACTCTAGAACCGCCTTTGGGGCGATTCATCAAGAGCTCAGCGGCATCGACATGGTAGTTCCGTTTTGGTCGCTGATTACCAAAGAACCCGTTGATCATTGCAGACACATCCCCCGCGCTCTTCGATGGAGACCTTGTGGGTGTTCCCGGAGCAGAGGCGTAAGCTGATGTGCTTGAAGGTGTAGCTGTGTCGCGCGTTGCTTGGGTCTTGGTAGGTGACCTGGGACGCAGATTCAAAGGTGCTGGTGAGGGCTTATCGGCTTGGGGTTGCGACCTTTTGGGTGTGGTGGGTTCACCAAAGGGGGTTCCTCCATTGCTCGCGGAGACAGCTGATTGCGTTTCACCCTTCTCAGACTCGAAAGGTAGCTTTCGCGGTGATGTTGGAGTTCCGAAGGTTCTCTTCAGAGGTGAAGGCGACCTGGCCAGGTCAGGCTCGCTCTTGGGCGACTGCGGACCCGCCTCATCCAAGAACCTGGACATTCTCTTCACGTCCAGCTTCCGTGGAGACGGGGGTTGTACATCGTCCTTCTTCTCCTCGGTCGACTGTGTTTTCAAAGGAAAAGGAGAGACCTGCTCGTGGACTTTCTTGGGAGAAGTAGGGCTGGTGTTCCGTGGCTGCGATGAGTCAACCAATGCGATTCTCGTTCCTGCAGACACAGGTCTTTGCTCGGCAAGTTTCCTCTTCGATGAATCCACCAAGGAAATCACACCGCTATTCCGCGCGCCATCATTCGCTGCCACACCATTGTGGCGTTCAGTAGGTGAAACAACTGGGGATTTGATGGAAGATTTCGCCGATGTAGCTGTGTCCACTTGAGGTTCCTGCATTGGTGGTGATCGCGACGGACTCGCAACTTTGGCCTCTTTCTCTAGAGGCTCCTTGCTCTGGGGAGTCGTCTCCGGGATGGTAGTTGCCTCCGTCTCCGGAGTCTCTGGCATGGGCGCCGCCTCTGGAATGGGTGCCGCCTCTGGGGTGGGGACCACCTCTGGGACGGATGCCGCTTCTGGGATGGCAGCTGTCTCTTGCGTAGCTGCTGGCTCCGACGAAGTTACTGCCTCAGATCCGGCAGCTCCCGCTGGCTTGGTTACCGACGTTGGGGCTTTTCTGCGCGGCCCACGGGCCCGACCTTTGGTCATGTGCTCCAGCTTAGGTCCAGGTCCAGGTTCGCTCCCAGAAGAGTTACTCGCTCCTGAAGAAACGCCGGGAGGTTTTGGCGCGCCACCCATCCCAGGAGGCCCGCGAGCTAGGATACCAGCTAAGGCAGGGTTGAATCGATTCGCTAGGGTATTGCCACTGTCACCGAATTTGTTCTGGAGTCGACCAGGTGTGCTTACCGGCTTGCTCGGTGACGGCGTTTCTTCCTTGTTCTCGGCCTTGGCCGGGGCTGTGTCTACGTTGATTTCCCGAGGCGAGGTCACCGAGGCCACGCTTGATCTTGACGACTCAAAAGGTTTCGCTGATGTCTCTGATGGCGACTTTGCAGTCGAAGTGTCCCGTGAGTGAGATACGTACGGGATGGAGCCGGAGCGAGTTATTGTAGCTCGTCTCGCCAGCCCCTCGGGGATTTCCTTCTCCTCTGGCGGCTTTTCGTTGGTTGCGATACCCCGACCTTGCTCCTTCGCCTGCTTGAAGTCTGCTTTCTTTTTCAAGATCGCATCCTTGAACTCGTCTTTCTTTTCGTAGGGTCGCGGCCCACCGGTCACATTCAATGCGGACTTGCCCCTCGTGATGTTGTCTTTTAGCACGTCTGGAGCGACGTAATTCTGCGTCTTGGTCTTTCGCAGCTGACCGAAAACATTCGCCAACTCATTGACCGGCTCCTTACCGCTGTCTCTGCCAATCGTCGTACCTCTAGGCCGTAAACCAGCCTTTTCTGGTTCCTTGTCGCTGTCTTTGCCCACTGTAAGACCCCTAGGCCGTAAACCAGCCCGAAAGTCCATCTGTGGTGACGCCTCTCCTTTGTCCTTGGCAACAGGGCTGATAACGGAGCTTCGTCGACCCAATTCTTCTGCATCGGCCCCAGGCTTTTCGCTGGCGGGACTGGTCCTCGTGACACTATCACTCCTCGTCATACTACTGCGAAGACCCGGTGTCAACGGTTTATCAGCTCCCAGGCCTGGCGAAGGTAGACCAGCGAGGCCGGGTGGCTTGACAGCTGTTCCAAGCGGTGCCGGCCGTACCAGACCGCCAGTCTTGACCTCATGCTTCTTGACGGTAGAGCCACCTCGGCCGAGATCAACACTAGAATTCTTGGCCTTCTCCGCTTTCGCCCTGTTCAACTCCACCATCCACGCTGGCTGATTGCTCGGGGGCGCTGCAGGCTTGGGTTTCGGTGACTCTGGCTTGTTCAAGGCGGCATCGAGCCAGGAGCCCTTCGTTGGACTCCATCGCCTCGGGTCCATAGTCTTCGAGGGGCTCGATGGGAGTGTATTGTCAGCAGGAGGCTCGGGCTTGGATGGTTCAGGCGCATCATCCTCGGGAGATGTTGCGCCAGACGTTGTAGAGGCCAAGTCCTTTGCATGACTTGAGGTCGGCCGTGAAGTGCTGTCCCTGGATCTGCTAAGAGGTCGCGAGATAGGCTCTGGACCTGGGCTCGTAGCAATATTCTTTCCGTCAAGACTATTGCGGTTCGAAGAGTTCCCACGTTGCAGACCCGGAGTTGTGACACTCCATCTCTTGACGCTGTCCGTACGCTTCATCATAGCACTCTGGACGAAGCCGCCCATTCCCTTCGTTGGAGACGCTGGTCGCGTTGGCGAGGTCTGGCCTGATGAAGTTCCATCCCTGCCTGCCTGAATATCCGCAGGAGGGCCCAGCTTCACCGCATCTGTTGTCAGCAATGGTGAGCCAAGCCTGCCCAAGCTAGCCTGTGAAGTCGGGCGCTCTCGGACTGGCTCCTTGTCGGGCTCGGCTGAGGTGGTTTGCGACATGCCAGGCAGTTGGGAGCGAGAAGCGGCTACGTCCACAGTGTCGTCGTCTTCGACCTGGTTCTTTCGATACGCGGCAGAAGTCGCACCTCGGTCAGCGGTCTGACGGAACCAAGCAGGGTCTTTGGACGCCAGTGCTTGTGAGATCTGGTCACGAGAAGGGGTCTTGGTGGGAGAAGCGGCTTCTGCCGGGGGGGTATTTGATCGCGCGGCGGCATTTTCAGTGGCAACCATAGACAATGGTCGAGACCTGGGGCGATCTGGTCCTTGGGACGGCGGTCTTCGCTGCCACGACAGAGTGGGTGTCCTCGCTGGCACGCCGCTGGATGGCGGTGAAGCGTACGAGGCACTAGATCGATTGGGCTCGAGGTCGAGAACAGTCTCCTTCGTCGGAGAGACTGAGCGGGGTGATGGCAGGTCCATTGCGTCGGCAGACGATGGCGTCGGGGCGCCAATCTGGTTCTGTAGTCTGGCAGAGAGGTCTGGGATAGGAGACGATGCCTCTGTCGGCTGAGATGTCGAGTCTCTGTGGCGCGCTGATGGCGGCGGGGTGTTGGCTGGTGATGACTTTTGCGGGGAGATCGACCGGGCACGCTCTAGACACCAGAAAAGCAAACGTCAACCATGGCCCATCAGCACCTCAGCTCAGCCCAGCCCAGTCAAGGCCAGACCAAGGCGGGCGACTCGAGGCTCAAGTCAGCTCAACACGGCTTACCTTCGCGGCGGGCCTGGCGCTCCTTTCTCTGCTGCAGCAACTTCTCTTCAAGCTCCTTGGAGCGCGCCTCTTCCTCCTCGTGACGTCCGTGGTTCAATTGCTCTACTGATCGCAGGAAGTTGGAGACCTCGTCTGACATTGTTGGGACGGGATCGTGGGGTTCGTTGGAGGGCTAATGTTCGATTGGCTGCCGGCGACATTGGCACGACACGGGCAGACACGAAGACGCGATGTGGGCTCAGAGCCGTTGGGTGCGCTCAGACAAACCGTAAACAAGGGAGTTGACCGTTGTGTATCCTTGACGACTAGCACATGTACATGGCACTGAGCAGTGTGATGGGCAGTGTGTACCAAGTAGGGGAGGCTTCAAGGTTCAGCGCAAGTCATACAATGTCTTATGTGCAAGAGAAGAATGGTCCGGGACCTACATTAGCGTGCCAGAACGAGGCCGAGGTGGCGTGCTGGTTCCTTTTGCAGGTTGGCAGGCTGCCCAACCAGGGACCAAATGGGCGTCAACTGGGCGCAGCTCCAAGGATGCTGGAGGTGACGGATTGCGGCACTGCAGTGCACCATGCCAGGACATGCATCAAGCTTCCACCCACGACCACGGGCCCAACAACAAACAACAATACCACCACCACCACCACCTTGTGAGCAGTACTTTAGCAGCAGTCGGGCAGGCAGGGCACGCCGGCAGGTCGGGCAGCATACAAGTGGGCATATTCCCACTATTTCCCAGAGCAACCCCCCACCAGCCAGCAACCAGGGGCCCGCCCAATGACGCGCTAAGACGAAGTGCAACCGGTTCCAAAACATATTGGGCCGGCTGTTTCGTTCGCCCAGCCAGGAAGAAGCAGTCCCTGTCGGAATGTTTCGATCTCAGATATAGCAACCTGCACAAAATGGTGTGGTAGGATGAAACTGTCTCTCTCGGTGCTACAGCAAACGCATCTGACGCTGGGGCACGTTGCAGGTATACTATGTGTGGTGTGCTGCTCCCACAGGCCTGACAGGCCGACAGGATGGGCCACACGGCCTGCGCCGACCAGACTAAAATGTGCTGTCAGGCCCTCCGCAAATGGCACATGGTCATCACGTCCCTTGGCCCCAGGAGCGGTGATCGTCGGAACGTCTTCCTTCGGCATACCCACACACTGTCAATAGAGAAATAGCCTCGCCTTTGCGTCCTCGACGACCCACGCTAAGCCCTCCTTTAGGTTCTCCCCCGTCATGGCGCTACACCGCAATATCCTCCACTGGTGCGTCTGGATATTTTTCAGCCTGAGGGCCTCCTCCATCTCCTCTCCCGTCATGCACCCCTGAACGTCTGTCTTGTTAGCAAACACCAGCAAAGTTGCTCCCGATAATCTCTGTGCCCCTCGAGTCAGCATGGCTCCGTTTTATTTCACCGTTGGGGGGCAAGGCGACGCACCTCCTCCTGTAACAACCCATGCAGTTCTGTCCTGCAGTCTTCGACTCTCAGCCTGTCTGTGGCATCAACGACCCAGATGAGGGCGTCTGTCTTCTCGAAGTAGTTTCTCCAGTAAGACCTGAGCGTCTTCTGGCCTCCGACGTCCCATATGTTCAACTTGTACCCCTCATAGTCGATCGTCTTGATGATGAAGCCCAGAGTTGGGCTGACCGTGTTCACATCCTCCCCCATAATCCTCTTGACTATAGTGGTCTTGCCCGCATTGTCCAGCCCGCTGGCCGGGGTGTTAGCATCTCCCTCTGGACGTTGTTCTTGCGACTGAGAACTCACAGCATCAAGACCCTCAGCTCCTTGTCCTTCAACCTTGCTTTCCTCAAGATGGAAAGCATTTTTTTCTCTCTTCTTGCCGTTGCGCGATAGGCGGGGTCTCCCAGCATCAAATGTACAGCTTCGAGACTATCAGCTCGCCAGCAGACGGCGAGCTCTTTGAGCGTGTGCGGTCGATTACCTAATCACCAGCCCCTTTTCCTGACCTCAGGCCGCTTTTATGGGAGCGGAACAACACCAAGCGCGCGAGCAGGGGACAGCAGTATCTACATGAGTATGGGCCGAGTTTGATGATTTGGGTGCATGGCTCCGAAATTCAGCTGTTCTCATGCCGCCGAACCGGCTCTTACGTGGTCACTGGCAAGTATCGTATATGAAGCCAGGAAGTGGATGTTGGATGATGAATACGTGCCGCTGATAAATGGCTCAAGGTGGTGGTGGAGGTTATCGAGCAAGCAAGGGTTGGCAAGTAGGAGTCTTCATGGCCAAGGACACACATGAGGTAGACCATACGGGATCGAGAATGGAAGCAGTTGGCAGGAAGTGCACACCCTGGCATACACCTGGAAATTATGGTTCAAGTCACAGTTCTTAAATCGGTCGGAAGGAAACCTGTGGCCTACGAGTATTTCTGTGAGCGGTTCTCTGTGTATGTATCGCAGGGAACTCAAGCAACAGTACCAGGACGACCTGAGCTTGGCCTTCGACAGGTTATCCCCCAGGTCGTATCAGTATTTGAGATCACTGGCAATTGGAGCTTCCCAGGGCTTTCAGCTTCCATGAACGACTGCGCTCACTCTGCCTTGCAACTACACGCTTCTCGGGGTCGCGCTTTCCCTCCATCTGGGGACGACTCTCCCACCTATCGGAAGGAGCTGCCCACGAGCGCACTCTTTCTTCCTCACCTACCAACCACTCCCAATCTGCCTCCTCTGAAGCTTTTTCGCAGCTTGGAAGGTCCAAGGTTCCGTCTCGTCCTCCTTGGACCCAGAGATTGCATTGTCTGTTATCTTCAATCTGTTTTCCTTCGAAGAAGGGTCTCTTTCTCCCTACACGCGTCTTGTTGCTTTCGCAGCAGCAGCAGCCACCCTCTCTCACCACCGTTTGTGCGCAAACATTTACTTCCCTGCGATCAACCCCTCTCTGCTCCTCTCTGCATCATTCGTTCTTTCGAAAAGTGCACACTTGAATTTCGACCCTTCTACCTCCAATCTTTTCTCTAGGCGACGTTGTCATCACATCATCGCCGTAAGGCTCACTTCCCTCCGCTCACTTCTTTGCCCTACAAGCACTCGCCACCCAAGACTGTTTGATTTCATTCTCGCTGTCACACGACGCCCTGCAACCTGCGGTTTCCCAACTAGGCACAACACAACTTCAAGGTAGGTCCGACGGTTGCCCCGCCATAACTGAAGCTTTCTTTTCAACGCTTCACAGCTGACCTGTAGCAAGTCGCAGTACTGTTCACTTCTTGACCGCTCAACATGGTGGGTATTGAGAATAGCCGTTGGGCCACTCCCAATGCGCAGCGTGGTGCTACTCCCAATGAGGAGCGTGGTGCTTCAGCCATAAACAGTATCGACGAGAACACAAAACGCTTTCAGAAATACCTGGAGGACTCTGTGCCCAATTCTCAGAAAGTGAACAAGAAAATCTCTGTCTCGCACCCACGTGTCCAAGGTGGTCTGCCACCCCATCTCTTGAATGTGCGCAAGGATGCCCACGAGCGTACGCCTCCTGACACTCCCAAAGCTACTGTAAGTGCCTTGGCCCTGATCATTCTTGCTTTTTTGGCTTAAGTGAAGACATTGACCTGCCGCAGGTGCCTGGAAGTCCTTCTTACGCACATGCTTCTGATGGCCGATCCGGCGAGTCTGCTTGGTCATCGCAGGCATTCGCGGCTTCCGAACTTACTCCTGCCGCCTCTGTCAACCCACCACCCTGGGAAGACAATTTACGCGACCGTCAAATGGTGGTCACGGAGCGAGCATTGCCTTCGACTCCAGCTGACCAAGACATTTCTCCCCGTAACCCGGTCCCTCGGTCGTACAGCTCGATGCACCCTGCTTTGCGGAAGGCCCTGGAGGAAAGGGATCGCCTTCGTGCACAGGGAAAGCCTGGCGCTGCATCTCCTGGCGACGCTTGGCTCACAATCCGCCGCAGTGACCAGAACAACCGTCCAGCTCAGCCAATGAAGCCGAGCCCAGAGGTAGAGCAAGCAGATCACCATACTCCCAAAATCCACAAAGACAAGTGGAGACCCAAGCACAGTTCGTGTTGGAGCTCTCAGTCCCTGCCATCCTCGGACATGGCTTCCAACTTCGGAAGTAATGAGGCCAACCAATCCTTTGAATCTGATCAGTCCAACGGAGGTGCCCCCTCCAAGGACATTCGCGGCAGTATCGCTGATGAGCTTGACATCGTGCCCAAACGTGATGGCACAGGATGGGTTAACAAGCACGCCTGGAAAGATTACCATAGCCTCCCGGGAAGCGATGACGACGGCTTGAGTGACTCCTTTCACAAAGGCTGGTTGCCTCAGTACTGCAGTGATTGGATTGCAAGCCTGCCAGACATTCCTCCGCCTTTGGCTTCTCTCCTACACGACGACGCTGAGACACACTGGGAGTGCGATATTAACCCAATGGACGGTAGGCTGATGACAGCTGTCGACTACCCACAAACTACATTCAACTCTCAGGACCCCAACACTCGAGAGGAGCTGGTTCGCCGCATGTCGGGCACCGCTGAAATCAGAGTGACCATGGAGGCCGAGAAGCTGCGAAAGCGCATGAAGCATCGGGAGAAGCAAGAAGAGGAACGGCGCGAGCGTCATCTTGGTCCTACATGGAAGCGTGTGAGCCCCTCATCTACGCCGATGGGCCCTCCTGACACGTTGAGGCGCTCGTCTCGTGCATACGAGCAGGCCCCTGGCCAAACGACCACAACGCCTGTTGAGTCTCGGCGAGCAGACTACCGAGAGCCACGCATTCTCTGCTACCTTCGACCTGTCGAGCGAGATGATCTGCCCCAAATCCTTGACATATACAATTGGGAAGTGGAGCATGGCCGCCAGGCGTTGGACGCCAAGCCTTTGGTCCCCAAAGACATCCAGCGCCTGGTCGCAGAATGCGATGCGGCTGGCACACCATTCATTGTCGCTGTGAGGGGACCATCCCCGCTGGCGACCGCTTCTCGTGGAGGAAAGACTGCGCTCGTACGCTCCCGCGGCCCCTACCAACAGCCGGGGCAGTCAGGCCCCTACGAGAACAGGCAGGCAACGCCGTCGACTTCGTCGTCTTCTGACAAGATTTTGGGATTTGGTTTGATAACACTCCCGTCTGCAGGCTTTGCAAACAACACACATACCAGCGTTGGTCGTTTCAACGGAAAGGTCCATTTCTATGTCGAGCCCCGGAGCCGCCGCCTGGGAGTTGGCCGCTGCATCCTGCATAGGCTGCTACGCTGCTGCTCGAAGCATATGCTCAATGCAGACTGGTATAAGTGGTACGATCCCTCCCACTCTAAGGCCTGTGCTGAGCCCGGATACAACACGCGGAACTATGCGCGCGTCTTTGTGGAGGTGGCCTCTTTCAAGGGCGATCCAGACTTCAGTTGGCGCAAGAAGCTGCTTGAGGAAATGAACTTTCTCTACGTGAACACAACCGACCTGACTCGTAGACTCCTTCATGATGCGAATGGAGGATGGTTCGACAACACTGTCTGGCAGCATGACTGTGGCGGACCTGACGATGTCCACGAGTCTAATCGATGAAGATGAGATGAGAGACCTGTCTGCTGGGCTCTCGGCATCGGCTATCGCCAGCAAATGAGGAATCTCTGGCAAAGTTCACTTTTTCGTGGGCGTCTGGCCATGCGTGCGATGATGCGTCCTAGCACGTCGAGCTGGACCCAAGATTTCTCAGCAGCGGTGGCTAAGTTGTGAGATCAAAACATCCTCAACCTGTCGATCTCGAAGCATATCATTGTCGATAATAAAAAGTACCTCGAACCAACCGCGAAAAGGTCGGTCACCCAAAGAGCAAGCAGACCATGACCAGAAACATGACGAAGAAAGAGGGATACGGCGGAGGGATCAACGTCATGTTTCTTGTCATGAGTTGAACGGATTCTGGCCAGAAGGATGTCAGACATGAATGTTGGAAAATTGCCTGAAGGGCTACCACTGCAAATTGCCTCGGGCCTTGTTTCGCTCTGGCTCATTTTCACAGCTCTGTTTACTGCCCAGGTGCAATCTCAGCCTGTGGACGTCATGGCCCCGAGGGATGCTCCTCACTGCACTACTTGTGCCACTGGCAGATATTGCGGCATGGAACAGGATGCACAAAAGTTTTTGATTTTGTACAATAAAAGTAGAGTAGCCGGTCTGACGACCCAGAGTGCTACTTGAATCACAGCTGGCCGATAATCATGAGGGTAGTCAATTCGTCTGGTTTGCGATCAAGGGTCAGCAGTAGGTAGCTGCAAAATTGAACAGGAAGATTGCCTTCATTTTTTACAAGGTACTTGTGCTAGGCGTGTTCTTAAAAGTGAAACCATTAGCCTAGCTCACTGTTAGACTGTATACATCTCCCTGTATCATTTTCGCTGCTTTCCGCCTTCCCCTGCGCTCTTGTGTATTAGAGCGCAGGCAGCACAAGCCTTCGTCATAGCTGCTCGCACCATCACCGCCAACCCGATTGAACAGCGCTGCAAGTAACTAAGCCACGGATATCCACAGCATGAGATGCATCGCATGTCTGCCCGTAATGTACAGTGGCGAGATTATAAGACGATAATGAAAGCACACCATCAACCACCCAGGCATCAGCAGACCCTCAGGCCGCACAGCTCAACGCCCTTGCCCTCCACCCTAGCCTCCCGGCCGAAATACCTGCCGACCACCTGGCCGACGAACTCGGCATCCGCGCTGCTCCAGACGTCCAGGCCCATGGCGGCCAATGCGTCGCTGTCCACGGGGACCTGTGGCCTTAGGGGCTCGCCCTCGCTGTCGCTCCTGACGTTCCCCGGCAGGAGCGGATCTGAATGTCCTTGCTCGCCTTCTTCTCCGCCGCCCTCGCCGGTTTGCGGCCGTGATTCGTCCGTGTCGTCGTAGTCCTCCGTGGCCTCGACCACCTCCGTCAGCGTCGAGAGGATCCCGCTCGTCAGGCGGTGGAAGTAGGTGATGATGGCCAGCTCTGTCCTGGCCCTCTCCTCCTCATTGTCGGCGCCGTCGCCGGTACCGAAGGATGTGAGTCCGTCTGCCCCTGACGTCCTCCGCGCAGTCAGCGATGTGACCGAGTCGCCCAGACCTCCGCCTTCTTGGACCGCGGTGACGTTGAAGCTGCCACTGGGCCTTCGCTGGCCTGCTGAGTCCCGCGCCGGGTACATCGACGGCGCCGGCAGGAGGTCTGCGATGAGAGAGTTGTCGTAGGCCTGCTCCTCGACCTCATCGGAGCGGCGCTGCTCACCAGCGCTGGCCCACCACATGAAACCACTGTAGGCGAGGGCGGCCCACGTCATCGGTTCGACGATCTTGTCAGATGCGTCGGCAAGGACGTTTGAATCCTCGCCATCGGGGAAGAAATTTGTCGTCTTGATGCTAGACATTGACATGCGGGATCGCCGGTTAGACAGAGTAGTCGGCCGCCGTGATTCGGTGTTGTTGGATGGCCCCTGGTCGTCCTCCTCGATAGCGGTCGAGGTCGCAGCGAGGCGCCTGAGCCCAGCCTTCAGAGTCCGGAAGCGCCTCAGGTCACGCTGTGTGGCCTTTACCGCGGCGTCCTTGCGTGATTCCACCGTCGGCCAGACCCCTTCCTTCGCATTTGCTGCATGCGACGGGGGCATGGTGATCAGGACATCCCATAGATCCTCCTTCATGGCCAGGATACTATCGGTTGTGCATGCGATCCAGCCGGAACCGGAGTCGCCTCCTAGAATACCTGGCTGCTGCTCAGGAGCTGGGCCGGGCCGCTTCATCGCGCCGTCTGCCAGCAGGAACGGTATATCGTGCACGCCAATGGTGAAAAGGGGGCGCAATCTCTGGGTTGGGGCGGAGGGGTCGAGAATGTCAGATACAGAATGGGGTATGTTTGCAAGGATGGAAATGTCATATACTTCAAAAATGTCAGCGCTCCGATGGTCTAGGCTTCTTGGATTTGAAGCGCACACGTACCAAAATTACAGGCCTCATGTACTGGGGCATGAGTCGATATCAAGATGCGTTTGCGCAGCAATGCCGCCCGTTGAATGGGGAAGATCAGAGGCCCGAAGGTATCCAGCAACCTGTTCAAGCTCCAAGCGGGGTGGAAGGGCGAAAGCCTGTGCCCTGGAGGTAGCAACGCAGCGCCCTCCGACGCTGACCTGTTCCTCGCGTGGCCTTCAGCCTTCGGGCTTGGACGCTTCACAAAGCTCAGGGCAGGCGAGTTCAGGGGCGAGTCTGTGATGGGTGCCGGTGCCTGCCCGCTAGTGTCCCGCGTCCCGCACTTCTCCCAGTACTCGACCAGCATCTGCGTCTGCTTGCGGTCGGCGGCGAGCTTGACGGCCATGTCCTTGAGCCCCTGGGCGTGCCTCCAAGCCCTGCCGAGCCGGCCGTAGCTCAGGGGCACGAGCACGCCGACGGCGATCATGCGCGCGTGGCGGGACTCCTCCTCGTCGGTGGGGGCATTGATGAACGCGCTGAGCCCTGCGTAGCCATCCTCGTGGACAAAGTATATAAGGTCGTCGGGCACGGTGTGCAGGCCCGAGGGGAGGCTCTTGTACTCGACGACGCCTTCCAGCTCCAGGCCCGGGACGGCCTCCTTCCATATTATCGTGTATCCGGCCTTGACGTCGAAATCGATGAGGAACAGGGCAGAGATGGGCGGGAGCTCTGGCAGCAGGGTGCCGGGGCCGGCTCTGGATGAGGGCGCGGCAGAGAGTGACGGCATACCGCGTCGATTGGCCATGTTGGCCATGTTGGCATCGCAGGCTTGGATGGGTGGGCGGCCTTTTACGTCGACTGGATCATTTTTGGGGGTTGCACGGTGATGTCAACAGCCATCGAGTCGAGCAAGGACGCTGTGCTCGATATGTTTGGATGCTGGTGTACCGTCGCGCCACCTGCAGCTGTAAGTCGGGAAGTCTCACGATACACGGGCTAGGTAGCAGGCACCCAAAGGGACTCGACGTTCAGATAAGGTTCAGACAGCTGCTGGGCCAGCACTGTGCATTGGCCTATCACGTGTTATAGAGGAGGCCGACTCGGCCCCGATGCGTCCCAACTCCCCAATCCCTTCGGGACGCCTGCGACCTCTTCGTACATGCAAGACTTGATTTGGTCTTCTATTTCTCCTGTGAGAATGCGACAATACTTTTGTTTACATCCATGCCGTCTCTCTGTATCAGCTCTTTCCCGTGCGCGCCGGGTTTGGGTGAGCAGCGACCACGTGCAACGAATGCATTTATAGCATGATGATGTCCCGACAAGCCTAGAAGCTCAGCAGTCGACCTGGAGCTGGGCCTACGCTAGCAGCAAAGCAGACTGGCTGGGCAAGGTTTAGTGACCACGCGGGAAGGCTACAGGGGACTGGCCCAACAAACCGGCAGCACTAGCTGGTACTTTTAGCAAGGCACGCGCACCTCGGCAACCTGTCATCTTGGATCAGCACGCTGCCGGCCAATTTCTGGTGGGGTCACGCTGCCCACCCACCGCCTTTCTCGCCCACCCGCGGGCCCTCTAGGCCCGCGCTCACTTATTGCTTGCTGGTGAGAAGGGCATTTCCAGCTTCTTCTCCCAAAGACTGTGCACGCCCTCGCCTGTAGACCGGACACTGCAAGCCACCTCCCGATCGCTCGCTACGACAGCGTCATCCCTCGCGCCGCCAAAGATACTCGTCTCGAGTGTCTTCTCTTGGGTTGCGCCAACTTCAAAAAACCGCTTTCCCTTGCTGATGGTCGCAACTCGGGAATCCGTACACTTGCATCGCATTCCTCTGACCGAGAACCGACAGCCATAGGAAGCTCAAGCTCAAGATTAAGCCATGTATGTATGTCCCCAATGCTCACCGGCTCCCTGAATCTGAACAGGTACCCCAAAACAAATAAAGGAGTGCCGGCGCATCAGTGTTTTCCGCTCGCTGACCCATCCTCGACGCAGTACCTACACCTCAACCTCCGTTTCCACCTCCCAACCGATTCTCGACCATGTCCTTCACGACCTACCTAGGATATTTCTTCGGAGGCTATACCGCCTTGACGGTCTTCTTCTACCTTCTCTCCCCCATGTCGTCCAAGGCCGGCTTTGTGGCGCGCTGTCTGGCCTCCTACATTTGTCTGCTTATAAGCGCCGCCTACGGCGTCGTCGTCTCCGTCGCCCTCAGCTGCGTCGGCCAAAACCAAAGCGCGCAATGGGCCACCGGCCGTGTGTTCAAGTACACCATGGCCGCAACCACCGGCGTCACCTTCGAGGTCGTCGATCCCAAGGGCCACCTCGACAGGGTTAGGCCCGCTGTCTTCGTCGGCAACCACCAGACAGAGCTCGATGTGCTCATGCTGGGCTGCATGTTCCCGAAGTACTGCAGCGTGACGGCCAAGTCCAGCTTGAAGAAGCTGCCCTTCCTGGGGTGGTTCATGGCCCTGAGCGGCTCCGTCTTCATCGACCGCAAGAACAGCAAGGACGCACGTGCGGCCATGAGCGGCGCGGCGGAGCAGATGAAGACTCTGAAGCAGAGCGTGTACATGTTCCCCGAGGGCACCAGGAGCTACGCCAAGGAGCCCATGCTGCTGCCCTTCAAGAAGGGCGCTTTCCACCTTGCGGTCCAAGCCCAGGTGCCCATCGTGCCAGTCGTTGCGCCCAACTATAGCGACATTCTGTACATCAAGGACATGGTCTTCAAGTCTGGCAAGATCCCGTGCAAAGGTGAGTTTTAGTTTTCTTCCCACTTATGGGCATGGACAGGACTGAAATGCTGGCAGTGCTGGACCCAATCCCCACGACGGGCCTTACCCCGGCAGACGTGGATGAGCTGTGCAACAAGACCCGGGAGCTCATGCTCAAGGAGATCATCAACCTCACCTACAAGACCCGGGGTCAAGAAGCACCCATCGCAGCATCAACCATCAAGGCGAGCGGGGTCGACTTGAAGCAATGAGCGGCAAACAAGCCCCGATTATGAGAATCACCCCAGCACAGATAGCGCCAAGGTGCTGCCAATGGGTGTCGCGAAGCCGGAGAGACGTGCCGCCAGCGTAAAGCGGAAAGGGGTCCTCGGAGACGGGCAAGCGATGGCAACATTCTCGTTGCGCGAGAGTCACCCCTCCGACATCCCAGGCTTGCACCGCCGCAGGAGGCATATGAACTGAAGAAGATGAGACCCAGGCCAGAAGCATTTGATACCCGCGATAGACGCATCCTTAGAACGGCGCGTTGACACAGGAATGGCCCTAGGCCTTTATACTACTGGTTTGCTGATGACTAGATCCGGAAAGACCTGTTTGTATACCAGATATCCTTGAAAGAAAATCCGCTACCTTTCACGACCCTGACTACTGATGGCAAATCCTGTGAAAAGTCAACTCACCAACTTGGCGTGCCGTTCTTCTTTACGGATCTGAATTGGCCGTGGAGTGGAGAAACAGACCGTGTATCTATCCCTGAGAGCCAGGCTACAGCATAACTGCCCAGCTGCGATACATGGTTCTACTTTCGCCACTTCGGACCCGGATACGCCTCGAGACCCAGACTTAGACATGTATGTAAGGATTTGGGTGTCACCAACAGATCGTCACATAATAAATGAGTAGACTAGTTAGCCTATAATGGGAAATCCTTTACTGCACAGCGTGCTGCCAATCTTGAGTTCGACCAATGGGTGGCCTTCCAGGCCACCGGCTGATCTGGCGCGCATGCATGCTGCATGGCTTGTCATCTGGAAAGCGACCTGATAATTCGCTGCTTCATGACGTCTGCTTGATCCCCGGTCCACACGGGTTCGCTCCTTGTTTGACTGGCTGGGTTTACATGTGATCGCAGGGCTGACCGCACACTTGTGTGTGGTGTCTTCTGAGCAAAGTAAAGATGCCTGTGTTCCTGCAAGGACTCGACACTATGCTGCCTTCCCACTATAGCGAGTTTCTTCGTAGTTATAGACGAGCCGCAATATGCATATGGCCTTTTCCCCAGCCATCTATATCAAAGTGATTCCGTTGACGGTACAATGGCTGTTGCGAGAAGCACTCCTCAAGTGGATGCTCGGAGAGTGAGTAGACCAAACAGCTGCACATCATGTCTTGTTTGAAGCCTGGGAATCTGCCCTCTCCACTCCCTCATTCGGATCTGGTGTTTGTTTTCACTCGCATGGTGACTGTGGAAACCATGGTCCGATCTTTCATCTCTGAAGATGTGATCCCCTCATAGCCAGTCACTGCTATCAGTCACTGGGCTACCCACTCACCCTGTGTGCGGTTGAAGCGCGAAATTTGTCTATAAAAGAAATAAATTTCTGCTCAGTTTCTGCCACTGAACACAAACCTGAGCATCAACCCACAGTCTCGGAAACACGCACAGAAACCAATACTTCCTTTGACATCGCTTTAGCAACCATTTATTCTTGCCTGAACCTATCAGCATCAGCACCTCTCGACCAAGATTAGATTCCAGCCAGCAGGAAAGATGAAGCTCCTCGTCTATCTCATGGTCCTCATCGCCGCAGCTATCTCGACGGCTAACCTGGTCGAGAGGCAGATGGACTCGGGCGATGTAAGTTCTAAGCCAGCCTCTTGGTAGCAGACTGCCATAGACATGCATACAGACTCGGCTGACCCTGGCTATGCCGCCCAGCTTCTCATCTGCACTGGCCCCTCGGGCACTGGCAACTGCTCCGACAAGGACTACAAGTTCAACACCTGCTATGACCTGCCCGGCAATTTGACCAACAACGCGGCGACATTCGCGCCCCTGACCACCGACTTCTACTGCGACATCTACCTCTCGGCGTGCGGCAGCAACTGCACGTCGCCCACGGGCTGCACGCAGGCCCACGTCGGGTACTACTCGCCTGAGAAGTACAACCTGACGGCCCTGGCTCCCGGCTGGGACCGTCTCATCACGTCCTTCGCTTGCCGCGAGGGCACGACTCCCCCGTAAAAGAACGGCGCCTCGAAGCCCAGTGGTGCTTGGATGGGCTTGACTTGGTGGTGGTGGTGGTTGTGGCAGCGACGCGGTACCTGAACTATCTACCCTATATCTTACACGCAGGGGTAAAGATAGTTTAGTCTTGTGTATGCGAGAGCGTACAGGGATTCAAGCACAGCTACCCAGCCCCTGGTCATGCATGACGTCTGAGCAAGGTGGGGCTAGTGCACTGTCCTGCCATTATGGCGGGGTAGAGGAGCTGTCTTTTTGGGGGCCCAGAGTTGCCGGGTCGGAGGTGGAGGGGCGCATCAAGGAGTTTACTCGGCATCATGGAGGTGCATTTCTGGAGCCAAATGGTAATCTTCGGCGATCGGGGGGACCTCTTTGGCTTGGCCTGAGGAGAGACCAAAGAGGAGAGGAGCAATAAAACCCAATCGGTAGCCGTTCACGTCTCATAGATAAATTTCGGGGCTGCAAGCCGTTCCATGATATACGATATAATCAAACCGTCTTCATCTCGTAATAGCAACCCATCTCCCCCCTCCAAGTCTAATGAGATATCTAAACGTCCAGCACTCCCCAACAACATCAACCTTCGCCTCCAGACTCTCACAGCTCGCACGGCACTTCACAACATCAGCCCCGTCCTCACCTACAGCCACCACCAAGATGGCCTTCGAGACAAAAGCCACTATCGCCTCCTTCGGGGGCACCCTGCTTAAGCTCTCGCACCAGTCCAAGACCACCGGCACGCCCATGAACCTCAACCTCTACCTGCCGCCCGCAGCAGTGAAGCAGAACAAGAAGGTGCCCGTGCTGATCTGGCTGTCAGGGCTGACCTGCACCCCTGACAACTGCACCGAGAAGGGCTTCTTCCAGCACGGCGCCAGCCAGCACGGCATCGCGGTCCTGTACCCGGACACGTCCCCACGCGGGCTCAACCTGCCTGGGGAGAAGGACTCGTGGGACTTTGGCGAGGCCGCCTCCTTCTACGTCGACGCCACCCAGGCCCCCTTCGACAAGAACTACCACATGGAGACGTACCTGACCGAGGAGCTGCCCACGGCCCTCTTCGGCAGCGACGAGTTCAAGGACAAGCTCGACGGCGGCCGTGTCTCCATCGCGGGCCACTCGATGGGCGGCCACGGCGCCCTGACGCTGTACCTGCGCCACCCGGGAAAGTACCGCTCCGCCTCCGCCTTCGCGCCCATCGCCAACCCCTCCGAGTGCCCCTGGGGCCACAAGGCCTTCTCTGGCTATATCGGGGATAACAAGGCCGAATGGGCCAAGCACGACGCCACGGAGCTGGTTAAGGGCTGGGACAAGAAGACCCCGCTCAACATCCTCATCGACGTCGGCACGGGGGACAACTTCTACAAGCAGAAGCAGCTGCTGCCCGAGAACTTTGAGAAGGCCGTCAAGGACGCGGGCCTCGACGGCCTGACCCTGCGCTACCAGGACGGCTACGACCATTCGTACTTCTTCATGTCAAGCTTCAGCGACGAGCACGTCGCGCACGCGGCCAAGTTCCTGGGCGCGTAGAGGAGCAGGTCCGTTTGCTTGGGTTGCGCGGGGGCTCGGGAGATTGGGAGCGTTGGAGGTCAGCCAGTGAGGGTATTGGTTGGTTTACGCATGAGAATGCACAATGTTTGGATGCCTTGCGGCAAGAAAATCAGGTTATGTAAGGTGCAACGCTGGGAACGAGCGTGGTATATACATATACAATCCAAATTATGAACAGGTCCGAAAGACATCGAGATGGTCTAGATACGGTAGACGTAGAACCTCAAAAAAGCCTCCAGCTCCCCAAATAGATGCAATCCGCAAGGTCCCTACACGAACCTGGCGGGTAATTCTCAGACCATGGGTGACAAAAGCAAGTAACGACAGCCACGCAAGCGACAGTGGGTATCATGGCAACGTTCTCAAGCAAGCATTTTAACTCAACCTTTGCTCCACCGCCGGACTGGCGCTGCCAGTCTTGGCCTTCAATTCGGCCTCCAATTCCCTTTTGATCCGGAGGTAGGCCAGCTTTTCGAATCGGCTCATCCCCTTCCACCAGTGCTGGCCCGCTCCGTGTTCGCCGACTCGGTCCAGCAGCTCTGCCACCTTGACTCGTACGTCCCTCTCCTTGTGGAACAGGCCTAAAGCAAGGTAGAACAGTCCCGCATGCGATTCTGGAGCCACAGAAAGCAGCAAGCAGATTTCCTCATAGCTGCGGACGTACTTTGCGAAGCCAAGGTAGAGCTCGCGAGTCTGCGATTGTGTCATGCGCTGCATCCGCAGCCGGTCGTGGAGGTGGTGTAAGTCCAGGCCCTTGAGCGGTTTGATGGTGTACATCTTGGCCATATCCTGCAACATGTCAGCATCCCTGTCTACCAGCCAGGACGTGCTCCGTGTTCAAGTCTCACAACTCACCTGGATATAACTGTAATAGCTCCTGGTGTTTCTCCACCCCTCGATCCTCGTGACATTCCCCGCCAGCTCCTTGTGCTTCGATGGCTCGTCTGGCCAGACGTACCCATGTCCACTCAAGATGCCGTTTGCCCCAGAACTCGGTATGATCACAGCGCCGCCATCCGCGCCTTCGTCACCCCCAATGTACAAGGCACTTGCTCCGTATACGCTTTCCTCAAATGCAGCAGCGACGCGGGTGAATTTCACGACCCAATCTCTCCACTTAGCCCTGACAACTCTTTCGCCATGACGGGCTGCGATGCTCTTAAGAACATCGGTCATGAACGCCTGGTCTCCAGTCAAGTCCGCGTTAGACGTGGAACTAGAAGTAGAAATATTGACAAGGCCTGCATAGGAAGGATTCTGCTGCTGGAAATACATCAGGCCTTCCGTTGCCGCCGCAGGCTCGATCTTGCTGCTGATGGTCATGCGGCCCTTCGGTATGTCGCACAATAGATCCCACCACTCCGGATGGTGCTCAAATGTCGGATTTGTGACACCCGCGATGAAGCCTGGGACCTTGAGAAGGTCGTCGATTTTTGTCAAATCTGTATAGGGAAACGCATGGCGTGTGAAACCCCTCAGCATACCACCGGAAGCAAGGGCACAGGCGGCTAGAACGGCCTCAGCAACTTCGCCTGACGGCATGTTGTGACCGAGGAAAATAATTCTCTTCTGCGTGAGAAGGGCGTTGGCAAGGACGATGATCGGATGTGTGGTAGGCCCATTTGTGGTGAGGTGCCCATGTGGCAGGAATGGTTGCGGTGATTTCCCATGAGGATCAGAAAAGTTTTGGATCAACTTGATCAGGGAGAAGTCGCCCACGGACTCGGGCATGACGGCCACGGGCACCTTGATCGGAATGGGGATGCCTTTGTACATGACCTTGCTTTCAAACTCGTGAGTATCCCTGGGGACAGAATACATCGCCTTACCCTCGAGGAAAGCTTTTGTCCCGGCTCGTTGTATTTCGGGCCGTTTAGCTGGCTCACGACTGGTCTCCGTAGCTTGGTCTGAGCTGTTTTCCTCCTGATCCTGCTCGATCCGCTGCTGAACCATGCGCTCGAATTTCTCGACGAAGAGGTCCTTGTTCTCACTGGACTGCAGCAATTGCCTTTCGAGAAAGCTCAACTTGGGCATCAGAGACAAATCCATCGCGTTGACAGAGTCATAAAGCATGGCCAACGTTTCCGGCACTGGGGACTTGAAGTATTCCTCCAGAGCTAACAGTAATAGTGGCTGAAATGATGGCTGGTCAGTCTCTCCCATTGCCGTTCAGGGGCCAGAGTATCACGAACCTTGTATATATGCAGGAAAGGATGCCTCGTGCAGATGGCCATGGCTTTCACTATCGCGCCTCTCTTCACGGATTTATCTTGTTTCGTGTTGACCAAGTTCAGCACGTAAACCAGAGGTGGCCCCTCGCCCCCCTCAGGCTCACTGTCGGTCGAGTCGTCATCGTCGAAGTCGTCATCATCATCGTCTTCTTCATCTGCGCCGCCATCGTCCTCTTCTGTTTCCTCGTCAATGATGCCCGCAGCTTTATTTCTCCTTCTCCTCCTCCTCCTCCTCCGCGCTTCCCTCTCCTCGTCTTCTTCCTCTTGGCTTGTGTCCTTGTGCAGGAAGAATATCGTCCAGTCCTGGTTCCGCATGTGTGCACCATCGGGCAACATCAGCTCCGCCAGCATATTTTCATCGCCAGTGATGGCCATAGGGTATTGGTGCTCCATGATGGGGCCCCTGTCAATGTCGAAAGAAGCGACCAGAATATACTCCACATGGTTCTCGCTGGAGCCCCGCGGGTACTGGGACTTCATTTTTCGCCGAGGGTACGCATCTGAGTTGTAGCGCGGCATGGGAATGGCGCTGCTGCCGGACAGCGACGAGTGCTGAGACGAGACACCGGTGCCTGATGATGGTGTCTTGGACTTAGAGCTGGGGTTCGAGGTGCGGTCCGTTTCTGAGACCACGCCTCCGGCACCAGGGCCTGGAGGGATTGGCGACCGTGACGGCCTTGAGTGATGTGACATTTGCGAACCGGACCGCGAGGACGGCGGGAATGACGACAGTGATGTCCTTCGCGTGTGCACAACTGTCGACGAGCTTCCATTATTGAGGCCTGGCTTCTGCGGTTGATAAGGCAGCGCCGTTTGCGCCGATGCCATGATATTTGATCCGGTTATAGCAGTCCGCGCTTGGTCAATCGGCGTTGTGCGTATCAGGGGTACCGTCGAGGTCGGTGTATGGACGTTCGGTCATGGGTGTAGCCTGACGTATCGAGATTGGACCCTTGTATCAGGGAGAAGTTGTCACCGGCTATGAATACAGGATGTGACGGTATAGCCGTGGAGTTTGGTTGGCACGACAGTTTGCAGTGCCGGTGTTGTTTCGTTTCGTCTTATGATTCAGCGAAGCGTCGGAACCAGCAGGCTGGCTTGACTAGTACTCTGATGTATTCGGAATGACAGCGCCACTGGATGTTGGATTCCCGAGCCAGCGAGGCGCATCCCGAGGTGTTGCTGGGGTGAAAAGAAAGCCTATATGGCTGGAGTCGCACAGCAGGAGGTTTGCGCAACAAGGCTGGCGGAAGGCAACCGAGAGTGTTTCGGGGGGGGTGAAAGGGGCCTGGCGCGTACCGCCGTTGTGTCCTTCAGATGGACGGCACACAGACACCGGGTTGCGGCCAAAGGTAATGCTTTGGCTCGGCCTGGGCGATTGAGCCTTGCCGGATGTGTCGTGGAATGCGATTCGGTAACGAGGAAGGAGAGTCGGGGAAAAGGAGGGGGTCGTGTGGTCGGGATGATGGCTTCCTCCCCGGGGGGTTCAGACGATCTTCGATCAGTTGAGTCGCTCCGGATTGCAAAGTCGACGCAATTGGATAACGGGGGCCGTGAGCGCTGGTTAGAGTTAAGACGGAGCGCGGACGTTGAACATCCAAATTCGCGGGGCCAGGGTCCGGACTTGACTGATGAAAGGGGTGTTGATAGGTGGGCAAGGAGGGTGGTGCACGTCGGTCGGTGGACTGGGTATGGGTACTACCGTATGGCACGGTGTAGCATGGCAGCACTGGCCTCGTCCTTAAGTCAAGCCGAGTCAATGCGTAGGGAATGGGCGGACTGAGACATGATCTGCTACAACAGGAGCATAGTTGGCTACTGGAGGAACCGGATAACGGAAGAGAGGAAGCAGTGAACAAGGCTAGGTGGGATAGGAGAGAGGGAAGAAAAGATGGTTTGGGTTGGGAGGATTCTGATTCCCACACACCTCCTCCTGCCGCTGCTCTTACACACTACGAGATACCTAGGTACGCAAGTGTCTGGAATATGCGCCTTACCTCTCTCACCCACCCCCTCTTCCATTGAAGAATCCATCCATACGTAGTATACGTACGGATGGATACCGAGCAGCATCCAATCCACACTTTGGGGTCCTTTGGGTAAGCCTTGCCTTGCGTTTCAAATACCGCTCTTTCCTACCTCCCTCTCTCTCTCCGCCCCCCTCCCCCTACTCGCTCAATCACAGAGAGAGATGGAACGTTGATGGCTTGGTGGACCCCTATCGAGGCGTGCTCCCCTGACAGGGGTTTGTGGGAGAACTGTCAGGTAAATCTTGCAAGAGCTGCCCTTTCCGGTGATATATCTAGCGGCCCCCAAAACAAGCCTTTCCTTTCCTGGCACCACCTCCACGCCCACCGCCCCTGTTTGGTCGGTGCATTGTCCGGAACATGATCTGTGCGGCTGCTCTTTGAGACAGCCCTGGGGGAAAGAGGCAGCTGAACGGCCAATCCTGCTGCGAGGTGTGGGAGGGGAGGGGGCTGCATGCGCTGCAGGCCCTGCCCTGAGATCTCCATTCAGCAAACAGGGATGCCCTGCACCTGCGGCGCTTGCTAGCCCGGGCCGTTGCTGGGTGAGCTTGTTGACCTTCTTTTTCGCGTCCAGCCGCCTGGGCCGATTCCATCATCTTAGGCTTCCAGATCCAGGCGCGAGCTTTAAGTGACATCCATAGACACTGCCTTCCGACAGCACAACCGACGAACGAGATCATATCGAGCCTTTCCGACTTTGAGGCGTCACCAAACGAAACGAGGATCCACATCTCCAAATAATCGCCGTCGACTAATCCACTGGCCCTGCCAAGCAAGTCGCGCGCCTACGTGTTGATTGTTATCGATACCCAACAACAGATCCAGCGACGGCACTACGTGCAGTGCTCCGCATCAATGGTGGGTGCAAACCATGACGGAGTCTTCCCCACTTGGTGTCTGATTGAATGTATACTCACAACATGGTTAGGCACTACCGGCTGGGCACCTCAAGTCCTCCTCCCAAGGAGGAGGATTTGGGTCTTCTCGCAGCTCTCCCTTTCGACGACCCGAGTCTCCTGCATCGCCATCGCCACTACGACATACAACGCCCTCAGCATCGCCAGCAAAATCAGGCCAGACAAGCAACTCTTCGAGATTCGCCGCGTCGACACCGACGGGAACTACTGAAAGTCTTACGCCAAGAGGGCAGACAACCACGCAGCAGCCGTCACCAGAGATGTTCGGTTCCCCACGTGCACAGCGACCTGCACCGGTGACGACTGCATCCTCCACATCTATCACGGGCCACAATAGTGCGTTGTCCCAGCTACAACCTGCGCAGGTGCGCACCTTGCGAGAAGGCTTCCAGATCCTGGACCGGGACAGCGACGGCACCGTGAACAGGGAAGATGTCGCCGACATGCTGAACCAGCTTGGTAGGTCCACTGGCTTCACCCATAAGGCTCGTAATAAGGCTGGCTACATACAAGACTGCCACGTGCTAACGAGTGGACCCACGGCGGAACAGGTCTCCCGTCCAATGCGACAGAAGTGTCCCGCTTCTTCCCTTCTTCCGGTTCACAGACCATCACGCTTGCATCTTTCTTGAACAACGTTGCCAGCAGCCTCGCCCCTCTTTCTCCCAGTGCCGAGCTCGCCTCGGCGTTTTCGGCTTTTGACGACGACGACAGCGGGCAGATAGACCTGGCGGAGCTGCGCGACGCCCTGTTGCATACTGCACCGGAGCCGGGAGAGAGGGCGCTTACAGCGGCGGAAATCGATCAGGTGATGGCCGGCTTCTGTGGGAAGAGGGCGTTCGGTGGTAAGGTGAAAGGCGGAGGAGCAGCAGGCTTCGGAAAGAGGGGGGAAGTGTTCCGCTATCATGACTTTGTGAACTCTATCGCTGGAGGTCATGGGAACGCAGGGGCGGCGGAGGAGGATGAGGCGCAGGAGTGATGATGTGTTATGATTGATGACGATGCATGGTTGACTGGCCTTGGCCAAGTTCCCCTTGTCACCACGATCAATATTTCACGAGAACTAAACGGTAATTATACATGCGGCTTGGTGCTCATCTTGCTAATTAGAAATGGGGAGCCGGAGCATGATAGACCAACCTGGTGAGAGTGTGAGCATACATTATTCCCAACGGTGACACCGGCCCAATGTCTTTGAATACGAATTATGCGTGTGCATGCGTACTCATTCGTGTTTGCAGTATTTCGAACTGTATGCGCATGCATGTCTAAATGAGTGTCTGTGTATGTCAGTACCGTGGGTACATAAGATAGTCCACCGTTGGTGAATTTTGGAACGAGCGTTTTCGCATTGCGTCATTGCACTGCTGCCGCTTTCGTAGTCAGCAAGTTGGTCTGAACGGTCTGGACAGTCTGGCGACTTGGAGTGTTCGCACCTCGGAGCGAGCCAGCCAGCCTGGTCCTTGCTGACAGACTGAGACGGTGAGACGGGGCCAGTGGGTAGCCCCGAACCTCGCTCGCAGCCAGCCACTTGTTTTTGGTGTGGGAGGGCGGCGTGGAAGGTTCGAGAATCCCATCGGGCGCAATTGACATGAGGCAATTTACGCTTATGGCAATACCTCGCTTAGACCGATTCGCCCACTGGGCCGTATGCGAATAGGCAGCTGTCACTTCTTGTCCCAGGGTCCTCCAGGGCCTTCCCCCCCATTCCCCCACCCACCCTGCGCGCCGGGAGCCTGTGCCGGACGGGCTGCTCCCGCCTCCCCAGCCCGCGGGTAGCAATATTGGTCGACCGTTTGCAAGGGTAGAGGTATAGCGAGATGTGACCAGAGACGCAGAGGAGGAGGGGGGGACAGATGGATCTCCTGCCCCGTTGCTGGGCCCTGGCTTGCATCAGGTCTGGATACGCCTTTCTGGGCATCTGGTCTAACGTACCTACATACAGTAAGTATGTACACAGCGACGGCAAGTTCCCCCCCAAATAGCGGGTCCATGTCTGTTTACACGTGCGGCGATTGGGCGCGGCTCGAAATCCAGGTGGTTGAACGGCTGGCGATTGACGTACCTAGGCATGTTGACGAGGCGCTGAGTGGTTGTGCAGGCCCTGCAGACGGGGGCACACTCGGTGCAATTGGGTGGCATATGAACCACAGAATGCAGAGTACGATCAAAAGACCAATGGATGCTGCCTGTCTCTGGCCAGGGGGCCGGAGCGCCTTACCGTACACTGCTCTGCTGTCAGGCAGAGAGGCGCGTATCGAGACTGAGCTCTGCTCTGTGTGTTCTGCTGTATGTGCATGCTGCTATGCCGTTGCTGTGTGCTGGGGCTGGCTGGTTTAATCCCGAGGCCCTCGACCTTCTTCTCTCGTCTGGCCATCCTCTCCACTACGGTGTACAAGGCCAGCTGGATACGGTTCGTTGATATTGAGAGCTGATAAATCTCCCCGGAGCCCTGTCAAAACCTCTCACACAAACCTAGAACCCTCCCATATTCTTGCTCTGCTTCATAATTTGCTGTTCTTGTCCTTGGCCCCGCCCGCAATCGTCTCGAGTCTTCCTCGCCTTCCAGCCTCGTCTCTGCCTACCTGCGATCACACCGCGACTCCTGCTCCTACTCCTCGATCAAGGTCCTTAGATCCCTACATTACAGTTCAACTAGTCTTGCAAGTTGTTTCCCTGCGAGAAAGAAGAGAAGACAAGACGACAGAAGAGAGGTTCAAAGTTGACTGCGCCCCTGCACTGCTTGTCCTCGATAGAGTTCGGCTCCGTGCAATCCGGGAATCCGCAATCTCCCACCGCCCAAGCCATACTCATACGCGCATACCTCCAGAGAAAATACTGCGACTTGCAAACGGCTGCTTTGTTCACCAAAGCTGAACATTACATACCTGAGCGACTGTATCCAGAAAACGACTGGAACTGCTACTCCACTGCATACCCACCACCATCTGAATCGGCCGACAAGGGGACGAAAAAAAAGAAGCCCCACGTTTGTTCCCATCCCGCACCCGTTATTTGTTTATGCAACAGTCGGAAGTCTAGGTTACCCAGCTCGACCTTGCAAATCGCATTGTGTGCATAGTCTTGTGTGCGGCAGCGGCAGGACAGGCAGACAGGACAGGACAGGACAGGACAGGACAGGAGACCCCAATCCACAACTTTTTTTCCCCTCGCCGCTGTGACCTGCACTAGTACTGTCCCAGTACGCAGGACCAGGAACTAGGGGGCCCTCCGTCAGCCAGAGAGGAAAAAAAGTCATAGAGCTCGGCTTATCTCACCTGCCTGGTTCATTTCAAATGAAGTTCTTCGGGAAGAAGTCTACCAAGAAACCCCACCCCAACGACCACGACGACTACGTCCTGGACGCAGACTACTTTCATTCCGAGTCACCCTCGCCCACAAAGTCACCGTCCAAGTCCGCCTCGTCGTCGCCCACCAAAAGGTCAGCCCGACCCGCTTCGCCGGCGACGCCAACCAGTCCCGCGGCTGAGGCAAAGCAGCGCCCAAGCAGCTCCCGGCACTTTTCTAGAGCCTCGTCCGACCTCGGCAAATCTTCCTCTTCTCGAAAGAAGAAGGCCGACCCCAACACACATCCTCTCAATCTCCCACCAGACGAGATCAGGAGGCTGTCGAGGCTGTCAGCCATGAGTGCACGCGAGTCGGTCGACAGGATGGACGTTGATCCTCCCAGCAGTGCGGCGACCCCGTCCTCTCCTCCACGGCAGGAATCACCGCCTGCAGCCGAGCAGACCGCCGAGCAGACTGGCGAGCAGACTCCTCCTGCCACCAATGGGTCATCTTCTCCGAAGAAAGAGGACGCACCCGCTCCTCCCCCGCACACGAGCGATCCCAACAGCCCCCCGCCGACCCCGGCCGACGAGGCTGAGGTTTTCAAGAACCTGGGCAACAAGTTTTTCAAGGAGAGGAACTACAGGCGGGCCATTGAGGAATACTCTAAAGGTTGGTCCGGCCCTCGCCGGGTTTTCCGACAAGTTTTGGTGAACTAACAAAGAAATTAAACTCTAGCCGTCGACCTGCAACCGGACTCAGCCACGTATTTGGGCAATCGGGCGGCCGCGTACATGGCCGATGGCAGGTTTGAGTCTGCTCTTGAGGACTGCAAGCGAGCTGTCGATCTGGACTCCAACAACCCCAAGATCTTGCTCCGTCTGGCCCGGATCTACACCAACTTGGGGCAACCCGACGAAGCAATGGTTACCTTCCAGCGCATCCGGCCCCCTCCCTCCGCCAAAGACATGGCACAGGCAAAGGAAATGATGCAATATATACAATCAGCCCAGCAAGGGTTAGAAGAGGGTAGGGGGCCATCCCTGGTGCTTCACGCTCTTGATATGGCCGAGAGGCTGCTTGGACCTGGGGCTCGGAAGCCGCGCAAGTGGCAGCTGATGCGGGGAGAGGCTTACCTTAAGATGGGTGGAGTCAACTCGCTCGGGGAAGCTCAGAATGTTGCCACCAACTTGTTGAGGAACAACAGCCAAGATCCCGAGGCTCTGGTCCTGCGAGCTCGTGGGCTCTACGGGCAAGGCGAGAACGACAAGGCCATCAAAGTCCTCCAGATGGCCATCAGCTGTGATCCTGACTTCCGGGACGCCATCAAGTGGCTCAAGATCGTCAGGAATCTGCATAGGTCGAAAGAGGAAGGAAACGCCGCATACAAGGCCCGTCAATGGCAGGCTGCAATCGACAAGTATACGGTGGCTCTGGACGTGGACCCTGCAAACAAGGCGACAAACGCCAAGATCCTGCAGAACCGCGCCCTTTGCTACCAACAGCTCAAAAAGTACGACGATGCAATTGCGGACTGCGACAAGGCCCTGAGTCTGGATCCCAGCTACACCAAGGCGCGCAAGACCAAGGCGAATGCTCTTGGTGGCGCCGAGAAATGGGAGGATGCGGTGCGGGAGTGGAAGGCCCTTGCCGAGGCCGATCCATCCGACGCTTCCATTCAGAAGGAGGCACGAAAGGCCGAAATCGAGCTCAAGAAGAGCCAACGCAAGGATCACTACAAGATCCTGGGCGTGACTAAGGATGCTGACGACAACCAAATCAAGAAGGCATACCGAAAGTTGGCCATCCAGTACCACCCCGACAAGAACCCGGGCAATGAAGAGGCCGAGGCGAAGTTCAAGGACATTAGCGAAGCATACGAGACCTTGAGCGATCCTCAGTAAGTTGCTGGCATGAGCCACGTGACCATGGATGATCGAAGCTAACAAAAGTACAGAAAGCGAGCTCGGTACGACGCCGGTGACGACCTGGACATGTCCGACATGTTCGGCGGCGGAGGCGGAGGCGGCATGGGTATCGACCCCGATATCCTCTTCAGCATGATGGGCCAGCAAGGTGGCTTCGGTGGGGGCGGTGGAGGTTTCGGAGGTGGCGGATTCCCCGGCGGCGGCGGCGGCGGCTTCCACTTCGCCAACGGAAGTGGCGGCCGGGCGCGCGGATTCCCGGGAGGGTTCCAATTCTCCTGACAATCGGACGAGGAAGACGACGACAACGACGAGTGCGTAAGCACTGGAGACTGCTCCGAGGACGACACGCAGGCAGGACAGAGTAGTGGGTATGAGAAGGCATCATGGTGGCAGGCCGAGGCCGAGGCCTCAGCTGCTGCACATGACAAGCGACTGGAACGGATGCGCCAGATCGGTGTTGTGCTCCTTGCGGCCATCGTTCTTCTTCCTCTGCAGGTTGTGGGGTTGCTGGTGACAGTCGCGGGCATAGCTTACATGTGCATTTTGGTGACAGGATTTCTCGCATAACGATAGAGAAGCGAAGACCAGGACACGCTGCCGGACAAGCTGAGCACCGTGGGTCGGGATCTGGGATAGATGGCTTTTGCTAGTTCCATTTGTGCATCGTTCACGGTGCTCGGGCGTTGGAAAAGGAGGGGGAACGGATGGATAAAGGCTTGGTCATGCCTTGTTGCCATAACCTCCATCTAATCATGAACCTGTTTTACTATGTGTGTACGGACGACTATATACAAGATAGACCAGGTACTTCTAGCTGGGCGCAATGCCAGATCATGTTGCAGATGCATTGCTCTGAGTGTGGTGGATAGCCTGACATTACACCGGCACAAGTCAAGCTGTGATGATGGGCCATTCAATTCATTCTGACTTAGCTCTGCACCGTCGCTACTGTATTCAAAAACGCCCCACCATCTTGAGGGACCTGGGGTCATAAATTGGCTTAAAAGGTTATCTTTATATGTCCCAGGGCTGAGGTGCGGTCCGCTTTCCGGGTCCCTGATTATCGCATTTCACTCAATACCTAGGTACTGTGGTACTGCACAAGTGGCCTCAAGCATTTTAGCGTGGCGTCCAAGCCGCATCACTACCACAATCCCTGCTCGTTTTTGTAGGACACATTTCCTAACCGCAAGCTTTCCTCTTGCTGCCCACCCACATTCACCGGCGACAACACACCAGGCTGCAGACGCTGCGTCGCTTTCTTTTTTCAACCCCTTACCTACAGGCGCGTCTGTTTCTTTCATCCATGTGTGGTGTCTTTTCTGTGCCGCCCAACTCCGTTCCTTTCATCACCCCAGCCTCTGCCTGCTGGCCGCTCCCGACCTCCGCTGCGAGCTCCCGCCTCGCCCTCGCCTGACAGGCGCAAGAATAGCTTGATCACCATCGCTCCACAGATCGGCGACGATGTCTACCTACGACTATGATACGGATGCGTCCATGTGGCCGTTCTTCGCGTTCACGGTCACCGCGATCACGACGGTCCCAGCCACATACTTCCTTCTCAAGGGTTCTATAAACGACCCCTCGAAGCTGTTCCCCCGGGTTCAGACCGACTACAAGCCCAAACATGCCGACCTCGTCGCCTCACAACGGGCAAAGGACAGGAAACAAAACAGGCGGCTTGGCCTGACGATATTCGTCCTCCTGGGTTGGGCCGTCATGGCCTACACCCTGTATCTCATCCACTATGTTGAGACGCATGAAGTGCAAAGAATCTGGAATCCCTATGACATCCTGGGCATCTCCGAGGTCAGTCTTCTCTCAGCCTCTACAGGTTCCCTCTTTGGTCCTTCATGACGACTTACAAGTTCTACAGTCCGCTACCGAGAAAGCCATCAAGTCTACCTACAAGAAGCTGTCCCTGAAGTTCCACCCCGACAAGATCAAGCCCGACCCGGCCAAGAATGAGACGATCGAGTCGCTGAATGACCGCTACGTCGAGATTTCCAAGGCATACCAGGCCCTGACCGACGAGGAAGTGCGCAACAACTATATCCAGTATGGCCACCCAGACGGAAGGCAGAGCATGAGCATCGGTATCGCCTTGCCCAAGCTGATGGTCACGGACGGCAACGGCAAGTATGTGGTACTGGTCTACTTCCTACTGTTTGGCGTCATGCTTCCTTACTACGTCGGATCCTGGTGGTACGGTACTCAACGGCTATCCAAGGAGGGCATCCTCATGGAGAGCGCCAACAGCCTGTTCAAGGAGTACAAGAACGATGTCGACGTCGGTGGTGTCATCACCGCCCTGAGCACCGGAAAGGAATTTACTGCTGTTCTTAAGGGGGACAAGGCGGACGCCGGACTCTCGAAGATCGAATCGCGCATCCTGGCCTCGGGCGAAGGGCAGTCCACTGCAGCCGGTCTCTCGCCTAAGGAGAGGGAGGCACTGGAAGACCTCGAGAACGGAGTCAGGAGGAAGACGCTGGCACTCTTATGGGCTTACCTGGGCCGCGTCGAACTGGATGACCCAACTCTGGAGAAGCAGAAGTTCGAGGTTGCGCCCATCGCCGAGTCGCTGGTCAAGTCTTTCACTGCGATCGCGATCGCTTTCGGATTCACCGCCCCGATTCTTGCCTCCTTCCACGCCAGTCAACGGCTTATCCAAGCTCTGTCGCCTGTGGCCTCTCCTCTCCTGCAGCTACCATTCTTCACACCTGCTATCGCCAAGGCTGTGGATGGTGACTCGAAGGTGCCTACCACCCTGCAAAAGTTCATGGACCAACCTGACTCTAAGCGGCGAGAACTCGCCGTTGGCAAGGGCCTTCTCACTGAGGAGCAGTACAAGTCGGCAGTCGGTGTCGCGAAGCAACTGCCATATCTGCGGGTCGCAAAGGCTTTCTTCAAGGTTACCGGCGAGCGCTTCATCATCCCATCCTCCCTTGTCACTCTTGTCGTGAAGGGCCGGATCATCCCTCCTGGCTCCGAGAACGTCCCCGAGGTTAACGAGCTTGACCTTATCGATGTGGACCCAGCGGAAGATGACTTGGATGCAATTCTCGGCAAGAAGAAGAAGACTGTGAAAGGTGAAGACGGAAAGCCAGTGCCTGTGGCAGGTGACGATAAGCCAATACTGCCATCCCTGGCTTTCTCGCCATACTTCGGACGCGAGCACTCTCCCCGGTGGCACGTATTCCTGTCAGACTCGAAACAAGGCAAGATGGCTGTTCCTCCTTTCACATTCACGCAGTTCGACGCCCCCATATTTGAGGAGGACGGAAAGACGCCCACATTCAACATGGTCACGCTCAAGGCGCAGTTTGCAGCGCCGCCACAGGCGGGTCACTACACCTTCGTCATGCACGTGGCTTGTGACAGCTATGTGGGCTTCGACACCAAGATGGAGGTGACTCTTGTTGTTGAGGAGGCGAGCAAGGCTGCGGCAATGGCGGCTGAGGACGAGATTAGTGAGCCTGACGAGGGTAAGTTATTCCCACCCGGATCAACCCACTTTGAAAACACGGAAGTGCGGCATCTAACACGCCGGACAGATTCTATCGCTGGTATAATGAATGCAGCCAAGGGCGGCGCACCACCACCACCAAAGAAGAAGAAGCCTGCCGAGGACGAATCCGACGAGGAGAGCGGTACCGAGGAGGAAGAGGAAGACACAAGTGCGACTAATACTGACACGGAGCCAGAGGACGAGAAGTGAGGGAGTGGCATTAGTTATTAAAACACGAGGGGCCCTCGCATCGTCCAGCTTTGAGACATGGCGCCCTCAGTTCTCTTCCCAGGCAGACCATCCTAGGTAGTTGAAATGTATATCCCCTTCACTGGTCACAGCGCAAGAGAAGACGTCAGGGTCTATGGGGTGATCGAACAGGGACGGCTTTGCACACGGCGTTTGAGGATTCGGCAGTTGATTTCATCCTTAGTTGAAGTTCAGTACCGGGAGAAACCCGGTGTATATACACTTGGTGTGTGTGTGTGTGTTGGAAACCGGGCTAAAAACTCATGTTTTCTGATTTCTGTGCTCTGCTGTGCAGTAGACTATGTGACCTCAAACAATGCATTCCGCTAGCCTTCGCACTCGACTCCGGTATCCACCAGTGCAAGAGCTCTGCGTCACCCTCTGTGCCCTCATGAACACTGCAAAGCAGAAGTACAGAGTAGAATCGCAGTGCAGCTTCTCAGCAGACTCCGGTGATGTTCCAACAGCAGTTTTAAACATTCCAAGCCGGGAATTCTGGTCCTCCCCTGGGTCAGTGTCACGCGGAAGGAGTCAACAACCGTGAGATTGGGTGAAAATGGCAGAGACCTACATGAATATGACCTGCGTGGGGTCACCAAAGGCGTTAGTGTTGGATGGAACCAATCAGATTAGATGAATGCCATACTTCCATCAAAAACGCGGTGTATTGTTCTCCAGCCGATATGAACATCCCTATGAGGACAACGTAATGGATGGAAGATACGAGATGTTGCTACATGGGGACCAGGTCAGGGTGTGAGATCTGTCTGGCTAGCGTGACGGGGCTTTCGGGCGACAGAATACATGAAAAGCAGAGAAACGGGGAAAATCAGACAGAAGAGACAAAAACGCGCAAGCCAGAGAGGAGCATAATTTGACCCAGGGTGCTTTGATTGACAAAGGCGTTTTGAAGATGGCTAAGTACTACGAGATGACTAAAGTCTACATCATGAATACTCCTCCAATCAGTGATAATCAGGGGATTTACAAGGCGGATAGAGGTGAGTCTAGAAAGTATGTAATTGTAGTTATGTACTCTCGTGGTAAATATATACAAATAGAACACAACCAAACATCACAGTATGTGCTCAACTCTAGTGTGAGTCTCAAAGGCACTATAATCCCAATAGTTAGCAAAAACTGGCACACAAGTTATCAGGGGAGGATGTAGCCAATGACTAGTAGAGCACACATACCTGGGAGTAATAAGCATTCTGCCACTGGCAGGTGGACCCCGCGGCGCAGGTGAAGCTGCCCGTCCACTGCTGGCCGCCGCACTGGGCGTACTTGGCGTTGGCCTTGTTGGCGGCGAGGGCGGTGATCTTCTCGGACGCCTTCTCGGCGGCGGTGACGATGTACGAGGACGGGTTGGTGGTGACGTGGCCCGGGAAGATGCTCGCGTCGACGACGAACAGGTTGTCTGTGCCCCAGACCTTGGTGTTGAGGTCGACGACGGCGGACCCGCCCTGGCGGCCGTCGTCGGTCCCGAGCTTGGCGCTGCCGATCCAGTGGTTGGACCGCCGGTTGCTGTACGACACCACCATGTTGTTGACGAAGTCGTCGACAGAGACACTGGGGTCCGGGTACGTCCAGGTCAGGTTCGCGACCGACTTGAGCGACGCCTGCAGGTTCTTGATGCCCTGGATGACGGCGGCGACGTCGTTCTTGTCCCGGAGGTAGGGCAGCGTCGACACCACCATGCTCAGCCCCGAGGTGATGGTGGTCCGGCCCCGCGAGGTGGCGCCCCTGCCCAGGTACTGCGACATGGTCATAGCCTTGCCGTTGGGCGTGCCATCGCTGCCCTCCACGCGCGCCGTCCACTGCAGCTGCCGCGTGATGCCATCCGCGCCGACGATCTGGTCCCAGAACATGGGGCCGATGTTGGGGGCCGCCTGCGCCAGGATGCCGGAGCGCTTGCTGAGGTACTTGTCCTTGTCGGCCGCGATGGGCGTGTCAAAGGCCTCGTAGAAGTCGTAGAAGGTCACGTTCGGGTGCTCGATGACGGTGTCGGTGTTGGTGTGGTCCTCGAGGTTGTAGCCGACGGGCAGGTTGATCCACGACTGGTTGCCAATCATGGTCGGGCCGTCGACCGACTTGGCCACCACGGCGAGCTGGTCGGCAGGGCCGATGCCGCTGCGCATGAGCAGCTTGGCGGAGCCGAAGGTGCCCGCGGAGAGGACGACGCGGCCCGTGATGGCCGTGACGTTGACGACGCCCGAGTAGCCGCCGCTGAGGAAGGGCTCGACCTCGATGCCGGTGATGTGGCCGCCCGAGCGGATGACGCGCTTGACTGCTGTCCCCGTCCAGAGCTGGAAGTTCTTTCTGGCTTTGGCGGTGACCAGATATGTCGCCATGGGACCTCCTCGCTCGCCATTGCTGAACATGTAAGGCGTGTGTGCATAGGTGCGGTTCTTCTGGTTGGGCACGTTGTTCGCCGTCACAGAAGTCCACCCCGCTGTCTTGAGCCCGCTGGAAATTACATCGAAGCCCTGCTGAAGGTACAACTGCCCATCCATGGAGGGATGGTCTGTTCCTGGGATCCTCGAGAAGACACGGCCGGTGGCCGCGGTCATATCTGCTGACTTCCAGCCACTGGGGAAGTTGTAATCCCAGTCAACGGTATTAGGCTTCCACCATAGACCGGCGTTGATAGCAGTGCCGCCACCGAGGACGCAGCCGGCCATCTGGTCCGTGTCCGAACAAGCAATACCAGCCGAGTCGACCCAGATCTCGTTGCAGAGACCGGGGACGTCGAAACGGGTCAGGTTGGTGCCGCTGAGCCATTGTGGCTTCACCTGGCCACCCCACCGACCTGAAGATGGCGGCCCCTTCTCGATAAGCAGCACACTCTTGCCGGACTCGCTCAGCTTGTCCGCGATGGGGATGCCGCCTGCTCCGGCCCCGACGACGATATAGTCGTACGTTGCGGTCGGGACTGGGGTGCCTGGGACACTCGTCGCCGTCGGCACGGCGGTTGTGGTAGTTGCAGTTGCAGTGGCACCTCCACAGCTGCCAGTCACGGTCTTGGTGGCAAGTGCAGCCCACGCAGAGTATGAAGGGTTGGCAGCGTTGGTGTCCAGGGTAGCAGGGAAGAGACTCTGCCCGTTGTCGTGCTGGGCGAGGGTGATCTCATTGGGGCAGGTCGGGTTGCCGGGAGCTGGGTTGGCCTGGGCCCACCCGAGCAGCCAGAACTTGGAGCTTGTAGAGACACTGCCAGTTGCACCGCCTTGGTCCCATGCCAGACAGTTCTGGCAGCGGAAGATCAGGCTGTAGTGCGTAGAGTTGATGGTGGACGATATTTGCGTAAGTGTGGCGTTTCCGGTGTAGAGGTCAGGCATCACGTAGCCTGTCGCATAACGGAACGAGGTCAGAATCTGGCCACTGTTTGGCCACACTGTGAGCAGCAGCGAGTTCGTCATCGAGCCTCCGAAGGACATGCCGCACCACCCTTGGGTGGTTGGGTTTGGGGAGGCGCATTGCTATGAACGGGGTCTGTTAGAAAGTGGACCCTAGTGTCTCTCGGCCTCTCTCGCGTGAAGTGCACGTACTATGTAACCGATGAACTCCGTAGCATCCTTGGTGAGGGCGTCCGACGGGAGGGCAGCACCAAAGGTCCATGTACCGTTCGTAGAGGCCTGGGGGACGGTCCATGTATCAAATATGATTCCCGTCTTTGGGTCCGTGTACACGACCGCTGTCGCTGACTGCGCCCATGTTGTCTCGAGGACTGCCTGCAGTTAGTATATTGCCCGGGCCTGATCCATCATGTGCAGTGTTGTGATAATCACTTACATGGCGCTGCGGCCAGGGCCAACAGGGAAAGACGACTGAAGATCCCCATGGTGCCTGTGAATGTAAGAGTCGGACGCCAGGTCCCCTTTGACAAGATCGCCACGAGTTGAAGAGAGCTCTTCTATTCCATGTTGTGGTCGCCTGCTGCCGGCATGGGGGGTTTAATATGAAGTGCCCTGGCTTGATAAGCCCCCCTCCGGGTCTCTTCCCCCTGACCAGCTCCAAGAAGCATGTCAACCATGGCTGCCACCCAGAAGATGCATCTCTAGGCCCCATCCGGTGTGTACGGATGAACCGACTGGGGTCTGGCCACGAGATGGGAATTTGCCCGGTAGGCTGGTACGACGGACGCCCCCGTCCGCATCTCAATTTGTGCGCGCAATCAATTTGAGATGTAACGCATGACAAGTAACCACAAGGCGCTAGGAGGAGAAAGGACCAGGAAATATATTAAATCCCACGGAGGCAGCAAGCCATACAGCCGCATGCCGAGGCTTGAGTTCCCTCGTTCCGTGGTTGCGTGGCGCTGGACTCCCGTTGTCGCCACGGCTGCCACGGCCGAGAGCAGAGGCAAAGAGCTGGTGTGAGTGGCAGCCCAAGCGCGTTGAGGCTGCGGGCCACCACCCCACATGCTGCAACTGCGAGGCGGCCCTTGGCCCGTTTCCACTCACAGTAGTAGTTGTGCTTCTGCAGGGGACATGGTGATGAGTGGTGCACCTTAACTAGGTGCTGATATCCTGAGCCGCTGGTTCGTGGACGTGGATGAGGTCAGTCCAGGGATTTGTGCGTGGCGTCGTTGACAATCTGAGGCCCAGATGCAGGTACATACTGTATGCGCAGCGCAAGATAGATAGAACACATAGTACTTACAGCTAGATACAGTACGCCTACCAGACTATGGCGGCAGATAGGATTACCAGGCTTGGTGGGCATGGCAGGGGACTGCATGCTTGGCAAAACCGGCTGAAGTCGTCGACCGCCGAGACCGCCAGTAGCTTGCCCCCTTCATCACCTTCTTTTGTCGCGGACATAGGGTCCGCGATATTGCCAAACCCGGTAAAGGGGCCCGGCCGTGTTCCAAGCATCAGCGTCGTACTTTGATGATTCAGGAACAAGTCATGTGCCTGAGCGCGCTTCTGGTCGAATCACTTGATGCCCATTTCGCATCGCCACGGGGCCAGGAGTGAAGTCGCTGCCGCTGGACCGCGTGCGTGGGTGAGGATGCCAACTTGAGATAGCCCCAAGGGCGGGTGGCCGGGTCGACCATTCCTGGATGGCCCAAGGAGACTAAATAGATCTCGGCACTTGGGCGGATGGGCAGACTACAAGGTCGATAATCGCCCCAAACGAGCGGCATGCTAGCCGACCGTTCGCGCCTTGCCACGCAGCCTTGCTCGTAGCCACGATGTTGTGTGATGGTGAACAATCGCACGTGGCGCCGCAATATGCTCGGTGAGGACGGGGTGGATGGCCTGTGGCTGACCTGTCTCGAAGTGGTGGGCGGTTGTGATTCCGTGCCGCGCCGAGAGTAAAAGAGGCAGGTCCAAGTGCCACCAATCACAATACCACCGTTGGCACTGCGGCTGGTGGTGACTGTGTGTGTATATGATCATGTACCGACCAAAGCACCTCATCCGTACCGGAATCCTCTCAAATGATCCGCGCAAGAGATACTTGCTGCTACGCTGCGCACAAGGCATGTGTCGCAGTGGTCCCCAGTGTAGGTGTCAACCCGGGCCGTCATCCGGAGGGAGACCCGCACCTCGGGAACTCCGCCCACCGGCAAGCACCGTGTTGACACTTTATTTCACCGACCTCGCTGGACATCATTATCTTCAAAAAAAAGCATCGCATTAATTGTCATGATCGACCTTCTAGTCGGCGTGCTATCAAAAACAGGGATAGACCGCAGTCCTGATTATGAAAGATCCCCTCTAGCCATCCTTTGCAATAGCGAGGGGAAGCCCCTGGCCCAAAAATGGACGGCGTCTAAAAACAACGAATCACGAACCCCTTTTCCACTTCCCCTTGCCGCCATTCAGTTGTGCTCGCTGGCTTCCTGTACTGCAGACATCTCGGCTTCCGCATCGTAGGGGGCAGAGAGCAGTACCTCAACACGGTGATCTGCATACCTCGGAACAAAAGCCGGGACCCCTAAGTCGCTCAATCTGCCCGTGGTCTTCAACCAGTCCGGCGCGGAAGTCTTGGTAGTGTGTGCATAAGTCCATGTGCACTGTGGTAGACCCAATTTCTTACAGGTCTCGCAAAGGGAGCCGTCACCGGTAGGCTTGCATGGAGCGCTCTATTTTGACATATATTAGTGCAACGTATTTTCATAATCCGAGCATATCAACTTACATCATTCAGTGACATGCAGCAATCGCAGCTCACCCGCCGCTCAGGAACGTCAGAGGGCTTGGCACCGATGGCGATCTTGGGGTTACCATTGACCCTCGAAAGACCATGGACCAAGCGCTCCTGCATAAACAGCCTGTCCGTGCCCTCAAGATGTGGCGGCCAGATGACAGTCTGTACTTGTGCTGGACGAACACCGTACTGCTGTCGAAGATGATCGTAGAAGACTTCCTTCACATCGTATCTACCCACCCCAGATATGTCGGGGACCCAGGCCGGCATCGGTATCGCCGCATTCATGTAGTGAGTCCGCGTCAGCAAGACCCAGAGACGCATGCCGAATATGACCGCGGTCAGTTCACCAGTCTCGTTATCCATTTCCAGCATCTTTGTCCGTTGAATCATGGCCGCTTTCCAGACTCCAGTATCCGGGTCGGTCCACTGAATCTGGATCGACAGAGAGAGAAGTTTGAGGAACTCCGTGTTCCTCGTAACCGCCGGCAATCTCGCATATGGTGCCACAACTTTGGTGTAGTTGCCTGTCTCCTGGTCATACCCAATCTTGAACTGGACCTGAATTTCTTGTCCATTCTTGAGGCCCCCCTCTTTGATGATCTCCTTTTGCACTGCGAGTTTCAGAGCACTGGTCAGCACCAACTGGTTGCTCCCAGCCTCCTTTGAAGTGGCCACCAGAGGTCGACGTGTGCGGAAGATGTATGCCTTCTGCTGATAGTCGTACCAGTACATGATGGTTCGGTCCCAGTTAATCTGACTGAAGACTGGGGTGAGCCAATTCAAGCCCACAGTTCGCCGCGGAGCCCAGCCAGTGCGAGCGCGGACCTTGACCATGATGTCGTTGAAGATTTTGGCATCTTGAATTTCTCGAAGATGATCAGCTACCAACGCCCGCTGCTTGGGAGTTTTCGGGTCGTCGCGGAGAAGAACAGGGTACCAAGACTGGAACAGGCACACCAGAGTCAACTCCAGAACATCGAGGAAGCGAGCAAGTCCGATAGCATCTATGACCTTCCTCACGTTGTCGTCTTTGTAATTGACAAGGAGTAAGGGTAGCATGGCTTTGTTCCGAGCTCCCTTCTCGATTCTGCAGAAGTTGCTCGTACTGTGCCTGGTCTTCTGGCCCGACAGGGTGGCCTCGTGTTGTGTATTGCGATTTGCCATGTCGATAGTCTGGCCTGTGTAAATGGCGTCTGTGGTAGTCTCGTCTTGGAGCATGAACTTGAAATTATTCTCCTTGATGTCGCCAAATAATCAGATGTAACAGCCTGCAGCCTGGGAGTGATCTTTGGGGTTGACAGTCGAAACACGAGATAGGAGCGTGCGTGCGTTAAAACTACCATCCTTCATGACCTCCAAGGCTGGCGGAACCAGGCATGCATAGAATGCTTTGGGAAATAGATGTGCGTGCGGACCGAACACGGTCTTCTCGATTGAAGTGATGTCTGTGTGAATGATCCGCTCTAGAATGGCATCCTTGCTTGCAGCGATGGTTGTCCAGAGTTCAGTGAGCGTCCCTTGAAGACGGTTCTGCGTGGCGGAGTGTGATGGTAGGTTGGCAGCAGCAGCAGAGCTGGTAGCACGAGTCTCGATCACCATCGGGATCTTGTCCTTGTCAACCTTGGTCGCTCCGGTTTTGATGACTGTCAGGGGGACCCATCCAGCTTTGCCCTCGAGGGCCAGCTCTATGTAAGCCCAGTTGTTCTGGTGTTTGTATGCCCAACCAAGTGAGTCCTTCTTCACAGCCATCGTAGGGTTGGGTGGCTTTTGCATGACCGAAGGGTCCCAGTCAGTTGTGACAATGCATGCCACGGGCTTGTTTCCACCGGAACCAGTGGCCGATGTTTTCTGAGACATCGTGGATGATGTGATTGTGTCACCGTGTATCTGCAGGCAGAGGAGGAAAGAGGGGTTTGACGCCTGTCGGAAATGTGTCGGGTCGAGAGGGATCGTGTCGATGATGCCCGGATTTGTTCCTGCTGTATCATCAATCGGTGTCTGAGCAGATGCCTGTTGCTAAGATAGGCTGATGTGCTTACTACTTACGGTAATGAGGTTGGTACTCAAATGGACGACATCCAAGTTGAAGATACGCCGTGCTTGGGCGTGTTGTTGTGGATGTGCAGAAGAAGGAAGTGGGATGAGAGATGAGGGAAACGAATCAACAGAAACTGGTCGTCAGGAATTATTTCATTGCCTGGCTGATGAGATTAAGTCATCGCGACGTGCCTTCCTAGAATCTAAGTTTCTACATAACTGTAACTGCCTGTACTTAATGTCTATACTAATCACATCATAGTTGCTTATCCCAAGTAACTCATCGGCCTTTTACCTAATTATAAGGCTGGGTTCAAGCCTTCCTGCCCCACTGTCCCCGGTGGCAACCTGTGAGACGCCCTCGCCTGGCTTTTCGCGCGACACAGTCACGATCTTTCACTGCTTGACTTCCAGCCTTTTCAGTTACCCAATCCCTTGGTTCACATGATTTCTCCTTTCCCTCGAGCACTCCCCTTCATTGGCTCACTTCGTCGACCTTCTTTAATTCCTTGGAAGCAACATTGGGGTTCCTCCGAGCAGCTTGCGAGTTCCTCGGCCACTGATGCCACGAGACCTCAGCGCGTGGTTCTACGCGCTAGAAGACTTTTCCAGCTTGATAGCCTCTAGGACTTCCGTGTTCAGAGATCTGGAGTCGAACAGACACTCTTGGCTTTGATTTATATTTGTCGTTGTATTTGAAATTGAATCCGCTGCTTGACCATCTTCGTTTGCATCTTGCATGTCTTGTGCTCTTCTCCCTTATGCTTGCTTTCTGCTTCGTCGATGTCCTCAAGTGCTTGTCGTTGGTTTGAAGTCCTTTTGCTGTTACTCGTATCTTCCCAATTGTTCTCTGATCGTGTGCTTTGGGTTTGTGGTAGCCGTGGACTGTACTGACCATATGTATAGCGACGTCGACGCCATCGAAGGCCTCGCCTTCGACTCGGTCGCCCCTCCCCCGGCCCCTCCCCTGCCCGCGCCGCCGGTCGCCCCTGCCCCGGCCGTGTCGGTCCTGCCCCCTGCCCCTGCCTGGCCCGCCCCCCGCCAGGCCCTGAAGCCCACCCAGGGCAAGGGCAAGAAGCGCCCGGCCCCTTCTGGCTGGGCTGGCCCCAGCCAGAAGAGGCTGGAAAGCTTCTTCTCTAAGAAGTAATGTTTTTTTCTTCACTACCAAAAAAAAAAAAAGAAAAAAAAAAAAGACGACTTGCCTGGCCTGAGCGCACTTGCTTGGCTGTTCAATTGGACAGCCAAGCTCTGCTTTTGGACCACCAGCGACCAGCACCAGCACCAGCACTTGCTTGGCTGTTCAGCTCGGCCTGCCTCGACCTCTCATCCACCATGAGCCAACTCCTCTGCAACGACGAGGTCCTTCCCCAACGAACCAGGCTTTGTACGAACAGGCCGGCACTTGCTTGGCTGTTCAACCCGGCGGTGCCTTGCCTGCGCTCCACCATGAGCCAGCTTCTTCACAACGACGAGATCTTCCCTCAGTGATCAAGGTTTTCCACAGCAGGCCGGCACTTGCTTGGCTGTTCAATCCGGCCTGACCCTGCCTGCACTCCATCACAGGTCAGCTTTGCCACGACGTACCAGGCTTTCCGCGGCAGGCCAGCACTTTGCTTGGCTGCTCAACCCGGCTGTGCTGCTGCGTCCCACAACGAGTCAGTCTTCCCACGGCAAGCCAGCACTTGCTTGGCTGTTCAACGCGGTTGCTCGTGGTTCAGGAATTGGAGACACGACTCAGCTGTTCACCCGGCACGAAGCACGACGGCCTGACGCTAGTTGGCGATTACTAAGCCCAACACCTGGTGCCCACACCTAGTGCCTCACTCAAGTGCTCCTGAGACCTCTCCACACCCCTCTTTAGAATTATAACAAACGCTTGAAGGTTTGCACACTCCGTTTTGATCATCGGGAAGATCGTGGTTTCAAGCTAACAAGTTTTTGCCTGCTAGGCTTCCCATAGCGTCACAAACGCACATGCTTCAACGCCCCCCAATGCGGCGCCTAATGTTCCCGACAAGCGAATAAACCGAGCTTACACTCTCCACAAGGCGTTTCAGAGGTCAACAAGATATGGAAGCGACACCAAGAAGACAGGAGCCCTGGCTCGGTTCCAGTTAGCTTCCCTTTTCGCAAAAGTGTGGTAAATACTGCGGAACCCGAGTCATTAAATTTTGGGTATTGTTTTAGATGGTTTGAATATTGTCTTGATATCTCCTGCGGTCTGATTTGGGATCTTCTTTGAGATGTTTTTGGATTTCGTTTTCATGTTAGTTTCGTCATTACGGACTGTTTTGGATATTATGGAGCACTGGAGCGTCTGGGTATCAGAGGTTAGACTTGGTTTGGAGATTGGGTATTTGGGTATTGATGACAGTCCAAGTGCTGGGAGTCTTCATTACATGAGGAAGGATCTGCTTGTAAATGGCATACATTGATTGGACATATTGTCCGCTGGGAAAGTAACGCAGCGCATTTTCCCAAGGGGTAGTGCAGGCGCTACTTCTTATACAGGAATGTCTGAAGGACCAATTTGGAATAAATGGACAGGAGGATCAAAATCAGCTCAATACACTGCTTCTCCGCTGCTCTCTCGCTGCTTGATTGCTGCGTCCATAATTATTTCTGCTAGTACTCCACAAGCCTTGCACGGAGTAGAACACAGCTGAGAGCTTCTTCCAGACACAGAGGCTCCTGGTGATTTGGCCCGTTCCATGCTCTTGTAGGTCTAACACACAAACCATGTGATGAGATCGGGCTTTGAGGGCATCTTTATGTGCTCGTTGTCAGAACATAGCAGCCTCAAGAGGCTCAAAATGGGTGGTCATGAGTTCGCTGCAACTCTGGCCCATTACCTCAACGGCAAGTATGCGAAGTCACTAGCACTCAAGCTCAAGCACAGCATCTCCAGATCAGGTTGGACTTAGCGATGTAACCAATGCCAGAGAACATGTGGAGATGATTAAGTTAATTACCAGTCCCAAAAGGTGGCCACTCTTGGAAATCTGAGAGTAACAGTGATCTGTAGACCAGAGCAGAGAGAGTACTACAGGAGTACCGTACAACAGAAGTACACGAAATCATCAATATTCAACTACTTGCCTCTATTGATTATATACTGTAGCCTTCAAAGGCTGCTGTAAGACGTGCCATTCGCTAGCATCAGGTAGAGTCCGAAGCTATGGTGGTAAGCCTTGCAGTGGCGCAATACCGAGAGGCTTGCTCCACCGCCGGCGACTCATGGTGCACCTTAACAGACTTACAAACCATTTTCCAAATATCCATTACAATGGCAGCACCGTAATAGAGGCCAATCAAGGTAGTTGGAGGCCAACACTCACTTGTCAAGTTGAACTAGCAGACCATAATCAACATCTACCACACAACCAAAACGAGGGTGGCACAAAAGAGAAAGTAAGAACATGCAGTCCCGCCCAAGAGCATAAAACCCTTTTTTAGAGTCTCACACAATCAAGGGGATATAGAGAACTGCTTTTTATACTTGACAGAGAGATTAAAAAAAGATTAATCCGCATAAGTGGTTAATGCGACCACTGATAGGGGTTAGAATGTTAATCATGGATGGTTAAGAGTTTGGGAGTACTAACGGACGAGAGTCGAACTCGCAATCTTCAGAGAGGATGATTTCAACCGAAATCTGACGCCTTAGCCATTAGGCCACCCGGCCGTTGTTGTCGTTATGGTCATTCTTGTCCTGATATGGCGCCCCGAGCCTTATTTATGAGAATCAACCTGAAGGTTCTATCTGTGTGATTATGCGTCCCCTAGGCACCCTGATTGGTGCCTAATAGGTGCCTGGGAGGTGCTAAATGAGTGCCTGGGATGCTACAACTTTACAGCTCTCACCTTTGTAGGTGCTTACTGTCACGGGCGTAGGGGCCTGCACGTAGCTGGGGCCAGGCAGCCCTTATCGATAAGCTACAGCTGCCCCTCGCCCCATTCAAAAGGCCTCCTTGCAGGCAGTTCCGAAGGAGCCCAATCTTTCTTTTAGTTAGGCAAACCTTAATCAGAATTAACGAATTTCTCCAGTCAAATTGTGCCTTCTGAGCTATGCAGACGTGGTGCACGTCTCAGACTTCAAATGGGACACACGAGTTGTCGGAACATGAGATGAGAAAAGACCCGAATGGAGGACATCAAATTCCATTCATTAGATATTCAGGATAAACGCTATCTTCAAGGCCTGTTGCCCGGCCTGACGGCCACGCGGAGCAGAGCATCTAGTAATCGTTCGAGGAGCCCTGGCCAGCCGTCTCCCTCTTCTCACGTCCCTTCTGCTCCAGCTTCTCGTTGTTCAGGACATCACCAGCCTTCTCGAGGATTTTTCCAAACGTAGAATCCTTTCCGCCAGTCTTGCCGCTGCTGCCGTGCGAGTCGTTGTCACGTCCGTGCGACGTGCTCTGGTGCCCGCTGCTGCCGTACGTGTCGGAGCCCACACCACTGGAGCCGAGCCCGGAGGTACCGGTGCTGCCTCCGAACCCGCTGTCGGTGTTGCGGCCAGACGAGCCGAGGGTGTCGTCACGCCCGGAACCATAGGTTTCGGAGCCACCAATGCCGCCGGTGCGGCCTGAGCTTCCGAGGGTGTCCCCACCCGAGCCGTATGAGTCGGAGCCGATACCGCCGGTACGCCCAGTGCTGCCCAGGTTATCATCATCCCTGCGGCTCGAGCCGAAGCCGCTATCGACATTACGACCCGACGAACCGAGGGTGTCATCCAGACCACCACCTGTGCGGCCGGAGCTGCCTAGGGTGTCACCGCCCGAGCCATAAGTGTCAGACCCGATGCCGCCAGTCCGTCCGGAGCTGCCAAGGTTGTCTCCTCCCGAACCGTAGGAGTCGGAGCCGATGCCACCGGTGCGACCAGAGCTGCCCAAGTTGTCGTCGTCCCGGCGGCTTGAGCCGAAGCCGCTGTCCGTGTTGCGGCCAGACGAGCCAAGGGTGTCGTCCAGGCCGCCGCCGGTGCGGCCAGAGCTGCCTAGGGTGTCACCCCCCGAGCCGTAAGAGTCGGAGCCAATACCTCCGGTTCGGCCAGAGCTGCCAAAGTTGTCGGAACCCGTGGACCCGCCGAGGCCACTGTCATCCCGGCGTGCGGATGAGGAGAGGGAGTCGGCACCGAAGGTACCGCCGGTGCGCTGGCTGTCTCCGTAGGAGGAGTCGTTGCCGCCGCTGCCGTAAGTGTCTTGTCCGCGGCGCTCAGAGCCCTATATTGATGTGTTAGACCATGATAAGTGGGTGGGCCGTGAATGGTATGAGAAGGGAATGTCTTACGAGGCCCGAGTCGTTGCCGCTGTAGTTGGACTGTTTTATAGTTCAGCATGCGTGCCGTAGAGGTGGAGTAGAAGGGAGACGGGGATTCTCACGTTGTCGTTGTCGTTGAAAGACATTATGATAGTTGTATATGCTTGCTGGTGGTATAATATTGAATTGTAGGCTGAAGTTTGTGAGAGCCGAGACCCATTAGGCTGAGCCACAGGGCTCCGGACTTATATAGATGGCCAACTCTCGTCATCTCCCGCCATATCGAGGGCGGGAGGGACTTCAATGCCCTACGTCACCGAGCAAGCCGCGTACCACCGAGGGACACGGGCTGAGACCAGGGAAGCTGGCGAGGACGCTCAAGTCCATCTCTCTAGACTTACCCTACCGACGATAGTCTGCCACGCTTCCAGAGCCACGAGGATGAGGCCGCCGTTTGATTTGGTGGCTGTCCGGTCACCCGATGCTTCCCAAGCTCGAATCTTGATTTGGGATAGAAGATCCAATCCAAATGTGCACATGTACAGGTTGGGCCTAGGCTCAGCCAAACAGGGCTGGGACAGTCGACGTCAACCCGGTAACAGCCCCCAAGGCCTTTCAGTCACATCGCGTAAAAGACCTGGTGGAGGGACGCGATTGGCCTCCATCCCAAAGACCCAAGAGCATCTCATCGAGACACAATGTTTCGCAACAGCCACACAAAGGCGCGGCTGGGGACATGGCGTCATCCGCAACGTGAATGATCGAGATTGATGCATTGAGCATATTCCACGAGCGGCTTGGGCTCCGTCCCCCAATGGGTCGCGGGGCAGCTGAGCTCAGCTCAGACGAGACCCCGGGAGCTAAGCTACCCCTGCTCCAAGCTCCGGCCTTGCCAAGTTTCTGCCCACAGCCCTGGAGCGGCCTCCGTCACCAGCGCTAGCAAGCGCTTCATTGGCGTCAAGTGTGTAACAATTTCTGGGTACTAGCAGTTTTACCCCGCCTCCAGCCCCTGTTTTCATCGAAGGCGCCGCCGTTGCTGTTTGGGAATGACGGCCTTGTAAGTGCGTCTAAAGTGGCTGCGTCTCAAGTGGCTGTGACGGTGACGCGGGTCTGCACCTGAGCGATGATATTGAGTGTGGTCCGTCATTCGGCGGATTATGATACTACTCCGAGTCGGTTCACTCGGCGCTTCCGATAATAGGGAGCCACCGAGACAGCACTCTGGCATGTGAGGCCTCGATTCAACACCGAAAAGCTAAATCCAGTGGATTGAGGCTCTTTCAGGAACCTGGGCCGATAAAATCAACATCGATGTAACATCGCCAGGTGCTGGAAAGCTTGCGACTGCCAGACTTCAGCTGGCTGCCTCCCGAGCTTAAAGCCTGCTGGCCCCTTTTTCGTCAACAATCGCACCGCTCATCATGAAAGACTCTTGTTCTCTCTGTTGAGTCGGACCGAAGAGAACCAATTCTCGACCTCCCTTTGTACCCCACCAGGCGACGCCGATGGCCGCCCTTTCTACGTCCATCTCGCCACTTCCAAGGACCTCCCAGAACCTATGCTTCGTGGACTCCCTCATCGCGAAGTCGGGGATCTCATGGAGAGCTGTCCCGACGATTGTCATCCAATCCTCCACGATCGGCAAGGGTAGAAAGGGGAGGGCATCTATCAAGGTGAGCACCAGCGCGCTTTGTTCCGATGTGGGTTCCTGTGCCGTCTGGCCTTGGTCAGGGGTGGGGGCAAGATAACTTTGACCAGCCGTGGGTATTCTGAAGCGGACCATTTCCAACAGTGTCTCGGCAAGCTCTGGATTGGTGGCAGACACTGGAAACGGAGGAGACAATATCTGCATAAGGGTTCTGAAGGCAAGCCTAAATTGCCGAGGCGAGATGTGGGATGGAAACGCCACCAAGAGTGTCTCTGCATAAAATGGGGCCGTGCTGACAGCTATGGGCCCATTCTGGGGGCACGACAGGACGGAGAGGGTTGCGGCGTGCGCTGCTTCGAATAGTTCGACCATTCTCCTGGATAGTGGCATCGAATGTGATAAATAGAGGCTGGCCGGCTGGATGATCAGTGCCTCACATGCATCTGATGTGAGGTTCAGTGGCAGGTGTTCCGCTGTATTGAGGTAAAAGAGGTCCAACACCTTGTTCAGGGCATGCGTCGGTATCGTGTCAGCGTTTGGGGGTATTGTGTCTCTCAGGAATGCCGTGGCCGGCTCCCGATACCTTGCCAGAATATCGATGCAAGTGTTGTAGGAGAATGCATAAACTTGGAAACTGTCGTTCCCTCTCGATGAAATGAAGTACAGATTCCGGTATGTGTGCAATGTTTTCGCCGCGACGAGAGGCGCCGTTGCATCGTTCCTCAAACGGGGGTCAAGTACACTCCTGGCTGTCACGGCCCGAAGAATGGCCACAACCGCGAAAAGAACAGAAGTGAGGAGGCGCCAGAGAGCCGGACAGGTGACTCGCAAGCTGTCTTCTGTCAGAAATGCACCTTCGTCGGCCAGGTCGACGCCAGAGAGTTTGACTTGTCGCCATTGATCGAGTATTCTTGCCGTAAAGTCGACGAGATCGTCTTGGGCCTGCAGAACTAAGCGGTGATCTCTCGCATGCTCGACAGCGAAGGCGATCAGTTTCGAGAGCGGCCCAGCGGTCTCGACCAATGGCCTTGAAGAGACCTGGCGGACGGCCGCGAAGGACATGGACGTCTCCGGCCAGTCCAGCTTTTGGCCCGCGTGCCCGACATCAGCCTCGATGGGTTGCAGAAATGCGCCGCCATTGTACCCATGATCCCCAACCAAGGCTTGTACTGCCACAGGAAGCAGCGCGTCGCAATCCACTGATGCCCTTGCACCGTCCGACATGAGGGGGAAGGCGTAGTTTAGCGCAAGGACCACGGCCGCTGCAGCCAGCGGAGGTTCTCTTGACAGCGTTCGCAGCGCAAGGTTCGCAGCTGTGGCAACGGCTTGTTCAAGCGTACCGATCATGCTCCTAGACAGGCCGTGCCTCTCATCTCCCTCGAACCCCATCAATATCCCTGCAAGCACCAGTAAGTGCTGCCACCGGCTCGATTTCTCGTCGGCTCCCTTGACGACTGCTCTGGCCCACGCCTCGCTCGTCAGCCCACCCCCGGTCAGGGGCAGTCCAGCCCGCGTCCGGTCTTCATTCTCGAGCTCGTTGCGACGCACGTGGATCGCCGCGGTGTTGTACACGCCCAGGACGCGGAGGCAGATGGATCGCAGCGGGTCGGGCGCATGCCGTTGGTGCCATATCGCGGGCGCGTGGAGACATTGGGACGTCAGAAGTGACAGGTTGAGAGGGTTTGACAGCTCGGTAAGGAGGGACAGAGTGGTGCCGAAGATGCGGTCTGTTTGGGCGTCATCATGGACGGTCTGATACAGGGCAAGCAGCTGGTTGAGGAGGCGGTCGGCCGGCATGGCGGGCTGCTGGTTCTCGTGGGCGTTGATCAGAACATCAGAGTCTTGGGTTTGGGAAATCTACAGCACATCCAAAGGGTCGATGGTTTCGGCAGGAATGACTTCTGTACTGTTGCATCTGGAGGTGGAAAGCCGATCGGTTGGGATGCGCTTGCTTGCATCCCGGAGGCGCCATTGCTGGACCTCGGCTCAGCGGCCAAGGAGCTCTGACCTCACCTATCCGGGTACTTACCACGGTACATTCGGCGCAACGCGCCTGGCACAGGAGAACATCCCTGTTCATCAACACCACCACCGGGCACGCAGCATCAGGTTGGAGACGACCATGTCGGACTCATCGTGAGAAATCCCCCCAGTCTCGGCCTCGCCTTGCAAAGCTAAACGAGAAGCAGCTATCCCGACGCGCCGCCGGGCCAACAGTTCCCGCCGGCCGACTACACCACTCCGCAATGGCCGTCTCTGTTCTGGCCGCCCCTTGAGGATCGGTTTGTGCTCTACCACCTCGACGATATGTGGCGCTTCACGTTGATATGGACCTTCGTGATGTACGCCTGCTTTCACTGGGCTGCCATTGGCATCGCGCTCATCGTGCAAATTGGCAAGAAGAAGACGAACTGGAAGTATTTGTGGACGGTACCTATCATTTACTCGGCCATTGCAGCGGTTGAGGCGTTGGTCGCTGGAAGCGTCACTGGTGCGATGTCTGTGATACCCCCCCCCCAAGGTTCCAACTTGCTCATGGCCAGCTGCTGACAGCAATTCTCATGAATACAGGGTCGGTGCCATTTACAGAGCTGCTGGGTGGTACATGACGACGTGGATTCCATTCATCTGGGGCTGGGCCAACGTATTCGTGCTGGTCGTCTCGTCCTTCTCCTACTCTGGGGGTCTATGAACGCTATGAATGCTATCGGCCCCGGAACTTAGACTACTGCAGCATCCTCGCCGACGAGGACTTCGGCGCCCTCGGTCTTACTCGCCTCTACGCCAGAGACCTCGATCTTCCTGATGATTCTCGCAGGGTTACCGGCGACGCAGTGATACGCAGGAACGTCTTTGGTCACAACACTGCCAGCACCAACGGTTACTCCTTTGCCGATAGTCACCCCGGGGAGGACGATGCAGTTTCCTCCAAACCAACAGTCCTCGCCGATTCTAATTGGTTTCCCGGTCTCTGGTCCTCGGGTGCCGTTGCGTACAGTCGGGTCCAGGGGGTGAGTGCCGCTGAAGAAGCTGCAGTTCGGCCCGACCATGGTGCGGTCTCCGAAACTTATTTCGACGCTGTCGACAAAGGTACTGTTGAAATTGATCATGACGTTTTTTCCCAATCTGCCGTAGACGGGTTCAGCGTCGTTCACTCGAACTAACCCGTGCAAGCAGGCCAAGTACAGAACATACTTAACGTTGTACCCATAATCCGTTCTCATGGGAGGGTAAACTATAGGGTAGTCGTCAAGAAGAACCTCGTCCTCCTCATCAGTCATGTCGGGACGCCTGGGCGGCAATGGGGTCTTGTCGTGGATGAGCCTGTCGCCACGCAATCAGCATCCGGAGGGATCGGCAGCAAAAAAGCAGTACGGGCTTCGAAGGCTGGAGGGGTGTGCATACTCTTTGAGAAGCTCAAGTGACTCCCGCCGGGAAACATCGTCTGCTTTGTTGAATCGGGTGTAAGCAAGAAAAGCCCGCCTCCTCTCTGCCGTCAATTCAGGGGTGAAGCAGTAGTAGAGCTCTCCCGCTTCCATTCGGCGGCGGTTCTCGACGGGGTCTACTTTTGGGGCAGCCATGTTTCAAGGAGATGAGGGTTGAATTGCGTGTAGCACAAGCAGAATCGTGACTTCTGTTGGGGAAAAACTTCTTGCGATGTAAATGTGTCCTCGTATTCAAGGAAGACGTGCTCGTTGCAGTCTGTTGGCCTGGGTTTACGGTACCTAGGTACATAAGCCTTCCCGGTCCCCGCTCTCCCACCTCCCACACTGCCACATCCCTACCCTGCCGGGCCGGGAGACCCACGGTGCCGTCGGTACCGGTTGCGGCCAGATGTCAACCGCGATCCGCTAACTCGCCTAGGATTGACGCGTCCTCATCCTTGCGCCTCAAGCACGGCTTATACTCACCCCTGGATTGTGTGTGACCACAAAAGTCCGGAGAACAATATTTTGGCAAGCTTTGACATGTGGATTGTGCCCGAGCACCGAGTGGTATAATAGGACAAGCGAGTCCTCACGAGGGCTGGAAGAGTTGCACCAAGGGGTTGGAGAAGGGACCATACTAGGCGTCGGATCGAAGCTGGACCGACGACACGGCCGTTGGGCTTGCTCTCTTTGTCCAGCACGTCGATCTAGCAACCGCACAGAGCCCTCAGATTCATTGAATCATCTCCCTCCTCACAGGCTGTGAGTCTTTGAGGCTATGGCTAGCCCTGACTCCAGAGGGCGACAAAGGTAAGACATTAATGTCTCATAATGCGCTCGCTTTCCGCCCCTTCGCACTGCCCCTACCCCTTCACTCGCCCTCCTCCTCGTGGGACTCACGCGAGCATATTACATGCGACCCTGGCTGCCATCTGACCCTGGTCTTCACCGTTGCTCCCAACATGACCTACACCACGTCCGCATCCACGTCCACCATTTCCCTCTCCCTCTCTCCTCCGCCAAGAGGACCACCCAGATCGCAAGAGGATGGCGGCGAGAAGCAGTCTTCCCCCCGCTCCCCCGGCAGGGACAGCACCAGCCGCGCCAGGCGACGGTCGCTAGCACACATTGCCCTGCTTGACACACAGGCCTCGTGCTCCTCCAGCTCGGCCGCTACCTCGCGCACCCCGCCCCCGACCCTAGTGCTGCCGCCCGACACTGACACGCTGCCGATCCTCAGCCCTACCTCGCAGTCGCACTTCGAGGCCTACAGCCCGGACAAGCCCTACTTCCCCGGCCAGTCCAAGAGCCTCGCGGGCATCGCCCTGCGCGCCTTCTGCCTGGGCGCCGCGCTGGCCGTCGGCGTCATCGGCACCGCCCTGGTCCTCGCCACGACCTCCAGCCCGCTGTGGCGGCTGCCCTTCTTCCTGGCCTCGCTGTCGGCGTTCCACTTCCTCGAATTCTGGACCACGGCCGCCTACAACACCCGCGAGGCCGACATCTCCTCGTTCCTGCTGACCGCCAACTGGCCCGCCTACGCCATCGCCCACTCGGCCGCCTCGGTCGAGTGCCTCGTCACCAGCGTCTTCTTCCCGGCGCGGTCCTGGGCGCCCTTCGGCGCGGGGCCCCTGCTCATGCTCCTGGGAATCTCCCTCGTCGTCGTCGGCCAGGTCGTCCGCAGCGCGGCCATGGTCCAGGCGGGGCCCAGCTTCAACCACATCGTCCAGCAGACCCAGAAGCGCGAGCACATCCTCATCACCACGGGGATCTACGGCACCCTGAGGCACCCCAGCTACTTCGGCTTCTTCTGGTGGGGGCTGGGCACTCAGCTAGCCATGGGCAACGTGCTGTGCTTCTTCGCCTACGCCGCCGTGCTTTGGCGCTTCTTCTCCAGCCGCATCAGGCACGAGGAGGTCTTCCTGGTCAGGTTCTTTGGGGACGAGTACGTCGACTACAAGAAGAAGACGGGGACCAAGATCCCCTTCGTGCCCTAGGATGTAGATTAGACTCAAACGAGACCGGCGACGGTTTTCTGAGACAGCTAATGGTTTCGGTAGAGAGGGCTTGACTAGGGGCAACCTTGGTTGAAGACGGACAATGTCAAGCTCAAATGTATGGCGGGTGGATATGGCATGCCGCTGTGCTGTGACGAGATGTAGGCATAGATTGCACATATGTATTTGTACGAGTCGGCAGCTTGGCCTGATTGAATTATGTAATGATCATATGCCTTCAATGTGAGCTCTTAGTCGACATGGCAGTCAAAACTGGTGCAATAGCGAGGACGAATTGCGTGTACAAAAGCAGCCTAGTCGACATCAATCCACAAAGTCTACTAGCAGCCATTGGGCGAGATCGTTATTGAGAACGCATGAGACCTTGTGACTCGGGCAGTTTGCAATAATCCCTTGGGTGATTTGCTGGTTATAAGTCTCGTAGTAGCCGCCGCGTGTGCAGTTCACTCAAGCGTAGGTAGCCAGCTCACTGTCCATGGGCAGTAATCATAAGTATTAGCTTATTTCAACCCGAGTATGGCCTTCGACGTTGTGTGCGAGGTTCACGTCAAGATGATGATGATCCTGAGTAGTGAGTAGTGCTTCCAGCCTGTTATTCGACTGTTGGAAAAATAAGCGCGACGGCTACTCGCATTTGTTTGTCTCAAAACTTGTATAACCGAAAACCACACGCTATTCAGGATTACAATCAGAACCAATAAACGTCGGCGTAGCTCTGCGCTGTTTACAGTACGGCAGTCCATGGCCACGCAGGGCCTACGTCCTGCCATTTCTCCACTTCTCGCTGATGCTCCCATACTGAACCTGCCAAGTATAAAAGTATAGAAGCGCCGCGGCGGGCTGCCCAAATATCGAGAAAGTGACCCAAAAGAAGCAGTTTCCCAACATCTTCTTGCTGGGCGACTCAGACTTCTCGAAGTATTTGGTAATGGCAACGAGAGGCAATTGCACCAACATCCCCGCGAAGGCAATACCTATGAGACACGCAAAGTCAGCGGTTGTGGGTTCGGACAGAGCGATTAGAGGCGGGATACTGACCGATGATGTTATGCGTGGGGATCCCGACGGCCAACTCGTGCAGGAACGCCGATATCGTAAAGACGACTATCGCAGAGGAGTTGTACGACCAACCCCTCCCCATAAGAGGCTGGAAGACGTGCCGTCTGAAGTAGCTAGAGACCGGCTTGTTCCATGTCCGCCAGTATGTTCCGAGACTATCGCTGTTCCACCCTTTTGAATGAGGGGTCAGTATATTGGTTGAGCCGTGAAGGTAGGACCTCGCCTTGGTAAGCGACGGACTCACAATCGTCATAAAAGGATCGGTCCCCGAATCTCATGATCTCCGCCAGCGCATTCAAGAAGGACTGAAACAAGGCGAAAAAACCCGCCAGCCATATCACGAGGGAAATTGTCGACAGTTTCAGTAGCCTCTCTAGCACCCCAACCAGGTCGCTGTTTTCAAACGCCGTCAAAGAATTCTGAAGTGTGGGCGCGGCGTACTGCGCACTGAGTATCCACATCGCCACACACAATCCCAGCACCTCAGCCAAACGTTTGAGCACGAAGAGCCACCTGATATTGTCGTTGCGAGGATAGACGGGCTGATACACGAGCGTCGGAGCCCACCAGAAGTAACACAGATTACCAAACGTAATGTTCTGAGGGTACTTGCAAGACTCATACAGCTCGGGGGTGGCCTCACGCTCGCCTGTCTGGGGGTGTAGGTACGCGTGCCTGAGGTCCCTGTTCGTCAGCGCGTAGGAGGCAGTCTTGAGCCAGACGATGATGGCGTGCATCTCTATTATAGTGCCGATGAGCGGGTGGTTCACGTAGTAGTAGACTGCTAGCGAGGTGACGACAAGTGCGAAGGAGATGTTGGCGAAATGCAAGGCCACAACGGTGTACCAGGTGGCCCTGAAGCGTGCCTGCTCCTCCAAGGTGGGTGATGTACTCCCGTCCTTCTTGCCGCTGTTGAAGGCTTTAAGACGGGAGCTACGCGCCTCGTACGCCGCCCAGAGCTCGACCAGGAATGCCAACAGCAGGGAGCACGGTATTAAGGTGTAGGCAATCAGGGCGACTTGAACATCTTGTTTGCGGAAGTCATGGCACCTTATGCAGATGAGTACACCATACTGTCTCAATGTCAGCGTTTGGCACACCAATTGCGGCCGAATATGGACAACGAAGCCGAAAGGAGGAGGGGGTGCAAACCTTCTGTATGTTCTCGATCAACAAGCGAAGGTTGCCTGCGACTGTTGGGCATATCAGCACTCCTGTTCGTGGCGAAATACAGCTGTTCAGGATGGATGCCAACTTACTGAGCACGATAAGCCCGAGGTTTCTGAACCCAATGAAGCTCGGCGTCCGTGGGGCGTCATGGCTCAGAGTCGAAGGCCTGACCTGTGAATGCACGGCTACCGTATGGCGATACTTCCTCAGGAGTGCATTCTTAAGCTTCTTGGTATCATCCCTTGCGTCGTTGGAGCCGCCCTTGGTGTCTGTGTCTGTGTCTGTGTGGCTCCCTGCAGACGTTGGAGTGGCGCGATGGACGATTCTGGCGGTGGCTTCTACGCCACTTGAAATTGCTGCATCCATGGCGATGGCATGGGAGCCTCAATTGGCCCCGTGATTGATACTATAGGCAGATTGACGGGCTATGTATGCCACAGACGGGGTGTTGGGGTCAATTGGGAAAGACGCAGAGCCGGAGTATGGCGTCTGTTCCCGAGTTGTTGCGTTGGTAAGTAGTCGCGATGGAGTGATTTCCTTTGTTGTTACCCTGCTCGCTACCGGCCTGGCCTGGAGATTTAATTTGCACTCTTGTGGTCTGAGCGCCGAAGGGGTAATTGGCCGAAATCACGGAGCGCTGTACAAATCCGTTGCATCGCCTGAGAGAAGAAGAGTCGGGAGAGTTGACAGCTCCAGCCGTTGTGATGTCGAGATGATTGAATCGAAGCGGGAATGTTGGGCCAAGTGAGATCTACACTTTCAAGGTGCAGACAGACGAGCACCTCGGGCTAGGAATGGTGCCACCCACGCGGGACTACAGAGTACTAGACTGCCTGGTCATATCTTGGAAGGGGGCCAGTACAGAATGGGCGGATAGAGGCGGACAGGCGGAGCAGCAAAGCCCAGTGGATTAAACTCGGTCTGGTCGTGCTAATGCAGCTTCTAGACTCAACAATTCCAGGATGATGGACTGACTGCACGAGCAGCGGTCGTACTTCAATTCTTGTCCGCGGTTGCATCTCCATCTGCATCTGCATCTGACCGGCATGTGCTTGTCAAGCCAGTGCGGCCGTGTGCTGGTCGAGAACAGTGCCATTATCATCGAGTACCAAGTAATAGTAAAAAGAGACGGCAAGTACATGGTCCCTGATATGCCACCTAGTAGGACGTAGCAAATCAATGGCGGACATCAGCTTTTTAGTCGCGGTCTGATGCCGTCATATCCCGACACCTGCAACGAGTGCCACAACTCAATTCAGAGCAAGCCGTGGATGCCCCTCATCTGAAATATCAATGCTCCCACATAGGTGTGCAAGGATGGATGGAGCTTTGTCTGTCTTTCGTGACGGCCATCCTATTTTTCTTTCTAGGCAACGTGTCCATCTCTAGCACCTGTAGCTATAGTTGACCATGTTCAACAGCTCCCTATTCACCTGGTCTACCTACCGTATTATACCAAATACCGTAACGCAGCTATCAGCAGAGCCTCCTGCTGTCGATCCTATGGTGCTGTCACTAAAGGCAGGGATGGTCCCGCGTAAGCGTGAAGAGGAAGAGAAAGAGGCTCCTCCCCCAGCCAGCTAGGACCCTCGGGAAATTAGTGACATCGGGCCGAAAACGGCCGACAGCATCACCGTTCAGTGAGAGACATGGTCCGTGCCCTCCGAACTGGTCAACCTTGGTCCTTTCTTTGCCTGTCATGCTCTTAGCGTAGAATACTCTTAGCGTAGAATGGGCTACTTCTCATACAGACTCTAGCGGTCCACTTTCATTCAACACCCCAGCATCAACGTTGCCTCACTTCAGCCTCTCGACTCATTGTTCCAACAGACTATTCATTCACTTCATTTTGGAAAGGCGACTGCACAGTTTCAACGGCTCGAATCATCTGTTCATCTCCGATACTGCATGGGCTTGAGCCACCATGGCTTACGCCCCGCGGAGGGACTTTGACAAGGGAGGTGGTAGAGGAGGAGAGGATGGAAACTACGATGTCTTCATGAAGGCCAAGGGCAGGCGTAAGTTCAAGCGACCATATGTTTTGCATGCGGTGAATTATTTGGCTAGCTCCAAAGTCGCCGGTGGATTGGACTCGGGACCACCACAATACACCTTGCTACCTACCTCAACTCTTCCCACTCACTGCCTCACACTCAACATCTTTCCATGCGCTCACCTCACCCCCCGTGAGATCCAAGCTCAGCTATGGCTCCCACTTCGATGAAGACCTACCTGGAGTTCTTCAAGGAGGACAGACCCAGTACTATTCCACCGCATCAACACCATCGATCTGCAGCTGACACGTTCATACGCAGGGCCCGTGACCGACTATGGCGCGACTGTCACCCACTGGATGCGCCAATTCCAGCCCAAGTACAAGGGCTCCTACCGAGGCGAGTTCGAGCGCCCAAGTCCCAGCTACTTGGTCGATGTCAGTTGCCCTTCAACTTCTTTTCAACCCTGGCTAACTAGACCCTCAGATGCTTCCGCCAGCCGCAAGACCCACCAACGCGGCAGACTCCATACCAGGTCGCTGGGTCCATCAGTCTCTCAACAAGGTTAAGCACCCCGTGAATGTCGTCCGATGGACACCAGAGGGCCGCCGTCTCTTGACGGCCTCGAGCAGTGGAGAGTTCACGCTGTGGAACGGCACCGCCTTCAATTTCGAGACCATCATGCAGGCCCATGATTCCGCCATTCGCGCCCTCGAGTACTCCCACAGCGACGACTGGCTGATCTCAGCTGATCATGATGGTGTTATCAAGTACTGGCAACCCAATTTCAACAACGTCGAGAGCATCCGCGGCCACCATGACGCTATCAGGGACCTTGCCATGGCCCCCACCGACACCAAGTTCGTCACTGCTTCAGATGATTCGACCCTAAAAATTTTCGATTTCGCTGCTGGCCGTGAGGATACGACTCTGACAGGTCACGGATGGGACGCAAAGACTTGCGACTGGCATCCGAACAAGGGCCTCGTTGTCTCTGGCTCCAAAGACCATCTGGTCAAGCTCTGGGATCCAAGAAACGGCCGTTGCCTCACCACTCTGCATGGCCACAAAAACACAGTAACCAAAGTCATGTTCGAGCGCGTCATCGGTTTGTGCCTGGCAACTGCTGGCCGAGACCAGACTGCGCGTATTTTTGACTTGCGAATGATGCGGGATATCTGCCTGATCCGGGGACACGACAAAGACGTGTCCACGCTCACTTGGCACCCTATCCATCCCAATCTTCTCAGTACCGGCGGCGGAGACGGGTCACTTTTTCACTACCTTCTGGACGAGCCGAATACTCCAGAGGGAACGTCTTCCTCTGTCGCCGTCTACGACGCTCCTGACAAGGAGACAGCCCCTGCTCAAACAATTTACCCAGCTCACAAGGTTCCGTTCGCACATGATATGGCCATCTGGTCACTGGATTGGCACCCTCTGGGTCACATCCTAGCATCGGGCTCTAACGACCGCCTCACACGGTTCTGGACGCGCGCGAGACCTGGCGACATCGATTACCTGAAAGATCAATATCATGTTGGTGAAGCGGCAGCTATGGCGCACGGCACATTCGTCGGATCAAAGAACCGGAGGCAGAGGCAGGAAGAGGAGGCTCAAGAGGCCGAGGACGAGATGGATGGGCTGGAGGACCAGAAGATGCCCCTCAAATCAGCGTCCGCCTTCCCTGGCATCGGGATTCCTGGCCTGCCATTGCCTGGAGATGGGTCTTATGTTCCCCCTCCACCTCCTATTCCTGGAGTTGGTGGTATGCAGCCACCGAACCTCCCGTTCCCACCACCTCCCCCTGGTCTGAATGGCGCCCCTCCGCTACTCCCCGGCATGGATCCAAATAACCCTCCCGATCTCGCACAGATTGCTGAGATGATGAAGAAAGCTGGGATTCCTTTACCGCCGCCTCCCGGCAGTGGAGTCGCTCCTCCACCACCTGGTCTGCTCCCCCCGGGTATGATTCCTCCCCCACCCAACTCGCAACTTCCGCCCGGTTTCGTGCCTCCACCAATCCCTGGGATGGGCGGCTCTGGCATGGAGCGAGACTCAGGCCCCGGATCTGATTCCGGAAACGGCTCGGTTAGAAGACGGGCACCGTTGCCGAGCCAGGAGGAGAGCTTGAAGATGGAGCAAAAGAGGGGTAATTATACTCGTGCACATTGAAGGATCAACCAAACGGCCTCGGTGCTATCGTCGAGAAGGAACGGATTCCTGCATGAGAATTGCAGGCACCATTTTCTCTACCTGTTATGCAGCCGATTAGACTGGCTGCTCATTTTCGCAGGGTCCGCGGCGCAGAACGCCGAATGAAATGGTCATTCGGGGGCAGAGTATGGAAAAGGTCGCCGATGCCACTCGTTTGGTTCCGAGTCAGACAGCTGTATCTGGTTTGTGCAACCACTGGGTGGCAGAAAGTCTTCATGAATTGCTCTCAGAAGGAAAACATCTATTATTTCAAGACCCGGCAAAGTCAGCGCCATGGACCTTATCTTGGACTGCTTCGATCACCACTTGCAAGGAGAGAGAAAACAGTGGTGTGTCGTCTGAAGAAGAACGACGACGAATGCGTGTTCAGTTAGGTGCGGGGTTGGAAAATGATGATCGAGGTGGTGGCGCCAAAGCACAGGGCTGGCTTACGTTAGAATGTAAAGCCAACATCCGCTATAGGGCCCTGTGTCCTGAGAAGTGGCAATTTACATGCGCTGCTGGTACGGCTTACATGGTCAAGTTGCGTCCCGGACATACCACACCCGGGCTCAGAAGCAGAGCCCGAGTAGCAAAAAAAGAGGCTGCTCAGCATACAGGAGCTCAGCAAGGATGCAGCCACTATCTCGAGTGGAAGGATTTTTACTTCATGATATCCCAAGCACCCGGAGACTGGCAGGTCTAGGGCACACAGGAAAGGGTAGACGAGAATTTGTAGTGAATGAACCACTTAACGACAAATAACTGGCTAGTACGAGACCGTGCCGTGTACCGCGATGACATGTTTCAGTCTGAAGAGCAGGATCCCAAGTTGCAGTAGCTGTGGCCTGAGGAGCCAGACATGATAATTAGTGCGGCGTTCAGCAATGGATCCAGGAGAGCGTCGGGGACTGCCCATGCCATGCTCGACGTGCTCTCTTCTCTAGGACCGCCTGGGGCTATATCAAATGTTGGTCAGATGGTTTAGTCTAGAGACAGACTGTGTTATTGACTATCTAGGCCTATTTACTGTGGCCGTGACCGGGGGTCTCCCGGCTGGCGGTAAGGTGAGTGTGCGGTGATGCTGCCTCGTGGAAATTGCCCATGCATGTTGCAACCAATATCAAACTGTGAGCCCCGTTGCCCCCATTCAGCTCGAGCCACTCGCCGAGCACGCGGGGACGTGACAAAGACCATGAGCTGGTGCTCAGCCGTGAGAAATGCATATGCCTCGCAATGCCGTCGTGCGTGTGGTGAAAGATCAAATGATGGGGCGCTCGAAAATGCAATCGTGCGACCAAATCTCACTGGTGGGATATGTCCCCCTTATGCCCCCTAGTATTACACCTTCAAATGCATCATATCAACTTGGATGGATCTCCACCCCATTCCACCACCCGCTCACTTCGCCGGGGTCGCAAGCGCCTTGGGACCGTCCTTTCCAAAGGCCTTCTGCCTCTCTGCGTACTCGCGGATGACGAGGGCGCAGGTGTGCTCTGCGCAGAGGCGCCTCCTGCGCTCGGCGGGCAGCTTGCCGGCGAACTCGAGGCCGCTGGCGCGCTCGACGGCCTCGAGGGGCACCTCGAAGTCGGTGATGGGCTTCTGGTTGGGGATCGGGGCGTTGGGCAGGACGAAGGCGCCGAGGGCCACGGGCCCGCCAACCGAGCCGTCCTCGGCGAAGATGACCTTGTAGAAGTGGGTCGGCACGGCGACGTTGGGCGGGTTGCCGATCATCTCATAGCGGACGTACCACTTGCCGTCGGCGGGATCGCGGCGCGGCAGGTACAGGGGCCCCGTGGCGATGCGCACGCTGGGGTAGCGGTCGGTCAGGCGGCGGCAGAAGTCCTCGAAGTGGGCCCAATAGTCGCGGTTGAAGCCCTCGCCGACCTGGGGGCACATGTTGGATAGGTAGAAGGTGTCGTCCATGGCGCGCTGGCTCCACTTGCAGTCGGCGGCGGGGACCTGGTGGCCGCGGTCGAAGCCGGAGCGGAAGTAGTCCTTGAGCCGGGCACGGAATTTGTCCGGCACCGAGGGATCCTCGGCGAAGACGCTGTGCTTGCGGTCGCCCTCGCGCATGGCGAGCGACTCTGGGGTTATGTGCTCGACAACCCAGTGAGGGTTGCGCAGGCGGCGGTCGTAGGAGGAAATGAGGGCGGAGCGGGTAGCAAGGTCGGAGATGGGGCCGGGGAAGCCATAGTCGAAGAGGCCGGCGGGGTTGACGGGGGCGGCGAGGGTGGTGGGCTGTGACGAGAAGACCTGCTGTGCAGGGACGGGCACGGGAGATGGCTTGGGGGCTGCCCCAGTCGACACGGTTGTGGTTGTGGTGGTGACAATTCTGGACGGAGCGTCTTTCTTGTCTGGTCGCATCATAGCTGCAGTGACGGCGGCGCCAGTTCCAGCGCTCACAGCTGCGATTATTGCGAATGTGGCTTTCGACATATTGGCGGCTGGGCGTCGCGAGGACGATGAGGCCTTGTATGTGTTTTATACGGGCTCGCAGACAGGGGACCTCGTGAGGGAGGTGACGAGGTCAGGCGAGGACGAGGCGGGCAACAGGCCTCGTTCACGCGGCTGAGGAGACGGGACCTATGTAGCCTCGTGGGGTTAGGCTGAGCAGCTGAGGGCGTGTTTTGCTCTGGTTCAGTTAGGTCGGGCCAGGCGGGCTGGTGAGCTGGGCTGGGCTGGAAATTTTCGTCAGCCTTCCCGCTTTGCTGCTACGCACATGGCAGAATTCAGCACGGGTCGCGTTGAGTCGAGTCGTGTCGTGTCGTGACCGTGGGGGTCCTTGCAGGGATGCAGCTTGGGAGGGCCAAGACTACTGCCATACCGGGTTAGCTCACGCGGCTAGTGGTCAATCTGCCGCTTTTTCAGCCTGCTAAGCTGGCAGTACGTCTCTCTCATCTGATTGTGCCGTCGGTCGCTGACTGCTGTCGCTTGACCTGCCTGGCCCCAGCTTGACCTAGGGCTTCTGTGACCGTTTTGGCTGTCGGGCTGTGAGGCTGTCTGACTGCGTTCAAAAAGGCCCCAAGACCCACACCTGTCCAGAATATCTGCCTCTCTGGTGCCGACTGCAGAATAGGAGGAGAGGGCAGTGTCACAAGCAGAGAACCCTGATGAGAGGCAAACTCAAGTCCTGGGCGCGGCTGACTCTTGCTTGCGTGCAGCCGTGATGCGTGATGCCGTGCTGCCAGTTCTGCAATTAACCGGAGGGGCGTCATCGAGTGCGACTGCAGATGACAATGCTGCGAACATGCCATGCAGCCGGGAGACTCGACGAGACAATAATGTATGTAGACGACGACAGCAGCAACAGCCGGGGTCAACTGGGCCGTAGGAATACCAAGCATTTAGATCAGCTGCATGCCTCGTGCGGCGGCTGTTGCGCCTTGTTCCAGACCATGCACGCGAGGGGAAATCTCCAGCCATGACTTGGCTTGGGCCTTGTCGCAAGGGACCTCCCGGGGGCTGCGCACTGACCTGGCAGTCGGGGTTGGACCATCAAGGTTCTCGCTGGCCACCTGCCAGCCTGCTAGACTACACACTGCAGGGTGCGGTGCTGAGAAAAGACAGCTCGCTATATGTCAGGGGCAACCTTGAGTCGCTGGGCCAGGCGGCCAGGCGGTCCAGAGTGACAAGCCACCCGCACCCGCGCCCACCCGTCACTGGCATGCCCCACGCCGTTTCTGCTTTTCGCCGATCCTATCCTAGCACCAGTAGTAGCGACAATATGACATCGACAAGAGCCTGAGTGGCCCAGGGTCTTCAGCCGGTGGCCTGCCCACGATACACATTTGCTTCCTCCTGTCCCTGGCCCAACAATCTCTCCGGCCGTCTTGGTCGACCTGTTTCAACCTGGAATAAGACTTCTCAACCCACACTCTACAACTACTCCATCTTGCCGCATCTTCACGTATCGTGTGTCGTATCCTTTCCCCTTTCGGCCCTGCTCGTCTACCCTGCTGCTGCTGCTGCTGCTGCTGCTGAAGCTCCAAGCACAAGAAGCAACACCTGCGTCGCCTTTGTGCAGCGCAGCCCCTACATACATACAAGCCCTTTGTGTCAGTCGCATCCGGATAGTTGGGCACCATACCGCGTCCTCAGTACACCACGCTGGTCACAATAATACGGCAGGAGAATAGAAACGCGCCTTCCGGGACTTCAATCGTTACATAGCCAGCGGCACTGCACTGCACCGCCTCTGCCGCCCGACGTCCGAGGCGAGAACAAACCACCGTCAAGTTGTTATTCGCCCCTGTCCAAGGCGGCTCAAGTCCTCGCTTTGTCTTTGTTCCTATTACGCACCGCACCGCACCCTTTACATGCACACATCTATCAACTACTTCAACTACTGCAGGCACCAGATCTAGCCAGCACGACGGAGGTGTCAGCGCGAGGGCCAGAGGGCTCTGACAGCCGATCATGGAGGTGGCGGATGTGAGCAATGACACCCGCGGGTGGATCATGTGCATCGTGAGCGGCATAGGTGGGCGACCCTGATCCCATTCCGACCTCCGACCTCCGACCTCTGACCTCTGACCTCTGCACTCCTGGCCCATCCCTATCGGCGGTCTTGCCTCGTGGCTTGAAGGAGTGGGCAGTGAGCGGGAAACAGCTTTCAGGTCTCTGCTAACATCGTGCCTCTCAATAGCCTGCGTTATGGGCGCCTGTGTGATATGCGTCGACTTGCTGATTCGCTACATACCGGGCAAGCAAGACTTCCGCATCCAGGACAGCAGTTCCTTTTTGGCATGCTCACTTAGTCTGAGTTTTGGCGTCATGGTATGTGGCCCCTCTACTCCTCCAGCCATACCGCACATTGCCTGTGCTAGTCGTCACAAGCATGGCATCGCCCATGTCCAGTCTTGCTGACCAAGCCCCTCCCGCAGATATTCTCGGCCCTGCATAGTATGCTGCCCGAGTCCGAGGAGTACTTACGCAAGGACAAGTATGAATCGATGGACGCCGGCTTGATCATGATGGGGTGCTTCGTCGCCGGCTTCCTGGGGATACAGGGCGTGTCGAGGCTGCTTCACCGCGTCATGCCCTCACATGTGGTCGACTGCGATCACACCCATGACGATGCCGATGAGGATGGAGACCACGCGAAACATGACCACGCCAATGGTGCAAGCCGACAGCCGTCGCGTATCGGTAGGGCGAGGACGCGGCTGTCGTCCCAGGGGAGACGGATAACAACCGTCACCAAGCTGCACGAAAATGGCCACTCCCACTCCCATGGCCACGGCCACGGCGACTCCCACGGTCACCCACACATCTCCGAATCCACACCGCTCCTGCCATCTACTGGCAACCAGCAGGCCAACGGACGGCCACATCCCGATCCCCAGCAGCATGGCGTGTCAGCCGTTACAGATGGCTTGCGCCAACATTCACACGCCCCGAAGTATTCCACAGCCGGCGTTGCCCGTCGTCCATCCCTCATTGACATGCGCGATCGTGTCATGTCCTTCGTCAAGGACACCAAGAGGACCTGTGACGTCAATGGTCCTTGCTTCGGCTACAGTGACCCCTGCGGGCAGGAGTGCTTCAAGCATCTTAGCTCGCGGTCTGCAATCACGAGACAGAACTCACGCTCCGCGTCGCGAATGAACACGAGCATCTTCCAACCTGCGGCGCCGCTGTTTGAGAGGGTATCAGAGGAGAATAGCGAGATCGATTCAGGGGCAGCCTCACCTCTCAGCCCGTTGCGGGCCAGCCGCACCCAGTCGCGCGAGGCAACGGTCGGGGCGGACCATCATGACCACCATCATCACGACCACCACCACCACGCTGATGAGGACAACTACTCCCACGACCACATGTCTGAAGCAAGCACCGATCTGGAGGCCCAAGATGGCGCAGCTCATCATCACCACGTCCCGGCCAATGCGTTCCTGTCCATCGGCCTGCAGACCGTCATCGCTATCGCGCTGCACAAGTTTCCCGAGGGCTTCATCACCTACGCCACCAACCACGCCAACCCTCAGCTCGGCTTCAACGTCTTCATGGCCCTCTTCGTACACAATATCGCCGAGGGGTTTGCCATGGCCCTGCCACTGTACATGGCCCTTGGTTCGCGCCTGAAAGCGATAGCCTGGTCCAGTCTTCTGGGCGGCTTCAGTCAGCCTATGGGTGCTGGCATAGCATGGCTGGTATTCAGGTTCTTTGGTTCCGGCGGTGAAGTTGGGATCGACAATACCGCCTACGCGATCCTTTTCGCAGCGACGGCGGGAATCATGGCGAGTGTTGCCCTGCAGCTCTTTGTCGAGAGCTTGAGCCTGAACCACAATCGCAACCTAAGCATTGCCTTTGCGTTCCTGGGCATGGTGCTCTTGGGAGTGAGCAACGCAATTGCTGGCCACCACTGATAGGCTTGGCTGATGTTAAGATGTTGCACACTCAAACAACGGAAACATTGGTAACAGAGGGAGAATGCTATGAAAGGGGGCGACTATGAAGATCAACACATCGATCAATGGCAGAGTTGCATGAGGAAGCTTCATACAGCATGGTGCACAGGTAGATAGATATGGGCAATGGGTGGGTTTCCGGCGTGCTTCGCACTGGGGTGCTCAGGTGCGGTTTGGTTTTGGGGCATGGTGTATCCTTCACAACTGGTTTCTGGCAGGAATGGTCTCAATGGGCATGGGTACACACATCGGTCAAGGCGAATTCATTGTTGCTGCTTTTATCATCAGATGATACCAAAACTGGGCTGGGCAGGGGCCCGGAATAGGGCAGTGTGTTGTATTGTATGTCTTTGCTGTAGGACTCGGCACCAACATATGGAATCAAGGCAGTGTCATTGTTGCCTTCAAGAGTCTGGTATGAATCAATCATTGCTATTTTGATCAGTTGCGACTGGTTCAGCAACATCTGCCAGTATTTTCAGCCATCATTCGTCCATGTCTCCAGCCACCCACTCCGCTGTGGTCATTCGATGTCCCTTGTGCTTCTTCTAAATATAGTGTCACTTTTCCCGTACTGGTTTTGCGCCTGGATCAAATCAAAATGGGTATCTCTATAAGCTCAAATCCATCGACAAAGCAAAGAAGCAAATAAAATTCCTCCGTTGGTAACAAGTTTCTCACTTTGTCTACTCGCAGGTCAGGCCTGGAGCAGAAGACTGGGGTCAATGGCCGCGTCCAGATCGACCAGCTGCATCAAGTTCGCCTCCTCGCGTTCCCAGTCCGGCGGTTCTTGCGCACCGGAGCCAGCGGCAGCATCGTCATCGACCAGGCCTAGGTCTGGGAACTGCGGCTCATCGGGTGCAGTCATGCCACCAGCACCAGCACCACTGTCACCCCAGATGACCTCTCCGTCGTGCAGGCGCGGAATCTCAGACTCGTCCAAGAGCTCAACTCCGGTTGCGTGCTCCGGGTGCTGGGCTTGGACGTGATTGTGGAGGTCGGCGTAGCGTATGAAGCGGATGGCGCATTCGGGGACGGGACAGACGATCTGGCGGCGTTCGTAGTTCGCGACGCCGGAGATCTCGTTAAGAAAGCTGGCCGCGGGGCCCGACTCCGATGCCTTGGCCATGTTGGTCGAGCCCGGGCCGGTCGCAGGGCGGGGCCTGCCCAGGTGCACAAAGAGGATGTGCTGCGACATCTTTGACCTGTCGACGAAGGCCTCGCCGCAGCCCTCCTCAGTCCAGTTCCAGTCCTCCAGCCCTGCGACGTCGAATGTGTTCACCTTCCCACAGACGAAGCGCTTGCCCTCGTGCGCGGTGCGATAGTGGCTGTTCATGTTGGCCTTCTTGGTGAACTTCTTGGCGCAGCCGGGGAACGTGCAAGCGACCGTCTTGCGGTCCTCGACCGACAGTCCGGAGTGGTACATCTCCATGTGCTGCTCGAGTAGGTAGTGACCGGCGAAGCGGACGTCGCAGAAGATGCAGTTGACGTGGTCCTGGCGCATGTGCGCGTCCAGCAGGAACTGCGTCGTGAAGCCCACGGGCTGCTTGGTTTCGTCGTCCGGATTCTGCGCCGCCTCCTCGCAGCACTCACCGCACCAGAAGCGGATATCTCCGTGGTCCCTGTCGCGGTGGCTCCGCAGCGCTTTGGTCGTGTCGAACGAGGCGCCGCAGCCCTCGTGCTCGCACGGGTACGCCTTTTTGCCCAGGTGGTCCTTGAGGACGTGCCGCTGCAGCGTCTGGTGCTTCCGGAACGACTGGTTGCACGGCGGGTAGTCCCTGCACCGGTACCGCTCCTGGCCCTCGTGCACCGCCTGATGCCGTCGCAGCCTGGTGCCCGTCGCGAAGGCCTTGTCGCACTTGTCGCAGGAATATTTAACCTCCTTGGTGTGGGAGAGGAGGTGCAGCTTCAGGTGCTTGCTCTCCGTGTAGTCCTTGTCGCAGCCCTCATGTGTGCACTTGTAGGGTCGCTCGTTGGTGTGAGAGCGGAAGTGGGCCAGGAGGCGTGCGGGTCGGTTGAAGGTCTTGGGGCAGCCCGGCCAGGTGCACTTGCTTGTCTTTTGCTCGGAAGGGTAATTGCGTCGCTTGGAGGCTCTGGAGGTCGCGCTCACAACGGTCGGCGAGGTCTGAGCATCGGCTGGTGTCTGAAGGCTTGTGGCATCGTCGCTGCCCATGTGAGAGGCGCTCTCCTCGGCTGCAATATGGTTAGCAATGCGTATGAGCCTGTTGGTGTCAGGCGATTTACTTGCCTGTGCTGATTTCGGGGCCAGGATCAACCAATTGTCTCTTTGATGGGCCCTCAGATGCCTCGTCATCTGCCTTGCGCTTCATTTTGACGCTCGCAGCTTAGCAGCGTGCAAGAGACAGGAGGGTGGAGCAGGAATGGGTTGAGCGTCGATCGTTTAGTGCAGTTGCTTGAACTTTTTTCCCCAGCCTTGGCCGATAAGAAGTCAACTATTGTGGAGCCCTAAGTGAAACCTACGGTGTCTGATTGGTTGAGCTGTAGCGGTACATCCCTGTGGATTTCAGCCTTTTGGTACAGCTCAAGTTTTCTGCGATTGCCTGCTTCGTCGCAAAAGCCACCCGTTCTTACTCCCGTCCCAGCCAGCAGCACAAAGGACCGATCCCAACTCGTCTGCTCACCCACGGCCCGGACTTGACAATCGCCAACACACACCCAGTACATTTAGATCATAATGTCTGACTACGGCGGCGGTGAAGACGACTTCGGGAACGAGGTAGGAGGAGCCGGAGGAGGGTAAGTCTCGACTTTGTTTGCGCGCTCCGAAGGAACAGTGCACTAAGACAGCTCCTTCCTACAGCGAGGAGCCCTACTACGACGACGATGACCCGCAGGAGGAGTACTACTCGCCTGAGCCCCAGGATGGGGCCGAGCCAGGCGCAAACGGCGCCGCCGACGAGGACGCCGACAACATCGTCCCCTCGGGCGACCCTGCAGCCGCCGCAAAGGACAGCCTCAAGTCGCATAAAGACAAAAAGATCCCCAACGACCAGCGAACTACCACGCCTTACCTGACCAAGTACGAGAAGGCTCGTATCCTGGGCACTCGGGCCCTGCAGATAAGGTACGCGCTCGCGCTCGCGGTGTGGACCGGCTCCGGCTGGCGCAACATTTCAAGGACGCGAAGATTGACATCAGCACAGCATGAACGCTCCTGTTCTGGTCGATCTCGAGGGAGAAACCGACCCTCTTCAGATTGCTATCAAGGAGCTGCGCGAGAAGAAGGTTCCCCTGATTGTGCGGCGGTACATGCCCGATGGATAGTACGTGTCCTGACTCCTTGCTGACGCACCCGCCCTGCTAACCCTTGTAGCTACGAGGACTGGACTTGTGAGGAATTGCTGCAGTGAGCGAGCTGATCACAGCAAGCATAATCTTGGTGACACCCCGGTTGAAGCAAGCTCACAGAGGACCGACTCCCACGGGGCTTGTATTCTGCATTAGCGAAGGCGTTCAGGTTTGAAAAAGGGAGACAGACATCGCCTGTGAAACTGCTAAGGGTGTGTTCTGTACGTGGGTTAGCGATACGAAGAGCGAAGGCTTCAAAGCCCCGTCTCTCCGTATGCATCTCTACGACACGCTATTAGAGTGCCATGAGTGGATAATCAAGGCTTGTTTTTTTTGGGACAGCCTTCTGCATGATCTGCAATTCCGGTCCTCTGAGGCTCTGTGAGACGGGAAAGCAGTTGTCCCAACAGTCGGGATACGGCCATGCATGCTCCTGCAGCGTTGTACGCTCTACGCTTCGACCTTTGATCCCACGCTAAAAACCTTTGCTTGGAAAGAAGGTGCTCTCGTCCAAGTTATACAGAGGCCGCATCAAGGATCTTGGAGAGAATTATTCAGGGCGAAGTCTTGAAGTATGATTATACCAGGAACCATATGAACCAAGTGCGGGTCGTCCCACCCAGCCGGCAGTGTGGCTCATCCTCCCTCTCCCCCTATGCTTCGGTAGCTGCTTTTCTAGTCGCAAGAAATCGAACAAGTTTGAGAGCCAGCTCATAAAGCCTTAATCTCTTGTCAGATGCGACTGAGCTTTCTCCAGGCAAAGGAAATGCGGCGATTCGTCTACGTCCGGGATTTCAGCCGAATGTAAGTCAACCCGTAGTGGCCCGGAGTCCGTAATGTTTCAATGTAGCCTCCCGGCCCTGCGTCGCACACGCGATCTACGCAAGGTTGGCGGCTTCCAAGGGGAACCCGATCATGTGCGCGAGGACGAGTTCGTGAGTGGTACATACCAAATGCTGTGTCTGCGGCGGCAAGTTTCGTTTCGCCTTGACAAGCAGATCCCGAGCCCGTGTGACGACGAGTTCGTCCCGAGTGTTGCCTCTGCGACACAGTGGTTATAGAGATGCATGATTCACACAGCCCGAGGGACTCGTAAGCAGTTGGCGATCCCAGTCTGTTAATCCTGGGATTCGGCTCCGGTCCGTCCAATGGATTTGACTCTGTCCGTAAGCCCTCCGTCAACAGTGGGACACGATGCGCAATCCAGTGCTGTGAATGCCCCGGCGTTTCCTTCGAAAGAGGGCACGCAAGATTTCAGGGGGGCAGTGCCACATTCGGCTTGCAAAGAAGAACTGCCATAGAATGTGGGCACCGACGGAATTTCTTTCCTCGACTGTCAACGGTGGATACTCAGATCTTGAGTCGTCCCGGCGCGCTGGGGCTCCCGCACGCGGGATGTGGGCAGGGAGGTCCGGGAATAGTATCTTGTGGGTCTTCTCAACTACACAAGGCGGGTAATTTTACGTGGATCCAGAATATATTTGCATTACAAGGCTTTCAATTGGCAAGCATAATAGTTCTCCTATCTTTGCCGTGGTCAACGGTGCTATCGGGAAGGTGACAGTGCGTCGAGGCGTCCTGACGCGTACTTCTATCAGGTCCAGGCTATGGCAAAGAGGCCAGTGACGATTAAGGGGCGATGGGTCTTATTTTTGATGATGGGGTTATAAAAGACTATGAGGACGGGTTCAATGAAGCTTCGAGGATAGTCCAACTGCCAGTATTGCCTCAGCAAGTCATTCGTTTCAAAATCCAGGCAAGATAAGCCTATACTTTCGCTGTCGACCATGCATACATTCACTACCGTCGCCGCCGGCGTGGCTCTGCTCTCCGGTTTTGCTGTGGCTCATCCCCATGAGACCAGCCCGGAGCTGCAGGCCCGCAAGTTCGACCTGTCCAAGCGATGTGCGTCGTCTGTCGCTGCGATGAACAAGAAGCGGTGGGCGAAACGGAACGAAAATCATCTCGTCGGGAGGGACGCGAATACCACAGTGTCCATCAACACCGAGGCGCCCTACTACGATGTCCTCCAAAATGAGACTTGTATCCTCACCGAAGAGGTGACCACTGGGCCATATATCTGGCCCCAGTCGCAGACTCTGCGTCAGGACATGACGGAGGACCAGGCTGGAGTGCCCATGCTTCTCGACATTGGCGTCATGGACGTCAACTCATGCGAGCCACTGGATGACGTTCTGGTCGATATCTGGTACTGCAACGCCACGGGATCCTACAGCTCGTTCAGCAAACAGAACCCCGACACGCCATTCGAGGAGCTCTTGGAACAGCTGAACAAGACGATTGGCGATGATCTCCACACGGACGACACAACCTTCCTGCGCGCCCATGTGAGTCAATGACCACTTCCACTCCACCGACCCCGACAGCATTTTGCCTGAGGTGTGCTGACTCCATGCTCTAGTGGCCCACTGACAGCAACGGTATTGTCGAGTTCACAGGAATTGTTCCGGGCTTCTATGTTGAGCGAGCGTTAGTAATCCCCTATTTCTGAGTACTTCTGAGTGCCTCCCGGATGTGGCTCGAGGATCACGAACGCCCAAGGCCCATCGAATGTGTCTCAGGATCATGTCTCACAGCCCGAAAGACCCTTGCTTCGACATGTCGCTGATTCATGGTTTAATTAGTATCCACATCCATGTCCAGGTGCACACGGATTGGACGATCAGGGCCAACGGTACTGTTGCATCCTCGACAACTGTATCCACGGGCCAAGTGTTCATCAATGAGACCCTGAGCGCCCAGCTCATGGCACTTGAGCCATACGCAAGCCACACGACGATCAACCGGACCACCAACGACATTGACGACATCTTTGCCTCTGAGACCGCAAACGGCTGGGACCCGACCCTCCAGATCGTGCCGCTTGATGGTGAGAACATCGAGAACGGTATCATTGGGTACGTCACAATAGGCGTCGATACAGAAACACAGCAGAGGATGAGGAGGGACGTCCAGGATTCCAAAATCTGAGGTGTGTGAAGGGTGAGTTACGGATCCTCGGGACAGAGATTGTACTTAGGCATAAGAAAGTCTCGAATGCACAGAATTAGACAGCCAGCAGACGTAAAGCAGAATTCTCTGCAGCTTGTCTCTCCCAGCCTGACCAAGGAGGATCATTGACGTAAATTCGGCATGTAGGCTGTGTATTTGGTGGCAGCAGGTAGTCGGCGAGGTTGGCTAGCAGGCCGGCTGTCTGGCCGACTGCGAGGTCGCAGCAGCAGGTCGCCGTGCGCTGCGACCGGTGAGCTCGGTGCTGAAGATCGGTGCTGATGAGGGCTGTGAGCTGGGTTCGCTGGGATCAGAAACAGCGGGGCTGGTGGAGCGCCGGCCAGAGCCATAATTGGACAGGAAGGAATAAGGTGTGGCTCGTGGTTTCCCTGCTCGTGCATGTGGGGCTGCACAGTAATGGGCTGACAGGGGCAGGGCGGCTGGCAGGGACAGCCTTGCCAGCCACCAGGCTCACATGCAGTGCCAACCAGCAGCTGCATGCAGGCCGGTTGCCTGGGCACGCCAAATCTGACGGCACTTCCAAGAGGCCCCCAAGAGGCTTCTTTCCCTGTTCCTGACAACAGCCATGCTATTTTGGACATGTCCTTCTCTTCTTCTTCCCTGGGCCTGTGCTCCTCGTCGATTCGGTAGCCTTCCGGCCGGCCCATACTCGACCAGCCGGCCGCCCCCCACCTCTTCTTCCCAGACGAGCTGCCCACATCGGACGATCGACGCATGGCCTCAGTCAGCCTGCTTCGCTGCTCCGCGGGGCGGACGCCCCAGGGCTGAGAAGTGTCTCGGCTCGTGGGCCTTAGGCCTCGCCATTTTGCAATACAGACTCTGGGATATTGTTTTCACCGGCAGTGGAACGTCGCTTCGCGGTCATCAGGCAACGCCTGACTCCCCTTTCCGGTGTACGACATGACTGAGTGGATGAAGCCGTGCTGTATATCAGCAAGCCTCGGGATCTTCGACAGCCATGCTGGAGAAAAGCCCAGCTCTGGGCGACCACTCGACAGACGCTTGCCAGCCCACAATATATGGGCACCTCGTATCGGGCTGTAGCCTCCCCCGCATCTGAAGCGAATGGGCTTTCAGAGGTAGATCCGCCACGAGACTGGAACTCTACGCTGGCGTAGCCAAACACACCCGCCAGCAAGTTGTTCATGTCTGGACTGAATTGATGTGTACCTCTGAAGCCCATGCGGTGTTGACTGAGCCGTCCACGGGATTCCCGTGACTTACCGACCCACGATCAGCAAGCTTCTCCGGTATGACAGGCACACAACAGCTCTGAACTAGGAGGATTTACGTCTCCCAATCAGCCCACAGACTGCCGCAACACCCGCCCTGCAGCTATGGCTTGGAACCTGGCCAACAGCTGGACGCGAACTTCTACCCCGCCGACCGAGTCGGCCATTCGACCAGCACAAGTCGCCTCGCCTCACCTCACCTCATCTGCGAAAGCCTTCCGCCTGCGCCAAACAGCGATGCCTGCCCAGTTCTCTCACAAAGACACTGGTGGGTAGCTGGGGCTTGGCAACTTGTGGGATATCGCACCCACTTTACACACACTGACCCCATGTCTCTCGCCCCGTCCTCCCGCTCAATCTGGCTATTCTTGGGTTGCGATGTCACCTCAACAGTCTTCAAGCTTCTATATAAACCGGGAGGGGCCGAGCACTGGGTCCCAGGTTTGGTCTCACTGAGGCGGTCGCCTGGTCTCCCGATTCCCAGAGGATCTCACCTGTAAGCCCCGCCTCTGCCACCCATGTCTTGGCTTGGCATCTGCAGCTTAATGGGACAATGTGGTGACACAGACTCGCCCCCCGGAAAACAACAACTCAGCGCGCTGCAAGTCGACAACGTCGTCCGAGTATAGCCGGCAACGTCGACGCCGTCTGCTCAAGCCACCCCAACGCTCTCGTGCGACTGTGTCAGAGCGACGTTTGCTGCTTGCCTAGGTATGCTCTAACAAACTTTGGAGCTCTTGGGGTCCTGGATGGCCAGCTCGGCAACGCGTGCCTGGGGCCAGTCGTGCAGCCTTGCTTAATAACCTGCAGCTAGTCTCGCTCAACACGAGCTTGCACAAAGTCACTTCTTGCTTTTGCGGATCCTTCCCAAGAGCTCGACAGTCCAAGAGCCGGTAGCTCGGTTCAGAGCCAACATCACATCCGTTGACTGGCGCTAGTTCCGCTGTTTTGACGTTGCGAATCGCGCTGGAGGAACATTTTGACCAGGGAGTGTATGTGGTGTTTATCACATGATTTCCACTGCCCCTCAACATGTTTCCATGTCAACAGTCACGGCACATAGTCATGCCTCTGCCAGGCGAGAACCAGAATGACATTGGTTCCGAGGCTCTCAAGACGTTAGCAGAAACGTGCCTGCAAGGCAGCATGATGTTGCAGCCCAGGACAAACTCAATGCTACGGGCTTTTAGCGGGCTTTTGACTAATGGTGCCCCCTCATAAACGTTTTGCCTGCGACTTCTCGTATCTGCAATGACTCCCTGACTGCACTGAGTAGTCGGTTGGGACCTATCAGTCAGCAGCGAGTGGACAACCCATGTCGGCATACCTTGGTGAGAGCCGGGTAAGACACCTCAACTGGATTGTCCGGCAGAAAATAGATTAACTGCTCTTCTATCGTCCAAGCCTGTCGTCATATAGCTCTGGTCGGGTTCTGGGTAGCTTCAGCCTCGACGCCATCGAAAACAAGGGTGTCCACTCCTCCCCCAGCAGCCAAGGATACCGGGGCCACCAGGTGTGCTACCCTCCTATTCGTCACCGTGCTGCATGGCGGCTGACGGGTACCAGCCATGTGTATTATTCGCAGCAGACTGCAGCAGCCCAAGGTCGTCCACTCCTGCGGACAAGGCGTGGAGCTATGCACTCAGAGGATGATCCTGTTGGTCATGGATTCACTCGATACAGACAGGATGGACTTCAAGCTTACATGAAATCGGCCCAGGATCGGCCAGTGTGCATGAGCTCAGGATCCTGGCTTGAGCTATTCTCTGCCAGGCCGACGTGGCCGCGGTCGACCAACCCCAACCTCCACTGGGCCCCACGCCAGTTGGGAAGCTCGACACTGCGATGTCTGTGCCGTACCACCGCGTGTTGGACTCTTCCACGGCTACAGTCATGTCTTCCTTGGTATCTTGTCGGGATGGCGAGACAACGCCTTAGGGCCATGCAGCCGAGGTGCTATGGCAAATCAGGATCCCTAGATCCTACCATGTCATCACGTCTACGCCTTCTCTCTCGACGGCGCATGTAGTCCTCCCACGATAGCACCATATAAGTCGCCTGCTGCCCACTACTGGTCCTTCAGCCTCCTCTTTTCCCTCTCCTCTACACCGTCTTTGGTTCACCAGCCTGCTCGTTCCCATAAGAGTTTGTAACCATCTCGCTCAGGTTACTTATACCCTCGCTGCCCAATCTCATCACTCATCGTTGCCAAACTTCCTTCGTTGAACTTCAACACATTCACTGGACCGAGAGCCTGCTCTGTTGTTGACTACAATCGTAAACATGAAGGCCTTCACACTACTTGCCATGGTGGCCCCGGCGTTCGCGGAGGAATTGCTTGCCCGTGGAGGCGGTGGTGACGGCGGTGATTGGGGTCATGGTGATAAGACGACGAAAGTTACTTACACTACGAGTACGTATAATTCATTCCTGTCTCGCTGTTGTTTGCGCCTGGGATCCACCCCCCTCCCCCCTTGTCTATCTCATTTTCCAGTCGCGCTCCACTTAGACATGGCCTGTACTGACCTGAAGCCTAGCCACTGTTTGCCCTGTGACCGAGACACACACTGATCATGGTACGACCAAGGTGTCCACGCACTGGACTACCTCCACACAGACTGTTACAAGCTGCCCTGGAGGAGAGTGTGGTGGTCAGGTCACCGTGCCCGGTCCAACTGAATACACTACCACTACTGATGTCGAAATGTAAGCCTCGCGCCCTACCCTGACTAGGTCACGCTTGAGCATTGTCTGACTTGCAATAGCACCTACACTACCGTTTGCCCAGTTACGGAGACAGTCACCGGCCCCGGAACGACATACACCAAGACTTACGAGACTACTTCGGTCGTTAAGACGGTTGTGCCAACAACCTACTATGAAACAGTTCCAGGACCCACTCACTACGAGACAACAGGGTAAGCGACTTTTATGATCGACTAGGCTTTCAAGGACTTAGACGGCTGACTTCTCAATCTGCAGTGTCGTGGATTACACAACCATCACTTCCTATTGCCCAATTACTGAGACCAAGACGGAGGGTGGAAGCACCTATGAGGTCACATGGACGTCCACTTCGGTAGGTTCTTTTGCGAAGCCATGAGTTTTGAAGGCTTGCTGACTCCAAGTAGACTATTGTGACCAAGGTCCCTACCAAGGTCGTGGAAACTACACATCTGCCAGACCAGACCAAGACAGCGGAAGTTACTGATTACACCACTCTCACTTCGCTCTGCCCTTACACGGAAACCGTGACAAAGGGAGGCAGCACCTACACAACTGTCAAGACCAGCACCGAGGTACGCTCCAACTGCTAAACATTGTCTCGTAACGCGGCCGCTAACTCCCAGCAGACCATCGTCACACAGGTGCCAACGACCATCAAGGAGACCGCTTATACTACCTCTCTGACCACTGCTTGTAAGCAATTGCCCTGACTATTCCAGGCAACTGGCTGGATGAAGCCTTTGCGTCAACATAAAAAGGAGATTGGCTAACACCGCTGTTCAATAAAGACGAGACCACGGATGTGATTGTGACAGCGACTCACCCGGTTACCTCTTACACGACTGTCATTGAGGGATCTACAACAGTCGTCACGGAGACCGGAACCAAGTATATCTCGGTGACTCAGGTCCACACGACCACGGAAGTCATTGCCGTGACCCAGACAAAGCACGCAGAGGTAACCATCGAGACCACTGTGGGTTCTGGGCAGACAGTTTCAGAGTACACCACCTACCTGGTGACCCAGAACGGCACAGTCTACTCGACCAGGTCGCTGCAGCCGACCACGGTCCAGGTGCCGACCACCGCCACGACATCCAACATAGTGACAGCATCAACAGCAGCAACCTCGGCGCCGGTTGTGACAGCCGGTGCAAACTCCCAGAATGGCCCAGCTGCGGCCCTGTTTGCTGGAGTCATTGGTCTTGTGGCGCTCTTCTAAGCATCACCCACTGATGTGTGACGACTCTTTTCTTGTTTTATTTACGATTCTCTACATTCCTTGCACATCAGGGCGCATAGCATATAGGTCGGTCATGACGGTTATCCATGAATTCACGGCCTCTCACATTCCTTTACGATATCATGAAGCGGTATACCCTGGGATTTTTCAACGGCGGCAAAATTTGGGGGTTTTGGGCAAGGGCAATGGTTAATGGGATGAAAGCATATGGGCGGGGAGAGGCAATCGCCTTCCTCGATTGTTCCGTTTGAAAGCACGCAAATGTGCGGTTTGGGGGAGGCCAACATGCGGGAGGCGGGGTTCCAACACGGCGACACAATGCCGTGGGAATTTGCTCCGCTGGCTATAATGAAGGTGGACTCTGATTAGACCTCTACTACCCAGTAGTATTGATTAATTCAAACGAGAGACAGACATCGAGATCATGATACCTGTGAAAGAGTGACCCATTACGCACGGACTGATGTGCCTCAACAAGAGTCAACACGCACCACGACAGATTTGGGCATCCCGACTCTCACGTTCATGGTCCAGCATGGAGCCTCCCAAGACGGCGGGCGCGCTAAGGTCGAGTCGCTTCCCCATCCTTGACTGGTTCTATGAATAGAGGGCAGACAGGCACAGTCCTAGCAGCAGTAGAGCTGGAGCTGGAGAAGCTGTCGATCTTTCTCAGCCTAAGGTAGAAGGGCAGAGTGAACACCAGGCCGAGGGTGGGCCAAGCTTGGCCCGCATCGCCGATGAGCTGTCAGAGGTGCGCTGGTGGATCCTGTACCTGGCAGTAGGCGGGGATGGGCAGCCCAGGAATGACTCGGGCGAAAGGTGAGTCGCAGAATGGCTCTTCTCTCGGTCGGACCGCGTGACCGCCACGTCCTCGTATTCAACTATCTCGTTGGTGTGTTCCTGAGCTGGCAGGGCTGGGCGAACATTCGACCGTGTGCCGAATGTGCCGCCGGTGAGGACGGAAGGGGGAAAGAAGATTACTGGGTCTCGTGCCGTTGCTGCCGCGGCGGAGCTTTGCTTTCTGGGGAAGGCCTGTCGAAGTGGGTTGTGTGGCAGGGGTGAAAGCTGGTGCATCGCGAGTAAAACAGGGTTGTCCTCTTAGCGAGACCACCCCACCTCGAGCCTACCCAAGATCCACCGGGCCCAATCGATGCTCGGACCCATCAGCCTAGTGATCCCTGTCGCAGATCTCACGTCACTTAGACCGCAGAGTAAGTAAGCTTGATGAGTGAGTTCTTGTTCGTCCCAACAATGGTCAGATGGACGAAGCTTCTTCGTCTCCAGGCTCCACCCCGGGCCAGTCAAGAGCGCACCAATAGTTCAGGCACGTCCACTACGGGCCGATATCGCTAAGGAGTAGTAGCTTCGAAAGATATGGAAAAAAGAGGGAAAGAAAAACACCAAGCGCCTCGTATTCCCAGGGTGTTGTCCTGGGCCTTTTTGTCATTGACTTTTCTTCCCGAGCAACAACCAACACACGCGGTGGTGTGTGGGGCCGGGGCCGCGAGCCTAAAGAAGCGGGGGCTGGGCCCGGAGGCTCGGGTCACCCACGCGAAGTAACGTCGTACAGGCAGAGACACTCAACCTTGAAACTCATCGCCCATGCGGAAAAAGGAAAAAGCACGCTCGGGCAAGCAAACCGAGAACGGGGAGTCTGTTCGCAACAGGGTTGCGCTTAGAAGACCTTCTCAAGCACCTTGACGGCCAGCCTGTCCAGTAGGCGAGCTCGCTCTTCCTCGGAGGCCAGTCTACGCCAGAGGCTAGCAGGCGCGCCGTTGCCTGTTCAACAGTCATCATTGCATGGATTTTCTGGTGGGGAAGGTGGTCATCACGATGAGAACTACTTGAAAACTCTGCTGTCATATCCAACAGATCCCAACCGCCATTGTCAGCAATTGGACCTAGGACAGTGTCGTTTCCAAGGAGCCGTCCAGTGAGAAGTCAGCACCCCTTTGCCAAGGAGAATAGAACTTGACCTAGGGTATTGAGCATTGGATACTGTTCTGCATTATTCCGCCAGCGCTTACACAGACGATCAATAGGTCGCTCTCTCTCTCGACAAAAGTCCGAGCACATATTATCGTGGGTGTTGTTGATGCAGGCATTCGAGGTTTGTGAATGGGTCAGCACGGCCCGGGTCGCAGCTGTGGATTACTATGATATATAGTGGTAATATCTTGATTATCAAAGATGACAGACGAGGTTGTAAGGCGATGGATGGTCGAGTGATGCATTACCTAGTCAGCTGATCTCAGTTTCAATACTTGCTTAGGGGCAATCATATCTCACGCTTACTTACACACAATCACAGTCTGTTGGAAAATGCCGTTTGCAGTGGTGTCAGACACAAGGGGTACCAAGTCTTTGTCGTCTTAGCCATATTCTGCTTGAATCATCCATCATACCTAAATCATATAGATCTGCTCATCAATCATAGCTGAAGGGACCCAAGCCTTGTGGTGGTCAAATAGCCATGCACAGTTGTGACAGACCCACAGTTAATGTATATGCCTAGTGTAAAAGCCAATTGCATTGAGCTGCCGAACCACATTGAAGCATTCAAAATACTCTGATCCGCCTCTCTTGAGAAGAAATTATTCAGACATACTTTCACGCACACCCAGAATGGAAAATCACTTATTTCATACTTACAGTTGTGAGGATGGGGATAATACAGACAATCTGTATTTGTAGAGAGGAATACAGACAATCTGTATTTGTAGAGAGGTTCTATAGGTAATGCTGATATCCAGTAAACGAACAGAAGTCTAAATAAACAGTCTCAATCGTCCACTGACACGTTCAAAATCTCTTCGAGCAATCGCGAAAAGACAGTCCCTTGGTAGAACGTGTTCGTCATTCATTTGCTGGCTCCACCAGCACTGGCAACACTGATGGCTTCTTTCTCGTGATGTCCTGGAATTCCTCCAGCGTCATGCTGTCCACGAACTCCAGGATGTCCGGATATCCGCCCGCCAGTTCCAGCATCTTCTTCTCGTAGGTACCCAACTCTGATTCCTCGAGAACCTTCTTTGGGAGGTCTTCCTTGCCCTCGTACACCCAGGCCCAATCTCCGTCAGTCTTTTTGGCGAGCTCCCAGCCCGCGTTGGTGAGCGCCGCGGCATTCCATTGTTTCTTGTCGTCGTAGCCCAAGCCTTTGATCGCAAGACGGATTCGCACTGAAGGGTGAATCTGCTCGCCTGTATCCTCTAGATATTCGGAAAGCTCCTTTCCGTTGTATGAGTCGAGCTTGTGGTACATGCCAGGAGAGCGGGTGATGGTTCCGGCGAGAGTGTACATGGGGCTGTGAGCTCTTAGAATGGCACCTGCACTCCAAGGCCGCACGGGATGGTTGCCTTGGAGGATGGGATCAACGGCCCATTTGAAATAGGTCTTCGGGAGCACCTTTGAAACTTTTGTGGCCGATACCTTCAGGCTGTCTGGTATCGCGTCAGTGGCCATTGCGATGATTTTCGGGGGCTTTCCCTTCGCCTTGGGGGCTTCTTTGGTTGGTATCGCAGCTGCCGAGGGATGGTCGCGGTAGTATCTCTCCGTGTCTGCGAGGGCCCGACGGAGGGAGCCGGCGTCAAACTCGACTCCCATACTGACGAGTTGATCCATCATCCCTGAGCACAGGATCCAGTAAGTTGCCACTTCAAGATGATGGAATGAGAGAAAGGCATAGGACAGATCCAAGAGAATGAGGGGATGCTGCTTACATGCCATGGTCATATTGGCGATACCCTGGTCGGGCCAGCCTCCACCGACGTTGCCATGATTTCCGGGGAACCACACCTGCTTCAAGTTTGTGACACCCTTGTTGGAAGCAGGGCGCTCCCAGATCGAAGGGCTGAAAGGAGGTCGTGGCTCGTCCAGGGCCAGAGCTTGGAAGGCGTTCTCGATGCGATCTGACAACTTCGTGTCGTAGAAGCGAAGCTCGGACGTTGTGTGGTCAATGCCGAGCTTTTTCATCCAAGCGATAGAAGGAACTCCAAGACTGCCCACGGTGTCAAAGACTGCGACTGCCTTGATGGTGATGAGCTTTCCGGAGCCGCCGCCTTCGAAGACCCGGGTGAGTCTCTTCTCGATGAGCAGGCGCCGGTAGTCCTCGGCCGCGAATGCCCCTATGGGCTTGTTGTCAAACGGAATGCCTGGGTAAGGGTCCTTGTAGTTCTTGGTTTGCCAATTTTGCATATCTTTGAAGATGGGATAAAAGTACTCCATGCCTTCGCGAGTCAGGAGACCAAGGCTTCCGATCATGCCGGCGATGCTTCGAGCGGTGAAGGCGCCGCGAGAGAAGCCGATGAGAATGATTTCGTCGCCGTCGACATAGTTGCCGCATATGAATGCGTAGCTCTCGCGTATGTTCTGTGTTCTATGTCAGCCACGTTGCAGAGAGTGAGAATCGCCGCCAGGAAGAATGCTCACCTCTGCAACACCATTTCCGAATGCGCCGCCAGAGAAGGCGTCCGCCAATGTGCTCCCGGTACCCACACCAGATTGGTAGTTGATGACCTGAACTGAGCCATCCGAGCAGCCACGGTTGAAGGACCGGGTCAGACGAGTCACATTTGATGGGGGTTGCGGCTTGCCCTTCTCCCATCCTTTGTCCGAGTTCATCCAGGTGCCATCGCAGCAGACGATGAGTCGTTTCTTCTGGCGAGCAGGAGGGGGATCAGCGGCGGCACTGTTCCGAGCTCTTCCAGAACTCATCCTGAAAAGCTAGGTTGCGTTTGCCTGAAGTTTACCGTTGATTGTGGGATACCTAGGGATTCTGTAGAGATTCAAGGAATTACTGTTGATGCAATTTCAAGCATAGTGCTTTGCTTGTTCTCCCGGATGTGTGCTTTTACGGAGGAAGACGCGGCAAGGAAGTCAAAACAATCATGGGATGTTGGTTGAGCTAGATTGGCCAGAGCAGGAGCCATGATGGTGCACTCCTTCCAGTGAAGTAGATTGGAGGATGCGCTGCTGGCTCTACCTAAGTCACTAACAAAGGCGCAAACCACAGGTTGTTCCTTCCGAATATCCACTGCCGTCCACCTTGGAAGTGAGAGAGACTTTTTGCAATGATGTATTCTTCCCCTTGGGCATAACCTTTAGACATGCGATATAAGGAGTCGGTCAAGTGGTCACAAGCTCGCATTGAACCCATCGGTCTAACGGGGAAAGAGTCATGGTTTACCGTGTTCTTCATTGTATAAAACAGGGTACAGAAAATCAGCGGCTACCAAAATCCTCAACGTGTGGACAGGGCAAATACTTTGTCTTTAGAAGGAGCGACTTCATTCACTTCCTAATCTCTCAAACTAATACCAGCGTGCATTGAGGTCAAGGAGGATGGCGGAAGGAACATTGAAGAACGGAAAACATAGAGACTCGTCTTATTCTTCAGTGATGTCCTTGATATTCGGGCAACAGTGGAGCATTTAAGCCTTCTGTCGCCAGAAAAGTCGAACCGGTGGTATTTTCAGTACAAACCTTGGAAGTCTTGAGCCGAAGAGCATCCGAGACCGCCAAAATTGGAAAGGTGAGATGGGCAAGAGAGTCCCAGTTGGAAGACACACACTTGTTTTCAAGTATGCATAGTACTTGGCTGGTGAATCGTGTATCTGGCTACACAAGATCTGACCAACAGACCTGTTATTGCCTCGAATTTTCACAAATCTTTGATAAATGATATCAACATCTCATCGTCCGTACGACAATATTGGAATGCGATTGCTAATGTCATTAATTGAAGTACTCGAAATGACTCAGTAGTTGACTTTGTTGGATCGGAGTAAACGCTTGAGACGCGGCAGTGTCCATTTCCTGGGATCGAAGCCAAGGGGGGATGCAGGAGTTACCGAATGGGGAAAGACGGATGAGTCGCGAGTGTGATGGTGAGGTGTGGTGGGTATGCCAACCAAACGTGGGGGTTGCATGAGATCAGCTGGTGGGCAGCAGACCACAAGGACATCATCCCACCTCGTACCTCGACCTCCGCCTTCCGTTCACTTCGAGCTTCATCCAAGCTGTGTCTGCTTTGTGTTTCTATACCAAAACAAATCTGGCCAGACTACCTTCCTGTGCAAATGGCTCCATGTCAGTCTTCCGCCGTGGACAATGCGAGTGACTTCTTCGAGCGTTGTGGACTCCCCCAAGATACGCGAACACGATGCTGGGATTTTGCCCGTCATGCGTTTCCGAACGAAGAGATAGAGCAGACGGAACCCCAAGGGTATTGCTCTTACACGCTCATCGTTGGACGTGATACTATTGTTCAGTTCCGACCTACAGTCCACAAGATTGATGTCAGGGTGACGACCGCTGCGGAACACATATATGGGAGCCTTGCACCGCAGACGAAATCGCTCGGCGTTATGGACGTTCCCACCTCGTGCTCGCCTGATGACACCAGTGGGCATTCAGACCGACAGCCCGTGGACGAGGCTGTTGTGATCGACGATGGCTGTTGCAAGCACTATAGCTCACTCCATGTCTACTCCATGGTCAGGATACCAGGCCAGTCTGTGGCCGAGCTGCACTCCTCTTGTGAAGAATCCCTGTTGCCGGCAGCCGAGGCACGGCGTCAGCGAAGAGATGTAATCAGGGAATTCGCCAGGTTCGTCGCCATCGGTTGGAAGTCTGCACGTTCAGCATCAGACCCAGCTGTTTCGATCCTTCGTGGCCGGATAGGGGGCTCCATCAGGTGGCGGCTGCAGCAAATGCTGCCCCAGCTCCCATCACGGTTTCAGCCTGCCGTGGGAAATATCTTGGAGCGGCTGGAGAACATCGAATCGCTTCCATGGGTCCTGACGCATGGAGATGTCGTGCCGGCCAATATGATGGTTCGAAGATCACAGGGTGCTTCATCAAAAGAGATAATCCTTTCCGGCTTTATTGACTGGGCCGAGGCGGAATACCTCCCATTCGGCGTCGGCCTTTACGGACTCGAGGCCCTTCTGGGTGAACCTAGCGGCAACGGCCACTTTGGATATTACTCTGAGGCGGAAGAGCTGCGAAACTATTTCTGGATAATGCTAGAGGCTGAGATACCCGATTTGAGGCCTGAAACCGGATCTGAAAGCTTCAGGAAGAATGTTGAGACCGCCCACGTTCTCGGCGTCTTACTTTGGCATGGCATTGCATTCGACAATGGTAGACTAGACCGAGTGATTGATGAGGGAAAACTTGAGGATGCAGAGGAGGTGAGAATGCTCGATCTTTTCTTTGCTCGTAATGAGGAACCCAGGGGTGAGGCAATCGCCTCTGGGCGCAGTGGTGAGCTGGACAGGAGTAGGTTGGTTAAGCATCAGGAACCGAGCAGGGCGTTTCCAGATATATGGGAATGTATTCGGTGTCTAAGTTTTTATCATGGACGCATGGGCAGATAGATCATAATGGCATTCCTCTGTGCATTTCCCTGAGCTTGGATCAAATGGTTGTGGTCATAGTCTCAGGTCATAGGCCTGGGTGTTGAGCGAACAGGGCCATGGGCATACTCAAAGTATCCGATCAGAGGATTACAAGGAGACTGCGGTGATATTTCTCATTATGATATGGGTTCTCCTGTTCCCCTTTTACAGCCGTTCAGCAGAAATTCCTCCAGCTTACATGACCGAACGCGAGCGCAAACATGCCAACAATTCATAGACCTTCAAATGTTGACGCAAAGCCTCGATTAACAGATCCTCTAGCTTCAGCATATTTTCCACATTGAAACCCATCTAGAAGAACTTCAGTGAGTAGGTGATGGAGTATAAGCAGATGACCACGGGTTTGCATAAGCTTCTGCGCATCGCCGTAGGACCTGTTGATGCAGTCTCCAGTCGGCAACCTCCCGGAGTACGAAGACTACTCGGTAGTCGAGCTTCCAGATCTAGCTCAGGTTGGCCTGGGCATCGAATGTACTCAGGGTAATATATCAGTCAGAGATTCACCAGTTCTTCTGCAGAAATGAAATGCATTAGCTTTTGTCTAATCTCGAATACATAAGGCTCCCTCGCTCATTGGCGGCCAATGCCATTTCCCTGATCACTCATTGCTTCAAGATCTTCTCTACCTCCGCAACAACGGCGTCGCCCACTACCTTGGTGCTGGCACTACCACCAAGGCCCTTGGTCACGACGCCGCTGTCGATAGCGTTCTTTACGGCTTGCTCGACAACATCGGCCTCCTTGGGCAGTCCGAGAGAGTACCTGAGCATCATGGCGATCGAGAGAATAGTACCAACAGGGTTGACGATGCCCTTTCCTGAGATGTCAGGCGCAGAGCCTGAAATGATATGTGTTAGCTGACCACGTTTCTCTGAAGACATGACAAGCCTTGAGCCATCCAAGGTGGGCTCCAGAAATTCGCGAACTTACCGTGTTGCACTTGCTCTTGCCGTCTGGCAGACCACCCAGACTGGCACTGGGCAGCAGACCAAGGCTGCCGGGGATGACACTGGCCTCGTCGCTGATGATGTCACCAAACAGGTTGCTCGTCATGACGATACCATTCAGCGTACGCGGGCTCTTCACCATCAACATGGCGGCGGAGTCGATCAGCTGATGCTCAAGCTGGAGTTGGGGGAACTCGTTCTTGAACAGCTCGGTGACAGTCTTCCTCTACAGCCGGCTGGTGGCCAGGACATTTGCCTTGTCGAGACCCCAGACCTTGGCAGGAGGGTTCTGCGCCAAAGCCAGATGAGCAGATAGACGAGCAATACGCTCGATCTCGGCCTTGCTATAGGGCTCCGTATCCAGGGCGAGGCCGGACCCGTCGTCCTTGAGAGAAGCCCCACCTTCCGAGATTGGGGCCGAAAAAGGGTCGCTGTTGGGCCACTTCCACTTTTCTCTCGACAAACGGGGACAGGGAGCAATTCTGTCTTGCTTCCTGGGCGAATAGCAGTCGAGGCAATCGATGTGTTCTCGGCATTGCCCACACTTGATCCTGCTCGCATGTGAAGGTAGCTAGTCGAAACCGCTGTTGCAAACCGGACGGGTAGTGGCATCGGCGCACATCCCCCGCTGCCGATGCCTCCGGTTCCGATCCAGAGACCCGGGCTAAGCTCCGGAATCATGAGTCTACCGTGCTGCTGCCCATTTGCGATATATCCCATGCAGAGGTCCTCAAACCGGGATCATTTACGGAGATGCGTGGGCTGCCGTCCTTTGCAGATAATTCACCATTATCCCGTCCATATACTTTACACGATACAGGTTGAACGCGACGCAGAGTGGCAGTCGGAAATACCACAAGACGTGGGAGTGGGCCGATCCCTGCCTGTCCGAGGTTCACCCTGGGCATCCACGCGACAATTAAAGTTGATCAACACGCGTCTTGCAAGCCTCTTCTTACAAGCCCAACGTTCCAGGACATTCCACAAAGCAAGCTACCCACGCTCCATCACTCAACATCGTCAAAGAACGCACCGCACGCCTTGGGAAGTCGGCAAATGCAAGATGGTCAATTTCAAAGACTTGCCTTTGGAAATCCGGTCCGACATCTGGGCCGAGTGCCTGTCCAATGCAGACTTGCGAGGCGTATATTTCTTCGACCCGGAGGACTTCGAGGGCGACCAGGCCGAATCAGACTGGGAGGTCGAACGCGAGGTCATTGTCGCATTGCCAACCATCATGCACGTGTGCCACGAGTCTCGCGAGTACGCCAAAGCCCACCTATCGTTCAGGGAGGACACAGACATAGGCATCAGCGTCCCATGCCGCCCGTACTCACCACAAGAGGATGCCTTCTTTGTGCCGCACCGGCACTTCGACAAGTTTTTAGACACTGTTCGAAAGGCCCAGGACGACGAATACAACGGAAAGCTCCCGGATGGCACAAAGGCCTTTTGTCGAGAGATGGTGCATCTTGGCTTCAGCTCGCGCATACTCATGAACGAGGACGTGGACGCACTCGCGTACTTCGTCGTGGAGATGACGGCGCTGCGGGTCCTATCCTTCGTGTTTGGCAACACTGACACGCTCGATTTGTCCAGGCCGTTGGCTATGACCGACTTGAAGACGGATAGAGCAGAGCTAGTACCTGGGAAGCCGCGCACAAGGGTCCACGTGGAAGAGACACTGGATAACCTAATGGGCCAAGCGTCATTATGGGAGCTCTCTGATGAAGCCACGGCGCCGTGGAATGAGTGGACTGGCGAGTGGCTCTTTGATATGGTAGGGAAGAGGATCGAACGGGTCCGTGGATTGGTCTAGGACATCTCGACAATTGATGTACAATATCCACTTCCCTGCATACAACGTGTGCAGCTCCTTGATAGTCGTTCGGCATACAACGCGGAGACCTGACCTTGGGAGTGTGTTCTCCTCTACCATAGTCGTGCCAACTCTGAGAAGTTGGTGTTCAGGAATTTGGGAGCCTCTAATAAACTTGGCACCTCATCGCAGAGCAGGGAACGGTGCGGGGAAAGCTCTCCGGCACACACACCTGAATTGGTGCGTGCAGCTGGCATTTGAGGCCTATCAAGCACGATCCGGACTGGCGGGCCAGGGGGGCCTGAAACCGGCCCCCAGTTGGCCTGAAATGGGCCTTCCTGTGTGGGGGGAGCTCCTGGGCTGGCATGCACAGCACGATTCGAAGCTGCCGTCCGTCCCCATCAGCCCCAGGTGCCCTGGTGTGGAACCGGTGCACAAGCTGCAGGTGCGCAGCTGGAGGCCTTGGCACCCTTGCATGTCTGCATGTGTCTCTGTCTGAGTGACTGACCTGTCACTTGAGTGACGCCACCTGCCCATCCTAGGAGCCGCGTTGCTGTCTCTGGTGGCCTTTGTTCCCGGCATAACATCGCAAGCTTCCATGATACGTGAGCCGTTCTAAACACAAACCCTCACTGGCCCTCTGGTGTCCCTCCCTGGTGTGTCCATCTGGTGTGCCCATGTCTATGTCACCAGCTGGCCCGAGACCCACCGGGCCGTACAGTACAAGTAGGCAGTGACACGCAGAGGGTTTTGTATGGCAAGCCCATCATCTCGTACAAGCTCCCTGGTCACTTACGACACGGTCATTCGAAGCGAACCCACTTATCAGGGCTCGACAGGGCTCGACTTCATCAAAGCGACCGGCCAAGCCTCCTGGCCTATTTCTAGCGGTGAGGTGTTCTTAAATGGCATGAGTCTCTTTCCAATCCGTGGACTCTTTGACACTGCTCATATCCCCCCAATCTGCGTGAGCTCCGTTTGACAATCCACGATCCAAAATGACAGAGGAGGCCTCACAAGCTCCCCCGCCCAAGGACGCCGTGCACCAGGCCGGCGGTGGCGTCAGCGGCGAGGAACACCACGGGCACATCAAGGCAGTCAACGAGAACATCTCACGTTATCTCACCAACGTTTTCAACTGCCATGCCGACGAGAACAAGTCATGGCACAAGGCGCAGGCCGCCACATTCATCCGCTGCACCCAAGCCGGCGACCCTGAGTCTAAAAACGAGGCGCTGCCCGCCGAACTGGCCACCAAGGAGCAGTTGGATTTCAACGACTTCTTGCACTACATGAGATCAGATGCCAGCAATGTTGTCGGGCCCTGCAGGACGAGTGACCAGGATCTCACTTACCCCCTAGCCAGCTACTTCATCAGCTCCAGTCACAACACCTATCTCACTGGGAACCAGCTCTACAGCGAGTCAAGCACGGATGCTTTCAAGAATGTCCTGCTGAGGGGTTGCCGCTGCGTCGAGATCGACGTCTGGGACGGTGACGATACGGACTCAGAGTACTCCAGCAGTGATCTCGAGGACGACGATCCCAAGAAGGCAGAGATCTACGCCAAAAGGAAGCAGAAGGTGGAGAAGGCCAAGAAGAAGCTCCCCAAGTCGATCCTGTCAAAGCTCGAGAAGACGTCCCTAGGGAAGAAACTCGACAAGTATGTCGACAAGAGGACGGAGCACAAGGCTGCCTCTGCGGCATCACCATCATCCTCAGCGGACAAGGAAGCCAAATCAATGGCCGGAAAAGATGAGAAACCAGTGACCCAAAAAGATGAGAAGTCCACATCATCATCCGCTGTGCTCCAAAAGGTGCCCTCCCTGCCGGTAGCACCCACTGAGCCGCGCGTCTTGCACGGCTATACTCTCACGAAGGAAGTCTCCTTCCGAGACGTGTGCGTGGCGATCAGAGACCATGCCTTCGCCGTGACAGACCTCCCACTCATAGTGTCCCTCGAAGTGCACGCGGGGGCTCAGCAGCAGGAGATCATGGTCAACATCATGAAACAGACCTGGGATGGCCTGCTAGTCACACCTCCCGACAAGAACGCAGACGTCCTGCCCCCACCAGGCGATTTCCGCCACAAGATCCTCGTCAAGGTAAAGTACGCGCCTCCAGGGGCAGACACAGCTGCCATATCAGACGAGGACGCGGGCCCGGTTGACCCCGAGGCCGCCGCAAAGAAGAAGAAAAAGAAGCCATCAAAGATCATCCACCCCCTGAGCGACCTTGGCATTTATACCCGCGGCGTGTCGTTCAAGTCGCTCATGCAGCCAGAGGCGACCATGCCGACGCACATATTCTCCCTGGCCGAGAAGACGGTCGCGGAGATACACGAGAAGGAGGCGGCACAGCTCTTTGACCACAACCGTAGATACATGATGCGGGCCTACCCATCGGGACTGAGAATTGGCTCGTCGAACCTGGACCCGGCACCGTTCTGGAGAAAGGGCATCCAGATCGTGGCGCTGAACTGGCAAAACTGGGATGAGGGCATGATGTAAGTGCACCGCCACTGGCGCCCCTGAAGCCCCAATAAACAAATCTCTAACAGCGCCTTGTAGGTTGAATGAGGGCATGTTCGCAGGCACAGGGGGCTACGTCCTCAAACCAGAGGGATACCGCTGCCCCAAGCCGGGTCAGGAATCGGAGCCACAGCCCGTCGTCACCCACCGCACTCTCGACCTCGAGGTCAAGCTCTTCGCGGGACAGAATCTGCCGATGCCCCTGGACGAGACGGCAGCAAAGGGCTTCAACCCGTATGTCAAGCTGGAGCTGCACGTCGAGGAGGGTGGCGAGCGGCACGGGCACCTCGGGCGCGACGGCGAGGAGGCGGCCTTGCGGGCGGCCTCGAGCGATGAGGACAAAGAGGGCCAGTACAAGGCGCGCAGCAAGACCATCAAGGGCACATGCGACCCGGATTTCAAGGGCGAGAGCCTCGAACTCAAGGGGATCCCCGGCGTGGTCGAGGAGCTGAGCTTCGTGCGCTTTATCATCCGGGACGACGAGTCCTTCCGCCGCGACGACCTCGCCTCGTGGGCTTGCATACGCCTGGACCGTCTCAGGACCGGCTACAGGTTCGTGCACCTGCTGGATGCCAACGGCCAGGAGACGGACGGGGTCCTGCTTGTGAAGGTTAGCAAGAAGGTGTATTAAGCAGCCTCAAGCCGTGCGTGGTTCTATCAAGTAGTTCATCCCCAGGTAGCGATCGGCGTCAGGCATCAACGGGTCTCAACTCAACATCCTAACTCAGCATCCTAACCCAGATCATAACTCGGCATTCACATAGCAAGGTTCATTCAGTGTTTGAAGCATTCAATTCAAATATTTTCAATGCGTCTTGTCATGCTTGGCCGTGCCGCCAGCCCATCCCGACAAGAGCAATTTTCAACAACGACAACCTGAACCAACTAAGGAATATCTTGTATCCATCCCATGTTCCCTTCGCGTACTTGTCTACCTAAGGACCGCCCCTCCCAGAATGACAACCGAACTCCGAATGCTCCCACTTTGTTGGACCCCTCCATCCACTCGCGGGCGCGCAAAAGTGCCCGCCCCACACTCCTGACACCCCACTATCCCTCGTCTTCGACTAATGAGATGAGGCTAATGTCTTCATGTCCGGGTTTTCTGTCTGGCATCGGCCTACCATGCCCAGAGGACCTTGTGGTGGAGCACCCTCGGCCCGAGCCTCTCGTACTCAAAGGGCGTGATCCACGAGTCGTTCATGGACAGCTTGCCGAAGACGCTGCCGCCCTTCCAGACGACGACCTGCTCGTCCATGTCCCTCGCGCTGCGCGACACGAGGATCCTGTCGGCGATGTCGGGCCGCCGGGCGCGCAGCTTCTCCTCGAGGTAGCTGGTGAAGTGCGGGACCTTGGCGCCGCCGCCGATGACCATGATGGAGCCCAGCAGGTCGCGGACCTTCTTGTCGTCCGACTTGCCCGCGTTCTGGATCGAGGTCAGGATGGCGATGTCGAGCGGGACGACCGGCATGACCTCGTCACGCTCCTCGGCCAGCTTCTTCAGCGGGTGCTCTTCCCGCTCGACGAAGATGCCGGGGGGTGGCTGGGACACGTTGTTCGGGGCAGGGCCGCCGTTGGTCTGGGGCACTGGCGTGCCGCCGTTGCGGGATGGACTGCCATTCCCGTTGGTGCTGTCCTTTCCGAACACGAACGGAGGAGGAACGGGAGTGCTTGCGCCTTCGGGTGCAGGTGAAGGAGCATTGGAGGCCTGCGGGGTTCCGTCGCGAGTGAGGTGGTTGAATGGGTTGGGCTTCTCCTTCATCGGCGTGGAGAATTCCCCACCCGAAGGGACAGCACTGGGTATCTGGTTTATTGTAGGCTTGTTCAATGACAGAACAGCCAACTGTGCTGCCGAGAAAGGGTCGTCGGGTACTTCCACATCGTATGCGTTGTAGGAGCGGTCGATGAGTTTCCTTCGCCCGCGGAGCTTTGTCGAGTTGTCGAACATTTCTGGGTCATAAAAACCCATGGGAGCAAGGATCACCTCGTCGTATGTCTTGAATTGATACTTGCGTGTGGGCTGGTTAGGGGCGCGGAGGTGAAATTGGAAGAGCTGCACAGAGATGTCTGCCTGGGTCATGGTGCAGTGCTTGATCTTCAGTTCTTCTGCCAGCAAGAAATCATACCGCCTCCGGAGGTTGATATCTGCATAAGGGAAATTGTCGTAGAGCATCATCTTGATGAACGTCTCCGTCACGTCATAGCCGCCATACTTCAAGTTGACGCGCGAGTCCTCGATGCAAAGCCCGTCCTCGACGCAGGTAATCGAGGTCTTTTGCGCACCGACGTCAACGACGCATGCCTGGGTGTAACCAGCTCCGAAGGTTGCTGCCATACTCTCCTGTATGAAGCAGGTCTTTGAGAACTCAAACCAGTTCATACATGACCGCAATGCTTGCTCAACGTATTTCTTGTCATACAGGTCGGGAATGATAAAGACGCAACTGTAGTGTTTCCAGGAGCTATTCTTGCTCAGGCCAAGTTCTTGTCGGATTGCTTTGTCAAGTAGAGTCTCGAAGTCATCATATAAGTGCTCGGCCGCCGTATAGTCGTCTTCGTTCATCCAGCCTTGTTGTATTGGCCACCACAACTTGAACTTGGGGTTGGAATCGTCAGGAACTCTCAGGGCTTCATTGCCGATGAAGCAAGAAGCGACGGAATTAGGATCCTCCAAGGACTTGACATCCGTCCATTCGACCTGCAGAGGATCATTGTGGACAGGGATGACCTCAGGGTCCGCCCGCCGGTTGTAATTAACCACCAGCTCTTTAGAGTTTGGCAGGACCTTTCGCTTGTTGGCGCGCATATCGATCTTTAAGTCGCTGCACATCTTGTTGTACTTCTTTGACCACTCCTCCCCGTATTGTTCGTCGGGGGTCTTGGCCTCGAACTGCCGCCGAGGTAGCGCTTCGTACTGCTCTGCCTCGGTCTGGGGAAACCTCGTCGCCAGCGTCATGGGTATCGTCTTCGGTAGTGCATCGCTGGCAAAGCCTATCCGCAGATTTTGACTGCCAGGGTGGATGATGATAATGCGCGAGGGATCGGAGGCGTTTTTGCCAGGCACGCTGCCGTCTTCGGCCTGGGCCTCATACTCGTCCTCTTCCGGCAAACCCAGCGGGACCTCCCCCTTGGGATTCAGGGCGCGCTCACGATCTCTGTCCTTGGCATTCTGTGCGATTCTGTCGAGGTTCGCATCGAATTGGAGTCGCAATGGCAGGATTTGTGTGTCACGCTTCATATACTCGCTGAAGGGGACGGCACATCAGTATATATCGGTGGCCGGGAGCGTGGTCTGAATTGGGCAAGACTCACGTGTAGTAGTTCTTCTGGTTGATGGGAACGACGTCCGGCCAGCTGCTCTGCTTCATGCCATTGTCGGTCCGCTCGAGACCTGCATGGTGTCAGCCAGGGCGCTTTGCCCGTTCACAGGCTACCAACATGTGGTGGCCCGTCGAGGCGTGCGCTCAGGGATGCTTACCCTCCCGCGCGAGGACGCGCTCGCTGACTTTTCCAACCATCGTGGAGTGTGGTTGGACGGATGGATGGCGATGAGGACGGGGATGGGATTGGCGGCGATAGTGAGGGTGAGGTTGTGGGGTTTGGGGAGGCGAAGGGCTGAAGGCGCGGATTACATCTCGAAAATCTCCAGTTGGCCCTGCGGTTCGCGGCCCAGAGCTCCAATTGCGCCGCCTGCAGCATCGCGCGCAACGACAGAACCCCAGTCGGGAAGCAGTTGGAGTGACAGCGCTGCTACTGCTGTCCGGCCAGGGAGCCGTGTCCATTCTTGGCTTAGCGCCGCCGAGCTCACAGAGCTGGCCCGTGCCGTCTGCCGTGCAGGAGTGCAACGAGATCTCAAGATTCGGTCTCTCAAGTTATTCACATTATCCGCCCTGTGCCGCCCGCCCAGTCTCGTCTCCTCAGCTTTACATGCCAAGGTGATAGACTCCTATCTTCCTTGAGCTGGTGAGGCCACAGCTCCCTCTCTTCTTGCAAAGACAATCCCGGGTCAGGGCAATGAGCTCCGGGGAATTTCCCCAAGGTTGATGCTCGGTGTACGAGGACCGAGAAGCTTACAACCAGGTCTGCTCACCCACTGCATTGTTTCTCGAAGAAAATAAGCCCAGCTCAAGGCTCGAACGGTATCTGGAGCTCTCGCATTCCTGTTTTTCAATTGAGTTATGTTATCCTAAGCAGTTCAATCTCAGACGTGATTGACATCCCGCCCTGTGTGTCCCAGTCTTGAAGAAGCTCCAATGTCACAAAGGTTGAAAGAGCCCTTCAAAGCAAGACTGAACAGTGGAAGCAGCCGGCAGCAAACCAGCACATACCTCAATAGAGAGTGGGCTGATGTTGTACGAACTGTCACAACGCTTTCCCAACTATGACTGTGCAAACTTAGAGTTACAGGTCAAAGAAGTCAAAGACAGAGTTCAAGTGGTACGGCGCAGGCATATGTGGATACTACCAAAAGAAGCTGCCTCAAGATTAACTTCCTGCTGGACAAACTCCACCATGCCAGTCCCACAGTAGGCCCAGGCCCAAGCATTATCGATCGTACTGATCCGATTGTTTGTCAATAAATCTTCTCTTGCACTTGATGTCCTGATTCTGAACAGCGTTCCAGTCTCCCTCCGGACATGGGATGGGTCACCTGACACTGATGACGTATCTGCTTGCGGCCATCAGAAACAGCGCGGCGCCTCGCAACTGAACACCTATCACTCTACAACTTCACTCAGCAAACATCGTTTCCCCCCAGATTCCAATGACCAACAGGTAGTTTCTTTCTATCTTATGATTGACCGCCTGTTCTTATTCCCAGGATAAGGAGGGCGACAAGAGCCCCGCCAGTGGCCGACAGCAACATCTACATCAAGCATTCCAAAACAGGCAGTCAGCCAGCTTAGCCAACCTATCAGCTCACCTGAATTGAGCAAACCATTCAACCGCCAACATTCGAATCGAGCTTGTCCTTCAGCGACAATGCCACCCATTCCCATCTATGCTCACAGCCCCATCAACGCGGCCAAGGCCGCCGGAGCGTCTCCCGAGACAGCAGCGCCAGAGAAGGCCCAGAACGCACCTCCTGACTCGAGCCCTCCGACGACCACAGCAGCCGTGAGCGCTGGGCCTCAGGCCGCAGCTCCAGGATACCCAGCTGCGCAGCCAGGAGCTGTCCCAGCGATCCCGGCCCCAACGGGCGCTGCGCAGCGACATTACTCACCGATCCAGCCGACTCCAACTCAATCACTCGCAGGGAGTCAGGGCCCACCGCCGCCTCAGCCTGGGGCAGTTCCAGTGCCGCCCGGTCCACCCAGGGTGACAGCGACGCCCACAATTCCACCCCCGCCCAGGGCCGGGGAGACAACCGCCGCCCCACAGCAGCAGCAGCAGCAGCAGCAAGCCGTGCCCTACCCACCTCAGATGTCCATCCCCCCGCCCGCGGGGTCCTCCACCGCGTCAGCGCCCGCAGCCCAGCGCGGAACGTCGACGGCCTTCGTGGCGCCGGCCGCAGGCCCCTCGCCGCTGGCGCTCGAGCACCCGCCGGGGTACCAGCAGAACGTCCACGCGGGGGAGATGGACAAGTATCAACGGGCCAGGCAGGACGCGCTCGACGCGGAGGAACGGGAGAGGAGTGGCAGCTTTGGAAACCTAGGCGGTGGCATCGGCGGCGGCGGCGACGGAGCGGAAGGGGAAGGGGTCTGGAGCTCCGCGAAGAAGCTCGCGGCCACGGCCGGGGAGAAGCTTGCAGGTGTTGAGGCCGAGGTCTGGAAAAGGGTGAACAAGGGGTGACGAGGCAGTCCCTCGGAGTTCATCACAGGGGAGGGGGTCGGAGTCGGGCCTTTGCGTGGTGAGAGTTCAATAGGGGGGCAGTTTGGAGGGGTGGTCACTCATGACGTGACGAAAGAGGGTGTTCGCCCCGGTGTATCATCTTCAGCCGTAGCATGTAGCAGTTGAGAAGCGGGCAAATACAGTAATTGCGCACCTCTGCGCGCGCGCCTCTCTAGCAAGCCTCTCAGCCTCCTCCTTGCTCATCTCGATGGACCTTACCTGTTGGGCTGGGTGTCTGCGAGTAAATTATCAAGACACCTTCCCTTCTTGTCTGAGCCGCGAAGTCTCCTTTCCGGGGAACAAGACCTCGGCATCCTCGGGCGGCTGTGCCATTCGTGGTAGAATATGACCGTTCGATATACTCGGTCAGTCTAGGTGTTTCTGTGCAGATAGAGAGCCAAGCCACCCCCCAGGGGAAGGAGGGGAGGGCGCCCAGAGCCAGGAGCTGGAGGCAGAGAGTGTGGGGTGGTGTGGGAAGCACGGCAAAAACCCGCGCAACGAACCCGGTAGTTCCGTCATCGGTCTGGCCAAGCGGAAGTATCGATAAGTAAATAGACTACGTTGTGGTCCGAAGGGACAGAAGGAGGAAAAAAAGTTTCTGCCGCCGTTTAGCCTTTGCCTTTTCTGGCGCGCTTCTATTTACAGCAAACTCGCGGGAGATTAAAAGCAGACCTGGTGCATGCACGTCGATCTCTTTCGCTGGGTTCCAATTTAATTGGGGTCATTGCTACAGTATCTACGTGACATGCCTTGCAGGGCAGTGGAGGGGGGATAAAGCTAAGAACGGATGATGGACGATGGATGGTAGAGTGGGCAACTTTGCGCGCACAGGGCGGGACGAAGTGAGGCTGTGTCCAGACATCAAACGACCCGCCTGAGCAAGATAGTGCGGGTTGTTAGTTGTTACCGGTAATGAGGGTCGACCCGTCGATCTTGGGAAACTTGGGAAACGTCGCCATGGAAGAGGCGCAGTAGGTTCGCTTTCAGGGGGGTTTTGGATAGTTTTGTTTTCCACCCCGAGTTTGAACCTAGGCAGACGAAAAAAAAAGGTTTCGGGCAAGGAAACTTGCGAGAGGATGGTGCTCTCGCAAGCAGTGCCTCTGCCAGGATGAGCTTCAATTGGATACGAGGCACATGACTGTGATAAACGAATTGCGAACCACTCGACAGACGAGAGGGGCAGGAAGAACAGGATGGGTGAGATAATGCTGCCGTTGCAATAGATCACGGCTCACATTTGCGCTGGCTCACTCTGCGTGGTGGATCGTTAGGACTCGTCAGTATGCGCGAGAGCGACCAATCAAGCCTCCCGGCTTACACGCGGTGGCCGTAGCCTGACACGCTGTGGTGTGGAGTGACTTCGCACGGCGCGGCAGGGCTGCGAGCCAGGCTGGGCCGGACAAGAAACCGGCGGCCTCACTCACCTGGGTGAGGGAGGTGTGGGGGAGGGGTCGTGGTGGGCAAGGGGAATTGCGAGATGTGCCCAGCCCGCAGCGTAGGGCCGCATCGCGTCACCATTGGACACCTTGTGATCTCCATAAGAGTTGAAATATAGACCGCGGCGCCGACGGCTGCTAGCGAGCGATCCCGGTCTACTTCCCAATCCAGCCGAGTTTGTCATGCGACAAATCGCTAATCTCTGGTAGACGGCCCTTGAAGGGAAACACGCCGGCCCCTGTTACGGACCCTCCGGAGGAAGGTCGATGGTGTCGATGGTCCGTGGACCCACAGAAAGAACAAATCTTCGAAGGTGCCATGGAAGCACTGGGCGCTCGGCTGGTTGGGTAAGGTGAGCGAATCGAAACGCCAACGGCCCAGTCTCGCAGAGAGATCCTGGCTTCTAGGGCTGCTGGGCTGCTAAGCTATTGGGCCATCGGGCGGGAAACTTCGCCCGACTGCCTCAGAATAGGAGACGGCGCCGTGCAGACCACGGGTGGCTTGCGAAAGATGCGATGACGGGTTGGGAGGCGCGCCCAACGCCCGGACGTTGCAGACGTCAGCGAGCGCCCGCAAGCTCTTCCCGGACCAGCGGTAGCTGCCTACTGGGCTGCAGATTGAGCGGAAACATGGCCCTACGGTGAGAAGAGCCTGATGGGCATATTCAAGTTGACGTCTTCGGTATGGATTCAGGCTGAGGTCGAAACCCAACGAGGCTCGATCACAGTCCAGCTCAGGTCCCAACCCCACACACCCGAGGCACACGGTTCCGTGGCGTTCGAATGACGAACTGGAATGCGTTGCATGCAGGTACAGCCCATAGCCTCAGGCACAGCGGGTCTCATGGAGGCGCCGACAAAGGGTCTTTATGGTTCATGGTGAGTGCCACGGCACGTCTTGATTCGGGGATCAATGGTGGTGAAGTGTTCGGATTCGGTGCTGAAGCCGCTGTTGTCGACGCTTGACTGGCCAGAAACCTGGGAAACTTTTGAGCCCGCGGTGGAGGTGCAAAGAGCGCATGAATGAACTTGTCGAGGGGCCCTTGCACATATTGGGCTATAAGTCACGTCAATAATGCTGTGCTGTCGACGGCTGAAGGGCCGACAGGAAGGGGTATCCATGTACCCGCTTGTGCTTGAGGACTTTGAGCACGAGGGGAGGTCGGCACCTAGCAATGTGCGGGCTGATCAACAGCGAGTGTCTCTTGTGTGGTGCTGACTGCCGTGGTTAAGGATCGTCGTGTGTGGCTTCTGCCTGGGTCAAGGTGAAAAGGAATGGAGCGATCAGCACGTTGGGTTCTGATCTGCCTCGTACTAGGTAAAAGTCTGCTCGCGGTATCGATTCCAGGCCCGTGACGGACGAGCTAGCCAGCCTGATTCTACGTCGGTATGATGGAACCCATCCCCAGCACACAAAACTCGTAAGCCTGCCCCGTAGCTTGATCGATCGGCCAAAACAGCGGGCATGGAGTTGCGTGCCGTGCTCGTGCTACTCTTGCCGAGCAGACCCATGATGAATACGTGGTATATGGCAGGTGACCGTCAGGCTAACTGAGGACTTGGTAGTGTACCCAGGCGAGTCAAGGCTTGCCATGGCGCTCGAGGGTGGTGATGTACGTGTCCAGCCTCACGAGACTTGCCAAAGCCGCTCAGTGGCCCTCGGCGATGTCAAACGTGCCAAGAGGCGCCAGAAGACAGGGCAGATCCCGAGACGAGTTGATCTGCCGCAGCCCGACTGTCCGACAGCCTCAGAATTACACTGAAGCGGTAGCAGGAACAGTAGCAGGTGCAAGAGCAGAGAGGTGAAGCGAAGCACCAGAGCCGTTACCGGGTACCGATTGGATCTCCAGGGAATCTGATTCACCAGGCGCTGTCATCGTATCACTTTTGCAGACTGTGACAGGGCCCAAACTGATGATGAAGGAGGAAGGCCCAGACGGGCAAGGTGCGGCAGGACCGCGATACACGTCGGTCGGACTGGGACCCCAAGAAGTCTATTTGGACGGACGACGCGCAGTGCTGTCCGGGGTGGGCAGGGGAAGGGGAAAGGTTTTGACAGAGACGCTGACAGGAAGCATACAAGTCAAGCCGAGCCGTGATTGTTCTGCGATGGCAGGGTGGTCGCGATTGGCCGGCAACAGCCGACGAAGCTGATGTCCCAGGCGAATTCGGATTGAGATTGAGTGCACTCTGACAGAAACTGGCTGGTGTTGGCAGTGCCAATCTTGAGTCTGCTCAAGTCCCAAGTCCAGGTCCAAGAGCGAGCCTGGGTCTAAGCACCGAGCTCGAGCGTCAAGGGCCGGCGACTTGAGTTCTGCCGGTGGTGGAGGGGTGATGATGACTGATGACTGGCAAGCGGGCGTCGACGACTTGAAGGTGGGTAGGGTAGAAGAGAGTTGGAGGCGGAGTGGGGTCACTTCACTCGCCCACTACTGCAAGTCTACTGTCCGCAGTCTGCAGCGGGCTGCATGTGGGTGGTGGGCCGCGTCTGATTTGCATGGGTCCGAGTCTCTGACACAGGACCTGAAACAGCTCGACCCCTGAGACTCTTTCTGGTGAGCCAGTGAGCCTCCCTCGCGTCGCCCGTCCATCTAATCTAGACACGCTACGCCCCTACGCCTCTTGGGGTAAACCACGGGTCTTTTACCAACGAGGTACCTTGGTGTATGAGTGCTGTTGCTGCTGCACTCTACACACAGTCGCAGTACGCGATGGGCTCTGTCTCGACCACCCAGGTACCGTTGGGCTTGGTTGGTGTAGGGCACTCTGGTACGTGCTGCAGTGTGCGTCCGACAGCGCGCTTCATTTATCAGGCAAATCCCGACCACAGCTGGTTTCGAGTTTCTACCAGTTGTTGGGATCGGAACCTGGGCGGTAGAACAACATTTACCGTCCAAAACCACAAAAGTGAATTACAATTTACGATTCTGTCGGTCCATCCGTCTCGATTAACAGACAGACTCGACGGGTTCTGAAGTGCTTTGTGGCACGGCATCATGGACGTGGATGCTACCCTACCTAGGTACCTAGGTACCCAGGTACTAGGAGCCTGCCCAAAGCAGGCACAATCCCCCGTCAGAATCTATGTATCTGACTGGACCAGATGTCCCCATCGGATGCCCAGACGCCCCACCTGCCCACCTTCCCACCTCGCGCCCACTCCCAAAGTGCCACAGGCTGCCTAGCCTGGCTGGCCCGGCAGGAGAGGGACTGGACCCCGGACCCAACCCAAGACCCAGACCAGACCCCTTGCCTTGCCTTGCTTCCTTCCGCGTCTGCAGGGCGCATCTGGCCAATCCGACGTGTCCGCCCCATCCACTCAGAGTGAACCTCAAACTCTAGCCTGCCCTCCCTCTCGTGCCTCTTCCAACGACACCTGTTCCGCTCCGCCAAAACATCGCCGGCTGCATGCCCGGCAACTATACCCGCCTTCCTCCCATATACCCTCTTTCGACTTGTTTCCTGTCAAGTCATGTCAGGTCAGCTCATGCCAGCTCGCGTCAGCATTACCGAACGCTCATCCAGCCTGTGCTCTGGCAGTGCAGTGCAGTGCAGAGATGCACACTCTCATACAGCCACACTCGGTCGGCGCGGCGCGGCGCGATGCTTCCCCTCCCCTACGAATCCCTGCCTGCGTACTGTGGGATATCGTAGCCGGTCTTCATCAGCCCATCTGATTACAATTAACAAACATTACTCGGCTAGCCAGGTCAGCGAAACACTCCTTCTCCCCCCAGGCAGGCTGGCCTCGGACGAATCGACTACTGGATATTGCCCTGGATCGCGCTGTCATCTCTGCGCTAGAGACCCGTGTTCCAGAATCCCTCCACTCCATGTCCTCAAATCATCGCTTCTGTCTGATGTCTCTCGGCACCTTGCCGGATTCAACATGACCTCAAACCCAGCCTCACCACCACCCGTCACCTCCCCAGAAGCTCGACGCACCCAGCTTCGGACGGCCGAGTCTAATTCTCCCCAGATCTACCGGCCCACTCGCAATCCTCCCCAACACCGCCCGCGCCCGCGCCCACATCACTGACGGCCCGTGGGCTTACGTACCTTCCTTCTCGGGCGCTTCTCTATTTTTGCTGTGCAATTGCGGTGCTGTGCTTTGTCCCAGATGCCCCATAGTCAGAGGGCCGGCACACGCTGGCTGACAATACAGCCTCCGTGTCATTCGGCGCTGTCCAATCGCAAAATTCCTGCTGGCCTCGTCTTCTTCTTAGCTTGAAAATCAAATCGCCAGAGGCCCAGAATCTGGCGGCCTTGATCTACTGGTTCGGCCGTCCATGATATCGGGATCAAGATTACTGGTCGACAGGACTCATCCTTGCTCGAAGCGCCTGGCACATGTCTACCGAGGGCATCTGCAGCACCACAGCATCAGCTGTTGATACCACCGTCGTCTTCCGTCTCCAGACGCTACTACCGCGACATTTCACGATTCGCGGCGAGGGCACGATGGTTGGGCCCGCCTCTCCAAGACTCAAACCCGTTGATTGTCCAGAGCCCGTCGTTGCCCTTGATGCCACATTGTGCCAAATAGCCTTTGACTAGATCAGGACGTCTTTTACGAGCTTCTTTTGGCGCTCGTCACCCTCTCCACGTCACCAAGTATGACGGCATCGTGGAGTTTTCCGTGGGCCACAGCTTCGCCCGCGTCTTGTTGCGGCTGAAACCACCGACCTGACCGTTGCTCAATCTCCCCAGCCCAGTCTAGCCCAGTCTAAGCAACTTTGCACAATCCTCTCCCACTTCCTTACTGGTAGTTGCCGAACTTTCCATCTGATGTGGGTATGAGAACTGAGACAAGCGCCCCCTCGTCGGTATCCATCGACCCCCCCTCCCAACGACCTCTCAAGCCTTGCTGCTCCACTACCAAGGGCTCAGGGCTGAACAGACGGAGGGACGGACGGATGGACTGGATGAATTAGATCCTCACCCTCCTCGATGCAGAGGACAAGTATTCATTCCGCTCTTCTCCCGGTTATTGTCCACTCTCGCATTTTCTCTTTGGGCAGGCCGGCGGAGGTGACGTACTGCACAGTGCCGCCCGTTGCAGCCAGCCGGTCCGTCATGAGGTTGTCGACAGCCTCTGGTGTTCTGTCTGGTGGCTCGGCCTCCCTTTCTCCTCTTGATCAATATTCCCACGTCCCTCGTGTGCCACGGTCGCCCTCGCCCTTGCTCTTCTCGCAAGCCGCGACCTTGTTGCAGAGTCCGTGGGCAGACATGACGAGGTACCCAGTGGACCCTTGCTCCCTACGTCCAAAATAAGAACCTACGGGGACCGTCCCTGGCTCGTCGGCCTTCTCTGCTCCCCACTGAGAGGCAACGCTAGAGGTCCAGTTCCCACACATCATCGAGGTCCAGATGCAACCCTGTCAACCCTGTCAACTCTGTTTAAAGTTGAATCCTTGCCAGACTTGCTCATTTGAGCGAGGCCAAGCAGATCTCTTACTGCCCACCCTCTCTCGACTTCACGGACGACAGGGCAGGCTTGTATCAGGGATTCCGGCTCACCACCTACCGACGTTCCGAACCTGTCCTTACCAGACTATTGGACTATTCAGGGTTGATGCCTCTTGATGCTACGGTACATTCTTTTATACTGCTGGGGTCCTCGTGCACTGCCCCTCCATCTGGCCTTTCTCTGCCCATCTTCCCCCCGTCGTGCCCACTGTCCCTCCAGGACTTTTTTCCCAGCCCGCCGCCCAGTCACTCCTTTTCCTGCTTTCTCAGCCTGCCTATAGCGCCCTCCCCGCTATCGATCGCTGCTCTATAATATAGCAAGAGCTGGCCCTCTTCCTCACACACTGCCTGTGCCCACCCGTCACGTCGTCAACGAGTTGTACTTTATACAATTCATCACACTCCTTTAAACCCTGTCCACTCTCGAAAGCAATAACACTGGTCAACAGCCATCCGCCGTCGACACGAGGCTCTGCGATCTTTTTTTTCTCCCATTGTTTCACACACAGAGGTTGCTTGACTCGAGATCTCGACCGATATCCGATCCCAAGATCTACGCGTTCCTTACTTTAACCACCCAGCACCCCTTACCCTGACAGCTCCTCAGAGGCGACATCCAAGCACCAGCGCGGACCTTTGGGCCATATCGGACATTATTTTCTCTTGCCCTGTTCCCGGCCTACCTATACTACCAAGTAAGTTACAAAGATCGCCTGAGGATATATGATGATACACTCATCGACACGTTGGCAATGTGGAACCCCCGGCTACTCATCCCCCCCCCTCTTAGTTTGGCTCTTCCGTCTGTTCATTCATGCTAACATGACATGGGATTTCACCTAGCTGCTGTGCCATTCTTAATACACACTTATATACTGGCGTCCCCTTGCAAGGAACACTGCAGCCATGGATTCGAGTCAGGCACAACTGTAGGCCGCCTCACATTAGTTGTCCAGAGAGTTTCTAGCTTACACAACTTCTATCACAGAAGGCAGCAAATACCCTCACCTTCATTCGCCTTTCATCTCCACAACAACAACTACCGCAGAGATATACCCTCATCACGGTCTAGCCACATGATGAACATGACCGGAAGTGAAATGCCAGTCAAGACTGAAGCGATGGCGACCACGCCGCAGGGAGTGTGGACCACACCAAGCACAGGAGGCATGCGACCACGACCAGCAACTATTCACGAGGGCTTTTCCTACTGCGTCGATGAGAGCTACCAAGGTCTGCCAGCTTGGGATTCCTCAACTCTGCCGATGCACCAGCAGCAGCAACATACGCCCAGCGACACGGTCTCTTCGAGGCCAATTTCAGTTCATCAAGAATTCTACCCGCCCACGACTTTGGAGAACGGTAAGTTAGGAATTGTCACTGTCGAGCCGTTCACAAAAGCTGACCGCGAGGCTAGGTCACTGGATGCAAAAGCCAGTAGAGGACAATCTGGAGATGCACGGAATCGAAACCGATATGGGTATTGGTCAGGCGTACACCACCGACGAAGCTGTCCCGATCCTCGACCTGCGCTACCCCGGACAACCTCTAGAAGGTGATGCGATGAACTTCGATAACGGTTTGAATCCTCGACGTATGTCAGGCTCGTCGTTCACCATGTCCACGTCCGGTGGGCTGTCAGACATGACATCTTACGAGGACTTCTCAGCAGCTCTTTCCGATGCACCCTCGTTCAGCTCTGAATATCCTCCACCATCAAACAGGAACTCCATGATGTCCTCTACGCAACTCTCACCAGTAGCATCTCCACGTATGACGCCACAGAGCCGATCCGAGCTTGTGAGAACACAGAGCCGGGGCCGCGCCTCGCCCTCTCCACGACCAGGAATGCGATCCGCGCCATACACTGTTGACACCTCTCGGAGCAACAAACGTTGGTCGACTGGGTCCTATGGCACAATGCCAAATCGACGGCCGTCGCCTTTTGTCTATCAACATGCCCCTGAGACTTTCGGCCCGCGCATGTCATCGAGGCATTCGTCGCCTACGGTCCAGACCAGCCAGATGCCATTGAGCTTTGGCAACCTGCAAGCAACCCAGCAGCAGCAATTCTTTATGGGCCAAGCCCATCCAGCCGCATTCCAGCGCAACAGCATGCTGTTGCCGTCTCAACTGCCATCCCAAGGCTTCCATCCTGATGCGCACCACTTCGAGAATCCGCCACCACTGCTCTCTCATGGTCTTTTCCGAATGCTTCAGAGCAATGCCGACCCTCACTCCCTCCACGGTCACTACACGGATCTCTCAGACCCGCCAGACTTGTTCGCGTCGCTGCACGAGGAACAAATACCACCACCTCCGGAGGACATGAACCCGTCCGACCCAGACTTGGTACCTCATGAACAAGAGCTGCGCTTCGACGGAGATTTGTACACTCCTAAATGGGTGCGCGGCCACGGCAACAAGCGCGAGGGCTGGTGCGGCATTTGCAAGCCGGGTCGATGGCTGGTGCTGAAGAACTCGGCATTCTGGTACGACAAGAGCTTCACACACGGAATCAGCGCGGCGACTGGCCAGCCCTTCAACGAGCCACAGGAAACGAGACGCATGGACGGCAACCCTGATGTTTGGGAGGGCCTCTGCGGTAGCTGCAACGATTGGATAGCACTGGTCAGCAGCAAGAAGAAGGGCACGACATGGTTCCGACATGCGTACAAAGTAAGCTCCAAAGCCAAGGCCACGCCTCCGATAGTCCACTGACCACATTTTCTAGTGCCACACCCACCCGAAGATCAAGGACGCTCCCAAGCGCCGTAGGGAGAGCAGCCATCAAAAGCTGGCCGCTTCCACCATGGCAAAACCAAAAGTCGAGCCAGGCCAGAAGTTGCAAGAGACCCCAGTAACGCCACAACCGGCGGCTGTTTCCATGGCACTGTCGAACACCCCAACACATGCGCAAATCACTTCTCATCCGCAGCAGCATCACCAACAGCAGCAACAGCCAGCGGAGCAGCGTCACAGTTATCACCAGCATCAGTACCAGCAGCCAATGGTTCCTCCGCCCGTTCCTGCCCACATGCAGATTCAAGTGTCTGCCCCAGGACAGAGGAACTCGGGCTCGCCTATGGATGGAGTCACGAACATGATCTAAACCGTCTGGTGAGACATGGTCGCGACTGCAGACGTCACACCGGAGAAGGATGACTGGCGACACAAGTCAGCCGAGCGCAAGACACGTCTCACGAGAACCTTTTTCTTCTTCCTCACAAACGCACATTTCTCTAGAGTCATCGAATCATCTTTCACATCGCACATAGTTCACGAATTGATGGGGAGATACCGGGATGGATACCATAGACTGGCATTACGGGTTGGGTCGGCTGGGCTTTCTGGGTTGTTTTCGATTTTCTTATCCCTCCATGCAAGAGCTGCAGGCGAACACACGGGACCTGAGCCCGCGACAAAATCACTCTTGGATACCTACCCCTCAACGTCTCTGGGGATGTCGAAAACCACTCGAACCATCGGGAGAAAAATAACATCCTGTGTCCCTTTTTCCTTTTTTTCTTTTACCAACAACGGGTTTCCCAAGTCTGTCTTTACGGCCATTGATGATTTAGCACGATATGATGCTTCAGGTTGACGAAAAAAAAATGGAGGTCCCATGGGCAGGAATTAACGGCAACAAAAATTCCTGCCCTCACCTCGCAGCGTTTCTCATGTCTTTCCTCTTCGTCTCTTACCGTTGCTGATATCTCTTCATCTTCTTTCACTCTTTCAACACTCTTCTCACAGTTTTCAGTTTATTGTTGCATTTTCTTTTTATTTACCCAGTTCCCCCCATTAGGTAGTCAGTCTAATACTAGATAGTTGTTACCCAATCAGGTCCTGTCCTCCAGGAGGGGCGAGGGGGGCAGGGAGCGAGGCGCAAAACGGCGATGTTTGGTTAAGTTTTCCTAGGAACATTCAAAAAGAGGAGGATACCCACAACCATCTCTGATGGCAGGACAGGCAAGGACAAAGGTCCGGGTTGTTTTTTTCCCACGCGCCATGGACATACGAGCAATTGGGCAAGCTTAGCTGAATAAAAATTCGTTTTGCAATACGTGGATACTTGGGGAATGGAGCGACAAGTGCCGATCAAGGCTTGACTTGAACCCTTAGACGTCCTTGTGTAGTTTACCGATTTAGAAACCGGTGTGCCAAAACCGGTCGTGACCCGCATCACAGCTCTCCACAGTGCCTCCAGTATACAGACATGACGAAAACTCAGGTTCGTAATAAAAGGCGTATTATGGACCGTGCAGCAAGGGCTTCCAAGGCCAGCGGTGCGTCGAACCCCGCCTACACGAAAGGGGAGATGTGGGCATCGGTCCGAGGCGGCAGGGCGGACAATCAATACCACCAGCGAGCCAGGTTTTGCTCCCCAACCCATCGTGAATGTGATACCGGACCGACACCGAAGACGAGCCTGTCCTCCGATGACGAATGCAGGGAGCGATATAGAAGAAGGTTCCGGGGAACTTCTACTATCCTTTTCTAGCTTTGACTGCCGGCGACCTAGAACCTCCGATCTGGCAGGGCTCATCCTGAGTTGTCTAGCCTGCTTGGGGTTATCTCGGATCCTTGGTCTTGGGAGACGGATTGGTTACAGAGGGGAGGTGAGAAAAGGAAGGCCTGGGATCCTAAACGAGGCTGCACGTCCTCCCTCCACGCCCCTCCCTCCGGCAGTCTCGGCGGAGAACGAGGCAAGGCCAGCCCGGGTGACAGGAGGTGGAGTCGGGGGATCCGAGAAAGGCTGAAGGAGAAACCCGACCCGGGCCCCCAGGCTTCGCCATCCGGCTTATCAAACAAACGTGGACTATAGCAATTGACTCGAATGCCGTGGCAGTTGGGTTCCTCTCTCCGAACTGCCCCCTGGCTGTGTTTGTCACCCAGCCCCGTCTGATGTCAACTCTGAAGCGCAGCCGTAAAACTGCCGTGCGTCACGATCGCCTGACCGAGATGTTCGGCCGTACTTCAGCCCAGATCTCAGTGATAAATGGTTCGTGCCTCGGAGCGGCCCCACGAAACTCTTGTGCCAATGTTCAGCCCTAGAGATCCATCCAAAGGACACTTAGGCTGCAGGGCATGTACCGTGGTATGTGCCTTGTCTGCATGCCCCCGGCCTCACAGGGACCCCTGTGAGAGACGTGTGAGAGTACGTAAGGGCGCCCTGGGTGAGACGGAATGCCAATCGTATTCTTGCTAATTCTCCGTGAAGTCAAGACCCACCCCGCCCAGGACAAGCAACCTATTTGACAGCCGCTAGACGAGGCTGCAACTAGGAAGACGTGGACAGAAGAGGAGAGGGAGGGGCAGAAGGTGGGCGCTGTCAGTCAAGCTCAGGACCCCCAGGACCCCCGAGGTGGTGATGGATGTGGCATCGACGCCGATCTACCGAAATCCGGGAAATAGAATAAACCCCATGTCCCCACCAGCCAGACAGCCGAATGCGGATCCGCGGGTCCTGATCAGAGCCATGGAGGCATGCATGAGCACCTAGGGCCGACGGCATAGAATGGCAACGCGGCTCACTAGAGCTCTATCGAAGAAGGTCGAAGACAGAAAAGACTGGGTGCATGACGAGCAAGCCGTGGACAAGACCGGCCCCCCGGACTGACGTCTGCACGCGATGATAGGGAAATGTCTCGGAGTTTGACACCTCGCCGCAGCTCTGCGGGCATGCTAAAACTTGACAGGCGTTGAGGCTAGACGCGCACGACAAGAGCTGGGCTCCCCGGGAGAGGGAGGGGGGTCTGATCGCTGCGGGTGGGTGTTGACGATGATTCTCGGTAGGGGTTACGGGATACGAGGGAAGGGGAGGTAAGGAACAAGGCGCGCGCTGAACCTTTCGGCGGTGGGATTCCCGATCGCGAGCGGGAGGACAAGGCTCGTCAGCAGCGAAAACGAGTCACAAACCATCGCAAACGCAAACCAGCTCAAAACCAAACTCTGCCCAGCAAAGCGAAAGCGCGGCGGCCACTTGGTGGTGTGCGGGCGTATCCATAGTGCCTGTTCGGTGTCCTTGGTGCGCTGCCGCACTCCTGATTGCCAGACGTGAGGTCGGGAACGTGGCATTCCTGGGATCGGGGGGCTCCCAGCAGCCGGCTCGGCCGTCTCATCTCTCATCTCCCAGATTCATGCGGAGCCCTTGCTCAATGACGTTCCCAGAGCTCCAAGGACGACGGTTCCTGATCCGGCTCAAAACAGGCCCCCAGCAGGACACGTTCTAGTGTGAGCTGGCGCATTCTTGGGATGAGTCACCTTTTGAGGTTGCTCGACGAACTCGTTCGGGAAATGTGTTGCGTCGACGTGGAGGGTGCATCCTCGGACACAGAAGTCGGCCGTTCCAAGGGACAGAAGAGTGTGGGTGGGGGAGGGGCAGCTTCGGTCAGTCAGTTTGGCGTCGATGCGCCCTGTGCTTCCTTGGCTGAGCGTGTGCGCAGCTGAGACCAGGTGAAGATTGCGCACGGCGAGTCTTGGAATCGAGGAATCGAAGAGCCGCCTCAGGATTCACTGGCGTACATCTAGATGCCCAAAGAAGGAGGTTGATGGACTTGATATCTGGACGGCAGAGAAGGTACAGAGTAGAGGGTGGGCACTTTGGTGTCTTGAAGCTCTGGACAAGGAGCGACTCTCCAATGCACGAACCCCAAGAACCGGTGACCAATCAGCAACCAAACAAGCGCGAGTCCACTCCACTCCGTCTTCTTGCCTCCACCTCTTCACAGACGCGATGTTTCCTGCGCCCACACTCACTCCACGTCCAACTTTCCCCCACTCGTTATTATCAATATATGGTATAATAGTCTTGCAGCAGTTGGCACTAAGAACTGCTCAGCCTCTCTGTCCGAGTCCCCGAGGGCTTTGATTCTCGACCAGCATCCAACTGCGAACCGGCGATGGCACCACTGGGCCAAAGCGAGCGCGATGGAGCCATTCCAGCCAACTGCATCTCACACGTCATGGCCGGCCCAATGGCGGCGACCTGCATATGCAAGCACTTAAACCGCCTGCTGCGAAGGAGTGGGGCTTGACGGTCATCCTCTGCCCTCTAGGCTCTTATCAGAGGGAAACAACGCCTGCCAGTCGCGCGGGCAAAAAAAGCAGTCTGTCGGCCGCAGGCTTGCATCTCGTAGCGTCGCGCCCTCACGCAGGAACATGCAGCTGCTCATTTCATCTTGCCTGCCTCTTGTACCGAAGTAGGCATTTTGGTCGCTTACTGGCTGACTAGGCTGCGCCGACACAGTCCAGCTACGACGAGGCTTGCAGGCTGCAGGCACACAGGCTGTGGACAAATTACCAAGCTGACAGACTCAATGCCTTCCTTCGCTCATCATTCGAGCCTCGATCAGCTCGAGGCCACACTGCTTGCTGTATGAGACGAGACGCGAGCCCCTGGTCTGGACTACTGGCTCACATCGAGCAAGGCTCGCCAATCAGTCGGGATCTGTTGCGCTCCAATGGGCTATTGCGGGTGGCCTTCCTCCTGCCCCAAGTGACTTGCTCGTAAGCAGGTCTGAGGGCAAACTCGACCTAGCCGCACATCTTGCTCTTGTCCCTGGCGCCAGCAGCATTTCCGGCGGCTGCTTGTCCTCTCAGCAGGTCTCTTGGATCTCGACAAAGATAGTCATTAAGTCCAACGCATAATACTGTAGGCCGAGACACTTTTAGCTCGGCTAATAAGACAAGCCAGATCCCACTGGGCGTCTGGTCAGGACCTGCGAACTTCACAGCGCAGGTAGTTTGCTGCCAACTGTCGATTGGGGTGCGCCCTAGCGCAGCCAATATAGGCTCGGAGAACCGCATGTCACATCACCATCACGCCTCGGTCATATAGCCATACAGAGCCTCTTGCAGCACAATCCACGCCGCGGACCATCAGCTGAGATAACGAAGGAAGAGGCTGCTATACCCGGCATGGAGAGTCCAGCCTGGTTCCAGTGCGGAAGACCACGGCATAAGACGGCTGCAAGCCCCACCGCCGCTTACACAGTATGGCACCCTCGCATTTTCTGTTTTATCGCAGCCCCTGCCGCCTGCAAGACCAAGCTGTGCATTTCGTGGCGGCTTAGCTTGCGTGCACAAACACCGTGTTCTTGAGATGCTCAAGTCGAGTCGAATCGCCTGTCGAGCACAGGCAACTACTGCTGCTACTGCCATTGCTCGCTCTTGGCGGGCGATCTACTGCTCGGCTCCAGGCTGGCTGACCCACATCCAGCACAGCTCGCGCGAGCTCTGCCTGGATTACAACGGGTCCGCCAGGCACAAGGCGGGAGGATGCAGCACCAGCTCGAGGCAGCGACCCACCCGCTGGCAGCTACCGGGTAAGCAGGTAGACTAAGCTGTCGACGTTGGGAAGGTCCCAAGCAAGACTCTTGCAGCATACCCAGGCTAGTCTACTGTGACCAGGTAGCCAGTCGTCCAGACGTGCTAGTAACGTGCCTCCAATCTGTCGGTCCGTTTATGCCAGGCAGTGGCTGGCTCTAGTCCGGTATGCAATCAATACATGGCTCGTCAGATCCATTCCACCCCCGACCTAGGATTCCGCCGGTGTCAAGGGACGAACGGCCACTTGCTCGAATGCTGGTCTAGTCTGCGACAGTGAAAGTAGACCTGGCGGTGCCGTAGTGAGTCTCTCTGCCCGCAGGACAGAATCTGAGCTACAGGAAATTGGATAGGGGACTCTCGTGAACAGGTCAGATCGTCCATGCGAGTTCGCTCGCTGCTTTTGGGATATTTTCTTTTTCCTTGTTCATCTGGTTTATCCTTTTTGCTGCAGCCGCACGATCGTTTGATTTAGCCGCCTCCACAACCCGGTACGGTGCATCGTGCTCAGCTCGGGTACCTTGCTGCACGCTGTCACTCTCCATCTCACTCGCCAGGCTACCTATGCTGCTCGTTACACTTCCATCCGCTGCGTCTGGTCTCGTGCTCCATTGTCAGACGGGTCAAGAGCCTCAAGGCCAGGAGAGAGGGTCGCTTCGGGCTTTTATTGGCATGCCAGAGACATACCGTCGACACGGGCGCTTATGATCAGCGTGAATGAAGCTGGTCTGGACCGAGAGTACCCACCGCCCGCACAGCAACCGCACGGCACTGCACGGCACTGCACAGCACAGCACAGTTTGAGATATCCGGCTCACAGACTCCACCAAAATTTTACCTACCGGAACCTGAGCCAAAACTCCATTAGCGATCCCGCTTGCCCTGCCGTCCAGCCCCGGGATTGGTCGTAGCCATCTGGAGCTGCCTGTTGGAAGGGCAATACCGGCTGGGCCCTGGATTCTTCTGACAAACGACTTCTCATGACGACGGTTTCCTTACTGTATGACCTATTCTTGCGGTTTTCTGTCTTGACAAACTCCAGTGCTTCAATCATTTGTGCAATTTTCTTTTGGACTTTCTCTCACGACCGCCTCCGAGATCATGACCTTGTTTCGTCGGCTGACTTGACCTCCGAGGCCCAGCTTCACCATTCTAGAACGTCCTGCCTCACCTAATGATCAGCCTCCCGTGCTATCCTTCACGACAACTATTGACGACTTCACTAATGAGCAATGAATGACACGCAAGGCTACAACACATCCTTTCTCTGAAACGTTGGCACCAACGCCTGTCCACCAATACCGCGCCGCGAGCTACCAGCCACACAACTCAACCGCCCGGTCGGAAAGCATCCATCCGCATTATACCCTCGCCGTTTGTCGGCATATCGGGGCGTTAGGAAGGACGAATGCCACCACCCAGTCTTAGGCACAAGACCCCAGAATAATCCCATTTTTATCACCACGACCTGGTGATGTCCTGCGGAAGGGACGAGGCAGTTAAACACACAAGTCAAAGCTGCTATGAGTGGCGACGATCAGGCACCCAGGTATGCTTTGCCCTCTTATCGCCCAACGCCGCTCCCGTGCCTAGCACGCGTTGCAACCCCCGCAGATGCTGACCACTTCTCCCCTAGCTTTGGTGATCCAAACGCTCGGCCGCCAACTCCACAACGGACTCCTACTTCGGCCACATCGGCCGCTTTCTCGAGTCCTCTGCTCGAGACGCCCAAGCAGAACTCGGGTCGTTTCGACGAGGCCGCCGGCTGGACCCCTCGTTTTGCCGAGGACTATTCCGTCTTCAATTCCACGCCCGGGAACCTGAGGGGCTCCTCGAGCGCATTCCACTCGGAGTTTGCGCCGCTGAGTCCAGTGCCTCCATCAACGGGAAAGAAGCGACCACTGTCAGCTGAAGGGGTTGCCCTCGAGATCGCGACCCATGCCAACCACTTCTCGGCCAACCCACTGAACCTTCTGCCGGTCGACCCAGCGCGGTGTCTACCCTCTTCGCCTGATCCCCTCACGCTCACACACAGCACCTCGACCAACCCGAGCGCCACACCGACAGCTTCCCAGGAGCCTAGCCAGCGGTCGGCCAAGAAGTACCGCTCGAGCAGCTCGTCGGAGGCTACCAGCAGGGACGCAGCTCAGGCACAGACTGCTACCCCTCCCCCATCCTCCCGGGGCGGACGAAAGCTCGCGCCCAAGCTTCAGACCGACATTATGCAACACCAGAACTTCGTGCAGCCAGACTTCTCGAATGCGCCCCCAACGCAGCATCCTCAGCTCGACACATCATTTGTGACAGGGAGCCCAGAGGATGTCTTTGGCTACCCAATGGGCCCGGCCACAGCGCCGCCCATCACCGGGCCGAGGCCCTTTTGGGGGATGGACATGGACACGACTGGGATGGGCATCGACGTTGATATCTCGGCTGCCGGGGCAGAGTTGTTCCAGACATCACAGGCGCAGGGAACGTCTCAGCAATCTGTGAACCCGTTGGATTGGGGAGATGCGAACCAAGTATTCCAGCAGACCAATGTGGCCGGACAGCAGCAGCAGCAGAACTCTCAGGTCCAGGCCGTCCAGCAAAATCATTCGACAAGGCGTGAGCGTCCTCTTGCGCCGAAAACCGTCCACACGTCGAGCCCGAAGTTCAGCCAATCGTCTCCTGGTCAGAATTACTCTTTCGGTTCCTTCCAAATGTCCATGAACGATCCATTTAGCACTAGTCCTGGAGGAGTCGATCCAGGCCTGCTGTTCAGCCAGCAATCGTCCTTGTCAATGCCACTGGAGCCGTCGCCACAACGGCCTTCGTCTTCGGCACCGCTTGTCAACTCCGGGTCTGATGAGTCGAGCGCGCTTATGCCCACAAACGACATCCGCCGGTCGAAGAGCACCGGGGCCCAAGGCCAGCGCAATCAGTCAGCCCGCCCGCCCGCTGCGATCTCTCCCACGAAGAGCTCAGCTGTCAAACCGGGCTTGTCCCGTAGCTTCAGTGAGAGTGCTAGACCCGGCAAGCGCACAGTAGGCAGTGGTCGTCCCCTATTGCCCAATTTGGCTCCTGCGCCCGTGGCTGTGCATCAGCCCAGTCTGCCCCCTACTGTCTCCAACCAGAGCAACGCCTTGACGCAGTCGCGAATTGTGCGATCCGGCGGTAGGAGATCGCCTGTGAAATCGTCGCATCACCACCGGCTGTCCAGTCTCACGTCAATCCCTGAGAACGCGATTAGAACACAGGCTCGGCAAAGGAATGCCAAGTTGGCGTCCGTCAAGTTCGTCATCGACGGAGACGGGCGAGCGCGCACCGAGACAGTTGTCGATGATGACGATGACGATGACCCCGAGCCTGTCTTTCCGAGCAGCAACCAGCCAGGTAGCCAGCGCAGTTCCTGGGCAGGTCTTCCGGTCAAGCCCGACGTTGATGAAGACGAGTGCTCGTCTTCGTCTGACGACGAACCCATAATAATACCAAGTCGCAACACATCCTTTAATTTTCCGGAACCTCCTCGTGCCTTAGGCTCCTCCATGTCCAGGCCGCCCACTGCCGCGAGCAGCATGTCGCAAAATCGGCGTCAGCGTTCCGTCAGCGACCGGAGCTCCTTCTCTTCCACCTCGTTCCGTCAAAGACCCCACAACAATCTGGCCACCAGCCTCGTGGACCAGATGGAAATCGACCAACAAGAAGCACCGCCACCAACACGGCCATCCTCGGGCAGCAGTCTGGGAGATGCCGCGGCAGAGCTGAGGAAGGTGATGCAAGCGGGCACCAGCAAGCGGCCCACTTTCCCGGCGGAAATACCACCGACAGGCAGCGGAGGTGGCAGCGGGCATAGACAGCGGTTCACCCCCGGCCAGCGGAGCAGCTCATCGACTATCTCGGCGACGCCGTCGCCGACGCACAACCAGAGCCAGGGACAGGTGCGGTGCGTGTGCAACCGGCCTGAGGCGGAGGTCGATGGGCTGCTTCATCTGATCAAATGGTACGTCTAAATTGTTAACCACCCCCCCCTCCCCCACCCAATGCTTATCTGCCCTCCTTTTTTGCCCACTTCTGCCGGTCCGCGCTTCCTTCCCTATCCAGGTCTGTTCGTCATTGTGTTTGGTTTTGGTGTCGTACCTCCTTACTCGACAACACCATGCGCTTAGAGTTTTTTAAGTTCGAGTTGCTAACATGCCCTTGTTTTCCCCCGTTTCGCAGTGACTCGTGCGACTACATGCTGCACGGCCGCTGCGTGGATGTGCCCACGCCGCAGGACGTCCCCCACGTATACATTTGTGCTTTTTGCGCCAACACGCCTAACATGCGTGGTGGGAGAATGCGGTACACCGGCAGGAACCAGAGTGATGGCGGCGGAGGAGGTGGTGGTGCTGGGATGATGGGTCCCCCGGCACTGACTGCTGCGTCTGCGTCGTCGCCCCTGGCGCACAAGTCGTTTCGGTCGTTTCGTTGAGAGAGGTGTAGGCAGAGGGAATGACGCCCGGCTGTGCGGCTGTGCTTGAGAGGCAACGGGCGCGCGCGCGCGCCATCCGGGCGTGGTCGGATATACAATTACGTATTTTACATGCGCTGGGCTGGGAGGCAAAGTGATAAAGGGAAATTCGAGATACCCCCTTTCCCCCCCTAGACAGGTTGAGGATTCGGAAACGCCAAAAAAGTTGTCAGCGAAGAACATACGAAATACATACATTCAATTCAGCATGCACGCTCTCATCGCTTCCGTCAAGTGGACTTTCTTCTTTTGATTCGCTTTGAGACTTGTTAGTGAGGGCAGTGCATCTATACATCTGACAAGAGTTGGATGGAGGAGTGATGGGGTCAGTCGATCCATCCACAAATCGCTTGAAAGGCGTGGGGCACCAAGTCGAGGAACATAAGGACAATATTTCAGGCACTGGCAGATGGTGGCATCGGAGACACCCTTCTTGTTGAGGTTTTCGAAGAACAGACTTGGAGCGCACTGACGTTCCTCCAGACTATGTAGGTGGCAGAATAGTGCCCAGGACCATAAATACGAGACGGACTGGTATGGCGGATGATCACGAGTCCTGCAGGGCTACCCATAAGAAGTTAAGATGCTCCCTTGTACAAGGTCCCACGTAAACAAGACTTCTAGTCGCCGCTGTTGATCCATATCCTATAATCATGGCAGGGGGGTGGTTGGTGGTGCTTCCTCAACGTGGCTCCACAGCGAATGAATTATCGCAAACGTTTAGTTCTTGAAACACATCGACGTGGAGTCGAATCTGGATGTCATTTATATACATCGCATAGATCTGATCTGTGGGCCGTCTGCGTACACCCAAAAGACTTGATACTAATGTATTGGTTCTCGAGCTGTCACAATAACACCTCGACTATACACTTCGTCCCTCGGGCTTGGATTTAAGACGGCGAACATGTTCTTGCCCACAACCTTTCTGCTTCACACCAGGAACTGTGTTAGACACACCCTCTTGCAGGTCACATTAGCAGGCGAGTTATCCAGGTTTGCCGGTCTCACTCACGAAGGCTGCATATTGTGGTTGGAGGACATAAGTCCAGTCCAATCCAGGCCGTGTGGCATCGAACCAAAGAATGTCCCACCATTCAGAAGCGCACAGTGGATTGCCTATCACGTCTGTAAGATGGTATCTTGACTTGAATTCCACCAGCTTGTGGCCTTAAAATACAGAACCCGACACCAATGTGTCTATATCCGGTAAGCAGTTGTCTTCCATTCCAACTGCTGACTCAATTCATGCACCACATTAACGGTAATTCAATTCCGGGTTTGCCCTGAAGTTGCACCGACACCGGCACTCGGGAACAGGGCACTCATTGTGCCGGGCAAACCACTGCCTCGCGTGGTCCAAGTGCAGGACATGCTCGCACTTCAGGCAGAAAGTAGGGAACCGCGAGGCCAGTTTCGTCGCCTCCGGGTCAGCCGCAGCCGCCGGTGTATCCGACCTGGGGATCCCCACGACCTCGAGGCAGACAACGCACCGCGGCAGGTGCCTCTTGCAATTGGGGCACGCAATGCCTGGCGTCGCCATCTTCTCAGTATACGGATTGTGAACAACGCCCCTACCATTGTGGAAAGGCCCAGGGATCGAGGCGGATGCTGGGCCGCCGGTGAGGGGTGCCGCCGGCGAAGCGCGCAGAAGCGAGGTCTCAGCATCGCAGTAGACGCAGCGCAGCGCGATCTGTCGTGAGGGTGGCTTGATCGTGGGGCGCCCGTCGCGCTTGCTTCGCTTGGTGCTCTCGACCTCGAACTTGGTACGTTGGTAGAAGGCCTTGTGGCGCTGTAGGTACGCACGGTAAGCGTTGCGCCATGCCGTGCACCTGTAGTCGTCTATGTAGCGTGGAGCGCACAAGGACATGATGAGCGTGGCAGTCTGTATGTCGTGGAACTTCTCAACGTATTTGGCCAGAATGTCGACCATCTTCTCCGTAATGCCCGTCAGTACGATACCCTCGATGTCACCTTCACTGATAGCCTCTTCGACCTCGGCAGCGAGCCACTGAGTCAAATGGTCGTCATCGAAGTTGCGCACGGCTACAAATGTACGGTCTCGCAGGGGTAGAGACCTTTGGTTCGCTATGGTCGCCCAGTCACCAGTTGCAATGTAGGATGAGATTGCGCGGAGGTAGGGGTCAGTCTTTGCAGCGACTGCCTCGTCAAAGTCCAGCTGCTCTGCCGCCACGTCCCGGTCTCCCTTGCTGGCAAGTTGAAGAGCGAGTGAGACGAAAAGAAGCTCGGGGTGTGCTTTGCTGGCGTCCTTGAGGATCCGCACTGCTCCCTCCAAGTCACCTCTAAAGAGAGCATGGGCAGTCATCCTGGTATACCAGAAAGATGCTTTCTCGATGCTCTTGCCATTTATGTCCACGGTGTCTTCTGCGATGGCAGATGCCCCCCATAGACATATATCTTGCATCAACTGGCGATGGTGAGGTTTCTTTGTATCGACACCGTCAAAGTTGTGCAGCCCACGTCGTTTGCATATGCCGTGGATGCAACGCTGCCAGACGGCTGTGCCAACATGCGGTGCTCCCTCGACAATTCTTGAACTCGGTCTCTCACCTGGATTCTGTCAGTCAATCAAATTCACCTCCCTCTTCTTCAGCAGACATTCCTACCAAGACTATTCGTCCAGACCGTATTCACACCCAGGTAACTGAGGTCTAAGGGATGCGACATCATCCCACCGTCATCACAGGCTTCCTCGGCACCTTGGCTGGAGTCAGCGATTTTTGAGACCATGAAAAGACAGCACGAGCGAAGTTACCTCCTATCCAGCCCCAAACGCCCTTAAGCCAAGGGTCATCTGCCACGACAGCACGATTGACACGACAATCGAATAAATACTTTTCCTTTGCCCTCAGGAGCATGACATGGTCCAAAACAACTTGAGCGGCTTTCGGGAAGCCCGTGAGCTCGACCGTAGATCTGAGAAGGCTCTCGTGGAGAGAGCGGTTTGAGGAACCTGGGGATGGCTCCAGTGACAGGCCGCTCAACTTCATCAATTGTGTGTCAGAATCGGATCCTTTGGAGCGGGCGATAGTCTGAATATATGCCCTTAATGCTTGTAACTTCTCTGCGACCGTCTTTGCACCCACAAAAGCCTCAGGAAGAGGGACTGTGCTTGCTGCCTCGTCTACCAATAGGTCATCTTCTGGGGCGTAAGTCTTCAGAGCTTCCTCAGCTATGGCACCAACGTCGGCCTTCTCTGGGCCAAAGATAGGGATGTCGGAAAGCGCATTTTCCACAAAGAAAGGGCCCAATGTGTCAATAGTCTGACTCGTATCAAATTTCATGATGCTATGGTATGAGCTTCCCTCTGTCACTTGATAAGTAAGTCACTCGAAGTCTGCTGATGGTTGCGATGTAGTATACCTGCTAAGCCTCTGTATGGGGGCTGCCATGGGTTCAGCTTGTATGGGTATGTCCTAGTAAAAGCCGGCACCTCGAGGATCTCGAATGCCCCGTTTGCGCGGAGCACCAGGAGTCTCGGCCGAAGTGCGGCAGACGGCATGGTGAGCCAGTCGAACGAGACGATGCGCTCATTCTTCCGATCGACTTCCGAATAGAAATTGTCCATCTCGTTCGACTTTCTAACTTGTAGCAGTTGGGGGCTGTCTGATTCCGCGTTTGTCGATAAATACTCGGACGTCTGCGTGGAAAACACTTTTAATTGGCCTAAACGAGACAAGACAGCCAGCATGCCTCTGTGGTCGCGACAGTAGGCAAGCTTGCGAATGAAAGAGTTTCTGTCGGTTCTGGCCTGGGGATCACTTTCTATGTCCACGGCCCTGTCAAGCTTCAGGGCACCGCCGAAAGGCATGTCATCCGAATCCACGGCGTCCAGGTACGATGCAGAGGCCACGTTACGGCTGAGAGCTCTCCGGTCCCACACCATGACTCCTGGGGAGTCCAGGGCGGATGAAGCAAAATAGTTCTGGTCTGCGTAGTCGATGGCAGTGTTGTTGTTATTTTTGGTCTGAAAGGTAACAACCGCCTCATTCCCCTCTGTGCTCTGGATCAGCTGGTATCCTGCAATAGGAGGCAAGGGGTGCAGCACCTCGAAGATCATGAAGCCGCAGGCCAGAGCCCTTGACGCCGACTACCAAAGTCTGAGGGCTGTCCTCAAAGAACTTGATGCTCGAGATGGAAGCATTGTGCTCGAGTCGCTTCCAGGGTTCTCTGAACGGCTCTGTGCTGGCGGAAAAGCCCGACCCGGAGGCATGAATGGTGGAAAGGCGATTGACATCCCATATATGCAGGCACTGGTCATTCCGAACTCTATCCAGTCCGACAGCTAGCAGGCCGGTAGTGTTGAAAGCAACTGCCAAACAGGTTCGGGCCACCTTAAGGCCCAGCTCCATGTAGGCATTAGAGCTGTCGTCGACCCTCAGCAGATTGACGATACCGGTGGACGTGCCAACTGCAACCAATCCTGGTGTCGAGGGCGACCAGTCGTAAGTGGTCAAGGGCGGCGCATCGTCGTGTTTTGAGACCTTTCGGTAGTCGAAGCGCCCGCGGTGGGCATGGCCTGTGGGCTCATATAGCTGGACTACCCTGTGTTGCAGATTGATGTGGAGAAAAGAGTCACGGTTGGCATTTGGCGACCACTTCAGCAGCCCTGGCTCGGGACGGTCCATCGCTGTGACTTTGGATGGCCCAGGGCGAGAAGAAAGGTCTGTCTTGTATTGCGGACCACTGCCCGCCGTGTATACTTAGCTCACGTGAGCTTGTGATTGAATGCGCATCCACCTAGGTTGTCAAGATTTGCTCATGTGCGCATGGGCCTGGCATATGGGACATTGTGTCGGGAGCAAGCAGCCCCAGAGAACTCGAATGATGATGAGAAGGACTGGAAGAGGTCATCAGATATGCAGCAATTAGTGAAGGAGTACATCTAGCAACGAGACATGGAAGCTCCAGTACTGGTGCACTCCAACAACCCGTACCCACATTGCAGGGATGGGGAAAACGGGGTGGATGCACGCCCAGCAAGCACTGCTCGATAAGATAAGGACCCCAGATGTCCCTAGTCCCCAGTTCAAGCCCGTCTCCATTGAAAACTTTCGACAGCCGGACGATCTCATTGAGACCTTGGACATCGTGCAGCGACTCCTTCTCTCTAAACTACCTCCGCCGCGACCACACTCTGCCACACCGCCAGCATGGGCTTCAAACGGCCCCATTCCGACGATGATGGCGCACTGTCGCGACACAATGCACCGAACAAGAGAACGAAACAGCACTTTCAGTCACACAAACCGGCCACTCAGGGCAACTCGACACAGCTGGGCGTTTCCCTGCACGAGGTCAAGAGGCGGGCCCGGAACATCGAGCGGCGCTTTGCCAAGGGCGACGACCTCCCTGCAGATGTAAAACAGAAACTCGAGCGAGAGCTGGTGCAGTGCAAAACGCAGATAGACGAGATATCACACAAGAAGAGACGCCATGACATGATCTCCAAGTACCACAGGGTCCGGTTTTTCGGTACGCACCCAGTCGCTTCCACAAACCTCATTATAGATATCAGTATCTGACACTTCAACTGTAGAGAGGAAAAAGGCGGAAAGACTGCGCAAGAAGCTGAAGAAGCAGGCCGATGAGGCCACCGACCCGGAGGAGAAAGCGAGCATCGAGGCTGATCTGCATATCGCCGACGTCGATTACCACTACACCAGATACTTCCCATTCCTGGAACGGTATGAGAGTCTCTACACTGCGCCCGAGAACTCAAAGGATGATGAGGCAGACGGCCAGCCCGCTGCGATACGGGCCCTGCATTCTGAACGGCCGCCCATGTGGAAAGTCGTCGAAGAGGCAATGAGCAACGGGCAGGCAGCGTTGGAGGAGCTGCAGGAGCGCCGGCCAGAGAAGACAGAAGAGCACCGATCAGAGAAACCAAAACCAAAGGCAGTAAAAGAGAAGCCGGTCAAGCCCTCGAAACCAAGCTCTTTCGTCAAATCTGTGCCTACATCCAAGGCGGAGGAGCCGGAGAAACCAGAACGAGCACCTCAGGTAGAGGGCAACCGCCGCCAGAGACGTGCTAAGGGAATATTCAATGCGAAGGGCCCGGCTGGGAGTGGTGAAAATGGGGAAGATTTCTTTGCTTAGATTGGCATTTCTTTGGCGTTCCATTTTGCTTCAGCATGAGCAGTTCGGCATGATACCCAACCATCAGTCTCACGGTAATCATATAGGCCCCCTACAAGCTTCCAATACTGCTTTTCGGGGTTTGCAGCGCAACATATAAAAATTGTGTGACATGCTTATGAGATGCACTCCGACTAGATAACCTACTGGGATTCTGGGTTGAGGTAGTCATGGCTGCAGAAAATTGACATGTGCGACGCTCTTCTACTCCACAGGTGACCTAGGTACCTGCCTAGGTACCTTTGGTCTGTATACCTCCGCCCACTGCGACTTGCACCTGGCGCCCTTTCTCCTTCAGCCTATTCCTGCTCATTCGAGAAGAAGAGCCGACATGTGGAGCAAAGAGAGTGCAGGCGCGAGGAACGCAGATGCAAGTGTCTGTATCCTGCGTCCGAGACCCCGCCCCATTGCAGTTCGCCCTGCGGGAGGCCTACCAACCACGCCTCCTTGATCATCCACCAACTGCTTTTCAGCCTTGTTCAAGCGGCCTCGCTCAAGCAACCTGCCCACGCATATAAATCCCACAGGCCTCTCACCAGAGGGGCCTTGCTTTCATCGCCCGAAATCCTCTCATACCTGAGCTCTTGGCTGGACCTTTGTATTCGAAGTGCTGCAATACTCACCATGGCGACACCTGACGACCACGAGCCGTCCTTCCCAGACAGCGTGTACCAGAATGTCAAGGACTGGGTTGCGAAGCAGGAGGCCTTTGAGAAGGAGAACAAGAAACCTGCCCCGCTGACCGATATCCAGCGGATGTTCCTCGAGGGCTTCCGCGCGCGCCCACCGCTCCCGGATATCAGCCAGATGAACTATCTCGGCCTGCTTTACGGTAGTTTCCACTGGCCTGAGAAGCAATGGACTGTATATGCTAACGGGTTTGATCTAGAATACCGACAAGCCAACCCAGATGGCAAGGACATCTCGTTCTCCGAGGGAATGTACGAAATTCGAAATTCGGAGGGGAACCCCAGCCCCCAGTGGACCTGCACGGTCGAGCTCAGCGAGGCTGTCGCGCATGAGCCTGCTATCAAGTCGTTCCCAGCAGCTGGGTTCGGCCTTGATACAAACGGCAGCTGCCCTGCCTTTGCAAAGAAGAAGGACGCTAAGCAATGTATGCTATCCATTCTGGCGTGATAGGAATTGTACCTAACGCTTGTGTAGATGCTGCAAAGTGCGCGATCGACTGGCTTATCAAGCAGTCCCTCATGCCTTCGAACTTGCGAGATGTTACTTTCTTGAAGAAACTCCCCGTTGCCCGGGCCCTCCCTGACCTGCAGAAGCAGCCAGAAAAGCGACCAAGTGAGGGGACCAACGGCGTTCTTTCTCCGCCCCCCAAACGTCAGACGAAGGGTACCACTGGCGCTGTAGACACTGACGACGACAGCCTGCCCGCTACCCAGCGCGTTCAGGCCCTCTGCCACAGTATGAAGCTCAAGGCACCAACCTATGTCCTCACCCCGGCGGACCCACGCGTTAACTACCTCTTCAACGGGCATCCGGACTTCGGTGATGACGAAGACAACTTTCCCGAGGACTTGGGCCGGATTGAGGGTGTGAGCGGAAAGGATAACGCGAAGCAGGAGATTGCTGAGAGGTTACTGGTGTTTCTCCGTGATATGCATCAGAAGAGGATGGCTGAGTTCGAGCAACTGCGTGCAGGAACGACTAGCTCGTAGTATGGGTGCGAACAAAAGAGCGTGCCTGTCTGTTTGAGATTATCTCGTGCATGGTTCGTATCCAGTAGAGTGCGGTGGTGCACTTATTCTTTTCCTTTTGGAGGCGTAGCAGAGATATTCTTGAGCAAGTTGCTTCCAAGTTGGGTTCAAGTCTCATTGGGCTGTGCGGCTGGGCATAGTATATCAAATGGTTTGACCATACTTAGATAGGCTGCCAGCCAGAGGCATAAGGGTAGACTGGAGAAAGGATATGATATCACCAGCTACCCTGTTACCTCGCTTACCATGCTCCCACTCCAACGCATCTTCACGCAGCCTTCCCTCGGCCTCTCCCACCGCCCTTGCCACCTCGCCCGCCGCCTCTCCCTCTGCCTCCCTTAGCAGGAGGTGGTCTGCTTTTAAGGTCCTCAGGCAGATCTGCAACCCACTCGCCGTCCTTCCATAGCGTTCCGGCGTCCTCCTTGCGCCCCACGACCTCCTTGAAGTACCTCGCTGGCACCAGCCCATCCTCACCGACGCCCTCAGTGAGGACGACGCCGTTGTCGCTAATCCACCAGGTCATGGCCCCGTCCTCGAGACTCCGCCTCACGTCGACGTACACCAGGACCTCGGCGTCCTTCCGCATCCCGGAAATAACACCCTGCTCGTCATCGGGCAGCCCGGTAGAGCAATGCACGTGGGTGCGGCCCATCCGCCGCAGGCCTCCGGACTCGACGATGCGCAGCCAGAAGGCAAAGTAGGTTCCGTGCACGACCACGGGAGGCACGTTGTCCGCCTCGAGCGTCACGGGCCTGAGAAGGGCCTCCGACTCGAGTTTGATGCTGTGGCCCTGGTTGGCGCGGATGAGCCAGTGCGCCGGGTTGGTGTCCTCCGTCGCCCCCTCACCGCCGGCGGCTGGCTTCATGGCGAAGCGCTGCTTCTCGTTGTCGGCGCAGACCTGGACGATCTCTTGCACGGTGACGTTGAGGGTGCGGAGGGCGCCCCATTGGAGCTTTGAGGCGGGTTGTTAGTCTTGGACGGTCTCGGGAAGAAATAAAGCAAGGCGAATAGACAGACAGATGCAAATCAGGGTAGAGAGGGCCTCTCGTCATGACACAGCATGTGCTTGCTGGTGAAGGAGACCGGCACGAGGCCGCCGTCCCCCAGACGCACAAATAGAAGAGACATAGAAAAAGCCTAAAGAAGGCAACCACTCACCACCCGATCAAGAGGCGCGTACCCCTCCTTGTCCAGCTTGATGCCCGCGTTGAGCGCCTGGTGCCGTAGGAGCCTCGACAGCGCCATCGAGATCTGCTTCTCCCTCTGCTTGCCCCCGTCGCCAGGCTTGCCCTTACCGCCGCCGCCACCACCGCCTGCTTTGCGGCCGCCAGTCTTGCCGCCGGCCGCCCGCACGGAGGCCTTGTCCTCGAACTGGGCTGCCAGCTCGTCCGTGTCCATTCTGAGATGAGGTGTGCGATTTGGGGTAGATGGATACCGTTTCTTTGCTGCAGCTGCAGCAGAAGCAGCTGGAGTTCGTGAGGAAGCTCTCCCGCCAGGATGACCTGGCAAATTGCTGGCAGGCGATGAGGGTAGATATTGCGGTGTCAGTCTTTGGTACTGGCGTACTGCTCCTAGCGAGCAAAACGGGTGGCGTAAGGCACTTGATAATGTTGCTGGACTGGTGAATTTGAGACGAGTCCAGCAAGTCAGGGGCACAGTCATCAACAACTTAATTGAAAACGGAGGCGTTTCGTATCCTTTAGCAGGTGTTATATGTTGACTGTCTTTTTGTTCTTGGAAGCTGCTCCAAAGGGTCCGGGTTTCCTGCTGCGGAAAATGCTTACTGTGAGTCTCAAACCCGTCCACAGGCCGTCGGCCTGACTCAAACGGGTCCGATGAGGATGCCCATTGAAACCACCCAACTTCCAGGCAGGCGCACCATACTTATGAATGCAAGCCAACGAGAAGCATGGCTTGGCCTGACCGAATTGTACAGAGCTTCTACTGTCTTCAGTTTTGCACATGTTTTTATAAGTCTCACCGGCAACGACGAGCTTGAGCCAGAGGATGCATGTTTTGATCTCAACCATGGAGCAAAAGTGTGCGAAACGCGTGCATGTAATACATTAATAGCAACTGTCTCGTACATGTACTAAGACAAATATATATGTACACCTGAAAAGCTGTACTCTTCTTCCAGTACCAGCGGGTATCGATATTGCGCTCTGCGCGCCCAAACTCTTCGCAAATGTCTGCAGTCGACAGGAGTCCATCTGCAGCAGAATCTCCGACGAATATTTCCTCAGTCATACAGACATCACTTCTCGACAAAGGAAACATCTTTGCCGTGTGGTGCTGTTCATCCTAACCCCTTCTACTTGCTCGCCATATCGTGAAATGTAGCGAAGCACCGCAGTATGTGTACAGCGTGGACCTGCTACGGAAAAAAAAAAAAAAGGAAGCCCACGTCCCGCCCTCAGCATTATAGACACGACGACACTCGCGGGTGTCATCCGGTAATGCTGAACGAAATTGAGAACAAAAGGAAAAGAAATTTAATAACACCGGTAATGCATGCGTGGATCTCCGCTTCTTGCAGAAAATGCTTCTCAATGCAGAAAATTAACGCTTTTGTAGTTGCACCCGTTACCGTGTCGTGAGTCGTCAAGCGTCATACATGCGCGGGATGCGTCGCACTCATCTGTAACCACCGAAATTGGAGGCAGTTCCAGAGATGCTGGGGATCCCACTGTGTCGTTTGCGGTGGATGCTAGTCTCCCGGCCGACCACGGAACTATTTGACTGACCACCCGAGTACTGTCGCTGTCCTCGCTCCTCAGCCAGTCTCTCTGCGACACTATTGTTGTCTGCCCTCTCGAATCTGTCACCTCTCTCCTGGCCGAATCGATCAGCCCCCAGGAACCTTCGGGAGCTGGGAGTGGTAGGTGTCGCAAAGCGAGACGATGCAGCACTTGCGGAGGGCAGGTTCGAGGTGATCAAGCGACGCCGGGGCAAGGCTGAGCTGGCGGATGTCGGCTCCTGCATCTGGAAAGAGCCCCGCGTTACGTCTTCTCGATCTCGCGAGGGTACATCGACCCTCAAGCCAGCGACTTCCGTGATGGCCCTCGATGGTGCCCTGAACCGGGAATCTTGCTCCTCATCAATGTTACTGCCGCGGGCAATTGTGGTAACACGGCGTGGAGGAAGGAGGAAAGAGGTCTTGCGCCCTTCTTCGGGCTCATCTGTGCCCGCGCGCCGGGTCCGTAGAAGCGAGGTCTTCCTGCCTTGGTCATCGGGCTCTTCTGTTACGCCCCGCCGTGTTCGCGCCACGACAAGAGATGACTTCCGACCAGGAGTTGCGGTTTCGCCGCCCATAGCGCTAGGCGCGTACCTGGGGCTCGGAACAGATGGAGCCGTGAAATTGAACGTAGCCCGCTTTTCCAACCTGGTCGCGCGAGGGCTGACGCTACTTTCAACACTCGGAACAGGCTCATCGGGCTTGGACGTTTCCCGCCGCGGTGCACCAGTGAAGACTTTGATGGGCGGCGGACTGGTCAGCTGCTCCTGCTCTTTCGGCTTTACTGTTTCTCGTGATTCCAGCTTCGGTTGCTGAATTGCGGCCCTCCGCTGGCTGCCGTCATCCGTCAAAGCCAGGCACAGCTCAGTAAGATTCCGACACATGCTGTCGACTTTCTTCCGCAGAAGCCTGTCTGTGACGGTAGCCTGGCCGCTTCCTCCAATAGTGCTTGCGCCGCTCGAAATTGGCCCTGGGTGCCCAACAATACCCATCATCTGGGACAGCGACATCGCATCGTTGGCAGCCGCCTCAACGGCGTTGTATATGTCAGAGTTTACATATGGCTTCGTCTTTGAAAGTGCTGATTTCAAGATTGGTTGCGAATCCCGATGCGAAGAGGTGATGCTCAGTATTTCCGTTTGTGCAGCACCGGTCGCAGAAGCGCGCTTTGGCGAGCCAGACACTGTAGTCGCGCCAGTCCCCGCCGTAGGAGGCCTTTCTTCGGAAGCTCTGGACATGGCAGCACCAGATGTCTTGGGCAACTTTCCGGTCAACTCCAGCCGGTGGATGCGGGACTTCAACTCGTCGAGTTCATCCCAGACTGTGGAGGGGGCGGCGGTCGAGTTCGATGACTCAGAAGCTTCGTGATGAGGCGCTCCAGGATGTTGAGATTCGCTACTCTTTGGAACAAGAGGGGAGGATTGGAATGATTTGGAAAGACCGCTCGTTTTCCTGTGAGATGATGGCCGAGATTGCTCAGACGTCGCCGGGCGCCGGGCAAATATGGAGCTGCCTTCAGCAGTGTTGTCCAGACCACTGTATGTCCGAGGAGTTATTGGCGACGGTCTCAAAGACGATACTGTAGACCGAGCTCGGGTGGCATCGAGACTCAGGGAGGGTCTCTCGGTCGTGCTACCTCGGTAAGGCACTTCCCTCTCGGTGTGCTGTGCCGGCTGGTCCTCCGTCGTTCGCCTCATGCGGAACGCCCTGTCTTGCTGGTCCGAGAGGCGCCGTGGAACCCGAGGGGGTGATGTAGGGTTCTGGAATGAAGAAGGGATGACGGTAGAGAGCGGTCTTTGGCGCGCGGATCGCACGACCCGAGACTGGGACTGATTAGTTTCCATGCGGGATTCAAGACATGCGCCACTTGACGGCGAGTGTTGTGCAACACGTTGCCCATAAGAAAGATAAAGGGTGATGAACCGTCGGGATGGGCAAGGATGGATCTGCAGCACGATTGGTATGTCGAGGATTACCGTCTCCACAACGACTCGTAACATGCAGGTACTCCTCACTCAGGGGTCCGGGCATCGCGCTTCATCCCACAATTGGGCCACATGTGGATACAGAGGTTCAACGCCCGAGAGCGTCGCGCACACGGGAGTTTTGATGTAATGAAAATGGGGGGCAAAGGAGTGCTCACCACTGTGCTGGCCCGATCATCATCATCGTGACCGTCATTTCTTGGTCGCGATGATGATGATGGGGGGTCTTCGTGCGCTATTTGCATAAAGATATCGGCAGTGCTCTCGCTTTCAATGGTCGCCGTGACTTCGTCGTCCGCATCTGCAGCCGACATGTCTCTTGTCCATTCATCGCTGTTGCGGCCCTCCAGCGCCCGCAGCGACTGATCCCTGTGGTTCGAGTCCTTGGAGTCGTGGCCATCATCGTAGGAGCGGTAGGAAGAATTGTTCATATCGAGCTGGAGGCTCTTGCGCGAGCCTGACGAGCGAAACGAGCGGATAGGAGGGATGACAGGTCGGCCGGGGTTTGAGGCAGAGCGGATGGGTTTGTATGACACTGGTGGTCGTGACGTAGATGTTCGCCGCTCGGCCGGGCTGTCATGGAGATTGTCGCCGTTGACTGCCGCCGGTGATGCGAGGGCTCGTTGTGCCTGAGCCCACTTCTTTGTTGTGGATTCTGGGGTGCGTATGCCTTGTGAATGATGTGCTGTGTGCGGGGAGGCGGCGCTGTTTGAGTTTGGGGTGACGTCGACCGGCTGTGTGGGCGGTCGCGTTTCCGGTGTCCAGAAGGAAGGGGATTCGTCGGTGGGGGATTGAAAAGCGAGGGTGTCGCCAGGACTGTTGTCGACTGGAAATGAAGCGGGTCGCTTGGCGGCAGTTGGGGTGAAAGGGGCGGATGTTGAGGCCGTCTGGTAGGTACTAGCCCGTGATCGTGCCGGGCTGTGTTTTTGTCTTGGGGTCACGGGTGAATGTGGCGTGCTTGGAGGCGGCTGCTGGTTGGGAAGTGAATTGGGTTCGGACGTGGACGCGGACACGGTCACAGGACGATGCAGGTGGTGATTCTGGTGGTGGTGGTGGTGTTGGTGTTGTGCATCAGCGGCATCGTCAGCAGCAGCAGCAGCAGCATTAGTGCCAGGCCTATTTTCTGGCTCTGGGGTTGGATTTGTGACCTTTTGGCGGTCGTCCTGGTGCTGTGGGGATTCCAACAACCCTGCCGATGAGGGGGGATGTTGCTTGCTGTCCCGCTGTAGCAAACCGGGTAGAGGCAGCGTGGACCGGGTACGGTCGCTCAGACGGAATGCAGGCAATTTGGACGAATTGTGATTGACGCGGTGGGCGTGCACTGCAAACCTGGATGACGGCTGCTGCTGCTGCTGGTGAGTGTCTGTAGTCGATGGCGACTGCTCGCCGTGGCCGACCTCGTGCCCGTCTTGGTTGTGGCCGTCGCCGTCGCCGGGCTGCGCGGGCGCGGGCGCGGGCGCAGGAGCGACAGGAGGATTGGCGTCGCTGCTGTGGAGGTCAGCACCACCTGGAGCGGCTGGGGCCGCGGTTTCGGTTTCGAGTTGGAGCTCGAGCTCCAGCTCCTGGTCGGTCCTGTCACTGGACCCAACGTCCTCAAACACCTCGACGGTCGCTGACGAGGAAGCCATGGCATGCACACGAACTGCTCTCTTTCTCTCTGCTTTTCTTTGTTCCAGAATGCCTGTCCCGTCTCCTGATGTTCGTCAGGGTCCCATCGGCTGCTCCCTTGCGTGATTCTGCCAGTCTACCCCGGCGGCGGCCCCTCGGTTCTCACTGGTAGCATTGATTAATTCCAGCAGGGCGACGATAGTTCCCGAGACCCTGTCGTAGCTGTTGAGCCAGCCCGGGGTCTCTGAGCCTGTGCCTGGTATCTGTCTGGGTCTGGGGCTGAGTCTGAGTCCGATGTCCCTGCCGGAGAAATTGAGACAAGTGTCAAATGTCAATGTCGAATGCGAAATGTCAAAGTCTGTCAATATGATGCGGTGCTACGTCAACCTTCCGAGGGCCAATTTGCACTTCGAGCAGGAGCAGAGCCAGATGACTCAGGTCGTCCGATCAATTGGTTGAGTAGGGAGGGGGGAAAAGGAGTAATTCAAGTCGCAGTCGCCGTCGAGACGATCTGGGTGAAAATTGACTGTTTCCTGGGCAAGAACGGTAGGGGTACTACTGGGTGTATGTATGTATTTGCGTATAAGTGTGTGAGGTGTGTGTATGTGCGCATCTCGCAGACCACACCTTAGGTCAGGGGAACACGGTAGATTCGGATCAAGGTTCGGCGGGAGCAGATTGCTGGAGGTCTTTGCGCGACAATATGGGTCTGCGAGTGAAATTATGAATACGGTTGCACGGTGGATGATGTCTAGGACACACGAATAAGAGACACCAGAGAACAAAAGATGGACAGGAAGCTATGATGCCCGGGGATGTGTCGACGTTCTACTTGGACTTGGTCTGACGATCAATGGTCGCAGGCCGGAGCGCAATGCACATGTAGGGTGCAAGATGCACGAGCCTGCGATGTGCGGTGCTCTTGCTGCTGCTCATCCTGCCGCTGTCCGTTCCGCCACCGCCACCGCCGCCGGCTCGATGGAAGCTCATCACACGCACCCGTCAGGACATGCAGAGTCTGTTCACGAGCCTCTGGCCAGGGTTCCCGCCGACTGGAGCCAGCAAGAGCCCTGGACGGGACAGGAAGCGGAGAACAAGTGTGCCACCAACTACATCCTGACTGGCTGCGGGCCCCGCCGACCACGAGTATTGTGCGCCCGTGCCACGGATGATTTCCAGATGCAATTTGCAGACTTCCACGAGCGCCGGGGCAGTTCCTTGGGATGTGGTGATGGTAACCCGCCGAGACTTCAAGTTCCAACTTGTTGCGTGGACGGTCAGTCCCCCACAGTGCACTATACATGCCTATAGCAACCTAGAAACTCCGTACAGTCCGTGGCCAGAGGTTGACAGCAGTCGTGATCTTGGATGCAACACGGGATCTGCGAGGGGTAGCCCTGGATATAAGGTTCCATGTCGCGATGTCGCAAGCAAGCCGCAGGACCCCATCAAAACCGCCCCAGAAAACTCGCATACGCATTCTGCTACGGGTCTGCAGATTGACCCTGATCCTTCTTTCTGATCTTCGTCTCTTTTGGGAGATGCATTTGCAGACCCCGGTCCTGGCTCGTTGACAAACCGAGCATCTATCTCATTTCGTTATGATTAATTTCAAAGGGAGGGTAAAAGGACAGGAAAAAAAAGAAAGTGAAGACTTTAGCTACAAAAAGATTGATCTCCGTCCTTGCAATCAAACTTCGCGGGCAGCCGGGATCAACCATCTTCAGGGCAGGTCATCACACGCGGGCCACTAGCCAGTCCCGCAAATCAAAAAAGAAGTCTCCGAACTCTCAGACGCAATTCGCGCGGGTCCCTCCCCATGCCAGAGGAGAGACCTGAAACCCGGCAGACGGTGGCGTGAGCGCGAGCGTTGCCCGCCGAGCACCAAGATCTTCATCGATGGGGGCCCTTGATGACTGATGCGCTGATGTGCTGCTACTGGCTGACTGGCTGGCCCAATGCCGCAACTGTCGAGCACCTCGAGCACGCTCTATCGCCGCAATGGGCCTAGAACGCTGACCCTCTGTCGGCTTTGTGCATCGAGGGCAGACGCTAGGGCCTCCTCCCGGCACCTCCCCCTTTTGAGTTGCATCAGGGGTGGTCATCTGGCTAAATTACGCGCATGATGAGGTGTGATGGCAGGGCAGGGAGGCCGCTCTGGAAGGCCTTCGCACAGCGGCGCTGACTGGCTGACTGGACGGTTGTCGGATGGGTGGGTGGGCACAAGAAATGTCGCGACGAAGTTGTGGATCCTCCTGTACGTCAGGACCGTGACAATCACTTTGCTCATCTGGTATCGGACTGCAGTATCCTAAGCAGTCCGGCCGCCCAGACCCAGTCCGCCGCGGCGACCAGAGCGAACAGAGCGCAGCTGGCCAATTTGGACACACTTCAGCAGCGGAACTGGCTTGATTTGGTTTGGTTTGATAAAAGAACGACCGCACCTCTCGTGCCCAGGCTGTCGTTCCCCTCCGCTCTGACCGTTTGGGTCAGGGTTAGCTCTCCTTGAAATTCCTTTGTTCTCCTGGCCAAGAAAACTGGCGAGAGATTGTGAACTGGCCCGGGCATTTTCCATGTGAATGTCCCCACTATGGGGCTTGCCTTGCATCCTTCTCGCGTGCTTTCTATCGGCCCTCGACTAGTCGAGGGCATGCTGCCGGACCCGATTTCGAGACGCCGAGTTCGGGCCTAGTTGACGTCCTTCTCCGGGTACCAATGCCGTGTCCTGACTGCCGGGGTCAGACAGCGGCGACGCGGTTCCAGAGCGCGGTAGACACCAGCCAGTTTTGGTGAACGACCTTGCCACTATTGTGTCAGCCCGGAGTCGTTGATAGTTGCTCTACTCCCGCAGCCCAATCCATACAAGTTCAGACGAACCTTGGGGTGGCAGAGAACTGATAATATAGCTTTTCTTGCAACCTTGTTCTTGCTTCCCTCGGCCCCCGGAATCCCGATCTTGCTTCGACGTTCCTTTAAGGTTCGTTATTGCCTTAGCTCGAAACATCTCAATCCCCAAAGAAACCAGGTGTGGACTGTGCGTCGTCTATGCAAGCGTCCGCAGGTCCGCCCCATGTGAGATCGACGAACCTTGTGTGATCAGACCAAGTCGTTGTCTCGAGGTCTGCAAGCTCAAAACTGCAGGCGACGGTAATATTGCGTATGCATCAGCAACATTACGGTGCGCCGGCACAGCTGGATCAGATAATGGGGTTTCAAAATGTGGGTGTGCCGAGAGCTGTACCAACAGCCAATGGGTTCCGGCTCGGTTCGAGGCATCTAGAACTTGATCGTGAGGGAGTCCTACGCGGCCCACGGTCATGTCAGCTTTCGGCTCGCCAATTCAGAAGTAGTGTCAAATGACAGAAGCGCGTTTAGAAATGAAATAAGCACCTCTTCTCAGCTGGTCAAGCGAAGACCACGCTTGCACGCGTTGTGTCCACACAAGCAACCTCATTCACCTCGGCACGCCCAGCTCCAGTATGGTGCAGTTACTGTCGCATCATCGTCACGATGCTCTACCAAGCCTGCACCTAAACAAACAAGGCGTTCTAGCGACCCCGAACTCCTGCGCAAGCAACCACTCAGCCTCTGCCTCGCACCTCTCAACTCAACTCCTGAGTCGTCCGACAGGCGACTACTGGCCATCGCATCGCACTTCTTGGTGACAACGTAGCAAATACTTCGGACAGAGGCCGTTATCTTTTTTGACTATCGTGATCAAGAATCAATGCCAACTATTCTTAGATACCTGAGTACGGCAGAGGGGGCAAAATCATCGTGATCAAATGGTTGGCAAGCACGCGACCACTTTGTGAGCATAAACGATGAGGCTCAAAATAAACAGCACTCCGTGTCCCCACAGGGCCCCGTCATTGGGTGCGAAGCAGACGCCTCAGCCTCATCAACTGTCGGGGTGCCCGTAGCCGCCACGGCGAAGAAAATTGGTCCAACAAGCGCGGTTCAGGCGCGATCAATAGTCTCAACAAGGAGCAGGCCTGGCCAAATGAACCTCAAAAAGGATTGAATATTTTGGCAATCCAAGCGGTCTTGGTGTTGCGATTAATTGCCTGTCGTCATCAATCAGTCGCGAAAACCTCGGCTCGTCATTTGCGAGTCAAAAGATTTGGACGACCCCAGGGAGGATCTGAGGTGCCAAATTGGGAGTTTCTTTTCCGTTGTGGTCCCTCCAAGCCCCTTCGTTTCAAGTTGTCGTATCAGAAAACAAGCAGTCAGGACAGTGGCAATGTCCCCGTGATCGGACTGTGCTCGGCAATCGATCAGCAATTCACAGTGCCCACTGGCCAAATTGTAGCGGCAGCTGATCGAAATAATCACGGGAGTCCGTGGGAGCGCCGTCTCTATGCCGTCGGGTCTGACTGTCTGGGTGTCGGTGTCTGGAAGTAATAATAATGAGACGGCGCGACAGATGACAGCGAGCAAAGCTGGGGCACAGCACAACTCGGAAGCCGGGCTTCGATGCCTCGATCGGTGGAGGCCTGGGACGCAAGGTGTGGGACCAGGCCAAACATGTCGTCTGAAGATCTCGGTTGTTAGAGAGTCGACCCGTGATGGCAGGATGGGCAAGTCAGCAGTCAGCAGGGCCGTCCCAGCTTGATTCGTCCAGACAGACCGAGGGGCAAACGCGCCACAGCGATTCTGCTGGTGTTTTCCCGCCCGCCGCCGCTGTGTTTCGTTTCCCCTTGGTTGCTCGGTTACGACCTCCGTGTTAGACGCCCGACGGAGGATGAGGCTGAAGGTTAAACGAGCCTGAGATGGGGAGCACAGCCGTGGGATACTACGGGGCCTGGACCGAGGCGTGAGCGAGCGGTGAAGGTCTGTCTGCCCAGGCTGAGGGTCGAGGCCCCATTTGTGAGCAAGTCGCAGCCCACCAGCCTCTGTACATGCTCGACCACGCCAGTCTGCTCTGCTCTGCTATGTTCTGCATCGCTGAGCTTGCTACCTATACTAACCAAGCCAAACATTCCTCTTCGGACCGGCCTGGCAGGCTGATGAGATGGAGGATGCGATACAAAGCAACCGACCTCGGCTGACCATTGGCCACTGGCGTCCTTGGTTGAGGCGATGCAAGCTGCATGTGCCGCATGCTCGGGTTGCAACAACAAAGTGGGACTGGACACCTGGGGATTTGCAAGGCTGGGTGGCTGACTGGCTGGTATGCCTGCACTGCGCGGTACGTAGTCTACAGTGCACAGTACTGGCGCATGCTTGGAGGGGAAGGTGGGCCGCGGCTTGTGTGTAAAATAAGACTGTGCCGTACCGTACAGTACAGTACGTACGGCGAAGTACCATTCTGCGACGAGGCCTAACCAAGGGCGGAAGTTGAAACTCGCCCGGAGGCGATCAGCGCACAACAACACACAGCAACACCCACCGCATCCACAACAACACACAACACACAGTATGCCCTCCGCAGGTCTCGCTACCGTGGGAGGAAGGAATCATTCCCATTGACTCGCAGACGGCAGATTGTGGAGAGCAAGCTTGGGATACGGGCAGCTTCTTTTCTTTTTTTGTTCGCTCTCTTGTTCTCTGGCCCTGGACAAGTGAAGATCACTGCGAGTCTAAAATTACCAAGTACCGCGGCTCATTACTCCCAACACCTCATTAGACCCAGCAGGCCTGACAGGCAGGTAGGCAGGGCAGCACATCCCATCTTTCAGTACTTGGGTACCTCAGTACGTGACTGTACGACCTAATAATGTGCGCTCCAAGTACTGTATTTGGCCGACAAAAGTCGCCCCTCCCCCATTGGCTCGTTGACTGAAACGCCCGCCTATTTTTAGATGCACCGTAGCGGCTAACGCCTGCAGTCACGGCACCGGTCATTGGCTGGGGCGGCGGGACCCACCATGCTACCAGACGCAGCTTCCCTGGCCGTCCCCATTGTTCTCCGAGAAAGGGCACCTCTGGGCCCCTGCCCTGCCCTGCGACCCCTGCTCCCTCCTGCCGTCTCGCACATCAGTGGCTGGAGGGCTGCTGGACTCCGCGCTTGAAAGTGGAATTGGGCGCCTGCGCTGCTGCTCTCCCCCCCTCCGTGTCCAGGCTCTTGCTCCCTCTCGACGAGTGAACCAACCAACCAACGCACCACGACGGCAGCTAACCTGGGAAGCCCGCGCCTGAGAGCGAGATTCCAGATCTGCCCTCTTCCCAACTTCTTCTCGCTCGTTCCTCGCCCTCGAAGCATCTGGCGCCCGTGTACGCTACGCAATTACGAGTCCTGGGGTCTCGTCAGTTCAGCCCTGCTCACGACGACGCTTGTTCCTTTCCGACCGCTGCAATCAGAAAAGACTAGGCCAGATCCTTGGGCCCAAGCCTGGCAAGCAAGCGCAACACACAGCAAGGGTCCTCTTTCCCTCCCTCTCCCCCGTTTCCATTCCCAATTCACCCCCAGGCAACCTTGGAATTCATACTGTATACTGTGAACCGGGTGACCCCCCCTGCTGCGACTCTTTTTACCCTTTTCTCCTCCGCATCCTGGTTGTCGCTGGCTTCCCCTCCCAGGGCCCCCAGTCGAGCCAATTCTACGCCTCTTTTCGACCTCGTCACCTCGTCCTCTTCTCTCCATTTCCCCCATCCCGATTAATCCTCCCGGCGACTCAGCGCAGCCCGCAACACAAAAACAGACAGCCTCCCTTTTCCGCGCGGTGCTGTGCAGAAGAGAAGAGTCTAGCTGAGCTGAAGTCGAGTCGAGTCAAGAGCGGCCAAGAATAGAGGGTATCGCCTCCCAGGACAACAAAGACAGGACCACTAGGCCCACGACCTCACGATATTTCGTCCCGACCCGGCCCACCACCTGTCTCTCGTCTCATCTTCCACTTCGACACCACCTCCCCACCGGCCATCATCATTGTCTCTCTTGGAGTTGCGGTCTGGATAAATCCAAGCATGTGGTGACATCTTGTCTCTTGCTCCATCTTTTCTTGCATACCCAACATTTATTCCCATTCCTTTCCGCCGCCGCTTAGCCCTATTGTTCCCAGCGCATCCCATAAATAAAACAAACAACCACCACACCACGTCAACGAATCCTTCTCCTTACTGCGCCTTCACCGGTCCCCGAGTTCCGGTACCTGAGACCCATCCCGTCCAAGGCCAATTCGGTGGAGAAAACAGGTTGTGATCAAACAAGATCAAGGCCAACTCGTTTATTCAAAGAGGAGGGCTTGGGTTTCGTGTAACACTGGATACAGCAGCGCTGTCCCGTTTACAGACCTCATCCGTCGACGTCTGTCACTAATCCCCACCCGGCCTGTTGCCCTTTCCAATAGGCGGTCTGTCTTCACAGACACAAATCACTCGGTCCTAGCCCACGGCTGCGCGACACAAACGGTTCCAAGAGGGTCAAGAGAAGGTCTACCTGAAGCGGAAACCTACTTTGTCGGCGAGGACCGGCCATCTTCACTGCCTAAGCACGTATTGCAGCCTACCAGACGACCATGTATACAACATCGGCTCGTCGACTATACGAGGATCAGATACCATCCTTCATGTCAGTGTTCGACCTAGACCAGGCCATGCAAGACCAGGACACCGTCACCGTCGTCGATCCGAAAATGGTGGGCATCGAACCAAAATGTAACCCACAATTGCCCTCCGACCCTTCACAACTCCTGCAGCCACCAGCAATCCCACCAAACCATCAACATCGGGATAGCACGTCAACGCAAACGTCTGAGTCCGCGGACTCTTCTCCGACAACGACTGTGTCGTGCACAGATTCCTCGTCGCTGTCCGATCCTTCTCCTTCTTCGTCGCCAGATTCTCCAGTCAATCTTGTTCCTTTGAATGCCTTTCCATCGACCAATTTTGGGGGGCTGCCCTCCATGGCGACATTGGCTGTTTCCGAACACAGGAATCCCTTGATACGTCCCATGACCTCACCTGCGCCGCGGCGACCCAGGAACATGAAGGGCCTCTCCATACAGCCACCCTTCGCGGCCTCGGCTAACTCCTCGTCCTTGATGTCTGAGCCGTCGTCCCCGTCTTTCATAAAACCAACAATCCCGGCTATGAAGAGAAAGCCCAGTCAGCTCAGCTTGAAAACAAACTCGGATGAATTGGCTGGCCGCCCAACCCTTGAAGTCCCGCAGAGTCCCTCCGTGCCAGCGCTCGCACAGAGAAGAGCCTTGAAACATTCCACTTCATCGCCACACATGTTGAGTGGGCTGAAGTCATCGACTTTTGGCCCTGCCGGTGGTATGACCTTCCCGACGGTCTTCGAACGCAACGAGTCTGGTCTCTCGTCCTTTCTCAGGCCTGGGAAAGAACCTTCACCCCGCGACAGGGACGATGCAATCCTGGAGGAGGATTCACCTATCAGGAGCCAAATGGCCAACCGTGCCGCGTTTGACTTTGAACCTTATCATGAAAAGGAGAGTAATGAGGACCAGAAGTCCCCAGGATATCCTGACGGACCCGTCGCCATCTACGGAAGCGATGTCTATCTGTACATGGAGCCAACTGCCGAGGAGGCTTCCAGGTTCGACGTCATTATCAATGTCGCTCGCGAGGTTCCAAACCCGTTCAAGGCCGCATTGGACAAAGACGAACCCATGGAGGATACATCGCCAATCCCGGACACGGCTGTGACCAGCTCGAGCTTTGCGACAGCCTTCGAGTTTCAGCCCGACGACATGACCCCGACCACCCCAAAGGCGCAATTCACTCCCAAGGAACCCGAATACATTCATATACCCTGGGACCACAACACGGACATCGGGTCAGATCTGATGTTTCTGTGTGAGACGATTGAGAGGAAGACACTCGCCGGCAAGAAGGTCTTGGTTCACTGTCAACAGGGAGCCAGTCGCTCGGCCAGTCTGATAATCGCCTATGGTATCTACCAGAACCCGGAAATGAGCGTCAATGACGCGTATTATGCGGCACAGACCAAGAGCAAATGGATCAGCCCCAATATGCGATTGATGTACTGCCTGCAGGATTTCCAGAAGGAGGTCTCCAAGAGGAAGTTGCCTCCGAACTCGGCTTACAAGCCAAGAAGTGGTCGGAGCCCATCAAAGCACCGCTTGACACTTTCCGTGGACGCAATCGACGTGCCCAAAGAACCAAGGACAGCACCTTTGCCAGACGATGATGGCGCAACAAAAAGCTCAAGTCCGAGCAATTCGCCATTGCGCGCCCGCGGTAACTCTACACCGGATCAAATCACCATCTCTCCCGGTCCGTCGTCGGCACCGTCGAGTTTTTCGTGGATGGAGAAGGAGGATGAGGCTAATCCTGGGAAATTTGGGCGGTTCAGTCCTTCGCAGATCTTCCAAACGCCTCCTGCAATTCGAGAAGAGAGCGGGCATGGAAACACAATATCGAACCACTCGGGTTATTTTCCAAGGCCCCCACCGTCCCCAGCGTTTGGGTCATTCCTGCCAGATGCATATCCAAACCCCCCATCGTCGCCTGGGTTTGCGGCTCACAGATTTGGCGAAAAGCGCAGCCTCGGATTTACTCCTTTGAACTTTGGTTCGCTGTCGAGGCCTGAAAGTGTCGAGCAACTTCCGAAGGCGGAACGAGAGGCTCAGGTAGTGAGCTCTCTACCCGAGGACGCGGCGCTACTGTCACCGCGAGCTGAGATCATTACGAGCAACCCGGTGCATAATTCTTTCGCTGAGTTCACAGGTCTGCGGTTTGTCGAGGTGCCTCCGACACCCAGCGAGCAGAGCTTCTCCGCAAGCCCAGCGCAAGAGCAGGCGTTGTTCTCACCACGGGAATCTACTTTTCCACGAGACACGTTCAACCACTTTGGACGACCTCGACAAGTCTCGGACCCTCGAAGCCCTCCTACCAAAGGCGAGGCTCCGATCATCAGGTCCATTGATGACTACATATAGACCCGACGATCCACTCAATCGATCACATCAAAAAGGCACCATCCATTTCCGAAAGCGCAATATTGCTCGCCACGAGACGCAATACGCGTCGATAATAAACCCACCACCCACAAGCATCGAATCGGAGTTGGGGCACATGCAATTCACTATCAGCCCTCCGGGTTTTGAAACTTCAAGCACCCACAGGGAGCTTTGATTGAACCAATTCAACTTTCCTTTGTCGAATGTTCCTCTCTTCCGGGAGGTTACCGATCGCTCAGTGGCCAGAAAGGTCACTTTATTTCTTAAATGGAAATGTATAATCTGGAAGGGAGCCACAAGGACTTCACTTCTAACAGGCGTACCGAATGTTTTCGGGCAAGATTTGGCAAGGCTGAGGCCAAGGCTATCATCACAAATACAGCTCGCTCAAGAAGGGTATCTTCTCGTTGTGGGCGGTAGGGCTGTCGGGTGTCAGGGTTGCAAAGGGCGTATGATGAGGAAAAGCTTTCAGCATTCTGGTTTCCTACCTGTTTTGTGTCTTGCTTTGCTCATCATGATTCCCCAAGCATAAGAGCAGCAGGATGGGACTATGAGGGTGAGGGGAGGTATCATGAGACTGAGCGCTGCTCCGGTTGCTTATGATGGGAAGGGGAGGATGAGACGCGAGACTTATGAATCGTATGATGAAGGAGGCAAAGAGCGGAGATACCTCTGAAAGCTGGAGGGTCGGCCCGAGAGTGAAGAAGACTCTTGAGGATAGTCTAAATGGTGGAAAGCATACCACGGTGTGCGCATAAAAATATCATGAACATTTACAAAAGATCGCGTGTTTGCCTGCCTGCCCTGACTCAGTGACGTATTGGATGCGATGCGCATATCAGGTTGAAATTGTGTTTTTATAATAAATTCTACAGGTTCTACTGTAAGAACTGCCGCCGTCAGTATTGGCTTCATCTGCGACACGAGATCAAGGCACGCTTGACACGGTTTCATTGCGCCTTCACTTCCTTCGCCTTCGTCTTCCTCTCGGCGGCCTTCTTGGACTCAGCCGACCTTTTCAGGTAAGCCTCGAAGCCGATGCCGCCGAAGACGAGCGCGACGCCCACCCACTGCTTGTGGTTGAGGCTGTGGCCGTAGTACACGACGGACAGGATCATGGTGAGCATCTTGCGGGTGACAGTGACGGTGACGAGGGTGACGGACCCGAAGTTGGCGACCGTGTAGACTGTTGCGCGAAGAAAAGAGGCGTGTCAGCGAGAGAGAGAAAACAGCGAGCAAAATTCATTTGTGGTCTTGGGCTGGGAAACTCTTACAGATAAAGACCTGCCCGACGGCGCCGCAGAGGCCGAAGCCGAGCACATGCCACCAGGCGCCCGGGTGGCGCGCCAGGAAGCCCAGGGCGGCGTACAGCTCGCCGCCGCCGCCCGTGACGTCGGCCATACCGAACCACTCGCCCAGGGCGGTGCGGACGAGGTACGGGCTGAGCAGGAGGTAGGCGCCCGACAGGGCGGAGCTCATCATGTTGTTGGCGCACATCATCTGCGGGCCGCGGTAGGGCCTGAACTCGGAGACGATGTAGTCCTGGGTGCTGTTCGTGAGCCCGTCGAAGAGCAGGTTGATGCTGAGCAGCAGCATGCCCCAGGCCGTCTGCCCGCTGTGCGACTGCCCGCCGCCCTTGTGCTTCTTGCTTCCCGAGTGCAGCGTGAAGACGGCCACGCCGGCAGTCACGGCTGCGACGATCAGGTACTTCTGCAGGGGGTACCGCCGCCTGAAGAGCGTGACATGGAGGAACATGACCGGCAGCAGCTTGCACGACTTGGCGAGCGTGAAGGTGATGTAGTTGACGTGCGCGAGCGAGGCCATGCCGAAGGGCGCAGCCAGCGCCTGGGTGAAGGCGACCAGGACCAGCGACGGTAGCATGCGATTCGTGGGGATTATGGGCGGGACGGGCTGCCCACGGGGCGTGGACCACCAGAGGTACAGGGAGCCGGTGATAGAGGACAGGATCGACTGGACGGTGAGGAGGAAGACGGGGAACTTCCACATCTCGGTCGAGCCGTCATTGTTGATATAGGGCGTCGTTGTGACGCCCTCTTGGAGCCATGCCCAACTAATGCTACAGTCCCGGGGATGACCAGGTCAGTCTTCACCCTCCATCTGCAACAACCAATGTCGAGGCAGCCCAGACGTTGTAGGACTCACAAGGAAGCATAGATTCCTCCCACGCAGATCAACAGCTGGAGCATCCCGGAGCTCGAGTCATCTCGAGCCACCGGTGCCAGCGCCTGCGCATTCTCCTTGGCCCGGGCAGCCAAGTCTGTGGTGTTCTTGGGGAATCTATCGTGTTTGCTGATGTATTCGGAAGACGTTGCCCTTTGCACTGGCATGGCCTGCTTGGACCTGGCCATGTTTGCGGCGGTATGCGCGCGGAGTTCTTCCGCGATTCGAAGAGACGGCAGATGCTGCGCACTTCGACACTCGGTCCGGGCAACAGGACCGTGAGCGCAATTGCGACTTTCTAAGGAACGACCTAGACTGATCAGAAACACTCAGATGGGTGAAGTGAGCGTGGAATTTGGAGGAATAGAAAAAGTGAAAGTGACTGAAGGGGGGGACGCCCGGTCGCAAAGAGAAATAGACACGGCAAGGTTGCGAAGCTGACAAGCTGGCTTCAATTGACTTGGAGAGATTCAGGCTCATCCAGATGCGACAGTGCATCCCCCATCCCGAAATTAACTTATCGATAAGCATGCACGCCGAGCTCAAGTGGGGTCTTCTCCACCCCTGTGCTTCCTCAGGGTCCTCACTCCCACGGCGCGCGAGCAGCCAGCACCCGGTCGCCGACCTAGGTGCCTTGGTAGGCAGTCAGGCACACAGGCACCAAGCACTTCCACGTGGGGGTGCAGAGTGGTGCAACGCCCCGTCTCTACTCCAGGTAAGCATGGGCACGTACGTGCCCAGTCAGTCCACTTCCTGTACGGCACGTCAATTCACATGAGCTGGCAACACTTTTCATTTGGTTCGCGAGCCTTGTCATTATGGTTCTGTCATCTGCGCTAGATATTCTCATCCATTTTCCCCTCGCTCCGTGAGAGCCTTCAGTGTAACGAGTCGTGGGACTCCTGAGTCGGATGTCGTAGAAAAGAGGTCAAAAGCCTTTGAGTAGCAGCGAGTTAAAACTGTGGGAAGAGCGGAAATTTCGGGTTGCTGCGAGATTATGTCGATAGGATAGTGATTGAGCCTGGGCCACAAAGACCTGGATTTCATTGAGGATAGGGCGCCGAGGCGACGGTCGACGTGTCGAGAGAAAGGGGGAAAGAATAACATAAGAGGCTCGAAAAAGGCTCGAGCCTTTGGGGAAAGGGGTATCTGATCTGCTCTGACGGCCAAAACTGCACATCTCGACAAAAGTCGAATCCTGGAGGGCCGTCCTGTCGTATCGTGTCGTCAAAAACGAGATTATGGCGCTTCTCGTTGGTTCGTGGAGACGTCGATTTTGGATGTGATCAGGCCATGCTGGAAAATACTCCAAAGCGATCGGGCCTGGGCGTGTGGGTGTCAAACGGTGTGGTCTGCGGAGCGAGTAGTCCATCCCGGTCGATTCGTGCGAATGTCTCGTTCGGCTGCTCTCAGCCAGAACCCAGGCTTGCCGTCGTAGCCTCCTCCGGCCCCGCCCCAAAACAATACGTAGCATAGGTAAGGAGTGAAACCAGTTCCAAAGAATTTTAAAGAAAAAGCCAAATGCTTTTCGATGGGGGAAAAAAGAACAATTGTCGTAACATCATTTTGCCCTGGCTCCTCACTCCCCGCCCAAAATTCAGCCTCGCGGCAAGTCAGATCTGGAGAAGCCCCAGTCATTTTGAGTGTGAGGTGGCCAAATCCGACCATAATTATGAGATCACTTGGAGCGAAGTGTACGAATACCTCAACATAAACCTCCGTCAAGGTCCCTCCCGAGCGCTAGCCAGCCGACGCCCTTACTCCAGCGGAGGTGCCTGGCTGCGGCGCACCTTCTCAGCCTCCAGGTTCTCGTAAAGGAGGAAGAGGGCCGTCTCGTTGGCCTTTGCGCTTCCCATGATGGTGAACATCCGCTCGCCAGTGTCATCGTGAGGGGCCTGTATTACGTTAGTTCCACGGCGTAATTCACAATCAGATCGAGTTTGCTATGTAGTCCACTCACTTTCGCGATAGAGATACGCGCACCAGAGGTCTTGCGGATCTCGCTGATCTTGCTACCTGCACGTCCAATGATGCAGCCAACCATGTCAGCAGGGATGCTGATGTTCTGAGTCTGGATCTCCTCGCCGTTCTCATCATGTGTTGGTGGGCCGCGACCGACCATGTCAGCACTCGGGCGGTTGAAGCTGCGGGGTGTCGCGCCATTGCTGAAGTCGGCACCGTTCCCGGTGCGGATGGCGCGGGATGGAGTGGCGTAATCGCTTCGCCCAGTGGCATAGGCACTCGGGCCGCCGATGGCAGTCGTGGGGGCGGTGCGCACAGCTGGGTTGTACAGCACGGTACCCGCACCACGTTCCCAGTCATCCACCAGGCACTTGCAGATCTCCCAGATAGCTCTCTGGATACCCTCGGGTGTTCCTTGCACCTCCACGATTCTCTCAGTCGACTGTGGTAGCATTTCCTTCTGCGCAACCATGCGTACGCCTGACACATCCTGGATGTGCTTGATCTTGAGCCCTTGGCGGCCAATGATGGTGCCCATCTGGTTGTGAGAGATCAGGAGCTTGATAGCTGTGAACTCAGAATGTTAGCCACACTCGTTGCAAACTCGAAATAGGTTGACAAGGTTTTGGGGGGAGGGGGGGTTCGCGTACGATGCGTTCCGTTGCCCGAGAGAACGCCGCCCATTCCCATGGAAGGTGCACCTTCCAACAACGCGCGGGCGACAACCATGTACGCCTTAGAGATGGCGTCGCATCCACCAGTGATGGTCAGAACGCGGTCGTGAACGCCTTGCACGACCTTGCTTACTCCGGCCTTGACTCCAGTCTCATCGCGCAGCTCGGCGACATTCTTGCCACCCTTGCCGATGATTACACCAGCTTCTTTGGAGGACACGATGGCGCGCAGAGTCAGCTGGGCTTGGGCATACTCCTCGTCGGTTCGAGGCGCAGGTTCTCCATCGGGGCCGAGTCTGGGCTCGCCATCGTCGAGCTTAACGCGGTCCAGGCCGACAGCAAGGTCGTCTCCGTTGGGAGAAAGGGTGTCTTGGTTGGCAGACATGGTAGGATTGGGGTTGTCGATGTCTGGTGGTGTGGGGTGGTGTGGTGGGGCTAGGCGCGAATCGATTCAATGTGACTGAATTCAAGTGGCGGTCGCACGATGAAGAGTCCAGCACGGCTCAGAGCTGGTGAAGCAGGTCGGGTTAGCTTTGGGGGTTTGCGCTCGGGAAATAAGGTGGTGGAGGGCTGAGGAAGGAAGTGAAGGTGCCTGATTGAAGTGGCGCAAGGGAGAATGGAGGTTGGTCTAAGGAAAGCTCAAGTTGATTCTTGGTCATCTGTGCGCTTGGAGATTGGGTGGGCAGAGGTGGGCGGGTGCATTTGCAGAGAAAGCTTCCCTCGAACGGACAGGGACTGAAGCTATGATGGTGATTGGTGGGGCAGGGTGACCTACGTTAAGGTACGTAACGTGCAAGTAAGGATTTGCGGCGGGGCAAAATCGTCTAGGTTGGGTGGTGGTTTTCGCGGGCGCGGGCGCGGGCGCGAGTAAAGAGACGGGCCAGAGTCCCTGTTGAGCGGGGAAGATAGCAGCGATAAGACACCGTCGCACTGCGTGCTGCTTGTTGCTGCTGCTACTGCTGCTGCTGTTGCTGCTAGGGGACGGAGAGCAGAGGGTGGACAGATGGAGGGATGAATAAGTAGAGGTCCTGAACCAAGCACGGCAAGGGTCGAGGCGATGGGAGGGGCGGAGGCCTAGGTGGTGGCTGCCGCGGGTCAAGGTGAGCGTGATTGTGAGTGAGGCCGTTGGATGTGGGGAAGGCTTTCGCGTATTGAGGTAGAGGGAGGTGGTGGTGATTGAGAGCGGCGGCCGTGGGGACGAGAAGAGAGATGACGGGGCAGGATTTCGGGGTGGATGTGTCGCGGGGAGAGTGATGAAAGGTGAGCTGGACGAAGGGAGGAGAGGAGGAGAGGAGGAGGGAGACAAAAGCAGGCCGGGATGGGAATTGCTTCGACGCGACAAGAAGACGGGAAAGAAAGAGGAGGGGAGGTCAGGGTAAGTGCAAAAAAAGAGACAGACCTAGGCGTGCACGTTATGCAGGTGCGTACCGTACTGTGTGGTGTGGTCTGTATGGCATGGCACAGGTAGGGATGGGATGGCAGTTGCGGTGGAGCACACCGGGATTGTGGTATATAGTACTGCGGCGCACATATATGACAATTGCAAATCTCAAGTACCCTCGACTTTGCGCACAAAGGACCGACCTCTGGGCCGCTGCCCCCGACCTCGACCATTCATCGCCCTTGATTGGGAAGGGGTCAAGAAGATGCGAACCCTCTGATCGACGACACCTCAAAGTTCGATAAAAGCAAATGCAACTGTCAGACTTTCCGAGGTCCTGCCAACGTGGTCTGCAAGCCACTTATTTCACATGGTCAGCTAGGATTATTTCCTGGCAATTGCTTCTTTGGCACAATCACTGGCTGTTTGACGCCGCCGCACAAGACTGCAGCTCGTATAAAGAGGCTCCGGAGGTCTACAGTTTCCAGCCGCCAACCACCGTTTTACGCCTCTGTGTCCCATCAAGGAAATGGCGAGCTCAGTTGCTGCTGCTTTTTCTCTACTACGCCCCTGCATTTTGTCGTCGTCTGTGCCTTCTTGATTCGGCCCAGTCCTATGTGCTTCGTACATCATCGTCGTCAACCTGTCGGCTGGGGATTCCGTTGGGGGAAGCTGCGGCCACCTGGGCAGACTCGGCTTGCATTATCCCTCCTCGACACGCATCTCTCTCCTGCCCAGCCCGCCGGGCCAATGGAGTGACCCATCAAGGTCTGATGCATCTGGGCAAAGGCTCTTCCGCTGGAGGATCTGATGAGCAGGAGTAAGGGAACGAGCAAAAACCAATACTGCATTGCCACCAGGGCATCCAGTCCAACTGTTTATGCCTCGGCAAATAGACATTGGTCAAGGCACCAGGTCAGGCACCAAATATGCTGATGTTAAAAGATGTGTGCGTCAAGACAGATACGCTGCCCCGTCAAGATCCATGGCTGCATTGATGGTTGCATTGTAATATGCATGGGGCTTGATCAGGACTGGGGGAAACGGCATGACGAACCAGGCCAGCCCGGCACCTTACACTGGTCCTCGCCCAATCAACTTACACAGAACCCTGCCTGATGTGCCCCGCTTGGGGGCCAAACATTGAACCTTCCGCAACCCCGAGTCTCGCCGCATAGCAGCACATTGAAGTCGCAGTGGCCAGAGAGCAAAACACATCGCATAGTCTAAGAAGCAAGAAGCCAACTTGCTGCGGTGCAATGCTGCACAGAGCCACTCCTTCACAGACCCCCCATATTTCCCCAAGACTTTATAGCTGCACATGGGCACACACTTGTCTCTTATGCCATCCGTCCTTTCCATGCGCCCTTGGTAACTATCATACATATAACTGATGTAAACATTGCGTACGTATGTGAAAACAAATTAGCTTGGTGTTGATATACTCGTGACTTTCGGTAGTCTGTGAACGAAACACAAATTTACATATATCTGTCCTCAGGATGTGGATTTACAGCCTGATCTGTCGCTGTTTGCATGATTCTAAGTCACACATTACAACTTCTACAGCCGTGTCCGTCTGTCATTCCATACGCATAACTTCCCATACATTATCCTTGAAATCTCGGGTCAAGGCTCTGGCGATGGTGCTGCGTTGTCACCGCGCAATATGGAGCCATCGAAGGAAGAAGCAACTGAGAATGCTCACCGTCAAGGAGAACACTCCAAATCCGCACCCCAATCATCCCAACTTTTATTATGCCTTTGCCGCACTGTTACGTGCTATGTACCGGAAGCCGATTTTTCTCGAGGCTGTCAATTTCCCCTCGCGGCCGGACCCCTCGCTTCAAGTTCTGGTCTATGATCACTGCTGTGCACTTCTGGAAATTTGAAAGACTCGTGCAGCTTGTTCTCTACCAATACAAAGTCATTGAACTCTTGACAACGCAGTCTCCGACTTCGTTACTCGTCTAAACCACGAGGATGTAGATGAAGTATAAAAATTGAAACACGTTGGAGGTCCGCATAGGGCAAAAAGCCTGGAAATTGAACGAGCTGAAGGACGGGACCCAAACCAATACGGCGTTAACGCACATGAGAGACCTCTGCCCCAAAGCCTTCAACATTGACAGGTCTATACCGCGCAAGTCTTGACTAGTTCTGGATCCCTTCCGGGTTGCACTGAGGCTCCTGATCCATCAGACAATTTGAAAATCTGCATCATTTGCAATAGAAATCGTACCATTATTGACTTGCTATACCGCGTACATATTCCAAACTCGACAGGATTGTAGTATGCACAATACAAAGTCGTAGTGAATAGTCTCTCTTAAGACCGAAAGCTTAAATGACAACACAAATCTGGTAAACTATAAATCACAAGCGCTGAACATCACTTGAACCTGACTAGTGACCGACCACCAGTCGGCCACGACGACCCATCTATCCGGATCTGCATGGCCGCATGCCAAAGGACCAGCCAAGCGCATAGAGACCAATGTCAGGCACTTGGCATCGCGTCGATCATTCTCAGCCTCCTTGCAAGCAAGCAACTGAGGCCATCACCAGACAGGGATGTTGCATAGTTGAGCGCAAAATGTATACGAACTTTTGAACTCATCTTGATTTTATCCTGCATTCGATACCAGGATCACTCAACATCGCTGATTTCTCCACCCGCCAAAGGGGTTACCAGACTCAAACACATGGGGTGTCGGGCTGCATATCTCATGCAGTCCAAGGCACCCACACCGCATGCAGTGGTGTCGCATCACATTTACGGATTAGTAAACCAACGGACCTTAAACCATCGAGCCCGACTAGACAGCCAGATATGAGCAATTGGGCAGTAACATGGAAAATACGTACTTGGTTAGACATTGGTTGTGTGTTTGAATTACTAGATTTTGGTTCTGGCGACAGGTCCAGAAACTTATATACAGATCTGGTAAAATGATCTACAATTAAGTGAAATGAGCCGCTGGCTATGTTGTTCAACAACCCTGAAAACGCCATGCTATGTTCTAAGCAAAGCAGCCCTACTCAATAGGCGCTAACCCACTCCATCTCCTGCATCGTGCGAGCTCACCGAGATCGTAATTTCTCCTCGTTGCCCAGCCAGAAGTTGCGGCACGTCCTGTGGCCCCAATGGTCAACCCACCATTCCCCAAAGCTGTCTTCGACCTCAACATCCACCCCCTTGACTCGTTCTTCCCGCTTAAGCCCGCAGATGACACACGCCTTGGGCGCCGTGGGCACCATCTTCGCGGTGGTGACGGCCATGTGATCATTGATCTCAGGAACTTTGAGCGGCTCCATCTTGACAGGCTGTTTTTGCATGCCGATATTGGCCTGGGCTACTGCAGTCTTCAGTTTCCCCACCAGGTCCCGCCAGAGGCCAACTACATCTGCGGCTTCTCGGTTCTCGCGGGCGGTTTGGGCCTTGTCTACTCCCGCCAGCTTCATACCACCTTTAGATCCAGCAGCAGCGATGGACATGCCCTGCGCGAGGAATTTGTCACGATTCCACCGCAATCTCCGACCCACCAGGATACGAGCTGCAACGGTAGCGAGAACGATATAGCCTCTGAGAAAGGCCAGAGTTCCAGGATCCGCATAAATTCGCGTTTTGACTTCTGCTGGTTGATTGGCAGTAGGCTTGTAGAGCTTGGTCTCCGCTTCTTCGAGCAGCTCAGTAAAGATGGAGAGGAGGATGGACGGAGGAGGGATGTTTGTCGGGGGTGGGCCGATGGTTTCAGGGGCCGAGGACTTGCGCGGAGCAGCTTTTGGCGCAGATGGTTTACGGTTCACCTGAGACGGCTCGACCGCATCCCAGTCCCAGTTCGAAGACACAGCTGAAGGCCCACCAGCTCCTGGTGTGGCGCTAGAAGCACCGGGCGGGAGGTCGGCGAATGCATCCCAGTCGTCCTTTTCCGTCTCGGAATCACCGTCGGGCCACGCAGTCATAGGATCAGGTGACGCCTTCACGTCGTCCTTCACACCCTGCGGGAACGATCCAGATACTGGAGTAGTCACAGACAGACCTGGGAAAGGGTTCCTGTCTGAGAAAGCCGGAGATTTGGGCGGTTGTGGGTAAAGAGATGTCGGAGAGTGTGGTGGACCTGGTGGACCACTGATGCTCAGTGTAGACAGAAGTTGTGATGGCGGTTCCTTCCGACCCTGCTTATGCTCGGGGCCTGGCACAAGGGCTGGCGCTGCCTGTGTAGCAGGAGCTCCGAAGTCAAGAGACATCAGGTCTGCTATTGCAGGCTGGGCAGGGGTCGACACTTTGACCGTAGTCTCGCCCTGACCGGTCTCAAAATCGCCAAAATCGTCTTCATCGTCGTCCGGTGCTTCTCCGTCGAAGTCGTCTGCGTCAAAGAGAACGTCTGGGTCGTCATCCTTTGGCTTTGGCTTATTTACGTGGGGATTCGAAACCGGACGTGCTGCTTGATACGTTTCTTCGGATGTTGACCACAGGCTCGAAGAACTCGTGGCTGTCGCTCCCATCGATGGGCGGGTCTTCTGCGATCCAGGCCCGGACTTTTCCTTCTCACCCGCCGTAGGTTCCCAATTATTTGCCATGATATCCAAAGTATTTACTCGGGCGATCCGGGCCCTCGTCGGCGGCGGGTTCGAAGCAATTGCACGCCCAGCAGACATGGTAACGGGCGGAGTGCTGACAGGCATCGAGATCGGTGGTCTCGTGGCCGTTGCAGAGGGTGGTGCCTCCTCAAAGTCACCCCATCCATCATCGTCGTCCGCGGTCTCGTTGGGCTTTTGTTGCTGGCGGACAGGCGGGGCTGGGCTGGAAGCCCCAAAACTTGCCCAGCCGGCGGTGGCACTCGGGCGATTCTGCACGGTCGACCATGGCTGCTGCTGCTGCTGCGGCGGCTGAAAGGACTGTGGTGAGGCAGAGTGCGCCGTAGGACTCGACAAGAAGGCAAAGGGGTCTGGGCTGGACAAGCTCGGCTTCTGGGTGGACTGCTGCGGAGCCCCCGAGTTGAATGTGCCAAACTCAGCAAAGAGGTCAGCAGACATGGTTGTAGGTGTTGTAGGTCGCACCCTGTACAATAGGGGTCGGTGAAGGCATGAGATTCAACGTTGCAAACTTGGCCGACTAATGTCGAGGGCGTCAAGGGGGTGGTGCGATACGTCCCGATGGAGTTGCACCGAGAGATTCTGGGCCGGTCAGGTCGGAGAACAGAGGCAAAGTGCGCCACAAAGAGTCATATTCCCCCTGACGGTGGACGAAAGGCGATTTATGCGAGTTAGAGGGGCATGTGGGAGGCGAGCGAAGGAGTGGTTGTGGATGTTGGACGCAGGAACGCAGGTGTGCAGCCCGAGCAGTTCGCGAAAAAGGGTCAGCAGTGACTGGGCCAAGCCAGGTCTGCCAGGTCGGTGCTGGTGTACAGCCAGGATCACAGCCTCCAGGAGTCTGGCCTGCAGGTGGGGGGTCGAGGGACCGGGGTCAGTGAGAGCATCTCTCCAAATGTGGTCCTTGATTGGGCATGGTCAGCCCACTCCAGTAGCCCGAATCCTGACCCTTGCGGTCGGTGCCAGGCTCGAGCCAGGCATTTGTCCCACTCACTGCGGCTGGTCAGTGTCGATCTGCAGCCGCATCGCTGTCGACGCCATGCGTCGCTTGGTCACTGGAGAATTCTGGTCATGAAGAAAATGCACTCCATGGACGTGGAAACCATGCCCTGACAGACGACACGAGTGTTTAGGAGATAGGTCTGTGGGCTCTGATTCTTCATAAGTTGCCATTTCCGTCCAGAAGATATTCCACCACATGTGCAAGCCGTCTTCTTATCTACACCCCTCGTGCCGCCTGACCGCAACATCGTCATCGCAATGAGACCCCTGGATGAGTCCAAGTATGTCTTGCGCCGGCCGTGATCGACCCAACCCACAACCACATCGGCGCTAACGACCGATTTCCTAGGACGCGGTGGGACGAGACCCTTAAACAGAGCTCCAGTTTCGAAGACTTGCAGCGGGCTGTCAAGTTCAACGGACCTACTAGCCCGTGCGTGTCTGGCTGTCGATCCGTCTGCTGGAAGGTGAGCCCGGTGCCATGGCCGATATACATCCCCAGCTGAGATCCTGCGATATTGACAGTCTCCAGGCCTTCCTGCTGTTCAAGGATGTGAACGCGACCAACTGGTCCCACGTCCTGCTTGAGAATAGACACTCATACAGTGCCCTCCGGGAACACCATCTCAAGTACATCAAGCATCCAGAGCTTCTCAACCAGCTTCCCCTGGACCCCCTCGCAGATGACCCTGATGTAAGAATCTCTCCATGTCGCCTTTGTCCCGCTTTGTTCAATATCGTACATTGTCGCGATCCTGGCTAACTCGAGCAACAGTCACCATGGACTGCTGTCCGGAATGACGAGGCCATCCGTGCTGAGATACTGCAAGACGTTCAGCGTTTACCCGATGAGCCCTTCTACCACCAAGAGAGCACGCAGACACTCATCTTGGACGTCTTGTTCATATGGGTTAAGCTGAATACTGATCTGGGCGGTTATCGCCAGGGCATGCACGAGCTCCTAGCCCCGCTCCTCTACGTGGTGGACAAAGATGCGGTCGATCGTAAGAACGTCGGCGACGCAATAGCAGATCCCAACATGGTCGAGATTTTGGACTCTTACTTCGTCGAGCATGACGCGTTTGCACTATTCTCCAGGCTGATGGACCACACCAAGCCGTTTTATGAGGTCAGCGTGGACGCCGGCAGCCCCATGTCGGTGGAACAAAGTGCAATTGTCGAGAAGAGCAGGATGATCCACGAAGTTGCGCTCATGACAATCGACCCGGAGCTCGCCAAACATCTCCAAAACATTGAAATCCTGCCCCAGATATTTCTAATGTGGGTCTCACTGCCTTCCTGTCCTGAACCTGAATACTGACCGTCACGTCACACAGTCGATGGATCCGGCTACTATTCGGAAGGGAGTTTCCGTTCGAGCAGCAGCTCGTGCTCTGGGACACCATATTCGCCTTCGACCCGACTCTGGATCTTATAGATCTTGTATGCGTCGCCATGCTTTTGAGAATAAGATGGACCTGTAAGTCACCATTGCTCCAGGGCTGTTGGCGGGATGCTGAACTATACCAGTGCTTGAGGCGGACTACACAAATGCGTTGCAGCTTTTACTGAAGTATCCTGCGCCTGAACCACCACATGGGCCTCATACATTTGTCGATGACGCCCTATACCTGAAGGATCACTACCATGCCGCCGGGGGCTCGTCCATTATCATGAAGTACACAGGCAAGACACCAGCGCCAATCTCCGAGCAGGACCCTTCGACACCTGAGGCTCGGTTCCAGGGCTTGTCGCTTAGGGACCGGACTCACGGGACGCGATCTCCTCTGAGATCGCCAGCGCGATTCATCCAACAGCGAGGCGTAGAGGCTTTGTTCCAAGGTGCCGCTAAGAATGTTATAGAGCGTGGCGAGAAATTGGGCATTAATCAGGCCGTACGCGACGCCATGGGTGAGATCCGGAAGAACATGCAAGACTTCCAAGAAGCGAGAAACAAACCCACCGAACACAGCCGCTCCAGCTCGAATACACCAAGAAACGATATATTCTCCAATGGTACCTTGGCTTCTCCAGTCGAAAAGTTGAGAAAGACGATGGCAGAGATAGAACAGAGGAATAAGCAGCTGGCTCTTTTCCTGGATGAAGCGATCACAGGGCTCAAGGAAGTGTCTGCCTCAAAACTTGAGGGCGACAAAGAGCAGGCCTTAGAAGGCGTTGAACTGGCCGCCGCCAAGGCACAGCTTGTCAAGGTCTACCTGGAAAACCCATCGCTCGAACTACCCACAGAGGAGCCTCGGGAAGACGACAGAGCACCACCACAAATAGTGGTGGAGGAAGACGACGCCCTGCCCGTCCCCGCAGTAGCGGAGACCAACCCATCGCCGGGCAACATCAACGACACGGCCTCTCCGAGCCTGATGGTAGCAGCGGACGAGATGATGGTCGACCCGGGGGAGGTAGAGGCACCAGGCACGCCCAAGACGGAGGCGACGATGGAGGGCGTCGAGCACTCGTCGCCGCTGTCGCCCACGCAGCCCGCACCGCCGCCGCCGCTCCTCCGGCCCACCGCCGTGCCCACGCGCTCGACGATGGCGCAGTCCTCCTTCACCCTGATGCTCGAGCCGGACCAGAGCCCCTCCGCGGCCTCCTCCTACTCGCCCTCTTCCCTACCCTCGGCCGGCGCCACGCCCACCCAAGGCGGCCACCACGGCAACTACCGCAGCAGCCCGCGCGGCAGCGTCAGCCGCGACCGCAACGCCTTCCTCTTCGGCGAGGTCACCGACCAGTCGGCCGCTGCCGCCGCCGCGACCAAGGCTTTCACCTCCGAGGACATCTTCGGCCTGGAGCCTCTGCGTAGGCGGCCTAGCAAGGCCAGGGGCAAGTACGAGGACTTGTTCGGGGGCACGTTGTCGGATGGCTAGAGGGGTTTCAGAGGAGCATGGATGTTCTTTTTTACTTTCTGTCTCCGCCTCCCTGCACTGTTTCTTTTCTCTTGTTCTTTTCTCATTGAGCGACATAGACAACATCATGTCCAGTTGGTTGCAGTTTTGGCTTGCGAAGAGGGTAGGGAGGAGCCGGGGTGACGCTGTTGCATGCCACGCCGTTCTCCAAGGCCCTGGGCGTATACTTATTTGCGTTGCGTCACAGCAGCTGTGTTTACCTACCTACCTAGTCACATACTTTCCGGTAGAGTTAGAGTGTGATATTGAATAGATGCACATAAGAAGGTTGCTATGAAAACAGTCTTAATCTGGGGGAAGTCTAGCGTGGTGGTTCAGCCCTGCTTAGCATGAACTTTGATGAGAGTTTGACAGTGAGTCTGAAATAATGAGACAGTAAAAAAGCAATGCTCCTGAGAAAACGTCCCATCCTTTGCCATTCCAGATGTCCCCCACCCATATGCGTGTAATTGACAACGAAATAATGTCGTATAAGCACAAGCCCATTCCCGTGTCCCCTGCACGGGGTGCAGCCAAGGCGATCAATATACTGCGTCCTGCGACAATGCTCTTGGCGCTGAGGAAACATATCTCACTCAGCCTTTCCGTTCCCTCGAGGCCTTGCTCACATCACAACACAAGCCGCTGTCCTTGCCCTCCTTCTCCCACCGCCGGGGCCACCGACACCTACACCGCCCTCCTCCTCATCATGCGCCATCTGGGCCTCCCTCGCCCTCCTCCGCCTCCTCCGGCCGCCAGCGCCCACAACGCCGGCCTCCTCGTTCGCTTGCATGTATTCAGCCCACTTTCGCTCGAGCCTGTTCGCGGCCGCCAGTTCCCCGCGCAGGACGCGCTTCGTCTGCTCGTCGATGGTCATCTGCCACCCGTAGAAGGCCTTGAGGGCGATAATCTCGGTCGGGTATGTCTGGTGCCTCTCACCGTCCTCGTTAAGCGGGTTCTTGATCTCAGCGTTGCGGGATAGCACCTCCCGCACACCTGTCCAGGTGACGTGCTGGCAGTCGTAGACGACCATGCTGAGGCCGATCTGCGGCCGCTGTGTGCGGTCGTTCGTCCTCTTGGAGCGCCTGCGGACCATGACCGCCGCCTCGGCGAGGACCAGATCGGAGACGCGGGTGTTATCGAGGTACGCTGACTGCAGGCGCTTGCAATTACGGATCACAGGAAGCATGCCAGTATCACCCAGATTCTCGCAGGAGCTGATGCAGAGGTGCTCGAGGTTTGCTGCGCAGGGAGACTTGGCCAGGTGCTCGGACAGCAAGTGGTTGGTCATACCCCGGCAATCTTCCAGATCCAGGTGTGTCAATCGAGGCGTAGTGGCTAATAGTGGCTCGAGGGCCGCATCGGTCAAGCTAGGGCAATGGGCGACTGACAGCCCCTCAAGATCTGGGACGTAATGACCGAGAGCCTGCACACCACGAGAGGTCAAGGTTTTGCATCGGCTGAGGTCGAGATGGCGAAGCTTCCGAGGGGGAACGATTGGTCGGTCTGTCAAGATGTCGATCGGGGGGTTGGTCCCATGAACCATGATCTGGAGGCTCACATCGTCGAGGTCGTTGCATCCACTCAAAATCAGTCGCTCTAGTCTGTTCGTCTTGAAGATGGCTGACGCAACACTTGAGTCGTCAAACCCCTTGACCTCGCCAGCTCGCAGATCCTTGAGCTTGGGACAGGCTTCCACCACTATCCTGATGCCCTCGGCATCCATGTGCTTGCACCAAGAGACGTTGAGAAGTTCCAGAGACGGACACGACTGCGCGATGAGCTTGCAGGTCGTGTTTGTTACTGCAGTGAGCCCTGTGAGGTTGAGGTGGGCGAGTTTATCGTTGCTCCTCACCAGGCTGTGAAGAGTCGTCCGTTGTAGATTCCGGCAGCCTTCCAGGGTTGCATTAATAAGGTTCCTGCAAGACTTGACGATGGTTTCTGCTCTCTTGTAATGTTCCACTTGGACACAGCCTCGCAGGTTGAGGTCCTTGATAAAAGGCCCAGCAGCGACAATAATCTTGGCCAAAGACTCGGCCGGTATATCCTGGTAAAACTCGGAGGCATCGAATGAAGTCCACAGCTGACCATCGTGACAGAGTTCGTGGAATTCCCTGCTTACAGCTGAGGCCAGGACGAGGTCTCTGGGCTGTAGAAAGGCCAACACCTGGATCTTGATTTCGCGGGGAAGATGCTGCCATATGTTGAAGACAGCCCGCTTCGGTCTCAGATCCACAGGTAGCGGGACCGTCAAGGTTGAAGAGGCAGCCATGTCGATATTCGTAACTCTGCGAGTCGCGAGCGCATGCTCGACGCCGTCGAGGCGGCAATCATGACCAGGGGTGCCGGGAATAGACGTGGGGGCAGTCGACAGCCCACCATGTGAGGATGCGGAGAAATACCCAGAGCTTGGGTGGCCGTAAGGCGAGGAATTGGTGGCCAGGCTCACACAGGAGAAGCTCCCTGGGCCATGATAGGGGCTGGTGGAAGCTCGCGCGCGGCCAGGTCGGACCAAGGATGGTGAGGAGGACATGCGTTGAAGCCCTCGAAGCAGTCTTTCGCGGTTGCCCTTCTTCCTAGGGGTGGAATCGGGCTCGAGGATTGCAGGAGCATCCAAAATAGCCGGGTCATTAGTGAATGCATCGATTTCCTCGGCATCAATCGCCATGACCGCCATGGCTGCGGCAGACAGCGATTCGCCCATTCTTCCGCCGAAATATCACACAATCCGTAGGAACGGTTTCGTGAGATCGCAAAACAAAAAGCAAGCACTCAGTGCTATGAGTTTTGGCGTAGCCTCAAAAATCACCAGCGAGTGGCGACTTTCCCCTACTTCGTCTGGGGGTCCAGCCTACCGGGGGTCGAGAGCTGACCCGTACACGCGGAGTGGGGTCACAGTAAGCGCAACACCGCCACGGCGTGGTCTCATTCAAGAATTAGGTATGGGATTAAATGGGGTGAGGCGATGGAAGCAGCACGGCCCAGACAGCGCTTCTTGAGTGAGCTCTCTCCTCGACTCAAACCGCCATTGCCAGGCGGCTCAGCCGGAGTCGGCGTGGGTCGGGCTTCGCGGGACGGAGACTCTCGAGACAAGAGCTGGGGCTAGGGAACGAAACGGTCGCTGGAAAGTCCAGATTCTGAGGGATTCCCAACCTGGTCTTTTGAGAACAAAGGGGTTTGGAGAGAGCTCGACCACCTTCCTCCGCGCCGATCCGAAAAAGGCGGGGTGGTGGTGTGGTGGAGGGGACTGGGCGAGAGGCTGGACCCGTGTGAGCTCTTGCTCCTCCCGAGTTTGTTTGCCAGAGCTGCCTGTTGCTCGTTTGACGCAGGACGGCGGGAACAGTTGGGTGGGCCAGAGGAATTATTTGCACAGATGAGAGGCAAGAGAGAATTATAACTCTGTTGAAGGAGTGTCAGCGAGGCACTTGCAGACAAATCGCGCGGGCTCAGTGTGGACTGCAGGCATGGGATTTGGGACTGATAAGACATGGCATTCTCTCGGCTAAGGAGGGTGGGGTTACACCAGGGCCAGCAGTGGGCGCTTTTAGAGCCAGTCTCTTACCTGGTTGTGATGTGGCCGCGAGCTTGTCCTGTCTGTCTGGCGCGTGTCAGGCACAGGTGGATGGATGGATAGGAAGGGGAACGGCAAGGGATGTCACGACAGTTCGACAGAACCGATGCGAGAAAAACAAAGTAGTGGTCAGAGGTGGAATCGAGTCAGCCCAAGGGTAGAATGGGGAAAAAGTTGACGGGGCGAGGTTCGACAAGTTTAAAAAAGAAGGGTCCTCCTGCACCGACGCTGATGGCTGCATGGCACCATGGATAGCCCCCATCCTCCTGGGTGTCTTAGTCCGCCCACCCCTGCATCCTTCCCCAGGCCCAGCCAGCGCGCACACACACTCAATTGCTCGGCTTGCCTTTCAGGACAGCACCCAGGCGAGCCGGGCCCTCCTTTCGTTAGCCCGTTCTCGTAGTAGCCGGAGGCGCCAGAGACGCCCATGCAGTAGTGTAGGTTTGGCGCAGTGACCTTCCACCTATCCACGGTTATATTCGACCGAATAGCCCACCCGAGCACGAGGGCATTTGTTTGTGGGGGAGGGGGGCAAGTACCAAGCAGCAAGCAGCACGCAGGCCCGCTGGTCCGTCACGGAAGCAAGAGGAATGAGACAGGGTGCACTACCTTTGGGCGAGGTGCGCCTGCTGCTGCTGCCACCCGTATCCAACCCGCCAGGTAGGTCTGCGTGCCTCTCTCTTCCCGCTCCCAGCCTGACAAACGCATCTCACGCGAGCTGCAGGTGATCAGCTCGTGTGGACCCCGTGGCCTTTGCAACACGCCGTCCGTGACCTCAAAGGAAGAGACCTTGTGCCCCTGCTGCCGCTCTATTGGCTGCTGCATATCGCGAACCCAGACACGGCTGCCACGCTGTACAACATCATCAGGGTCCTCCCTTATCTTATCCAGCGGCATTGAAGGATGTTGTGTCTGTATACAATCATGGGCCAACTCGGGGCATCATGCAGCTCTGCACGGCGAGGCGTTCGCTTGGCCAAGTGAGCTTGGGGTTCCCAAACATTACTTGCAAACAAAGGCCCGCGCGCCCGAGCACCAGGACTCACACATGCCCACCCTGGAGCTCCCCTGCATCCGCCCCAAGCGGGTGTCAGGGCATGAGGCAGAGGCATTTTCTCTCGAGGGCGGCCCCCGGATAAAGCACGACAGCGTGGCCGGGACGACCCGTATTCCCTGGCAGCACTAGCAGGACGTCTCGCCTCATTCATGGACCACGCAGCCTGAGCATCCTCGGCCCAGAGCATCCTGGCAAGACTCACAGCGAACCTTGGAACATGACAGAAGAGGTCTGCCGCGGTAGTGTCGAGCGGAGGATCTGACTCGTGCCCACGCCGCTCTGCGCGCACCGTCCAAAGTGTGTGCAATGCGTGATAAAATATTGCTCGATTTGAGCCGTTGATTACGTCTTGCTGAGCGGTAGACTGCTTCCTAGCCTACTTTTCCACCCGGGGCTCTGGGCCAAGGACGTCGGGGAATCCGGCTCTGAGGAGAACCTGGGCCGCTGCGACACTGCGGGGTACAGCGGGGTTCTGGAGGGGCTGTGATCCGCCGCCAGTAAACATGGTGGGGCAACAGAGACGGCGGCGGGGTGCATGCTGCCATAGACTACCGTTGGACTTTGGCTTCTCGAGTTTGTACGGAGACACTCAATCTCTGTACACTGTATCGTATGATTCTTTTTTCTCTCCGACTTTGGTCTCAGCAGCTTTCAACAGCACATGAATGACAGTCACTTTCCTACAATCTCAGCAACGGCAAGCAGTGTCGAAAGCTGCTGATGAGCCCCTGAGAAGGATCGAGGGTAAACTATATATTCGTCCAAGAAGCCTAGCAGGAAATCTTTGCCCCTGACAACAAGCATAAGGACATTATGTGAGTGGGACAATGAGTCGTGCATGGTCCCAGGAGCATGAAAGAAAAATAACGGACGACCAATATGAGCACATTCCGTCTTACCTCCGGCACGGAGCCGAGTTGTGATGAGGGTGGCCTCCGCACCGGCCGGCAGATCTTCGCCGGATGTCGAGCGCCGGCCGCAGGAGACTGATCGACCCGTGACACCCTATTTTTTCCCCCGTCTCTCTGATCAGCCGGTCAGCACCAACAAACATGCATTTGTGTGGGAGATCTTGCCCTGGTGTGAGACTTGACTACTTCCGTGGAGCAGGATCTGCTGACACTTCTGTGCTTATCGAGGATCTGCGAAGGTGTCTAGCGATCTAGTTACACGCACGGCCAGAAACTGTCTCTCATGACCACATCAGTCTCGGTAATAGGGCACACTGTCTCAGCTCTTATCTACCCGCGAGACGAGTGCTCAACTTACAAAGACGGCGGAATCTACGGGTGGTCTGGCCCTTTGACAGCTTGTCTTGGACCGTTGAATCTCGTAAAGCATAGATGCGTCTGATATTGTGCGAGCAGGAGACGGCACCCGGGTGCTTATGTCGCAGCGTTACTCTTGCCGGCGTCGGACACAAATGTAACGCTTAATACTGGATCACGAGGCCTCTCGTGGGATTATCACACCCCGTTCTGCATCATTTGGCAGATGATTTGCAGTGGTGATGGACATATTTTTGGGTGTGGGTGGCGAGCACGACGTCAAAACTGGCCTCGCCTTCGGCCCACTGGGGGTTGATGATGCTTTAGGCATATAGTCGAGGCCCGATCTTTGGTGTGAGAGCAAGCATACAGATGGTGGCACTGCGGCCGAGCAATTTCCTGGTCGAGAAGTCCTCGCAAGGGATGTCGACACTGTCGATGAATGATAGGTCTAGGCTGCGAGCCTGGCTGCTCAGCGGCAGAGATTGAGGGCCGGCGGAGCTCGATCTTCAGCAGATGAAGAGCTGGGACGGCCTGGATTTGTGATAAGATCGGCCTTGTCCTGCAAGGTCAAGTGGCTGCGGCAGGGAAACCAAGCCCAGGGTCTTGGCAGCTGTGGCCATCCTGACATCGGACGCAGCGCACCTGTCGGTCTGTCTGTCTTGTGTCTTTTTCACGTGCAAATGGCACTGTGTCTTGCTCTTCCGCGAGTAAGGAAGAAAGGGTAGAGACCGCTCCCAACTGCCCCTGGTTGCTATTGTTCTATTCAGCATGGAAAATAGATAGCATTGTCCACCTGAGATGGAATCGGAGGTGTGGTCTCCTGCTCCCAAGACCCTCCTTGAAACGGGTTGCATGTCTGGGAGAGAGCAGCCGTTGGGTTGCCTGGCTCGCTGGTTTTGGCCTTGTGGAGGATGACGACCTTGTCTGTCTGCTGGACCCCCTGCCAAAACTGGCACTGTCCTCATACTGTATCCGAGGTCCGTTGGGGCAGAAGTTCCAGAAGCTCTAGAGGCCTCAGACTACGCCCAGTCCACCAAGCTACCTACCTAGGTACCCAGGCATCTACCCAGATTGTCAATCCACCATGGGTAGGTAGGCAGGTAGCTACCTACCCAGGTATGCGCGAGACTGCAAAGCCTTTTCGCCTGGCGCCTCAACAAGCTGCTAAAACATACAGTACCGCAGCTGCTAAATTCCAAGGTCCTCTGCCTGTTGACAGGTTGAAATAGAGTTTCCCACCTGCATTTGCTCCAAGGTTTATTGCACTGTACGCCGCATCTGGGCCTTCCATTTTCCCACGCATCCCAAGGTTTGCTTGCGTGGAGGGATCGAGCCTCCCCAAAATCCTCGCTCAAACCTCACATAGACCTTTTACCTACCAGTCCAAACTGCGTGGCCGCCCCTGATAATTTTGTCCATTGCTCGACTACTCACCTCCCTTTTCCGAAGCGGCCACCTCCTCCCGTCCGTCCGCCCGCGAACTTCGACCTGGCGCAGCCCCCCACGACTTAGATCTATCTACTTGTACACGGTCTCGACACTAGACATCGGCTGTTCAACGCCCCGAGTGCCGCAACACCACGCCAGCTCCAGCTCCCTCGCGGCCACCCTCCACCTGCCCTCACCCAGCCCAGGCCGACCTAGAGATAGACCAGATTTTGTTACAGGATTGCCCGAACGGCCTTCCATTGCTTGCACGACTGCTTTAACGCAGCAATCGAGATACCCATTAGACCGGCATTGACTTGTTTTCTACCCGCGTGTTCCAGTTCTGCGCTGTTGCCGTCGTGAGCAGCCAACAACCACCACTGCCTCCTCCTGCCCTCACCAGGCAAGAACAGACATACGCTCCTCTCCCGGACCCGGAAGCCCGTCATTACGGCCCACATTGAACGACGAGCCCAACCGCGTCAAGTCTTCCGCCATTCCATGAATCCGGCTTTCCGTCCGGTTGACTGTTTTAGCGAGTTCTGAACTGGCCCCAGATGCCGGCTTTCTCAGGACTTACGCACACTCATCTCTCCTGGTAGCACTTGTTCTCCCGGGCCTCCTGTCGCGGGTCTTGCGCAGTCGATCCGCCGAGACTCCATTCGACAGAACCTGCGGCGACCAATCCATTCTCCTCGATTCGAAGCCACTCCCGAGCCCCCCAGCTGCGACTGTGCCTCCACACCTACGATGCCTAGAATACAAGAGAAGGGTCTTGATCCAGGTGGGTACGGTCCTGTAGTGATGTGACGTTGCTGGAACACACAGCGTCCTTGTGAGATGCGGACGCTGACGCCAGTGGTCATCCTCCCAGGCGCCGACATACAAGGTCACAGCGGGGAAGATGGAGGCAGAAATAAGGACAAGCTCTCACCGCCCTTGCAAATGCCAAAGAACAAGAGCCTCTCCAACCTAGCCCTCGCAGTACCAGACAACTCTGAAAAGGCTCGAGTACGCATGTCCTTCGATGCTGGCCCAGCTGCTACCGACTATGACATCCTCGCAAGGTGAGCCCAGCTGCGACCCGTCCCTTGGTTCCTCGGGGCTTGCGCCTCTTTGCCCCGATCCTAAACACCATGCCTCACGGTAAAGTGACATGTCCGCGTGCCTCGGTCAAGTGGCGGGAGGGTCAGGTCCGTCAGCCTTTCCAACACCGTACACTGCCATGGTCAAGTAGGTCCTTAGGAAGGGCTTGCCACACTGTCTACTGTGTAGCAGCTCTCAAGGCAGGACAATCCGGATCCTTCAACTTGGCTCGCTGACCCACTGCCTACGAACCATGTGCTCTTCCAACGCTTCCATGCATCTACTATGACCTTGCCTGCCACTCGTCCCCACATGTTGTCGCTGTCGGTGCTTTTGCGGGGGCATCCCTTTCTCATCAGCTAACCTGTCGAGATCTCAGATCACCCATTATGACAGACCACGACCACGGTCTGGGACTGTCAGGACTCCGCCGTATACGTCAGTCCCAACCTGGTAGAAACGGCACAATTGGGCCTTCCAACCCTACTTCAAGGAGCCCGTCGCTGAGTCTCTCGCGGTCCACCTCGATGACCATGCTGCAGCCCCTGGCCTCAGGACCATCGTCTCCCGCCTTCATTGACGACTTGGAACGCTTTCCTAGCGAGTCCCTCCACTCCTTCTCCTTCGCTCACCAGTCCGAGGAGTTCATACACAACCGCCAAAATGTACTGAGACGTTCTATCGAGTTCATGAAGGACCGGATCGGTCGTTCCGCCCCCTCCAACCCAGCTCTGGCAGGCGTGCAGGCACGAGTTACCGGAGACATCGAAACACAAAATATGCTGGAGCTTTTGGCCAAGGCGCAGCTGATGGGCGTTAACGACCCATCTCACCCTCTTGGCCCTCTCACGGGACCGGCAGATCTGTCGGGCGAAAACATGTTTGAAAAGAACTTCATACCCAGAACCGAGAGCCCGGAGCCTGTTGAGGACCTCTCAGTGTCACCGGAAGAAATCCAATCTCCAGGCCTTCATGCCCGAGTTCAGGAAAACAAGGGGAAAAATTCGACCCCAGACGTACGTCAGATATCTCGCAAAGACTCACCGTCGCCAGCACAAGGGGATGGAGACGCTTCTGAGAACTCGTCCCGAACACCGACAAACGAGAGCGGAACGACTCAGAAGACTTCGCCCCCAGAGTCCAGGAGGCCAAGTGTGTTAAAACGAACTTTCACTGACACCATTCACGCGTCGATGCAGCAAAAGCTTATGGACGCCATGGCCCAACCGTATGTCGCCGGACAGTCAGGTAATCCTGAGAGCGTCCTTTCCCCAAGATCGTCTCAATCCTTCGGCCCTTCACTGCACACACCGAGCGCGAGGGGCTCGTCGGTGCATGGCCACTCCAGCAGATGGGTACCAGCTGCACAAGCAATTTTTACCACCGAAGCTAAGCCCCCATGGACGATACTCGCCGCAAACGACCTGGCTTGCTTGGTCTACGGGTTCCGAAAGTCGGATTTTAAATCCACTAGTATACTGGAGATCGTGCAGAAGGAGCGCAGGGGTTGGCTTGAGAACAAACTGAAACACGGAGAATTCGCCAGCGAAGCTGGAGCCGAGTCGGAAACCGAGGTCACACAGCCGCCGGCGAAGGCGAAGGTGTCGTCCAACCTGCTGGGGGCGCGAGGTGGTGGCATCACAGCTAGGTTGCTGAGCAAGCCAAGCTCGAGAGCGCAGCCCCCGAGAGTGAGTCCAGTAAAAAGACCAGAGACCTTTCACAGTGGCGATTGGCGACCACCTAGAGTGAGTGGCGGGGGACACTCGAACCACAAGAGCAACAAATCTAGAGGCGTGCTTCTCTGTGGGGACGTCGTACCTATCCAGAAGCGGAACGGGGCCACCGGGTCGGCTAGCCTCTGGGTCAAGGAAAAGAGGATGGGGTTGATATGGGTGCTCGAAGAGATTCACGAAGATGTCGCCTACGTCACTCTTGACGAGGACGGTATGGTTACCAACCTCACGGGAGAGCTGCTTTCCATCTGGGGAGAAGACAGCTTGAAGCCGGGCCTGGATGTCGGCAAGCTGGTCCCTCGGATCCCGCGTCAAGGAATCGACCCAAGGTACGGTGCAATCGATTACGCGCAAATCGCAAAACGAAAGTACTATACCTGTCGCAACTGTGACAGGATAAATATTCCGGCAACGATCGATCAGGTGCAAGGGAAGACAGAGTTGCGTATTTCGAGCTTTCCCCACATCGCAGGAATCGTCGTCGTGGACCCAGCATCTTTGACAATCAAAAGCTCCAACTCGGTCTTCTGCGGCGCACTTTTCGGCCACGAACAGCCAAACGGCATGGACATCAAGTCTCTCCTGCCGGGTTTTGATAGTGTGCTGCGTATCCTAACCGAGCAAGACGGTCTTCTCTTGGTCGACGGAATTGTCGTTCCTGAGCACAGCTTCCGAAAAGCATACGCGTTTCTGGGGCTGCGGGAAGGTCGACCGGATGCTACGAACAGCTTCCTGCGGCCAGAAGGACTCCCTGCTAAGCACCGCGACGGGTCTGAGCTCAAGGTTGATGTTCAGATGAGGGTTGTCAAGAGCGAGAAGCAAACCATGCTGCACGAGGGAACCCTGGCAGAAACGAGCGACGAAGAGTCTGCCGTTACCGAGGATGAGTTTCCGGTCACGCAGACGGAGATGGTGTTCGCCTTGTGGATCACTTACTCTAGACATATCCATGCCACCAGGTCAAACCTGGGCGCTGCATCTCCTCTACTTTCGGGGACGGCGACTCCTCTGCGACAGCCCAGTCCGGGCCAGACTCCTGCCCCGACGCCTGCGGAGCTGCACCTTTCGGACTCTGATGAGCCCAAGAAGGAGCCTAAACCAGCATCAATGTTCACTCGGTCGATCAAGGACGCTGCATTGAGCGCTGCCGCGAGGATTACCGGCACAAAAGTACCTGACAAGGCTCGTGACGAGGACAAGCAGGAGGGCCCACCTGCGCCCAAGGCCGCCGAGCCATCCCACAAGAAGTCAATCGATGATTTTGCTATCCTCGAAGAGATGGGCCAGGGCGCCTATGGCCAGGTCAAACTAGCCAGGTACAAAGACAGCGGAAAGAAGGTTGTGCTCAAGTATGTCACAAAGAAGCGGATCCTCGTCGACACGTGGACTCGGGATCGGAAGCTGGGCACCGTACCCCTAGAAATACACGTTCTGAATTACCTGCGGAGAGAGGGCCTTCGGCATCCCAACATTGTTGAGATGGAGGATTTCTTCGAAGATGAAGTCAACTACTACATTGAAATGGGCCCTCACGGGCTGCCAGGCATGGATCTGTTCGATTACATCGAGCTTCGAACAAATATGGAGGAAGACGAGTGTCGAAGCATCTTCGTCCAAGTCGCACGGGCGGTCCACCACCTGCACATCAAAGCGAAAGTTGTTCACCGTGATATCAAGGACGAGAACGTAGTGCTGGACGGGGAAGGACACATCAAGCTCATTGACTTTGGTAGTGCGGCGTACATCAAGAGTGGCCCCTTTGACGTGTTCGTGGGCACTATAGGTATGTTTCGCCTCGTCTAGTTTGATTGCATGTATTCACCTAACCAAACATCAACAGACTACGCCGCACCGGAAGTCCTTGCCGGCAAGCCTTACAATGGCAAAGAGCAGGACGTATGGGCCCTCGGCATCTTGCTCTATACCATCATCTATAAGGAAAACCCGTTCTACAGTATTGATGAGATCATGGATCGCGACCTGCGTGTGCCGTACACAATTAGCGACGACAGTATCGACCTCATCCGCTGCATGCTGGATCGCGACGTCGAGCAGAGATACGATATCAACCAGGTCCTGGAGCACCCATGGTGCCAGATAGGGGATGACTGAAGCATTGCGACTGGCGTGCGAGGAAGGGGCTTCTTAGAATCCTGTACAGCGGCTTCTTGAGCGTTGGTCTCTGCACGCTTTTACCGCAAGAAGCAACACCGAGGGCGCGGAGACTACATGCTTTCCGTCAAAGGCGGGGCCCTGGGGGAGCTGTGTTTCATGTATTTCCGACCTTGAAGCCAGGTGGCTTCTGCGGGGAGGCAATCCCCAAAGGAAAGCCGCCAGAATGATGACCAGCAGGCAACCGAAGAATGGATGAGGGACGTGTTTCTGAAGATTTAGCAATGGATCACACGCACAGCGACTGGCGAAACCAAGACTAGAACATCGTTTCGACAGCGATTATGATCCTCACGAAGACGGATGAAAGGGGGAAGGGTTTGGATCGATACCTGAGGGGAGGGGCAAGGGCGCATGTGATGACTCGAACGCGGAACAAGGGCCGGGTGACCGCGTGGACAGCCTGATTCTGTGATGAGAACGGCTCGAAGACAAATATAAATATACCTATATATACAGATCATTATACATCCAACAAAGGCAAGCATGAGCAGTGGTTTCTGCTCGGAGAATCAAGGAAGCAGCCGCATCCGCGCTGGTTTGTGGTGCTATGATGGCCATCTCGTGATAAGTTTGAAGTCCGGCGTCTGAGTGAGTACCTCATGAGGATGTATGAAGGAATCTCAACCCTGGAATGAGGAAACCACAGGGGAAGTTGGCACAGTGGCCGATACAATCAGCCACTGATTGTACGCCCAGCATAAGCCTGTCTGTATGTTGGGTCACAGCTCAAAGACCGCCGTCGTCAACTCCTGGTTGTTCCAGTCTCGTACAAACATCACGGCAGGGAATGCCACATGGATAGACGACCCAGTATACTTCTGCATGTGGATGAAGGTCATGAAAGAGCGTGGCTGCAGCGGAAATGAAGCTTGTTCCGAGCACGCCGTGAGACAAGACCATGGACATTGGCACATCCAGACCTCACAAAACTGCAAAAGCTGAGCAGAAGCATGTTGCTGTTGTGACAGCTGTTCATGTGGCGCCCAGGCAGGATGTGCAAAAAGCAAGTATCCCCAGAGCAGGATCAGGAGGACTGATGTGATGTTGTTACTGCGCCAGCCCGGAGTCGAACCGGGGGCCCATCGATGGCAACGATGGATTTTACCGCTAAACCACTGGCGCTGTTGGGTTATGTTGATTGATGAAGGATTCAACCGGCGATGTGGTATTATATGGGGCGTTTTGTGTGTGTGTGTGCGGATGTGGATGCCGGAATGATCGTGGGGTGGAGCCCCAGGCAGGGTTGTGGGAATGAAAGAAGCTTGTCCTGCGTGGTTCCACATGTTCTGGACCAAATTGGGGCGGAGAAAGACCCTGAAACGTTTCCTCTGCCTCATACACAGACATTTCTTTGCTTCCTCTCCGGACAAGTGCGTATTTCAAAAGTAGGCAACTTGGTGGCGGCCTCGACGAGGCAAAATCTTGCCTAATCCCATACCATAGCGTGCATGGCCAGACCGAAGACTAGACCTGGTCAAGCCCCGCCCACATTGGTGTCACTCAGTACGCTTTGCTTTTTAGACCTCTGCGCTGGCGTTTCTATCCGGCTTGGGCAGGATGGACCGTAGCCCCTGTTCGATCGGGCGGGCTGCGAACGGCGTGAGATATTCACGGCCCGAGTGTTGTGCAGAGATCTATCTCTACCCGCAAGCTGAACACGAGCGAGCATGGGCCTCGAGATTGATCCATACCAGATATGGAACCCTGCACATATAATAGACGGTGGAGGACAATGCTGCGTGATTGTGTCCTTGGCCATGGTCCTTTTCTTCTGCCGCAGCACGCGCGGGCGTAAAGAGGGCGTCTGACACGTATCTATGTCTGTTTGGTGCCGTGCGAGCAGAAGCTGCAGCAAGAGGCCGATGTCTCGGCTGGTCCATCACCCCTTCTCAGCGTCGACGATGAGGCACCCTGTTGATAATGCGTCGCGCCCGTGGCCATCGATATTGCAGCCGGTCAAGGAGCCCGCCCGAGAGCGAACGAGGAGACTCAATGGGGAAGGGATGGAAGGAACCCTGCGAGAGCTGCCCGGCTGCCTCTGATGTTGGATGAAAAGCATGTTGATGGCTGGAATTCACCCAAACCGTCTGCTTGCATCTGCAAAGGTGATGCTTGCCACGAATACCTTGCGCGGCATTTGCTGCGTCGTGCATGTTGTTGTTAAACGTCGTTGATATGCATACAAGGGCGGAATCCTTCCGAGTGACCCTGGGGTTGGTGTAAGCCAAAGGGAGCCCGTTCCGCGCCTGCCCTGCAGGGGAAGGTTGCGCCTTCTTCAGTACGTGTAGGGATAGGGATCAGTTGACCTGGTAGAAGGTGACCTCGGCTCGGCTACTTACCGGGATGCACTTCAGCACAACCCATTCTCCCTCTCCTTCTTCTCCCAGTCTGCGTGGTGGTTGTGACTCCAGTGCCACTTACCAAGACACAACTCTCTTTCCTGCTGCATCGGCTGTCTCGATCCTGCACCACCCGACGCCACTCTCATATCCTTCCCCACCAACCCTGGGCATACTTCTCGAACATGTCCCTCGAGGTCATCTACGTGACGAGACATGGCGTAAGTGCGGCATCTCCAGACCCAGATCCAGCGTTCAGACGCCTCCCACAGCGCAGCGCGAGCCGGTGGTTGTCACCCGCAGATACTTCTGCTTCAACCGCAGCGGATACCGGCTGACCTCGCTGCCTCGATTCTGTAGTTCAGGTCCAACTGGCTCGTGGACGCCTCTGGGAACTACTCGTCCTACCTCAGGTCACCTACCGGCATCGCCACTGATCCAGCCTTGACATCACATGGCGTCGAGCAGGCCCATGAGCTCGCTGCTCATCTGATGAGTCTTGACCCGCCCGTCGAGCGGGTCTACTCGAGTCCTTACTACCGCTGTCTGCAGACGGTTGAGCCCTTCGTTGGCTTATGGACCCGGTCTGCCAGCCCTGATGCTGCCAAAAAGCCCGCAATTCTAGGTGAGGCTGGCCTATCCGAGTGGTATGGTTCTGCCCCGTTCGAGCACCCAACCTCTGCCAGCAGCGATCGGCTGGCCGAGCTGTTCCCAGCCTTTGACAGATCCTATGTGCCGGCTGTGGCGCCCTCGAGGATGGGCGAGTCTATCTCCCAGCTTCACGATCGTGTTGCATTGACTATGGACACACTCATCAAACAATGCGACGAGGCAGGCGTGCGAGCTGTGCTGCTCTGCTCGCACGCGGCTACTGTCATTGCCCTGGGCCGAGTCTTGACCGGAAATATGCCAGCAAACGTTGAGGCCGAGGACTTCCGGGCCTTTACCTGTGGCTTGTCTGTATTCAGGAGGCGCCTAGCTGCAAGATCCGATGTCCCTGGCGAGACCGCTGCCGCGTCTGCTCCGCGTACCCTTGGAAACGTTCGGACGGCAGCTTCATCGGCTACTGCAAGCCCTGATGAACACGGTAACGGCCCAGCCGATCCTTCTTCAACAGTAGGGTATTGGAAAGACGGGAGGGGAGTTGGAGGCGGGTGGCTTTGCGAAGTGAATGGCGACTGCAGCTTTCTCTCGGGGGGTGAGGAGAGGGGATGGTGAGTGGTTTCTCCACGCTCCCCGGACTCACACAGGATGGCCGTGTCTTGATCCATTTTGCTAACGACTCAGGCGCTTTTCTGGAGACGAATCTTTTGCCGACCCTGGGAAAGATGGGGCGCAGCAAGACGCAGGGGTGGAACTTGGGGTCGTTGTCGAGGGGAGGAGTCGTGACCCCAGACTCTAAAGCCCCTCCCCCTGCCCGGCGACTGTTCCCACCGCAGTCAGTGGCCAGCTCTAGGTCGGACTTGCTTCTTCAGAATCGCAGCAGCATATGCACAGGTACAGGACGCATCATTTCGACATTTCACTAGTCCCATGCAGACCCTGTGAGACACGCCTTTAGGGCCTGATGCTGGCTCAAAGACTGCTGCATGCTCTGCACCGGCCTCTGTCGGCTGCATCGAGAGAGATGAGGCTCTCGCATCTTGCTCGACGGAGGTGTTGTGTAACACAGACTGTGGCCCTGGGTGCTTGGCCGACGGAAGGAGCCTCGAGATCGGCACGACGTTTTCGCCACAGGCCTTCTACTTCGTTGAGGGACGCCACTGAGGACGCCTCTCCCAGCATAGCTGTGGGGAATGACCAAGTCACCAAGGTCCTGAGACACGGGTCTTTTTCCTGCAGGCCGCAGGCCAATCGACCCATCCGCCAGCGGCTGTGAGCTCCTGGAATTGCGCATGACGCGCTCCCTTGCTGGTGAACAAAGTAACTTCGCGACCCTCGAAAATCTCTCTGGAAGCATCGATGCCGTGCTTGTGTCCTGGGGATTTGTTTAATATCTGTTTGCCGCTCTTCACTACGTAGATCAGGCATGTTGATCTGCGTTGATGAGACAAGGAAAAGCAATAGGGAGGGCTCAGCAAGACCACGGAACTGCAGAATCTGCCACACAGGGTCAATTCGCATCCGGATGACACATCGGCCCGGGTGACATCAACGCTGTCTTGAACCGACCATTTCAATCATGAGAGAGACGTCGGAAAGGTGAAGGCGATCCGCACTGTTCAAGCAGAGAATTCCCATACACCGGAAGCAAGAATTAAGCTGCCAGAGCCAAGCAGCCCACATCGGTCCACGAAGGTTGACCTTGCGCTTTAAAACAACCCGCACTGGCAAAATTCGGATCATGGGATGAGATCATGCCATCATCGATTGGTTTGTAACTTGGACACCAGCATCCCCCCAGAGTGCAGGAATTCTCACGGTAGAACTGCTTGCGAATTCGGGGTCGCACCAAAAGTAATCAATCTGCCCAAGATATTCGAGAACACTGCCTGTTGAAGGCGAAGACAACCAATAAAATTACTCCACCGCAGACCGATCTAGCTGTAAGAGGACATGACTACCATTTTATCGAACTGGGAACATACCCCCACGATCTCGCGGTCCAGACCTCATAGCAAAAGAGGCTGGGGGCCAGACCAATCACAGCCGACCTGGCGGCTGTCAGTGATGCCAACGCCGTGACAGCTCTGTCTTGACAGATGCCAGAATTAGCTCAGGCTTCTTTTTCATCCGGGCTCTGGAGAATACGGTCTCGGCACCGAAGACCATCTTTGACCTTAGCAAACGCGCTAAGGAGCGGCGCAGAAGTATTTTGTCATCCGGCTTCGCGAACGAACACACATAGCCTAGATGTGAAGCTGTCAGAGCTTCTGATGTGTGTAGTGTGCACATGTGCGGCGTAGCGAGGCCTCCACGGGCCGAATACTGGCTCTTTGATCTTTGGCCAGTGATGCAAGGTCGTCGAAGCGATCTCTGTCGTGATGCAAAAGTCGACATGCTCAGAACTCAGTTGTCCCCAACGGCCTGCTCTGAATCAAGTCCACTGCCACAAGGCTCGAGCTCAGGTGAATTATTCGGACATATCATTCCACATGCTATTCCTAAAGCGGGATACCGTACAGAGATCGAAGATGGAACCGCGTCTTGAACATGGACACGGCAGAGAACCGCTACAGAGTGGCATTTGCCGTGGCCTTCGTGCGACGCACCAAGATCTCAACACCAACACCAGCGACGTGTGCCCCTTGCCTGCATTTTTGATGAACAAGATACTTCTGCCTTGGTTCGCTAACCGGTTCCAGACCGTTGAGGTTAGTAGGAGGTTTGTCTGCCAGCACTAGCTGGTTCCTTACTAGTTTAGGGGACGTCTTCATCTCGGACATGCAATAAGCGAAACTGGTGCACAACACAAGCGTCCCGGGGCCCTCGACGATTTGACGTGATTGCATGTACCACCGCTGTTAGGCGAGAGGTACTCTCGCACCTAGATGTGAGGTTCGCCTTAGCCCAACTCCATGGCCATCGTGCAAGGGCCCATGGCGGCGAGATGCGCAGGGATGGAGAACACCCGCATCTTGCAGCTTCCCAGGGTTATCAGGCGATCACTCTGTTCCGTGGCCAGGTGGAAATCCCAGATCTATCAGAAGTGACAGGATCTTCGGATCAACAGTGGTAGATACGCGAAGCTCGCCTACCCCGGATCTCATATATAGGCGAGACCCTGGAGATCTCCTTTCTGGTCATATCTCAGTTCCTACTCATCCTTCGTCTCCAACAAATGTCATCATTGTCTGGGTGAATTTTACGGCGTGTGTTCTTCACCTTCTTTCTCCAGCATGATGATCCAACTGCAAGCCAGTCCCTTCCCGAGGCAGGAGACGGGCAGGATGTTGCCTTCCCTCACCCACAGCCAGCAGGACCGCCACAGGCTTGAGGGGCTCGCAGGAGCTGCTGTCTGCCTTCAGGAGCCGGGCCTCTACTCCCCAAGCAGCTCTCCCACGAGTTCCGACTTCCAGGAGTACACCTTCGGTATGTATAATCCAGCCAGGGCGTCCATTGTATACTCGCATTCCTGTGTTTACCCAACTTCAGGGAAACCCATCTCGGCTTCAAATGAATCGAAATCATACGGGATCCCCTCCATCCAAAGCTTGTTCGCCATTGCGGACGGGGACCGACCTCGTGACTATGGGTTCGACCACTCAGGGCCTGAACCCAGCTTCAGGAGGCCGAGCACTGGCTCCGAGTTCTCATTCCAGGGGAGCATCACCAGTGTGCCCGAGCTATCACGCCTTTCGACGGCCAGCCCACCTCCCAGACTTGTCCCAAGAACTCCTGAGATGCCCCGTGCCATTGCCCCTGGGGACAGCCTCGAGATCAAGCTCACACTGAGCGATTTGGCGGAACAACTCAAATGCCTGGAAACAACAAACAAGAGGAGACTCCAGACTGTGCGAGGGCGGAGGTCGTCCTCTCGCCAGGCGCCATACTCAGCCGGGTTTGACGGAGGCCGTCGCGGCAGCAGCAGCAAGCAGGGCGGACAGCCCGGTACACCGCCCAAGGGCAAGCAGAAGAAGCCGCACTTCAACCTCCGGTACCCCAAGTCGGTCAAGCTCTTCATCCTGTACCAGAAGGAGGACTGCGGGTGGGGTTGGAAGGCGATCAACCGGCAGCGGGTGGACCTGCTCCCCGTGCTGTACCGCGACGGGTACAAGCCCGAGATCGAGGAGAACCGCGAGGTCGCGGGCATCAACGGCTTCTACTACCGGCTGAACGAGGTCATGCCGGCGCTGACGCCCGACGGCAGCGGCCTGCGCTTCGTGGAGCACGGCGGCCGCTCCTGGGAGCTGACGGAGCCGTGCAAGTGCCGGGAGGGGCCGGGCCGCGGTGACGAGAGGAGGAAGGGCGGCGCTGGCGGGAGGGGGCCCGGCAAGGCCAAAGAGGATGCCGAGGCGAGGAGGCCCAGGGGCATGGTCGACAGGTACCCGGAGGAGGTCGTCTACCACTGGGACGAGTTCGTGAAGCACTTCGTGCCGCAGGCCAGACACGCCGAGGTCTACGCGCGGGCGAAGAGGTATTGTAAGTGCTCTCCCACAAAGACATACTCGCACACACTCCACCCATCGCCGCAAGTCACCCAGATGCCGCCAATTAATAGCTACGGCGTCTGTCGTCTCCTCCTCGTCTTTTCGAGAACAACCACCCATGCAATCCCAGAGAAGCAGACGTAGCTAACCACATTCGGTGTAACCAGGCGAGATCCGCGCCGAGCAAAGAAGGGAAAAGGCCGTGCCGCAGTGGGCACCTGACAACGAGGAGGATAGAGTGAGGCACACGAACCCGCCCAACACGAAGAGCAAGACGCCGAAGGCGAAGGGCGGCGATGCAGACGAGGCACTGCCGGAGCTGACGTGCGCTTGCGAGCTGGCAGCTGAAATGGAAGAGGACTGAAATACGTCTCTTCTCCGGGGCCGCCCTGCCACCAGATCTCGTGCGGTATGAAGCGTCTGGAGAGAATGGATTCTCTACTGCCTTCACTGGTATATGTGTGGGCATAATGAATAGGGTGGGACATTGTCGAATTGACGCAAAAAAGGCAGCAAATTGGTTTCTGGGAACAAAAGGTCGAATTCAAATAACGGTGGTATGGGTATTTTGGATATTCATAATGATTCTATGTGCAGAGCCGATCAGCGGATCATTTGCAGTGCCTGTACATGTATGTACAAAGAAATGGATTGGAATCCAATTGAGTGATTCCCAGGATGCTCCTTGTCCCTTTGAAATGTCCGTGGATCAGGGACGTCCGAACCCAGCAGAGGGTCGGGCCCCAAAGCGTGCGCGAAATAGGTCAGGCTCTCCGTTGTTCTCTCCGTCATGGTCAAGGACGATCTCGTCCTCTCGCTCGTCATACTCCTCGAGGTCAGACGCGTTGCCGGTACGGTACTGGTACGCGGCTCGGTTGTACTCGTCCTCTGAGTCGACCTCCTCATCTGGATAATCCGCCGCGTAATAATCCTCGGCTGTGATAAGATTAGTAAAGTAAACTTTTAAGAGCCTTGCAAGTCAACAAGCGTGTTGCGGGCTCACCATTCTCATCTTCGTCGTCTTCAGGCCAGTCATCGTCGCTGTCGCCCTCCTCGCCGTAGAAGAAGTCCACGTCAGGCTCGTTGTCAAAAACAAGCAACCCGACCTTTTCTGGCGCTAGGTTCTTGTCCAGGCTTTCGGCTGCAACACGGACGTAGGTCTCAATGACATACTCATCGTCACTGAGGCTCTCATATCCCTCCATGGTCGGCATATTTGCCACATCGTCTTTCTGTACAGCTGCGACCTCTGGATGACGTTCTGCATAGCGCTTAACAGGAGCCTTGGGCTTGAACTTGGACGGTGACGCTGCTGACGACGCCCTTCTCGCTGCTGCTGCTGCCTCTTTCCGGTCGCGTTCCTCGATCCTAGCTAAATTCTCACCGATCTGCTGCATGACAAATTCGTTCATGCTCCGGGTAATTTCGTCCATGTCCGAATCCTGTTCCTTCTGGAGCGACTCCGGAACTTCTCTCTTGACCGCGTGCGAATGCCCACCTTCTGTCCTCTTACGGTCTGAGCCCGGTAGCTTTTGCTTCCTCGCAGTCGTGCTATTCTCAGACCTTCCATCTTTTCCTGGACTTTTGGTCGTTGACAGACTGTCCGCGTCGGTCATTTGTACATCTTCGGTCCTCGTCCTCTTGTGGCCGCGCTCCACGAAGACAGTCGTCGGCGTCTTATACCGCGACCTCTTCCCGGTGGCCACACCTGGACTGAAGAGCGGTGATGGGACAAGCGACTGCCGTGACATGTGGAACCGACGCGGTTCTAAGGCGGCCTGGGCTTTCGACACGCCATGTGCCGTTGCTGGGGTAGCGGCGGCGGCGGGGGTCTCATTTCGCGATTTTGGAAGGCCTTGCGCCAAGATGCCCGCTTTCGACTCTGGCGAGCGCTTGTCCTTTTCGGCATTGCGTTTCTCGTCGCCAGGCTTAGACGCATGAATTACAGGCAGGACGTCACTGGGCTTGCGACCTGCACCGGTCTCGTTGTCAGCGGGACCTTGGGTCCTCCGCTGGTAGATATAGGCGTCGCTACGGGGTCGCTTTCTGTCGCCGTCGACACCTTTCGCGAGAGTCAGTATGATGAAGCTGACAGCAAGGCAGAAGTTTTGTTCGGTGGAGGTTACGGACGAAGGTAGTCGACGATGCCTTCGTCGTCGTCATCATCAGCCTTCCGCTTCTTAACCAGGCGCTTGACCTGGATGATCTCAGGCGGTAAGGACATTTTCGACGAAAACGTGGCGCTGTATCTCGAAATTACTTAATTGTAAAAGGAATCAACAAGCCTGGCGGGAATCTCGTGCTGGAATGGTGGGGACAATGCGCCGAGGCTCAGGGAATGTGAGTTCGGAACGCTGGCTTGTTTGCAGCTCTCGTGGTTGGCAAAAAAAAAGTGGCTCGGTCATTTTGAGGGAAAGTCAACAAGACCCCTGTCTTATCGTTATCCGCACCCCTGCTGGCGAGGTGACGTAGCCATGTTGACTCCACAGAACAGCACATATTCGATCCATCATGTACTGCACATGTAACCCAAGAGCTGAGGTACTTAGGTAGGTAGGTATCCATTGCATCTGAGACCGAAAACACGATGCCCTCAATAAAGCCGTCTCCCGGTGCTTTCTCGCAGCTAATTTAGATTTCACTCCGTGTCGTGGGTCACGAACGTTGTCACTGTCAACAATGGGAGGATTTGGAGTTTCGACTTCTGGGCTAACATGTGATTATGAGTTTCGGGCCCACCGGTCGAGTAAGTATTGAATAATGGCAATGGACTGCCCTTTGATGCCAAAGCCAAATAGAACGGCGACTTCTTTGCATCTACAAGATATCCTACAGGCTAGATATTTCTGGCAGCGAAATCAATGTCATGGTCTCAACAGTCTCACTCAAACCACGGGCGGGGAGGAAGGGGCGTGCATGTCCGTAGCTGCACGTTAGCTAGCTGGCTTAGTCGCCGAATTACCTTTCGACAGTAGCTCCGTCGCAGCGGCTGACCAGCTGCAGTACGCAGCACCAATCACCGCCAGACGATGTGATGGTGACATAGGAACCTTGCGCCATTCCGATGGGTGTAACAGACAGGCAAGGCCTGGCTCGCGGTGAAGACTCCCAGTGGTTCAATTGCTCTGCTGGAGCTTGCACCCCTAAATAGGTACAACAGAAGGGATCCTGCCACCGGCCGGCCGCATCACCCTTTGGAGTACCAAGCGCAGGATTCGACACCCAGCCAGCACAACAGACTGCAGGCCTCAGGCCACACCTTGGCCTCAACCGTTTTGACCGTCATTGGACAGTAAGACCTACGACAAAGCTCCGTGGTTGTCGAACTCGAGCTCTGTCTTGTCTTCTTCGCTCATCCAGTGCCATTCCCAGCCGGCTTCTCCAATCAGTCACATCTGGGTTGAGCTTACTGCGTACCGAGTACAACGCAGTACTTATCACCCAGCTCCATAATCCAAGGTTGAAAGCCACTTTTCCACCCCATGCACACTCCCCAGGAAAGCTGCCCGCCCCGCATACCAAGTCCAAGGCGGGAAACAAGCTCGGGGCATAGCTCATGCGTCTGCCAAACGAGCTGATCAAGCCACTGCCCACCCGCCCCCTCCTCTCCAGACTCCATCCTCCTCAACACCCTGAAAATTCACCAGACAACTTTTTCTTGTCCTGTCACGCTTCACTTCCATCAGAAGACTGGTTGTCTACCCTCGCATCGTCTCTCAGGTCGATTGACTGTGGAGGTCGGCAGACTCGAAGCTATCAGCCAGGCACGCTTTCACTCATGCTCTCTGGTTAGAGCCTGCCTTCCGACTCTTGTCTCCTTCAAAGCCCACCACGAAGCACGCCATCAACGCCCATAGATTCTCTCTCCTACATTACCCCGACGACCTCACCATCATCTAATTGAACATCCTTCACCATGGCGGACACCAAAGTTCCTATCACAATCGCTTACCGAAAACCCCAAACTCAGCCTCCACTTTTCGTCGCCGGCACTTTCTCCCACCCACAATGGGTGCCTCAGGAGATGGAATACACCACTGGTGAGGATGGAGAATTCACATTCTCCAAAGCCTTCGAAGTCGAGCCCGATTCAAAAGTCCAGTATAAGTTCCGCATCGGCCCTGGAGATTGGTGGGTTCTTGATGAGAGCGCTCCTATTGGTATTCTACCTGACTCTTGCCTCGTCCTAGCCTGGGCTAACACTACACAGTTACGGACGATGCGGGCAACAGGAACAACTTCATCGAGGCTCCATCTGCGGAAGAGACCAAAGCGGATGAGCCAGTTCAAGCCCCAAAGAATGACGACGAACCGTCAAATTCAAACCATATCCAACAGCCGCAGCCGCAGCCTCAGCCTCAGCCTATTGCAAGACTCGAAGCTCTCAAAGATGCCGAGAAGGTCGATCGATCGGCGACCAGCACTCCAGAATATGCAAGGACTGCAGCAGAAGTGGCAGAGTCAGCTGCCTTGGTCGACCCGCCCACTCCCCAGCCTGAGGCAGCAGATGCTACTGCATCTGATCCGCCACAAGAAGCTGCTAATACGGCCGCTGAGGTCGCTGATACAGCTAAGGATCTCGACAATGAATTGGTGAGCACTCTTCATCCGCATCACCGATTGGCATCTATCCCGCCAGCTTCCGGCGCTTGAATCTAACAACCCCACCAGGCCGAAGAGCACACGGAGACGGTCGCACCTGCACACGTGACTATTGCGGACATCAAAGATGACCTTCAGAAAGACAGTCTTGATATCGCTGGATTTAGTAATGAGCCTGAGCGAGTACCGTTATTTGCCCGTACGTACAAGCTCGCCTGATTCGTTCCCTTGTCTTGGGAAAATTCACCTTTGTTCATTGCATCATCATCAGGGGTGACTAACACATGGCAGATGAATGTGCGGGCCTCTATGAAGACGACGAGATCCCAGGTGTATCGGAGGACGAGCAGCAAGCGAATATCGTCAATGGGAACACTCATGACAAAGCCAAGGAAGACTTCGAAGATCCCACACTTGAGCAGTTCCCTTCATCGAGAACCGAAATCCTTGCTGCGGTCAGGAAAGTCGAGACCGGTCTGAATGCCAATCAGACATTGCACGAAGGAGTGCCGCCATCCCCTGTCTTCCGATCAAGGACTCGGAGCACTGGGGATGGCAATGGAGAACAGCAATCTCCCGAATTGAGTCCGGTCTCTTCTAAGGGATCACAGCACCTGCCTCTGCCTGTACAAGCTCAGGAGGACTTGGGCGAGCGTTCCCTCTCCGCGGTGTCTCTCGGTTCTATCGCGGAGGATGATGACGAGGCTGATGCTGCAACGGCCGAAGAAATTGCACCAATTGTCGAGCAAGCTGAGACTGCGGATGAGGCCATCAAGGTGGCAAAGGACGCAGAGGGTGATATTACCCTCGATTCCGCAAAGTCTGCCTCGCGGCCAGTAGTGACTGTCCCAAGTCCATCCGTCAAGAACAACAACGACCTCGTATCCCCGGTCAGTGACGAGGACGAGGCTGTCGTGATGAAGGATGGCAAGGGAAAGGACAAGACCGTGGAAAATGGGCAGTCAGGCTATCTGACGCCGGAGAGAGCTGCGACTCCCAAGCCAGAGGAGCCTAGCAGCCCGAGTGAGCCTGCCCCAAACACCACGAAACCGGATGAAGACGCAGCTCCGGTGGCAGATCCTGACCCTGAGCCGACGACTATGCCTGTCCCGCCAAGTCCAAAGATAGTGGTGTCTGAGGCTGAGGATATACAGCCTCAGGAGGTGCTTGATGAAGCACCCCCATCCAACGAGAACGGGCACAAGGACATTCAGACTCCCTCTCCCATCGCTAGTCAGGATGAGACTGGCTCTCGAAGCGAGCCGGCTGCCACGTCTTCTGCGATTGAGGACAGCCAGCCCTCCTCGTTGAAGAAGCGATCTGCTCCGCCTCAGTCAGAGTCCAGGGATCGGTCCGGTACGCCAGCGCCGATCCCGGATAATGACTGGGAAGCGGCCAAGAATGGGAACTGGTTCTCTGCCTTTTTCAGGTGGATCTTTGTCGACTGGGTCGGTGGTTTCGTTAGTAGGCTGTGTGGAAGCAGACGCAAGACTACGTAAGAAGCCACCCCCTGACAGACAAGACAGTCCCATTGATGTTGTTCGTCTTAGACTTGTCACGACCGGCGTGGCCTTGGTCGCAATTGGAGCCGCTTGGCTTTGGAATATCAAGGGTGTGGATTTGAAGGAAGATGCATGGCGACTGTTACGGCGAGCAGATTGAATTTGAGAGTTCGCATCCAACTTGTTAGCAGACACTGTCGGGCTTGGAAGGAGGCAGCTCGCTAAGCATTGCGATAATTGTTGACTTGGTCTTCTGCGACTGGATGCATACGTAGGTGAAATTGTGGGGCGTCAAGTATGGTAGTATGAACACTTGGCATGTAAGATGGTGGCGATGAATGCGATGTTCTTCACACTAAAGGAAAACGTGGTGCAATCTCATGCTCGCACTTGATGATTTTGGCAACTGAGCCTGGCCCACACTCGTGCGTGGGGAACCCTGGCTTGGTGGCGTTGGATCTGCGGCAGGGATACCTACTTGACCAAAAATTTCCAGCAGTTTGGTCCATTTCATAGCTCTTCTTGCTTCTCTTAACCTCCGCGCCCACGCTTCCTTGGCCCACGTTGTCAATCATGTTTGGCAAGGTACTTTCGGAGACCGTCTGCCCTGTCTGTCGGTTTGCGCTCGATTCGAGACGGCCAGCGATACGAAATGCGATTCCCCAGCCATGGGCCGGCTACCGGTTCGCCTCGAGCTACAGACAAAAGCGCTCCACGCCCTCGCGGATGGTGCTGTCCGACAGCGTTACGCGCCGACGAGACGACGATGGCAGCAAGAAACCCCGACGGAGACCAGTCGACGGTCCCTTCTCGGGCATGAACAGAACAGTCGCAAACATCGATCCCATGCGACGGATAGCACAAACGCGCGCACGAGACAAGGACGAAAAACCAGGCAAGGAACGAGACGGCAAGGACGCCAAACCCAGGTTCAAGGCCCTGCGGATGCAACGGGCCCTGACGGCCTTCAGCTATGGGCAGAGAATGAACCTCAAAGACCGAATGAAAGAGGTGGACAGCTTCGACCAGTTTGACCTGCTGCCGGCGATCAAGGAGGGGGTCTTGAAGGACATGTTCAAGGACAAGGCGGAGATCCAGCCCACGCCTGTACAGAGGCTTGCAATTCCGGCCCTTCTGGGTCAACAAATGGGTGCGCCTAGACGTACGAAAGCAAAGCCTGTTCCCAGCGAGTCAAGGCAGAGCGAAGCAAGGAAGGAGTTCTTGCTGGCGGCCGAGACGGGATCTGGCAAGACGCTAGCCTACCTACTCCCCTCGATCAATGCTATGAAGATCGCAGAGGCGCAGGACCAGGACATCGCGGCGTACAACAAGAGGCTCGAGGAGGAAAAGGCGCTGCGGGCTGATCCGAGGTACAAGGGCAAGTCATTGCTGGAGCCGCATCCTACTACAGCCCGGCCGCGCGTCATCATATTAGTTCCGACCGCCGAGCTCGTCGACCAGGTGGGCGCGGTGGCCAAGAAATTGTCACACTCGGTTAAGTTCAAAGTGGAAAAGATATCGGCCAACTACGACGCCAAGGTCATTGAGCGCCGGGTCTACAGGCACGAGGGGCTGGATGTGGTGGTCGCCACGCCTCACCTCCTGGCATCTATCGCCGAGTCTGACCCCAACGTCCTGTCGCGGGTGTCGCACCTGGTCGTCGACGAGGCCGACTCGCTGCTCGACCGGAGCTTCAGCTCCGTGACGACGAGCATCATGGACCGTGCCATGCCCTCGCTCAAGCAGCTCATCATGTGCTCTGCCACGATCCCCAAGCGGCTGGACCACTACCTGTCCACCAGCTTCCCCAAGATGAACCGCATCGCAACGCCAAACCTGCATGCCATCCCCAGGCGGGTGCAGCTGGGCGTGATCGACGCGAGCCGGGACCCCTACCGGAACAACAAGAACCTGGCCTGCGCCGACGCGATCTGGTCGATTGGCAAGGGCGCCTCGATGCACGAGGGCGCGGTGCCGGGCGAGGTCGACGTGAAGCGCGTCATGGTCTTTGTCAATGAGCGGGAGAAGACGCAGGAGGTGGCCGACTTCCTCGTGTCCAAGGGCGTGGACGCCGTCGCACTGCACCGCGACACGCCCGAGCAGCGGCAGAGTGAGATGCTGGCTACGTTCACGTCGCCGGTGCCCGTCCGGAGGCAGATGGACGACGTCGAGAAGACCAGCCCCGTAAAAGGCAAGAGGCACCTGCAGAACACAAAGGTCATCGTGGCGACGGACCTGGCGTCGCGGGGCATCGACACCCTCGGCGTGAGGCACGTGGTCCTCTACGATGTGCCGCACACGACCATCGACTTCATCCACCGGCTGGGCAGGGTGGGCAGGAAGGGCACGCGCGGGGGCAGGGGCATCGTAATCGTCGGGAAGGACGACAGGAGGGATGTGGTTGCAGAGGTCAAGGAGAGCATGTTCATGGGCCAGGCGTTATTGTAGACAATGCTTACCGCGAGGATATATGAAGGGATGTACGGCATAGCATTACAAAGGCGTGGGTGGCGTTGACTAGTCATACGGTTTACACATCTCTTCTCTGGGTCATTGGGCCAAAGGGGAAAAGTAGGAGTTGGTTCTTTTCCCGAAATTTCGGTCTCGCTGTTTGCCAGAGCAACGTGCAAATGGAAAGAGGAAAGGGGACGTCTGACCTTCTGTGTTTTCTATCAAAGGAGGTCATCCCACAGGAGGTTATCCCATAAGAGATTATTCCACAAGAGATTGTCCTACAGGAGGTTATCCCAAGGCGATTATCCATAAGTGTTCTCACCATCGTGGAGATAGGCGTCTTCGGCACCGATACCGATCTTGTTGTCTGGTGCACAGTTCCGCCATCGTCAAGATGTACACCATACGGCGCCAGGAATGTCGGGAGACGGGCTCGGATTTAACAATTCGGGTCATAAAGTCCGGCCCCCAAATACTTCGGGCCTTCTTCGGCAGTTGCGACGGCTAGGCGATGCTTCATAAGTCACATAAATATAGCGCCAGTATTACCCTCGAATCAATCGCGAGCTGTGTTGAGTTACATTAGCCTCATTGCTCATCTTCTGCTTACGCTTATACAAGTTCCCACAAAAACAACATTCAAAAGCCCAAGATGTCTTGCAAGGCGTGCGAAGAACTGCCCCCTATCTCCGCGGAATATACCGAGAAGGGAAAGTATGATACAATTGCAGGGTTGAAGACGTGTAAGTGATATGAGAAATACCTCACCCCGGGAGCCCGCAATACAAGGTTATTTCTCACAGAACCGGGCACGCAGACGTGACGGGCCCTGCCAACGCAACCCGCGCCGTCATCGAAATTTATGATGTCTTCGGCTTGGCCAACCAGACAATCCAAGGCGCAGACCGCCTGTCGCAGCACATCGGGGACTGCCTGGTCTTCGTGCCGGACCTCCTCGAGGGCAAGTACGTCGAGCCCGACTGGCTACCGCCCGACACGCCCGAGAAGCAGAGGCTGTTCGGCGAGTTCCGGGAGGGCCCCGGCAACGCCGCGAAGGCGGTTGAGAAGCTCCTGAGGGTGCGGAAGGATATTGGGGAGAGGTGGCCCGGCGTGGAGGCCCATGTTGGGGTCGGAGGAATCTGCTGGGGAGGCAAGATTACCGTGCTGGCGTGCGGCCCTGGCAATGAGGGCGCCGGGAGGAAGTTCACTGTTAGCTGGACGGCGCATCCCGGGTGAGTGCCCCTTCTCCTTGCATGGTGAGTTCCCCGAGGGCATGATGCTGACGACAGAGTGTCTGTTGCACAGCGCTCTCGACCCGGCTGACGGTGCGGCTTTGACCGTCCCACACATCTGTCTTGCCTCTGAGGATGAGCCCGCCGAGGCGGTTGCTGAACTCAAGGAGATCCTGTCAAAGCCTGGCAAGATCGGCCATGTCGAGACCTATGGTCGACCCATGTTTCACGGCTGGATGGGTGCTCGTGCCAACCTGTCTGATGAGACGAACGTGAAGGAGTATGAGAGGGGCTATAAGCAGGTTGCTGATTTCGTAGTCAAATATATCTGAGGGTTGTCAAAATACAACTCTTATATATAAGCGGATGCATGTCTGCAGCTAGGTCTCAATTAGGACAGAATGGCAGAGCGAACCCACTTGTTATCCCAAGATTGGCAATGGTGGATTCTGTAAGAAAGGGAGGCTGAATACAGCTAAGTACCTTAAGAGCATGTAGTCAAAGATGTGGCTCAAAAACTTCTACCTATACACAGTGCCACAGGTGATGCATAGAGATCATAAGATGATCTTCTATAGGACGGCATCCAGCAGTATATCATCATACGTGGTTATCACCTAGGAAATATTCACTTTTACCGAATGTATGGGTTCCGAGTTGTATGAGCATGTCCCTGGAGTTACGGGGGTTAGAGGAAGGGTGACAGGGGTTAGGTGGGGAATCGTGGCTGGTGCGTTCATCGCTTCTCCAAAACGCAGGTGCATAAACGTCCAATTCTTTACACCTCTCTACATTTACAACCCATTTTCAGAGTCATCATGAGCAAGCCCGGTCTATCTTTCGGGCTCAACCTGGGCAAGAAGGCTGGCCCAGCCAAGGCCCGTCCTCCTCCACGAAAGGCTGCGTTTGGCGGCGGTGACGACTCCGACGACGAGGCCCAAAATGCGCCCAAGAGTGAAGAGACCATTACAGAGCTTGACGGCTTCGCATCATTACCAGCACGCACAACAGACAGCTCAGCATCTTCAAGACCCAAGAAGGGCAAGATGCCGCAAGAGCCACCAAAACTCAAATCGAAAGTCGATTCCAGCCGGCAATTCGGCGATCTCTCCTCTGCGCTTACCTCCAAAAAGTATGCTGAAGAGGCCGAGGCTCTCGATCCATCAGTCTACGACTACGATGCTGCGCACGACGTTATCGAAGCCGCGAAGAAACAGCGTGAGGCTGAGGCCAAGAAGGAGACCGCGCAACGCAAATCGCGGTACATGTCGGACGTGACCAAGGCGGCCGAGCAGCGCGAGAGGGACCGTTCGATCGCAGAGCTCAAGAAAATCCAGAGAGAGAGGGAGGCCGAGGGCGACGAGTTCGCAGACAAGGAGAAGTTCGTCACGGAGGCGTACAAGCGGAAGCAAATAGAGGACAGGATCGCTGAAGAAGAGGAGAAGAAGAGGGAAGAGGAAGAGAAAAAGAAAAACAAGTTTGGCGGCATGACCGGTTTCCACAAGGAGTTGCTGGAGCGCGAGGACCAGCGGAGGGCGGAAATGGAGAAGATTGTTGCGCAGGCGGCTAAGACGGGAGGGCTCCCCAAATCTGAAGAGGAAGAACAGGAGAAGGACAGGACAGAGACGGACGCGGCGCGCGAGATCAACGCGAAAGGGGGCTCAGTCATCGTCAACGAGGACGGTGAGGTTGTTGACAAGCGGCAGCTGCTCATGGGAGGGCTCAATCTGGGCGCCAAGAAGAAGACAGAGGCGCCCAAGGACCAGAGCCGCTCGTCGGCGGACTCGAAATCCCGGGACCAGTCGAGGGGCCAGTTTGTATCCGGGGGCAAGCAGGCCATGCGCGAAAGGCAGACCCGCATGCTCGAGCAGCAGCTGGAACAATCCCTCAAAAGGGCCCGAGAGGAAGAGGAGGAGGAGAGGAAGAAGGTCGAGCAGGAGACAAAATCCAGGAAGACGGAGTCGGATATATCGAGCGCCAAAGAGAGATACCTTACGCGTAAGAGGGCTGCCGAGGAGGCCAAGAAGAATGGCCAGCAGGATGGACCATAGACGAACAAGAACGATACCCCAAGATTTTCAAAGGATATTTACGGTGTTGAGATGTTCTATGATGTCTATTTCGCACAGCGCGCTATTTGTAAGCTGCGCTGAAATATGTTGGTACTAAAGATGTACCATCCTAAGTTACCTGTGAAGGCAGGTTGCCCACAAGACCTCCTTGCTCCAGCCTGATCATAGCCATCCACTGTCCCAATGGCATGTGGCTCACACACATGCCCAAGGACTGCCAAGTACTGACCTATACCGTGGTACCAAAACACAACCACGGGAAGTTGTCCCATAGAGGGATTTCGCTGAGTCTTATCCTACTCAAAAGGTGCACTGGCCGAGTCGTCCATCGCTAACTCCTGCCTCCGCCCCCCCCCCTGCGGGACATACCCGGGGGCGCTAAACCACTGCCTCTCCTATAATCCAGACTGTTCTTGTTTTATCCTCTGGATGTAGGCGTGGTTGACGGCGTTATAGGCCGACATGTAACGCTTCGTTCCCGTGTCAGTATGTGACACAGTGTACATTCAGATGCTAGCCCTAGGTAGGTAGGTGAGGACTCTGGACTTTGCCTCTTACCTCCATGCACGAAGTGAAGCATGACTGCTCGCCGCTCGAGAGGGATGATCCGGGCTTTGGGACACATTTCTCGAAACAGACCTCATTCATTTTCTAGCGGGTTGTGTCAGCCGGCGCAAAGTGATCTTGGGAGTCCCATAGGCAGAGGAGCGCACCTCGATGAGCAGCCGGGCATTCGAGGTGTTGGACTCGAGCTGCACCTGGCGCATGACCGTCTGCTTGATCGTGCTGGAGTCCATGGTGAGTCTTTTGGGCTTCAATGGGCAAGGCACAAAGGAGGAAATGTTTGGCTGTTGGCGAGGCTGCCGGAAGAGATCAATGATGGCATCGGCCTTCTGAGAAAATCCATTGAGAGCTGTGGCGGTGCTTGCGCCGTGCGCGTTTCGGCTTCGGTTGAGTCTCGGCCGCAACCCCCTGTCTCCAATTCTGTCTGCAGGGGGTATAGCTCTGCTCCAAGCCTGGGCCACTGGCCAGCCTTGAGGCGTGCTCCGAATGGCAGGCAGCTGATCCCGGACCCCAGAGATTCGAGTAGCGCATGCTGCAGAAAAAGAGGCCAGCTAGCGATTCAAGCTGCAACACTGGGTGGGCGAACGCACCAACGTCGGATTCACGTCTGACCTGGACTTTCACCAGCCGACCACGTAACCACCAAGCGAGCGGCCACTGCCCGCATATCCATTCCCGTCAAGCCAATCCTCTACTTCCTTTCTCGAATTTCTCTTCCACCAATTCTGGCAGTGCCTTTTCCTTTGCCATGTGGTTTAGCGCAGGCTTGTCAGCCTTGGGGCTGGCGACACTCGCTTGGGGAGCAGTCAGGACAGATGACGAAGGAAACACCATCAAGAGCATCGCGGTACGACTCTACTGATATTCTGTGCACTGTGCAATGGTAGATACAGGACGAAGACGCTGACAATGCTGCACATAGTTGCGAACACACACGCTGCAACAGGTGAGGGACCTCTATGCCTCGGCATCACGCGACCACCAGCGGACTAACTCGGTCGATCCCACAGCCCTATCTTGATTCCGACATGCAAAGTCGTTGGTATGATTTCGGCGGCGACGCGGTTGTGAGGACAGATGCGTGAGTACCGCGCCGCATACTACTTCGCGCAAGCGACAACGACTCTCGCTTCTGACACCTGGCTTAGATACATCCGACTGACCTCCGACCGTCCATCCCAAATGGGCAACCTGTGGTCCAAGGTGCCTTTGACAGCAACGAACTGGGAGATCGAGGTTGAATTCAAGATTCATGGCAAGAACCAGCTCTTTGGCGACGGCTTTGCCATGTGGCTCACGAAACAGCGCGCTCAAATGGGCCCTGTTTTCGGAAGCGCTGACAACTTCGAGGGACTCGGGGTTTTCTTCGACACGTACAAGAACAACCGCCCCGGCACCGTGTTCCCATACGTGATGGCGATGGTGGGCGATGGCAAGACATCGTACGACAAGAACACGGACGGGAAGCTCCAGGAGTTCGCGGGGTGCTCGGCCAGGGGCATCCGGCACGCCAACGTTCCGACCAAGTTCCGCCTCACCTACTTCCAGGACAAGCAGCTGAAGCTGGAACTGCAGTACAAGAACGAGGACGATTGGGTGCTGTGCTTCGAGACCAACGAGCCGCCCTCGCTGCCCAATGTTGCGTACCTGGGTTTCAGCTCCGAGACGGGCGAGCTGAGCGACAACCATGATATTGTGTCGATCAGCGCCAAGAACCTGTACGCGTCGAATCCGTCTTCGACTCCCGGAAGCGCCCGCAGGAAGGGCAAGGGCGGCGGTCCAAAGAGGAAGAAGGGCAGCAGCTGGACGTGGTTCTTCACGAAGATCATCTTATTCTGTCTGGTGGCCGGCGGAGCATACGTTGGTTATACTGGTTGGAGGGCCAACAGCCTGCGGAAGAGCCGATTCTAGGGGTCTTGCAGCAGGCAAGTCGTTGCGACGATGGGGTGCGGTCAGCCGGGGGTTTACCTACGTATTGATGAGAACGGTAAATGGGCAAATGGGCAGACTTAGTCATTTCCTCGGGTCCTGGGAGTTCAGGAGGAATCTGAAAGCGAAAAGTACATAACACTCCGTATGTTGAAGGCGCTGTTGCCAGTGTAATGGACCAAGACTGACAAGCATTCGCTGAAGCTATGCCCCGTAAGCTGGCCAGCCATCCCCGCCATTTGTAGTATGCATGTGCATGCACATGTGCAATTGCATCTACATGCCTTTACTAATCTCAGCCGCAGCAGACCACAGTACTGTATAGACTACCTACGTACATAGTATGTGCCGGCGAGGCTTCGGGACTAGTGCTCTCGTAGGGCGATAAGATAAGCGACCTCGGCAGCGCGATGTGTTTGCATGTCGGGTGCGGCGGGCAGCGGGACGGCAGGACGGCTCGACGGGTAGATCTTAGACCACTAGTTGATGAGAGACACAGCTATGGGGCCCATTCTCCCCAATCCCCAGACTTTCTTCTTTCCTGACACATCTGCGTTCCAATCCTGCGCAGACTGGGCCTAACAGGCCAGACAGGCTGACAGGCAGGTCCTGGATAGAGACTGTTGGGGCCCGTCCAGCTCTACTGCCCGATTGCTCGGCTGCCCATACTCCACCGTGCGCCACAAGCCGCCCGTACATCGACTGGTCTCTGTCTCTCAGCGGACGGCGACTTATTAGCTTTTGTGGGCTTGGATGTTCTCTCCGTCCACAACTGTTGATCAGCGGCCCGCGGCCCACCAATTGACCACTGCCCGAGCTGATCGAGCCGCAAAGGACAGAGATAGCCCGAGAGCTCCTGGCCGCGAGAGGCTCGAGAGGTGAGAGCACGGCTGCTGGCAGGTGCGGCTGGGGTGACATGGTCGGGCACAGGCACAGGCTTGCTGCTCGTTGGCGCCACCGGCAAACAAGGGATGGAGAGATGTCTAAGAGGCCGTCGAGAATCCCCCATTCCAGCCCCGTCTCCTCTAGTCCAGCCCAGTCCGGCCCAGACCAGTTCAGGTCAAGTCAAGTCGGACCAGACCAGACCAAGATCAAGTCCTTGCGCCGCCATGCTGAGCTCTGTTGAGACTTGAGAGCTCTGCTCTGCTCTGCTCTGCTCTGCTCTGCTGTGTCGTGCTGTCAAGGCCGTCCGTCCGTCCGTTCGTTTTCTTTGAGCAGCCCCGCGGCTAAGACTCGACTCTGGCCCCTTGCAACTCACATCCCTCCCTTCCCTCGTCCACCTCCTCCCCGTCCCAGCAGCTCCAGCTCCCGCCCCAACCCAGCCCCAGCCCCAGCCCCAGCTTCAACTTGATCTCGCGCCGCAAAACAGCTCCCCGGTCCGTTCTTGCTTGCCCGGTCAACCCTCGAGCTTCCTCGCATCACGAAACAAATACTACGCAGACTGTTACCATACGACCTACATTCAACACCGTCGTTATACTATATTACAGCTATACTATACTGCTATCCCATACATACCAAGCTGAACTCATCCATACACTTTTGCTCATATTACGTTCGCTGCAGTCAGTATACGATACCCCGGAGTCAATCGGTCGCCTCCCCTTTGAGTTATAAACCACCACCCTGTCTGTTCGTGAGCGCCAATCCAGCCCGCAACGGCTGTCGCACCAATCCCAGCTGCCATCCCACCCTCTGCTGCCGTGCCCAAACCCACTCTTGCGAGATTTGAGGCCCCCCTGCCCATGCGCAGCGCTACAAACCCCTCCTAGACGTGTGCGCTCCACTCCACTCTCCACAGCTCGAGCTCAGCATCCCCACGGCACCTGGGACCCCGGCTCACCAGCTCGTCCAGTCTCGCCGGCCAAACCTGCGCGGCGTTTTCGAATTGACTCCTGACTGCCCAAGCCTCGACTCGGACGCCCGTTGGCATGTCCTGATTTAGCGACAATTGACTCGAACTGCCTCAGCCCGATCCCCCAGATCCAAGCAGCAGCAGTGGCAACAGCAGCAGCAGCACCGCCGCCACCGCCGCTCTCGTACGTGCCCGATCCTGCCTCGACACGGCCTCAGCCTTCTCGCAGAAGCCGCGTCCGGTTCTTGTGCCCAGAGCCTACTCGCCAGCCGGCCAGCCAGCGGAACCCACCTGCCTTGGTCAACCCACCTTGGTCAGCAAGGGAGGGGCAATCTGTCTGCATCCCTTCCGACCTTGAGAAGCAGCAGCAGACTTGCCAGAGAAGAGAGACGAAAGCAAGCAGCTTCGAATCACGCTCACCCTCAATCCCCCCCATATCCCCATGATCTACGGGTAGTCGTTCCGGCCAACCTTCATCATCCAATACAGGTACGGATCTTAGAAACTGGCTCGCTTCCTTTGTGGCACAGGCCTGCAGCACCTGAGGCAGTGGCAAGCTCTGCTTGTGTATTGGATTAACCTTGTGCACCTGGCAGATCTGTCCAACCCTGGCACAGCATCACTGCTTCTCCTTGCTTCAGACAGGAGCAGGCGGACAGAAGGCCCAGCCTAGACATTCCCTGCTTCTGGCATCCCGCCGCCAAACTTCCTTTGCCGCTTTCTGCCAAGATTGTACTCGGGTGGTCGGCGCTGGCAGGAGGGAGAAAGACAGCATCATACAGCCAGATTGCTGACTTTCAAGGGCTTAAATCAGCCATCCCAGAGTTTCCTTGTCTGTGATTTGGCTTTGCATCAACCAGTCAACCAACGAGCCGCTTCAAGCAGCCTCAGTCAGATCAGCTGGGGTCCACACCCTCCTGTCTTTCAAGGTTCATCACAGGTTACCACTTCCCTCCCACCTGCGGCCGACCTGGGCACGACCAGGGGACGCTGTTGCTTCCGCTTCCCGAGCCTGCTCGTCCCTGCCCCCGCCGTGCCTCCGTGCCCACCCCTTTTCCTGCCTATTCCTGGGGCCGTCCGCACCTTCTGTGCATCCGAATCGCAATTCGCTCTCATGCCTAGCCTCGGTTTCCTCAAGAAGAAGCGGACAAGGGAGGCCGATCCTTCTGCCACAGCCAGTCAGCCCACGAGTCCAATCACCCCCACCACCACGGCAAGAAGCTTCGACAACTCCACCCTTCCTACCTCGCCATCAACACAGTCCGTCGAACCGCCGCAGAAGGTCGCACCGGCGCCCAGGCCGTTATCCGAGGGCGCGAAGGTGGCCATGAATCCTGCAACTGCTCACCTCGCTGCCCCGTACAATGTCGCACCTCCGGCCCATTCCCCGTCCCCGGGAACCGACCCGCAGAACCTACCGAGTATCGCCAACCTCATCAACCCCCCGCAGCATGCCGACGGCGCCCAACAATCGGCTTTCGCACCTCCTGGGCAAGGGCAGTCGCGATCACTGAACCAGGCTCAATTCCCCCAGCCGCCTGCCAACGGCCAATCCGCGCCCGGCGCACAGCCATCAGCCGCCATGTCCCAACAACAACAAGGTCCAGCACAAGCTCTGCAGGCGCAACAGGCCGCGGCCGTGCAGCAGCAACAGCAACAACAGGCACAGCAGGCGAGGCAGACCAAGGGGAAATACTCTCTTGTCGACTTCGACATACTACGGACCCTTGGAACCGGTAGCTTCGGCAGGGTACACCTCGTCCAGTCGAAGCACAACTCGCGATTTTACGCCGTCAAGGTGCTGAAGAAGGCACAGGTTGTCAAGATGAAGCAGGTCGAACACACGAACGACGAGCGGAAGATGCTGGGCGAGGTCAAACACCCATTCCTGATCACACTCTGGGGGACGTTCCAGGACTCGAGGAATCTGTACATGGTGATGGACTTTGTCGAGGGTGGTGAACTGTTCTCGTTGCTGAGGAAATCCGGCGTACGTCTTCCCTTTTAAACCAACCAGGCCCGGCCCCGAGGCCAGGCTCAGGGGATAATGTATGAACCCGGAACACTCTCCGCTGACACCCTGCCCCTTTAGCGCTTCCCCAACCCTGTCGCCAAATTCTATGCCGCCGAAGTCACCCTAGCGCTCGAGTACCTACACGAGAAACATATTATCTACCGTGATCTGAAACCAGAGAACCTATTGCTCGACCGGCACGGTCACCTCAAGATCACAGACTTTGGTTTTGCGAAGCGAGTCCCAGACAAGACGTGGACGCTATGTGGTACCCCTGACTACCTCGCGCCCGAAGTGGTGTCGAACAAAGGTTACAACAAGTCGGTAGACTGGTGCGTGGCAGCTAACTGTCCCTCGTGCAAAACCAGATGAGAACTGACAGGTGGATATCCAGGTGGTCATTAGGAATCTTGATATACGAAATGCTGTGTGGGTACACGCCATTTTGGGATAGCGGCTCGCCAATGAAGATCTACGAGAACATCCTCCGTGGGAAAGTAAAGTACCCGGCCTATATCAACCCGGATGCCCAGGATCTGCTGGAGAGGCTCATTACAGCCGACCTGACGAAGAGGCTGGGCAACCTGTACGGTGGGCCCAAGGACGTAAAGCAACATGCTTGGTTCGCCGAGGTGACATGGGACCGACTCGCGAGAAAGGATATTGATGCGCCATATACGCCTCCCGTCAAAGCGGGCGCGGGCGATGCCAGCCAATTCGACAGGTATCCCGAGGACCCTGAGCGTTACGGCCAAGGAGGTCATGACGAGTGAGTCCCCGCCCCCCCAGCCCAAGTTCTCAGGTCGTCGGGGCCAGAAAGTGACAGGCGTGCTAACGGAAAATGCAGCTATGGACATATGTTCGGCGACTTCTAGGATCCAAGAACAGAAAGGACGTCGATATCGAGCAAAGAACATACCGAGACGTACGAGCGAGAAACAGTCGGATGGGTGGGGAGCCGCTGCAGGCTACCTTATAAGTGTCGAATTTCACTAATAGTCGTGACTCTGCAAAGAAAACAGGCGTTGTGCGGCGCAGCTGGCCAATATTACACTTGGCCTCTGGTTGGTCCTTGTCAGTTTTGAATGGGCGGGATGTGTACACTCACAACCGCCTTTGGGTGTATCGACTGCCGTGTAATTTGGAAACGGAAAAGCAGGTGGCGACCTGGTTGCATTGGGTTCATGCATGGACATGTGGGAAATACTCACAAGACGGGTGTGTAGGGGAAGAGACGAGACGTGAAGCATGGTTACCAGTATCGAATACCTACGATGAAACAAGAAAGCAACAGACCTACAAGCACAAGTAAAGAGACGAACAGGGATGAGTCTAGAGAAGGGGTCGGAAAGAACAAACAGGGAGATACGGGGAACGAACATAGTTCGTGAGAGCATGCCAGATGACAAGGCGTAGGAGAACAATGCCATCTCAGTCTCGTGCCACAGCCTGATGCAACTGGACTGAAGGGTCCATCTTGTGGCCGAGGCCAGCATGAGGATGTGTGTGTGTGTATATATATATATACGTGTGAAATGAGAATAGATATAGATGAATGTGCTTGTACTATAGGTATGCAAGCACTTTCTCAGTACCATGTTACCAGGTAATTAGGTACTGTCCGGACCAGAAGGAGGGAAGGCAGGGGTCCAGGTACTGTGTAGGCGGGCCCCACCTGTGGGCGGTCTAGCTCTTTCTCTGGGCGGGAGCGACAGCTCACCAAGCAAGGGTGAGGTGTGGACAATGGCCCAACGGGTGGCCAGCCCAGGAGCCAGGGCAAGAGGGAAAGCTTGGTTGCTGTTTGCCAGGCTAGACGGTAGTCTATTGCCTCTTGTGATCCTTTGGTTCGTCGACTTCCGATCGGAGTGAGGGGGCCCATCTGAATGTACTGTGTAATGATTGGGTGCTTGTTATGGACCCGAGGTCGAGAGGCTCTGCTGTACGTTTTCTCCAACGGGGGGGCACGATCGATTTGTGAGTTCAGTCGAGTGGGTGAGTGAGCGATTGAGTGAGCCCCGCACAGATCCGCCCCCGAACCTGACACCCAAAAGGAGAGATCCCCGCCACCGGGATTGACAGATTCCTGGTTAATCATGAATCGATACATCGCGGGATTAGTTTGATGACGGGATCCAGCGAATGGGAGATTTGACACCTGGCTGGAAATTTGGGGAAACGAGCCTCTCTCGGGCCTGTCTGGCTGCCTCTCTCACTCTCACTCGCCCAAATCCCTCTCTTGTTCTTTCCGAATCCAGACCCTGTTACACGCACGGTACTGTATGAGGAGCATTGCGGCTTATTTTTCCTTGCTCTTTTCTCTCATGTACAACTGACATGCAGACGGCCGCAGATACTTTGGCCGTGTGAGGAAAAGAACTTGCAAGGTCTGCTCTGGTCGCATGTCATCTCCCTGACCGACATTTACTCTCTTTTTTTCTTCCTCTGCCTTCCGTCTCTGCATTTGCCTCCCTCTGCCTGGTGCAACGCGATTAATAATTAAAAAAGGATTGAAGCATTGACCTGGGTCTGCTTGACCTCTTTGACTGCATATCTACAGCATGCGACGCTAATAGCCAGGGGCGACTTCGGGCATATACCATGCATGCACGGCTTCTCTGCTCAACGGCCTATGTGAGATCAACCAGGAACGGCGTGACTAGGACGGGACGGCTCGCATAGAGAACCACCAACGTTGAGACGTCGTCATTGGGGACGCCCCGTGGGCGGCACTCGTCAAGATGGACGACTACTTCTTCAAGAATCATGTCAAGGCCTGCAGAAATGTCAGCGAAGACACGAGCTACCTGGAGATCTTCAACTACTCAGTATGTGACTGTCTCACATGCTCGCCGCGCATACCAGGCCAAAGGGGAGTGTTTGCTCCGGGCTGACACATTCAGGACCCATCTTATAATACCGTCGAGCAACACCCATTGACGATGGATGAGTTTGACAACTTCTTAAAACAAAAGGTACACTTGTTCGGACGCCAGTCTTGATTCTCCCGGGGCGAGGCTCTCGGCTTCATGTCTTCATGCCCCGGGGATTTTATCTCACACCAGCCAGTGCTGACATGCCGTCTCACTCGAATATAGGGCGCATTTACGCCGCCCAAGCTTAAGGATGGCGTGAAACTTCTCAATGGCTGCAGGATAGTGTATGTCTGCATCATCTTTACCTTCACACTTGTCTTCTGGCGCGCCCCCTTTCTCAATGATAAGATGTCACTCACCTTACTCACACACTCATCGGCGCAACCAGCCTCCAGCTCAAAGTCAAACACCCCGAGACGTTCGCACCACATGTGATATCCTTCACTGGGCCCGAGTATGAGAACATGGTGCGGTCGCTCCACTTGCCGTACCGGGCGATCGAGGGCACCGCCGTGGTGGGCCCCTTCTTCTGGTGCTCGAAAGACAGCGACGACGACGACGACCCGTACCAGCAGATCATCATGCGCAAGTCAGACGTGCGCAAGAAGGGCAAGACGCGCGGGTGGGAGCTGATGCTGTCGCACCACTTCCGCACGGGCGTGACGACAGGCTACGTCAAGGGCACCGACTCGAGCGACATGACCGAGAGCATCCAGCACCTCAAGGAGTGTGCCGCCCATATGGCCCACCCCTTCCTGCTCCCCGTCATCATCCTATCGCACGACCTGAGCCCCAAGACGGACTCCAAGCAGCGCGACGCCCGCGACTGGCTGCGCCGCCTCGAACACGCCGTCAGCATGCGCAACGAGATCCAGGAGGAGGAGGGCTATGTCAAGGCGGACGTCATGGACCTCGACCAGATTAACCGCGACCTCGTCGAGTGCCACTCCCAGGTTCTGTGGAAGCGGCCGCAGGCTTACCAGGAGATCATCACGGCCATGAAGGACGGCATGGGGAAATTCGTGCAGATGCTGCCACAGGAGCGGGGCCCAAAGGCCCTCGAGGATGGCGGCAAGGATTTCTACGGCTACAGGGATCTGCGGAAACAGCAGTCGAGCATGCTCAGCAGACTCGAATTCTACTACAACAAGTTAGGGGGCACAGTGCACTACGTTCACACGACGCTGGAGAGACTGGCTATCCAGCGGAGCGCGGTAAGCGCCCCTCCACTTCCCCTTTACCCCATGGAATTGGGCGGGATGAGTCCCGTAGGTTGCAGATCATGAGGACTAACAGCCATGATCCGGGCAGCTTTACAACATTATCGCCCAGAAGGAGTCCAAGCTCAACCTGCAGATGGCAGGTGACCAGCGGCGGCTGGCGTACGCGAGCAAGCGTGACAGCACGTCGATGAAGACCATCTCGCTGCTAGGTTCGATTTTCCTGCCTGCGACGCTCCTCGCCTCGATATTTAGCATGACGTTTTTTAACTTCCAAAACGGTAAGCCCAAGAACTCATTCACTCACGACCCGTCCCATAGAAAGAAATCGACAATTAATTTTTTTTTTTGGGGGGGGGGGCCACCCCCGGGCGGCGCGTGGGCTCTTACACATGAGAGCACAAAATGCGGCAAGAAGAAGAAAAGACCTCTGATTCTGACACTTAACACTAGGCCTCACGGAGAACGATGACGGGCCCGTAGTGGCGCCGACGTTCTGGATATACTTCGCGGTGGCGATCCCGGTCACACTCTTCATCGTGATCATATGGTGGATCTGGGACCGAGGCCGCGAGGCGCGGTACGCCAAGGAGGACGACGACCTCGAGGCCAACATCGAGCACATGGAGAAGAACATCATGAAGACGATGCGGCAGCGCACCATGAGCAAGGTCAGGACGTGGACGCACGCACCCGAGAAGGTGGAGTGAGATGCGAAATTCGAGCGGGTAAAAGAGACAGAGAAGGAGAAGCGGAAGTGAAAAGAGGTATCCCTTGGGATATCTTGGATTGAAGTGCTAAACAAAAGCGTGCGAGTCTTCTGTGGAAATCTAGGAGCACCCAAGGTTTTATATTATGCATGGGCTGAACGAGGTGATGACTATCATGAGCACGAGAGAATGATTCACGAAGCTATGACCGTTGAACATTTGTGTTGTTGTTTTTGTGCAGGGGGAGAAAAGAGGTGTTTTGAGATGTATAATACCCGTCTTCAACACAACATAGATGTTTTCTCTCCTAATGATCCGCTCAGTACATATGTGCTTGCGAGACTAAACGGTCTTTGCGTCCATGATTGGCACAGCTCCATCCTCCTCCCCCGGCGGGCTCCTTATCAGGTTCCGTCGTCACTGGTCAGAGAAATAGAGGGCAAATGTATGCTTTAAACCATAGCCAGCTTCGCCGGTATCGTCGTCGTTGTCGACATGAACAGCTTGTTGGCCTTTTGTTCCACCGACCAATCCGGCACGATCGCGCCCCGTCCAATGCGTCCGCCCCAGTGTAGTCTCATGTGCATAGAGGACATGTAGTATCTATCGGGCCCGGTGAGCGTGGCAGGACTGATTTCCGCCTCCAACGGCTCCGCCTTGAACACTACACATGCAGCTCGGATGATGAGCAGCAGCCGACAAGAATTGGGCGATAGGTGGTCCTCCATCTTTGGCCTGGGAAGCGGGCATTGTGGTCGTCTTGTTCCAAGGGCACATGCCACTCCGTGTGCGCAAGAGGCGATATTTTTCTAGGCACGCTGTTTGCCCATATATATCCAAAGTATGCCCCGTTGTGTGCAATCGTGATTCCTGGGTATCATTCACGTGTCCAAAATTTATCCAGAAACCAGTTTGCTTTCGGGGAAGTCCGTGGTCTGCTCCAGCGACTCTGCTACCTGTCCGGTAGTGCCATTCTCATCCGCCTTGACGGCAGGAGCAGCAGCAGCACCAGGGGCCCCCTCTGCATCCGCCTTCTTCTTGGCATCCTTCTTATCCTTCTTGCCGAGTGATATCGCACCCTTGGCCAGCGCCTCAGCCGGGAGGGGCCTCACGATGGGCTGGGCGACCCACCACGGCCGCTTGCACCTCTTCACCGTGGCAACCGAGCTGTGCGGGTCGTCGGCGACCAAGTCCCCGGCGCCCGTCTCGGCTTCTGCCTCGCCATTGCCCTTGACGACTTGCTCCGTAGTGGAGCCGGCGTCACGCGAACCTTTCTCATAAGCGCCGTTCCGCCCGTCGTCCTCGACGCTCTTGCCACCCGTGCGCTCGTATTCGATGAGGCCCTCGGCGACCTTCCTCTCCACCATGGCTAGGATGCCCTCGTATACAGCCATGTCGCCCAGCCTCGACCGAGCCAGCGCGTCTCGCACGTCGTGGTGCCTCGTGACGAAGTGTCGGAGAAGGTGGAACAGGTGCGGCTGCATACCGACGAAGTTGGGCCCGGCCGTAATGGACGTGACCTTGACCCCGCCTCCGCCATCCTTCCTTCGCTTCTTCCGCGCGGGCTCCTCCGCCTCGGCTCCATTCGCCTCCTCCCGCTCAAGCTCTCGGAGCCAGGCCTCGTCGTCCCCGGGCACGAACAGCGGCCGCCTCGCCGGTGGCTCCTGCTCCAAGACGTACCGGTACATGATGTCCAGGTAGCGGCGCATGATTGCATCGACCCGATACCCGCCGCGCCCGTCCCGGCCGCGCCAGTATTCCCTCGTCTCCTCGCCCGGCGGAGGCGGCGTTGCGAAGAGGGCCGGGTCGCTCAGGTTGCCCTCGGCGGCCATGACGCCGTCAGCGCCGGTGGCATCCAGGCACCGCTGCAGGTCCCCATGCTGCAGGACGTTGCCGTTGGCGAAGATGACCGTCTCGGGCGGCAGGTTGTCGCGGAGGTGCCTAACGTACTCCCAGTCTGCGACCCCCGTCATATGTCCCTTCTGCTCCCTCCTGCGCCCGTGCACCGTCAGGATGCTGGCCCCCGCGCTCAGGACGTTCCTCGCATACGCCAGCGTCGTCTCCTTGGTCTCCAGGATGCGTATCTTTGCCGTCACGGGGACGGCCAAGTTCTCATGCAGTGTCTTAACCATGGTGTGTATGAGCTCCTGGTCCTCCTGCAGGAACGCGCCGTAGTGTCCTTTGCGCGCGATGCCCTGTGGGCAGCCAAGGTTGAGGTCCACGGCGTCGCAGTGCGGTGCGACGAGCTTCGCCGCGGTGAGGAGGGCTTCGGGGTCGTTGGCGCAGAATTGCACGAAGAGGGGCCGGTCGATGGCTGGGTTCCCGTCGAGGTACGGCGTGTCGTCGGGGTCGCTGCTGCCGGCCGCGGCACCTGCCTGTTGCTTGGAGGTGATCTGGGACTTGGACGATCGCGTGGGCTGAAAGTGAGAGTCGCGGTACTTCTGCCCGTCCATGAAGAGGCGGGCGTGGAGCATCGGCGAGTAGGCGAGCATGCTACGCCGTTCCGACTCGGGGAGGAAGGATCGCGACAGCATTCTCCAGGCGAACTCAGACTGGTCCACCATCGGCGCCACGATGTACCTGGGGTTCCCGATGCTCTCGTAGAATGCGCGACCGTGCAACTTGGCCGGCCGCACTGCCGGGTCTGCGACAGAAGCAGCTGTTTCCCCGGCCATTGTCGTAATCTTTGCCGTCGCAAACCTGCCCGTAGAGGTTCTGCGCAAGGGACTCGGCAGCCGAGGCACCCGCGGCCCAAGTCGCCAGGCGAAGGCCGCCAGACTGGGTAGGGAACCGGTGACTAACCTCGAAGATGTGCGCTCGTGCTCGCGAAGAGAGTGATCAAAGATTGCGTGTACGTAAGGCTGAGCAGATTGTACACTTCGGGGGAAATGGACCAATTTTTTTTTTTTTTGGGTCAATCGGCCGCGACTTCAGCCTTGCGTGCAGGGGCCATCAGATTGACAGGGGTAAGAGGTCAAGGAATTAGACTAGTAGAGATTCAAGTACCTTGATGTCCAAGGACTGGCTGGCAGCCGCTGGCAACCACACAAATACGCGGCGGTTGGCCGGGCATGTTCCCCAACATCTTTCCTGCCCACGTACTGCAGTCCAGGTCTAGGTACACAGTCTGGGAATAAACATTGCTCACTCCCAACCTCGTCCATGTCGCTGCGTCCGTACCACAATATCGTGCATAAGCCGAAAGTTTCCCATGCCTGCCTGCACGTAACCATCTTGAAACTCATGTCATGCACGTTAAACATTGCAGGCCAAAGTATTTCTCAAATTAGCTTGCATCCGTCGCCTTTTCACATGTGAAATATGTTGGCAATGAAGTACTGCTCCCAGTGAGGCCAGGTCCGTCTTACATAGGTCTACTGCAACGAGTAGGCCGTCGACACGGTACCAAGCCTTCGATTGGTGTGTCTCCCGACAGAGGATGAGATGCTCGGCTTGAGAAGGTGCTTCCTGGGTTGCTTTCGGTCTATCTAGGCTCCGCTGAGTGATAGGAAATGTAATGCGACCTCAACCGAAAATCCCGCGTGCCTCGTCTGCTAGCACAATCCTTTCCTTTAATGCTTATGACTTTTCGCAAGAATCGCTCTTCTCCCACATTTCGGTCCATGTGCACGCAAAAGATAGACAGGGGAAAAACAAAACAAAACAAAACAGATGATGCAATATGGCCGAAACCAAGAAGCACTTTGATCACCTCTCAGAGGCCTCCCAGTGATTAAATATGTTTGATACCTCCGTGGCTCTTGCTGGCCTCAATTTCCGCCATCTTCAGTCCATCAGCCCTGCGGTCATGTGGGCGACCGAGTGTCGCCTCCAGGCCGGTCTCGCTTCGGTCCCTCGTGCACCCAGCCCGTCGGAGAGGTAGAGTGGTGTCCAGCGACAGACGGCCCTTTCGAGATTAATTCAGTCGTCCTTTTGTCGAGAATCGTCTACCGATTGCCGCAGACTCTGATTCCAAGATTAACGCCCTGACACCTTACTTGAATGCTTGTCCCGAAACGCCGTTGAAAACATTGCCAATACACGATGGGGTTTGGGTGCCTGCTTGCCACGGATGACCAGCAGGTAAACATTCCATCGGAAACTATCATTGTCAGAAGAAATGCGTGTAGATCTTAGAGCTCTCATGCACTTCCATCTCCTGCGATCCCGCGTTAGCACCTGGTTTACAATACACCCATCGTCGCTTGCAACGTACCATCTTGAAGTTGTTGAGCTCTTCCTTGATCTGCTGTGCTAGCATGGGCGTGAGGCGATTGCACGTTGCTATCTCAGAGCGACGGTCGTACTCCTGGCTTGGCCATGTGTCGTGGAAGACAATCCTAGGGCTAAACGTCGCGTTCCGCTTACTCTGCGCGCCTGCTGGTGTGCCTGGGGCGCTCCTGGTCTCTTGACGGAGCCGTAAGGCTGTCATGAAGTAGTCCTCACTGCCAATTGTGACGGAGCCGTTCCGGTTGTGGTTGGCTTCGTCATTGGGGGTGCTTGGAGCACTCGAGTTTGGAGAGTCAGCGACGTGAGGAACCGCAGGCAAATCAAAGAGGGGACCCCTCTCGACTCGGGGTGAAGGAGTAGAAGTGCCGTTGTCTAGGTTTTCTGTTAGCATTGGGTGGCTTCAAATGTTGGTGCAAAATAGCCTACGTTTCAAAATGCCTTTCCGGACAGCAGCCAGCACTTCGGCTCGTTCTCTGTCCCCACCAACGATGCTCTTCCGCGAATTGGAGTTGTCTGTCCCCGAACTGCCAGCTCTTTCAGGTGTCATCCCGTCGGCGGCATTGGTGGCGTCCATGGAATTCCGCTCCAAGCGCGGAAAACCAGTGCCGCCACCATTGTTGGGATTCGGCTCAGGGTTCACGTTCACACGTTCCCTCTCCGCCTCAACCGTCACCATGGACACGGCGGCCTGGCTCCCTTCCGGCATCTCCGCTGTGGGTACACCAATGGTGGACTTCGGGCGGAACAAACCAGCCAGGGAGCGACCACCTTTCTTCATTCCGCGACCCATCTTTCGAATCATGATCGAAGCCGACGAAGCCGTGGAGGAAATCGACAGATTATCAGTGGAGCCCGAGAAAAGTCTTGAGCCAGCATAGATGTTACTGCCGATCCCCGCCGCCTCCTGTAATTCAGCGATGCGTGCTTGCTCCGCGTCAAGCGCGTCAGCCTGCGGGTTCTGCTGCGATGTTGTCGCCTCCGAGGTCCCGCCGTTGTCCTTGGCCCCATCCCCGGCCCCAGCTCGCCTCAGCTCAGCGGCACTCCCAAAGGACAAGGCTCGGCGGAGCCTGGAGGTCTTGCTCTTCAATTTGCCACCTTTCTGATTGATGGCAGCCAGCTGCTTAACGGCAGGGCTGTCAAACCCAGTGCTTGACGACGACTCGGCAGCAGCGGTTGGAGTCGCTGGCTTAGAGGCGGCAGCTGCAGAGCCCTTCGATCCCTTGGAGCCCTTCTCAGTCTCCATCGTCACGGGCTTTGATAGCGGCGATGGATTGGCAATCCGCTTGGCGGCATCGGAGGATGAGCTCCTAGGTGGGATGTTGACAAGCTTTGGAGAGTCTGGGTTCGTGGAGCTTTGGTCTGAGGGCTCAGAGAGTTGGGCGGGGTTACCGGTCAGGGTGGGAACGTTGTTACGGTGGGCAGACTGGATACATCAGTCGTCAGCATGTGGAAACTTTAAGGGCCCAGCCCTGCGTAGACACTGTGATTGGATCGTGTGTCTCAGGGGGGTGGAATCATATGGAGACACTTACCGAAGACGGTCGAGAGTTACTGCTCCGGCTCGAGACGAGACTATCAGAGCTTCCATTCTTCGCACCCGCCGCGGGGCTGCTGATGGTCACCAGCCTCGCAGTCTTGATCAAATCTTTGTCGTTACTACCCTTGGCTGCTGAACGATCCGCAGATGGGTTTTCTGATCGCTTGGAATCCGCTGGTTTCGAGGATTTGGTTAGGTCGGTAGTGTCCAAAGCGGGCATGCTGCGGCGCCGAATTCTCCTCGAGTCCTCTTGATGCCTATATAGTTGCATGTCGTCCACGGAGCCTGGAACCTTGGCGTAGAAGCTGTTCGGCCGGCTCAAGTTCGAAGGGCTGGGCCGCCTTTCCTTGTTGGCGGTTGGCTGTGTGTACAAGTGGTTAACAGACGCCATTCCTGAGCCTGACGGAGTTGCTGAGCCCTGTGTTGCACCTGATTCCGGCGACCGTTGCGCCGCGGTTCGTCGATACCGGTCGGGTTGGCTTTTTGTGGCTGTCCCTGACCCCAAGGACAACTGATTGGAGGAATTGGAAAGAAATGCGGACTGTGGCCGGGAGCCTGGACTGACCCTTCTGGTACCAGGCACAGGTATTGCGGAGTCATCGCGAGACCCAATCGAGGCAACATTTAACGCAGAGTTAGGCAAGTTAGGCAAAGAAGCATTCGCGGCGTGCCGTGTCCGCCCCGAGGAAGTATTCGGATCGAGGCTCTGCATAGTCGGAACAGAGGGTGAAGACGAAGCCCGATAAGCTGAATAGTGCTGCCACTGCCCATTCGGAGTCAGGCTTGGGGTGGCAGTGAAAGAGTACGGTTGAATTGGGGCAGAAGCCCCCCTGTAAGCAACTGGACCAGCGACGCCTCCAGCTACTCCGTGGTAGTTGTTCCTTTGTTGTTGGGTACCGGCGTATGGCTGGTTCGTCTGAGATTGAGGGGGCATCATGCTCGAATTCGACCCGGTCCTTGTCTGAAGCATTGGAACAGTACTAGTTTGCTGAGGAAATGCTTGGACCAACGCTGCCATTGTCTTCTCGCGATATCGTTCTTGAGATGCCTATCGAAAGCTGTCGAGCGAGGTCGAAGGTCTATCGTCGTAGGCCTTTCCCCCCCCGAGCAAGGCTTGCAAGCACAGGCTTCCTGTAGTCCAATCTATTAGCTTCATAGTTCCTGACAGGCCTGGGCATAGCACGCATGACGTCAAATCAAGAGACACGCAGGGGCGAGGCAGGCTGGCCTGGTGTATTCGATGGTCAAGGGCTGGGAACTTGCCAATTCGTTGACGCCACAGACAGGGTGTCCCCAAGGGGAAGCAAATGCCGTGGAGGGCTACTGCAAACGACAGTCGGGGGCAGTGGTGTTTATGGATGCCTGCAGCGGATTGGGTGCGAAGAGGTAGACGGCCTTCAACTGAGTGTCACTTTCACCGCGAACTCTGTGGAAGGTTGTGAAATCAGAGGACCTCTCTACACAGGTAAGGCTGGACAATTGAATGTCGAATCAAGAGTCCCAGGCGTATACCCGGTGATGGCTGGCTAAGGCGAGAACATGAGGAGCCTCTGTTGAATCAGAAGCGTTCTGGGCTTGATCAGGTCCGAGCACGATGGTGAATGTCGCTGGTGGTGGAATTGGCTAGAGGGGGAGGTCCGCTCGGGCGCTCTGAGGGGGGTAGATTGGCGCGAGATGCACGTTTTGGTTGGAGAAGATGCGAGGCAAGACACAAACGGGCCAAGCAGACGGACGTGACGACGGGCTCGCAACGGACGGAGTGAAAACAATGCAGGAGATGCTCTGTAATAACACACAAAGACGACGCAGACAAAAAGGAAGTTGCCTCCCGAGCGAGTCGTACTGGATTGGAGCTGAGAGGGTGGCAAACGGCGGAGGTAACGGGCGAGTTGGGATGGATAGTGGGCAGGTCGTGTCTTTTTTTGTTGAAGGCGCCGTGATGGTTCGCGATCGTGATGCCGTAGTGGTGTTGCCAGGAAAAGCCGAGCAAGGGGTGGTGAGGAGGAGCGAGAGCTTTCGACGACTCGGATCTCCAGAAACAATATTGGGCCGGGCGGAGGTTGGACCGGAGAAAGACACAAGAAAAAAACTAGGAAGGGAGAGAGAAGGACAAAAGACAAAAGAGGCGGTGATGAAGGGAAGGGAGTACAACAAGGAAGAAGACGAGACGAGGATGTCTTCACAGTGTCCTGTCGTGTCGTGTCGTATCGTGTTGTACAGAAAGAGGTGGAATGGGTGGAAGGAGGTCGGCGAGGGGAGGAAAAGAAGCCAGGAGCAAGGAGCCAGGAGCAAGGAGCCCTGAGAGGAGCCAGGAGCCAGAACGAGAAAGAGCAACCCCCCCCCCCCAAAGAAAGCTACTGTACAAAGCAGACAAATCTGCATGGAAAAGACGAGCAGGTGCAAGGAACAGGGGCAACAGCAGGAACGCGTGCATGGGCAAACTGGGGCCCGACGCAGAGCAACCCTTTTCGTTGAGCCAACCAAACCGTGAGGAGCTCTGTCATCTCAGTCTGGCCGTCTGGGGGAGTCTGGGAGTCTGGGAGTCTGGCAGTGCGGATTGGATTCGTGCCCACAGCAACTCCGTACCAGCAGCCCGTACCCGCACCCGTATCTGCTAGGACCACAGGCAGGTACTCAGGTACCTTTTACAGTACCCAGGTAGGCAGGAACCTGCTCCACCTTCCACCTGCACCTGTTGCACCACCTCTCTGCGTGTGCGAGTGTGTGTGTCTCGCGCTCTCTCCCTCTCTCTTGCTCTCTTTTTGCAGCGCTGTCTCTCTGTCTCTCGATCTCGCACGCGTTCAGTTCTGTAATGCACAGTCCTCAATCCGTGGTCTACGGCCCAGTCTTTTTTCTCCTCCAGGGGTCCAAGGGGGGGCGAGGCTTAGCGCTCACGCCTACAAGCGTGAGAGGCAGATGCTACTCCAAAACCAGCTAAAGCAACTGTAAATTGATGAGCAGCTCCAATTTGTGACAGTGGGAATCCGGCCGACCGTGGCATGTTCCTGGAGCATGTTGTGCATTGCATTGCGTGGTCTGTCCCGTTCTGTCCGTCTGCTTCCTGCTGCCCTTTTGGCTGGGCTTGCTCTGACTGCGCTGCTCAGGAATGATGATGGATACGGACGGACACTGTGTTTTATCTGTGTAGTCTGCCCTGCTGCGTGCAGTTCCTACACGTCGCTCCCTCCATACCCACCAGGGCAGCAGGGACCTTATTGTATGTGGTGTAGAGTGTAGTACATGTACACACGCACGCACGCACACGCACGCACTCCCACACACACACGTCTCTCGTCTCCATCACAAGGCCGCAGGACCAGACAACATTCGTGTGTCCAGAATGCAACACAGTCCAAAAAGGGGCAATACAACCCACCAAGGGTTCCTTTCCAAGAGGAACCACAACCACAACACCAACCCACCACACCAGCTGCACACCTGCACACTCACACTCGCTCAGTTTTACGCCCGGCCTGCGACAAGAGGTTCGCAGGTATTGTTGATCGGGGTGCGACCCCAAGAGGGATGGGATTGGGGGGGCGAATGGGAGATTGAGTGCTGGCTGTGATTGGGCATTTTGGCTGGTGGCATTGAATCCGTCCGCACTAAGCAAGGCTGTCCCTGCAAGCTCGACAAGCACTCCTCCGTGCGTACCACAGTACCCAGCAGCCAAGCAGTACGTCGAGTACAGCGTGCGCCGTACGCAGCAGAGTACAAGACAGCACGCTTCGCAGCCTCTGTTTCTGCTGGATACGGCCAACTCAGGCCCGTCCACCATCTCACAAGCCTTCTTTGGCGACGTCGACCTGGGAGATCTTCGTCGTGGTCTGCCAGTTTCTCTGCGCCTGTGCGATAGGGGATTGCCGCACGGGAGACAGGACGAGACGGGACGAGACGAGACAAGACGAGACTGGCGACAGCCTCTCTTCTGGCGACCCCGCTTGATCATCCTCAACCCACACTCCCTTCCCTGTCGCGGCGATAAAGCCTTCACAAGCAGGCCAGCTCGCCGGCCCGCCAATACGGAGGACAGACATACAGCCAGACAGGCAGATACGTGCATACATACAGTACACAGAGTAGTGTACAGCTCTACATCACAACAGCGATCAGACCGCTTTCCGGGAGCGGGCGCGGAGCCGGAGATTCACCTGCCTGAATAGACGGACAGCGTAATGAGTCCCCTACACTCTGGTGCCCTCGCCCGCCGCTATCGACACTTCTGATGAGACCCTGACCACTGCCACCTCGGCGGGCGCCTCGTCTCCGGCCCATGGTCCCTCGGCCTCGCTCACTTACCGCTCCTCGTCAACCGGGCCAAAGTAACCTGCGACCTGCATCCTCATGACTCCCTCCCCACCCTCAGATCATCGCTCCGGGGGCCCGCAAAACCGGGAGCCTCGCAGCAGTGCAGTGCAGGCGGGGTGGCAAATGAGAAGTGGTCACTGGTGGTGAGGCTTGCCTGCTTGTGACAATTGCGCGCACGTCAACCTGTTCAACCTTGAGGAGCGGCGGTATCTGCCAACTTCCTGTTTGCATTCCGGTGATCTGTGCAGGGATCCTGGATCTGGATAGGGGGCCCGCGCCGTCAGGGTGCGGGCAGGGAGCCTCGTATTGGTAGGCAATCTGGCAATCTGATCATTATCGCAGGCAAATAATTCCCCACAGCCCGGTGGTATGGAGTAAAGTGGCCCTCTGTCCTGTCATCTGAGTTGAGCCGCCCCTATTTTGCCAGACGTGCAGGTGCCAGGCGGCAGTCGGTGAGCAGCAAAAGGAACGACAAAAACAAGCCTGTGTGGTGGCCGTCTATTTCGAGGCCGAGGGCACACGAGGTTAACGAGGCTGGCCCTCCAAGTTCTGGCCTGGGTCCCGGCTGCACATGACGACACTCGACGCCTGACAATGGAAACTGGACCCTTGACACTGGAGACTGGAGACCCGAGACTGGCCAGACTCGAGACTGCTGAGGGAGGGCCACACACCCGGATCATCGATTCGATCGCATGCGAGCACCGCCGTGCTGGTACCAGAGAACGGGAAGACTGGCCCCTGCCTGCAGCCTCGCTACAGAGGAGCATCTCCTCCTCCTGTACTGTCTTGAGACTGTCCAGCTTCCAGTATCCTAGTGTCCACTGTCCGCCCGTTCATCCCCACAGACCCAGTCCTCCCGCGTCGCGCGCCGCGTCAAGTCAATCAAACCAAATCCGCCTACGTGATGGTCTGGCTTTAACAGTCAGGGGTCCCCTCGCTATCGTAAGATTTTCCAAACAGGCAGCCGGGCAGTACTACAGTACGATACTTGGGCGTACCCTGGGTACAGAAAGCACAGTATACCCGCCTTGTCACCCACGGCCCCTGGACTAGTGGACTACCCATCTAGGTCTACCTAGACAACACCCACGCTGTTGTATACGCGGGAATATTTACAGCTCAATGCTTCCCACTGCTGGATCACACAAAACTAACAGGTGTTATCGCTCGAAATTGCGAGCCTGCACATTGTACATGAAAGGACCAAGACCTCAAACAGACTACGGCGGGATGGTGAAATGACAATCGCGATACTGGAAATGCAAATCAGTATCAAATTAACTTTCGGCCATCAGGGCTGCTCCGGCTTGTTTTGCAACCACAACCGCCATTGCCGTTCTTTTATTGTTCCAAAGAATGCGCCCCGTCGCCCGCCGGCACACGGTCCGCTCGAGGATCCAGGCGAGCAACCGAGCAGGACTCTCACCGAGGGCTTCAAACGTAGGTTTGTCTACAACTTCCGCCATCAATCTCGCCTGGAATGGAGCCGAAACCCCCGATCATTCCGCTTCCCGCCCTGGCCAGGGACTTCGGAGGGACTGAGGGGGTGCGGGTCGATCTCAGATCTCAGTCTTCTGTCTCCAAGCTGAGCCCGACCGGCAAGGCTATCGCTGCCGGCCTGCTAGACGCCATATGTTTAATTTATAGTGCTATACAGCAGTGCCAATAAGGCCTGGGATGCCTGCATCTCACATACAGCCTCTGAAGGCCACGGAGGCAATGTTCCACACCATACACATCAGCCTGCCAGCCTGCTCACATAAATACCAAGCATTTGGCTGATATCGGCAGGCTGTCCATGTCAACGGCGTTGGATCAAAGTCTAAACCGGGTCAATTTTCGTTTCCCAAGAGCAAACGCCTGGCCGGAGAGTGTGCGCCGAGCCGAGACCGACCCAAGGGAAGGTTTGAGATGAGGACCAAAATAAATTCGGCAGCAGCTTTTGCAGTCGACCCCAAGTTGGTGCACCGTTGAGATGAGCCGCGGCTAAGTTCCTTCGCGTCATACTCATCACCTGCATGCAACCCTAAAGGTGCCATTAATTGAGCAATGAGGAGCCGAGATTGGGAATTCGCTGGCGCGGGGTCGACCTCGGAATCGCTCACGGCGGCCAGCCTCCCTTGCTCCTCCTTGCTCCTGGGGAAGGTCAGCGACGAGACAGCAACATCACGCTGTAATGTCGGCACATGGCGGCCTATCAACGTGCCGCCCTCGACATTGCAGCTGTCACCGACTCTCGTGGAGAAGTACACGCCCAGAGATTGACCCAAGATGTGGCCACCGCCTGATAGGCTACGGTGCCTGGTGGTGACGCTCGGTCAGAGCTTCATTGCACCGCACTGCATGTACGGTCACAATCTGCACGCCCAACACTCTAGGCGGGTCCATGGAGCAGCGGCTTACTCTGGTACAAGTCCCTAGGGGGGCGCCGGCTCGGCCGTGCTCTTCCGGACATCGGACGGAAGAAAAGCCCACTCCATTCTGCGCTATCGGGTCTCCCTGTCCCGAACAGACGGCGATGGTTTACCGGCCCTTGATTCACCCTTCGCATGCTGCTACAGGAAACACGCAGATTTTCACTGAGGGCCAATTGCGCGTTCTCATCTCAGTCCGAGTGTTATACAAATGGACATCCCCACTCCCAGAGACATTATAGTTGTATCTGGTGTTCGGTCGCCCAGCTCTGCCTGTCCAACGAGACTCTATGCCCTATCATGCCGCCATCCGACGCAAACCCTCGGAACAAGTCCCCAAGGCAACCAGCTGCACCTGAGGGGTTACACGACTGCTCGCTTCTTACGATTAGTGCCCCCTACATGCTCATCAAGCCTCAACCCCACTATTCCAATCGGTTGCAGGCGCTCCATGCACAACGAGCAAGCCGCACCCCCTCTTCATCCCTCCATTCCGGCTGGGAGTTCTCGGTATGCAGGACTGAGACGTCTGACGAGGAATGAGAGATCAACGTCCTGCAGCCAGTCGGACATGTTTGAGCGTCGTCACCCCACGCCCGCACGGTCACACCATCGACACGTGTATCGGGCTGGCGCCAAAAGAGGTCTCGCTGTGCTACCGCCTCAGCATCAGTGTGCGTATGTGCGAGAAGGCTAACAGCCCTCCTCGTCAGCTTTTGCTGTTCACTCTATGGCCTGGCTCAGGTGATCTCCAGGTCCGCATACCACTTGAGTACTAGACCTCCCTGTCTGCCTGTGCAGCCTCACTGCCCTGCCGGCTGTTACCGCTCAGCCTGAGGATCGCCAGGTCCGGATCCCTTCCCACATCATTGATTCTTTCGTGGAGCTACGCGAGATATGTGTGACCACACGCGACGGTGCCAGTGGCTGATTGCCACAGGAGTGGCTGGTAGGCGTCAACAACCGATCTGAGAACCCCGACCATGAAGACGTTGCAACAAAAGGCGGTGGCTGCGTGTCTCGAGGTGCTGGGTTTTCCCTTTGTACTCAGTAATCGCGCCGACATCGCCCGTCGCACAGCGAGGCCTGGCCTGCCTGCCTGGGTATCATACTCCCGTGTGCCGAGCATGCTACGCGGCCTCGGTCGATCCGTGACTGTCGCAAGACGCCTTGCAGTTCATGTCTGCCGGGGCGGAGTGGCGTCGTCATGACATCTACCAGCGAGGAGACACTCTACCTGGGGCGGTGACACCTGTGATGAGCGCCCACGGCCGGCAGCCAAAAAAGTACGCTGACGCCCTATACCGAGACACGGCTTCCTGCCTAAGCGCCTCATGAATAAGCCCTCACAACTGGCTAGGACCAACCTGGTTATCGCGTCCCAGACGCCTGGGACTGGACGCCAGACCGAAGACGGTCCTGACGGGCTGACTGACGGGCTGACTGACGGGTGGACACGCACACAGAAAACCAATTACTGTGTACCTCTCTCTCCTCTTGCCCTAGCTACCTACGACTAACCTGCATGCGTGTGTGGTGGGATGTGTACGCGGAATGCAGCTACTCCCAGACGGCGCGGCCGAGCTTCCGGCACCGTCCAATCCGCAGTCGAGGCGCCCGTTGTTGAATGGGGCACTATCCCGAGCCAGCGGGTGCAATACGAGGATCTCGTTATCGTGCCAGAAAAGTCAAAAAGATCCGAAAAGTTGCTCACATGAGCGTTTCGGCCTGCAGGCCATCGGAATGAGAGGTGACAACACAGTAGTAGGAAGTGTAGTCTACATGGCGGCAGGTGTCGGTCACAAGAAGGCCTGCCCATGCGCACCTAGACTAGTTCCGCCGCATATGAGAGGGTAAACATGTGCTGTCCAGCCTAAACAGGCAGGGCACATACAGTGTGTTTCATGTGGGCCGTTGGTAAGGCGACCAACTCTCGTCTTGGTGTGTTCGTAATCTGGCAGCGGCCCGGATTCTGAACCCCGGCTGGACAGGCCGGCTTCTTCCAACTCTCCGGACGCTGCGGGAGCGGAAATAGTGAGAGACGTTGGATTTCCGTAATTTGCATCCTTCCAAAACAAAGGGCAAGGGCGCGGCACAGCAGCGAGGCCTGGTTCGGCTCTTCTAGCATTAGATGCAGTTGAAGGATTCTAACTTCATAAGCAGCACGATAAACCCCGCCGAAACCTGGGCGTCCTTGCTACCTTTGTATCCCCTGCAATACCGAGATAGGTTATGCAGAGGGAGTTGTCCCGTACTACATAGGAGATCATCCCACAGGAGGCAACCCGCACGAGGTTATCCTACAGAATATAACGTCGTGGAAGCTCGGCCCAATGGGAAAGGCTTCGGCTTACTGCTGTGTGTGGCTTAGCTCCTCAGCCTCGTGACGTGTTACAGGATTTCGATGCTGACTTTTATGGAGACAAGTGTGTTTATAAGACAAAAACAAAGACGCAACATGATGTGGTGTTCCAGGTGCAAACGCTAACCAGAAGACCAACGGCAATGGTTGGAGTGCCTCGCAGTAAAGGTTGCGCCCAGTGCGTCAAGAGGCGGGTGAAATGTGACCAGAACCTCCCGTGTAAGACCCGTATACATTCCATTCCTGCTTGGTGAAGAGTATGTTGGTGTTGACCATCGTAATCAGTCTGTGGGAATTGCGTCAAATATGGCGCGGAGTGCCCAGGTTATGAAAAGGGTCACAAGTTCATCTCTGTGAAGCATGCTGTCCGGCCAAGAGGCCAGGACCGGCATAGGGGCTTTGCAATTCAGCCTGGTGCATCGTCAACTTCACCACCGAGCTCGACGAGCACAAGTAATGGTCCGACGCCCCAATTGATGGCCTGGCAGGCCCGGACCCAGGTTGCCGAAGACTCAGCAAGCCTCAGTCACCAGAGACATGTCCACAGCCAGATTCCAGGCTCACTGCATGAATCCCCCGTTCCATTCATCCACAATATCATCGGCGAGCTCTTCGACATATATTCGCGCGAGGAGGTCGTGTACAGCGCCCCCTGGTTCTCCTCACTCATCAACTATCTCGGCAGATCGCAGCCTCTGGACATGGCCATGTCCGCATACCTGCTACAGCTGGTTGGCAAGGCGAAGGGGGACCAGGCGCAGGTCAGCAGGAGCCGTGATGTCTACGGCCGGTCGCTGGTCGGCCTACAGCACGCACTCAACCACCCCGTTGCCTGGAAGTCTGCCGAGACCCTGGCCGCGACGATGCTGTGCTGCTTATTCGAGCTGTTCGCGGGCACATCAAACTCCCTCAGCTGGATGATGCATGCCGCGGGTGTGTCTAAGCTCGTGCAGGCACGCGGACCCAGCTCCTTCTCCACGCCGTTTGAAAGGGCTTCGCTGAGCTGCTTCCGGCCCCTGATGATCATGCAGAGTCTCTTTTCCGGCCAGGACTGCTTCCTCATCCAGCCAAAGTGGCAGAGCCTCTCGTCGCGGCTGTCTGGCACCGCCATGGTCGACGAAGAGGGGGAAGGGGCTCGGGAGGCTTTGGACATTGCACTCGTTCCGACCCCGCCTTGGGTCAGACACCAAGATGCGTACTTTGTCTTGCTAGCCAAGACTCCACTGGTTCTAAGTTGGGGTTACAGCATTCGCGAAGAGAGGCGTCATGGTATCACGCCTGATCCCAGCCGAGTGAAACTGCTCGTTGAGCTGGCAAGCTCGCTACTCTCTGAATGCCGTGCCTGGCACGAGATGGCGACCTCTGCGGGTGCGATCACACAGCCGGTCGAGGTACCATCCGCTGACTCGACGTCCCCATTCAGCACCGTCCTCGAGTTCCCAAGCCCATGGGTGGGCTCAGTTGTGATTAGCTACTGGGCGACGATGCTAATTATCCAGGAGGCGTTGAACCAGTGCTATGAAGACGGCCAAGAAGGACGGTATGATGAGGACAACAAGGAGCTTGCGACAAATATCCTTCGAGCTACTGAGTCTGTTGGGAGGGGCATCATGGGCCCATACAGGATCTCGTACGCTCTCCGCATCGCGTACGACTTCGTGGACCTGCCGCTCAAGTTCTGGGTTCTCTCGGCTGCGGGGAGGTACAGCCAACGGTATGCTGCAGTCTCGACCGAGACGTATTCAAGGCCTAACGCGAACATTGGCGTACACTCCTTTATGGTGGAGGACGAGGACGAGGACGATGACTCTGACTCGGCTGGGGCCTGGAAGACCATTGCTGTGGAATCGACATGAGGCTAGCATGTTGTCCAACACTGACTTGGCACATCTACCGACACAGCCAGACCGGCTTTCCAGTGATGTGGAACCGAGCATAGACTCCAAAGGTTTCTCACCCTCTTCGGCGGGCCAGCAGATATTGATCTTGCGCGAACACGATTACCGACCGATCTGATGATCCTTTGTCAGACCAGTATCAGTATCGAGAGACGACTCCGGACGGTCTCTCTCATCACACGACCGGTGTCTGACGCCCCTCGCCTTACACAACTGTCCCCAGCTCGAGTGTTCGTTGAACCTGGTACATGGCTGACGTTGGTCTCGGTACCAAAAACCTGTCATCACTGTCGTCAGGTGCGGGTTCGTGCAGGGAGTCACCACTGCTCCTCTCTATGAGACAAGATAACGTCCCTATGAAAGCAGCGAGATGTTCACCAGGATATGTGAGGAGACATTCCATTACACCGAGTTAAATTCGTCCGAAAGGAGGAATCATCTTGTGTATGTCTCAGTCCCAACGCCCGACTTCACGATGGGAGCTCGCGCAATTGTGTAAGCCCAGCTGCACTTAGGAGATATTGCTGCTTGCGCTTCCGTTCTTGTGCCACTCTTATTGACAGCCTTCGGATGCGGCTATCCTTCAGTGATATACTCAATTCAGTATGGAAAGATGGCCTCATCAAGACAGATTCGGCTCACGTCATCGGAGAATTACGGTCAGGGCAAGAGTCCTACGTATGTTAGATCGGGCCGTACAGCAGGCTGCAATCCGCCATGTATGTGTTCCGTGATCTCCAGTTGACACCTCTTTGTGTTCTCAGGGAAGGGGAAGCTGCATATCCCGGGTTGTGCTATCAAACAACTCTGCTGTCCACGCAACAATACTTCAGAAGTAGTGGACTACGGGATGTCTAGGAAGACGGTACATGCGCGGCATGGAAGGACCTCACCATGTTTTCGGTGGAAATAGAAGAAACAGGTGGATGGGACAAGGTATAGCAACCCTCGATGTGTCCGGCACGGAAAATTTAAAAGGCAATACAGAAGCCCTTCGAGTTCCGTTGACTTTCTTGTCTGGCCCCTTCGGCTTCTCACCCGACTGATAATCTACTCATCAACCCTTGTGGTCTCTTTATTGGACTCTTCATTCTAGCACAGGGCCTAACATCGCTTCTTCGAGCGCTCGACTGTCCCTCTGAGTGCCCTTCACACTTGGGCCCCGGCGTGAAGCTGACTACATCACACTCAAAGCACAGCTGGTGAACAACTTGCCACTCGCCATGAGGCTCGACATCCTACTTACGGTGATGGCGCTGGCCCCGACAGCCTTGGCTAGGTTTTGGGGCGGCCGAGACGGTGAAGTCGCTGAGCTGGATAAAGAAGGCTTGCACCCACTCGGCAAACGGACGACCACCACCACCGTCTGGGAAACGATAGACGACGCCCCTGAGACTGGCTTGTATACCATCAGTACTGTCGTCTTCGTTGAGCACATCTATACCACCCCCGGGTACTCGACCTGGCTGAATTTCGAATCGGATAGTTGGACCAGCACGAGCACGACTTTCACAACCACAACCGTCACCCACATCCCTCACATCGTCTACTCGACAACCACTGGCAGCGATGCTGCCAAGATCCAACTCGCCAAGAGGAGCACAGTATCCATAACAGACTGGGTGACGGTCACGAGGGACCCTGACAACCCGGAGGGGACGTCGGAGGCTTCGACCTCGTCAGCGACCCTCACCAATCCTCCTATGGGCTCACCACAGGCACCACCATCCTCGGCCACCGCTGCAACCTCTACAGCCTCGTTGAGCTCGTCTGAGTCCCTAAGGCCGGATAACTCGAGCACATCGGCGTCCCTGTCTCCTTCTAGCACCTCAGCAGTGTCGGGTGCGCCGCCCATATCCTCTCCATCTTTAGGTGCATCAACAACCACTCCTACCTCTTCCGTAGAGTCCTCTCCCTCGTCCTCGCTGGCAGCTCCGCCAGCGCCTGTGACGTCCACTGCACCGATTCCTTCTGAGTCCCTCACCGAGCCAGCTGCCCCGTCGTCTTCTTCCGAGCTACTCTCTAGCCCTTCTGGGCCGCCCGTCTCCGCGTCCGACCTGGTGCCTTCCTCGCCACTGACTACGGATCGCCACCCACATCGCTCGACGCTCGAGACGCTCACGACCGGATTCAGCGCACCGGTATCAAGCACTATCACATTCGTACGTCTACACCGCCCCCTGTTGCAACTACCGTTGCTCCAAGGGGGTGACTTCCTCGGGTTTGCGTGATACAAAGGCTCACACTCCCGCTTGCCTCATATCTATCCCTTGTGTTCCTACACCTACGCTTGCTAACATAAACATACGCAGGTCATGTCATCACACGAGGGAACGCATTTCTCGCTGGATTTGGCCCCAAACTCCGAGGAGGCGGCCCCAGCTACGCCGACGCTCACAGAGAACGTCCCTCCCAGCGTGGGCGACGAGGCCCCGTCGTCGGTGACAGCGCCCTTCACCCTGACGCTCACCTCGCCGCCAGAAAGCTCAACGAGCGTCCGCTGCGACGATTCCTGGTGCTCTAGCGACGGTACCTCATAGTGAGTGACTTCCCTCCTTCGGCCCACCTCCCATCCCGTCCTCTCTTCTGCTCGGGGCACGACCGTCAGTAATCAGTCGATGCTAAAAACTGTCTCTGCAGTTGCATGCGCTGGGATGGCATCTCGGGTACCAACTCGTTCGGCATGGCCACCCCGGGCGAGGTGTTCACGACCATCGGCCTGTGCACCAAGATTATTGCAACTCACTCGCAGGCTCCGACTCTTAGTGACGACTCGCCCGCCCCGGCTGTTACACCCCTGCGACCAGGAAGTGATCGAATGCGGCTTGCCTGAGGCCGACCCGGCGATGAGTTTGGGAAAGCGGTATAGCAGCCCAAGAATGGTCAAGAGGAGGTGATTAAATCTTTAGGTCGTTCTTCTTTTTCTTCTTCTTTGTTTTTGAATAATTGTCTTGCCACGATGGTCAGTCTTGACTTCACTTCTATTCTGGAAAGGCCATGTGTCAGATGCTGCGTTGGCAAGAATATCGCACTTGGTCCCCTTTCTTAACTTCACTCAGCCCTCGGCTATTATTGGTAATTCAGACTTCAGCGGTGTGACACTTGTAGTCTCCTAGAAAATCACAGTATCCCAGTATTTTGGTCTTTGACTTGGTATTGACAAGTTTATTCGGCAAAATAGTATGTACAGTGTTATGGGCTCCCTTCCGAGATAGAGCGAAAGGGCTATAATTCCCCCCAGCTGCTCTGCATAGTCTCCTATGTATAGTCTAAGCAGGGCCTGCAACAGTCTTGGTGATAGAACCAGACTCGATATATACACCAGAGAAGTAAAAGTCCTCGTTCGCATCAGTATATCCATCACGCGGCAGCTCAAGGACACCCAAGTGCCAGTCAGCCCCGTTGGACGAGGTGGAAGTTGACACCGGCGCAACAACCTGGGCGAGGTCGGCCGCCCCAGTGGAGTGCCAGAGACCGACGGTGTTGGCCGAGAAGTCCTAACGGCAGCAGGAGTTGTCAGCCAGGCGCCTTGTGGGAGGGTTCATGTGCGAGCACTACTAGGTCGGGGAAGAGAAAAGGGTGGCAGGCAGGTAGACTCACGATCTCGTAGGCAAAGTTGTAGAAGACATCAGGCTGCCACTCGGGGACGCTCCACTTGCTCTGCTGGCTGACCATCCACTGCAGCTTGGGGTTGCTCGTGCCCGATTCGCCGCTGATCCAGCCTGACTTGAGCTCGGTGAAGTGGCTCTCGAAGAAGTTGATCTGGTGCTCGCGGAACTGGCTCGGCGCGTTGGTGGCCTTGCGTGAGATAGTAAAGTGGTACCATACCTTGCCCTGGTTGATCGGCGCCGTTGTCTGCGGGATAAGCTCGATCCGCCGCATGTTCTGGCCGTTCCAGTACGCCGTGCTGTCGAGCGTGAACTTGGCGCCCTGCTTGGACGAGGTGTCGGCTGGGTTCACATAGTCGGGCGAGAGGGCTATGTATTTATCCACAGTCCCTGAGCCGTGTATGTAATACTGGTAGGGCCCGACTTGGTTGCTCCATGACCCTGTTCAAGATTAGTATAAGGAGTGACTTTTGACATCCCATGCTGAGCTGAAAGGACTTCAGCGTAGGGCTTGGAGGCAGAGAGGACAGCATACAGTCATTGAGGTCACTTGCAGTTGCGAGGTCGTTAAATCTGCCGTCCCTATCTTAATTGTCAGTAAATTGTCACCTGTCTATCGTATCCCTGGACATCCCATAGATATTCAAGCAGTTTCAAGTCTTGAGCATAGCTTTGAGCACAGTGTCATGCATAGAGACCGCAGCTTATAAGTATGTACAAAAATACAATAATCGCAACACAGTATTCTACGTTGTGGTATGCCGAGCCGGAGGAAATTGTGAGGAAAACTAACCAGATGACGGCGGCCTGGGAGACCGAAGCAAGGCTAGCGAGGAGGAAGCTGGTGAGTTGCATCTTGACGGCTGGTGAGATTTAATGGCGCTTAAGCAGTCTCTGGTAACTAATTCAGGGCTCGGGGGACGGGTAGCCTTTTATTTGAGCGCTTTCAGCGAGATAACATCGCCTCATTCGGCTTGCTCCCGGGCGTGGGCTGGCTGACCGTCCCGCCGCCCCGTTCGAATAGGGGGGATCCCATGACCGAAAATAAACAACCAGAAAGCATAATGATCGTCGGCAGGACCGTTCGGAACCTAGACCACAGAGTCTCGATTCGGCCCACTCAGGGGTTTTCGTCGATTCGACTGCACCAGCCACGGAGCCCGGCGCGAAATGTGCTGCGGAGCGGTCGTTCCGTTGTTTGAAGATCTGCAGAGGGATGTTCAAAGTGGGCCATCCCCTGGTGTAAGTCGGCGGGAAAGTGACAGTTTAGCCTCAGTCAGGGCCCGAAGTACCGCTCCCGCTACCACTTCGGCATTGGGACTTAGACCAGCAATTGTCCTGAATCAGCGCTTCTGCGATGTCAAGTCTAAATATGAAACGAAGTTTCTCGCCAAGGCCAATGTCTATATTTCTAGTCTGCTGGCGTGCTCATCTCTGCCACGCGTAATTTTCCACCACAGTACGAGCACGACAACTCTAACCACCTTTGGCAGAGAAGCATGAGGCTCGTATGGGTTCCAAAAGTTTGGTGAGTGACTGGTACCTCCTTCATATAACAAGTGAGAAGAATCCTTACAAATACACATACAAGGCGATGCCAGATGGGCTATGTAGACGAGCGTATGAATCCCGATATCGTCGAGCAGTTGGCAAGCCTCAGGAATGGATTTTATGCGTCCTCAATCGAGGACAGAAATCAAAGGTCCCTTAATTTTGGTGAACAGAAATTCGCGTCACTACTAATCCAACACCAAGGCAGAAGACCAGGAAGAAGAGCAGATGAGGAATCACTGGTAAATTGGGCTATCGGGGCAAGTTGTGCAGTTTCCTAAGAAACTGGTGGAAAACCCACAATCCCAGGAATGGCGATGATGCAGGCGCGTGTTGCGTAACAGCCCGGAGCTTTCCTAAGAGACGCTTTGACAGCCGGGTTGGACTCTTCCGTCAATCCCTGCGGCGCTCAAGAAAGTTCTGTGTGATGCTATCGAGAAGGCACGGCTGTCATACAAGGGCTATGTACAGTGAGCACGATCGTGATGGCCATAGATCGGACATTCAGTTATTGCTGTGTTAGTACAGTAGGCGAGCTCAGGACTTATGATCTAGGTAACAACTCCGTAATGCTGTCATCAACGCGTGACTGTACATGGGCGTTGTCTTCCAGGAGACAGGCCACACTTCTGTCTGCGTCCTTCTTCAGCTTGCGTATCACTCGGTGGGACTTGTTCATGTGGTGCGTACTTTACGCGCCTACGGTCAGTCTTTCGAATAGGCTATAGGATGCATCTAATTCTGCAGGGTCAATACCAATGATTTAGTGAGACAAACCTTTCCAAACTCTGCATGAAACTAGGTCTCATCCTGGACACCGAGAAAACAACTGAAGACTCAGCAAACGCCATGGCCATATGGTACACTATGAAGCGAAACGCTCAACTCCGTTCCTCCAGCTGCACGGTCCAGCTTGCTCTGGGCACAGAAATGGAAGAGACCAGCAACCTAAGCATAATCCATCCCGGAGAAGCTCTTGTTCCTCATCAACGTCGCCCTCTCCAGGCTTGCTCTTGGAAGCTGCTCGGTACTGCGCACCCTGTCGTAAGGCGCTCGTCTAGCGCTCGGCGAGCCTGGCGGGGACATGCTGCCTTCCTCTGCGTCCGAAGCCGCGTCATCGGCAGGCAGGCCGGCCGGCTCATCCTTAATGAGATGGATGAACCACGCCGAAGCGCCCACCGCGACACCGCCTATAGCCATCACGATGGCGATCGAGTGGTCGCCGGGCGTGCCCCGAGGCTTCTGGAATATCTTGAAGATGAGACTCGAGCCGACAGTTGCGATGATCTGCGGTGCGGCAATAGCCATGTTGTGAATGCCCAGGATCACGCCCGCCTGGTCGGGCTCGTCTTCGGAGCCATCTAGCTTGTGGTCTTGATCCGAGGTATAACCGTCAAAACCGGTGGCCGCATTAGAGGAAGAGCCTGCGCCTTCTGGTGGTGAGAAAGCTCGTCGTTTCTGGCGGAGCAGGGCATCCCTCCGGCTGATTTCTGCGCTGATGATTGCCCATGGAGCCCACAGCGTCAAGGCCCAGGTAATTCCAACCAAGCCAACGAGCACTGTGGCTGCGGGCACGGTCCGGACAAGGACAGCGCACAGCATGCTGCCCATGAAGAGCAGCTGAGAGAGAAGCCAAGCACGGCGGAGGGTCAATCCAGGTATGACCAAGCGATCCGTCCAGGTCTTCTTCTCTTGACCGCGATCCCGGAAAGAGGTGACCGGACCTTCGCCAGGCGCTTCTCCTATGGGCTGGCTGTCGTAAGTCGGTGCGATGAAGAATGGCAAAAAGACGTTTGTGAGCAGGCTGGTAATTGAGAAAATCAAGAGCGCGAACGTCCCGACTCTAGTTGCCTTCTCATATAGCTCGTCGACCTCCTCGGGCGTCATATTCGGGTTCTCCTCGAGGAACGGCTGGACATATATCTCACCGATGTAGGACGATGTGTAGAATAGCATGGGAAAGAAGCCGATCCATGCACAGAACTGCACGACACAGACCTTCTTGATCTGCGGGGGTAGTCTCTTGATGGACGCGAAGATGCTTATAAAGAACGAGATAACACCGGTCTGCTTGCGATTCGTCGCTTTGGGTTCGTCGAGCTGCGGGTTCCTCTCTTTGATGAGCAGACAGCTCATAAGCACCGTTGATCCTAGGGCTAGACTGGCTATGGCACAGAGGTCCTTGAACTGGGTGTCTCCCAGCCACCAAGTGATCTGGGGCAAGTTCACGTATCCAGCAATATAGCCAATGATATTCCCGACTCCTGTCAGCCTACTTGCCATTGAGTTGGCAGCCTCTTGCTGATGAGCCGGGCAACAGTCGACGATGAATGCCCTGATTGCAGCTTGGACTACGAAGATTCGCATCAGCGACACGAACTGGGGGTTAGCAGTAGTAGCACGTGAAGTTTCCACTCACCTGTGTTGATAGCAAAGTCGAGGATGTAGACCCAAATCACCGCAACTACTATGGTGGTCACCTTGACGCCCTGGGATGCCGGATCAGCCCCGAAGAGACTCAAAAAGCCGACCACGATATCTTTGGTCCAGGACAGGATCATCAGAGACACTATCGTGGCGGCAGCCCCGCCGAGCATGAATGGCTTCCGCTTCCCCCACGACACCCTGCAATTGTCGCTCAGCATGCCCACGTACGGTTGCACCAGAGTGCCGGACAGCGGTCCAGCGATCCATACCAATGCCATGAGCGACTTGCTCAGGCCAAGCGAGAGCAAGTATGGAGAGCCATTGGAGAGCTCGACCGACCACGCAATTTGCAGTCCGCCTATGCTAATGGTCAAGACAAGCAGATACCAAAGGCTCTTCGTAGACTGGAACTCGTCGGGCTCAGGGGCCGAGGCGTGTCGACCGAGAAAGCCATGCCGTTCACTGCCCCGATCGCTGCCGTCGGGGTCTGGGGAGAGGAGAGGTGATTGCTCGTTGACACCACCAGGGTTGTCCTCACGGCCGGGGCCGTCGAGGGAGGAGCTGCTACGCGTGGGAGTTGTCGGCCCCTGGCTGCTCGTGGAGGAGGTGTTGGGGCCGTCGGCCTCGGTGGAGGGGCGACCTTTAGTCGGAGACTCGGCAAATGGCGAACTCATGCGTGACAAGCGTCGTGAAACGGTCTAGGTTGTCGGGCTCGACTATGGGTGGGACTTCTGGAGTGCTTGCCCGGGGGAGATGCGCGCTCCCGGTTGTGCCGCCGAACGAGTGGACCTGGACCGACGACAAGCTTGATGCGCCGAAGGAATGTGCTACCAGCAGGCTTGGGAGGAGAAGGATCGGGTGTGGGACAGGTGCTATATGCTATATGATATCCATGAAGGGGTTGGGGGTATTAGAAAGATGAGGTTCAAAGGAAAGATGGTAGATGATGTAAGGTAGATAGATGGTGGGAGTGTTGCTAGAGGTTAAGGTTGCGTTGCGGATTAGGTTCAGCTCGGGACGGCTGGACGGCGGGCCATCATGCGACCAGACGGGCCAAGTCAGAGGATGCCACGAGACTCGCAGGGTCCAGAGCTGCGAGATGTGTCAGGCACCACGAATGGGACGGGCACTACTGGGTAGGAACGTAAGAGAAGTTCAGCAGACGGACATTATTAGTAGCTGAAGAGGCGTGCCTTGCTTAGCAGCAGACGTCACAGCCCACCTGGGGCGGCCACGCGACTAGACCTGCACCTGCAACCCGCACCCGGCCTGCAGGTACGCTCTGTAGGTTGGTAGTCTAGCTTGTGGTGATACAGAATACCTAATTTTTAGTAGGTATTTTGTATGTACCCAGGTAGCCTACTCTGTTGTTCCACGTCCCCCCGCTCCCCACCCAAACACGGCCCGACAGAGCTCTGGGCAGCTGGCAGTCCATTCCAGAACCGTCCCTGTTTACCCCAGGTTTCCATCCACCTCATTCCTTACCTATCTCGGCAGGTCCCCACAACTGTCACCGAATGTTCTCTTCGGTAGCTGCGCAGAGTAGTCAAATGTACGTAATGAATTCGATGTTGTTAGGCATTGTGTCGTGCAGTTCAGCCTAGCAAACAAGATGCCGGGATGACACTCGCATGTGATCGATTGTATAAGTGAATGTGACTGGTGGTCAGTTTACTACCTACTTATATACCTTGCCTGTGTAATGTGTGCATGATCTTTGCTGCACCACAGCCGGCCAGCCAGCCAGTCCAGTCTACACCCAATGCTTGGGAGCTGCAAGTAGGCACGAGCTCAGGGAAAAACTTGCTTCAGCTTCAGAGTAGTCCCACAGGCTGAATATCTTCATATGGCGCGTGGATCCAGTACGGTCCTGCGCAATGTTAGCAACAGACAGCACTCATCAAGCAAGGCCCGTAGATTATCACGTGAAGCATTACGTATCCCTTGCTAACCAGGCCACCGAGTCCCCACTTGGACACTATCGACGTAACCTGCGGCGTAGCACCAGCGAATCACCTTAGTCTGGGTCTGTCCTCGCAAGCAAGCTCCGGATAGGACCGAGAGGGCAGAAGTACAGGTGGCAATTGGCCGCGATTCCGTCCCAGAATAGGAAGCTTGACATACTGCCAACTCTTCTAGACCAGCTGGGCGTCCATCGCATCACATCGAGCCCCACGACACTAGCACCTGCGATACTGCGATACAGGTCTTGGCACTTCCTGGAGAAAGCCTAGCCTGTGGTACTCGACCTCCCTTCGCGAGAGCTTGACCGTACACAAGCTTCACCTTCAGCTCCTCCATAGCTTCAGCTCCAGCTCCCGCTCATCCCTCGCCTTCAGCCTCCCTGAACCCACCCATCGAATGCGGCGCCCGCCACCTTTTCGCCGCCTCTCATGATCGCTTCCTGATCTCTCCTCCGACTCGCCCTGACGCCGCCGCCGCCCTCGTCTCTGACTTGACCCCGCCTGGAGCGTCATCATGCTGGCCGACGTCCTCGGCCCCGCCGTCGACATCGCTCGGCGCGCGGCTGAAGATGCCGACCCGGACGGCGAAGACGCCTCCCAGAAGGAGATCTACGCCTCGTGGGCCCTCTTCATCCTCATCGTCCTGCTCATAGTGGCCCTGTTCACCAGCTACATGCTCCAGCAGAGGAAGGTCACTGCCATCCACGAGACTGTCGCTTCCATCTTTGCTGGTTCGTCCCGCGCCTCCCTCCCCAACCTCCCACGCATGCCGCATCTGTTGCTGACAACCGGCCAGGTATGGTCGTCGGTTTGACCTTGCGGGTCGCCGGTGGCGAGAACCTCCAGAACCTCGTCAGCTTCGACTACCAGATCTTCTTCAATCTGCTGCTGCCGCCCATCATCCTCTCGTCCGGCTACGAGCTACACCAGGCCAATTTCTTCCGGAACATTGGTACCATCTTGACCTTCGCCTTCGCCGGCACATTCCTCTCCGCCTTGGTCATCGGCGTCATTCTGTGGCTGTACACACGGGTTCCCCTCGATGGTCTCAACATGGGATGGACGGATGCGATCTCGGTCGGCGCTACTCTGTCTGCTACGGATCCTGTCACCATCCTCGCCATCTTCAACTCTTACAAGGTCGACCCCAAGCTCTACACCATCATCTTTGGCGAATCCATCCTGAATGACGCTATTGCGATCGTCATATTCGAGGCCGCCCAGAAATCAAAAAAGGGCGCTGCTGAGATGTCCGGACTGGCAAGCCTTTTCTTCGGTATCGGCACTTTCCTGTTCGACTTCTTCGGAAGCTTGGCTATTGGCGTTGCTGTCGGAATCGGTGCTGCGCTGTGTCTGAAGTACACCTATGTCCGGAGGTTTCCCAAGATCGAGAGCTGTCTGATCGTCTTGATCGCCTATTCGACCTATTTCTTCTCTCAGGCCATTAAGATGTCAGGTATCGTCTCTTTACTCTTCTGCGGCATCACTCTTAAGCACTACGCCTATTTCAACATGTCCCGGAGAACACAACTCACGACAAAGTATGTGTTTCAGGTCCTGTCGCAACTCTCAGAAAACTTCATCTTTATCTACCTAGGGCTGTCCCTCTTCACAGGAGAGGACCTCGAGTACAAGCCACTACTTACCATTGTCACCGTCTTGGCCGTGTGCGCAGCGAGATGGGTAGCCGTGTTCCCCTTGTCACGCGCCATCAATTGGTTCATCCGCTACAGAGCCCGACGCCGTGGGATCATGGACCAGCCAGACGAGTTGCCCTACAACTACCAGGCCATGCTGTTTTGGGCTGGACTACGAGGTGCCGTAGGAGTGGCTCTGGCGGCTCTCATCACCGGAAATGACAGATTCGCATTGAAGGCCACCGTCCTGGTGGTCGTGGTGTTGACGGTCATCATCTTCGGAGGCACAACAGCTCGAATGCTGGAAATATTGAATATTCGCACTGGTGTGGTGGAAGAAATCGACTCAGATGATGAATTCGACATCGAGGCCGTCGGTGGTGGCAGCTACTACAAGCGCTCGGGCACTGGGATCGGGTACATGCCGCGACGAACAAACTCGACCTTGTCTCTTGGGCGGGTGGATGGCGCCTCGAATGGGAGGCGCAACGGTAGCAGCGATCCTCACAGCTGGTCATCCGGCCACCGAAGCCCGCATTCATTCGAACGGCCGTCGAGCATAAGCCGGAAGGGGTCCAGGGCCAACTTTCCGGACCCTGAGCAGTCTGAACTGCTCGGTAGTAATTCTGCCAGCGTCACAGACTCGGATCTGGGCAGCGATATCGACATCTCTGACCTGCCGCCTGCTGCTCCGAAGCGGCGGGCGAGCCCCGCACCACCGACCAGCGTCCCAGCTGCTGAATCCTCAGCAGCCTCGCAGCCTGTGCTCTCGGGGACGCGGGAGAGGTCTGCCACTTTGACAGAGGGGGCCAAATCAGCGGCGGGCGCAATCAGGCAGCTGCTCACCTCGGAAGACCCTTCGGCTCTCTTCAGGCACTTGGATGAGGACTACATCAAGCCACATCTGTTGCTCGACGACAGCCGGGGACGGGGGAGTGGCAACGGAGGCGCAGGACCAAGCGGTTAGATCGTGAGTAGAGTGTTCCTTTTCTTACGTAAATCTTACATTAGAGCATCTGCGGCGTTCAGGTGTCAATTTGGGAGGACATTGGGAAAGACCTGGTATATGTGTAGTATGTGTGTTTGCACGCGCACAATGCCTTGTCGTCAGTGCCACACGCGCGATGTACTGTATGCTTGGGCAGAATAGACCCTGAGGCATCTAGCATCTAGACATGAATACCAACAGAATATCTACCATGGCTCTACTTCTTTTTGTTTTGCCGCACCTAGTTTTGAAAGTACCTTGTAATCGGCGCCTGTCCATTAATTACCAACCACCCCACAGAAGAAGTATTTGCTCAAGGGTGCTCCTCGGCCCAGGTTCTAAACCACTCCAGCGCCTCCGGGTTCGCGACGCTCGCGTTCGTCTTGACCTTGATCCCGGAGAGGATCTGCTTGACAGCGACCTCGATCTTCTTGCCGTTGCCGGTCTTGGGCACTCCAGCCGGGCCACACTCCTCGATGACGGCGGGGACGTGGCGCGGGCTGAGCTGGCGGCGGATCACGTCGCGGACGCGCGCGTCCGTGTCGCCCCTCGTGAACTTCTTGCCCGGGGCCATCACCACGAAAAGGCACACGGTCTCATCCGCGTCGATCTCGGGCCGCCGCCGCCCCACGCACACCGCGTCCTCGATCTCAGAGGCGAAGAAGCGCGTCAGAATGTTGTAGATCTCGGCCGAGCCGAAGCGGACGCCTGCAGGCTTGAGGACGCCGTCGCTCCTGCCGAGCATTTTGACTGTTTTGGTGGGAGATGTGTGTTAGATATCTGGCAAGCCTATCGGGCCTCACTGTGCTGGGAGGGGGGATCCTTGGGGTCGAATGAGGAGATAAATGTACTTACGGCCACCGTTTGAGGTGATCTGGATGAAGTCTCCGTGGTGCCATATTCCTGGGAAGCGTTCAAAACTGCGAACCGTTAGCTCATTCATATATTTATAGGCAGTGTGCACAAGCTAAGTAGTTATGCAGGCGGGAGAAGACCAGTAAACGCGAACGGCACTATGCAAGACGAGACTGAACAGAGGGGGCTTAGCGAGAACAACTAGGATATGACATACTACGCAGCGCGGTACTTCTCACCGCCATTTTCTCCGTAGAACGTCAACGGCTGGCACGGGAACGGCTTCACACAAACCAGATCACCAGGGGCATCGGGAGTGTCCACAGGCCTGGGGTCGTCAGCGGCAGAGCTGCTATCCACGACCTTGATGGCCATCCCCAGCCCGGCGCACTGGATCTCGCCGACGCGGACGGGAACTAGCGAGCAGGGTGTCCCAAATAGTGAAATAATGTCCGTGCCGCCGGTGATGGAGCCCAGGTTGACCGTCTTCGGGAAGGCCTCGTACACAAAGCTGAACGTCGAGGGCGGCAGGGGCGACGCAGTTGAGTAGATGGCCTCGAGGCGGCTGAGGTCCAGCGAGGGGTCGTCGACGGGCCGGACGTTGTTCGCCTCGAGGGCCACCAGGTACGCGGCGCTGGTGCCGAAGTGCGTGACCCGGAGGTCGGATATGAGCCTGGGCAGGGACGAGTGCGAGTGGGGGCGGAAAGGCGAGCCCGAATATAGCACGAGCGAGGCGCCGACGGCGAGGGCCGATACGCTCCAGTGCCACATCATCCAGCTGGTCGTGGTGTAGTAGAGCATCCGGGATTTGGGCGAGACGGAGCAGTGGAGGAAGTGCTCCTTCTTGTGCTGGATGAGCGTCCCCGCGGCCGTGTGGACGATGGCCTTGGGCAGCCCGGTCGTGCCCGAGGAGAAAAGGATGTAGAGCGGGTGCGACGGCGGCAGCTGCTCGAAGCGGAGCTCCTCGTCGGGCGAGCCGCCCAGGAAGTTCTCGTACTCGTCCACGCGGGCGACCTTGGACCTGAGGACGTCGAGCCCGGGGTCAGCGCCGGGAAGGTTCCTGACGACGACGACCAGCTCGAGCCCCTTCTTCTTGAGCTCGCCCACGATCTCATCGGTCTTGGCCGTGGACGACCACTCCTTGCCGTTGTAGACCATGCCGTCGTCCGCAAAGAGCACCCTCGGCCCGAGCTGCGCCAGCCGGTCCAGCACCGCGGAAACACCATTGTCGGGGCTGATCCCGGACCAGACAGCCCCCAACGACGCCGAGGCCAACATGGCGACCAGAGCCTGCACGTGGTTCGACACGTAGCCGGCCACGACGTCGCCCTGCTTCAGTCCGGCCGCCCGAAGGGCACCGGCACACCGGCGCACTGCCTCCCTCAGCTCCGCCCACGACGTCTCGACGAGATCGCCGGCCCGCTCCGTGGCGGTGATGACAGCGACGTCCGAGGGCTTGATGTCCACGCCGGCCGGGAACAGCAGGTTCTCGGCAAAGTTGAGGCGCGCCCCCGAGAAGAAGTCGGGCCGTGGGAACATGGCCACCGCCCCCTCCGGCCCCGCGCCGCTCTCCGGCAGCACGGCGTCGTAGGGCCGCGAGGACGTGACGCCGCAGAACTCCCACACCTCACCCCAAAACTCGGCAATGTTATCAATGGACCACTGATATAGCATGGGGTATGTCTCCAGCTTGAGGTCATACTTGCGGCTCACGTGGCGCATGAACCGGGCCAGCTGCGTGTCGAAGGGGCTGGGGTGCTTCCACAGGATGGGAGCGTCCCCTGCCAGGGCTGTATTTTCGTTGGAGGAGCCTGTCATGCTGGAGGTCACCCAGACTGGCTTTTGAAACGTGCGAGGAAAAGAGAGGGAGACAGGTGAGGAAGGAGAGAGTAGTGGAGATGAGCGGAACAGGTGAATTGATAGATAGTCCGTGGTTGAGCCCGGACCTTCCCGGTGGGGGTGGACTTCTGACTGAGGTTGTCCGAGCCGCCGACGGTACCCGTCTTACACGGCTGCCGAATTACTTTGAAGTGCATGGTACAGCAGTCCTCAGAAGGAATTGAAGCCTCTATGAGTGGTATCAGGCTTGTGTTGATGTGGGATAGGCAGTACCTGCGAGGGACCAGCATACGCTCCTTGCAGAGGCGGTGGTGGCTATGTAGCTTGAGTGACTATCTATAAGACTTCCTTTACCAGGACAACTATAGTCTGAGATAAGTACATTGCAGAGTATGATATGACAGACTCTCCGGGGATTACAAGCTTAAGAGCAGCACTCAGAAGTGACAATATACTAATGAGGTGATGAGAAACCTCATTGTATGGAGGTCTTTCCTTGTGTACTCCCTCGGCGTATAGGCAGTCTCAGAACCAGACACCATCAGTCATGCACTGGCTGTCATCTGGGCCTCTACAGACTGAATAATAAGTCCCAAGCTGGGCTTATATCTAAACAAGGTGACTCATCGCTACATAAAATCCCAGTGTAAGCAGGTGGGAAATAATTTGCAGAATGTAATCTGTAATTGATCATTTTTCTTGAGCTTTGTCAAAGCCTCAGGTGAGGATTTGATGGCACCGGGGCGGCGGTTTGGAGGGGGGTCTGCTGGGACCCCGGGGGGCGTCGTGCAGATCCCCTTGAACAGACCCCCTTCATCCCACCCGCTCTGGTCTTCTATTCCCGATCGCAAGCTCGCCCCTCGGGGTTCAGCAGGTCGGTTGATGCCATCTCAGCAAGAGTCGAGGCGCTTCAACGCTTCCCAGTCCCCTCTTTCAAGGCCTGGCCTCGTGCCCATAGCAACGGTTTGTGTGCCAGTCCCTCCTTGCATCGGCTCTCTATCCGGCATCACTGGTGGCCGCCCAACGCCCCTTTGTCGCGTCCAAGTCCAGATGAGGGTCCGGTGACCTTCGACACTCCCCCTCGATCAATGTCCCCTTGCCCCCCACCCCGAAACGCCGGTCCCGAAAAAGTGCAGAATCCCCTCAAGGCACGCCGTCTCCGAATGCAGATGCGCTGGTATCATGACTTCCATTATAACTCCGTAGAACACACGGCTGATCCTTCAACCATCCAAAACTCGTTCACAGCAGCCGCCCCTGCCAGCCCCGCTATTGTCTGTAAACACAGTCCATCTGTGTTCCTTCTTGCACGTTGCGACCGGCGTATATACAACATCGTCGGGTCCGAGCAGCTCTTTCGTGTTGAATGACAAACGAGCCTAATAATGCTGCTGCTGCAAAGAATTGAGATTGCAATCGTACAGTCCCTCTTGACTGGTGTCCCTGAGCATCTTAGGATCGACGCCTCTAGCACCAACCAGGGGAATGAATGCAAGTAGGCAGCTCTCTTGTGCGTGTGTGTGCTATCCTCCCTTTTGCCCACCAGCTGTCATTATTGCCCCAAAACCAGTTGCTTTAGCCCCTCATTTTCACGCTTCATGACCTCCTCGTGCGAGGCATCGCCACCCTCTACGACTGGCGATGTCCCATTCATGCTGGCATCTTCAGTCGTGGCTCCGTTAGTAGCAGCGACTTGCTGGCTCTTCTGCTCCAGCTCAAACCATTTCTCTGCTTCCTCATTCTCTCGCTGCAGGTCCTCTTCCTGGCGGACCCTATCCTGCTCAGCCTCGTCAGCAAGCCGCTGGGCTTGCTCCTGCTCGCGTGAGAGTTCTGCTGCCCGAGTTGGGGTTATGTCGACATCCATTGCCTCCTCCGGAGGCGGCGGCGGGGGTGGCGGGCTGGGTTCCTCGGTCGTCTCTTCGTCCTTCAGACGCTTCATGGACGGCGTCTCATCAGGAGTGAGGCTAGCATCCAGGAGATCATCTTCGTCTCGCTTTCGCTTGCGCTCTGGAGAACCTGTCGCACCATCTTCGTCACTCGGAGCAGCAGGTTCGTCACCAGCGGGTCCGATGGTCCCTGGCGTCTCAACAGATGCGATGGCTTCGTTGTTCGATTCCTTCGTCTTCCCGTGGCTCGGGCCTGCTGCACGCTCGGCTTTTCGCTTTTCGTGCTCCTGGTACTTCTGTACTGCACGGTCGAGGAAGTCTTTAACATACTTCCGGATCTTCTTCTCCTGCTTCTCACTGATGGTGGTGGGGTCTGCGACTCGGTTGTTCTTGTAGTCTGAAGACACCAGCTTCTTGCTGACGTCTTTGGCGAACCTCTTCAGTTCCTCTTTGGGTAACTTGTGGCGGAATTTATCCAAGACGTGTTTCACGTGGGGGAAGAGCTGTACCGCATGTCAGCTCACAGAGTGGTCAGGGCAGCGGGGTGTTAGACATACCGTGTTCTCGTAGATCCTCATCTGCTTTTCGACCGGCAGAGAGCGCCACTTCTCCTTCTTGGCATCTGGGACAGGAGTGCTCTGTCGCTGCGGGGTCAGGGAAGCAGAGGGCTTCGGCGTGGGCTCCTTGCTCAGGTTTTCAATGATATCCATGACGGCCTTCTGGTCCTGTTGCTGCTTGGAGGGTACCTTGGCCGCATGTGCCGGCACAGTCGGGCGTTGCCAGGTTACGGTCCCGCCCTGGGAGTAGTAATACACCTTCCCTTCGGGGTCTTTGGCCATGAACCAACCTTGCGGCAGGGCGTTGCCGGTGGGGAAAACCCGCCGGGGCCGCGGGACAAAATATGCTGCATTTCGCTGAGGGATGTTGCTCTTCGGGCCTTTTGGAATCACGACACCGGGCGCGATGGCCGGCTTTGATGGTGTCTCTTCCTTGTGGTCGTGCTTCCGGCGTTCCTCGAAAGAGTTGGCGGGCTGGGCGGCGGGGTCAAATTTCCTTCGAGGAATCCGGTAAGCCGTCTCCAATTTGCTCCACTCTTCCAGGAGGCGCTTCGACTCGGCCGCCACCTCCTCATGCTCCGATGCAGTGAGACTCTCAACCACCACCTCAATGTTGGAATCGGATATCTTGTTCTTGGTCAATCGGGGGAATTTGTAGAGGATGTCGAGTATCTGAAGAACAATGTTGTGGTCGTCTTTGAAGGCGTTGAGCGTGGTTTTGAGGATCTGATAACCGTGCATCTGCACAACCCTGTTGCGAACCCGGTCGTCGTCGGCGTTCTGGATGCGCTGTAGCAATTTGACGGCAATCCATTTTTCCTTGCATTGCATCAAGGCGGCCATGACCTTGGTGACACCATTCTCATCGAGGCCGCGAAGCTGCACGCTATTGACGTACTCTTCCTCGTCCTCGGTCGGCTTCTTCTTGCGAGGTTTCTTAGCAACAGCGGTGTCCCAGCTGTCGCCATCGTCGATACCCAGCGCCTCAATGGTCGCAAGGGGCAATTTGGTGGCACGCTCTGTCTGGGTCTTGCCGCCGATGAACCCTGTGCAATTTGGCTCACCACAGTAGCAGGGCTGCGGGTCAGCGCCATAGCGGTCCACGTTGTAGTTGAAGACGAGTTCCTCCCCGGCCTTGACTGCACGGCCTGTAAAAATGCCCATGCGCAATTTTTCACCAACCACCCACTTGTCCACATAGCAGTTTGGGTTGCAGGAATGATTGCAGAACCGACCTAGGTTGCCCTTCTTGGTGGCATCAACAAATTCGGTTCTCGTCAGTGACATGAAATAAAAGTGCTTGATGCCTTCATGGTCGTACTGCATCATTCGTCGTCTGAAAGTCGGCTCATTGATGACTTCGCCGATGTACTCAAACACGAAATCATTGGGCTGCAGGTCAACATCTGCGCGGAGGCCGAAGCCCTTCTTCTCGGTCTTGATGACGGAGACATTTGCAAATTGGCGGCGCTGGAAACGCTGATTCTGGCAGCCGGAGCCACAGTTGCAGTCGCCGTCAACGCATTCCATCTTGGTCGCTCGATTGATGCAGTCGGAGTCTTCCCCGCAGGCGAGGTTCTGGCCATTGTCTGTTCACAGAGGTCAAAAAACAAAGGCCCAAGAGGAGGAGTGGGCAACTGCGCAGGCTTGATTTGGGACTTACGCCATTCTTCAGCGCAATCACAATCCAACGCATCGTGTTCTGATGATCCCATGTTCTTTGAGCCGTACAGACAGTCGGGGATGACCTGGAAGGACGTCATGGACTCCTCCGTGACATCTGGAAGGTGGCCAAAGAGGGGCGGTGTGCGCGAGACAGCTTTGGACGACGATTTTCTCGAGATTTTGGGCGCAGGATCGTTCTCGGGTGTGGAGGTGCTCTCGTTGTCTGCCTTTGCTCCCGGCGACAGACTCGAAGATCTCGAGAGCTTCGACTCGTTGGGTGAGGTAGAAGCACTGCGCCGCGCCTTGAGGGCCGACATGTTCTCCCGAAAGCCGTCCTCCATCTTAATGGCCGGAGACGCATCTGCCTTGCGCTCCTCCTCGTCCATCCTGTGTGCTCGGGCGAGCCCTAGGAGTCCTACAGCAGTACGCGAGTTCGACTTGGACGGAGGTTAATGTGGCAAGGGAATGGGTGCGAGGGTGTGTGGGCGGCTGGATCAATGCTGGCGAGGTCCATAGACGTGCAGGCGTACTCGCGATGCAGATGGAAGAGAGCAGAATCGGAGGCCGAGGGCGAATTGCGAATTGCAAAGGCGAGAAGCGCAGAAGTGGAAGTGGGAAGGAAAAGGGAAAGATCGAGGCTAAGCAGAGACCAGAGACGAGACGGCAGGGTTCGCTATCGGACTTGGTGGCCCAATATCTTCGACATGGCAGGTTCTGGCCCAGAACCTCTTGTCTGCTACGGTCGTGTGTCTCCAACCCAGCCCTGTGTCTTGCAGCGTCGCTGATGGTTATGGAGGCAAGTCTGGTTATGGTCTGTTGGTCGCAAGAGAGTGCGGGTCTGGATGGTGAAAGGGTTTAGGGCGCCTGTGACTGGCGCAGGTCGCAGAAGATCACCACTCCTAAAGCATCCATGGATCCCTGCATTCGCTCGTCGATGTTGCGGCAGGACCCCAATCCGTGCCTGCCCGGACATAAGTGTGCCGCCCGACTGCCCCGGTTAGCGTGAAGGGCAAATAGCGTGAAAAAGTGCGGAGGGGCATGGGGTGGGGGGTCAGGACCAAGCAGATCCGGGTAGCCCACATTCCCGAAGCCCATCTCAATCTGCTTGGGCCCGATTCATCAATGTTCCAGTGATGGGTGCATGCCGAATAGCCTCAAAAACACAAAACACCAAGCCCTTCTTCTTCATAGACAGTCAATGCAGTGTCTGCTGAGGAGGGCGATTGGCAAGGGCACACTCCAGCCAGCGGTTCCAGGACGTCGAACCGAACTGCCGGATCTTGATCAGTCGTGCATAGCAAATACAAGAAGCACTCACTGCCCTAATCGAGTGACGAAGGCCTACTCCAGATGAGAGAAGCACAGGATAAATGCGCAATGACCTATGCCCCATCAAAATCTGATACAATGTGGTTTGGTAGCCTAGAACCACCTGCGAAATGATCGACGAGCTTCTTTGAGTGTTTCCATCAGAGGGACACTAGAGCCAATGTCAGACCAAGACAGCAAGCAAGCATCCCCTCTCAGAGGGCCATCATTCAGTCTGCAGACGTTTGGTGTTGGGATAACACATCAAGTGTAAAAGCTCTGAAGCCATCACAGTTCATTGCATGAGATGGCATTGTATTACCCTGTAGGTTACTCGCCTTGCAGGCAGAGAGATGGTGGCTGGACCTTCCAGGATCTGCTGGTGGCTTGTAAAGGCCTGGCCAGAGGGACCAGACAACAAGAATACCTTGGAAACTGACCTGATTCAGCGTATCCACTATCATTGAGTATGCTGTACCATGACGCAGTCTAGTGATGCTCGTGATCAGTGACGGTAGCAGTAGGGATATAGCGCGCCCGTGTTTGTTACCATCGAGAGTGTGGGCTGAGAGATAGTGTTTGCAAGCTCCGCGGGGGCAAAAGCAAGTACACTGACGTGGCACCTGGAGGATGGCCGACACAACAGACATGCAGAGACGGTATGTTGGCTGGAGCGCCGGATGAGATAGCAGAACGGAAGCTTCTGTCGTGGCCGGTACAATGCCAACGCATTGTGCAGAGCACTTGACCGGTCGGATGTAGAGTGGAGAAGCTTGGTCGGGAGAACGGAGCGGTGAGCATCGAGGATAAAACATATCAACCCGGCGTGTTCCCACATTCGACCGGCCCAGCGAGAAGCACTTCATTTGCAGAGTGCAGAGCGCAGAGTCGACTTCTTTGTTCGCAGTCGAAACCCCATGGATGCGGCTCGGTCCTACGACAGGAACTGCTGGCTTGTGCTCAGGCAGCCATGATCGTCGACAGCAGACCTGGCGGCTCTCATTGGCGTGTGTCGCCTATGTCGCCTACGGGAGACGACCACTGAGATGCTGCGACACGGTAGACGGTGGGCAGGGCGTAATGCTGTCCCACCATTCCTGGCTTACGAAAGACGGCCTTGTCTGAGGCCGAGAGTCTGATTGGACCGTGGGACACTGCAAGACGACCGCCGCATGTCTGTCTGTCTTTGTAAGTTGCCATTCCCGTGCGGGCAACCTTCAAGATGACTCTCAGCTTGGCTTGTCGTCATCTTGGACTCCTAGTGCCGGTGGTGAGAAGTGTGGATGTGTGATGGCTTTTTTTCAGCTAACACGGGCGCTGCAAAGACCAGACAGACGGTGAGTGCCTGGTGAAGGGGGTATCAGGTGCACCCGCGGGTAGGCTGGGACGGAGCCCATTGGCCTGCGGGACGCAACAATCTGCAGTCGGCGATGCGTGCCAGCACGGATGCGACGTGCAAGTGTGCTTGCAGCCAAGGCAGAGGAAGACGACTGTCTCTAGCATTTCGAGCCCTGATACCGCATTAGATCTCGTGCAGCAAGGCCGGAGCTTAGCTGCATGCCTGGTCCCGATTTCGATTTTGATCTCATACCCGATTCGGGTCGATATCGTGTCATGGTGGAATGTCACGACTGAGATGCTTTTGCGAAAGAGACAACGGATCAAAGTTGAGATGACGGCCAGGAGGGAGAGACAAGGGAAGGGACTGGAGAAGACCGGGGCGACGATCTCAGCCTCGACCACCCGAACACACATACCCATACCCTGGACGCTGTCTTTTTATCTCCGTCCGCAAAGCAAGGAAAAGGCTGGACCGAGCGTCCTGGCTCGTGTCTTGTCGCCTCGCCTCGTCTCGTTTCCTTCCTTCTGGATTTGGGGAAATTGCCCAAATTGGACCTGGGCATCCTCGCGAATGATGAACATCCCGGCTCATCTCTTTGCTGGACAATTTGTGCAACGTTTGAGACTCACACCGTCGAGCTCGAGGACAATCACTTTGCGACCCTTGCACCGGACAATCATCGCACACCCACACCAGCCCACATCTCATTTCACGCCACCCGTGGGCATCTCTCACTCGGTCTGCTCTTACGACTCACGAGCAATTCGATCAATCACAACACAGCTACTGAGCGGCCTCCCAACCAGCCCTGCCAGCCAAACCAGGGGGACCGAGTCACTCAGTATCGAGCGAACGACTCGACTCAACCCGACTGGCCTGGGCTCGAAAGTAGTAGACGGCCCTTCTTGACTGGATCTCTGTCTCGCTCGCTGCCTCTCCCTACTGGGCGCAGTACTCAAAAGTCTCGGGCAGGGCGCATGCCGTATTCCCCCTGCACTGCAGCAGGGTGATTGCCCACGCCTTGCTGCTGCTGCCTTTTTCAGTCATATGTACCCAGGTACCTGACATCCGGCGACTCCAGTCAGCCTCGTCTATTTTCTCTTCCTTGCATGCCCACCATCTGCAGCTTCGGGGACTGCCTAGAAATACAGTATATCTCGAACACAGACCACAGACCCGCAGACCACGGGACACGGCACGGCAGAGCACGGCACAAAACAGACCAGGACCAGACCAGTGCCAGACAGTCCGACACAGGCACGGCACCATCCTCACTCCCCCGACGCGGACGGACCACAGCGCCAGCAAGACCTACCTAGGAAAGCTTTTTCCACGACCGACCCGGGCCCAGCCAGGCACGCAGGTAGCAACAGCAGGGGTCCAACCGCAGCTTTGTGTAACCAAATCTCGGCTCATGCTTCTGCATTTGCCCAGCTCGCTGCTGTGGCTCTTCTAGGATCTCCCACCACTCCTCCGACAGCACTCTGATCAGACGCGCGCTTGCTCGCCTGCTCGCGCCTACCTGTCCCACTGCTCAAGGGGGCGCATTCTCTCTAGTCGACTTCGTTTCTCAAGCCCCTCGCCAATCACTCGTTCTTATTCGGCGGCCTGGTTTTGGGGGCATTTCAACAATTACATGTCGTGCCGGGGCCTTCCTCTCTCTTGCGCTCCACTGCTTGCCCGGCCGACACCTTTCGCCTTCTTTGGGAGCCGCCTTGCACTCCTGCTTGTGATATCCACGCGCTCCTGCCTCTGCGGGCCCTCCCCCACCGACTCTCCCTGCACCTGAAATGTCCCTCGCTCGTTGTCACCACACATAGGTTTTTGCATGATGGATGCCTTTACAGAGGACGAAAAGGTACACATCCGTGCGTCCCGACCCTCTGTTATGCGCACGAGTCTGATAATGTCTTGCAGCGCTTTGTGCTCGCCGAATACATCAAGGCCAGCCAGGTTGAGACCGGTCAGCTCGTCGAGTTCATCAGTGAGTTCGCGACCCCCTCTGATCCGACAGTCGGCCTCGCGATGTGCGATAATGCTAATGGTGCTGGTCCCCAGAAACGTACAATCTGCAGGCTGACTGGTTCGCAATGCAGCTGCCTGGAGGTGAGCAGGTCGAATCTTGTGTGCTAACAATGCTTTCGTCCCTAACCTTCTCCGCCACAGGTCGGAACATGCACCAGTGCATGCGCGCGGCATCACAAATGCTGGACAGGGAACTTCAACTTCCCAGCCTCCCAAACTTGAAGAGGAAGTCTGTCAGCGACTTCAGCGAACACGTACCCAAACGAGTAGCTTCGTTGACGCCTATACAATATCAACCGCGACCGCCTCCCCTTCCTCAGCCGCTGCCTCTAGCACAGCCTCAGCCGCAGCCGTCCCAGCTTCATCAACCCGTCGCAACTTCACGCGCAATTCAACCACGACCTTCCACGGACTCTAAACAGCCGACCACGGAAGGATATGGTGTCTTTCAATCTAAATCCCCCTCTAACGGATATGGTGTTTTTCAATCGAATCCTACCGTGCGGAAGCGAGGTAGACCATCCAAGGCGGAAAAAGAAGCGCAGGCTCGGGCAAATTCCGCCAACTTCCCGACCAGCACTCCAGTTCCTATCAGCCCGAAGCCAGCGATCTCGCCAGCTACAGGTACTACACCTGTCACGAGCCATGCAAGTACGAGGACAGCATATCAAACTGCCACTCGACCCCCAGACTCGAGGTCCACAGGCGGAGGCAACACGGGAGCTGTGCCAGAGATGGCACGCAGCCTTCCAAAACACTACACGGAGCAAGCGAAATCGGAGAAGTCGCCGTCCATCGGTAATCTCGTCACACCCGACCCGCCGAGGGAACCGCACGGCGGTTCACCCCCGTCTTTGGTGCGGCCTGCGGTTCGCGACGCGCCGCCAGTGACGAACTCAGCATAATTTGTGGGAGAAAGTGTTTGATGGTTACGACGTGCGTCCAATTTGGCGCGTATGACTCGCCATTTGGGCGTTATTTGCAGGGAAACTGGCAATACGCCACCAACAGTTCAGCACGAAATACGAAGGAGTCCCGGTCGAGTGTTGCTAGACGGGAACAGGACCGCGTACAGTCATTTCTTATGACCATCATCGGAGGCTGGGTGGAGAGACTCTCATGCTCAAGGCCTCACGATAGGCCACTCGCCCTACCTACGCAACTCTGCGTTTGGAATATCGAGCACCTCGCTGAGGTCCTGAGCTTGACCTCGGTTTCTATCGACTTAGACGATACCCTGGGCGTTTCTCGGTCGCTTTGTGTTCCATTCAGTTCTGGAAAGGAGTCCATTCTTTCACTATCAACCACGGCGTCTACCGGGCTCGGCCTCGACCCGGTGAAAATACACGTGATATACTGCACTGGTGTGCAGCGAATCTTTGCATTCTTCGGAGTCATTACTGCAGCAGCAAGAGGTGTCATTTGGAGGCAGGCAGTCCATATCGCATTTGCAGTTGTCATTTCAGGGCCGGGCGGGGATCAACACGGGCACAATGGAGTTTCTGTACCGGACAAGGGCTCAGGAGGTGTGGAACGGACGGCGATTTTGTTTTGGCGCAATGGACTCGGCGGGCGGCTACTTGTATTCCCATTATACGTGTGCAACACAGAACATTCCGAGGAATGGGACGGGACCTACAGACGGCATCGGTCCTTCTGGTATTCAGCTTGCCAGGAGCAGGACTGGGACTATGCAAGGCTGGTGTTTCGACAAGAACGGGGGGAATCGGTTGGTCTTCTCAGGACATGCAACAAGAATGACAGAACCTCACGGAAATGGCCGGCCGACTCATATGCATGCACTAACCGACCCACCGCTGCGATAGTGATTGTGGGAGAGGTGCAAATATGGGGTGAGAAATAGGGCCCGGTATGTCACGCCTCCATGGACGTGCCACGAAGAATCGGTCTTTGAAAGCTGTTGGCCAGCGCTAAGTGTCTCTCAACTCTCGAGAGCCAAGACGGAATATACTCCCAGGCAGTTGTTGACTCGAGTGGACAAGACTCTTCTGTGGCCTGTCAGGAAGTGTCGTGATAGGCCCGGAGACTAAAACAAGCTGCCTGCCTCTATCCCGTGGTCAGCAGGCCCTCCGAGTGAGGCGATTCGCCAGTCGCCCGCCGCCCGGCTAGGGCGGTGGTGTGGTTGCATGCAGCGAATGGCGCTCAAGAACAGCTCATCCTGGGGGGACACTACTAATAGTGTTCCTTACATGTGAAGAATCGACGCGAAAAGAATGTTTCTGGAGTTCTTTGAGCCCTGATTCGCGTGAGTGCTTCCAGTGGCAACTTAAATAATTTGTATTGAAGCAGATCGCTGAGAAGGTGCTTGCTTGTGCGGGTGGGTATCGTGCAGCTGCATGTGGGAGCCGCATCCACCGTCGGATCTTGGACCGAACGTGGTACTAGTAGTATCACATGCATAGTCAGGCATACTGTACATTTCTGCAGAGATTTCTGATTGTTCATCGACCTCGTCAACTTGTTCACCATCACAACATACAACGGGATATGGCGACAGCCTCTCGGACTGCTGGGTCCGAACCAAGGTTAACAGCTCCCAATCAGGCAGCCTACAGGCCCTACCTAAGGGCAATTTCTGTGTGAGTGCCTGCAATGAGGGAAGTCCTGCCCAGGCAACCTGCTAATGTGTAGGTTCTTATATGGTCACTCTCATCTATATTGGGAGAATATTCCCACAAGACGATTAAAACGTATGCCTCTGTTTGGTCTATGTGGGCTTCTTCTCCGCCATTTCCAATTGAATGAGGTGCCTGCGCATGAAGCTTGGGGATCCCTGCATCATCCCCTCGACGGCTCGGCCCAGCGGCGACCGACCCTCCCCACGATTGACGGTCCGCTCATTCGGCGTAACAATGCATCGAAACGCCTCCGTCGCGAGTGTAATTTGCCTCGCTTACTCGCCCTTCTCCATCTCTCCCAGAAGTCCTGGTTGACCCAACCCCAAAGAGGCTGTTGGACTCGTAGTAGACACGCCAGGGCCACAAAAAAACACGGAAGCTTGGCTCCTGATTGCTGGGAATACCAATGTCCTCGGTAACTCGTCCGAGAGGCGATGTAACTGAGGGACCGCCATGCGGGATCATCAGACTCTCTCCTATGGGGATTGATGATTACACCATTTGGCCATGTAGTGCATGGTTATATATATGATGATGCTCCATCTTCTCAAAATTGCGACCGGCGTGGAGAGCTACCTAGATGCTGTCTAGGTACATCCACTTGTCGTCACGCCAGCATTCGCTTCCTTTGCGGACACCTGGAGTACCGTTGCAAGATGCGGCCGCTTCTCCTCATCACCACCCTTCTGGGCTGGGTATCTAGCGTCGTTTCTACCGACAATGGCCTGACCGACGTCGTATCATGGGATTCATACAGTCTGTCAGTCAACGGCTCGAGAGTCTTCATCAACTCGGCCGAGTTCCACTACCAGCGGCTGCCCGTCCCTGAGCTCTGGCTGGACATCTTCCACCGGTTGAAGGCTAATGGCTTCAACACCGTGAGCATTTACTTCTTCTGGTCCTACCACTCTGCTTCCAAGGGAGTTTTCGACTTCGAAAGCCCAGGAAAGGATATCCAGCAGCTGTTCGACTACGCGAAGGAAGCTGGCCTCTGGGTTGTTGCCCGTCCCGGGTGAGTACAACGCCGCAATGCTCCGTTGCCGTGCCATAATTTGAAGGACCCTCAAGAACCGCCACTTTTGGCCATGTAACGTCGGGCTAACACGTAGTAGTCCCTATTCCAACGCAGAGACCAGCGGAGGAGGCCTGGCCCTGTGGGGATCTGATGGCAGCCTAGGCAACCTGAGAACCAGCGATGAGACCTATCATCAGGCTTGGATTCCTTGGGTGGAAAAGATCGGGTCAATCATCGCAGCTAACCAGATCACCAACGGCGGCCCTGTGATTCTCACCCAGGTCGAAAATGAGCTTACGGAGTCTGCACATTCGGCGGACAACACCTTGGTGATTTACATGGAGCAGTTGAAGAAAGCTTTCCGCGCCGCCGGCATTGTCGTTCCTTTCACATCCAACGAGAAGGGCATGCGAGGACAGTCGTGGAGCACAGACTACCAGGATGTCGGAGGCTCTGTCAATGTCTATGGATTGGACAGCTACCCTGGGGGGCAATCTTGCACAAATCCCACAACCGGATTCAACGTAGTACGGACGTACTATCAATGTAAGCTGAAACAGAACGGCCTTCTTCGTGACCACCGGGAATGGAGCTGACATTATCCACAGGGTTCCAGAACTATAGCTATACTCAGCCCGAGTATATGCCAGAATTCCAAGGAGGATGGTTCAGTGCTTGGGGGAGTGGCTCTTTCTACGACACATGCCAATCCGAGCATGACCCAGCTTTCCCGGATGTTTAGTATGTTTGAAGCCATCTTTATATCAAGTTGACATAGACCATTACGGATCGCTGACTGCCCCTTGCAGTTACAAGAACAACATCGGGCAAAGAGTCACCTTGCAGAATATCTACATGACGTACGGTGGTACCAACTGGGGCCACTCAGCAGCACCTGTTGTGTATACTAGCTACGATTATAGGTCAGCTCATCCGCTTTTTGTATGGGTATACTGGGAATTAACCAATATTAATTAGCGCCCCGATCCGAGAGACCCGCCAGCAATGGGACAAGCTGTTCCAGACGAAGTTGGTGAACCTCTTTTCGACCTCATCTCCGGATCTGCTCAAGACGGACATGGTGGGAAATGGCACTGGCTATCAAGTAAGTGCGGGTTGGTCTGGGGGGGGGGGGGGGATTAACAACAGTCTGACATGTGATAGGTATCGTCAAGCGACATTTTCACATGGGTTCTTCGGAACCCTGCCTCCAGTGCTACCTTCACTGTTGCCCAACAAAGCAGCACCAAGTCCTTCGCGAATGTGACATTCTCTGCCACATTGAACACGAGTTCCGGATCAGTCACAGTACCAGACGTCTCGCTGCTTGGCAGGCAGAGCCGAATCCTTGTCACGGACTATGCCTTCGGTGAACATACCCTGCTATACTCTTCGGCCGATATCGCAACCTGGGCCACATTTGACGACGCCCATGCCATAGTGCTCTACCTCAAGGAAGGACAGACTGGCCAATTTGCCTTCAAGGGCGAGCCAGGCCTCGCCTTCGATGTACACGGCAGTTCTGTTTTCAGCTCTTCCAACAGTACCACAGCCGGCCAGGCTTTCACGTATGTTCAAGGATCGGGGTCGACATTCGTCAAATTCTCGAACGGCGTGCTGGTGTACCTTCTTGACCAGCCAACAGCCTGGGCATTCTGGGCACCATCAACTGCCGCTGAGGTATACCGCTCGCCTGGCCAAAAAGTCTTCGTCTTGGGACCATATCTCGTCAGGAGCGCATCAATCAGCGATGGCGCTCTCCATATATCGGGCGACAATGATGTAGCTACTACACTAGAGGCATTCGTTGGCGCAACACCCATCGAGAGCATCGTTTGGAACGGCCAGGAACTCACCGCAAGCAAGACAGCCTATGGTACATACACCGCGGATATCCCGGGTACCGAAGAGCGCTCAGTCTCGCTGCCTCCTCTGGACTCGTGGACCTCGGCGGACTCGCTTCCCGAAGCACACCCTGACTTCGATGATGCCGCTTGGGTTGTCTGCAACAAGACCTCGACCCTTTCGCCAATCAAGCCATACACTCTTCCCGTGCTCTTTTCTTCTGACTATGGGTACTACGCCGGCGCGAAGCTCTACCGCGGCTACTTCTCCGGGTCCAACTTCACGTCCGTCAACATCAGCGCAAGTGGTGGTCTCGCGTTCGGCTGGAATGCATGGCTGAACGGCGTCCTCATCGGCGGGGACCCGGGTAATGCCTCGCTCCCGACCACGACTCAGGTCCTCGATCTCCCGTTATCTGCACTCCAGAAGAGCAACGGGACCAATGTCTTGACGGTTGTGGTGGACTACCACGGGCACGACCAGACGTCGACGGCCAAGGGCGTAGAGAACCCACGAGGTGTCCTCGGTGCGCAGCTGCTGCCAGGCACGACAACGACGGACACGGGGTTCACGCTCTGGAAGATCCAGGGCAACGCCGGCGGCAGCGCCAACATCGACGCCGTCCGCGGGCCGATGAACGAGGGTGGCCTGTACGGCGAGCGGCTGGGCTGGCACCTGCCAGGCTTCTCGCCCGCGTCCTCCTCCCAGGGCGACTGGGACGACTCGACACCGCTCGCCGGGCTGAGAACCTCAGGCATTCGTTTCTACGTGTCCAACTTCACGCTGGACATTGACGAAGACCTGGACGCGCCCCTCGGGCTGTCGTTCTCCGCGCCTGCTGGGACAATCATGCGAGTCATGTTCTGGGTTAATGGGTACCAGTATGGCAAGTATGAGCCCCACATTGGCCCGCAGACTGTCTTCCCCGTGCCGCCGGGAATCATCAACAACCAGGGATCCAACTCTATCGCGGTTAGCATCTGGGCGCAGACCGACGATGGTGCTCGCCTTGATGAGGTGAAGCTCGTCAGCTATGGGCTGTACCAGACTGATTATGGGTTCTCGAGGGATTGGAGTGCGTTACAGCCTGGGTGGTCGGATAGGAGTGAGTATATATGAGGACTTGGGACGGCAGACACTGTATATAACAAGCAGCGTATTGAAACTCTGCGAAAAACACATCAAACATGAGAGCCTGTCTATAGCAGGTTCAACCCCACAAATTCTCCCGCAAGAGGCTATCCCATAGCCCATACTTCCTACAAGGAAACATTCCACGAGAGGCTATACCAGAGATGCACCAAGAGATGTACTCCAATCAAGTGTGTCCTATAAGAGATTTCTAAGACAGTTTGCCCCAGAGAGTATCCCAAGGCACAACCAAGGGATGTTCACCTGCAGAAAGAAACCAAGATTTGAGATCCTGGCGAACTATAGAGAAGAGGACAGCCCCCACACCAGCAGACCTAATGCAGTCGCTCTGTGTGAAAATGGCAAGGTACACCTCGCCTGGATCTGGGCATTGGGTTTGGGGAAGTTGGATGCGGTTGAGTGCTGCATCAATTCTGGATTGGCACATGGTGTGGGTGGGCCAACCCTGCCACGACTGATTGGAGCGGGTTCCGGACAAGACTGAGCCTTTTTCCAACCTTAGACAGCACAGTACATTTGACAGTTTCTGCGGCTTCTGCATATGCAGTGCACTGCATTTGCAGCACGCCCGCGTCATAAGCCTTCGCCTCAAAGCCCGAAGTTGGGACGAGAACAGGACTGGAGATCGAGACTGCCAACAAAATTCCCGCACCAGTGGCAGCGAGAAAAAACCATTAAAAAAAAAGTCAACCTGCCTGCAGCCAGCCCCGCAAGCAGATGGCAAAACCTGGATACTAGTTCGTCCGTGTGGTTTTATAGACCCCTACAGTATAGGCCCCACGGCTTGTTTACTATGTATATATCTGCTGCAAAAATAAATGCCGTATTTAATTCCCGCATCTCGACGGCAAGTGCACTGCAGCATCTCCCGGGACCCGGCGAGGACCCGGTGAATCGGTCGTGAATCGGTGTTTGGTCTTGGCAAGAGGCAGGGCGGTTGAGATGACGACCGGCGATGTTTCCGCTCCTCGATGGAACCGACAACTTTGTTGAGTCAGCCTCAGCTTTTCTCTTTTCCATCACGTTCTGTAGGTCCCTTGGCGAGAATGCTGCGGTGCTACCGACTGCGCAGCAAGATTCGCACGCAAGCAGAGACGCAGTGCTTGGTAATGTGCCACGGCACACGTGCATGTACCCAACATACTTGGTAGCTCATCGCATCGTACCTGCAGCTTGTCTCCCCAACTCCCCGCCCTGTCATGCAGGTACGAGCACGAGAAGGGTCCCTCTGACTCGCCGAGATCGAGGGGGCGATCCGGCTGGCTCATCTATCAAGGTTCACCTCACCAAGTGCTCACCCGCCTTGACAGTCCAAGATTGTCACCATGACATCAAATCTCCATCCATCACAGAAATCCCTTATGCACTGAAGTGAGGCAGGACAAGGCGGGAGCAGTAGTGGAGCTTTGTACAGCTCAGCAGTCACAGCTGTTCGTATTCCAGTGCGAGCACGCCGTGGTTGTCGAGCCAGCACCCTCACAGGCACACTGGGTATGGAGACTGGGTATGGAGACTGGACAGTTAGTAATTAGTCTTGGTCTGCACGGTTACTGTGCTGGCAGGACTGGGGCCCCGAAGGAGCCGTTGCGTCCCGTCCGCCCGCCCGCCCAGCTCATTACCAGAGTCAGTTCAGACTGTCATCGGGGCCGGCAGCTCAGGCAGCTCCATTGCTGACGACATTTCAACTCGCAGCGAAGGCTTGATCCTGGCCCAATGCAGCAGCGCGCCCCGCCTCGCATACCAAGACCTGAACCTAAAGAGCTCTCTCCTGGTCCGCCGCCAGGCCCAACTAGACTACAGCAGCGGTCCCAAGCGAGAGTACAGCGCAGCTACCCAATGGGAACGGCGACGCACAGGGAACATGTTGCTGTGCATCGCTGTTCCCAGTAGCAATCACTGAGTGCTGGCCTGCGTTCCTGGTTGATGGAGTTCGTCTTCCTTGAGGGCCGGTATCAGGGGCTGGCAAAACCCTCACAACCGTCCGCAGGGTTTGGAAATGACATATATTAGCACTGACATAACCATAAACCGGCACACTTGTCAATCAATTTGGTGCCCCCTGCCAGCCGTTTGGGCCTAGAACGGGCAAACTTTCTTGGCCTCATGGCATGCTCAAGGACAAGGTTCAATCGCGCGCACAGCAACTGCCAGTGGGCAGCTCGCAAGATCCGTCGGACTGACAGCTCTGAGCTCTGAGGACACGAGCAGACAGCCCCACTGTAATAAGTCCTCGAACTGCTGAGGTTCGTCCAGAGTGGTAAGTCAGCCAGCCAGTCAGTCAGTCAGTCACCTGCCCATGTAGAGACACGATGTTTTCACCCGGCAGGCCCTACCAGAAAGTAGACAGTTGGCACTCGCTGGTCTCCCGAGGCTCAGGCACCGATAACTTGGACCCACGACGACCGACATTACGTGTACCATGGACTTCGCCTGGGCCATTAAGGGACGGCAGGACCCAGAAACAGCGTTTTGACACGGTAATTGTCTTCTCGCCTGTGCACACCGTGGTGGCACTGAGATCTGAGAGTCTGTAACAAGAGGGACCGCTCAGCCCATCTCCAGGCTCGCAGGCTCCTCCGATAGGGAGGAAGGGCACGATTACCGAAGCCCTCACACAGATCCCTGGGATCTGACAAATGACAGGTGGGGGCACCAGTCCAAATCGATCCCCTCCCCTTTAGTCATCGGCCGGTCAACACCACGAAATTGAGCGCCTGCGACAAATCTCGCGTGTCCGGCCTGCATGAATGGCCAGGTTGGGGGGTCCCTGGCCGGGAGAGCCCTCACAGCGAGATGTCGGGCCTGCACAGACGAATCCACTGGCCGGATGAGGCTTGCGAAGCCCAAGCCCAGACAGACAGAGTCAATTGCGCTGCCGATTGCGCCCGACGCAAGCAAAAGTTGCCAGAGGGAGGCTCTTATGTCCAGTGGCTCTCGTCAGTGCTCTCCAGCCTGCCACAGCTTTGGCCCCCGGGGACCTTTCCGCTCCATGTTGACGCTCCTAGTCGGGAAACGTTGAAACGAGGCCAGCCGGGGTTGGAATACAACCCTGCGCATGGATTGACTTCGGAAGACTTTTCCCGCCCACCGCAACCCAGCCCAACATCTGTGAGGCCTGTGAGGTAAGGTGGAAGTGGGCACGCACGCACAGAGAGCGGCTGTACCTGCATATGGCTAGGTGCCATGCGATGCGCTGAGGCAGATCACGATGCCGGACACCAGAAGCAATCTGCCTCCAGCAAGGGTCCTCGCCTTGCGACTTGACTTGCCACCATGGCGGAGGCCCGTACATGCGCAAGACATGCCTCGCTCGGTGTATGATAATCCCAAGTGCCCAAGAGCAATTCGCTTCGACCGCGTCGTTTTCGGTTTGCCGGCCGTGCTAGGACACATCACCAGCACCGCTGATTGGGCGGGCTGGGGCGAGAAGTCAATGCATTTGTTTACAGAATCCGGGGCGAGCAGCTCCTCCCTCTTTGTTTAGCGACCAGGAAACAACAGCATCGTCAATAACATCGGCTTTTAACGCTACTGTCACATGGGTCACCCGGCCACCCGAGTGAACCAGAATGTGCGGACTGCAGAGGGGAAAAGGTTGCCGCAAAGCTAAACTCCAAGGTCACATACCGCGCGGTCAGCAAAAAGTCAGTCCACCTCGCAGCTCTCGTTCCTTGTTGGGCAGGGGACAAGCGGTCTGCTGGCCTGCCCGAAGCCTCCTCGAATCTACTCGGTTGCCTTCAATCACTGGTAGCGATACGCAGTACCACTGCCTGTAATATCGCACCACATGCGAGGGTCGCACGCGATGGCTTGTCAGGGTGTCTATTCCCAAGTCAAGGGTCACCATGCGACGAGGACGATCGATCAAGGAACAGGACGGACAGGCTCAGCAACAACCGCTGGAGAAGCTCTCTGGTCCCTGCCCAGCTCCATTTCATATACAAGGGCCGAAAAGTCCACCCTCGATCGCTATTCCTGGTATTATGCTGCTACCCCTCAGAAGCTCAGAAGGACCCATTGTACGACCAACAACATCGTCCGGACGGCTCTCATCGCAGGACTTTTGATACACTCACTAGAAATCTGGAGCACCAATATCGACGGAAGCGGCACCGCCGACCTTCTCAGGGCGGCCAGATCACTCGCCGGGCATCAGCCGTGGTCTATAAATTATCGACGCGACAGCAATATCTGGGGACGCAGCGAGGTGAGATTGATCAGGCCAAGGAGAAGCAAGTCGCTGTCTGACTCTGATGAGGGTGAGCAGCGACGGGCCAATACGGAGAATTCCCACATGCTTGGCGACAGCCACCACGCGAAACCCAGGCCCGCCCAACCTGCCTAGCCCTGGAGGGCTCGGCTTCCCCACCGGATACCCTTGTCGTTGCTGCACAACAAAAGAGAACGGACATTTTCAGCTGGATCCTTGATCCACACGCGACAGAACGCGTCCTTCCCCGGTGCTGCCGTTGCACTGGGGCCAACCCCGGCATTCAGAGCCCAGCTACCGCGAAGACCCATATACAGTCCCCATCGCACCCCCTCGTCATCTCCTCACAACTCTGTTTTGGCTCCTCTCCTCCTTGGATTCCTTGCAAAGCTGTGCGGTTCTACCATCATCCCCTTCTGTACCGAACTTCTGGTCTGGTTGTGCGAACTCAGAGACGCGGACTCTCACGCGGCCCGTTGTTGAGACCTAGCCCACCACGAGGCGAGAACCTTGTTTCCTACTCGTCTCATACATATCATATCCTTCGTCTTTGGCCTGTGTTATTCCTTGCACAGTACAAATCTCTCTCCATTGAGTTTGTTTCGAACCCTCAATCACTCCTTGGTGGCTTCTCTCCACCCATCTGAGGGCACATCTTTGAACGAAGTGGACCTTCTGCCCACGGTCTGGACGTGGTGTTATTTTTTCCTTCTCACTATCAGCCCCAGACTACGGTAATGAACTCGGCTGGGCTGCTCACCACACCCGCATCATCTCGTCACGTTTATCAAACGTCCGGAGAATATTTCCAACACCTGCCAACATCCGCCCGCCTCATCGCTCAGGTGCCGTCATCGCCAGTCTCGAATACCCACAATAACAGGCCCACTGGACTGCCTGGTCGGTTTCTAGAACCTGTTAGGCGGTCTTTGACCTCGCGTGTGCCCTCTGGCACCCCAGCTCGCAGTCTCCACCAAAAAATTCATTTCCGACCTTTGGCTTCGGCACCCACGGTGCGCCCTTACCCACCGGCGCCGAGGGGCGATCTTCAGGGGGACGATCTTGGTTCTTTTCTGGAACTCGGGGCGCAGCACTCGCTGACCGGACAATAATAAGAACAAGCTGGGCTCTTGTTCTCGAGGCTCCGCCCGGTTTTCGCTTGGTTCTGGCTTCTGTGAGGCCGATCGACCTTCGTCCACTCGTTTACCTATTTTGCCGCAAGATCTACGGATCACCCACCACACTCGTTCTCGCTTGCTCGCCACTTCGGCCCGTCGCGTGTGTCTCACAGCCTGGCCACCACCAGACTGTCTCAGACCCTGGCACGCACCGCAATCGTCACTTGTGACGTATGAATTCAAAACCAAGATCAACGTTATGAGCATGTCTCGCCCATTAGCCTCAGCTGTGCTCGGGGCTGTCGCCGTGACGGCCTCGTTGATCTTGTTGATCCTTCACATTATCCTCGCACTACCTCGCTCGAACCCCACATCACCAACCCGGATCACCGCGATAATATCATCCCTTTTGGAGTCGGCAGTGCTGGCCCTGTTATCGTGGATTCTCTTCATCTCTAACAAGAAAGACAACTCAAGGACAGTCAACGGGCTGGTATTTGGCTCTTGTGTTGTTCTCTGCGTTGTCGCGGCTGCACTTACAGTCGCAACCCTCATCTGCCTGTCCAGCAGCGCAACTCTCGGAGACAGCTCGTTGGCATTCCTCGGTGGAGCGTCCGCACTGCTGGTGTTGTCATTTGTGGCGCAGCTACTTTTCCTGGTCGTCCGGTTCATCGCTGATCGCACACACGAGGAGGGCCCGCAAACCTCGCCCAGCATGTTGGAGATTGGCCGTCGCTCGCCTTCAAGCCGGGTGAAGACTGTGCCATACTCGAGCACTAGCCCGGCCGAGCCGGCCACGCGAAACGTTTCCATCGACTCCAAAAGCCCGCCATCGTCCAGCGGCGGGTTCTCCGCCACGGGAACTATTTCGTCTATGGCTTCGTCATTGACAAACGTCGTGCGCCCGATTTCCTCCAAGACTAGATTGTTGTCCGGCAGCCGAAGCCTCCGCAGCCAAAGGAGCCAACGGAGCCAGCGCCGTGCTCCATCTCTCGAATCCATCGAATCCAGCCGCTCAGGGAGGGGTGGCGTCGGGGAGAGTTTCGACTCGTGGGACACTTCGTCTGTGGACCCACAGAACCGCCAGACCGTACTTGAATCGTCGTCGCCTGCTACTCCGGGTCGATTCCTGGAGACAATTCCGGCCAGTCCCACCACCAGCCGGAGTCCGAGCCCCGGAACGCCACTGGACCTCGAGCCTCCTCGTCTGAGGAGGCGTAGCCGCAGCTTCAGCCCGGCATCCACGCGCACTCAGGCCCCGGCGCCGCCACAGCGTGCCTTTACTCAACAGGCGTCGGCCAGCGAGTCGCACATCCACCCACTGTTCCGCTCTGATTCACCGACACCGCCCCCCCTGGCAAGTCCCGGGACCGTGGTTATCGCAGCACCTCAAGCCGGCTTCATGATCTCCGACCGCCAATCCATCCGCAGCTTGAGCCGCATGCGAAGCGACAGCCTTCCCGTGGCTTCGAGCCCGCTGACAAGGACAGGCTCGTTCGACACTTTTGGGGACGCGAACAAAAGCTTCAGCATGGCCAGCGACGGTAGCAAGTCTGATGACTCGAGAGACGCGGGCGAGGCGCCGGAAAGAAACGTCACGCCGCCAATCCCTGATTACATCCTCAACGCCGGATCCAGCACGAGCCTGCATCAATATCAAACACGAAAGACGCAGAGCAGGGAGGGCCCTTCGGGACCGGGGCTGGCCGCTCTGGAGGCTTGGTAAATCTACCCACAGCCTCCACAGCCTCCACAGCCCCCTTTCGCTGCTGCATGATCCGGCATCTATCACACGCGTCATATTCGACGCACAACTTTCCTTATCATAATGTTTCAATGGGCTGGTTTATTAGAGACGGCCCCACGGGCAGTTGGCTCACCAACGGGTGAGTGGGGAACAAACAAAAGAGAGTACATATGGGTCTTGGGGCAAGGCTGCCTTGGTTGGGAAGGCGGTGGGATATACAAAAACATCTTGATACCAAATTTCTTTTCAACTTCTTTTAGCGAGGCGTTTTTACACCTTCAGACGAGACAATGTCTGGAACACCTTTGGTGGTGCGGGGAATGAGGTGACGGAGAAGCAAGAGGAGATGAGAACAGAGAAGAGAGGGGTGTGAGGTGTGAGGTTGAGAGAAGTGTCAAGAGTAGATGTCAGGACTGTATGCGATCATGAGCTCGAGGTTCAGCTGGGACAGGCTAGATGAAGATACAGAAAACAAAGAAACATTATCAATCAAGAAACACAGAGAAACATTCGGTGCCCACATCCCATTGTGATACGACGTTGCTGATGCGCCGCGACTGGCAAAAGTTGCCCTCCAGGCAGGGCCCGGACGGTAGCAGCGCAACGGGGCTGTGTTGGCTGAGTTGGACAAGCTCCAGGTCTTACGTTGGGACGAAAACCGCGAGAGAAGCTGCTTTGGTCTCATCCTCAGTGAGCAGATGAGGTAGAGCTCCCAGGGTGGCGGATAGGCGCCTGAGGCAGATAGAGATGAAAGAGGCAAGAGGCGAACTTAGATACTGATGACTGACTGACTGGCGGACAAGACTGACAGACCTCAAGGCATCCATGAGCCGCGCTAGCCTGCCCCACATTGCCCAACCTCTGCTGCCAGCCGCTGACCTTCACTCCCTCGCCCACGCTTGCTCTGCTCAGCTAACCCCACCCACACACAGCACACCAGCAACAACTGACAGCCTTCGACTTGGACGGACCCCAACTCGACCTCAACCTCGACATCATCCACCCTCCACCTTCCTTCAACCCTCGCCTGCCCAGTAGGACCTGCTATTTTGGGCCCTCTCTCATCAACAGACATCACCGCGCATCCTCCACAAGAGAGCAGTCTACACCAGATTCACTCTTGCCCACCATGAAGGTCACTTTTAAGGTGCGTCAGATGTCTAGCCGGCGGGCAGAGCTCTACCTTGGCGCATCAACATGTCCCAACCTCCATGACTTGCTCGCATTGGTTTCAATCACACTGGTTACTCCTCGGACAATCCATGCTGACTTTTTCGTCTACCCCATAGGACCTGAAGCAGCAGAAGTTCGTCATCGAATGCGAACCCTCTGACCTGGTATGCCGCCACTCTCCTCCAGGCTGCCGCCCAAATCGCTCTGGCCAGCCCACGGCGAGCGCGCCGCCCCTATCGATTCGTCCGAGCTCGAGCGAAGCTGACCAGGACATGATATAGATCTCCTCTGTAAAGCAAAAGATTTCGGACGAGAAGGGATGGGAGCCTAAGCTGCAGAAGCTGATCCACGCCGGTTTGTGAAACCTCGACTACCATTTCCGGCGCAACCGTCTCGTTGACCAGGCGATAGGCAAAATCTTGAAAGATGAGGACACCGTCGAGTCCTACAAGATCGAGGAGAAAGGATTCGTCGTCTGCGTGGTGAACAAGGTAACTTCATCCATCGCCACATCTACCTCTCACTCTTCCCAGGTCCCGGGTACTGACTACTTACAGCCGAAAGCTGAGCCCAAGCCCGCCGCCGCCGCATCATCCTCTTCTTCCAATGTCCCCGCAACTCCCGCCCCAGCTGCGCAATCCTCTACGCCAGCACCACCGGCCGCCCCGGCCGCGACGACTTCCGCCCCGGCTGCCGCCGCACCTGCCACGCCTACCCCTGCGGCGCGGGGCTCTGATGCCGCCTATAACGACCCCAACGCCTTAGCCTTGGGAGGTCAGCGCGCCGAGGCCATTGCGAATATGGAGGCGATGGGTTTCGAGCGGTCCCAAATCGACGCTGCTATGCGCGCCGCTTTCAACAACCCAGATCGCGCCGTCGAGTACCTCTTGAACGTGAGCAAAGCTGTGCAACCAAGCAATGGATACATGTGGCTGACGAGATCCTAGGGAATCCCAGAAAACCTGCAGCAGGAGCAACAGCCCGCACAAGCCGCCCAGCCAGCCGCGCCCTCTGCCCCTGCCGCAGCCCCGGCCGCCGGAGGAGGTGGTGATGACGGTAGTGTGAATCTTTTCGACCTAGCCGCACAACAGGGACGGGGTGGGGCTGGTGGGGCTGGTGCCCGTGGGGCTGCTGCTGGTGCTGGGGCAGGAGCCGCTGCTGCCGTCGCCGCTGCTGCCGCTCAGGGCGGGCAAGGACTCGGCAATCTGGACTTCCTGCGACACAACCCCCAGTTTCAACAACTCCGCCAAGTTGTCCAACAGCAGCCTCAGATGCTGGAGCCCATCCTGCAACAGCTTGGTGCCAGCAACCCTCAACTCGCCCAGCTGATAGCCCAGAACCCCGAGCAGTTTCTCAGCTTGCTCGGCGAGGACGGTGACGACGATGCCCCACTGCCTCCTGGAGCTCAGGCTATTGCCGTGACCGAGGAGGAGCGGGACGCCATCGAGCGAGTGCGTATTCCCTGGTTCCTTCTGTGTCTGGTCAAATATATTAACAAGAGACAGCTCTGCCGCCTGGGCTTTGACCGCGACCAGGCCATCCAGGCTTACTTCGCCTGTGACAAGAACGAGGAGCTCGCTGCCAACTTTCTGTTCGACCAGCCTGACGATGATGAGCCCCCTGCCCAGTAATCGGCTTCAACCATTTGGCGAGTTTTATGGTCCAGGATTGGTTCTTGTCTTGGAATGAGGCTAAATAAGCTTGGGCGATCTGGACACCAAGGGCATTGTGAGTTTTGCGAGCTGATAGTTGGGGGCAAAGGGGCTCCGCGAGATTACAGTATGGGACGCAGATCCCTCGAGAAGGAGGGAGCAGCAGTCTCGCAACGATGGGCCTTCTCCCATCGGCCTAAACGGTGCCTACGCACGCGACTGCTTGCTTACAATCGTCACTACAGAATGCAAATCTACGATGATTTGCTCAAGTCCCCAAACCGTTAGCACACCGAGTGGGAGACCTCCGCACGCCTCAGACGAAGGCAAGAAGCAAGGAGGATGAAGGCTGTAATCAAAGTCCTTTTTCTTGTGGTAGTCGGCGGAAATAAAATACGAAGACTCAGATCATTTGTGATTCCAGGATTGTTAACCCTTTAACCCTGAAAGGCTGGCAAGTCTCACTGTAGACTCTAGAAAAGAACCACAGTTCTTGACCACCGGTCATCACCCTTATGCCTTGAGGCGATGAGCCCGTTCTTTTGTATATGTAGTGAACCCTGCCTGACCTGTGCCAACCAGCCATGCGTGCTCGAATCCTTGTCCCTCCAACAAACAAACGCAAGCCCTTGTACTCTCTAATAGACGCCTTCCAGAGAATTGACGGGAGAGCGAGGGTATCAACCAGTCCGCACTTTATGCACGCATGTACGCCGTGAAGAAGAAATAAAATCATAGAAAACTCCAAGAACAAACAGGCTCGCCCGCTCAGCCACCGATGCCGCCCGCAAATGTCTGTGGTGCCTTGCGTGCCCTGCCTCCCCCGCGTGCCTTGCCTCTCGTGGTCGCGGCAGAGGGGAGGTCAGTCTCGTCAATGACATCCGGGTCGGTGCCGACACCGTACTGATCGCCGGCGGCATTGGCCTTGGCGGCGCCGCCGAAGGGGTCACCCGCGAGGTCTGCGTCGTGCGCGTCGTGGTCTTTCTGCGGCTGTGCCCTGTCGCCCTTCCTCCTGCCGAAGAGCTCGTCCTTCTTGCGGCGGTTGGTGGCGGCCTCCTCCTCCTCCTGCCTCCTGGTCTCGGCCTCCTGCTCCGCCTTGAGGCGGGCGAGCTCGTCGGTGATGGCCTGGGAGTCCTCGAGGGCGTCGGCGCCGTCGACGGCGTCGAGGTCCATGGGCACGTCCTTCTCGCCGATGATGCACCTGTTGATGGCGATGGGGTTGGCCCTCTCCTCGCGGTTGAACTTGAGCTTGACCTGCCGGCGGTTCTTGGCGCCGCCGAACATCTTGGAGATCATGTTGAAGTCGGTGCCGAACATGCGCAGCCCGTGGTAGAACTTGATCGTCTCCTCGTCGGTCCAGAAGTTGCCCTGCGGCTGCCGCCTCATGTACGTCCGCTGCGTCACGGGCGTCGTGAAGTCGTCCTCCTCCTGCTCGAACACCACGCCGCGTGCCTGGTCCGCCGCCGCGTGCCGGTCGTACTGCATCGAGGCCTCGTTGATCCGGATGTGCCCGTCCACGATCTCGAGCTGCGGGACCGAGTCGGCCGGTGCCTCCTCCACTATTAGCCGCGGCAGCGCCTGCGCGGGCTTTTTGGCAGCGTCCCCCGGGGCCGGCGTACCGGACTCGGATGTGTGTTCGTCCAGATCCTCCTCGCCTGGCTGAAGCTTTCCCAGCTTGATGAGCCGCTGGCGTGCGCGCTTCTTGCGGATCCTCTCGCGCAGCTCATCGTACTTGCTGAATTTGGCTCCTATCCTCAGGTCTCTCGTCAGCTCGCTCATGGCCATCTGCTCATGATCGACCTTTTGCTGCTCTGCATCCTCGGGCGTTACGGATCGCTTTCGTCGGGCCTTCTTGGTCCTCTCCGTCTCCTCCCCTTCAGTCTCGGCAGGCGCTACTCCATCAGCCCCCTCTCCCCCCTCATCGTTACCAGCAGGGGCTACCGTCTTCTTCTTTCTTGGCGCCCTCTTCTTGGGAGCCGCAGCCTCGCCATTCTCAGCACCGCTCGCCTGGGTTGCGCTTTCTTCGCCATTCGCAGCAGCCTTCTTTTTCCGTGGCGCTCTCTTCTTCTTCGGTGGGCCTGCGGCCCCTGTGCCAGTATCTGCCTCGCTCTCAGCTGTTACAGTAGGTGCCTTCCGCTTCCTAGGTTGCCTTGCGGTTGGTTTCCTGGCCTTGGCTGTGGACGCTGTTGAGGACCCTTCACCGTTGTCGAGGGATGGTGCCACTGAGGTGCTTGCAGAAGGTGTCGAAGAGACCTCTGGAGTGGGGGCGGGAGATGGCACGGTGAGTTCGGCGGTAGATTTAGCCTTCTTCGCAGGTGTGGATCGAGCTGGTTTGAGCGCGGAAGGGCCTCCTTTGCGCGGGGTCGTCTTGGTCTTCGTCACCGCCGCTGCGTCTCCTTGCGCAGAAGTGGGCCTCGGAGCCTCTGATGGGTCTTGTATAGGAGCAGATCCATTCTCATTCTGCCCTAGGAGGGCTGTAGTGGTCGTCCCTGCCTGGACCAAAGGTTCTGAGTGAGACGCGTCGCTCGGGACGGGGCGCGCGTTGTCGGTAGTGGGGATTGTAGAAACCTGAGATTCAGCTCCCGCAGGAACCTTCGTCACGGCTGCGTCGCGTTTGGCCTCAGGGCTCCTGGTTCTCCTGGCGCGCGTCGTAGAAGAAGGGGGCTCACTGGACGGCGGGGGCACCTCGGGCGGGGCGTCCGGTAGGGCAGGTTGGGCCGGTGGCTCGAGTCTCGACTCGACAATGTTAGACAAGCTGTCGGCGTCGCGGCTGGCATCAGGGGCTATTTCCTGGACAGTCGGCGTCCCAGTCTGTGGTTCCGCAGCAGTGACAGGTGCAGTCGCGGCTGGGGCAGGTCGTCTTCTCGCTATTGGCGCCTTGGGCTTGAAGGCACCCGCGCCTTTCTTCAGCATCGAACTCATCCTGCAATTCTCCCCTTAGCCTCCGTCGTGCAGGCTTCTCTGTGCGCTTGTGTCGGGTGGCTGCCTCGTCATTGCAGTCAAGCAGGTACTCGGAGAGGAAGCACGGCGTGGGAGCCAAGTCGTGGGAGATCTGTGCAGTCTCAAAGTCGGCAATGCAGGTTGGGATCGAAAACGTTGATGAGCGGCGATGGACTGACTGATTGACTAACAGCAAGTTTTAGTGGGATGCGGTAAGGTAATCTCGCCCTCAATTGGTACTAGCCCCCCTCCCCCCTAGCGCCATTCCGACACGCCTCTGCACCTGCAACAGACGGGACTACTGGCACTTGGTGACTCGTGAAAACTCCATCTTTAATCAATGTCCTCAACTTCCACCCAACCACCACTACCACCCGCCTTCCACGCCCCCTTTGATGACCATCACAACACGCGCTCGACCCAGGGCATCACCTGGCTCTAGGATCCAACTGGAGTCCATGCCTTCTTTATCTTCAGTCAACACCTGATTTCCTGCAGCGCGCCCTTCTCCAGCCTGCAGCCTGCTCACCGACGTCTCCCATGCCTGTTGCCACTTCTCCCTCGGCCATTCTCCCTGCGTCTCCCGTCGTCAAGATGGAAGACAGGAAGAGACCTGCCAACAGCACTGCCGATGACCTCGCTCCTCCTAGCAAACGACATCAGGTCAATGGCAGCAGCAAGTCTCGTGATGACGCCCTTGACATGAAGGACGAGGCTTGGATCGAGGTGAGTGACGATGGTCTCTGTTCATCCATCACAACAACACCAACCCCCGCCCTCTCATCATCGTGACCAAAGAAAGCCCTTCTCAAACACGCCGCACAACACTACAAACACGGATGGAGGCTTTTGATCTTCGGTATCTGTCTCTCAGGGTTCAACATACCATGAGGATTTGCCCACTCGTTCAGTGCTAATGCATGGCTTGCTGGCTGCAGCATGCCGAGCGCTCAGGTTCTCAAATGCCCTTCAACCATCCGCTGGCATCCTGTCCCACCCCATCCTGAATGGTCGCTACACTCCCCATCCGCTCGACGCTATCGAAGGGCTATATACTGACTGTTGGGTTCCCAGGCATTTCAAAAAGATGCAATATATCGCCAGATGCTCGAGTACAAGAGAGAGAAATCACAGCTAGAGGCCCGTATCGAGGACCTTGGGAAGCAGTACGAACATTATGATGCCCATCTCAGAGCTATCGATGCATGGTGGCTGCAGGTGAGAGGCCCTTCGACCCCCGCCATCGTTAGGCGCAGCTGACACGTTGAAGCTATTGCAAGAGGTCGAGCTGGTCGCCGAAGGCACATTTACGGACAAATTCGAAACCCACGGTAAGCTCACCGTCCCCTCCCATCCTCCGGTGCTCTTTCGTAACTGGAGTATTCCACAGATTTGTCTCCATCGATTGGACTCGGCTCCCAAGATGTTGAGATTTTTCGGAAACACCTGGCCGAGAACGGCAAGGCAATCAAGTCAATTCTTGAAACCCTGTTCAACCGGCTTGCTACCCACCGGGGTGATGTGAAGCCCGAGATTGCCGAAATGGAGTCCAAGATCAAATCTCTTCTGGCCGAGCAAAAAGAGTATAAGGTGCAGCTGGAAAGCCTCGCCCATAAGAAGGAAGAGCTCTCTGCAAACCTGGACGCGGCCATGCTACGCGTTGTCAAAGCCGAGAAGAAGTTAGATCGCGCCAAGAGTGCACAAGTTCAGAAGCTTGAGCAACAGGCTCTTGCTTCTTCGACAAGCCGGACAGTGCCCGCCACGCCGCAAAATGGCGACGACACTGGCGACAGCAACGGACATGACGAGAACTTGCACATGAAATATCAAGAAGCTGTCGTTGCGATGGCTAAGCAAAAGGAGCAACTGGAGTCAGCAATATCCGAGATCAAGGCGCTCAAGGATGAGAACTCGACGTTGAAGATCAAGCGTGAGAGCGTCACGGATGAAGAGTTCGTGCGGACCGACGTCTTCAAAGCTTTCAAGTCTCAGAACGAGGATCTCATCAAACGAGTCAACGATCTGGAGGCCACCAACAAGCAGCTCCGCCACGAAGCTGAGAAGTTACAGGCCGAAAGAACATCTTTTCGGAGTCAGTTAGAACGCGAGGCGCAGAACGTTACGGCAGACCTCGAGGAGCAGATTCAAATCAGGGAAACGGATCTTACTCGTGTTCGGTCCCAGAGAGATGAACTCCTTGCGGACAAGGGCATCCGCCAGGCTCAGCAGGAGCAGGAACGAACATCTTTGGAGAACTTCAAGGAGCTGGTAGGCGCCAAGGAGGACCGTATTGCTGCACTGGAAATGGAGCTTGAACGACTTCGCCCAAGCTCGGATGCTCCCGCTTCCGATCCTCGCCCCGACCTCGAATCGATCACTGTGGAGGAGTTGCGGGAGAAGTTCTTGAAATTGGAGAAGGACTTCCAATCGATCAACCAGGAATTGCCATCCATGGAGAAGGCATACAAGCGTTCTATGGGTATCTCTAAAAAGAAGGTTATGGATCAGCATCTGACGGAGGAGCGGATGGCGGTTCTCATACAGGAGAAGAGCAAGGCAGATCAGAAATATTTTGCAGCTCGAAAGGATGCCGACATACGCAACAATGAGATAAGAACCCTTCGGCAGCAAAACGGAAAGAGCTCCGAGATCATTGCAGCGCTCAAGGAACACGATACACAGGCGCGCACACTGATCAGCAACCTGGAGAAACAACTTACGGATCTGAAGCAGTCGAATGTGGCCGTCCTTGAGGAGAGTCGAAGTCTGAAGGTCTCGAGCGCCGAAGCTATTCGACGGGCCGACAGCGTCAAGTCACAAATCACTGAGCTGCAGAATTTGGTTAAATCAAAGGACACGGTGGCAGTCGCAGAGAAGGAAAAGGCAAATAACCACGAGACCGAGTCCGAAAGGCTCAAGGTGCGGCTTGAACATGCCGAAAAGGACGTGGAGACGTGGAAGAAGAAGGCTTTCGGCAAGTCCTCAAGCGAGCTAAACGATTTGAGAGTAAGTGGCCCATCATGACTCCTATTTGGTCAATCACTGACATGCATTGTAGCAAATCGCCCTCTGTTCCATTTGCCAACTGAACCCGAAGAACTCCATGCTCAGGACCTGCAACCACATCTTTTGCAAAGAATGTGCCGAGGCACGTCTCACCAACCGGCTGAGAAAATGCCCCAACTGCAGCAAGCCATATGACAGGCCAGATATCATGCCCATCTATCTGACTTGAAAGCCTGATGACGGCTCATACATGGATGCATCCCGACTTTACTGAGGCTTTTTTATTCGAAGCTGCGCTGTACATTTGCGACTGGCACGAGTAACACGCGATATTTGGATTGACGAGGCCCTATTGTACAGAGAAACAATACCCAGAGGGTGGAGGCAAAGGGAGCAGAAACCACGGGGCGTTCCGAGTCGGATACCTACTGTTCAGGGTACGTAGATGGATATCGGACGGCGAGATCCTGCTAGATGCTCTAAGGCCCTCGCGGTTTGCAATGTCGCCATGCATTTGCACATAGACTAATTAAAAGGTCACCCCACACTTGCGTTTCCCAAGCGTGTCCGTAGGCAATTCTGTGTCTGGAGGCCCGTGACAACATGCAATCCGATTGCGGTCGTGAGGATGCGGAGCTCCACAGGGGCGGTGCCAATGCGCTGAACTCAATTAACAACTTGTAAACACACAAGCGACCTAGCGACGACTTGTCGAGCCGAAGCCCGTACTCTCGTGGCGAGAACTGCTCACGCCGGAACCGCTACTCGACCCTGAGGAGCCAGACCTTGAGGGGCCCCCTCCTCCACTGCCCCAGGTGCTTCCATAGTTTCCTCCGCCGTAGCCAGCTCCATTCCCCCGGGTGTTGTTGTTGTTCCTGCCCATCCTCCCAGCACCATACGCCGCCGCCGCTCCGGCTGCTGCTCCTCCGGCGGCGCTCCAGAGATCCGGCCGCCAGCCCTGTTGTGCGTTGTTTCCTCGCTGCGCACTGCTCCCTCCCGAGCGCCTAGTCTTGCTGCTGTTGTTCGTGCCCGGGTACGGTGGCGGTGGGTCGTCGTTCCCCCAATCGTTGCCGCCGCCACCACCACCACCACCTCCTCCTCCCCAGAAACCGCCCCCGTTGTTCTGTCTTGGCCGGCGTCCATTGCCGCCGTTGCCTTGGGCATTTATGAAGGCGTTGTAGACAATGAAGGCCAAGACAGAGAAGAAGATGGCCCAGAAAACCCAGCCTGCCAGGCCTGCACCGCCGCCACTACTGCCATCACCCCTGCCGCCGCCCAGATCGGGCCACTTCTCCTCGCCCTCGCGCGTCAGCGCCATGCGGTACTCGACGGCGCAGCTGCCCTTCAGGACGTATGGGTCGTCCGGCGAGGCATATCCCTCGCAGATCTAAACGTCGCCTGTTAAGTTCGCGGTGTACGAGGGAGTGGGGGCGTTACGCACCACATCCGTGGAACCGAGCTTCAGCTCCGGCGGGAGAGAGGCGGTGCAGCTCCACTGGACGTCCTCGCTGTCGTAGCCGGTGCCCTTGTTCTCGCAGCGCAGGATGTCGATCTGGTACTTTGAGCAGATGCCCCTGGGGGACACGCACTTGAGCTGCGGCACGGCGGGGACGCGGCGGTGGCTGGTCTGCCGGTCGGCGCGGAGGGTTAAGGACTCGACCTGGGGGGTTGTGTGAGTAAGGGACCAGTGGTGGCGATGGCCCGTCGACCTTGCGCCCACAGAATAGTACCCGAGGGGGGGGGGCGCTGTGTGTGCTGAAGCTCGAGACTCACCTGTGAGAGCAGGATGGCATCTCGAGGCTTGGCCTTGGCATCCGCTGAGGTAGCCAGGAGGGCGAGGGCCGCCAAGAGGGATGTGAAGGCGGGCATGGCGGGATGTTTGTGGTGTTGAAGATCAGGTCGAGTTACTATTATGCTCGATTACAATCCCAGCCCAGCGTTGACTCTTAGCCCTGGACTGTCGTCAGGAAGTAAGGAGGGATCAAAGTCGGAAACACCCAGCCATCAGCCGTGGTCGGGTTCGTGGTTTCAACCCCAGCTCGATCTGAAAAGGACAGTTCTCGTTATTTCAGTAAAGCTGGGAATCCAGAGAAACGCCACCCAGGGCAGTGACTGACGAGGCTGTAAAAGCTGCAGGGTGGGTGTGAGTGACGTATGCGGGGACCCTTGCTTGGCTGCATGGCTGAGTTGTGCATCCTTGCGATGACTGTACAGCTGCGAATTTATGCAAACATGTGCTTAAATCCGCCTTTCGTGACATGGGCAACTTCACATCCGCCAACAAACAGAGCATTGTTGAGTGCCGTCGCTACGAAACCTTCAATAACTGCATTTCAACCAGTCACTCAACCCCAGGAGCTTCCTTGAATTTGATCTTTCATCTCTCGGCTGGGCTGGGCTCTGGGCTGGGCACTTCGAGCTGGGAGAGACCGAACACATTCAATTTGGCGGTACAGAGAAACCCCTAGCCCCCAAGGCTGGCAGGAACACTATACCTATATCTTTCCGGCTCGCACACTGGATTTTAGCGGATGTTATGATATAGAGTCCACGTGTTCTGGGTTTCGCATCTGGCCGCCCAATCGTCCCAGTGGCACGGCACATGCCGGGAGGGGGGGGGGGAGATGCTTTGGACAGAGTTCTGACGAAATCTTGTGTCGATTAAGGAAGCACACCCGGTGACAGGGGCATCTTCAGCCGCAACTTCAAACTTTGGTTAATTTGACAACAAGGCGTAGCATCAAACAGGTACAGCTCTCTTCCTGCATATACATACGGTATGCCAGGTCTTCTCCGGAACAATAGCCTCTGTCTCCTGGTACTCATCCTTGGAAAGAACTGGGTGTGGTCTTCAAGTCGTGCTCATAGATCATTTTACAAAACCGACGACAGTAGTTCGATTTCAGATGTCATATAGGTCTTTACCTAGATATCCAGCAGGGCAAGCCGCCCCTCAACCTGGCACCGCTACAGAGTTACCTCAACTTGTCTCCTACAAAAGTCATCTAAGTCGGCTCCTGGCAATACGTCCGTATTCGCCCGCCCCAACTCACGCGGCCTCGCCCTCAAACTTCAGCTTCGTAGGCACGGTATTAGTCATGGACATTATACAAAAAGTCCCTTAAAATCTCCTTTCTGGTCAATGCAGTCCTGGTCTTCGCGGCCGAACGCGTCGAGACCTTGACCCTTGAGAACCTGCAGTTGCACGAACAGCCATCAACAACGAGCTTCCGCATGTTCTCATCTCCCAGGCGCCCGCGGGCACTGGAAGGCCGGATCAAGATCCCTGGGAAACACTCGAGATGGAACGACAGCTTTATCACGCCTCCTGTGGGATGACCTCCTACGGGAAACCTCCTCTGGGCATCCTCCTATGAGAAACCTCCTCTAGGAGATTCTCCTCTGGGACAGCCTCCTCTGGGATAATCTACTATGGGAGAACCTCCTGTGGGGATTCTCCTTGGGAAATCCTCCCTCTGGGGTGGCTTCCCTTGGATTAATTGTTGTTGGACGCGAGCAGTCCAGGTGCTGCCGAGCTCGTACACAGTAATTATCAAGTGTGTCCTTGGTACCTAACACAGCCCTTCCAGGATTCCATCTTGACCAGCGGAGTGCGTCCCCCTTATCGTCCGATCGGGACGCCGGCCAGCCCAACGAGAGTCTGGCCGGGGCACTAGAGGTGATCCGAGCCTCGTAGCACAAGCCCTGACACGTCTTATAAACCTGGATTAGCAGTCAGATTGCATAATAAGCCGACCTTAGCCGGAAATAACCTGCACCACCCGGCACCCACACCTATTGTTGATTTATATAGTATTTGCACTAGAATAATAAGTATTTAGTAGTTAATTTATTACCCCTATATACTATTTAAATTAAGCTATCATATAAGTATATCCTTATAAACTTTTATAATTGCTTCTATATATATATAATTTATACCCTCTTTAGCTAACCCTTATAGCTAAATAGCTATATAGTAAGGGTTTTTATATATTATTACTTTTACTATATTAGTAATAGTATAATCTTTTATAGGGTTAGTTTCTAGGTAGTAATATATATTAATAAAGCTTTTAATTTCTTTATAATCCCTTTATTTATATACTTTAGTAGAGGTATAGGTATTATTACTATCTTCTTATAGCTAGAAGTTTTATAACTTTTTAAACTTTTTAATATTATTATAGATAAGTTTATAGATTTTTTTATATATAGTAGTATTTATCTTCCTATTATTATTATTTAAGATATTATATTAGTATAATTACTTATAATTTAAGCTAATTATAGTTATATAATATATATTATTTACTATTAAAGGTGGTATCTTTATAAAATATTTGCTATTATAATATTTTTAATATTTATATATATTATAAGTAGTAATTATAGTATATTATAAATTATAGTTATTAGGGTTATAGGTATTTAAGTTTTTTTAGTGTATTTAATTTTTTATAGTTTATAAAGCTTTATAGTAGTATAGTTTATATTAAATATAAGCTTATTGCTTTATATAGAAGCTAAAATATTATTTATTAGTATAATAGGTTGATTTTTGCTATTAGGGGTTTTATTATTAGCTGCTATTAATCTTTTATATTACTTAAAGGTATTTTTAGTATTAATCTTATAGTAAATTACTTTACTTAATAATTTTAGCTTTAGTAAATTAGTTTAAAGCGTTTATTTTTTAGAGGAGGGTATTAGGGTTAATTTTAAGATTTATACTAGTATTAGCTATATTTTCTAGTATAGGCTAGTAAGTAGCTTCCTATATAGTTTAAGGATTATTTTTATAAAGGTTTTTAAGGTAATTATTAACTTAATAGATAGCTTTATTTTAAAGCTTTTATAGGTAACCTTAAAGGTTTTTAAAGTAAGGGTTATTATAGATATTATGGGTATTAGGGTTGCTTTTAATAGTAGTAGGGTTGAAGGGAATAGGCTTAATATTATTATTAAGATTAAGATGATATTAAATAATCCTTTTCCCCTATATATAGTTAATACTTTAGTAGTGGAAGATATTTTTTTGAGTAATTTAACTTTTTTTTTGTTTAAGAAGATTATGATTTTTAAGAAACTGGTAGACCCTGTAGACTTTTACTCGCTTTAGAGTGTTATAGTGTGGGTAGCTTATATGCTAAGGTATTTGACTATTATAATGATTAAAAATAGTAATATTTGAAAGAGTATTTAATTTTGAATTAATTAATGATAAAAAAGTTCTCTATATATAGGGTAGTTGTTAAGTAAATTGATGCTAAAGATAGGGTGTTTAAGGGGTGGTAGGTGGTAGTTGGGGGAAGAATTATGTTAAGGTTGGCTTATTATGCAATCTGACTGATTGGTTGGTAACAGTCTTCCTTACATTGGTAAGGGTTTAGCTAGCCACGTCCATTTACAATTAGGCTTTGGACTATTACATACTGGATGGCCGCCAGTGATACCACCTTGACTCGATGATATTGGTGATGGAACTCGCATGTTTATGCATCATGGCAATTCTCGGTTAAAGAACTTGGCAAAGGGCCTCACTGTCACCAATTGGGTCGACGACAGCTTGTTGGATTGGGGCCCAATAGCTATCGAGGCATTAGCCAGCAGCCAGGACCAGCGTTTTGCTGTATACGACTCACGCACCTCCTTCGATGAGTGATGAGTAGGCGTACCTCAAATCTCGATTATTCCCTACGCCACCTGAGATAATATCCGAGAACAAAAAGTTGTCGTTGCTTGTGACTGAGGCCCGCAGGCCAAAGAAGTACTTAGATTCGACCGGTTGCTGTAACATGATTCTCATATATTTTGACTCTAATTATTTTCTATCTATTTGTCCAAGTGCGGTCCCAATGGGACGCAGTAGGTGTGTATATAAAGGGCAGATTATACACTTCTCAAGGTTTCAATAGAATCTCGTATCAATTCAAGAAATTGGATATTCGCACTTGCAAAAACGGAGGGTACACCGGTACATTACAAGCGCAAATAGAAGGTAGAAACTCACCTTACCACACCCAACAATGCCCACACACCCTACACCCGTTCCCATAGCACCATTCTCATAGCACATACTCCCATAGCAAATACTCCTATAGCACACACTCCCATAACACACTCCCATAACACACACACTCATAACACACACTCCCATAACACACACTCCCATAACACACACTCCCATAATACCTGCTCCTACAATACCCATACTCACCAGACCTGAACCATTCCCACACCCAACACCTATACCTAACACCTACTACCCATATCTGCACCTAGTTTATAGCCATTATATAAGTGATGTACCAGTGTACCCTCCGTTTTTGCAGGTGCGATTATCCGATTTCTGAATTAGAAGAGGAGCTCTCATGGCTCACATAGGCATTATAAGTCCCGTCCGGAATAGTGGTAAATGTGCGGGATTCATAACGAATCAACTGAAGATGTGTCATCTCCCTCGGAGGTGGCTTTTCCTTGTGAGACTGGAGGACTGCTCTAGGATGGCAAGCCCCAGGATCGGGCCGGGCGAAGCCCGTCTTACGTGGGCTCTTTCGTCGTACTCGTACTTCGGGGTGAATCATCTTACGTGGTGTCTATGAATTCCGAAACGTCGTGATAGGCAAAGACCTTGGTGGTTGCATTATCGACACAGTCATCCTCTCGTGCTCCCGGATTCTTTACGTGGCCGTGAAATGTTTTGAAACATGTCTATCGCTGGTCAAAAGCATAGTCGGTCTCTGTGGACAACCCGAGAAGAACTCGCCAGTGTTTTAAGGAGGCAATCTCTAGGTTGGTGCTACGGGATTGGGGACGCTAGCTGGACATCCGAACTCCGACCCCGCCCACTAACAAAGCAGTTTGGCTAATGCTCGGCTCGAGATATTACGCTGGGTGATGGACTATTGTTGCAATGGCTGCATGGTCAGGATCCTGCATGTGTGTGGGTCTGTCCACGGCCGTGAAAGTGGATACTGGCCGGCCAAACACAGGGTCAGTGCATGCGAATGCGCGTAAAGGGGCGACCGACCTTGCTGTGGACGCTGGCCTTTGTTGCCGATGATGGCTGCGACAAGGTGCACGGAGTTGTAGATAAATGACTGCTGCTCTGCGCTTGCTGAGTGAGAGGCAAGCAGACTACTTACCTGAATGTGCCTGCTCTTCATGACACCGGACTAGCGATCGCAATTATCCTGAATCATTCCACACACGGCATCTCGACAAGCAGCAGGTCGGTGTTCCTAGCCGTCTCTGCGTCGGAGATGAGATGAGATGAAATGTGGCAGCCTTCCGGGACCCGCCAAGCGACATCCGAATACCGTGGCCATGGGCTGCCCATCGGCGAGACAAAAACGGCGGCCGTTGACCACCCACTCGGAGACGACTAGTGTGTGTAGCCCAGAGACGGCACCAATCCTTCCACTTCTCCCCATCCGCACGCCCACCGACTTTTCACGGCGACACCGTGGGATTCTTTTTTGGACGGTAAGATGCAGAGCAGCGTAATCCCCATCGATTGCGACAGCGACAGGCGCAAGGCTTCGGAGTGAATCATCCGCCAAGCGGTCGAGCCATGGAGAGGTCATCCTGTGGGAGGAGGTCAATCCTCAAGATCAGATAGTCGACTTCCATGTTCGTCCGGACCTCACTCATCAGCTTACGCTGCGGACAGCCGGTGACTCTTTGCCGTACTCGCCGTACTCGGGATGATTAAGCAGCCATTGGTTGTTTATTCTTCTGCAGCGAATGCGAGGGAAACCGGGCCAGCGGTGGGGTCGCAAGGTGCCGCAGTAATTCTAGAAGGACAGGAGACAGGGACTGGGACAGGGGTCGGTGGAGCCCACAGGCCTACATTTCGGACTGACCAAGTGCGAATTCCGTTTTCTGCTGGGTGAATAGTCTGATGCCAGCCAGGACACCCTCCACCCCGTCGCTCTCTTATTCGTGTGCAGGTCAATGCAGGCGGGCTTGCAAGTCACTCTTCCCTGACTCTAGAGCCGACCATGTCAGAGTTGTGCAGCTAGAATTCGGTATCTACCTCTCCCGTGCGGGACTGTACATATTTCGTCGCCCCAGTTCGCCCACCCCTGCTGCTTCCAGCCTAGTCGTCGGTCTGCCCATCCACCTTCTTAATACCTTGAGCGTCACCTGCATTCTCGCCTCAAGTGCTAATTGTGTTCACCCAACTTCCTGTCTTTTCCCCTGCACGCTGAACTGGACATCACCCCTCACAAGTGTGGCACCCAGGGCTGAGCCAACTTATCAACACTGCGCGGTGCAAAATACTGATAGTCGCCACCTCACAAATTCCACTCTCACCCTCACGACACTCAACTCAACTGGGGGCTCTCTTGGCACCAAGTGAGACCTTGCGGGCCTTCACACTCGCCTGCTGTGCGCCTGGCACGCAGCCAAGCCATCATGGCTGAGGAAACTCCCAACAGCCGGCCAAACACTGGGCACAGCGATTCGTCCAGTAGTCGCAACCAAACCCCGGTAAATGACAAGGAGATCAGGGCAGACACAACAAAGACGGACCCGGGAAAGCTGTCTGAGAAATTACCAGGGAGCGACAGTGAAGACCATGTCGACCTGAAGAAGTTGGATTCCAAGGTCATCAAGCCTCAGGATGAGAAGAAGACCGACCCCTACGAGGGCATGCCCCCGGAGCAGGCCGAGATCCTGCGGCGCCAGGTCGAGACCCCAGATGTCAAGATAGGCATGGCCACGCTGTATCGATACGCAACACGGGTCGATCTCATGCTTCTTGTTGTTGGATCCATCTGCGCAATCGCCTCCGGCGCCATCCTACCGGTCATGACCGTCATTTTCGGTTCTCTTCAGGGGACATTTGCCGGCTTCTTCAACGGCACCAAGACATACGACGAGTTCATGAGCGGCATGACGGACCTCGTTCTCATTTTCGTGTACCTGGGCATCGGCGAGTTCGTCACGACCTATGTGGCAACCGTCGTCTATATCTACACCGGCGAGCATATCGCTGGCAAGATCCGGGAGCACTATCTCGAGAGCTGTCTGAAGCAGAACATAGGCTTCTTTGACAACCTTGGCTCCGGCGAGGTCGTCACCCGCATCACAGCCGATACAAACCTGATTCAGGACGGTATCAGCGAGAAGATCTCCCTGACCCTGGCCGCACTGGCATCCTTCTTCGCCGCCTTCATCATCGGATTCGTGATGTACTGGAAGCTGACATTGATCCTTATCTCGGTCGTTGTGGCCATTGTGACCATCATGGGCAGCGGTGCGCAGTTCATCGTCAAATACAGCAAGAAGAATATCAACTCGTACGCCCTCGGTGGTACTGTTGCCGAAGAGACTCTCAGCTCCGTCCGCAACGCCGTCGCCTTTGGGACACAGGACAGGCTGGCCAAGCTGTATGACGCGCACTTGATTAAGGCCGAATTCTACGGCATCCGGCTCAAGAGTGCCATTGCCATCATGATCGGGTTCCTTATGCTTGTGATGAACTGGAGTTATGGCCTGGCCTTCTGGATGGGATCCAGATATCTGATTGACGGGGTTATTCCTCTGCAGAAGGTCCTGACCATCGCCATGGCCGTTATGATCGGCTCATTCGCCCTGGGCAACGTCACGCCCAATGTGCAGGCTTTCACGACAGCTCTTGGTGCCGCCGCAAAGATCTACACGACGATCGACCGTGCTTCAGCCCTGGATAGCTCCTCCACCGAGGGAGAGAAGCTGGAGAAGGTGGATGGCAGCATCAGGCTCGAGAACGTCAAGATGGTCTACCCCTCCCGGCCCGATGTCGTCGTCATGGACGACGTGACCCTCGAGATCCCCGCCGGCAAGACCACTGCCCTCGTGGGAGCATCAGGATCAGGCAAGTCGACAATCGTGGGTCTGATCGAGCGTTTCTACACCCCGGTCCAGGGCAAGGTGTATCTGGATGGCCACGACACGTCGTCCCTCAATCTGCGGTGGTTGCGGCAGCAGATTTCGCTTGTTAGCCAGGAGCCGACGCTGTTCGGCACCACCATCTACGAGAACATCCGCCACGGTCTGGTCGGTACCAAGCACGAACACGAGAGCCCGGAGAGGCAGAAGGAACTCATCGAGGCTGCTGCTGTGAAGGCGTATGCCCACGATTTCATCACCGCCCTTCCGGAGGGCTACCAGACGAACGTTGGCGAGCGTGGTTTCCTGCTTTCGGGCGGCCAGAAACAGAGAATCGCCATTTCGAGAGCCATCGTGTCCGACCCAAAGATATTGCTTCTGGATGAGGCCACATCAGCTTGTAAGTTGCCCACATGAGGATATTCATTTCCACCTGCCTGGTTGTCTGGTTGTCCCATAGGAGGTTGTCTCATTGGAGGTTGTCCTATAGGAGGCTGTCCCATAGGAGGCTGTCCTATAGGAGGCTGTCCCATAGGAGGCTGTCCCATAGGAGGCTGTCCCATAGGAGGCTGTCCCATAGGAGGCTGTCCATAGGAGATTGTCTGGTTGTCTGGTTGTGAACATTACTGACCCTCCAAATCTAGTGGACTCTCGCAGTGAGGGTGTCGTACAAGCCGCTCTTGAACAAGCCGCCGAAGGACGAACTACCATTGCCATCGCCCACCGTCTCTCCACCATCCGAGATGCTCACAACATCGTTGTTATGAGCCAAGGGCGCATAGTCGAGCAGGGTAACCACAACGACCTACTCGCAAAGCAGGGCGCATATCACGCGCTAGTCACTGCACAGGAGATCGCGAGGGTCGAAGAGACCGATGACGAGGAGGGGTCGTCCGAGCACGAGAACGGGCCAGGCAAGAAGGAGATGTCGACCGGGGAGACGGCCGTTGAGGCTGATCCGGATGACGCGAACGTCGCCTCGAGGCTCAACCGCCAGGCCACGTCCAAGTCTCTCTCGAGCATCGCTCTGCAAGGACGCAAGCCCGAGGAACAGAACAAGTACTCCGTGTGGACACTCATCAAGACCATTGCCTCTTTTAACAAGGAAGAGTGGAAGCTGATGGTTGTCGGCCTCATCTTTGCGGCCCTCTCCGGAGGTGGCAACCCCGTCATGTCTCTGTGCTTCGCCAACATCATTACTGAGCTGAGTGTGCCCGTCAACGATCAGACCATCCCGGGAATCAGGTCCAGCGCCAGCTTTTGGTGCTTGATGTACTTGATGTTGGGGCTCGTCATGCTGCTCTGTTTCTCGGTCCAGGGCGTCATCTTTGCCCTTGGCTCGGAGCGGATGATCCACAGAGCGCGCGACAGGGCTTTCCGCACCATGCTCCGCCAGGACGTTGAGTTCTTCGACCGTGACGAAAACACTGCCGGTGCTCTTACTTCCTTCCTTAGCACCGAGACCACACACATGGCAGGGCTTTCCGGCGCCACCCTCGGGACCATCCTCATGACTGTGTCGACTCTTGTCACCTGTATCGTTGTTGCGCTCGCCATCGGCTGGAAGCTGGCACTTGTCTGCATCTCGACGGTGCCCGTCCTTCTCGCCTGTGGCTTCCTCCGAGTCTGGATGCTGTCCCGATTCCAAACCCGATCCAAGAGGGCTTACGCATCGTCGGCCAGCTATGCCTCCGAGGCTGTCACGGCTATCAGGACTGTCGCGTCGCTGACCCGCGAGGAAGACGTGCTAGCCAAGTACCGTGAGAGTATCGCTAGCCAGCTCAAGACCAGCACGAAGTCGATACTGAGGTCGTCGTCCCTGTACGCCGCCAGCCAGTCACTAATGTTCCTGTGCTTCGCGCTGGGGTTCTGGTACGGTGGAACTCTAATTGCCAAGAGGGAGTACGGCCTCTTCCAGTTCTTCCTGGTCTTCTCACAAGTCATCTTCGGCGCGCAGTCTGCTGGTACCATCTTCTCTTTTGCCCCGGATATGGGCAAGGCTCAGCATGCCACCGGCGAGTTGAAGAAGCTCGCAGACCGGAAGCCACAGATCGACACCTGGTCTGAGGACGGCGACAGAGTCTCCCGCACCGAGAAGAACAGCATCCAGGGCACCATCGAGTTCCGGGACGTCCACTTCAGGTATCCAACCCGGCCCGACGTGCCCGTCCTCAGGGGCCTGAACCTCCAGGTCCAGCCCGGGCAGTACATCGCGCTGGTGGGGCCCAGCGGGTGCGGTAAGAGCACGACCATCGCGTTGCTGGAGCGGTTCTACAACCCGCTCGCGGGTGGCGTCTTCGTGGACGGGCGCGAGATCTCGTCGCTCAACGTCAACGACTACCGGTCCTTCATCGCGCTGGTGAGCCAGGAGCCGACGCTGTACGCGGGGACGATCCGCGAGAACATCCTGCTGGGGGCGACGGACCCGGACACCATCACGGACGCGCAGGTCGAGGCGGTGTGCCGCGAGGCCAACATCTACGAGTTCGTCATGTCGCTGCCCGACGGCTTCAACACCCTCGTGGGCTCAAAGGGCACGCTGCTCTCGGGCGGGCAGAAGCAGCGGCTCGCCATCGCGCGCGCGCTCATCCGCGACCCCAAGATCTTGTTGCTGGACGAGGCGACGTCGGCGCTGGACTCGGAGTCGGAGCACGTCGTGCAGGCGGCGCTGGACCGCGCCGCCAAGGGCCGCACGACCATCGCCGTCGCGCACAGGCTGTCGACCATCGCCAAGGCGGACTGCATCTACGTGTTCGAGAAGGGCGGCGTCGTCGAGGAGGGCACGCACCAGGACCTCATGCGGGCCAACGGGAGGTACGCCGAGCTTGTGCGGCTGCAGAGCTTGGAGAAGAGCTGAGAGGATTTTCTTCCTTTTTCTTTTCTTTTCTTCTTCTTGATTTCCCGGCATAATGTCCAGCATTTCCGAAGACCATGCGTATGATTTCTGGTTCTGAGTTCATGTATTGTTGCATGGGGCCCGATGCAGGGTCCTTATACCTCGTCTAAAGAGCGACTGCGGCGTTGGGTTTCGTGAAGCGGAGGCATATTGTCTACTTTTGCATAGTATGAGTCAAAAGCTCCTGCATAGAGATGGCGTTGGGGATTGATATATGGTGGTTGCATTTTCCTCATCTCGTCTCGATACCGGATGGCATGGAACTTAGATTAGCAACTCTATTTGAAAGCTTAATGCATTTCGTATGACGATATCTGTAAGCACAATCATGTTGACATGCTTCACGTGATCCGGTCGCATTTCTTGCAAAAGACAGTCGGGATAACCATGGTAGGCAGGAGAGTACAAGCCTATCCAGGAAGGCTCAAAGGATATAGACCTGTAGCAGATTATGCCACAGTGCAGCATCACATGTATGGAGAGTATCACACAAGAGTCTATCCCACAGGAGGGTGTCCCACAGGAGGGTATCCCACAGGAGGGTGTCCCACAGGAGGGTATCCCACAGGAGGGTATCCCACAGAGGGTGTCCTACAAAAGTCCATCATATAGAGCATCGGAGCTTATCCCACGAGAGGTTATCCTTCAGGAGGAAGCAGGCTGTTTTGCAGCAGACTGTGCAAAAGATGGTGATACAATAGCAGGTCTTCTCAGCAGGCTGTCCCAGGAAAAGGGCATGTAGGTCAGATTGTCACAAGAGCTCGTTCCGCAGTACGAGACGCAATGCGGCACCGTGAATACGAGTCGTTCATCCATCGGAGCTTGCGATATATCCAATCGAGGCGGCCTTATTGCAAACCTGGACATGTGGAACTTGAGAGTGCGCCCTCGCCCGCGAACTCGGTCCATTCCGAGGAAGCAATACCTGGATGTCTCGCATCAGAGTGAGACGGGTCGCGCATGCGGTGCCATGGGGGGACGGCCTGAGGAATTTGTGCTTCCGAGGCGGGCGACTGCTTTACCTCCCGAGAGCACATTCGATCGCGGGCTCTCTACAGTCGATGCCCCAGCTGCATGGTCCTCCTGCTTTGGTCGGCTCCCTTGCCTGGGGGAGACGGAGCGTGGCAGCAAATCAGGGCATCTCGTTGACGAGAGACAATTGGGTGAGCACTGGTGCGCGGGTCCCCCGGTGACAGGCTTGCACACGTACACACGAACACACATACACACAAGCACACGCACGCAGGTCACCATGTGCAAAGCCAATTCTCGAGGTCCCGTCCACCCTGCCTGAGTCGGGCTGGGTCAGCCAAAGCGCCTCGCGTTCGCCAAAGCTACAAGCGAGAGGCGTGGCATCATGAGGGTGTCGGTGTCTTTCCACTGCGCACGGCTGACAACAAACATAGATATAGGTAGGTCAGCAGTTGGGTAAAAGAGCCCCCCGCAGGGCCCAGACCCGACAAGACCACTATTGATCTGGAGGATTTCCCCAGAGGCGGCGTGGGTTCCTTCGAGTGAGACACGGCTGCGAGAGGACGGCGCGGAGGCAGTCTGACAGGGCCGGCCAAATAAGCAAAGCGAGCGACGGCGGTAATAACAGCGACAGGCACAGGCACACAAGCGCTCACTTTCGGATGAGGCTGCATAAGCCCCGGTGGCACGAATGTCGCGGTGGTGTAAGGAATGGGCGGCGGCGGTTCCTGAGCTTCCTCGGATCCTTCGTTAATGATTCTCAGCCCGGCGGCCCGGGGGCCTTGGGACGGATGACAAAGAAAAAACAGTTGCTGTGCGACGGTCCCTGGCCCCGTTCTCATTACCCGTCTGTGCCTGGAGCTGCAGTGCTCAGGAGGCAAAGCATTGGCGCTTGAACGCGGTCAAGGGCCCAAAACCCTTCTGGAATACCACCCAAAGCAGGCTGAGAGTGATGAGTCAGTTTTCTTCTGCCAACATGTACAAAGAAAGGCTTTTCAGACGCAGCAGCTGTACTGCTGGAGCTTGGGAATGCAATTTCCAGGCGCGGTAATTGGGGGCCCCACATGCAGCCGACGACCATGTGGCTGAGCAAGCAAGCAGGAACTGCAGGACCTGAGGGGACCCAGGCGTGCCAGGTTGTCGGGGTTGTCAGGCAAGCTCTGCAGGCTGTGGGCATGATAGCATGGACCGGCCTCGGTGGACGATCTCGGCTCGTCGATCCGGAGGGTTCTGATGTGGAGACACTGGAAAGATGGGACGGAAAATCCGGACACGGGGCCGAATGCGTTCGCCATGCCGAAATGAGCCTGGCGGCAGCTGGGGATCGATCGGGCCTGTCAGGACTGGTCGGTGGGCTGGTTCCTGGATCCTGCGGTGAGATTGTCAGTCTGTTAGTCTACACACAACACAACAACTTAATTATACACAGGGCTGCACACCACCTGTCACATACAAGAAAAGAACACCACCGGCGGCGCGAGGGGGCTTGGCCATTGTGACGGGCCGCCTGGGCAGCCAACAAACAAGCCAGGCGACAGACGACGTGACTGGATTGGAGGTTTTGTGGGGTCAATTCCCAGACATCTGGTGCTCGTTCGGCAGAGGAATGAAGTGGCTGTGGAGGTCTAGAAGAATCGATCGACGGTCTTTGTTTCTGTGCATATTTCTTGCAGAGATCGGCAACCGTCTCACTCACGCACTCACTCACTCACTCACGCACGCACACACGCCCTCACACGCTCACTCACGCGACGTTGGTGCTGATGCTGATGCCGATGCTTGCTGGTTGGTGGCCCTTCCGTCGTCCGCCCACTCGTGTCCACCCGACCGCGCGTTACGCAAACGTTTTCTTTTTCCTGCAACGTCTTGGGGCTCCAATCTAGTCAACTGGTCAACGGTAATATTAAATACTGCAGCCAGGTACGTATCTACATAGTAACATGTGCTATGCAGCGTAGGCGGCGCGGCGGTCTGCGTGAATCTCAGCCCATCTGCCCATACCGGCGCTCTGGAAGTGGAATGGCTTGCCGAGTTATTGAATTCTGTGATGCACTCTAGTAGTAATAATTCCGCTCTCATCCCCATCTCTGCCGGGCCCCACCTTCCAAGCTCGCCCAGGCCTCGAAGCTCGGATTGTTCAACACTACCTGTTCATCCACGGCCAAGCTCGGCCAGGGCCAGGGTCCAGGGTCAGGCGCTCACCCCCACCCACGGCAGGGGCACCATGCACACCCATCCCTTCCATCCATACTCACGCCCACACCCACACACAGAGAGAGAGACCCAACCCACACGCTCTGTATACGTATCTACGTGCACGCACATTCCGTCTCCAACACGGGCAGGTCCACCCACCCCAACAGAGAAAACGAGCCTGTCCATTCCAGTCCAGCCTGTTCCTTCCCCTACCCTGCACGCACACACCTTCCCCTTCCGGGGTCCCTTCCAGTCATTCCCTGAATTGCCCTTTGCCCTCCCCTGCCCTGTCTCTTCGTGTCCTTGAGCCTGTTGGCTTTTCTCTTGTTTTGTTTCCTCTTGTTTCTGCACTGCTAATTCCCCGTCCCCACCAACAAACGACCTGTCCACCACTTCGACTTGACTTTCTCTGGGTCGCGTAACAACAAGGTCTGACCCCGTCCGTATTCGTCGTGCCTTTCCCGGTGCAGGACAGGCTAGGAGCTGTCCTCTTCCCCTTCGAGCCTCGTCGTGTCGTCCACGGCCGATTCTGGGAGCCGGCCCCAGCCAAGTGTGCACGCCTCACGCCCGGCCGCTCCAAATTTATCTCTCAGAGGAATCCTACAGTCAAGGTTCTCCCAACCTTTCAACGGCCCGACGTCGATACCGCTGGCTGCTACCCGCCATCCCACGTCTTGCTCAGTCAGAACATCGACCTCAGCCCAGACCTTCGGCCTGGTTGGTCCTTCTCACAAGCTCCCTCTCTCGCCCCCGCAGCTGTTTATCCGCGCCTCGCCCTTCCTCTCGCTGGAAACAAGACGCTTCTTCCTCAGCTTCATCTCGTTAGCTTTCCGGCACCTCGCGCAAGCTGCCTGCCTGCTTGACTGTGCAGATTACACCACGGCATCGTCCTCTTCGTCTACAAGTAGGCTCTGGCCTGGCGTGTCTTATTGGCTTGGCCTTCCGCTCTACGGGAACCGACTTAATTTTACCCGTCCGCGCCTAAGCTATTCTGGCCCTCAAGTAAGCCCGCCGGACTGGTTGACTAGATAAATCCTGTCCCACTGCCACCTCGCCCTACCACGCCTCTTGAGATTAGCCTTTCCCTCCCTTCCCTTTTCTCCTACCTTGGCCAGCCCTGCTAGCTGTGTTTGTTCCCGGCACTATCTGGGGGCTATCGCTACCTCGCGGCTACATTAAAAGGGCATGGGCCGAACCAGCGCCACGAGGTGAAAACGAGCAGATTTGGGCATTCGCGCGACGATCATCCATATTATTACCACCAAGATCAGCGTGCCAACGGCGATCCTCCACCCACCTCCCTCCGTGACCACGCTTCCGGTCACCAGTCACTCATTGAGGAACCTTGGGGCCGCCTGTGTCACCGGATTATGTTTCACATGAATCAAATGTGTTGTACAGCCACGAGATAACCATGGCTACCTTCACCAGTCCTCTCATGGATCACCTCGCTGCCGCCAACACGGCGGCTTCACCCACAGCCTGGCACCACAGGCCACGGATACAATGGCCCACGGCCCTGTGTCTTGTGCTGTCGCTCGCCTCGCCTGCGCTGGCCTATACCACCATTGACGAGTTGCCGGAGCCAACACGGGCTCCAGCTCTGGCTGAGGCACTCTTGCTGGATACGCACATACCAGTCTTGGACCAGGGAAGGTGGACGATCATGGACCCGGCGGAGAATGAGCTTAGGAAGAGGGCTACGGCCGCGCCTTCTGTTACCACCACATTCGAGATCACAATATCACCATCAGCAACTGCGACACCGACGACCTCGGCTAGCCCATTACCGAGCCCCTTTGATGGCGGCATGACAAGCAACTTCACCTCAACCAGCTGTCCGACCTTTTTCGAGAACATGCTTGCCGATCCTGTATTGCAAGAATGCTATCCGGTGTCCATGATGCTTCAGGTAAGGCCGCAGTCACACTCTCGCTGCTTTTTCGGCTCATTTTCTTCATACTGACAACCTGATACACAGAGCTCAAACTCCTTCTTTGAGGCTGAGAAATCACTCGTCAGCATATCAACAGTGCTCGATCATGCGTGTGAGGCAAATGTCACTCGCTGCACCGACTACCTTGCATCAGTGGCTAGAAATTTGACCGCCTCTAGCAATTGTGGCCCCGATTATGAAGCGAACAATCCAACGATCAAGGAAGCCTACCTAGGTCTCATCTCTTACCAAGTTGTGTACAGTGCCACCTGCCACAAGGACCCGAAAACGGCTGTCTACTGTTTCGGGAATGCGGTGACAAATCAAACGAACCCGACAGACACATATTTCTACTATTTGCCCCTGAACTCGAGCCTCCCGGGCGGCACCGTGCCAATCTGCGCACCATGTCTACAGGACACAATGGCCATCTATCAGGTGGCAACGGCAAACCGGAGGCAACCAATCGCCAATACCTATGACTCGGCTGCCGACCAGGTCAACACTTTATGCGGCCCAAATTTCGCAAACACGACCTTGCCTCAGGCCATAGTGTCCAGTGCCGGGTTTTCGACTTTTAGCGAAGGACCGTCATGGATAATTTATTCTTCGATCTTGATGATGGTAGCAAGTTCGCTGCTGTGATCACATAAGCGCACCCGCTACTTCGGTTGTCGCACCTCTTCCTTTCATCTGCGTTGGCATATCTGCCATCCGTTCGAGTTTACTTAACGACTACAACTGGATATATAAGCGATTTGATACCCCTCATACTACGCCTGTTACTGTTTATATTCTATTCTCCTGCGGGATTTGGTCATTTTGGGGGTTGGGGCTGAGGGGATGTCCAGCTCCTGGACGGCGTTTCGATTTTGGCCAGGCTCTCTGATTTGGATCGGAGAAATACAAGGCTCGGGCTCTGGGTTCGGGCCCGTTGGGATTCTCAGAAGGCCCTGAGAAATCTCGGGATGGATGGATACTGGACGGTTTCCGCGGACCATGGCTCTGGTCACCTCGCACGGACACGGCGTTTTGGAAAATAGCCATTGTTTGGCTTTCGTCATCACCTGCCCAGATGTGTATCTGGGCATGGTCTTTTTGGACATATTGATGTTCTCCGGGACACCCCATATTTCTACCTATGCTTACATGTTTTATTGATAATCAATAGATATACCAGAATGGATACGCTCATGATGTATGGACTCCGAGAGTAGTTCGTGACTCGTTTGTTTGGCCAATGGCGATATGTTTAATCTGAACCTTTCTCCGTCTAAACTTCACATACCGCGCGTGTTGGGTGAGTGTCTCGCCGTCGACTGCGCTACATCATACTATTTCCACGTTCTTGCGCCAGTTCGCGCCACTTATCGTGACCATCCTAGGTGATTATTCACCACAGCCGCTAGCTCAAGATACGCACTGTTCCCAAGACGTGTAGTCTACTGGGCTTCGCAGGAAGTTCTTTCTTCGGGCGCAACAAGTCTTGGCTAGGCCTTTGATATTATCCTCAGCCGGCTGGGAATCTGAACCCACTTCTCTGAAGCCGGTCGCCAGGTCTCATGCATTCCCCCCATGGGTTATTCCCATGGCGCAAGTAGCGAAAGCAAACCTTGAAGCTGTTGACCGGCTCCCAACACCAGCTATGTCCTTGTCCCACATGCCTGATTGTACAAATACGGAGAAGGTTGCTGGACGATTTAATGATAAGACGCATCGGCTTGTTTTGGCAGAGGCGACCAAAATATCGCGAAGTGATTAAGCTATAAGCCCTATGTCTAACTAGGACCCAGCCTGTCTCCGTTTCTTCACTAGGAACCCGCCCCTCTTTGCTACTGGTCGCTGCCTCCGCATCATCTGCTCCTTGGCGTTCCGCGAGTACTTGCCCAACGTGGGCGCGAGGATCGGGTTGTCGTCCCGCGCCCCGGCGACGCGGTACACGGTCGACCCGACCCGCAGGTCTTGTGGCCGCCGCGACTCGGCCTTGGCCACCTGCTTTGCGATGGTGTTGAACTTGGGCTTCTTGGGCCTCCGGGCGGCATCGTCGTCTTGCTCGTCGTCCCGGTCTGAGTTCTCATCATCGTCCGAGGCCGCCTCGAGAAAGTCGTCCGGCAGTACGTCCGGCAGGGCCCGCCTATCCAGCCTCTTACGCGTAGGCGCGGCGGACACGCTGGGGAGGTGGTCGCGCCGGCCTGGTGCGTCCTGTGCTGGCTCCGGGGATGCCTCTGCCCCTGCCTCTGCTGCCGCGGCAGCCTTCTTGTCGGACACGGCCTGGTTCTTCTTGCGCGTTTCGGCCTGCTGCTTGAGCCGGGCGTCGCGCTCCTGCCGCTTGCGCTTCTGGAGCTCTAATTGTCTAGTTCGTGTGTGTCAGCCAAAAAGGTCTTGTCCCCTCAACTCATATCGTGTCACGATTCGGCTTACTTCTCTGCGGCCTTTGTGGCCGCCTGGGCGGACTTCGCAGCCTGTGCCGCTGCTGCGTGGGACGAGACGGCCTCTGGGGCGTCATCGTCGCTGTCACTGCCCTCGTCCTCCTCACCCTCATCGGCTCTGCCTGCCCCGCCGGCCTCGGAGAGCTGCGCGTCCAAGAGCTCCTGTGCCGGGGCCTCCTGCGGCGTGAAGAACTCCGGGGGCTCGTCATCGTCGTTGAAGACGATGTGCTTCCCGGCTGGTTTCGTTACCGGCGTCGTCGACACGGGGATCTCGACCTTGACGTTCCTGTGCGCGTGCTTCTTCTTCCCGCCCGACTCCGTCACGGTTTCGGAGACCTTGACAGAGGAGACCTTGGGCTTCTTGGCGCCGGGGCTCCCGTCACCCGCGTCCCCGTCCTCGTCAGCCGCCTTCCGCTTGCCGCCCTTCCTTGCTGGCGTTGCCGCCTCTGGCTCTGGTCCGGAGTCGTCGCCCGACCCTATGTCTGCCTGTGCTGCCTCATCACCAAGGTCCGAAGTATCGTCATAATTTGAGCTTGCATCTGATGAGACCTCCACGACCTCTGGTTTCGCCTGACGCACGGGTGTGCTTTTGGGTTTTGGAGACTTGGCTGCGGCCTTTTTGGGTGGCATTTTGACCTTTCAATGATAGGATTTGGTATTTGAGATGGTTTGGGATATCCTCTGTCGTGGTATTCTGAAATTACGCGAGGTGAATGTTTGTCAGGTCGGTCAGTGAGTTTTTGTTGTAGAGCGTGTTTGAGGGCGCCATGAGATTGGGAACCCATCCAACTTTTCTGCCAGGGTCTTTATCGATAACAACTGGGTGACTGCACGTCTGATTGGTCTATCCGTAACGGCCGTTCCCACGACCCACTTTAACATCTGTACCATGGCCAGCCGGGTCCGACTACCAGTCCTGCCATTGTGCGTGTGAGCTCAATGAGTGGAACAGACTTGAGATGGGCGTCACCACCTGCATCTTTGAAAATCGATGATTTGCCGAAGTGCTCTCACTTTGTGTTCATTCTACCGGTCTCCTCGATGGGGCCCGCCTAACAACGAGGGATTCAGCCACGACATCCGATTTCCACTCTAATCCGAGCCTATGAGCCCATGAGCTCACTCATCACTCCCGGCCAATCGGCCAGGAGGTTATTACCCTCACTCGCATCTTGTTGTACCAATTCATACCACAAGCCTCTTCGCCCAGCATATATCCTCCCGACTCATCATGTAATCAACCCCGGCAATCGTCACTATGCCCAAAAAGTCCGCCCAGCCCGTCCACCAGCCCGCCCGTCCCCTTCTCCGTCGGTATCCCCAAGGTTATCTGCAAAGGGCGTGGAGCCCCCAAGATGGATATTCTCGCCATCCGACGTGCCACCTATCAAGGACTGGACGAACGGTATCGAAGGCCTGGGTGCCAAGCACCTCACTCCTATGCAGTGTATGGACGCCGCTCAGCGTTACGTGTCTGCAGCCACACAGCATGAGAGCTCCTGGCGACCCAGACTCGAAACAGGTAGGTCCAGTTCGATTCATCCACGATGATGTGCTTACAAAGTGTCATGATTGTGGTCTCACGCAACATCTTCCGAGACTGCATTCTCCCCAAAACGTTCATCCTTGCTGACGCGCCCTAGATTTCGGTCTGCCTGTCTTCCTCCTCCACTGGGTGGGAGTTCTTCTGATCGCCGACAACTCGGCTGCACGGTGGAGGCTCGGCACGCACATGCTGCGGTCGGCTTCGGAGCTGGGATATGATCCTTCGACGCTGACGCTTGTTCGCATCTTCTCCAGCGTGCCCGAAGCCATGCAGAAGAAAGCGGCCGCGTCCAAGATGTCCAAAGACGCGGATGCTCGCTTTCAGAGACTACTGAAGAAGGGCATGGACCCCGATGCGCTCACCCTCCAGGGCATGATTCTTGCAAAGCAAGGGACCCCGAGCCATGACAGGCTGGCTTTGGACTCGTTTCGCAGAGCAGAGAGGGCCTGGGAGGCGAAGGATAAGTCCAGCGCAACATCACCACGAGCCAGCGGTAGTGGAGGCATTAGTGTCGAGGAAGGGGCTGACCCAGACTACGTGAGCCTCCCTGCATCGCGAGAGCCGAGGTGGGAGTGGGAGGTCACCTGGGCGCTGGAACAGGCCAAGATCCTGCAGAAGCAGAACCGCACCGAGGAGGCGAAGGGCCTGTACCGTGTGGCGGCGCTCGAGCTGGACAACCCACAAGGCTTCTGGAACCTATCGACCCTCGTGGACGGGCCGCGTGACTCGCCAGAAAGGCGGACGTACCTGCTCAAGGCAGCCATATCGGGCGTGCAAGAGGCTTGCCGAGAGCTTGGAGTGATTGAGAAGATGGCGGCGGAGAGAGAGGGGCTGTCGGAAAAGGACAGCGCGGACCGGATGATGATGAGCCAGGAGTGGTTTCGACTCGCCGATGGGGAAGACCTGAAATCGGTCCAGGACGAGGACGAAGAATAGGCAGTCTTCAGGGACATCTTCCGCGGAGTGGGACATGCGCGGAGTGGTTCTGGCTAAGTGAAGAATTGCCCTTATATTCGCTCCGCGGTGAGTCTAGATTTTTGTGCAGGCCCTCGAGAGTACATCGAACCAAACCGAGAAAGGCGAACGATACATCGTCGTATATATTGTTTACGACACGGGACTAAGTTCACGAGCCTACACTACTGGCAGGACTTACGAAAGATACCGTGATACCCTTGGTCACAACGAGACGACTTCGTTCGCATTCAAGTACCTCCGTAACAACAGCTGCTCGTATATCGCTGCTTTAAAGCCGTGCTAGCCACTCTCCACAACATAAAGCCACGAGTCCGTGACTTTCAGCTTCAAGACGATGCCCCAGACAAGAAGGAGAATGCCAACTCTCTGATGACATCAGAAGGCGAAGCTGATGGAAAAGACATGTTTTCCCATCATCGTCTGACACTGAATTATGCCGGCTATAGTGGACACCCCGCCCCTCATGGACCGCAGTGGTCCTGCGGCCCGCGGACCCCAACCCCAATGACAAAGTTCGGACAAGACAGGCACACAGATATCAAGCCGAAGACCATCTGAAGTGAGGCTGATTCACCCTGGGATCATTGGACGAGAGGACGGGCCAGGGCCGCCGCCTGGGGAATGACCCATCCAAAAGCCCGGCTCCCCGGAGCTAGTGAAGCGACTGGGTGGTAACAAGAGGCGAGCCTGGGGACAGGTCCTTGGAGAGTGCTGGATAAGCACGGTCCCGGTTTCTCCCAAGACGTGGCGCATGACCTTATTGACGATCGTTTTGAACGGCTGGCTTGCACGCGGCTTGCGTCTACCACGGTTCGAAACCATGTGGTACCACAGGGTCCTTGGTTCCGTGGGTTCGCGATCGAATTGTCTGCCTCCACATCGATGTGGTCTCATTCTCGAACACCATGCCGTTGCCTGAATCAACATATTGGGTATACTTGCGGCTCTGTCACACTGCAAGGCATTCAGCCGCTCATGCCGGACAGAGGAAACAAGGATGAAGACGTGCTCGGTACGCTCGTGTGTCCCTCCAGCACCCCCCCCCCCCAATCCATCGACATGGGAACAAAACCTGGGCCGCGCAAGTGTCGTCCGGTCTCGTCCAAGCCATGCAAAATTAAGCTCAACAGGGTTCCCTGCAGCCCCTCCCGGCGGAAACCCGGTCCGGCGGTGACGTGCAGGGCAGAAGCATCAGCAGGATGGAGACGACCTCTGGGTACCGAGGCGTGCCGGGATGGGTGCAGTAACACCCTAGATAATCGCGCCAACCAAGGGCACGGTTAGGGTGACACGGAAAAGTCAGATATGCCGGAGAATTTATTTCATGTGATGGGATGGGAGAGGGAAGGGCTGGCCGGAACCTGGGGACTGCCATTCGGCACGGTGCCGGGCCGTTTCACACCACACCAATACAGCAGGTATAAGTATTAGCCTTTAGCCTGTCAGGACGCGATGGTGCCAGGTCCAGAACAGTCCGCCAACACGAAACAAACGGGGCATTGGAAACAAGGAGCTGGGAATACGCGTTCATATTCGCGGGAAAAACAGACGTGATGTTGTTGTCAGGATTCTTTTTTCCTTGTGTCGAACTGGTGTTGGCCAGGAAAAAATGATTCTCGTCTGATCGCCCCTCCCAGTGTGACGTCTCTTGTTGAGACTCTCTTGGCGGTGGCCATCTTCTTCCGGACCTCTGAGCGAGCACGACCCTCAGAATTATACCTTTAGGTTTCCCACCTATCCCTAACCGTGCAGACGTGCTTTTCCTGTAGCATTGATTAAGCGGCGAGCTTGGCCGGCCTTTCAAGCTTTCATGGCGTTCTTGATGGTCGGGACGCAAGGAATGCCATTTTCGGTGATATCTGCTATCACATCCGAACGAAGCTATGGCGGCCACAAAATTCCGACCCCGAATATGACCGTAGATTGCCTGTTGCCGCCACGTCTCGGAGGGCCTGGAAGAGCCTCTGGGCCCCAAAGCCAAATGGCTAGGTGAACCTAAATCGACACGCTGACCTCCCAATGGAGCAACCTCAGGTCGTGAAATCGTCCCAAAACCCTCCCTGTTCACTATCGTGCAACGCTCGCGTGTTTTGTCCTGGAGGCGAATCTAGTAGGGGCGCCCTTGACATATGCGAGCATCTAGACCTCGCCCAGAACACCTCGATCCTGTCCCAACGCCATAACAGAATAAGCCTACCCGACAAGTATCGTAACAAGACGAAGCTTGTCCGATTCCCACCATGTGACAGCGCCCTGCTTGCGGTCACACTATACTCAGAATACAGAAAACGCCACTGACCCCGTTTATACCCTTTTTGTCCATGTCTGCGCAAGCGAAGCATCCAATCATAGTCCTCCCAACGCAGTTAGACATTATTAGGGGAGGTTTGCATTCGTGCTCTTCAGTTGATCTCGCACCAGGGAGCCGCGGCCCAGATATTAGACAAAAGAAAATTCGACATTATGTCGAGAAGAAAGAGAGAAAGTGTGTGTGTGTATGTTGTGTGCGTGTGAGAGAAGTGACCCTGGAGAGTATAACGGACAAGCTGAGGTCCAGCCCATACTGTCCGCTAGGAACGCATCACAGCCGGCACCGTATTCTGGTGAAAGTCCGCCTATAAGCGACAACTCAAGCTGGGCGAGTAGTGGACAGGGCGTTCTCACAGGCTGTCGTTCCTTGCTCGCTTGCGAGGGGAGTCTTCCTCGCCCGAGTTCTCCTCGCTGTCGTCCCGCTTGCCGGCCTTGTCGTTCCCCTTCTTGGTGGGTATGTTGCAGCCTTGATGCTTCAAGGCTTTGGCGAGCGCGGATGACTCCAACATACCGGGGAACTCCTTGGCGCTGTACGTCTGAAAGACGTCGGAGAGTAGCTCGGCTCTGATCATCGATTTCGCGTTTGGCCGCAGGGGCCACTCCAGGACGACGAGCACGAACTTGAGCCTGTACCTCCCAGGAGTGCGGCATGAGATGTCCGGAAAACAGAAAAAACAACCTTCCTCGCCGCGCTCGTCAAATCCAACAAAGGGGGACGCGACGAGGTTGCCCATCAATCTTTTCTGTCTTGTATAGTCGTCAGGCATCCCTGACATGTCCTCCTCCCCGTCCGGGCTCCATATTGAGCAGTGGACAACGTAGGACGGTGTCCTCAGCTTGCGGCTGATTTCTTGACGTGAAAGCCAAGGAGCGTCGATCTTTAGCTGCAGAATTGGAGGTGGGTCGACAACACGTCTGTCCCTGTCGCCCAGCCCACACGACCGCGCGTTCGCAGGCTGCTGCCGTAGGCTTAGATCGTATTTCAGCTCTGAGGACATTCTGTCGTCGTTCAATAGCGAGCGTACGGTCACGCTCTTCGATTGCTGCCGAGTGGTCTGCGATTCGCTCGCTGGAGGGCCCGCGCCTTGAGGAGTTGGTGTTGGCCAGGCCTGTCTGGTGTTCGGTATCGCGCCTTCAAGCCGACTGGCCGGCGCATCAAGATTCATTGACCGTGGAACACTCGCTGGCACATACTGCCCAGCTGTACCCGGAAACGGGCACATATCTTGGATTCTCGAAGCTCTAGGCAAGGCGTTATCAGAGCTCTCATTGACCAAGGAATTGTGCTGCGCCGGGGAGGAGTGGTCGTCATGTTGGGGGCCTCTCAATCCCGAGCCAAGTGCGCGGGAGAGATTGTAACTCGGCAAAAAGGTGGGCGAAGGCCACTCCAGAGGCGAGGGAGTGCTTGCGTGGCTGCTATGGAATGACTCCCTGCGGGGCGCGAGCGATGAAGCAGGATATTGCTGCGGTGGATGACCAACAGCAAAACTTGGTGAAGTTGATATTCGAGCTACGCGACGGTCACTAGGACTCGTCTGTTTGAAATCAGGGTAAAAGCCTGGCTTAGGCGTGCCAGACGCAGGCCATTGGTTCCAGTGGCTGGTCATGGCTTCCACCATACTGATGTCAAGGTCATGTGGTGTAATCCGAGCACCGGAAACCGCAGACATCGAACCTCAAAGGGCCAAGGAAGGCTTTTATGAGGGAGCTAGTCGTTGAGCGATCAGCAAGCGGAGCCGAGAGCAAAGACAGACATGTGGGTGCGCTCACACCGTATCAGTCGTAGCACATGTAGCGTGCAGAGAGAGTAGTGTGTAACCTCGTTTCGCTCCTGTAGGATTTCGCACGAGACCTGACCAAGATGCTCAAGCTGTCGGCCTTACTAAATTGGAGCGACGAGCCAGTGGTTTTTTGTTCCAGGCAGAGTCTCGGAGATCGGAGAGCAGAATGAATGTGAGATCGTCCACGGCTTCCCTGGCCCTGACCGAACAGGAGCCCAAGCTGCGATCGATGGTTACAGTGGCACAAGCAGACGGTTAGGCGCAGGAGCGGTGGAGCTGAGCAGACATCATGAGCCAATGCGTGTTGTTGCTTTGGGTCGACTGGTCTTTGCGAGCTACGACTGGTGGAACGAGATACAGACAAGGCGAGTTAGGAAGGAAGTCGGTGTGTTGTCGTTGCAAAGAATGAAGGGAGAAAACAGCGGCCTCGAGGCGAAGGCGCGCAGTAGTGGGGACAGTCTTGATATCTGGCGACCTGCAGGCTCGACTTTAGGGAAAGATTGACATGCATGTTTGCTGGACTGCAGGACATGGCACACCTCGGGTATACAAGGGTCCCTCATGGAACGGTACTTACCGTGTGTGTTATAGAAAGTAACCAGCAATAGAGTTTAACTTGAATGGACTTCCAGGAACGACCACCTTCACTTAGGCGCTGGCCGAGACCATCGGCCATCACGTTCAGGCGCACTTGTGAGCACACAAGAAATAGTGGAAAGTTGTGGCCATGGCACTCGCTAAGTCCAAACATACAAGTGCAGCAGAACCGCCCAAGGTGAGTAAAGGTGCATAAAGCAAGAGAAGTACTGGTGCTTTTGCACCCACTTCTTTTGTGAGGAGTTGTCCGCCATGTGCTAGGAGGTATATAGAGAATTGGTGGTCATCGCCCCGGGGGGGGGGGGGTTGCCGCTTGCTCGCTTTACCGTCGGGTGAACCAGGATGCCATGTAGAGCTGCAGCTTCTATGCGTTCCATGTACCGGGCAGCCAGGGTGTGCTTGTGTGAACTGGCCAACGCTTCTCTGATGGGACAGATTGAGCAAGCTCGGCGACCTGCATCCAAGCCAAGTGGGAATCGAGTGCTGCGTTCCCAGCTAACACCCCAAATTCATCCCGAGTACAGCTCTCTGCATATGGCCCAAGTCTCGGCCCGTTTGGGTCAGGCCGTGAACAGCACTGTCTGGCCTCGAACCCATCATCTCACATTCCCAACGCGTGCACTGATTTCGAATCGAGCAAAGTCCCTGGGGTGTGGTAAGCCGGCGCGGACGTCTTCTATTTTCTTGCCACGTGGCGTGGGCAGCTTGCTTGCTTTCTGCTGTCGTAGTAGCTGACAGGCCTAGTATCACGTCGGCACGTTTCGAAGTACTCCCTGTCTGCCACAGCGCAATTTCGAAAGCATTAAGGATCCGAAGCCGCTTGAAGCAGATGTCGGTTTCGACCCACCAGTGAGGTCGTAGCGACATGCATGTCGTTGGCAGAGGACGAGCAAGCCACACGTTCCGGGTCCTACCACCTTCGTCAGGGGCTCGGCTGTCAACCTTCGTCCCGCACCCGCTTTGAGCCTGTTCACGAATTATGACCCTACAGAAATACCTCATTGAAATGCCCAGTAAAGCCAGTACGACTACAGAGGGCATCCCTGTTCTGCTGTTGTGCTCTTGTTTCGAGCCAGCAATTGAATCTTGGGCCAGGATCGGTCCTGCCTAGTAGAAAGCTTCGTCAACGGCCTGCAGAGGTTGGCACGTCTCTTCCGATCACCGTCGAGAAATCAGAGTCTGATTCCGGGGTTCGATGGCTGTGGGTGCGTGCACGGAATACAGCCGGTTGACACGAAGAGCCAAGGAGTGACGAAAGTGCAGATTGCACCGCTGCGGTGGCGCGTGCATCTTAAAGCGTTGCCCATCGCAATGTGAGGCCTTGACACGAAGATCCCCTGCACGCTGAGTACATCTTCAGAATGAGATGCTCTCTGCAGGATCGAGTCGAAATCGCAATGTTGCTGAAGATGTGGCTCAACTCCATGGTCGCATGCAGCGCAATTATTTGCGCTGAGCATGGGACCGAGACGTTGAGCCGCTACCTGCCTCCCGAAGAGAAGTCGGATTGTCGCTTTCTGCCGCTTCCATTTCGCTGATGGCACCGGTGATGGCAACAATGATGTGCCGGTCAGTCCGATAGTGGTGTCCCAGAAACCAGGTCTCGGGCAAGTGTTCAGTCTGACAAGGTGGACAAGCAGGTGACAGCCCTCGGTCCATTCCGGTCTGCGCACTGTCAGGCCTGTCACGTATCAGACTTCGAACGCCTTCAGCCCGCCCTCCGAGTCGCGGATGGCCTGACCGCAGAGCATATCACGGGACACACACAGATGCGGGACAGCCGGTGTCCTCCTGCAGGCTCCCGTATGCTTGTGGGTAGGTCGTGACTGTGGAACGGGTGTCGACATCCCGGTAACCAAGTGATGGGCGGCCGGAGCCTGTCAGGACAGTTAGGAGTCAAGAGTGAAAGGCATGGAGGGAAGGTGGAAGCGGTGGGCTTGGACGTAGGGCTTCACTGGGAGCAAACACCGCTGATGCAGCCACCACCCGTCGTAGCGCACGAGGCGCAGGACCAGGAACGTTGTGCTCTGGTTACCCGGAATTTTGGGTCTGAGCCCGGCCTGTCAGCGTTGCAGCAGGGTGGTTGCGTCTGCACCTAGGAGCGCATGGATGGCCGCTGGCTGGTCCTCGAGGCGCTCTAGCTGACACACGCAGATGTCTGATGGCCGAGCGGAGGAGACAGTGGTGGCAGGGCCGACATCTGGGGCAGGCCATGCCACTCGGCCCCAGACATGTGGGCTTGTCTTGATGGGCATAATGATGCGATTTGCTGAGAGGATATTGGGTTGCAGATTAGAAGGTTACATGTGCAGGGAATTTGTCGGCACGCCATCCTGTGTCAGGGCGGCTGGCTGGTAGGCGTGGCTATGATCGAACAGCATGATCAAGAGACGAAGAGTTGGGCAGACAGAGACAGGTAAGGGTGAATGTCAGAGAAAGCTGAGGATTGACTGCATGGATGTGTCTGCCGTCTGAAGATTTGGACCATCGTGTGTCAAATCAGACGTGACGTCTGGAGTGACAGGTCAACATCGAGGTACGTCCTAAGCTACCCAGGTAGGCATAGTGGGAGGGGTGGGTCCCGGCAGGAGCTTGGGCCAGCTGCATGTTGGGAGGTGGGAAGGAAGGACCCACCGGCCCAGAGTTGGCCGCATTACTGCATCTGGCCATCCATGCTGCAGACATGCTGCTTTGCTGCCATCCATCCCACCTCTGACTGATTGCCGTCCACCCTGCCACCTTTCCAGACAGCCCAGACTCCATCTGTTCTTGTGTCCTGCACTGCACTGCACTGCACTGCACTGGGCTGCACTCACCTGCCCGTCATCGATCGGACTCAACAGCAGCGCTCGCTCCCGGTCTGAGCCATGATCGGCTGTGCCTCAGCCCGGGACCAGAGTCCTGAGGGCACCAGCCAGCCTTGGAACCTACACGGTAGGTTCGAAGTGACTGTGACAGGAAGGTGGCAAAAGTCCACCGTTGCAGTCGCGAGTGTCTCGCAGGCCCACGCAACATCGGTCGGCACCACGGCCGATCTGAGATTTACTACCCACCGCCATCTACTGTGGTACTGTGGCACATGCCGAGGCTCAATAATGCCTGGGATCCACTGGCCCTCGTGGCTCACCAGCGGCTGCTTAGGCTCGCTCGACTTGCATGGGGATATACACGTAAAGCATGCTTGATGCAGCGCACCCAAGCCAGCTCCCGTTTTGTCTACCAAAACAACCCATCCTCAGCTGGCCGGCCACTACAGGGTTCACCATCGGCGAGCGCAGATATGGCATCACTTCAGATTCCTACTCAAAAGGTATTATGGAGAGTGCAGCCGTGACCCGATTCACAACGACCGGATTCCTGGATCACAGCCCTGCCCAGGTGAATCCCGAGACGACAGGCCCCCAATCACGAGCTAACTCAATTGCCAGGGTTAAATAATAGCAATATGGCTGCAACCAAGTCGGGCAGCCATTAATTATACTATGCCACCCGAGTCAACCAGCGCTCCCTTCGTGCGCGAAACATCGCCCGCAGCCGACCTTGTATGCGCCAAGTGAGGCCGCAATCTCCTTCGGAATGCTACGGTTCAACGCTGTCATCGAGCTCGACGGTAGGACTGCCGAAGATGTACAGAAAGTGCAGGAAGGCCCTCTTCTGGCTCAGGAAGCCAGCTATCCGGATTCCCCTGTATTGTAGGCAGGCCGAAACAGCGGTCCAGACGTTAACCCTCGGCTGGTTTCTTCCGTGTTTACCTGTTCCGAATACCAGGCAAGGTTTGGTTCATTGGTCCCCCAAAGCTTTAGACCTGTTTTGACTCAACTATTTCCCACTATTTGGTTCGCAAGGTCAACCTGTCTGCCTATCGAAATATCAGTCGAAGATGCAAGCCTGCATGCAGTTGTCAACCTAGCAAAGGCGAGCAGATCAGACGGCCAGCTCTCGGGTAGCACTCGTATGGGTACAGATCTTCCCCAGATACTTATGCTCCTTGTACTCACCTGGTGTCACTCAATTTCAGCTTGTTTGTAAGCAATGGAAATAGACCGTGTTGTCATGGATTCGTTGACTGGAACTTTGCTCGCCCGGCCATCCGCTCCTACCTACCCATGCTGCTTCCCAGCCGTCTTGGCAGATACTTCCAAACTTTGTGGACGGAAGCTGACCTGGATTTTTCAAGAACCTATTGCGCTACTTTCATGACTGCATGTAGGGAAGTCCTCACCCTGTTGGTTTATCTTTCACTAGGTATGTGGCTGTCGAGTACACTTCTGCGCCTGGAACACGGCCCCCGAATACCAAGGGGCACTTGGGGTTGCAAATGCTACTTACCCTGGTCAACACCGCTGTCTCGAACGATGCTCATCGTTCCGTGAACATTCTTCGACGCTACATTTGACGATCTTCCATGCGATGTTTGGTTCGAGACCATGATCGACAATACTGACGCTAACCTAGCCGATTCTGATGCATGAGATGAACGCAATGATCTGCCCACCTTACATATCGGCTATTGATCAAGAAAGGTTGCGGCTTTGAGTACTCCATTTGGCAATCAGGCCGCACAGGTTGACTTCACATCATTGCTGGCTATTGACGATGGAGCAAAGGCCGTTGGTGTTCTCGATGACATCAGTCACCCAGACGCAGGAGAATGACAGCTGAGGAAACAGCTAGCTCCAGGCAGGAGCATTATCTGGAAGCTATTTCAAAGATGAACTTCAGATCGTAATCATCCCACGACGGCGCCATGACCGCATTCATCCGGGTCTAGACTGCCTCGGGTCTCTTGATTCCCTTCTACCTGCATTTGATGAGCTTTGGCGACCTTGAGCTCTTAAGGACCCCAGAGATGGTCCTCTTCGATTTAATCGGTTGTCTTCCACTGGGACATACCCTTTACCAAAACCTTGCTCGGGTTATCAATGTACATTTTATAAGGCTAATCTGTAAGGTACTATACGCTGAGTTTCAATATTCACTTTTGTCCTTTGGTCCTTTCTGTCCTGTGGGCTAATCTTTGGAATCTTTGGAATCACGCGAGAACCAGAGTGATTGTATTCTTTCACCTGTTTTTCATCTGACCTGGGTGCTGTCCAGTAGACAAAACTCTTATAGGGCGGTGTGGCACTGCAGGTGAATGTGCTGGACATTTTGTCATGAGAGAAAGAAGGAGAAAACGAGGGAGGGAGGACAGAAACCACAAGGGAAAACGGCTAGACTGCCTTCCATACTGACAGTCATATCGCAGAAACCCCTGGCAGTTCTCCAAGCTCCGCCCAAATCGAGAGGCACGGGCTAGAGGCAAGCTCAACTCTCAGATTTTGTCACCTGTACGGCTCCTTGTCTCATCCTGACCTCAAAGGTTCCTGTTCATCCATTGCACTAATCGGCATCATGAGCCATGTGGTCTAGCCATCGATCGAGCCATGACATTTGCAGAAGTCTCATGACAAGCTCTAGCTACTGCACCTAGACCTGCACAAAATCGATATTGTGACAAGACTCTAAGTGGTCGCCTAGCGTCTGCATAGATCATGCGGCATGATCCGCGCTCGGGGGGAATCATGGTACCCTGGGTTGGGCTAGCTTCGTCTGTACTTGGATTCCTGACAATGGCCTGATCAACGTTGAGTCCTGATTGATGACCCATGAAGGCGTTAGCCCCTGGACTGTGCAATCAAGCTACGCTGTTGGGCCAATGCATTGCAGAGGAGGGCCTGCCGCTCTCACATGGGGAAGGGGCTGAAATTTGTTCCCGACTCCCAGCTGCCCTCCCCAACCACGCTGCATGATTGCGGACCGAACTTGGTTGAAACGGGGCCCAGGCTCGTCCGGGACTTGCCACTTGGTCGACTACGTTGCTTGCGCGCCTTGCACGCGCCTTGCACGCCTCTCTGGGGTTACTATCACACGAATGGATCATGCAAGCGGTGGGAGAAGCTGGTCTTGAGTGGGTTCAACCCAGTATGGTCGAGCGAACTCCGATAAATCCGATATGGTCCGCAACGTTGTGTACCTGTGGGCTGCACTCGGACTGAGGAATACAGTTGTCACAGCTATATGACTGTGGATAAGAGCTTAAGAGGGCTGAGATCATACCTACCAGAAGCGGAACAGCCCTGACGTGGTAGGGATTCAGGGGATCACACAGTAGCATCAATGCTTTCCTTGTGTTTCCTTCAGTTGATCAACGTTCCCGGGGGTAAGCTGCTTGACGGAGTATGACATCTTTCCGCGCCGAAATGCGATTTGTGCGAATACGGAATACTGAAAAGACAGCCGATACATGCACGATCAAAGGAAACAAGAGAAAGCACCTCCTCATCAAGCTGATACGGTGCCATGGTAGGTGGAGCGACTGCCCCAGGTTTCCCGACCATAGAACAACGTGGGATCTATAGAACCAAACAAGCGACCGTGTAGGGACTTTGGAGCACAAGTTCATTCCAAAACGGTTATACCACTTTATGACCTGTCATGTGTCTAGCGATCCTGACAGGGCCGGGTGTAACAGTACCCGAACAACGACCTCAACCGAAGGATCGCCCTTTGACGAACCAGATCCAAGCCATGGCAGTTACAATTTTATGGTAAAGCTTGTCAGCTGGGGCCACCAATAAATTCCAATCCATTGGCATCCCCGGCTGAATTCTGACCGAAAATTCCACTTCCTTAGTGCGTGGCTCAAGCTTTCGTCGGAGAAGCCATGATACACTCTTCAGCTGTGTCGCCGATGTCTCCACAATCATAGGATCTATTCATGGAATTGGAGGTCGGCAATTACCTGGTCAGTTCCTCCACCACGGCGGTGTTATGTTTATCCAGAATGTTGACCGCGTCCTTTGCACTGGTTCGTTGCCCGACCTACTATCTTCCCGTCGTGCTGAATGCCATTGCGATATGGGTCTAGCGAGGCTCCTCAAAAGCAGCACGAACAAGCTTCTATCATTCCGAGACCATCTCAACACAGGAAGGAACAGACCTGGCTCAGATTATACGCCCGCAAGTCTGCACGATGACGACCGACCAGGCTAATACGTGGTAGCGCGGACGAGCTTTTCGACCGGCGTCTTTCAGTAAAAGCCCAGCTCCATATCTGCTTGCACCAAACAGAGCAGCCGACACACACTACCAATTGCCTCGAGTCTTCTCCCCCCATGCTGTTAGACGAGGCCTAGGTGAATCTCATTCTAATGGGTCGGAAGTGGACGGGCTGGATCTGGGTCAAGTCGGCGTTGGTCTCGGTTTGCGGTTCATTGGACTTGAGAATCTGATTCTTTCCATTGTTACCAGACTCCGGCTGACACTACTCTAGTCGTATTCACAAATGCTATGACAATTTGAGCGGAGGCATTTCAGTCTCTCAGGGCAATCTCTTGGCCGATGAAACCACTACTTCCACTCGACAAGGGCCCAGCTTTGGGTCATTGCCTTGTCCTCTTGTTAAATCTCCCCCTCCCCCTGCTCATAGCCATTGCGATCGCCATTGTCGTTCTTCTTGGCTTTCTTGCTCGCTCGGCCCTCAGAGAGGGTGAGCAAGGCCGCAGCGGTTTCGGCTGAATCGGCCTCCTGTTCCTGCTCGTCGGCAATCTTCTTCTGCTGCAAGAAGCTGAGGACGGGCTCCGTGAACTCTTCGAAATCATCGCGATCGATGTAGTGAGCAGCCCGCAAGACAGAGCAAGCGAGTGGCAACTGGGAGGACAAGTAGTTCTCATTTTTGTTGTGATCGAGATAATGTCAGACCACGTGAATTAAAAGACAAAACATGGAATGGTCCATACTTACCACCATGGCGAAAAGCCTCTCCAGTCTCAGCATTTCTCAAATTGGAAGGAATGGCAGGGCCGACAGGACGGCCAGCAGGACGGCCAACTGGTTGTAACTGTGAGCCAACAAAGTCCTTATAGATCAGACTCGAAGTAGCTTACTTTTCTTTTTGCCGGAATCAGGTGTGGTTGGTACAGCAGGCAAAGCCTCGTTCTTGTCCTCATCCTCATCGTTTTCTTGGGCTTCAACACATCTACCAAATGTAGACAGGTTAGCAAGCTGAAAAGATAAAATTGAGGTTCAAAAAGCTGATAAAGGCAAACTTACACGTCCACCTCAGAAGAATCAGGGGTAGCCTCCATAAATAACTTGCTATTGCTCATCTTGGAAGCGTTAACGTTCTTCGGAACTTCGATAACTTTGGTTGAGACTGGAACTGGTGGTTGTGGGAAGGCTGAGGTCTTGTGAGATATGGAGGAAGGGAAAGTGTTTGTAAGTTGAGACTGCGGTATTGATGCAAGAAAGTGTTTGGGGTTCGACTTGTTTCGAAGCAAAGTGCACAATGATGATGTTGAATTTGGAACGAAGTGAGATGTGGCCACCGCTGATGTCTGTTTATGATCCACTCATGAGGTTGCAGAAGAGAGAAGGAAGGGAAGAGCAATTGAGATAATTTGTGAGTGAGAAGAAAGTGGTACACTGGAGGCAGGGGAACGCACCTTCACTTGTGTCAATCACTGCTTCCTTTGCATCAACCCACATCTTTCAGCATTTCCCAAACCTCGTCACCTACCTGTCCGCTTTTGGCACCTGTTCGGTGCAATACGAATCGCACCTGCTTTTGGCTTGTTGGTGGCTCTTTCGACTCACTATCACCATTTGTGTGTTGGCTCTGCTACTAGACTGTCTCATAAGGGTATAGAGAAATGTGTTATCACGATCGATCTCATTGCAAGATAATTGAAAGAGTCTTTGCTGCCATTTGGAAATTTGGGCATGGCACACCGGCCACTCGTTTATGCTCGTCCTTTGGAGCCAGCCGCCCTTTCTGGACATCATGGCCCAGACCAGCCGATTCGACATGCTCGGTGTTCAAGAATTCCCGGAAATACAGGCTACAGATTCTGTGGGCAAGGTAACAAGAATGGTAAATAGGGTATCTGAGAGGCTTCAGTAGTAGTAGTGTGGTCGGCATTGAAGCTTGATTACAAGATTAAAGCCCCCAAGGCCGGTGCAGGACGATCAGGCAAATGTCTGAAAAGTAGATAACTTGAGATGAAAATTTAAGCCTAGCATGAAAATGATCACCGATGAGTGCAGCGAGATGTGCCATGTGCATTTTGACGAGTGGAACATGTCGTCGGAGGAGGACGACTAATAGCTGGAATGGACCCCTGTACCCTGTACACCTGGTCGTGAACGGCTGGCGGATCGGGAGCGACCCCCGGTTGCTGTTCAGGAGCCGGCCACGTCTGTGCAACTTGACCGAATCAAATCAAAACAAAACGTATGAGCCTGGTCAAGGGACGTTACTAAGGTGGGACACGGACATTACCCTTTGGCATTTGACTTTATGAAGGAGACATGTCGTCTTCCTCCTCTGTTCCAGCACTCAACCGCTCGCGGTCACTGCGACAGCCCACTGCAGGCCTCAGCAGGGCACTGAGGAAGGACGGATCCGCCAACAACGTCAACACCACCAATGTCGCCGCCGCCTCAACTTCCTCGGCTGGCGCAGCAAGGAACACCTCCCCAACCAGGCTTCCAAAGCCCCCCGGTGCTTCTTCTATAGCAACTCGAACACGCGCTGGAACCGCGGGGAAAGCGAGTGGCATCCCCTCCGTTGCGACTGCAGGGACCAAGAGCAGACCGACCTCAGGCATATTCGGCCGGTCAGACAGCATCGCCGCCAGGAAGCCAACAACACAGGCTACTGCCACCGAGCAACCAGAGCCCTCGAAGGGTACCAGGCCGGCTCCCATAGCAACGAGCAGGCTGATCCGTCCACCAACGAAGTCGATATCCACCTCATCCAAGCCTGCGCCAGGTTCCTCAGAGCCGTCGCCCACCACCCCCTCCCGGCCCTCACCCCTGAGGGCGACTCCACCAGCGACGGCGTCATCGCCCTCCCCGGCAAGGACAGCATCGCCGCGCACAAACACACACATACGCGCAAAGTCCTCCGCGACCGCCCTGAATTCCGCGACAGTCCTGCGCCCACCACGGCCCCCATCAGCTGGGTCAATAGCTTCGACTTCCACGACCGCCACGGCAGCAACTACTGCGAGCAAGAGACCAATCGGACGGTCCAACACAACGGTAGCGCGATCGGGCCATCTACGCGGGGCGTCTGTACCATCCTCCAACACGTCAGCCCTGGGCAGGGCCGCGTCCACGAATGCAGCCAAATCAGCCAGGCCCGCCGCGGCAGGCGACACGGCGCGTCTCAAGCCCGCCTTCAACACCCTCCAGCAGCACTACAGCCCCGCTCGCAACCTCGCGCCGAAACCGCTGACGTCGTCCTACCTTGCCCCTCCCTCGCCGTCGAAACTCCCTGCCAACGTCGCCATCTCCTCCGAGACGGCCAAGCTGCAGACCGAGCTGCTGCAGCTCCACCTGCTACATCGCGACGCGGACGCCGTGACTTCCTCGTGGCATGCGAGCGCGAGGCAGAGGTTGGGCCAGAGGTTCGCCGAGTTGGTACGGAGATACGAGGAGGTCAGCAGGGAGGAGGCTAAGGTCGAGGAGGAGGCTCTGATGGCGTGGGGTGGCAAGGGGCTCGACGGCAAGGTCCAGGTGTTGGATACTGTTCTCTCAGGTGTCTGGAGTCTCGGCGAGCCGAGTGGACGGTATGTCCGCGTCGTGAGGAAATTCGAGAAGTGGGCCGACCAGACAAGACGAGCGGTGGAGGCGCGCCGGCTTGCGGGCGGCCTGATGGGCGACGATGAGGTCAGCTTTGTGAGCGAGCTGGATCCAGCCTGGAAGGACGAGGTATCGTCGATGGCGAGGAAGCTGGACTCCTGGCGTAGGCAGCTCGGACCACTCGATGACCAGGGGGAGGGCCAGACCTCAAGTCTGGCGAGGATTCTATCTGGTTGTCGGAGTCAGGTGCATGGCATGCTTGCTGAGCTGGATTTGATGGAGCAGATTGAGCGGGACGCCCTCGCGCAGGAAACAGCCTGGATCAGGAGGATGAACCGCGATGATGACGAGAGTGATACCCCAAGGGCTGGAGCGATCTGGCGAGCATTTTGAGGAAATGATAGCATGGCATTGATCACTGCACGGCGTTTTAGGGGGGGCGGGGCTCAAATGGAGGCATAGGAACGGCAGAGCCCACAAAGGGACCAGTGCTTCATGCGCTACCTTTGATATGAGCACAGATGAGAGGGTATCTGACTAGCATGGAGTATATGGTGAGAAAGGAACTGATACTTCGTTTACCCACCCCCGAACACTCAAGCCAGACTTCACAATATTATTGTGACATGATTTATTCCAAGAAGTCCCTGAGAGTCCAGCACAACACAAACCTGGCGCAATATGTATAGGTTCACGGTTATACCAGATGACTAGTTCCGATGACCTCGGAAGCCGATATTGACTGTCCGCGTCAAAAAGTGAGTGGATGAGATTGCTAGTCAGGAGTGTTACATGTAGGCGTACTTGATACTACCTAAGGAGGATCAGTCCACAAGGGATTAAGGAGAATAAAGATTCCGTGGGCTACGATAGCGACGCCGAACAAGGCAATGTCAGCCACGGAACGTTGGTATCCCATCTGACCCAACAAATTTACGGCGACGTTGATGTACAGGTTGCCCGCGTTTCGGACAACGCCATCATAACAGGTCGGACTCTGTTATTGATGGCTGAGTTACAGTAAAGTGTGCCTAGATACAGAGGACTTTGGAGAATATTAATGAGAGAAACGTAGCGTTGTGTGAGATCACATTTGTTGCACGATGCATTAAGGTTTGGACAGCACCTAACTTGGTAAATCATCGCAACTTGGTCTCCTTCCTCGTCTTGGACAATCCGTGTGAATTTTTTTTTTTTTTTTTTGAATACCAGCTCTTACACAATGACAGCCGAAGTTGAATTGCGAGCAGTCCTCAAACTTGCTCTTACACTGAATAGAATAGGAGAGGCGGGATCACGCACAACTTGAATTGGCATCGGGACCTCGATATGGAGTACATGGGGAACAGGACTATGTAGCTCGCTTTCGGTAAACAAGTAACAGAATATAGAGCTGAAAGCTTATATAAGCATATTTGTACATGCCACGCACAATCTGTCTACATTCACACTTCAGTCGGCCGTCCCCGTGCGCTCGACAGTCAAGTCTCTTCGGGGAACCGGAGCGGTGAGTGGGAAAATTCATAGCCTTGATGGGGTTGCGCTTGCAATCTACACTAGCTTAAAGCAAGTATGTTCCCCTATGGCAATACCACAGAGATGCGAGTTCACGAGTCAATACCATGTAACTGGCGCCATGAGCGAATCTTAGGCTGACAGCCGATAAAGTTTAAATGCTACCAAGCTTGCTGTGGTTGGCTCTTCACCGTCGGCGCCCCCATCCGGGATGAGTGGCACCAACGAACATCTGAAGAGATACCTATTCCGAATATCCATGGCCGGCCGTTGCGGCTTATCCGACTCCACCAGAACCAGACATGCGAATTTCAACACATGCAACCAACATGGCACCGTGATCTGACTACCTTCTCACATGCTGCGAGTGCAACAGACACAGGACCGGTCAAGACGCTGTCTTCCAGTTGCTTACTGTCCCGAGGCCGCTAAGTATGCCGGCGTCGACAGCGCATCTTGAGCCTGACGAGCGACACCAGATTGCAACGGCCAGGGGTGCTATCTTAGGGGTCTACTTGTTTGCTCTGCTCATATGCTCATGTCGAGTGAGTGTTTACCCTTCTGTCCGGACAAAATTCACTCACTCATTAGTCATCTTATAACGACATGTCCTGTTCCTCTCTGTGAAGTCAGCACTTGCTAATAGTCAACCCGTCTACAAGCTATACGTGCGCAGATGTATTCTACATGCCTTCCAGAAAGACGACTGGGCATGCCTGGGGGGCTTGGCATCTACAACCTCGTTTGCAGCACTCTCACTGGCTGTCATTGAATATGGCGCCGGCAGACACCTGGCGAACATCGCAATGGACGACGCGAGGATCTTTTACTATGTACGTCACATCATCTCTCTCTCAAATACACTCTGGACTGAGGCAAGCAATTGTGCTTTGGCTGAACACCTTTGCCTGGTGATCCTGCTGACAAGCAGCGCTTAGTTCTACTGTCAGTATCACTGCTCTCCTGCTACAGTTCCCCGATCTTTGAGCTTTGGACTGTCCTAGAATGTACCACTTTAGGACCAGCAGCAGGTGATTAACAGTTAAAAGATGCTATGACGGCCTCCTTTGTAGGATTCAGTTTTCCCATCAAGACAAGCCTCCTGCTGTATATACGGCGCGTGGTGCCCGTCCGTAAGTCACCTCTGCTAGTGTGACACCGGGCTTGATATCACAAGAGGTGCTGACCCGGAGACACATGTAGCTTATGTCATGCGGCTCTCAATCTGTATCTGGTTGTTCCTGCTCATTTTCACCGTTAGCGCCTGCATCGTGGACGCCTTTTTCTGCAACCCGCCACGATACGTCTACGACGTCGACTGGGTCTCGCGCCCCGACCGAGCCGAGCACTGCCTATCCGACGATGTCTCGTATGGGATACTAGTGTACCAAGGGGCGTTATCGTTCGTGACCGACCTGGCGATTTTCATGCTCCCTATTCCCGCGCTGTGCCGCATGACGGTGTCGAGAGGCAAGGTCAGTAGAGTCTTCTCTTGTACAGTGCTGCGACTGTTCTCTGTTAGAATAGTCTACAGCACACCACTTCTGGTTCCGCAGCGGGTGATTGACACATACTAGTGGCTCGCAGTCGCCACCATCTTCGCAAGCGGTAAGCAGCTGTCCTCAAGATTAAAGGTAATAGTGAAGTTGAAAGCTGACTTTGCATGATGAGCTCAGCCGCCGTCGCGAGTATTACTCCCATCATCAGGCTTCAGAACGCTAAGTTTCAAAGAGATACTGGAGTAACAGACTTAACATGTAACTGTTCCCGCGTCCAAGGTCAGTAAGAGCACACATTAACATAAACGCATAGTTTACTCCCTACCGCTTTTATACTGGACCAATATTGAGTATAATATGGGCATGGTCGCAGGGTCGATGGGTTCATTGCGGCCCCTTGTTGTCAAGCTTCTCGGGCATATATCCTTCTTGTCTCATGATACATCCATTTCTGCCGCCAACAGTGGAGAGAGCGGAAGCCAAGGAGCACAGAAACAGTCTCCGTGGCGGGTCCGTGGGGCTGCAACTCGCGTGCAGGGTGACAGTGTCCTACAGAGTGCCCATGAGGAGGTTCTGCCGGTGCATGCCACGACAATGGTACCCATGCAAACAATTGAAAGCAAGGGAGGCTAGTGGGCACATGTATATTATTGGAAGTTCGGATAATCAAGACCCAAATCTCTGTACTTTGTGACCCGGGTGAACAAATCCCTGGTTGGTCACCCCACTGGAGGTTATCCCACTGGAGTTAATCCCACCGGAGACTACCCTACTGGAGAGTAACCTACCGGAGACTGACCTACTAGAGACTATCCTACTGGAGGTTGTTTCCTTAGATTCTGGCTTCTACCTACAATAGCGTGTGGTCTGGGTTTCATTATAACGGGCACTCTCTGGTGCCCTGTTGGGCGATGAATAAAACAAAAGGTATGGCCTTTTCGTGATAAGGGTCTCTAAACCTAACTTGGTCCTCAACGCCCATCAGGTCTTTGAGAACCTCGTCACATGGTGCACTGTAGCCGCGCCAAGCTGTCAACGATTCACTGGTGTTGGACTCGGCGGTTGCTTGCAGTCTCGGATAGTCCCCGCTGTCGTGCAGTCGCACAGAGATCGACGAGGGCTTTTTTGTGGTTCTAGGCTCTCCAAATGGTGGTCTAGTCATGCACATGTTGATCGACCATAAGCGCCACATAGGCCTACGGTACGTCGAGAATGTCGTTGTTCTCGGCCAGGCTTCACAAGTTCTATTTCATTAGGCAAATTCTCGGGTGCGAGCATTTTCATGAAGATCTGGACGTCCAATGCCCAACTTGGAGGCAAATCATCGACGAAGTCCAAGGGAGTTTGCTTCCATTTGTTGATAGCGGGCCCTTCTGTGTCCTGCTACACTATGGCAACAGCCACCAAAATGTTAGAATTGACCAGAACGCTTCTGGGCATCCAGTGTAGCTCATGTAGTCGTGCCGTCACACCTCGGGCCTTCAGATTCCAGATCTTAAGAATATGCCTGTGCATAAGCACTGGGATTTCCTCCCCCCCCCCATTCCTCTACTTTTAGCCCCGTAACGTCAATGATTATCCCTTGATGCTGGTGTTGTTAAGACTTTCAGTGATGCTTGTTCGATTAAATTAAGCTTTTCGATCTAAAGTCCTGACTTGAAGAATATTTAGAAAGAAGCGCTAGGTTTCTTTCTGGGAATGGGCAAAGTAGTTTTCTGAGGAAAAGAAAGTCTTCTGGGAGGGAGAAGGCCTTGAGGATCAGATGGTCTTGAAAAAAATTATTGTTTTGGGGCATAATCGTCGCCCGATGAGGTGTCAGAAAGTGATCGTTTTGCTGTGAGAGAGACCGTCTTCACGAAAGCCATACTGTACGCTATGATAGGTAGGTAGGCGTTTGTGATCTCTGCCTGGGTGCGCACTGTAGGTTGTATCTGGTATGTTTGACACTATGCGCGCATCTAACATGGCACAAGCTTCACTGACACCCACAGGGGCATACTGCCAAAAATCATCGATTGTCAGCTGTGCTGGATCTATCTCGGAATCTACCTAGGTATGCCCATGTCACCTTAGGCTCCCCAGACTTCGAAAACGCGCTTCAATCGTGGATATCCCGAAAATGCCACACGCGGATATGCAGACCTCGTTGCATGTTTCCCATCAAGTCTATGATCAAACGCGGGAGTAATCCACCATGCAACCAACCAGATTAGGCGTTCCTGTTGAACACAAACCCAAGAGTGATCACCCAATGAAAGAGCCAATCCAGAAACCAAACACCCTACCGTGCCAGCAATCACAGCGTGGTGTCCATGGCTCCAGCTTCACCACCCGGAACGGCCTCAACGGCCTCACCAAAGGTAGCGCTGAGATCAACCATGTCTACGTCCGGAAGCTGCTGAGTCTCGCACTCCGGGGGCTGAGCCGCCGCCAAATCCATCATCTCGGGACTCCCGAGCTCCTTGAACTGCGCATCAACAGTGCGAAGGACACCCTGGATATGTTCTCGTGCCACCATTGACGCTTCAATCATCTGAGAACTGCTGACCACGATGCCATAATCCGTTTCGAGACGGTCGACGATGTCGTGAGCTTCCTTCTGCAGCTTCTTGCGGTTCAGCTCGAAGATCTTCTTCAGCTCCTCCATTACGCGCTTGTTGGCCTTCCGGTAAATTCCGGTCTTGTTCTTTTGGAAATAAGCGGCCATGTGTGCTTTCATGCGCAAATAGCATCCCTGACCTGGAGATTGTTAGCGGAGCACGGTTGGGATTCTAGGACTGCTTAAAAGCTCACCTTTCTCGCCCGCTACCAGCGCGTATGTATTCTTCATTTGCGTCTGGATCTCGGGATAAAAGGTTCGGCTAGCCTCGCGTTGCTGCCCCTGGATAGCTGCCTTCACCTCGGTGATCGTATCCTTCATTTTCTCGACCTCGGTAGTGACTTGATGACCCAAGAGCTTCAGAGATGCCATCTTGCACTTTTCGAGCTCTGGACGGGACGACATCATGCTGTGGAAGTCTCTCAGCCTCTGTTCAAAGGACGTCACCAGGACGTCGAGGTTCTCAGGGATTGAGTGGCCGAAGGCCTGGTCCCAGCTAGCCGCAATCTTCTTCAAGTACGGCTCCAGAATGTCATCGTTGAAGTCACGGGACTTTTCGGACTTCGTTTTCTTCCCATCACGACGACAAATGGCCTTGTATGTATTGAAGACAATGCCCCACCCATCATCGTCCTTCTTTCTATGCCACTTCGACGCGACCTGAACCACCTCTTTTCCGGCACCGGTGATGGCGGTATTCGACTTGGACTGGAACCCCGTTTTTATGATGTCGTCGAGCTCGGCCTTGTTGTTCAAAATGAGCATATTCAAGTCGTTTTTAAGGTTGTGAGAAGCGCCGGCAAGATGCTTTATTTCGTAACTCTGGTCTTGCTCGGTCATTGTCCGTGCATTGCGTTCAAGAAGACTGCTGTCCGCCCAGATGACGAGCGAATTCAAGAGGCCGAAGAACTCGTTGAGGAACGTCTTGTAGACATGGATTCGGCCTTGTTCGGGCAGTTTCAAGGCATGCTGCTGTAGGAGCGGGATCTCACTGTCTGTCAAGTTTCGGAAACCCTCCACGCGAGTCTCGCGTCTCGTCTGCATGCGTAGCTGTTGATACGCCTTGCTCGAGACACAGAAGACCGGCAACGAGCGGCCGACCTCATTGTAATCGCGGTTCTTTATAGAGGGATCGAAATTCTCGTCATCGGCCTGAGCGTCGGCCTCATCGATTCTATCTATGCGTTAGCCATCTTTCGACGTTATTGCATGGCAAAAGAGGACTTACTCCCTGATTCCATTGGCGAAGTCAACTTGAATCGCTCGCTTTACATGTGCGTTCCGCTTGAGGATGCATTGACGCCTGCTCTCCACAGAAATGTCCTGCTTCTCATCCTCGAGGGTAACAAGTTCGTTCTGCCTAGTTTGCAGCCTCTTCTCCGTATCGTCGCATTCGGCGTCTTTGGACATCAGTTGGTCCTTGAGATCAGTGATCTTCGATGAGATCTCCTCGGCTGTGAGAGGATTGCGGCCCGCCGAGTCATCCTCGTCGGAATCATCATCCTCAACCACCTTGCGACGCCTACCCTTCGCAGGTGCTGTGGCGCGTTTGCGCTTCGAAGGGACTCGAGGCGGATATACCGGCTGGCCTTTCTTTTGCTTTCTGTGAAGCGCCTGCCAGGCATCGAGCTCCTTTTCAAGCTGTTCGTATGCAGCATTTCCCACATTGACCTGCTCATTTAGTTGCTTGATGGACTCCTTCTTATCGCCGATCATCTTCTCGAGCTCATCTTCTCTAGCAAAGATAGCTTGGATTTGGCCATCCTCATCGAAGGCCTCCTGGCTCTCGGCTAGCTGTACGGAATCGGTCATGGTGCAGATGAATGTGACATTGGAGTAAAGGCCATCGAACTTCATCTGTAGACGACTGCTCATTCCCAGAAGCTTCCGAGCAGCTTCATCGTCAACTGCACGCTTGATAGGGGCCGCGATCCAAACTCCTGAGCATTCAGCCATGTATCTACTGGCCACAGCGGATCTGGCTGCGTTTGCATCATGTATGCCCGGAAGATCGACGATGCAGACTCCGGTTTCAAGCGCTGAAGCCCGTGTGTAGACCTTGACGACTTTGATCAATGGCCAGTAGGCCATGTCTTTCTCCTTTCGGGGGCCGCCTCTGGTGTCCTTGTCCTTGCTGTCGAGGTATTTCTGAAGCGATGTGTAAAGGTCGCGCGCATTACTGCAAGCAATCTCTCGCGTTGTTCCCAAGACGTTCTTGACACTGTCCCTCTTGGAAAGCTGCTCGACCTTCGATTTGACAATCATTTCGTGCGTCAGGTCAGGATAAACGGCTTTGATTTTGGCATAGGCGATACCGGCCTCTGCGTTGGTATCCAAGTAGGCTGGGGACAGTTGTTTGTCTTCTATTAAATCTCCGATCAGCAGCTGCAGCTCCGAGTCCCAGTCGTCCTGGGAGATGAAATCGACTTCAGCTCTGTATGCCTTCCTGGGATCGTCTGACTCGTTGTAAGATATTTCGGTGATCACCGCGGTGCATGCCCTGAATCCCGAAGTTGGGAGCAGCTTCTCCTCGTCAAGCAATGCATTGATGAGTGAGCTCTTCCCGGCACCTGTCGCACCTGCTACGGCCACGACTGTGCGAAGGCGTTGCGACTTCGATTTGAGGGCGTCAGCCCGTTTCAACCACTCCTGCTGATCCCGCTGCTTTGAGTCGGCCAGCGGCTGTCGGATTGAGTCGAGCACCTGACGAGCTGCCTCAGTATAGGCCTCCAGTTTGATGAGATCCGTAGCATCTGCGGCCTTTCTCACGTTGTCCAGGGTGATATGTTCTGGCTGTTTGGGGAGATCAGACGAAGGCAAATCAACGACCTTGTATTCCTCCTTTGGAGGGTCCTCAGGCTGTTTGAGGTCCATGTCAGGAGGACCAGCAGGAAGGGTCTGAAGGATGGATGTTCCAGTCTGCGGCTCGACTTTGACTTCAGTTGGAGCAGAATCTTGTGCAGAATCTGGGCCTGCTGTCTCAAAGCTCTGCTCACCGTCTTGTCCAATGACGGCGGACGGAGGATCGATTGTCGCGCTCATGTTATCGGCAGGAGGCGCAGAATTGAGCCGCCGAGGAGTGGTCTCCTGTGGGCTGTCATGTTGTGGAGACGGTGGCAATGAAGCCATGATTTCCTCTGGCTCCCAGTAACCTTGGGCTTTGTTTCGGGCTCAGAAGGTTTTTTTGACGATCAAGGTAAGACCTTGGAGTTCGGGTGTAAACGGTGGGTTGGCAAGAGCAGTTGGAAAGGGGGCCGTTTGTGTTCACACAGGGAGGTAAAGGGTAAGTCTTGATCTTTGAAGAAGTCAGTTTTTGCAAATTGTAAAAGTCTTTGTAACAAGGTCTCTGAGTAAAGGCGAAGATGGGATGAAAATGCGCTGTGGAAGGCAAACGCTCGGATGTTCTTTCTCTGTCCAGTGACGTCTGTCATGATAGACAGCACGAAAAACTTCTGGCAAAGTTAAAAGAACGGCAGTGAGCATGTAATTGGAGAGAAGTGGAGGGCGAAGTCTCACCTTATGCAGTTGCAGGTCTTCAAAGGTTCCGCGATCACCTCGTAGAAGCTACGTTGTGATAAGTGTGAAGAAAGGGGTGAGAAGTAGAGTGTGGCGGCTGGAAGGAGGGTAAGGAAAGAGACGTGTGCTAGAATTCCAAACGAGCAGAGAAATTGCCCGTAGGGAAAACGGTAGGTGGGTGAGTACTAACCCTTGCTGCTGCGCCGGAGTTCAGACGAAATGTCGTGGCTCAAGCAATGGTTTGTAGAAAATTGAGCAAAAGCCTCAGTGAGGGAAGGCACAGTGGATTCCCATGTGACTACCAGGTAGATTCCTAAGTAATGAGGAACGAAGCCGTTGGTGGTGGGGAAGGAGGCTGTCGGCAGTGAGAATCAAGGTTGGTATGCGAAGAAAGAAGGTTGCCGTAAGCCAAGTTTCTGTCGACGCAGGATGTAGTTCAGCAACGGAGAGCATGCGCTGCCGAGTGGAGAAAGCCGTGTTTTGAGTGGATGGTAGGTGCTCGGCACCTCAACGAAAGCGAAGAAAAAGGTATGTAAGTGTCGCTGTGAGGATGGACGTAGGTAGTTCCAAAGGTCCAAGTCGTTGAAGTAGGCAACCTGCTGTGACGCAAGTCACGCACTGGCTCCTGGGAAGATCACAAAGTGGAAGAGGTAGGAAAGCCCGTTTTAAAGTTGAAGTGCGAGGGAGGTGTATGTAAAACCCTCAGCTCCTGCTTCAGAACAAAATGATAGCGGAGGAGATGCTAAAGGGAAGATACCCCATAGGACGATATCCCATAGGAAGTTATCCTAAAGGAGTTATCCTATAAGAGGGTATCCCACAAGATGTTAGTCCATAGAAGGTCATTCCACAGCAGGTTGTCCACACGAGTTTGTTCTACAGGAGGTTATCTATAGGAAGGCCTTACTGGGAAGAAGTAATTCTCATAGATGTTAGATTTGAACAATTGCAACTTGACCAAGTTGAGCCGGCATACATCAAGGCTGGATTGTCCACCTAGGACGGAACTCTGCTGAGTGACTTGACATGTATCTGCTATTGGTACTCTTGGAATTCCTTGACTCCTTAACACCAGGAGACTCATACAGATGAGCATGGCACTTGGGACATGATGGCAGGACTAAAGCATGTGGCCTAAAGCTCAGAGCCCTCGAGGAATTTGTTGGTATTCGATACCGAGACTGACACCTGGTAAGGAAATGGACTACCGGTCTTTTGCATGGCCCATACATTTGCTGCGTTGTTAGACGCATTTCCCCCCATACATAGCATGTTCTGAGTACGGCAGTCTTGGTGTAGGTCAACACCGCTATCCTGGCATGGCGCTGTCAACTCCCTTGTATTTAACCTGGACTTTGCTGACGTCTCGAATAAGTTTTCCTAGAGCCGGCTATTGCCACACAGGAAGGGCGCCCATAATCCGTTCGACGGCGTCAGCCACGACACGAGGCAGCGAATCGACCAAGGAACGAGGCGTTGAGATCCGACAGTCGCCTCGCAGGCTTAGCTGTATGCGCTTAACAGTGGGCGCTTAGGCACGGCTGCACTTGCTCGGCCGTACCCGTCAATTGCCCGGTCAGAAGACACGAGACTGACTGGTTTGGGGATAAATTGACGATGCCTGACGGCGGGTGGCTACGAGATGAGGAAAGTCGGTGTAAGGGGCAATGCGCATTGATTGCGGCGATACGGCGAGGTCAAATGACCCGTATCAGCCTGGTTCATCCCATGGCTTCCGGGGCACGTGCTGGGGGAATAAGGTCGGCGCCGGAGGATGCTGACTCCTGACTCGGAACCAGCGAGCTTATCGCCCGAGCCTCCGATGATGCTCCGTTTCCAGGTTTTCGTACCACGCCCATGATGTTGGAGGCGGGGTGACCGGCACCGTATCGTTGGGCTCAGGCTGATTAAGCTCGAGGAGGTTGTTCTCGTGAGACTAAAGACCAGATGACATAACACGAGAGGGCACAAGCCACACAAAGATGAAATGAGATAAGCAATATGAGATGATAGCCGGGCGAGTGAGATGAGCTGCAGATGGTCAGAGATATGCCAGGTCAGGGATGTCTTGTTTTCCTTCCTTTGTCCAGAGATTGGCACTATGGGGGCTAGTTCATGCTGCAAGCGGCGGGCAGGGTGTGAGTGTGAGTGAGACAAGAGCACCCTTCGTATGTTGAGCCTCCCCCACACTGGCCTTGGCCTCGTGCTGGGCTGGCAGCTGCTTGACTTTGTCCCCCTTGTGCTCCTTGAGCTCCTTGCACTGGTGGTGTGGCGGGTGGGCACGCCCATTGGGTTTTCCGGGAACCCGTCCCCACTTCCAAGGTTGTCAGGCCTGGCCAGGCCTAGAGCTTGACCATCCTGGTAAATTACTTGCAGAGTACCGTTGTTGAGTTGCAGTTTCGTTACGACGCCGTCACCCCAAGAGCTAAGCCCTGCTCGAACCTCACTTTTCACCAGCCTCTCCCTCACCTTAACAGACCGAGACGCCGTGTGACAACCATCATCACCTCCTCCCCCACCGGCGATAATGGCCACTACTGCAGATTCCTAGCCAGCAGCCCTTCGAAGTCGCGGCGTGTCAATCTACAAAGGAACCAGTGTGTCAATGCTGTGTGATTTGCCAGCCAATACAAAAGACATTGGATGCACACATTCGTCGCGTCACAATGGAGCTCGACGACACTGCGAAACTAATCGCCGAGGCCCAGGCCAAGCTCGCCGAGTTGGACGATCGCGTTGCTGTGTATAGGCTTCAGATGGCAGCCGAGTTCAATCGCTTCTCGGAGGGGCAGCTCCAGAATGTTCCGGCAGATGTTGCCTACCACGTCTCGCAGGCTGTGACTGATGCGCAGGTCAACTACCCTCACCTGTTCCCTTCTGGAAGCCATCGTGGTCACACATCACCCTTGGAATCACCCACAGCTTCCCACGACTCTTCGTGGCGCAACAGGGGCTCCCCACCACCAATTCTTCCTCATACCTCGGGGACACCCAAGGAACCCCATCGAAGCATTCACGAACGCGAATTGGAATTTCAGGGCCTTTTCACCCCCACATACCTCCCACTCCTTGACAGCGCTGATCGCCCCATCCACTCACCACCCACCTCACCTGGTGCGGATCCAACATCAAACATCGACGGCCAGCTAGCTGTCAGAAACACCCAGACCTCAGAAGGCACCCAGACTTCTGAGGCTCCTCAGACCCCAGACGACACCCCCGTCCCGGAACCCACCCCAACCTCAGAAGGAGGCACTCAGACTTCTGACAGTCCTCAGCACCGGCCCAGGCCAAGTCTACTGCGTCGTGCTACTGACGCATCTGTGGACTCAATAGCCAGCGACTCCAGCAGTGCCAGAATTCGAAAAAGCGCCCTGCGACGCTCCTCCGCAGGCTCATCACGGGCACCAGACAGCCCGCGAGAAACTCGTCGCGTGCGGTTCGAGGTCCAAGGCCAGGAGGTCTTGCCGTCTTCATCGCCCCAGGCATCCACCACAGCCCTTGCAGAGGTGCTCAGTGCCAGCTCAGAAAACTCAGCAGCCCTCGCCGACGCTGCACCCCCTGTGACATCATTGGGCGACATAGACGGCGAGGACGATCCCCCACCAAGGAAGGTCTCCTCATCTCAAGCTCTGCGCGCACTCTCAAAGGAACCATTGGATGATCCAAGCACGTGGACCGTCGTAAACCCTGGGTCCGAAGATCCAGCTTCTGATGCTGATGCTGATAAGAGCAGCGAAAAGACAACCACAGTTCCAACGTTGAATGCAGAGGCCCGCGGTGAGATGGCTCCTATGCAGCTTCCCATGCACGTCAAGCCCGAGAGTGGCGGAGGACGAGGCCAGGGTGATGTGAAGGAGGGCGGTGGCCATGCGGAGCACGAGACCATGGTTGAGAGCGTGCAGGCCGCGGAGGACGAGTCTTCGGAGGACGATGATCCTCTGATGATAATGTCAAAGAAGGATTTTAAGAAGAAACTCAAGGCGAAATCCTCCCAGGCTTCCAAGGCCACCGACCTTGTTTCTGCTCAGCGCAATTCAGCTGAGCCCACAAGCTCCGGACGCAAGTCCATCCCGACCACCAGCGCCGAGCCCGTGACTCCCAAGGGCAGCTCTTCCAAGGTCGCCTCTGCCAAGCGAGTCGAGCCTGCTGAGGACGATGACGAGGACGATATGTTCAAGCTTGAGGCTGGCGAGGACGACGAGACGTTCGAGAAAGCGATCTCCGCCCGCACCTCTCCCCAGAAGCATCTGCCTGAGCCGGCTGAGGAGGACCCCTCGGAGGACGACAAGTCGGACGAGAAGTCCGATGACGAGTCGGATGAGCGTGAGGCCCAATTCAAGCCCAACGCTCCCATCCAGGCCTCACCTCCCATCGGCATGGCCATCAAGAAGCCCACGGACATCCCTCCCAAGGTGCCTCCCATGCCTCAGGGAAGCGTCCCCAAGATGTCCGTCGGCTCGTATGGAGGAAAGCCCATCACCATGGCGCCGGTCAAGGACGAGGAGCTGATGAAGAAGATTGCGAAGTCCGAGGATGCCCGCCCCTTCTTCGTCGGTAGTGTCAACGGACGAAGCGGACCCGACCCCTCCAACGCTAAGAGCTACAGAGCCAGTCTGCCTAGCCCCGCTAGAAGCGGCCCTGGTACGCTGATGGAGCGTTGGATGCGTGAGAAGGAGGAGGGCACCAAGTACGCCAGCGACAAGGAGGACGACGAGAACGAGAAGAAGGAGTGAGCACCTTCTCTTGCTTTGAGCATGACTGCGCGGCGTTCCTTGATGGATTGGAGTCTGCATACCCAGGAATTCCATCGAATTCGGCCGCAGTTGGGAAAATGGCGTTCGGGATTCATAAGGAACAGGGGCATTTCGGCATCATCATATGCGATACCCAGAATTGACTTGGATCAAGTCCACTTTCAATGAACGTGTTTGACATCTGATTCTCCTTGTGAAATGTCTTATGTGGCGATATTCGCGCAGTCAGATGTTGGGCACCGACACGTCTGACAACACTTCTCCCAGTGCATTCCATACTTGCGACCACGTAGGCCCCGTCATGGTTCCCCTTGGAGACATGAGTATTTGATGGCACATAAGAAAAGAGCTTGCGCGAGCAAATACTTGCGCGAGGCCGTCGGTGTCTAACAGCACCTTTCAACAGGATCGCCTAAGTGCCTGTCACACGAAGATGTGCTCAATAAGAAACAGTAAGGCATATAAATACTGGGATGCTGCATAATACATTTCTGTACAATGCCAAGGTGATTGCAGTGCAGGGGATCTACAAGCGGGCCAGAGCTCTGGCTGGCCAGGCCCCGAGGTGGGTGGGCTCAGAGAGCTGGAGGGCGGGATGACTGGCCTTGGGCCGGGCTTGGACCGGGATGCCTGCCCAAGAATAGCATCAAGAGAGCGGAAAGTAGCCTCAGCCCACCCAACCAACCTACCTCACTTGGGCCGCACCTCCTTCAGCAAGCTCTCGCCCACTTCTACGACAGCTGCCATCTCCGCTTACGCTCGTCACGATCTATCCTTTTCCGCATCTTGCAATCGAGTCCTGACGCTCCAGCTGGAACATACCCGGCTGTCAGGCAAGCGACTCCTGCCGATTTTCCTTGTCGCCGCAATCACGGCGTCTGACAGCTCGCCCCCTGTGACTGGATTTCCGAATCGCTCGCACGGCATCGAGACTGTCGGCAGCGTCCTGTTCAATCCAAACTTCACAGCTCGACCCCAGCCCGAACCCAGACCCCATTTCCTTATCGACCGAGCATCATCAAGGACAGCCAGGATGGACGGCAAACGCCATCTCTCGTCGTTCCAGCAGTTGGAGAAGCTTGGAGAGGGAACATACGCAACTGTAAGTCCATGGACCTGAAGGCTACAGCCGGCCGGCCTCCAGACAGCATCCTGACCCTATACTCGACAGGTCTTCAAAGGGCGCAACAGACAAACCGGCGAATTCGTCGCGCTCAAGGAGATTCACCTTGATTCTGAGGAAGGAACACCCAGCACCGCCATCCGCGAGATCTCGCTCATGAAGGAGCTTAAACACGAGAACATTGTCGCGCTACACGATGTGATTCACACGGAGAACAAGCTGATGTTGGTCTTTGATTACATGGACGGGGATCTGAAGAAGTACATGGATACCAAGGGCGACCGTGGAGCCCTGCAGCCTATGCTCATCAAGTCCTTCATGTACCAGCTGCTGAAGGGCATTGATTTCTGCCACAAGAACAGGGTGCTGCACAGAGACCTGAAGCCTCAGAACCTTCTCATCAATAGCAAGGGTCAGCTGAAGCTGGGTGACTTCGGTCTCGCCAGAGCTTTCGGCATTCCAGTCAACACCTTCAGTAACGAGGTTGTCACACTGTGGTACCGAGCCCCCGACGTCCTTCTGGGAAGCCGGACATACAACACCAGCATCGACATCTGGTCTGCGGGATGCATTATGGCGGAGATGTACACAGGCCGGCCCCTGTTCCCAGGCACCACCAACGAGGATCAGATCACGAGAATTTTCAGGATCATGGGCACGCCGACTGAGCGTACGTGGCCTGGAATCACCCAGTTCCCCGAATACAAGCCAAATTTCCAGATGTACGCCACTCAGGACCTGCGCCAGATCCTGCCGATGATTGACGCAGCAGGCATCGACCTGCTGCAGAAGATGCTCCAGCTGCGTCCAGAGCTCCGGATTAGCGCCGCAGACGCCCTCCAACACCACTGGTTCAGCGACCTGATAGTCCAGCAGCACCAGCAGCAGCAACGGGCGATGCAAGCACAGGCGCAAGCTAGGGCCTATACGCAAGTGCCATCGCAGGGAGTTCCGTCACAAGGCTATGAAAACTACTAGGATGGGTCGAATGAGCATGGTCCTCGAGATTATTCAATTCCTGCGGCATCTGTGAAGAAGCTTGGCAGCGGTTAGCAGGCTCTTGCTCTTTGCTGCTGGTGCCAATCAGAATCAGATCACGGGTTTGACGGCCATCAGCTGTTGAAACCCAGACTTTCATTTTCGCCCGTTCCGGCACCTACCCGAAGGGCACAAACAACGCAATTTCTGAGGTACCTGCCTCACCGCCGGAGGCAAGGATCCTTTTAGGACCAGGTGGAGCCCTATAACCTTTGCTGGATCGCCCGGCGTTCACAGCGCCGAGGCAATAATGGTGCAGCCAGCTTTCTGGCAGGATCACTATACGCAGGCTGCCATGACTGCCTCACACTCGCACCCAATTTTTACTCCCGTTTCTAGTATCTTACAGACTCGCGAGCTCCAGAAGCACGCAGGGCAAGGCTTTTGGTCGTCCTAGCACTATACAACATTGCGCATTGCGAAGTGTTACACCCTTGAGCTTCGGTGCCCACGCAGTTTCTCATCCATTCTGCTTCCTCTTGTCGCTATCAGTGGGAGCAGATAGACGAGAGAAATATCGTGGTGTTCCATCGAGCGCGATATGTGCATTTCTTGGACAGGAACATTGAGAAGAGGCCTGGTGGACCGGGGGCTGGGGGCATGGGAGGGCTCAGGATGTTTAGCAAAGATTCAGCGTATTAATGATAAACACCCAGTCTGACCGCCGAGTGCCTGGATAGCTGCTCATGAACTGGCGCAGGTGTGCTTCAGTTGCGTCAGGTGTCGGTGCAGGCGAAGCATGGGATGGGAGTGTGGCAGGGAGCTGACATAACACACCACTTTGATATCTGCTCCAATAGAATAGCTCTTCTTAGTTGCATAAGCTCCCACTGTTATCGGTGGATATGCGTCTACCCCAGCAGTGGAGTCTCGGTCCAGGCTCCGATGCATGGGTCTCGCCCCAGGTCCACCTGCATCATCCTAACCACGCTTGGACCGCCGCGACCACATGCGGTTCATCATTGAGGACGGCTTGCGACATCTCATTGCCATCCAATTTGGCCCCTCCAGGCCCGTTCTTTTTGGATTATTCCACCACGGCACCGGTAACCTCCCGGTGGGCTTTGTATCTTGAGGCCACTCCGAGTCAGCCGTAACTCCCCATCAACTCGTGACACCGCGGCCCGAGCCCAAGTCTCCCCATCGACGAAGCGATCGAGCCACGCAGTCGTCCACCGCCGAAGCCTTACCAGAGCCCGCTCGTACCTATCAGAATCACCACGCAAAGCTGGCGAACGCTGTGCTACCCGCTCCCCGGGCGTAAACGGGTCAGCCCCGAGAAGTCGCCATGGCTGAGGATCGGAAAGGTGAGGAAGGCATTGGAGCCGCGTCGCAACCCGAATGACACTCGGCTGATTAATATCATTTCAACAGACGATGAGGCCACCATCAAGGTCGCATCCAAGAAGAACACGGGCAAGGGCAAGCTTGGAGGCTTCAGGCTGAAAGAGAAGATCCCGAAACTTAATAAGGAGGCTGGCAGCCAGGATGGCAATGTGGTTGAAGGTATGGATCCTCCACTATACTCGGTTCGATGAAAGGCATCATTCCGTCTCCTACCTGCGCATTCCCTAACACGATTCATAAACAGACAAGAAAAGCAAGGCAAGCGCCAACGCCACGGCCAACACCGCGCCATCACCGAGCGAACCATTCCACGAACTCGATGAACTCCCCCGCGAAACCTTCACCAAGGGCTACCCCATGATTGATGCCCCGGCTCTGACATCATGCAAGTGGTGCAAGAAGAGTATTCTCATGACGACTGCCGTCGAGCACATCAACGGCTGTCTGAAGATCAAGAAGGAGAAGGCGAACCGGAAAAAGGCCGCACGAGAGGCCAGGGAGCGCGCGAAGGAGGCCGCCCTGAGAGAGGAGCGGGAGCGCCGGGCAGAAGAAGAGGGCATCACGCTCGGCGCAGATGGCGACAGCGGCGATGACGACGACGATGGGGAGAAGGTCCCTGGCAAAACAACCAAAAAGGTCGCCGGCAAGAAGACGGGAGAAGGCGGTCCTTCAGGCAAGAAGAGGAAGGCCGAGGGCGAGGCGGACAAGGGCCCGAAACAAAAGAAGAAGAAGGACGAGCCTAAGCCCAAGACGAAACCCAAAGGTGAGCCTCCAATGCATGTCGATTCTCTTCAGCGCCCTCCGGATGTTCGGGTCTTTGGCGACGGATTCGACGTGATCAACCCACCGAGCATGACACCACCGGACAGAACGCTTCCGGACCAGGGACAGCGAGGTTGGGAAAGCTGCTAATCGATATACGCTCATGCAGGTCCGGTCGACGTCGAGCGGCAATGCGGTGTGATTTTGCCAAACGGGCAACCTTGTGCCAGATCTCTGACATGCAAATCCCATTCTATGGGAGCTAAGAGAGCTGTGGCGGGCCGATCCTTGCCATATGACATGCTCCTGGCAGCATATCAGAAGAAGAATCAGGCTCGTCAACAAAGTAGGTCTGCCCTCTGCTCCCCCAAGTTCGGTTCTAACAAACGTCTCCAGAGGCTGCTCTCGACGCCAACGCCCCGATCGAGGAAGACGACGACCCCAATGCTGGCCCTGTCGACAGTGATGAAGAGACGGCGGCTGTCATGGCCGCTCTCGCCAAATGGAACCCACAACCTGTCGTGGCTCAGCCTGTATTCAACACCATTCGGCGCGAGTATCAAATCAATCGACTGCAACAACAATTGGCAGCCGCCACCGACAATGGACGCAAGAACATTTTCAAAGTCAGTGGTTACGGGGCTCAACGACTGCCGCCGGGTCACACAGGCCATCGCCCCCCAATTCCTGTCATGCCTGTGTTGGACCAAGAAGACGCTCCTGGCGAGGAAGAGGATGATGTCCCAAACATGCCAAGCAGCGCAACCTTCGCACCCATGCAGGCTCAGAGACAAGTGTCCGTCGGTGGTCCGGCTTAGAAGGCTCAGGAAACACCAGAGGAGCACGGTCCAAGGCTTAGAGGCGGAAAAGTCGGCAGGCCTCCCCGAACAGCCGCGGAGGTATTCACTTGCGACGTTTGCCACGAGACCTTCAAGCAAAAGCACCTCTTACAGCGCCACATGGATGGCGAGCATTTGGGGAAGAAGCCATTCAAGTGCACCGGCTGCGGTAAGAAGTATTCACGCAAGGACAACGCGAGACAACATATGCGACGCCGCTGTCCCGGTGCCACAGTCGTGAAGATTGCGGATGATGAGCATCCTGCGACTTACTCGAGCATAACTGTGGGTGTCCCACATGCGTTCAGTACAGATGCAGAAGAATGAGAGACAGCTTGGCACGGGAGCATTGGTTGTGGCTTATACTACACCTCCATGCGCCTCAACAAAAAGCTTGAGATATTACTCGTTGCTGCTGTCTAGCAGGGGCCTGGTGCACTTTCGCCCTTGGACAGGACTCTAGGAAAGGAAGTTTACGACGGGGGTGACCCCTTTGCCAATGCATCTTCGGTCGGAGTTGGGGTGGTCTAGCCAGGTGGTGGGGGCAGGGAATTTGTCTATAACAAAAAACACTTCGCAAGGCGTTGGAGGTTACGATTTTGTACTTGTAATTACTCTTCCCGGGACAGGACATTCATGTCAGCTAGGGATGGGGATACTCCACTCTCGGTGGAGGGTATGTTCATGATACCACCGTGAGGCTAGAAACAAATGGCATAAATTTGGGTCCGACCCGAGATGACAATAATAAGACAGCTGCCAGATTCGGCCCATACGTGCCCCATCTCGCCCCTCCTTTGGCAAGCCCCGGGAAACCTTAAGCTTCGGGGCACGAGGCACAGAAGATGAAAGAGGTGTTCCTACCGCACTTGCCGAGAGACTTCCGCAGCGATCAGCTCTCAAACTCGAGATTCAGGAAGCATCTAGGCCTAGCTGAGCTTCTCCACGACATGAGGGGTGGAGGGCTTCGCGTCTTGGGCCCCAAGGGTGCCAGTGGGTTCCCGAGCCAGTGGATTCGACAGCCCGGAGTCTGTTCGAGACTGTGGGGTAGAGCAGGGGTGGCCCCGTCCGCCCGGCTGCAAATCCGGGGCAGTGGGCTAGTTACGGAGGATGACGTCGGCATTGGGGAACGGCCGGCTAACCAACGTTGTCGCATGTGCTCATGTGCTGCTGGCTCCGTTTTGAGGACCCATCCGTCTGTCGTCGACCTGGGTACCTTTTCTCCGTGAGAACTATATCCTCATATCTGATTCGAATTAAAGTCAAGAGTGTTCATGCCGCTGGGGTTGTCATATATCCAAACAACCGGCGGAATCTAATTCTCATTGTAACCCTCGTGTTTCCACTTCTTTCACTGAGCCGGGGTCTGCGAAGTTCCTCACGATCCAGATTGACAATAACCTCGGGTCACACAAACACAGTCTCTTACTCGCCCTCCTGCTCAGATACAGTCAACACAGGATGCCAGCAGACCAGTTCCTCCCGGCCATCGGCCACGCCGTCTCTGGCGCGACGGGGACGGCCATCTCCACGACGGCGACGTACCCTCTCGATCTCGTTAACACGCGGCTGAAAGTGCAGCGTCAGCTGCGCAAGGACGGCACCATCTCGCCCTCAGAGCAGTATGCGGGTATCACGGACGCGGTGTCGCGGATCTATGAGCGTGAGGGCGGGCTGAAGGCGTTCTACGCGGGCCTGGGGTCAGATATCTTCAAGGGTGTGGCGGATAGTTTCTTATTCTTCCTTTTTGTAGGTTCTTTCTCTTCCCTTGGGCTCACATCCGCCACACTTTAGACTGCAGCGAGTAAAAAGATGCAATGGAAAGATAGCAGTGTGACAACGTGGGCGTCTGCTCTTGGTCCCTTGTAAGCTGACACCGAACGCTACATAGTACAACTGGTTCCGCACAAAGAGGTCGCAAGGGAACATCAGGCGTCTGCCCGCCTGGGAGGAACTCGCCGTGGGCGCGGCGGCCGGCGCGTGCGCGAGGCTGTTCACGACGCCGATCGGCAACGTGGTCACGCGGAAGCAGACGGCGTCGCTCATAACTGACGAAGGCGATGCCGGTACCGCTGACGCGCCGAGACAGGCGGGACGGGGCCTGTCATTTGCAGAGATCCTGCACGTCATCCGGGCGGAGAAAGGCCTGCTGGGGCTGTGGGCCGGATACAGTGCAACACTCGTACTGACGCTCAACCCGAGCATCACGTTCTACCTGCAGCACGCGCTCAAGAAGGCGCTGGTCGACAGGGGCCGCGAGGGCGAGTCCAACGGCGCCACGTTCCTGGTTGCGGCGCTGAGCAAGGCCGTCGCGACCACGGTGACGTACCCCTTCCAGATCGCCAAGGCGAGGGTGCAGGTCTCCGCGCCGGAGAGCCCGAGGCCCGAGGCGGAAGAAGAGGAGAAGACGGCGGCCGAGGCCGAGGCGAGAGAGGAGGACATGCTCGTGGTTGAGCAGAACGTCGGGAAGAAGGAGAGCAAAGCCCAGGCGCTCGCCGGTCGTCTCCACAGGTTGGCCGATGACACCATTTTCGGGACGGTCCTGCACATACGGAGGACCGAAGGGGTCTCAGCGCTTTACGACGGTATCAGCGGGGAGTTGCTCAAGGCATTCTTTAATCACGGGACGACGATGGTATCGAAGGAGATCGTGCACAAGTTGATTGTTCAGCTGTATTTCTTTGTTCTGGCCAGGATTCGCAGCTCGCCAACTGCGCAGGCCCTGCTTCGGCGGCGGTCCAGGGAGGATCTGAAGAAGCTGGGGGATATCCAGATTGCCGAGAGGTTCGCGAGGATTAAGGATGGAACTCTTGTTTTGGGCCTGTTGGAGCGGACACAGAGATTGATCGTGACGAAGTAGCCCTACCAGCAATTCTCTAAAAAGAAAGCCCAAGATTGATATGCATCGTGTACTAGACAGGAAGTCGTTGACACGCTGGTTCATTCATTGACGGTATGGATAGCCGGGGCTGCTTTTATGCCGTCGGCGGAGGCCCCGAAGACCGTACTCAGTGGATCTCGTGGGGTACCTCTTAACATTGGAAGGCATTGCCACTCCTCTTGACCTCGTTCGTGCCACCAGCCGAGAATCCCGTTCCGTCACTCTTGAGCTCAACCACACCTGGTCGGATCTTGTCCTTCTCCTTCTTGTCGCCTCCCTTCTTGGTCGGTCTCTCCGTGACGTTCTCATCACAAACATAACACCTCACCGCATTCGCATGCTTCGCATCTGCCGGGTCGGCGTGTGGATCGTGGCCTGACGGCTTCATAAACTGGCTGGCGCAAGCCTTGCAAAGCACGTGTCCACAAGGCTTAGCGAGCATCGCTTTCGAGGAATTCGTCAGTCCCTTCTTGCAAGATGGACAGATCCTGGTCTTGGTCTTGCTTTCCTTCGTCTCTTCCTCGGTGAAGTTGATCGTCACCAGCGTGTGTAACGAGTAGGGGTGGGGGCTGTTCTCCTGTGATGACGGGCAGATAGGCGTCGTCTTGGCCTTCTTCTTGACTTCGTGCAGCTTGTCTTTCGTGTTCGACATTGGCGTTACCGAGGGGACCCAGAACGATGGGAGCGAGGGCTTGGCGCTCTTTTCATCCTCGATCGCTTTCCGTGCTTTCGCTCGGTCGCCCTCGGCGTTGCGCAGCACTTCGTCCTCATCCAGCGAGAACTTGCGCTTCTCTCCGCTCTTCGCCTCTTTTGATGAGCTGACCTCTGAGCTACTTCCAGCCTTGCTTCCAGCGACATCGAAACCGGCCTGGGTCAGTTCAAACTCCTTGACGGCTCTTGCTTGTGCCTCCTCGTCCTGCCGTGCCTTTGACTCTGCAGCCTCTCTGTCCTCTTGTTCCCGAGCCTTGTCGAGCCTCTTAATCTCCTTTTTCTGCGCGAGGATGTTGTTCAGCGCGCACTCACGGCAGAATATGTCACCGTTGGAACAGGCCACGGGGTCGACGGCGGACTCGAGGCATAGCGAACACGAGCCGAACGGGAGGAATGAGTCCCTGTTCAAACGAGCGGACGAGGAACTCCAGGCCGATTTCGCCAGGGCCCGCTCATGCGCGGTGAATACGGGTCGAGAAGTGTTCCTTTTGCCTGCGTTGTTAGATCGGAGCGTTGGACCAAGATGAGGGTGGGGAGGCTGGACGTACTATGCGACATGGTGGCTGGACAATTGAAGAAGAAAAACAGAGAACGAATATCCAGAAGAACTGAAATTGCCTTTCCTCGAGATGAGGAGGAGAGCGCCGACAAACAGTTGTGTTGGGCTCTTAACATATGCAGGTATTAAAGTGATATTCAAGACCGTCGCAGGAGACCTCGACACTGCAGATGCTCGCATATTACGTAATACGGATTTTTAGTAGGGAACGCGTCAACGCGTCGTTCCGCTACTCGATATCACTTCCACTCAACCTTCATTGCTTAGCCTGAGGAGATCCGGCGGCATCCGATTGTACTTAGCAATCCGAGGCAGATCACAACCAAATGGAATCGTAACAGCAGACTATCCATTGCATCGAGCCAAACCCCACAGACGCCATGGCCACGGAAGGCCAGTCATCACAACCTCCAGCCGAGGACAACACCTCGACGCCGGCAGATGAGAACAGCGAAAATACCCAGCCCCAGCCCCAGCCGCCATCTTCTCAAATACCCCCACAATCATCCTCAGATGGCGCGGAACCAGCTGGTCCAGCTTCACCGCCCCTACCGTCCCGCCACACGGCGGCGACGCCGGGGCCCCGCGCCCAGCGCTTCCAAGAGATGTTCGGCCTCGCGCTGAACCACACCCTGACCAAGATCTCGCCCGATAACTTCGCGTCCTGCTACCCGACCGTCGCGGCCCAGGCCCCTGGGGTCCTGGGCCAGGTGCAGCGCGCCATGGTGGACCGATTCGCGGACCTGTGCAACCAGGAGTTCGGCCGCGTACAGGCGCGGTACAACGTGGTGCCCAAGCTGAACGAGCTCGAGGGCCTGGTGTCGGACGCGGAGCGGCGGCGGCGGGCGCAGGTCTCGGCCGCGAGGAGGAGCAAGGGCAAGGGGAAGGGGAAGGAGAGGGCCGGGGAGGGCGAGGGCGACGACGACGAGAACGCCAAGAAGCCTACGCCGCCGCACATGCTGCCTGCGGACGCCATCCTCGCCGCCCACCTCGCGCCGCACCTGGCGAGCCAGCAGAGCCAGATGAACGCCAAGATGCAGAACACGCAGGCCGCCAACGTCGCGCTGTGGGACGAGATCCAAAAACAGCGGGCCGAGGTGGACGAGCTTCTTGGTGCACTGGAGCGGGCGCTGGCAGACGTGGACGGCGCGGCGGCGCTATTGGATGAGGTGCCGGCCGAGGAGTTGGCGAGGGAGTCGAGGACTGTGGAGGCCGAGATGACGGATGCATGAATTGCGATGATCCCAAAAACGGCCAAGATGACAGTGAAGTTACTTTCTCTCTCTGTGTATCGCAGGCATTTGAGCGTCCGTGAAACGAGCACGGCGTGGCATGCTGCTTGTGAAGTTGGCCGCATCTTCTAATGAGTGTCACGATTACGACGGAGATACCAGGCGTTGGAGGCGTTTCTTGTCCTTGTGAACAGAAAACCATCAGGAATAGCAGGATGCAATATGATACCAATTTCAAGTCACGACTATCAACCCTATATACAGAAAGTCGACACCCCTTATTAGAAGCAGCAATGCCAGATGCGGGAAGCTTCCTGGAGTATTGCTAGAATGGCTGCTTCGAAACTATGATGCTCTCCCCCTCTGGCTCACACTTCCTCTCACGCACTCTCTGACTATGCCTCCAATGCTATCCTGTTTTTCCCAAATGCAAAAGACGAGGTATATTGTGGTATAATAACAACGCATCTGGTCGTTTCTGAACGCCTGGCCAAGACGGCCTCTCAATGCAGTAAGTGCAACAGATGCAACCCTTTTCGCTCTCATGACATACTCATGTTCTCACTGATGATGATGAAGAAGAAGGAGGGGAGAAAGTCGACCGCCCGGGCAAGCCAGCAAGCAAGCAAGCAAGCAAAGAATCATAGACGCGGGTTCTCCGCGTGGATGACCTGCCAGGGCCCCCAGAACTCGGGCTCCCCGTACGACGGCGGCTGGACCCTGGACATCTGGCCGGTGGACCAGTCGATGTGCCACCTCTGGCCCTTGAAGATGACGAAGTTGGACTTGCGCGGGCTCTTGAAGAGCAGGACGGCGTAGCAGAGCTTGGCGTAGACCATGTCGTGCGTCGACGTCCAGAGGTGCCGCGGCCGCCACTTGCCCGTCTCGGGCTCGACGCCCTCGTTGTGGTACGATGACACCGACAGCCGCCGGGCGGGGACGGCGCTCTGCCTGTGGTTCGGTATGGGGGTTTGATGTGGGTATTGGTGGTCCCAGGGGGCTATGGCCGCCGGATCGGTGGTAAAATCCGCCCCGGGGGGCCCGCCCGCCGACATTTCGACGTCCGCCGGCGGGTCTACAGGCATGGCCGAGTCGATGTGCGACTCGGGCATCGATACTAGTGACTCAGTAAGCTGTTGAAAGCTGCCGCCGTTGCTGGTGGCCTGCGCGGAGTACTGCCCGCGGAGCCACCGCAGCCGCTGAATCCGGGGGATGCTCTGGTCCCGTGGAAAGTCCCGTTCGTCAATAGGTGCCGCCACGTCTATGGCGGCGAAGAGGCACTCGAGCCACTTGACAAATGTCTCGAGCTCTACGCACGAGATGAGGAACTGGTCGGTCTCTGCCCTGATACGGATGACATAGCGTCGTCTGTGGGCTGCGCGTTAGTGGGCTGATCAAAGGGTATCGAGGGCATCATGTCAGCCAGTCGTGCAACATACTTGTGATAATCAGCCGCAATCCCCACGTCGGCATGCTGCAGGCTGTAGCTCCGCTCCAGGGCGCCCTTCCTCAGCCACGGCGGGTTGTCGGGCTTGACGTCCGGGCCGTGCATCCTGCTCTTGCTCCAGCTCCATCCCTTGTCCTTTGCGCCGTAGATGTGCAGGGCCGTCCCGTGCAGGACGACGAACATGGTGCGCCAGTTGCGGTACTCGGCCCTCTTGACGGCGTCCTCGATCTCCATCTTCATCTGGAACACGTTCTCCATGTGCACATCACAGTAGTACCGCGGCAGCACGTCCTCGTCCTCGGCCGAGGGGGCATCCCCGCCCAGGACGGCCTCCCTGCCCTTGCGCGATGGGCCCTGGTACGTGCCATGCGTGGCGACGTGGTAGGCCGGCGGGCTGGGCGGCTGGGCAAAGGTCATGACCTGCTCGTACAGATAGTCCTCCTCCATGGACAGCCGCCGCACCTTGGCCGGCCGGTTGTCGATGGGCGCCAGCTCCACCGCATGGTTGAAGAATGTGGCTGTTGAGGCATCATCCTCGTCCGGACCACTTGGTTCCATCGCCGGGTGATGTCGCCGGTGCTCGGTCCGCGGCGACGTGGACGGAGAGTCGCTTTCCCACCCTCCTCCGTCTTGGCCGCGAAGGCGTCAAAATGGCGCTCGCCTGGCTGGTCTTCCTGCTCCTTCTCTCCTGAGTGCTAACCCTACATATTCGCCTCTAACAAGAGAGGGGGCGGACCTGGGGAGACGATCTCTCTTGCAGCCCTGGCTTCCACGCTTCCAAGTCTCGGGACAAGCCTGCTTGCTTGCCTCGAGTTCCCTCAAAATAATCGAATGTTGTCCTTAGGGATTCAAGGGTGCACTGTGGTGATATCTGTTCCCAAGGCCAAGAACGATTTCAAAGTATATGGGCAAGAATGAGAATATAATGCAGGCTGCAATGACATGGAGCAGAGCCAAGTGATGCGGGTGAGTTCCCGCGAGTGACGACGGGCTGCACGAGGACAAGAGATCGTGGGAGGAAAGTCACCGACTAGCTCCAGGCGGGAGCGGCTGGGGAGCCAAGAGAAAGTGAGGTGCAGGAGATGGCAGGACAAGACAGGGCGAGAAGCAAAAAGTAGGGAAGGCGACGTGGAAGCGGCGGAGACTGGGGAGAAAAAGGAGGGCTCGAGAGGTGTGAGTGGAAGTGTGAGTATGAGGTGTGTGAGGGTCAGAATGTGAGAGTGTGGAAGCATCCCATCCCATCCCATCCCATCCCATTCCATGCCCATGCCATGCCATGCATGCATGGCCTGGAGGCGGGCAAGTGACAATCCCGGCTCCATGTCCGTTGTGACCCCTGTCGTGACTACAACAATCCTAACCTGGAGTAAGCTGCCCGGATAGTTCTGATAGTGTAGGCAGGTAATTAGTAGGTGCCCTCGGTACCTTCATTATGAGGCTAGGATGTCTCCGTTCTGGCCCTGCGCGGTTGCTTGTTCCAGAGCCCCAGAGCTGTTAGTCTATTGGGCCAGGGCCCGTCGAGGGCCCCCATCGGTTCCGCTGGGGAACAGGAACCTGGGAATAGTCTCACTAACACGTTACATTGAGCAATACCCGGGGGCGGCACCTCCCCGATTACAAATTGCATACCCTTCTCCGAAAGCCCAATAAGCCGGCGTGCCTTTCTTTTTTTCTTACATTATATTATGATCTACACTTCAATATATCGACACAGCCCGTCTCCTGCCTCAGCAGCTTGAGCAGCATTGAATCGAGGCATGGCGGGAGGGCGAGAAACTCGAAGCTGATTAGCAGGACCATACTCGGCCTCGAGATGAGCAAAGCAGCACACACACACACCGGCAGGGACGGAATTACCCACGGGAACCATGAGCCGAATCACGATGCACAGCGGGCGGCGGCACGAACCCAGGAGCGGACAGCGCAGCAGACATAAAGGTGCTCGGAGACGCGACCCTCCTTCTCTGGCCTAGCACCCGTCCATATTGGTGGTCCTCGCCCCCCTCCTGACCACCTGCGGCCTAGCCAGGAACGGTAGGTGGTTAACGGGCGGGCGACATGTCGCGGGGCAGCCTCCCCTCTGGCCTGGCCTCACAAAAAAAACATGCTGTGTAGCGACTTATTAGCTACCCTATATCAGCCGTGCGGTATTGGGGCAACGGGGTTTGGATTGCGTGCTCCCCCTCCGGAGCGGCCAACCGGCTTCTGTCCTGGCCTGTCAGGCCTGTCTCGTCGTGCTTTGTTTCCCCTCCTGCCCTCGTCCCGCCCATCCTGCTCAAGTGCGCAAACAAGTCCTGCTAGGTCTCACAAGCTCGCGCGGCCCCGACGATCACTGATCGGCCAGCCACGCTTGATGCCGTGTAATATGTAACAAGCCTCCTTGCGCCATCTGCCCGTCTGACTGGCTGCGGGACCGACGCAGCACGCGATCAGCCTCGAGTAGAGTGGTTTTGGGGGCCCCCTCCCCCGGGGATCGTCAGCACGGGTGGCGAAAGAACAATTCTCGTGTGCTTCTGGAATCCATCTGGAAGGCAGGCAAGGCCGGAAGGGAGGAGAGAAATGAGACGGGGCGGCAGGGCGGCTCACTGTACCTCAGACCATGTACCCGTGCTAGAGCTGAACCGGGCAACAGCTTGCGAGGCCCGCACAGTCGTGAGCCGCGCCGCGCCCGACGTGACCACTTGGCAAATGCTTCTTTTCGGCCTGCAATGGTAGACAAGGTAGAGCAACAGCAGTTCATTGCTATTATTACCTACCTGCCTGTCCTATGCGCCCCTCCACGTTTTCTCCTCGACAACGGCCAGTGGTTGCAACCAGTCAGGACCGTTGCACGGGGTCGCGCCGGCTATAACGCCCTCCCTCGACCCAAGGGCGCGCGAGGTTCTTTGGGAGATTAATAGCCCGGCCCGATCAGACGAGTCCAATCGTCATTGCGTGCCGTCTCCGCTGAGGCTCATGCTACCTTGCTCAGTCGGCGTGCCAGCACTTTTTAGGAAGGAGTTTATGGTCAGCTGGGCCGGCCGCACTGGGAGACGATGATGAGCAAACACCGACGACCAGCTTATCGTGTCCGCATTGGCTGCCTGATTCGCCCATTGGGCTGTGCCGCGCGCAGCCGTAAATACGATATGCGTCTGAACCATTTGGACCATCTCGTCGACATCGTCGATGAGACATGCCTCTATTGCTCTCAACAATTTTCCCGTGCCGTCTTCCTTGAGGCTTGCATTTTACTGCTCTCCTGCATGCTGCTATGAAGTGCTTACTGTACTTGCTGAGTTGTGTTGAAAGCGGTGTGTGGACACTGGTCCGGCTGTAGGAAAAATGTTTCCAGTATATTACACCGTCAGCCGAGAAAAACCCCTTCGGTTGCTTCGATAGGGAGTCGGTGAGGCTATCAATGAACTGAACAAACCCTGTTGCAAGTTGAGCCGCGGCGTGATGAGCACCGCGCAAGGCCGCTGTAACAAGACTCCTAGCAACCGGCGACAAACACGGTCCATCATTTTATCACTCTCCTCCAGCTGCCACCGCTCCTGTGAAGATCAGGCAAGGGAGACCGTCCAGTAATTTGCATCTTGTGTGTGGCTATTGAGGCTCTCTCGAGACCCAGAGAGTCGGCCAGAGTCGAGATACACCACTCGTGAAGGACCGGCGAGCGTACCAGGATATCCTGATGCAGTCTCCTAGCCGAGAAAGACCACATGACAGTCACGAGGTATGCCACTTACAGATCCAGTTCCAAGGCATTGATGGCTGGCTATGGCTTTCTGCCTTTTTCCTCCGTTAAATGGTATACACGTCCTCGTGGGTTATCATTACATTCTCTCCACCTCCAGCCATCACCTCGCTGCTCCCCTTGGCCTTTTCCTTCCTTTTTGTGGCATTGCCCACCACAGTCCCATCGTTGATCATGTATATTCGTCCCCGCCTTGTTACATATACAGCCGTCCACCCCTGGTCATGCAAAATGTGGAATGAGGAATCTGACCCGCAATCGCGGCCCCTCCCATATCCGCCAGATTCCCTGTCGCTTGTGGCCCAGTCAACTGTACAAAATTCCACAGCAAGAAAAAAAAGACACCGCGTAGAAACTTTTCTCTTGGGATGCAGATATCGCGGTGCGCCGGTTCAGCAAGCAAGACGTTACGCAATCACCGATACACCGTCCGACCAAGAAAGGAACCCCCAAGACTCCCTGGAATACTCTATGAAAATGCCATCAAGGCCCGCCGCTGGTCCTCCACTCCCGCAACGCTGGCATGAGTGGCTTCACGGCATCTGCTGGTCTTTTCCTGCTCACGCGTTCGTAGCCTGGGGGCCGCCACGCCCACGGGGAGCGCCGCCTCGGCCCCGAGAGGGGTACCCACCACGTCCGCCGCCCTGGCTGCCAGATCGCTGGCCTTCGAAGCCGCGTCCGCGTCCGGAGATGCTGCCCCGGTTCTGGTTGTAGTTAGCGCCACCGTAAGCACCGGCCTTGGGACGACGTGGCTCGACGACAATGTTCTCGCCGTTCACGGTGATCGGGCTGGCGCCAATAGCGGCCTGGTAGCCACCTGCGGCAGAGTACTCGACGAATGCACAGTTCTGGGCGAGAATTAGGTTAAGGCTTCCAGCAGTGTGGCGGATTCAAGTGAACATACCTTGGACCGGTTGATATCAAAGTATACCATCTCGCCGTAGCTGCCAAGAGCAGCCCTCAGGTCATCCTCCTTCACCTTCTCCGTCACGAACTTGACGTATGCCAGCGTACCTTCCTTTTCGGCAGGAGGGGTAGAGGTAGACTGCTGTCGGCTCTGTCTCTTGGAGTCGGCGCCCGCGGTGCGCCACTCACTATCTTTGTCGGCGGGCTGAGCTGTGTTCTCGCTGGCCTGGGCAGGAGTAGCACTGGCCTTGGGCTGAGCGGGGGCAGCAGCAGCAGCAGCAGCAGCAGGTCGCTGCTGGGCGGGCGTAGCGGCAGCGGGCGCTGCCTTGGGGAGCGGGACGACCGGCTTGACGGGGACTCCGACGGCGGCGGCAGCACGGCTAGCCCAGGACATCGGCTTGGGGGGTCCCTTGGGCTTTTCCGGCTCTGGGGCCGGGGCGCGCGCTGGGGCCGGCGTGGGGCTTGGGTCCTTGGGGAGCTCTGGCTTCTTCGCTTCCTCTTCGGCGATCTCTTGCGCAGTCTTCTCGGCATCCGCAGTGGTCTGGGCCTCCTCAGTCTTAGCGGGAGCCTCCTCCACGGCCGGGGTAGCCTCGACAGGGGTCTCCGCCGCGGTGGTGGAAGGAGTGTCCTTGGCAGTGGAGCTTGCCTCCTCGAGCTTCTTGTCAACGACCTCAGGATCGATGGGGGCGGGGCTGGGCTCGGCAGGCTGCTCCACCTGGGCCTTCTCGGGCTCTGGTGCGGCGGCGGCGGCGGCAGAAGCTGCCTCGGTAACAGCAGCGGGCTCCTGGGGGGCTTCCATCTCGACGGCAGGGGCGGACTCGGAGACAGCACCCTCGGTAGCCTCCTCCTCTCCCTCGTTCACATAACGAAGGATGTCGTTGAGCAGGAAGTATCCAGCAGGTTGCTGAGCGAGCACAAAAGTTTGGACAAACTTCTTGGGCTCGCCAGACTTGTTGCAGATCTCACCAATGACCTGAATGACAATGTTGTCGTATGAGGCTTGGGAGTCGACGTTGGAAACTCGGACCTTGCAGTCGTGGAAGTCAAGCTCCTTGATGCGCTCCGAGATAGCCTGACCGAATGAGTGAGGTTAGTTTACCGTCGCCTCCATTATTTCGAAAGATAGCAAGCTCGGAACGGTGGGTAACTGACCTGTCGGCCGACTGCGACGGGAGAGAGCTCAGCCTCAAGACCTTGGACGAACTGGGATCGCTTGTTGTAGAAGAGCTACGCGACTGTTAGCATGATCGCGCGTAGTTGACGGCACTTGTTATCATGCACTCACGTGAAGCTTGTCTGGGTTCTTGCTCAGGGTGGTGTAGTATTGTTGGACGAAGTACCAGCCAACCTCATCCTTTGATGGGGTACTGTCGGCGGCGTTAGAAGTAGATGGGGCGTTGGAAGGGGCGCCACCAGACTCCCGCCATTGCTCCTGGTGGTTTGTGTTGCCGTTTGTTGCCATGGTGCTGTGGTTGGGACAACTGTGTCTAAGAGGATATATGTGTCGCTCGAGAAGGTCGTAGAATTGGCGTTGTCCTCGGTGTGTTTTGCGCCACTAAAATCTGGAGGTCGGCTTGGGCAGGGAGAAATCGTGCGGCAGGAAACTGGGGTGGACAGGTGGAGATTAGCTTAAGGCCGTTCTGCCAGGCGGCGAGGGAAGTGAAGGGCTGATGAAGACATACCTGTCTATGAGCCGAGGCTGGAGGGAAACGGGGACGGACTCGTGTTCACTTGTAGAGTCTCGGTTGTAACGACAAAAGTGAAGTCGTCGACAGGGCTGGACCTTTGGCCTAGCTTTGAGAAATGATGACAAAACAATTTGGTCGGATTAGGGTTGGAGATGGTGGACACCAGTGGAGGAGGTGGAGGGGTCCAGAGTTAGGGTTGCTTGTGGGAATCTGAGTCGTAGAAAAGAGTATGGATAATGGGGAGCGAGCCTCTTTGATGTCTTCTGAGGGTCAAAGAGATGGTGACCTATGTGGTGATGTGGGATGTGTCGCGTGTTGATGGACTCGTCCAGGTGAGGAGTTGGGTGCAAAAAAATCAATGTCATTCAATCACGGGAGGAGGTTGACGATCCGACGCTCCAAGCGCCCAAGAACTCGAGCGGCCCCAGCTGCTACTGCTGCTACTGCTCACTCCAAGAGCAGGCATAATTCTCTGTCCAACAGGGTTTGCCCCTCACACGGCAGCTCCAATCCGGGGATGATAGCGATCTGGGTACACTCTCGGCTTCTAAGGGGTGAAATATACTTCTGACACTACTTGGTGGCCCGCCGGCCTGGAAGCTGCCAGGCAAGCACGGACCTGAAGATCTTGGTGCCTTCCAAATGAGACGACTGAACTCTAACAAAGGCCAATTCCACCACTGGCAAGCTGGCTTAATCAAGGTTGAGTTGTAGGGTGAGACTAAGAACTCGTACACGCAAGCTCAAGTTGATAGTAGAGCTCATTTGAAGCTTCAAGCGACAATGCCTTCAGCCAGCTACCTCTGTACAGTATGCAGTCAAGCACACGAAGAGCTGAGATCCTTGAATATCCAGATTCCACCACTCAACTTTCGATCGGTTCTAACCAGAAGACCCCACAGTGGGAAGCCTCTATCGGCCGGGTGGGCGCGATTGCCGCCTGGTTCCTAGGGGCAAACTGCAGGCTGCTAATTTACCAGCCCAGCCCTCTACAGAAGTCCGCAGATATGTTAATTTGGCATCATAGGCATTGATATTTCACAAGAACCTGCGCCCCCATTATGGCTATTTGACCTCGGGCCTGTGCCGGGCACTTACAACCCGGCACCCATTAGCAGCCGGCAAGGGCAGGTCCACATTTTTATTGTTAGTTTCCATACCGAGGTTTGACTTCAGCTCTACCGTGTTCTGCTCACCCCTCCGTGAACGGCATGGCACGGGCTGTATTATGGCAATCAAGATCTCGCATGAAGCCAACATGCGAATGACCCCGTTCTACCTATATTGTCCGGAGCAGAGGGTGAGATACTCTCGAAGCGGTGCGCCGAATCTCGGGCTTCAGATTGGCCAATTGCTGCGGGCTGCCTGCGTCTTTGGCTGGATGTAGTAACAGTGAATCCCTTAACGTTATCACGGAGCGTGTGCCGATGACCTGCCGTCACAGCAGCTAAGTGTCTGTCTGCTGCTATAAGTGTTGCCCCGAAATGCCGTTTCTTGCATCGTCGGTGTTTAGAATAAACATGGTCAACAGATGTCAGCTTACAGCTGAGACTACGCCGGTTTGTGGTATTGAGACATTAATTATCCGACATCATACTTCAATGCCTACCTAGCTTGTACGTACAAGCTGCCATCTTCTTTTTGGCGGCACACGTACAGAGCAATTGTCCCGGAATGGGGACAGCCACACCGTGATAAGATCATGCGCCGATTCCGTACCCTCCGCTAGAAAAACAGAACATACCGCATTGTAATGCGACCGGCCCTTGCCCGGGAAACCACGGCAATACATCATGGATTATTTGGACGCCTTGTAGACACCTAGCCCTTCTCAAACCCAGATCCCGTAGACACATGCGCACAAATACACAGACTGGCCAGAAGCCAGATTCAGGGCGCGACCACCTGTCTCACCCTCCCACACGGAGTCCCCCCTCGTCTCCCTCAAACTTCAACTTCCCTGGCGGTGTATTTTCCCTGTCCAGCTTGTCCCGGTGTTTCCTCAGCACGTCCGCCAAACTCTTGGCGTGCATCATCCCTAGTTCGGCCCACACGGTCTCCAGAACGTCCAGAGCCCACCGCCAGACGTCGTACGGCACGCCCGGCGCGCACGCGGCGACGCGGAGCTGGAAGGTGAGGTGCGGGATGCCGAAAGCGCCCGAGCCGGCGCCCCCATGCGTCTGCACCGTGTCGAGCTCCTCCCACGACAGCCGCGGATGCCGGTAGTGCGTGGGCACCGACGTGAGCACATCGACCGCCAGCCGCCGCACCGTCCCGCGGATGCGCTCCCCTCGCCCCGGAGACTCTGGCGGTGCCAACAAACCGGCGCCCGAGGTGGTCCACGGATTCTCTGCCGCCAGCTCGAGGATCCGCTGGTTGGTGAGCAGCCGCGCCCAGCGGAAGTGGTTCCATATTCGCGACGCCCACACGTCCGAGTAGCGGTGGTACATGCCGCGGAAGATAGCCTCGCGCGGCAGCTCCGGCGAGCTGACAACCTCGTACTTCCACTTCCCTTCTTGCGACGACTCCCATCTGTCCATCTCCGCGTCCACGGCCAGGAGCTGCAGCAGCATTTGTTCTGTGGACTCGTCCCCATCGGCGTGTGCCCTGGTGGACATGGTGGCATTTAGTCGTGCGAATTTTGCGATGATGGGAATGAGATCGGCACCAGGTTTCTCGTCCTCGGGGAGCAGGTCTGAGACCTTGCTCTCATGAAGCCAGTCGAAGAAGTTTTCTGGAAGGCTCATGCCGCTTGTGACGCATGGTATAAGCTAAATATATGGTCAGAAAGGCCCATCCTTTCTTTTGACATGTATTGGGGAACTACTAACCAATGAATAACATAATTGTAGCACGCCCCTAATTCCTTGAAACGCTGGCGCGGTACGGGCTGGTAGCGCTGATCTTATAAGGGCCAAGCACCCCAGGAGATGAACTCTCACATTCTCATGAGTCTCGTGTGTTGCATGGACGCACTGTGACTGCTGTCAGCCGGCGCTCCGAACAAGAAATAAGCGTGTGGTAAGCATGAATCCAAATCCGAGGACGCTACTTACCTGGAACAAGGCAAGCATGACGGTGGTCTTGATGGCCGCTTCCAGGTTTTGCAGCGGATTGTGCAGGGCCTCTTTCGTGAGCGCCAAAGCCTCGCCGTATTTGATTTTTGATAAGTGCTGAAGCTGCTTATCATCATGTAGATTCCCCATCCCCGCAAGACCAAGGGCTGCCATGGTGGCCTGGGAAGAAGAGCTTTGGAACCATATTTGGCTGCTGAGGTCCTCCGCCTTCCTGACCTCGTCTGGATATCCAATGATGTAGTGGTTGACATAGAACGTGAGCCCGAGCTCGGCCGGGTCCGTGGGAATTGCCGGAGGTAGTTTCGATAGATCTCGAGCCCCGCCCTGTGAGCGTGTCGTCGCAGGGCTGCTCGTAGCAACCAACGGGGAGGAGCTACCACCTCTGGCCTGTGGCGAGCTGGGAGAGATTGGAGATTTAGAGGCGTATGAAGATGACGGTGTTGATACATATAGTGACCCGGAGGTTGCTGTGGATGCTATGGAAGAAGATCTCTTGGTCTTGGCTGGACCTTGTCGTACTGTAGTGTCCGTCGATGATGAAGCTGACGTTGATGCGTTTCCATCTTCACAGCCCCAAGAGGCGCGTACCCTTTTCTCGACTTTCACCGTCTCATCCCGGAACATTAGCGAGAGTTGGTCTCGGTAGCCCGGACATACTTTGGACACCCGAATACATTGTGTGCACTCGGGTTGGCGTCTGTCGCACTAGAAGCATTGAAGTCAGTGACTAGATGCTCACTCATGGCATTTCCAGACAGGAACAGAAATGTTGTAGAATCTGTAAGAAAGGCCCTTCCGTGCGATGGGGATCTCCACAGCCAGTCAACGAGTGCAGGCCAGGCCGCATTTTGGAGCCGACAGTGCTTTCATGGCGTGAGCCACACGCAGCATCGCTGAGGACTCGAAGCACGTAGACTGAATGAACTCCATTGTACGATTTACCGAAGTGGAGCACTCGAATCTGGCGTCCTTGCAGAATGCCTTACCGGGCTTCATATGTTTCCCACAAAACCACGACGAAGAACCCAAGACTTGTGTCGTGGGAAACCAGAGGGCGCAGGCCCAGAAGGCCCAGAAGTGATGAGACGGAGACGTACCTTTATCCGCCGCTTACGACATGACGAACATCCCAAGGAAGCCTTGCCACAATAGACCATAGTGTAAGATCGTTCAGAAAGGGGGGGGGGGCTTGTCGAGCCGAACCGTTCTTGAGCGTTGTGAGTAGTGCGGTGCAGAGCAGGACAGGCGGGTGATGGTACTGCGAAAGGGATGCCCTAATAGGGAACCTGTTCGTCGTTGATGACCAACCGAGGCCCCTCTTTCCGTCTCCCCGCCGCACCACACCTGGACTCAGTGATACTGTGAAATGATGTGCCGAGAGGGACAGAGGGCCAGGGGGCCGAGGAACGAGAGTGGGCCACTCGGAGTGAGGCCTCGGTGGTGGGTATGTGACAGGCTGGTGGTTTGGGCAAGAGGGACCCAGAGGAGCTTGAATGGAGACTAAGATGGCGTATGGATTCCTGTTGCCCACGTCCTGGTATGTGCTTGATGTGCCTGGTGTCTGTGCCTGTCCCTCTGGACCTGTGCCAGTGCCGGTAAAGAGCTTACCGGGGACAAGAGGACGAGAAGAAGATGGAGGATTTGTAATGGGGTCTCAGAGGGCGGGCCTGTGTCCTCTCGAGGGTCGTCCGTCAAGTCCAATTCTAGCAGCAGATTCCAATGTATGTCCAGTGCTGGCCGACCCGGGAGTCGAATGGGGTCGGGACACGGACGGGAAGCCCACGGCCTCGGCGGCGACAGGGCGACGACAGCGTTGCAACGGGGCAGGGAAGAAGGGTTGTGAAATGGTGTGAAGGCTGTGTGACGGATGTGTGATGGGGGTCAGGTACGTGGGTACCGATTGACCACGGGCAATGCCTGATTGTCTGAATGTATCTGCAGTCAGACAGTGTATGTATCAGCAGCAGATGGTGAGCATGGGGGCAACGCGGGACAAGGCTGAAGTTGGACCACATGCAGACGGCCCAGCAGCAGCAGCAGCAGCCCCGAGTGCGTGCATCTGTCGATCCCGATATAGGTTTGGTCAGGTCTGGGTTTGGATGGGAAACACCGAGCACACACAGACACCGCAGGCGCGAACCAGGTGCCAGCCTCGGCAGCTGCGGATCAGGGCAAATCTTAACTAACAACGAATGCTCCGCTAAATGCCCATTGCGGACAGGACTCGCTTGTAATTTACAAACATGCCTGCAATACATCTTTCTATATTCTGAAGCTGAAGCAAATCAATCACCTAGGGAATGATCTACCTACTCGCAGCAGCAATGACACCCATCTGGGACCGTCTCTATCTGCCTGCCTGCCCGCTTGTCGTTGTGCTGTCTGACTGTCTGTTAAACTGTCAGTGAGTGGCACGAGCAGGGTCCAGGTCCTCGGTATACCTACCTGGCCCCAAGCCCCAAAGCTCGCGTGAGGACGGGGCGCTCCTGCCACTGCGGCACGGCACCTGCGCAGGGGTTTCTGGAAACACTCCGTGCCTGTGGAGGGTGCGGTCGCGACAAAATTGCCTGCAGGGGGCGCCCACTTGGGCCACTGCAAGATCCGGGATCTGACATCTGAAAGCACTCTCTCATCAGCGGCCCGCCCTGCACACCCTGCCCGCCCTCACCCGCCGCCGAACCCCTTTCCAGCTAGTCAGCCTACAACACAGACAGGCAGATCGAGATAATATCGTGTGGTACACTAGTAGACACCACCTAGTCTATTCGTCTATCACCACCTAGGTACTGTGTATGCAGTGCTCATCTACTTCTTCTCGATACTGCCGTCCGCCCAGGATAAATCGCGAGTCTACTCACCATGCCGTCCCAACGATGCATGTGGCGCTGTTCGCAGATGAGACCATCGACGGCTTTCTCCTCTCTCCTTTCCTTCCTTGCTCCTTTTTCCCTCTTGTTGTTCTTGCAAACTGCCAATAGTACCCGTGTCGCGCACTCGCGCCGACATGTACGGCCACCTCGGCCACCCCAGCTGCAGATCACCACCTCCGTTCCGAGCCGGCGAGTCAAGTCACATTTCCCCTTACGAATCCAGTGACAGTGTGGGGAGTGCTCTTGTTGATCCTTCCAGCCGGGCTGAGACTACCGCGCAACTCGGCCGTGAGGAAGGGAACCCCCAGCCGGAGCAACCACGTGGCATATGCCAGAACGACGGGCTTATCCGTTCAGCAGCCGAGGTCGCGAGAGCCCATCACAGAGTGGATATTCTCGATATTTCGGGTGAGAATCAGGGAGACCACGGCGGGCAACCACAAGGCCCCCTCGAGAGCCTCACGCCTGGGGGAAAGCCCAAGACATGACGTCTCTCGCCCATTCATCCATCCGCGTGCAGGATGCAATACCGGCTCGCATTTGATCACGCGACGCCATAGGATGGTAGCTGAAACACTTGCTGAGGGCAGATCAATAGTCAGTATATGACTTGTCGGTTCTGCTCCCGCCAGATGTTGTGTGATCTGGGCAGAGCGGGATGTCCTCTTCAGATCTTGCATCTCAGCTCCTCGCTTCAAAGACCGGTGAAGCCTCATTGGCATCGGTTGACATGCATGCGCATCCAATGTCACCTTGCAAACTGCGCCTATCGTCCCGTCTATGCGAATCTCACTTCATGCAGTGGACTTTCGACAGCGCAATGTTGCTTCGTGGAATAAGTCTTCACGCATGCATTGGAGCAGTACCAATCTTTGGTGGTCTAGGATGGATTCTGGCGTCCGTTAACAGCATCGACAAGGCACAGGTCTGAACTATACATATCTGTCCCAGAGCGGTGCTTACTGATCTGCTCGATACAAGACAGCAATACCCTTCAAGCAGCCTTGGTCCATGGTCAACCTCCAGGCTCTGGCCCGTCGAATTCCCCGAGTATTATGACGTCCACATGCGCTTCTCGGCATTTCGCCTGCACGATACACGGTATTCTTCCTACAGGAAGTTCCGGGGTCAGCTCTAATACCGGTGAGCATGTTTGCGCACACGGGCCGTAGGTTCCGCATATGCCGGGGGAGGGGGTGGGCAGCGGGGGGAAGAGGAACATATATCCAGCCTGCTTTTTTGGCATGAGTCCTCAAGCCACACCCAAGGATTGACGGCTTTCGTGACATCTGCGTGGCCAACGCCCAACCGTTGCTGCAGCGAGGGAAAAAAGCAAGGACAAGGTCTCGGGGTACGCCCCTCCGAGGCCACGCCACGTTCCTCCCGGTACTTGTTCTCATTTGCTGCTTTCTTTTTGTCTTTTCGTCTTTTCCACAAGTGATTCTCCTGTGAAGTGTTCAGGGCTGATCGAGAAGTCTTCATCGGCCTCGTGTCGTGCAACACGAGATGCGGCGATCATCCGCAAATTGGTCAGACTGAGTTAGAAGGCGCTGGCCCCCGGAAAGGAAAAGAAAGACTTCCACACGCCAGAGCAAGTGGGGGTGCATTGTCACATCGATAGTCTCACATAGGTTATGTCTGAACCATTGTAGGGATTGTCCCGCTCTGGCTCCTCATACAGGGCGCATAGTATCCTCCTGCTTCTCTGTGGCACGACACCCTAATATTCGGTGTGACATCCGTGGGTCGGTCTTTCTGCATATACGCGTCAGATTTACTGAATTACTATTTAAAGAATCCATCACAACTAGTACAGGACGCTGTCACAGTTGCTGGGGCCACGATCACGAAGAGCTGGGTTCTCTCAGACACGTGGGACCGTGCCGAGCCCATATTGTTTCCGCAAAAAACGGTGTGTATTGAAATCTAGGCAGTCGACGGAGAAAAAAACTGGGACTGTGTATATCGGAGTCTAAGAACCAGTGTGTTCATCATGCATCTATATCGGAAGGCACCAAAGCCAGGTACCAGATGGATTACTATTGTCAAATACCTGTAACTTGGACGAGAAATGAGACGACCCGTAAGCAGTCTTCGATGAGGTCTAGCGTGTCAAACACTTCATCTATGGGTGAAAGACCCATCACTGGTGATGTCTAGGAGATGCACCGCCTTGTCCCTGTAGGGATACTGTTCCATCAATACTGTCCCATCAAATCTGAAGTGACATCTGTATTTCAAGCCATCAATGCGAGGATCTCACGTCTCAAAATAGGTATCTCGCCCTCATAATCAGAGGAATCATCTCATGCCATTTTAGCAGAGTGACCAAAAGCACCCAGCAGCAAGCCGCAACACAGCAAAAAAAAACATCTTACAAGGGTCATTGTACATCTAATCTGTAATATCACGTGCTGGGCTTCTCCGCGCTCCCGTCAACGGGGCTCTTCTTGGTGTGCTTCGGGTCCTTTGCCCACGTCTCGGCGAACCCGAGTTTCCACGCGGGGTCCTCGTCTGGGTACCCCAAGCTCTTGCGCAGCTTGAGCACCTCGTTGCGCACGCGCAGCGCCACCTCGGCCCGAATCTGCTCCGCCTCCCTGCTGTTCTTGAGCTCGTCCGGGAGGTCGCCCACGCGGAGGACGTCAGGCCGCGCGACGGCGGCTGAACGCCTCGGGAGCGCGGCGACGATGCCCGTCCTGCCCGAGTTGGACTCGGATGCGGCGACCTTGGCGGCGCTGGTAGTGGCGGGACCCATCGCCGCCTCGGCCGCCCTGTCCGCGGCGGCGATCTCTGCCTCCCGCGCCTCCATCGCCTTCTTGACCAGGGCCTTCCAGCGCCTGCGCAGGTCGCCAAAGGTGGACTCCATGTCGACCTGTTCGCCGAACGCGACGTGGACCTTCTTCCCGGGCCGCGGGACGGCGCGCGGCCAGGTGCGGTTCTCGTTCATGACGTCCGAGGTGCCGTCGATGAACATGGGCACCATGTCGGGCATGGGCTCGGCCTCGAGGATGAGCCGCGCGACCCCCCACTTGAAGTAGCGCATCTGCCTCTGCGCGTGCTGGTGCACCAGGCCCTCGGGGAAGATGTGCACCCAGGCGTGGCGGTTCGACAGGAAGGCCGAGGGCGCCGTGTGCACGTCGCGCCCGTCGGTGCTGAAGGTCAGGCTGCCCTCGGAGAAGGGGTCGCGCAGGTCCTGCAGGAGGGACTGCGTGGTGACGGTCCTGGGCTGCTCGGGCGCGAGGGCCGTGTGCTCGCCGGTGGTCTTGAAGGGGTATGCGGACAGCAGGCGGACGGCCTGGGTCATGGTGGGCTGGTAGGGGCCCGCGTGCTGTGAGTGCAGGGCGCGGTGGGTGGGGAGCACCTGGCCGAGGGTGAAGAAGGTGCTCAGCAGCCTGTTTTTGAAGCATATGTCGTGGGCGCCGAGGCTCCAGCGGAGGTTCCAGGGCTGAAATGCCATGCGGAGGGGGAGGACGCCCCATATTACTGGGTCATCAATTCTGTCCAGCCGTGTGAGAAATTGCGAAGCTTGCCCGCCGGAGAAACCATATGAGGATGAGCTATCTCACTTACACCGAGATGTGGTTGCTGACTACAGATTGAGGTGAGTACGATGTTGACGACGACAACGGTGATGAATGATGAGAAGGCATGAATAGTAGTGTATGTATGAGGCATACGACGATGGGCGGGTAGATGGATAAGACATACCTGTGATTAGACCTCTTTGCCTCTGAAATGGATCCTCACGGCTGTCCAACAGTTTGACGAAGTTGTCGAGCCCGGTGGTCTGGACCTCATTGAGGCCGTTGAGGAAGCCCTTGGAGAGCGTGCCCGTGAGGCCCATGACCATGGCAGAGGACCCGCGCCACAGGCCATTGGGCCTGCGCTGAGGGTACTGGCCATGAGCTATTGTCGCCATGGCTCAGGTTGGGAGGCGCGCACGGGGCGTGATTGATGGATGCAGTGGTCACGATGGGAGACTTGGGGATTTTATCTGGATCTCGATGGCGACCTCAACAATTCGATCCGATCCTCGTCGACGCGCTTTGAGTGGGGCCCGGCCAAGGATCGTGTCATAGCCCCGAACTTGTGAATATTACACGCTGCTTCGGAGAGGAATGATGAATGGAGTAAAGGTACACATCACAGTGCGTTACACCGAGAGGGTAAACGAAGGTGATGCCTGGATATGCAGGCGTATTGTGGTTGCTGTTGGGAGGCTGAAGCCTGCTGAGCCTCACATGCTGAGATTGAGTGGAAAGTTTCTAAACTAGACGACGACATCGAACATGCACCCCTGCAGGCGACAGACCAGACCAGCCTTGACAATCCGCCACGCCACGTTGCTGGGGCCGCAGGGGTCACTCGGCTCTCGGCTCGGCAGGCCCTGGCCATTGCAACTTCCACTGTATCTACAGGTCACTACTGTGTACAACCCATATTTATTACCACTGGTGATTTGAGGCTTATGCAGAAGAAGCTGAAAAATACAGTATCATGAGCATCTTTGGTATTACTGTCATTACATCTTTGTCTTTCGTAATGTGCACATATCCCACCATGTCTTCTCCTTCGTTGCATTTATTCGACATCCATTTTTACACTCCCAAGAGATGAAACCGAGAAAGAAAAGGGGGGTGGGTCACTAAAGAACAATCCAACCCGACCGATCAAGATCATTTCAGATCGTGTCTTCAACCCGTGCCCATCGCCCTTGTGCTTGAGCGAACCTCGAACGCCAGACAGGACCGTTAATCACCTGCCATATGCAGATTTAAGAGCACAACTGAAACCCCAATGGTGGGAAAATGAGGGCAGGGGGACCGCAAAGTCGGCCATGCCTCACTCATGTGAAGTCCACCGTCCCGCTCGCCCCAGGCCGCGCATTCTGCCGCTCCAGCCTTCGCCTCCTCCTCCTGTCAGCCGCCGAAGCGGTCGCGCTCGCCTCACTCGGCCCCGCCGCCGGAACACCTCCAACCCCAGACGGGCCGGGCGCCGGACTCATCCCGCTCCAGGTCCCGTGGCTACCGGGGCTCTGGATACTTCCCAGGCTTGAGACCGTCGCGCCTGCTGCCGGCGTCGTACCTGCCGGTCCGAACTGCCCCAGAGGTTGGCCCGAGTAGTACGCCGAGTCCTTGGGTTTCTTGCCCCCCGCGAACGCAGGCGTTGGGTGCGGCAATGGTGACAGTGACGACTCCGCTGCACTCTCGGCCCCTTCCTCTGCCGCCCGCCGCCGGCTCGTGTCGCGCCTGTACCTTGTGCGAGAGGAGCCTCCTGGCGCTTCGCTCCCGGAGAGACTGCTCAGCGACTCGGTCCGCTGCCTCCGCGCCCGCCGGGCTGCCAGGGCCTCTTTTTCGGTAAGGCGGCGCAGCGTCACGTTCCGGTCTTTGTCGTCATGCACCTTGACCTTGACGCTTACCGGCGGTGTCCTACCTGACGTTTCGCGGTCCGACTCCACTCGGCGCTGAGCCTCCTGCTCTGCAGCAAGGACAGAAGCCGATGCGGCCGCTGCTGCAGCCGCGTCGTCACCTGCCCTACGGCGGCTCTCGGATCGCCTGTCCCTGCGAGACAGATATGATTCGCTTTCCGACGACTTAGCCGTATGTAAGACGCCGTATGGATCATTGGGCATATGGGGCATGTCCACGACACTCTGGTGAGAGTGCGTTCGAGAATGTGATCCGCCATCCATGGGCACTGGCACGACGCCGGGTGCGGGCGCAGACACTAGATTGGCATACTGGCCGACTGGTGGAGGCGCAGGGCCCCCTGCTGATGGCGGTGGTCGGTAGCCTCCTGTCGGCAGAGGATCCAGTGGGGGGTGAGACTCGTATCCCGACAGAGGTCGCGGCTCGATAAGCGACGATTCTTCCGTCAGGCGGGATGGTGACGTTCCCCTCCTGGGTGGTCCAGGTGGCCGAATGGTGGACGCTCGCCGCGAGTCCCTCCGTGGCGAGTATCCATCTCCTGTATACCTCGGACTGTGGCGCCCTGCACGCCTCTCCTCATCCTCAATCCTTATACGGTCCTCCTCCTTCTGCTCCCGTCGGTCTCTCATCTTCTTTGCGAACCAGCCCAGACCCAACCCTGCGAGAAGACCTTTCTCCGCAGCTCCTCTTCCAGAATGGCTGGGCACGCGGTCCCGTCTGGATGGGCTGACATATGAAGAGTAGTCAGAATCCACCACGCTCTCCATCCTCGGGTCTCCCCGGCGATGAGAAGGTGGCGGGGTAATGGGTCTCGACGACCTGCGAGCCCCCGGTCGAGCCTCAGCTGCGCTCACAGCTGCAGCCATTGCAGATGGGCCGCCCGGGCCGGGCAGCAAGGGTGATCTGTGCCCATCTCTGTGGTACTCCTCGCTTTCTTCACTGTAAACGATACTACCATGCCTCCTGCCCGACCTTGACGGGCGTCTCCTACTGGGCGTGTCGGTCGCCACGGCCGAATACTCGTCGTCGTCGACCCCCCGCTTTCTCTTGCCCATCATGCGGCCGATGAGTGCACCAGCTCCGAGCCCAGCTCCGACGCCGGCCAGTTTGTTCATGAAACCGCCACCGTGTTCGTCGGTGCTCTTCCTCGGGCGTTCGCTGTAACGATCCGTATACTTCTCATCCTCGATGTAACTGGCCCGTCGCGATGGAATGACCTCTGGGGCACGGCTTCGGCTTCGGCTACGGAGGCGGGACGCGCGTGAGCGGCTACGGCTCCTGCTTCGCTCTTTCTTGCGGCCCCGCAGAAGAGCCCAAGTAGCCCCGCCGGCCGCGAGGGGGCCGAGCCAGCGGGAACCTCCCCCACTGGACTTGCGCTCCGAGCGGACAATCTCGGACCTTCCGTCACGGACAATGTAGTCTGGTCGGTCGTATGCGCGATGCTCGAGTATGAAGTACAGGAACACCAGGAAAGCCATCCAGACGGCAAAGAGAATGAAGGTGTACTTTGGGGACCCGTAGAGAGTCAGGCCAAGGGGCACCTGGGCGATTCCCAGCAGGGCAATGGTCCGGCCGAACCACTGGTGCAGCATGACTCTAAGCGAACGGCCCCTAATATTCTTGATCAAGCGTCCCCCGACGATCTGCAGGAGGATCAAGGTGTATATGGCGACGCCGATGCCATGATGGGGGTTCGTCAGGCTCCGCTCCGGGCCGACGGAGAACCAGCCCAGGACGAAGACGACGGTGGTCAGAAGGACGGCGAGGATCTGGAGGTAGGCATGGTATCGGATGGCATAGCCTGGGCGTTTGGTGTAGAAACGGGCGTAGAAGATGGCTATCGGGATGATGAAGCAGAAGACGATGGCGCCTATTATGCCGTGGGCCTTAATGAGAGTGTGGTATTGTGCGAGAGTCGAGAAGCGGTTGCCCATGCCTGTGTAGGTGAGGAAGGAGGTTGATGTCAGCGATTGCGTCGAGATTCTGGACTGCAGTTGCAGCTGTGGCTCTGGCATGCCGGGTACTCACCATTGTATTGCATGGTCTCAAAGTTGAGACCAACGAGGTTTGGCAGGAGAAAATCATTCTTTGTGAAGTCCCATGTCCCGTCACCGACCTCCATGGTATCGGACTCGTAGGAGGCGGTGCCGGGCGCCGACATGTCGTTCAGCGGCGCCATGGTGGCGGTCCGCCCGACCGGGCTGACGGCGGAGCAAAGCGGCCGGACAGTGTTCGGTCAGTCTCACAATGTAATAGTATGAGAGAGATCAGTTTGGACCACGTGGAGGGGGATAAGTGGGAGCGATCCGGTGGAAGCAATGTGCAATGCACGCCTTCTCCTCGAGGTTTCCAGATAAGGTTGGAATGGAAGCAGTTGCGGAGGCGATAGGCGAGGAATGGAGAAACACTCTCAGGGCAAGGAATGTCCTCTCGTCATAGGAGAGCGGAAAGTTGGCATGGAAGTGTGTCCAGGTCGGATGGGATTCGTCTGGTGGTGGTGCTGGTAGTGGTGGTGGTGGTCGGCCAGACAACTCATCAGCAGCTAAGCAGGCTTACACCACCTCGCTAGCAGTGCGACCGTGTAAGTGGTGAAGCTCGGGGCAATCAACGGCGGGGTGCTAGGAAGAAGCTCTGGGCTACGGCGGTTTAGCAACGGCGTCTTCCCTGCAACAGGTGTGCTTGCACGTTGTCGCCTGGTGAAAAAAAGAGTGAATGTCTTGCTTGACGGCCAGGAACAGAAGAACTGAGAACTGTGCAGGAATTGACAGACAGGACCTGGCACAGCTGAGACCGTTGGGCCAGAGGGTGCATCATCGTTCGGCAAGCTAGAGTAAACATGAGGCTGGGAGAGTGGGCCTGGCTGGGCCAGCTCACCTCTGCCTGTCTTGCTAGTCGGGCTGTGTGCCTTTGTACCTGTGTACCCTTGCCCGGCACTGCAGCTTGGTTGCTGCTCCAACAGACCCCTGCCTCCCGTCTCCCGTCCCAACTCCACCTCCGCCCAGCTCACTCGGCCGAAGCTTGGATTCGGACCAGTTCCCAGTGGTCGTAGTATAATATTCTGCCACCCTGACCCTCATACAGACTGTTCACTACTGGCTTCTTTGCTGGACTAGGCTATTTGCTACTATGCATTATCAAAACGTGTGTCAGATCAACGGGGGCATGGCGCGCACTCCACCCATGACTGGACACCCATGACTGGAGCTGGCTATGCACAATCCACGATGTCCCACGCCTGCATCACACGGAGGTCGACGCCCGCAGCCTTGCACTTGTCCCGAAGCCACACCTCCGCAACAGAGAACCGATCCAGGAACCACGGCAGCGGCATCAATGGCACGCTCAGGGGCTTCCAGAAGTTGTCCCAGTGGATCGGCACCACCTTCTTGGGGCCCAGCACCTCGACGACCTCGTTCCAGTACTCCTCTCTGAACTCGCCCGGCTGCTTGCCCAACACCCCGACGCCCAGGAACAACCAGTCCACCTCGCCCAGACCGCCCAACTTACCCTTCACGTAGTTGGCGCTGGGATGCACAAATACCCGCCGCCCTTGATGCTCCACCAGGAAGCTGTAACACCTCCCGGTCCTGAGCGCTTTGTACGGCGCCGGCATCGCGAGCGGTCCCTCGATCTCCCCCGGCGCCACGTCCCCGGGCGAGTGGATCCCCTCCAGCACCCTCACCCGCAGCGGCCCGTAGTCCAGCACCATCCCGTCCACGGCGAGCACCATCTGCTCTTCGTGCACGCCCTGGCCCCTGCCGAGACTATGCAGCGACTCGGAGCCCACCAGCCTGGCCCCCGTTCGCTTGCACACGAGCGGCGCGTCGAGCGCGTGATCAAAGTGTGTGTGTGCCACCAGAACTGCATGCAGCGTCTGCGTCCGCGGATTTGTTGGCGAGTCTGTCTTCGATTCCACGTCCTTTTCGACTACCCCCAGGCGAGCGAGACATTCTGCCACCACCCCCTCGTCCGGCTGGATCTTACCCAGGAAGACGGGCAGGTATGATGGCCTTGTGAAGAATCCGTCGATTAGTACCGCATCCCGCCCGGCAGACAGGAGGAGCGTGCTCACTCCCACGAAGGTGGCGCGCAGAGGTGGCGGCGATTCTGTCCCGGTCATCGTGGGCTCTGATAAATACATGTAGTGCTCAACGCAAGGCTCAGTAGATGCTGCACTAAATACAGCACAACGGTTTAGGAGGATCAGGTAAGCTTAATCTGGCCGGCCTGGCCCTGGGCATCCACCGTTTAGGGCGCACGGCATGTGAAGGCCTGACAGAGACGTCCATGCCTTCCTTACAGTATTAGTTGAATCTGATATCGGCTCTTCTCCATACTCCCTTAGCAGCACTAGTGTCACTGACATGATTAGACTACGACGGACTGAGGCCCCAACTCATTCTTACTGACCGTTCCCTTCTTTGGCATTAGCCGTGGGGGTTTTCTTTAGAACGATCCTATGACGTTCGATCATGATATGTTTTCATTTGGTCGGTCTGGTTCCGGGTTCCAGCCTGCTCATGACGTATACGACGTTCGAAGAGATATGGTTCATTGCTGCACCTAATTCTAACCGAGGGAATTCCTCCTGGCAGCCTCAAAGAACTGCACGTAAGCCGGCACGCTGCATGCTCACGGCGGAGACATCCCATATTGCATCGTAAGGCAGGGATACATTGCACCCACCGGCTTTCAACGAGCTCACCCTAGGGGTTCGGATGGTTCAATATGCACGGCAGCTCACTGGCCACTTTTCGCATAGCCAATGCCGGCAGCTGTCCGCTCGATGGCAAATGCAAGCGCAAGCCAGAGTAAGAAAGGGACGCTCATAAAAACCAAGCTAGATGACACCTGACACTCGAATACGAAGACCAAAATCCTCTTGGCCTCGCCCACCAATGCAGTGTGCTCTCCATCTCGGGGATGATGTGCCAACGGCCACCGCACGGCTACACGGCGACAAGAGCACTGATTACCCCTCTCGTTTTTCCTGCCCCTGTTGGAGATCATCACGAGACCTGCCGATCCCTCCCACGCTCTCTTCTACTCTATTCCCTCACTCCTCGCTGGCACCTAAGAGATGGGCGACATACAAAACAACTTTTCGTATCCCAATCCGTTCACCGCACTCTGCAGTCTGACTGACACATGGCGACTCTGATCCGTGGGTTTGAGTGCCAGTCGTACGTCAGAGCTCGTACCGAAGCCTTTTCCCGTGGGCAGCCATCCCTTCCCATGGATCGAAACCGAGACAGCCGACTCGGACCTCAAGTCACCAGTCATGAACCCGCGGGAGCGTGCAGTTACGCAGGCTAATCGTGCCCGGGACCAGCGCTTGACGGCAAGTGCTGTCTCCGCCACCAGGCAAGCAACCTAGCTCGCTTATTATTGTGGGAAGAAAAACCAACAAACTGTCTGAGATGGGCCGTCCGGCTTCATTGTCAAGGCTCTCTCTGGGGACTTCTCACCGGCGGCACATGGATTCAAATTGCCCGGGTCGGTCAAGCACCGAACAGCCCGGCAGGTGAGGTGCAGAGGGTATGCAACTGTTCGTATTGTGGGAACAGTACGTGTAGGTCTGTCACTTCCTCTTTCCTCTTCTGGACATTGTGTGGTATCGCCCTAGGTGGGTAGACGCTGCACGCAGGCGGTCTACATATAAATGCAACATTCGCCTCTTCTCTCTGCCAAGGGCTTCTCTCAATTTCGCTCCACTCAGTGCAGTGTCGATCATCGTAGGATCAACAGAGCATATCTACTGTTAATCTTTAATTACTACCTCCGCTGTCAACCGTGCTTACCTCTCTTCTCTCTTTCTCTCTTTCTCTCCATCAACACAAGTCGTTGAAGTTTGACGTCATCTCACCACCATGAAGTCGATACTCTCTGCCCTCCTCGCCTTGACGCTCTCAGTCGCCTCGGCGCAGGAATTCAACACCTCGGCACCCTTCACACTCAAGCTCGAGAGCGACAACGAGGACATCAACGGCCAGTTCCTCGGCGCCTGCCACGCCGGCGCCGCCATTGAGCAGCTCTGCCTGTCCGGCACGGACGGCACCCCGGTCAACTACAACACCTTCACCCTCAACGTCACCTCAGGTAGCACCGACTTCGAGACGGGGCCCCTCGTCTGGATCCTCCAGGGCTCCGGCTTCAATCTGAGCTCCGGCCTGTCCTTCAGCCAGAACCTGCACAGCAACGTCGCCGTCCCCTGGTTCACGCCCTCCGTCAGCTACGACTACGTCGGCTTCGACGCCGACAATAAGCTCTTCATCTACTCCGGGGCCTATGACGAGTCTACCTTTGTGGCTGGCGAGCGCCCCGTGGGACAACCAACGACGCCGCAGTACCAGGTGAGCTGATCCCCTGCTTTCGTGACCTCTCTTTATGTGTGTGCACGACGGCCCGGCTAATCTCAAACTTTCGTAGTGGTACGCGTGCTACACGTACACGGGCTACTACTACCAGGCTCTTGCATGGGCCACCACGGGGGACCCGATCAACCCGACGTGCGAGGCGGTCAACGTGACCCGCACTTTTGTCTAAGACCAGTGCAATCGAGGGCGTAGTCTGCTCTCCGTGGGTCTCTGGTTTATGTGCTGGGCGGTGTGCTCAGCTGAGACGCCAACGCCTCAGGGGAAGTGGAGGAATTAGTAACTTAATGACGACGGTAATGACTTTGAGTAGACAAATATAGTAATCACGAGAGGCATCACACCCAGATCTTCGCAATGAATTCGTTCTCGCCTCGAAAGGCCTCGGTGCTCTGCTCCCTCGCGTGCCACGGATACGGAATCAGGGATCTACGCCACATTTTTGCCTCGTTATTTCCGCAGCCCGGGCTGCCTGCTGGGTTCGAGCCGCCGTGTCTTATTCTGACACGCCCTTGGCTTCCAGGAGAATAAATTTCAGGATTTCGAGGCTTTTGAGGCATCATGCGTTACGGTCGTTTCGGACGCCACATACTATGCACTGTCTCATTCCTGGTGCGAGGGAGGCGAGGACCATGTCGACGGTAGTCACGGTCTCCTGGCCACAACACCGTCGCTTGTGGAATCTAATACAGACGCAAGAACTTTCCGTCACGGCCGTGTGCACAAGCCATTGTCACCATAATTAGCATGTTGGGGAAGCAAGGAGAAAAGCCAAGGCTAGGGGAAAACCAAAAGAAGGGAGAGGAGGGCAGCCGCGCAGTGTAGTTAGTCATCGCCACAGCACACTCTGTTCGATACCAGGAAGATGTGGCCTCCGAGACAATAATTGTGCAAGAGAGTAGACATAAAGTTGTTCAATTCGTATAGGAGGTTGGATACTAAAAGTACAAGAGACTGAGTATAATTCGATACATTCCTGTTTCATGCACCACCACTGAATGAACTAGGATAAGAAGAATCTATGGCAACGGTGCTGGGATTGACGTCTTCATTAAATATGACAGTGATCCAGGCAAATCTAATCCCATTGCCCTTGGTGTGAGCTACAAATTTTTGAACATACAATGCTCAATTGACTCGCATTGATTGATTCAGACACTCGAAGTTTTTGTCTCAAGTCATGTGGAACCTGCAAAGCACTAATGCAAAAGCAAACATTATTGGGTAATAAGCTTAAATGGCTATCCAGACCTAGGCAGTCAAAAGAGCATATGGATAGACGGACCCATATCAAGGCATTGTGATTTAAGTATATACAAGCAAGGCACACACTACCTGTGCAGCTTCACAAGTGTTGGGCGTACATGGTCGGAAAACGCGAGAAAGGGTGCTCAAAATCCATTTCGCGATCCCGTCCCAAAGGCTCCAACAGCCTGAAGCTCCCTACTGTATGACCAAACCCTACGAGCCCCCACTGCCGTGTCGACCATTACCACCATCATTGCTCTCCCAATCCCAGCGAAGAATGTGGGAGAAGAGCAAAGACAGTGCCAATAATTGAAACTGAGATGGAGATGGCTAGTAGAACATAGATGTACGTTCTTTCAAGCCAGGCGATCTCCTCTCGGAATAGCTTTAGGTAGAAGCTCAACGGTAGGGTAACGCAGATGGTGAAGCAGAGTGCAGATCCTACAGCAATGGGAGTTAGCAAACAAAGCACCAAGGAAGAAATTTTGGTTGAAATAAGGCAGGACCGGGCCACAGTGTGCCCAAAGCCTGTCTCGAAATCTGCAACCTGACAGGCCTTTGGGCCACAGGCTATGGATGGGATTTGTTCGTTCTCCAAGGGGTCAAGACTGTATCCTGAAGCTGCTTACCCATAAAGGCCATGATGCTGTCGAAAGCTGGAAAGGCGATTGAGATGGCTAAGAATATCAAGATCGTCACGATGCGGACAGCGATCTTTACCAAGCCTCTGAACCAGCTCGACATGCCAACTATAGTAGATGACTCGGCAATGGCCTGCTGGTGTACACCCAGCAACACCTCCAGGGTCGCAACAATAGGTCTTGCGTTGAGCGGGATCTTGGTCAAGGGGATGATGCCAATCGCGCCGCACAAAATCCACGATATTGCCTGGGGATATCCAGATGTTGTTAAAATGTTGGAAGTGACTAGCATCCGGTTAGCAAGATCTTCAACAAGACAGCCGAAGACCATTCATGACTGAAATCCGTTAATATAGACATCATGGCCATCGGGCCATTCATGAAAGAAGGAGTCCTTCCTCAATTTACTTACTGGCATCCATCACGTCGTCACCAAACATGAGTAAGCCGACAACCGCAGCCGTAGCGTCAAGTAAATAAGTGAAGGAGAACGTGATCTTCAATGCGCGGGCATACTTGTGCGGATGTCTCATATCTCGGTCTACCAAAGACTGTCAGCAATTGACCAAGAATACTGCCACCAGAGGTTGCCGGCGCCTGCCCCCGCCCCCCAGAGAAGGGTAGCAGACGTCGTTTCGCACCCCCAAAACAATGTGAACTGCATAACAACAGAATGAACGTACAGATGCTGGGAAACACCCCATGGCCTCCCCATGGGGACATCAAGAGCCCGAATGAGAGGGGCAGAGTCAACCAGTTTGCAGGGAAGAGGTAGGTGGCTGCTGGCTCAAGAAGTGACCCGGGCGCGTGTGGCTTTATGAGGCCATCCATTATGACAAGGGCAACGACTGTAAAAAGAAGTATCGTAAGTACCAAAGTAGCCAAAAGAATTCCGGGAGCAAATGCGGGTTCCCAGTTGGGACTTACTCGTAAAACAGCACACAATACCGACGATGCTGGTGAAGCTGAGGAAGCGTAACGGGAGGAAATTGAGGGGTATCAAAATAATAGCACAAACGATCTTCCACTGTGTCCCGGACAAGAGGCCTTGAAAAAGCAGCTCCATGGAGTCGGCAAACAAGACCAGAAGAGCAACACATGCCGCGAGTAGTTCCAATGTGAACAGTATACTCGTGGCAATCCGCGCGTTCCTGCCAAAGGAAATGAAGGCTAGATCCGAGAATGTGATCAGACTCGGATCTAGGTCCATACATCTCGCAAGCAATTTGGCCGTGTACGAAGTCACTGCAGCTGCTCCAAACAATATGAGCATTCCACACAGCCAGCCAGCATACTTGAAGCCCATTGGCAAGCTCAGAAGACCGACTCCAATTAGGACGCTGTAAGAATTAAGTCAGCAATGGTATCAGGCGCCTTGAGCCATGTGGGGGTCTTACTTGGTGGAATTGAAGATGGTCTGAGGAAGAGTGCTCTGTCCCTCCACCGTCAACACGATCTTCCCGTCACGATCCTCGACCTCCTTCACCAAGATTGGCTCGGTCTCTCCGTCCGGCACGTTGCCGCTCGCTTGCTGCTGCCGCCACACCTCAGCCGCCTGGGCCATGGACGCCCTGCTGAAGCTATCGTTGCTGGCCATGGTCTCGTATGTACGATGAGACCCATAACTTCCCACGAAATCATTGTAGCTGCCCACGATGTCTGGTGCAGCTAGCTGCGGTGGTATGGCGAAGATGGAGTGGGAGGTCGGCGTGCCACTGCTGATCGAGATGGTGCGTCGCAGTTCGTTGTCCAGGGCTTTGCGCTCGCGGTCGCGGAATGAGCCCGTACTAGGGTGTCTACCGGGCTCGAGCAGCGGGCTCTCCTCGCTTGCCCCGGGCTCTGGGCTGTCGTCGCGTACGGCTGATTCTGGGGCTGCCTCGAGGTGCTGGCGCAACAACGATACGCGCGGGACGGAACTATGGGGATAGCCAGCGCGACCAATCTCTTCATCCGACCTGCCATATTGTATGCCATCGTGAACGCCGATTGTGTCCTGCTCGGGAGCCAGGACGAACGATGACCGCTGGGGGATGACCTCGGTGAACCCTGCAGCCCGCTGCCAGGATCTTGCGAAGGACCGGATGCTGTTTACTCCACCAACGTCGCCCAGGGCTGAGAGTCGGTTCGTAACGGAAGATCTGCGGGGAGAGGAGTTTTCAGTATGGCATACTCAGGTAGTGCAGGTAATGTATGCATGTTCGTGTCGTACCTTCTGCGCCGCGCGTTGGACAGGCTGCGGTCATCAGGGCCCGCGGCAGAGCTGTGGTCTAGGTATTCATCGTCGAAAGCAACGCTCCTTCCGCCGTTGGAAGAGACGCTACCTCGGCCGGGCGAGCCCCCTCGTTCATATTGGTCCCATGTGGAAGGGTTGCGGCTGCGGCTGTTTCCTGACATAGAGGAAGGATATGCTGGAAGCAGAAGGAACTTGTTGACCTGAGGGGCAGCTCAAAGGGTAAAGACGGGTAAAGTTGGCTAGCTCAAATGTGGTGTTGGGAGGAAAGAGTTTTAGTCCAGAACTAGATCAACGGAGATATAGAGATACGAGAACGCGACAGCGACTACCCCTCTAAAAATATTCACCCTGGTTGGAGTTGCACCGGCGCAGAGACCACCGCGAAGGATCTGGTGACGGCCAGATTGTTTTATCGCCCAGAGTTTATCTGCAGCAGGGCAGGAAGAAAGCTAATAAGACTTTGCTGTTGGGCAGGGCAATACGTAATGATGCAGAATCTCGCTGCAAGGCAAGGCAAGCAGACATGGCCGCGTGACGCCCGCGGGCCAGGCGCAGGCCAATGCTGGTTGCGACTGCTGTTATCAAGCGAGTACCCACAAAACGGCCCTCGGGTGGCTGCAACCGGTGGTCTAGTAGAAACTGATAGATATGGGAAAGTTGATAGAGAAATTAACGATGCTGCAGTACTGGGATTGCCTGGAGGTAATCCTGTAACGCGGGATCGTGCGCGTGTGCAGGAGCAAGGTTCGAGAAGAGGCGGTCGGCCCACTTCAAGGTTATCATCGGGGTGGGTACGAGCTTGCCCTGGTCGACTCGGCGCGCTTGCCAAGCCAAACTCTCCAAAGAGCTTGCTTATCGTGATAAGACGGCCCAACGTCTGCTCACTCATTGGACAATGGCAGCTTGACAAAGCCGCCAACGTCAGCGGGTCATGAGCATGAGCCGCATGACTTCGGGACTGACTCTTGGCCCACAGTAGATGAAGTCGGTCTTCTCGATATCTAATACCTCCCACACATCAAAACAGGTGCTGAATTTGGTTCGGTTGGCCTGTTCTGGTTAATGTGCAGTTTCAACGCATAGACATATTGACCCCGCCCGAGTACGTTGTCAGGACATCACTTGGATGCCCTGAGTTCGACAACTCCATGCAGCTGCGGCCCACCAGTCCTGGCAAGCAATACCCCACCCGTTCCTAGAACTGCAACAGTCGATCAAGCTATGAGAAACAATCAGCAACAGTCTTTGTGCACCCGCAGCCTCTCTCACAATTCAAGCAAGTGTCCGAGACAGGCTACACATTGACAATAAGATTGCAGCAAGTATTGGCCCATTGAGCGGCACATAGCGACTCATACTGTTTGGGACCTGCAGCTCAGTGATTCAACTGTCAAGAGATCACCTAGAGCGTTGATACATCCTGGATGGTTGTCGTATGAGACCCCGCTCTCGACTCAGACTCGGTTGAAGAAGTCAGTGCCGGGTGTCTCGTGGATTCTGTGGTGGGAGATGGGCCAAGCTGGCTTGCTGAGGTCGACGTTGATGCCAGTGTGGTTTTGGAACTGACACATTGCACAAAACTCTCGACACAGTAGACTGTCCCGACATGAGTGGCTGTACTTCCAGGTGGACCACTCGCAACAGTGTAGACCGTGGCGATAGATGTGGCGCCGGCCGCAGAACCTAGGCTATCTTGGAGAGTGTGCGTAAACGAGGCCATGACAAACAAACCTGGAGTTGAGTTGCTAGTGGTGGCGGAGATGGCATCAGAAGTCTAGAATGAGAGAACACTGGGTGTGGTTACCAAGTCTTTGGAGGAACCCAACCTCCTTCAGGGAGCTTGAAATCATCCCATTCCCGTTGATGGAGGAAGGAGCGGGAGATGGCCCGGGATTAAAGGAAGGCCCCATTTTGTAACTCGTGAGCAAGCCCTGAGGGGTGGCAGGAGTGACACCGTGAAGATAAGAGGCTTTTGAACTGTCATCTTGAAGAGTTAATGCTGTTACAGGAACAAAGTGACTGAGGTTCGGGAGACGACTGAAATTTATTTACAAGTCAGGAGTGTCGCTGGATGTTTTGTCATGAACTTTTGGCTAAGATGCCATCTATTAGATACCGGAAGATGTAAGTGAGGGGTTTGTGACCTCTTGACACCTAAATGCAGGTTGACCAGAGACTATTTCCACGTGCCAAAATAGAAGACAAAGACTTCGGCCGACGTTTAGATGCATATATATTCTACAAAATCAGGATCCACATCGCATTGTTACATCATCCACTGGTTTCAGTCAGCCGCGATTTATCATCATTTCTGCAAAGCGCATTTAGCAAGCGTTGAGGTTTGTGATTGTTGTAGCGTTCACTTTCCCGTCTCCCCATTCTGTAATTGTCGTTATTCAAATATGGACACCGCAATCTGTAGAGGGTGATTGCCGTGCGTTGCACGATGAACGACTTCAAAATCGCAAATGTCCTGAGGCAGGTTCATGACCGTGTGGCTACCAACCCGCTCTCAGCGTCGCCCGCCTCCGCAGCTACCGAAGTACGCATGCCGAACTCCAGGCCAGCAGGTATGACCAAGCCGGCTTCATACAAATTGTGTCTTTTTCAAGGCAACTCTATTTCATGAATATCCTCCTCGGATTTCTTTCCGATTCGATGAGGCAAGGATTGGGAAGTTGGTGTGGTGTGACCATTGTGGCCCGCTTATATCCCGGAGTTTCTTAGCTCTAAAAAATCATCATGTAAGATGATTGGCTGCAAATGCCTGCTGGCACCCGTCAGCGTCAAGGTCCGTGAATGCACAAATTCACCGCAAGATGGGATTCTGCGTCGGACATCTCCCTTTCCTTTTTATAAATCTCATACGAAAGCAGCTACACGGCCTCGAGGACCCGAGTACTTGGAGGATGCCGCAACAAGGCCGAGAGCAGATGCTCAACGGTCACGCACTAAAGGGGGGCAGTGACAGCAATGAGCACGACGATATTTCGACATAAAATGGGGCTGGGCCCTTTCCTCCTCTGCTGAGATCTGGCTATGAAATCTTTATTCAAATTTAAGCTGGATCAATGTCCAATTCTGCAGCCCCCGCCCTCTCACAGGTTAGCTTCTGCAAACTCTGTCAGTTCATCCACTCTCTCGTCAACAACCCAGAGACAGAGCATATTCGAGATTGATCCCGTTCCCGGTTTCAAGTGGACTCTACTGCAAATTGTGCAGGATGCTTGGACTCTTCCTAGTGGCCGTAACCTATGAAATAGTGGTGGCTTCTGGTGGCCTTTAAGTATTATCGATCGGCTTGTTCACGGCTCACGTGGAGCAGACAGCCTCAGCACTTTACTATGACATCTCCCCAAGCGACAAAGGTCCAAGAGCCCGATGGATCGAGCGATGCCTACTCAAGCTGGCGCAGGATATTGATTTATAGAACGCTGCTCTGCTCACTTATCTAACACCTCCAAACACGCCATAATCAATTTTCCAAGTCGCCACCGCTCCCTGCACCGGAAAGCCCCCTTCGCCCACTCCAAAGCCCCAACGGCATCACCGTCGAGCACGCCGACGGCCTGCATCGCCCCCGACACCCCCTTGCGCACGAGCTGCCAGGCGATCAGGAACGCCTTGAACGCGTAAAGCGCGACCCACGGCGGCTCCGACTCGGGCGCCAGCGTCGTGTCGAGGTACCGCAGGAACCAGTCTATGTGTGGCTGCGTGGCGTGGGCCGTCTCCGCGCCGAACAGGATCTCGCTGGACGAGGCTAGGTAGGTCGACTCCTTGAGGACCGCGTCCACGCTGCCGCCCACGATGCCGCATGTGTGCGACGGCGACCAGATCTGCAGCTCGATCATGGCCATCTCCCATGTTGCCTCCCGCGACGCGGCGAGGGGCGACGAGCTGCTGTTGCTGGGGTCGTCAGCGGCCACCCCGGTCTGCGGCGGCCGGATGCACGGCCCCAGGGCCACCAGCGATGACCTCAGGGGCTCGAGCCTCTCCAGGCTCAGGCGGCCCGTCATGGTGGACCAGCCCGACACCTCGCGGGCGCTGGAGAGCAGGAACTGCGCGATGTTGATGGCCCCGTAGGGGTCGAACGCCGGGAGCGACTCGAGGTCCGGATCGGGCGACAGGACCCTGCGCACCGCCTCGGCGTACTGGACCGGTGGCGCGGACTGCCTCGTCACCAGCTGCTGGTATGCCCAGTCGGCGGCGGACCGCGCGGCCCAGCAGGCCTCCGGGCAGGGGAGCTCGTGCTTGATCTCGAGGTGCGAGAGCGAGCGAGGTATGGACAGGAACTGGTATAGTAGCGCGTCTATCTGGTGGACGGCGAACAGCGTCCGTTTGTGTGACTCTGCCTTGATGAATTCCCCCCATAATGCCTCCAGATCCTTGGTAGCTGCGACCTCAGGCGGTGTCGGTTGTGTTAGTCCGCTGAAGCGCGCGAGAGATATTATCCTCGAGTGCATTTTGAGGCCGTATGCTGAGTCCTTCCCGCAGAGGTACATGATGGCGCAGATTTCGAGCAGCAAGTTTGCCTGTACCAGTGCGAGGTTGTGTGTGAAGTCATCTTCGCGCTCTTCTTGCGTTGCGAGCAGCACGCGAGCTTTGTGGAAACAACGTAGTGATATGCTGCTTCCTGAGCCCGCCTGATCACCGCGGTCTGGGTCATCACCGTGCTGGTAGGCCAGGCACAGCATGCTAAGCACCAAGTAAGGGGCTGTCTGAGCAGCATCGAAGGTCGGTTGGTGGAGAAAGGGGACGAAATGCGAGATATGAAGGAAGTACAGGTCAAGTCCGCGTACTATTTGAGATCCTGAGGGATACCAGTCATCTTGTACATACGCCAGGTCCCTGGGTGATAGGCCGTCAGGGACATGGGTATTGCACATTACGGTATCTGGACTGGCACCCGGCGAGGAGGTCTGCACGTGTCCCGCTGCAGGTGAAGGTATCTGGGCGCCGGAGTCATGGTCAAAATCGAGGACGGATGGGCCGAGTGACATGGCTAGATCCAGTTCCGTCGTGCCATGTGGAAAATTTTCAGTTGGTGTCGAGTCCGCCGCCAATGACCTCCGGCTGTGGAGAACATGACCCCCTTCAGAACATGTTGGCAAGCTGGTGGACAAAGCCAGGCTCCCGCGAGAATGGCGGTATTGATAGTGGTGCTCGAGCTGACCCTGGTCGTCCATACAGGGCAGCTCGATATTCCAAGCCGCATCGCTCAAGTCCAAATGCATTTCCTTTTCCCACTGCTGAGACAGCAAGCTGTACTGGCTTTCTGACAGGGAGACTGAGGGCGTCTTGGCGTCTTCAGAAGCCTCACTACTGGAGCAATCGAGGTCTGCTGCCGGCGCCGGTGGGCTGCGGCGAACTCTCTTTGGTGGCCAGCCATCTTCTTGCTCTGGATGTTTCCTCTTCACGTGGCGAAGGCGAAGATCCCTCCTAGAGAAGGTTGTACGACAGAAGCCACACGGGAACGAGACCTTCTCCTGTGAGCGAGCGTGAAGTGCAGCATGGCGTTTGAGGTTCTCCTGTCGGGTGAAACGGGTCCGACAGTCTGGGCACTGGAAGGGCTGCTGGGACTGCTCCCCTGCAACGGACGCGACAAGAGACATAGTAGCAGCCGGGTCGGTGATCGGTTCAGCGGTGGGATGACGGGCTCATCTGGCATGGAGAATGTTCGATAGAGCACTGGCAGACGAGACATGCCGCAGCCGGTGGTTGTTGTCCGTCAGGGGCCGGGACGTGTTTGCCGCTGTGCCCTTCTGGCTTATCTCTCATCTCGCCCACATAACAGCCCTGTCCCTGCTTGTCTTCCCCGCATTCTGCAACTGCCTGTCTGCAGCGATCAACTCGCTTGCCTAGGTGGATGCCGATAGGCTGTCCCTGGGGCCGTATCAGGAGAGGAGGTGGTTTTCTGGGGGTGGGCACGTGTCGGGTTTCTGGGGGGCGGTGCCGGGACTCTGGATTTGGTATCTAAGTGGGGGGAGGAAGCGGGCGAACGAGGGTCTCTAAACCAATGACACGCTGCCCGTTACAATCTAGTCAGTCTGTCTATGGGACCCCAGCCCGGATATATGCGCCAGCACCCAGGCAGGCTACCTACGTGTCTCTGATATCCCGCCGAGAATCCCGAGATCGGGTGTCGGGCTGGAAACAGTGAGGATCCCGTCCGAATTTGTTGTTCAGGTCCAACATCGTGGGATTACGAATTTCAGTCACACCCTTGTAACTCGTGAGGTTGACTAATCGATTGTTACGAATTTCAGAATGCAGTCCTTTCTTTGCATACAATTTCTAGATTGAGAACCAACACCATGCCGCCTATATGCTCATGCGCATAGTATTATTACACCGGTAGGACAACCCTGACACCCATATATTCTCGTTGTTGCATGAGCTTGCCGTTGACGACGATCTGGTCGGCACCGACGCGGTTGCGCTCTGTGTCAGTCGGGTCTGTGGCCTGCGCAATCTGCATCTCCCGCCATTGTCGGTTTGTGGGCACAAGCTGTCCTTGCTCGGTGAGCCTCTTGAATTCCTTGTACACACCTTGTTCCTCAACACAGCCTTCCCGTTGGATAAGTGGCGAGGCTGCAAGAGGGCGAACATTGTCAGTAAACATTTCTTATACTTTGTTCCTAAATCTTGACACTTGTACTCACAGGCTGCAGGTGTCATGCGCAGGTCACCGACGGAGCTGTTGAAGAGCACCAGCGAAAGGCGCTCCTCGTGCAGCTGATCCGCCGGCGGCGTGAAGACCCGGTGGCGAGTGGCCTTGAAATGTCCACCAGAGACAATCTCAAGGGTATCGCCAATGTTGATGACAAGCGCGCCAGGCTTGTAGGGCACGTAGTACCACTTCTCGTCCTGGCCCCAGATCTGGAGGCACGAGATAGGCACAGAGAACAGCAGAGTGGTCAGGCCGAAGTCGGTGTGGCCGTGCATCCGGAGTCCCTTGGACTTCTCGCGGGTCGACTGCTCTACAGGGCGGAAGAGGGCGTGGCGGAAGTAGCCCTCACCAGTCGGGCTGCCGTGCGATTGGACATTGTCCCAGAGGTAGTCGTCAGGCAGCTCTAGGACACGGGAGAAGAGTTTCAGGATCCTCCGGTTGACGGACTTTGTCAGATAGTTGCAGAATTCCTCAATCTCGTCCATGAAGGGGTGCAGACATTTGGGGATGCGGTTGATGTCTTGCCACTCGCGGTTGTACCAGTTGAACTGCTCGATACCATCGGGGGTTCCGCGGTGACGCTGGAGCGTGCGAGTAAGTGAGATGTTCAACGGATAGCTGTGTAAGATGCCGTCCTCCTACCTTGAAACCATACGGGTGCTTGTACCCGGACCATCTTCCCGTATCCGGGTCGAAAATAAGTCTGTCTTTATCTTCCTCGGTGATATTGTTGTACAGATACTGGGCTAGGGCAAACTGGCGGTGGAGCTGGGAAAGAGATACATGTTAGCCTCTGCCTAGTGGTTATGATTCTCATCCGTCTCACCTGCTCAAGAGAGATTCCGTAGTTTTCAAGGAACAGGAATCCGTCCTCGCGGATGGCTCTCTTGACCTGGTTCACTAGGTTATCGACGACTTTTGGGTCATCCGAGTCAAGCAGAGACAAGTCGATCGAGCTCAGCTCGGCAAAGTCATGCTTTTCTTGCGTGACCGGAGGGGGGATCCATGATGGAACGGATGGCTTGCCCGGCAGGTCAGCAGCAGGCGGGTTGAAAGGTGCAGTGGGTGCCATGATGAAATTTGATGGAATTATCTCGAGACGGATGTTCCTGGGTTTGATGCTGAAGAGTCCTATCACTTCCGGAGCAGCGCAGCCTTGTCTTATATCTTTCGCAGCCTGGGCGCGAGTTCACTGCGATTTCCGTGCAAGGCTACAGAAGAAGAAGGAAAGACCACTTGTGTAGGCTTCCCAGCTCGACAATACGATGGAACTGCGCACCCGGTTCCTGAGTGCAATCAAAGCTTGGCTAGAATGGCCTGATGTCCTGGGTGCTCGCTTGCCGTTGCGCCAGGGACAATCATGCTCCTCGCTCTACTTCGCACTCCCGGCTGACCTCTGTCTCCTACGCGTCCTCCACGTGCCGAAATGTCCTCCCTGTCCTCCCTGCTCTAATCTAACCTCGATGGGGGTCGCCTCCTGCTCCTCCACGTCCTCCTCCCCAATTCCGCTGCCGGAGATCTATCTGCGCCCGAGAGTTCCTTTTGCCTTATCAGATCCATGTGACTACACGGCAGTTGAATTAATGGGATATCTGACCAAGCCGAATGTGGTTGGAAACTTCCGGGATACGGGACACACAATGCTAGGTTTCGCATTGCAGGTCGGGTGGGAGGAGCTCCTCCCAACCGGCCACGAAAGGTTAAACTTGGCACTGCAGGTGGATCCCAGCGCGAATCGCTCTGCAGGCACAGCTGAGAGCTCCTCTGACCTATTCCCATAATGACAATTGCCACTGTATTTGCAAAGATACTTAAAATGAATAGGGGAGAGAGGAAGACCAATGTATTTTTGACAAGCAAACCAAGTTACACACTTTGCACTGTTCCGGCCTGCTGCGCATCTCTATCATACGCCACACACCACACACCACACACCACACATCACATTCCTCCACAGACTCTTACTTGTCAGACTCCAAAATGTCGCGCCAACTTATTTCGAGCGAGAAGTTCCCACCCAAGCCGCACAACTGTGAGTAATTGCGAAGAAATCACAACTGTCTTGTACCTCAGACAGATGACTAACACGATTCGAAAGGCCCCGCGACTAAAGTGCCTGGTCTTGTCTTCCTTGCCGGTCAAACAGCCACGGGTGAGATCAAGCAAGCAACAGTAAGTTTCATCGACTCTTGCTTTTGAGTAATATGAGCTAACCATGTTGCGTCTCCTCCCTCAGAGGACCGTCCTGCAAAATCTCAAGGAGGTCTTGGAGCTCTCGGGGTCATCTCTTGAACAGGTGGTCAAGTACAACGTCTATCTTGCAGACATGAAGGATTTCGCAGCTATGAACGAGGTCTACATAGATTTCCTCCCCAAGCCCATGCCATCGCGCTCGTGCCTCCAGGCACTTCCTCCAGGAGACGGCACAGTCATTGAGATTGAGTGCATAGCCCAGGCTTAAATTGGAAGCATTGCTTCTAGGTGGATCATGTCTTGTCACTCCTTGGAACTGAGGAAAGCAATGCGATAGACTTCAACATGCAAGAAGACTACAGAGCTCTTACATAGAAACCTTATCCAATGTTTACCGAATGAATTATTCAATTGACTTGGATGGCATCCGTAAAATTCGCCAACCCATGGCATGCAATCTTAGTGTTGTTGTCTCTTCCCCCTGTCTCATATAATTGTTGTCGAAGACAAATTCATCAGTGGCATGCCCAGTGTACTTGGGGAGCTATCATCACAGGAAATAAGCGGCATAGGACTTCAATTGGCAAAGCTCTCGACTACTGAAGCATGTCAGAGGTACTTGGTGAGCCGAGTGTGCAAGTACACTTCTCAGATTCGTAAGATCTACTTGTCAATCAAGGACGCCTTACTTGTGCGCCCACTCAGCCCTTCACCGTCTGATAAGTTTCCCTGCAAGATGGAGACACTTGCCCCTTCAGGTAAGACGCTCCAGCCTCGACCGGAACTCCATAGGCTCAATGGGGGCTAAGCTTTTAATAAGTCAATCCATCCCTTGCTCTCTTGTCAATGGCTAGGATTCATCCACCAGGCAGCAGATACCTTCGTGTACTCGGGCCACCCTCAGACACTGGGCATGCTTCACACTGTGGTGGAGAACAGATACGAAGTACTTTTGCAAATTTATGTAACTCTATTTCTTGGTAAAGCTAAAACGCTACAAGCCATGGAGGTGATAAGCCCCGTCTAGTACGAAGGATTTCATTCAATGTGTCATGAGCGAGCAACCTCGAGCTCGGCTATGTACCAGTTCTGTATCGCCTTGGTGTCACCCGTCATGGCGACCGCGTCGTATTTCGCCCTCGCCTCCTTGGCCGCCGCGCCGTTATTCACCATGCGCCCGGCCCACTTGCCGTGCTTCCGCGCCGCCGCCACTATCTTGTCGACGGCAGCCACGAACTCTGGCTCGTCCCCTCGCGCGGGCGTGTAGCCGAGCAGGGACTGGGCGAGGTCGTTGGGGCCGATGAAGACGAGGTCCACGCCGGGCACGGCGCAGATGGCGTCGACGTTCTCGACGCCCGCGCGCGTCTCGATCTGGATCATGGTAATGATGGTCTCGTTGGCCGTCTGCATGTACTGCGGCGTCGTGAGGCCGTGGCCGATGGCCGGGAAGGCCGACCCCTGCCCGCGCACGCCCTGCGGCGGGAACTTGGACGACGCGACGATCTGGCTCGCCTCCTCGGCGTTGTTGATCTGCGGCACCATGATGCCGTGGGCGCCCGTGTCCAGCGCCCTCTTGATGATGTCGTGCGCCGGGCCGCGGATGCGGATGATGGGCGACACCCCCAGGGCTGCGATGGCCGATACGGAGTTGTGCATGGCCTCGTCGCCAATGTGACCATGCTCGCAGTCGATGATGACGCCATCAAACCCACAGAGGGAGACTATCTGGGCCTGGCGCACCGAAGGAATGGCCATGAACGTCATGAGCGGGTACCTCCCAGCCCGGAGGCCTTCAAGGAGCTTGAGTCGAGGGTTTTGGACATTGGTTGTTTGGGCTGTCGGCCAGACCGTAGTTTGTGAACCCATGTTTCCACAGTTTGTTGTAGGGATGCGATAAAGTCCGGACGCGATCAAGATATTGCGGCAAGGAATGTGACAAAAAGTAATTGTCAAAGGTATCAAAGTATTTTTTTCTCTTTCTTTTTCCTAAACGGTATGAGGCTGATTGAATGAATGTATTGCAGGGAATTGCAGTTTGTCTTCAGCCTATTTAACTTGAGTGTACTATGGCTCATTGCCGCTTGTTGAGTTTTCGCCATTCTCTTCTCATGGGCGTTCTTTGCCTGTCCTGTGCATTCAATGTTCTTCGGGAGGAGCATCTAGGAGGAGCGCCGTCGTTCTACGCGAGGCCATCACGTCCGCCGCAGCTGAGTGAGGAGGAGGACAGGGAAGGCGGTGCTTGTAAGCGGGAGGAGCTCCTCCCACTATCTGGGGTCCCACATGACAGTTGACTAAACCCACGAACCGTGCCAAGATTTCATGCGGGCCACGAAGAGATACCCCAGATTTTAGAAGATTGGAGATAACGCCGAGAACAAGCCCCAAAGGTCAGCAGCATGCTTATCAGCCAACAGCCTCGGGCAACCCCAGGTTCCTGAGAGCCCGGCCCTGGACCCGTGTAAGCCATGTTGTAGTTAAGACCGTGAGAGTTTCCTCACGCCACAAATTGGACAATCACTGAGGTGCTCTGTGACCTACCTAGGTTTTCTTCCGTAGTCCTTGCGGGAAGCAAAACAGTACCTCTTTGCTTACATTCTAATATTCTCTGTATTCTTCCTGACTGCAATGGACGCGGACAAGAAACTCCCCGTTGGCGACGTTGGCGATGGCCAGTCGTGTGCCGAAGGCCAGATCGACATTGGGGACACTACCTTTGCGGGAGAGCGTAAGCCGGAGTCACTCGCAAACCTGGGAGATCATGAGATCGCGGCCCTCAACAAGAAACTCGTCCGCAAGATCGACCTGCTCATCCTGCCACCCATCGGAATATTGTACATTCTGAATTACATCGATCGTCAGAACCTTTCAGCGGCCAAGCTACAAGGCATCACGGACGATCTCAACATGACCACCGAGCAGTTTGCAACAGCCATCTCAATTCTTTTCGTCGGCTACCTACCCTTCCAAATTCCGAGTAACCTCATCATCACCAAGATTTCTCGTCCGGGCATGTACATCTGTACGGCTGTTGTCATCTGGGGTGCCATATCTGCTGCCACGGCTGCGGTACACAATTATGGACAATTACTTGCTGTTCGGGCTATTCTTGGAGCAGTTGAAGCGGTTTTCTTCCCTGGTGAGTGGTATCTCTTTGTCATACCATCCCATCTTAATTGTTATGTCCTCCATTGGTCGGCCGGAAGTTCAAAGTATCTCATTTGCTTTGGATCCGCAAGGCTTTTAGATGAGGCTATGTCAACACATCATTTTCATATTATTCTTATTTTTTTTCAGGAAACTGTCTGGCATCCATCAATTTCTAACCCAATGCTAGGTGCAATCTACTACTTGTCTGCCTGGTATACAAAAAAAGAGCTTGGAAAGCGTCTCGCGGGTCTCTACATCGCACAGCAAGTCGGCAATGCCTTCGGTGGACTGTTTGCCGCAGCAATCCTGCAACTCGACGGACAACACGGCATTCGAGGCTGGAAATGGCTGTTTATTATTGAGGGTAGTGCTACTGTCGGCATTGGTGCTATCTGTGCCTGCATCATGCCCGAGTTCCCCCACAACAGTCGTGTGCTCTCGCAGACCCAGCGTGACCTTGCAGTCTGGCGCATCGAGTCCGAGGCTGGAGCAGCTGAGGGCACAGAGGGCGAGGGCACGATGAGTGGCTTCGTGAAGGCCCTCTCTGACCCGAAGCTGCTGCTCCTCATCTTCTGCAACCTGCTTTCACAAGGACAAGGCTCCATTGCAAATTACTTCCCCACCCTCGTTGGTGCGCTCGGCTACACTCAAACCATCAGCTTGCTTCTCACCGCTCCCCCTTACATCCTCGCTGGCTTCATCTACTACGGGATCACCTTCTACTCAGACCGCAAGAACACGGTGTATCCGATCATTATCACCTGCATCACCATTGCAACAGCCATGTACATCATTCCCATGGCGACGGACAACGTTGGCGCGCGCTACTTCTCCATGATGATCCTGCCCTTCGCGTCAGTCGGCCCTCAGATCCTTCTTTACAAGACGATGAATCTTCACCTCGCACGACCCGTCTCCAAGCGCGCAGCAGCCTCGGCTCTGATCAACGCCATCGGTGGCACCTCAAACATCTGGACTTCTTACCTCTACTACGCGCCCCCACACTTTTACGCTGCTTTTGGTGCCCTCATGGGCTGTGCCGTGCTGTTCGCGGTCACCATCACCGTCTACCGCTGGCTGGTGCTCCGCGAGAACAGACGCCTGGACTCAGGTGACCCGGCTGAGATTGCAAAAGCTATGAAGGGCGGTGTTACCCAGGAAATGGTTTCTCTCGGCTGGCGTTATGAGATGTATTAGTTCTAGAGGAAAAAGGATGCATGCATGTCATGAAAGCATTCGTCATTTTTTGATATCGAACTTCGAAAAAAATATTTAACAAACATGCGGGCTTTTCTCTGGTCCTTTGTCAATATCGCGGCGGTGAGCAACATGGCCCACATGTGTTGATCACTCAAAAAGTTAAGGTCCGACTGAAACCGTGACATGATAACAAAAGTCCACGGCAACTTGCTGAATGCCTAGGTAGTCTGAATACTTGATAATATAGGGGCGGATGCAGAACAAGAGCTAACTCTGTATGCTCGGTAATTAAGCCCACATGCCTTGTCTTAACAAAGCTCTCCGCTCAATGCAAGATAGCCGGGAATGAGAATGAAAGCCGACAAAGCTTGAGTCGTGTTGAAGTCCACAGGAGATAGCCTGCACATCTAATGCTCTCGTTGTGAATTAAAGACACCCCTTGCACTATCCCGAGGTTTTCATGTCTCCCAATAGAAATATGTAAAAGAAGCAAATATGGAAAACAGTGGATGAAATAGTCTGCACCATTCTAATAAAGATTTTTCATTCCCATTTCAGAGAGTCCAGATATTTTGCACCATCAAGATTGCCAGGGAAAGAAAGCCGTCTAAGATTTGGTGTACAAGACACACCACTTGAGGTGCAAAATCTGTCCTAGGTGCCTCCCTGTACTTGGACTTGTGATCCTCTTGATCTTATTGAAAACTGCCTTCTCAAGTACAAGAAACTCCAGTTGTAGTTATTGCAGCCCGGACTCTAGAATGGCCAATAGATCGGAGGGATATGTGGCATGTCGTATTTCAACTTGTCGCCCGGGAAAAATGATTTTTTTTTTCGCAAAGCTAACGAATACAATTGGGGGATGCAATGCCCTGACTGCATGGGGCTTGCAGCATGATCACGCAGCTGGCCGTCACTAAAACCATGAACCAAGTGTAAAAAGCTACTTACGCATGCACCTCGCCAGCAGGTGGGTGTCTCGTGTTGCCTGCACAGGCTCCAGCGTAAGCAGTACCGCATATCTGTTGCTTTTTCGAAGTCATCTGCTCGCAACCAAGGTGCTGTCATGTTTGATGCGAAATATCCGAACCGAGTGCTTCTCACCCAGGTCACCATTGGGACTTTGTCAGTCTCCGTACCTTCGGCTGATCCCAATTCTCATCTTCTTCTTTTGTATTCGCAAAATCACGACGCAATGATTGGGCATGGATACGTTTCAGCATACCCCACTCGATCAATCCAAGGAGTGCATCCGCCTCCTGCGCTTCGTGAAACAGCCTCGGTCCTCAGAGCTTGATCACTTCGCTTTAGAGACGTACAATATTGTCACAGCACCTCGCTTCGTGGCACTTTCATACACCTGGGGTTGCCCGGAACCGACGCATGACATTCTAGTAAACGGATCACTGCTGTCTATCCGTGAGAATCTCTGGGTGGCGCTCAAGGTTTTGCGCAGTTTCTTTTCGAACAAGGCGTCGTTCCTCGGCAAGCAATGGCGGCGCCGCCCAAGGTATATTCTTGGCAGACTTTGGCACTATCCCGAAGACCTGCTGCACGAGCACCTACCGCAGGAAGCCGGTCATCCCCTGATGTGGATCGATGCTCTTTGCATCAACCAGTCTGACCATCCGGAGAAGAGCCACCAGGTCAACATGATGGGGAGGATTTTTTCAACGGCAGGATATGTGATCTCGTGGCTGGGCGAGGAAGCCGATAATTCCCGCTGCGTCATGAGGGCAATCAGAACCGCGAAGCACACAAGACAGTGTGCCTCCGAGGTGAAGCAGGCCATGGACGCGTTCGTGAAAAGGCCGTACTGGCATCGGATGTGGGTTGTACAGGAGTTTGTTCTTTCACAGGATCTCATTATCCTGTGTGGGCACGAGGCAGCGGGCTGGGAAGACCTCTTCCACTTCTGGTGTGATGAAAAGGTAGTGTGTGATGCCGATGGAGATTATCAGTTTTTCAGCGGGAAATCAGTACAATCTGTTGGCCAAGGTGGACTGGCTACGCTCATATCCACTAGGTGCTCCCGGCGCGATGAGTTCATAGAGCTCTTCCCGATCCACAGCACCCTGACCGGATTTGCGTATGGAGAATGTACTGACCCGCGAGACCGGATCTATGCACTCCTGGCACTGATCAAGCCGCGAGCAGGTATTGAACCGCTCTTAGCCGACTATGAAATTTCAGCGGAGGATCTCTACTACAAAGTCCTCGCATACGTCGGGCCATTGAAGCAGAGTAGATACTGGAGAAAGTTTAGGAAGGAGCTGAGAGAGGCTCTGGACGCATCTTCGTGGGCTGGTGCCGAAGCAGCAGAACTGCACGAGGTAGTATACGAGATTGTTGGGATGGAGCATTCTCATCAAGAGTCGTTCGAGTCCACACCTGCCAAGGAGCAAGGAGGGCTCTTCACCAGAGTCCAAGACTGTCTAGCGAGGCACCTGGAACGGCCTGTCGACGGCATGTTCCGCGAGGGAGGTTGGATCTATCATGACATAATGCGGCACTTTGAGTCCTTCCCCCGAGGCGAAGACCCCAGAACGTGGCAGCGATTCGACAACCTGCTCCTGCGGTGGCTGCGGATCCTACCCGCCGGCAACACTTGCATCTTGTAAGATGACCTCTCAGATTGTGCGCTTGGGTTGAGCACTTGGACCATTGATCCCAAGCCGTGATTACGAGATCAGGACCCCCATGCTGTGACTAGAAGTAGCCTCAATATCATCTATGCCTATACCTGGGTATTGTGTATGTCCAGGGCAAAAGGATTCCTAAAGTCCAATACGTGACCGAATTCAACAAGCCGTCGTTGCATGTATAGACAATCAAGTCGAGGGAAGGGCTTACCTCAAGATCTAGTGCTTAAACCCATCAGCCCACCCATATGCCCATGGGAACACGAACAGATCCTAGGGTATTTGCACAATCAAAGCGAACCCAAGTACTGATGGCAATGGCCTCCCTTCCCATATTGCGAGGGCCTAGCAACAATGGACGAGTGACACTCACATGACAACAACAACCAAGTCAACCCAACCCGCCACCCTTATTCAGAGCAAGAGCAAGTAGAGAAAAGAAACCAGTACCAGGGTATCGAGCCGATCCCCCACCACTTACCATGCCCTCCAGCCTGACCGGCTCGCCCGTCAAATGCAATGACACAGTAGGACAGCATGCCTGGCGCAGTAAGTCAGTCAGCCCACCCAGCCGGCCTTCCAGCCAGTCCTGTAAAACGGCCTAGTAGCACGACAGACACAAACACGTCGTGTTCAGTACAGCAGCACACTTGTGTGTAAAAACCTGAACACACCCACACACACACATACGCGCGCACACACCACACCCTGCCATCACCACACCCACCCTAGACATTGCTTGCAGCCCAAGCGTGTAACGGTGGCATCCAGTGGGTGGTACAAGCAGCACTATTCGGCCGGCCAGATGATGGGTCGCCCGACGGGTGGATCCTGCAGTTGGTTGGGGAGAGCGACGGCACCGTCACACATACTCGTGACGTTGAAGTTGAAAGCGCGGGCATACACGGTGCTACGAGCCAGCGATCCCATTTCTTGCAACCTGGGGTTGGCAAACAGGCAAGCCAGTCTTCCAAAACTTCTGAGTCTTAACAGTTCTGTACAATTCACATGCGAAGAGAGAGGTCAGAATATGAGTGGGTAACTTCTGGTATTGTGTGAGTGATGGTGTGGAGATATCTAATACACAGAAAGCGAGTTTAGGCAAGATCATTTTGCCTCTTCTAGCCCCATCTCCCGTTTAGTATGCTTGCTGGTGTTTTGAGCCGGTCTCTCTCCCGATATTTCCAAAGTGCCTCGAGTTCGCCGCTGCGCCGCCTTTCCCATGAATGACTTGTTTTTGTGGTGTTTTCCAACCAAAACAGATGTAAAAAGAGATAAAATACCAAGAACTCCCAATGCTGAGCAATATTTGAATCCTCAACCCCATACGCGATGCAGTTTACGACGAGCCTATCCACCCTCGAGAAACGAACTAGAAAATGCAACTTCCCAGAGCGGCAAAACACGAGGCGCGAACCCTTTGGAGATATAAAAGACGAAGAGAGAGAGAGAGAGAGCCAGCAGCACACTATTCCCAACCGTAGAGATGGTGGGGAGAAAGATGCAGAAAAGACAAAAGATAACCCAACTACAAGTGGTGAAGCCGGCTACGCCGGGCTAGCACCAACCCACTCGAGGCGCTTCTCAGAGCGCCAGTTCCAATTGAAATCTCGCCCTTTGTTCTTGCTCCAAGGACATTCCTTGGCCCGTTCCCGGGTATGATGCTTGTTGTTCATCATGTGGTTGTGATGGTTGGCGAGCGTGAAATTGTTGTGATGTGACGAAGCATCAACACCGAAGAGACCCGAGCCAAAGAAGCCCCCTTGGTGACCCGTTTTCAGGGTAAAGTCCGGCTTGGGCATGGACTCACGAGTGCCCGTATATGCGCGGCGCTTCTCCCCAAGCTTGGCCCACTTGTCCACAGACCCTTGCTTATGAGGAGGCGATTGGCGATGGAGGTCATGAGGCTTGACCGGGCTGACATCCTGGAACAAGAAGCTGTCTGGCAGGTCTCCATCCATGTCAATGGCGTCCTCGACGGATGAAACCCGAGGCTTAGCGTTGATGACGGACGACTTGACGTTGGGCGACAACCCCTGCCGGGGTGTGTCGTCTTCGTCCTTGCTGTCTTCGCTCCAAGTCCGGGAGTTCATCCTCTTGAGAGCTCGGAGTTGGCGGGCACGCTCCTCCTCTTGGTGCTCTTCCTCTTCCTCCTCCCAAAGGTCGCTCCAGCTCTTGGAAACGGCGCCTTGATCACCGAAAACCATGGACATGGCAGGCACGTTGCGTGGTTTAGACATGGTGATTGGGAGGGACCCAGCCATCGGCGACACCTTCGCAGCAGGCTTCAGCATCGATCTGTTGATGTTGAGAGACTGCATGGAGGTGGGAAAGCTGGAGTCCATGATGGAGGAAATGGACGGGGTCTGGGTGGAGAACCAATCGGTCGTCGCCGTAGACTTGGAAAACAAATCTTCGGTGTAGCTCTCGTCGTCCGGAATGGCGCTCAACTGGCGGATGGGCATAGCACTTGTTGTGTGTAGTGCCTTGGCCCAGGGGAATGCACCAGTATCCGCCATAGGACTCTGGATCGACGGTGTGCGCAGTGGCTCCCGGTTGGCCGAGGCGATGTTGGCCCGCGACGAGCAGAACTCATCGTCATCTTCTTCGAGGGTGGTGAAGCTCACGACGCGGTTCAGCGCACGGCGAGCCCCGACCAGAGACCTCTTGCTCGGGTCCATGTTCATGCACTCGACAATGACCTCGTATGTGTCTTGGGACATTGAAGGAAAGACGTCGAAGAGGGACTGCTTGTCACGGGAGAAGTCCAAGAAAAGCGGGTCAGACTCGGTGGGAGTGGTGAAAGGGTTGCGCGAGAAGAGGATGTTGAGCAGGCAGACACCGATGGCCCAGATGTCGGCCTGGGCGGGGGAGTACCCGGCACCGGCGGAGTCGTACTGCTCCGGTGACATGTACCGATCGCTGCCGACGCCCGTCTCGTACGTCCATTTCTCGGTGGTGGCCAAGCCGAAGTCACCAAGCTTCATTGATCCGTCCTTGGCGAGGAAGATGTTCTCCGGCTTGATGTCCCGGTGGTAGACACCCTTGCCGTGGATGTAGGAAACGGCGTCAACAAGCTCCAGCATGAATTGCCGGACATGCTCGGTCTCAAGTGGTCCTTGGTCAACGCGGATAGCCTCGTAAAGATCACCTTGCTGACAGAACTCGAGGACCAGATACATGTGGGCGTCCGTCTCGAAGGAGTGGACCAAGTTGACAATATTGGGGTGGCTACCGAGGTGCTGGTGAAGAGTGAGTTCCTCCGACTTGTCGTCGATGGCGAACTCGAGGCCGGCGTCATCGGCAGCCGCCTTCTTCGTCAGGCACTTGATAGCCACGACGTCCCCAGTGACGAGGTCTCTGGCCTTGAACACCATGCCGAAGGATCCATGGTTGAGGGGTGAGATGGTTTCATATCGTCCACCAAGGACGACGCCGCCGGTAAACTCGTCTCGCAAGCATTCCATTGTCGTAAAAAAAAAAGAGTATCAGAAATTAGAAGAGATGTAAATTGCAAATTAACGAGGCCGCGTGGTGACAAAAATCCCCGGAATGCTTTTGTCGTGAGCCCAAGGCCAGTCTATGTCGATGAAGAATGATGATGTTGCCTAGCGTTTTTTTGGAGTCCACAAAGAATAGTTTACCGGTTGTGTACAGCGTGACTGTGTCGAACAGGTTGCGGCGGAAGGTATGGGTGGGTGCCTGGCGGCAGGAAAGTCGTAGGTAGGAAGGTGCGAAGGTGGCAGAAGGCGATGTACAGAACGCGAGGTGGAAAACAAAAGCAACTCCAGATCGTTCAACTTCGGAGGCTCATCGATGGGTATTTTCGGTTGGTCAAAACAAATGGAAAAAGATGGCTTGAGTGTTGCTGGTTGTGTTGGTCGACGGTGCCCGGTAGAGCAGAGGCAACAAAAAGAAGGTCGTCAAAGGTGCATTGAAAAGATGTATTGTTGAATAAAGAGCGACGTTGTTTGAGGAGGGTCCGTTCAGCGACGGGTGGTTGTTTTGGCGATGGAGAAGAGGGATGACAGTGCTGTGTCCTTAAAGATACAGCAAGGTCGTCCCGACGGCGATGTGTGCGTTCCAGAGGAGGTTGTTGTGGAGGGCCGCAAGGGGGTTGAAGATGACGAGGTCCGGACACGAAGTGTGAGTAATCGATGAGGCACGGCACTGCCGTCAAAGAAAGCGGACCTCGGGTGCTGGGAGGACCCTGGAATCGAGTGGGTAACGGGTGAGGGAGATGTTGGCACTTATCCAAGCACCGGTGCCACAGAAGTCGTTATCATCCGGGTGTGGGTTTTGTACGGAACAGGCAGGCGAAGAGATGACTCTTCAAACCTTCCTCGTTCAATAGCCGGCGTCCAAGTAAGCTCTGCCTTCAACGTGCGTCGTGTCACTGAGACGGATTTGCGAGCGGATGAGAGGTGACCAATATATCGCCAAGGGGGTGTGTGGTGGAAGGCGGAACAGGCAGGACAGCGCTGGTCAAGTGTCCTCGAAGCTGATGCACAGGCAGTTTGCGGTAGGCAGCACAGGAGCGGCGTGCAAATGACTTCGAGACAGGTGGTGGTCGGGTCGGGTGGTCGTCGAGGTCGGTGGTCCGAGGCCGAGTGTGAGAGCTGGTTGCTGAGCAAGTAACAAAGATCACTTGGCGGAGAGGACCGACGTCACAGTGTTCCTTGATAAGGGGGTAGTCGGACGGCTTGATCGATCGAAGTTGATGTTTCGATGGCTATCGACTAATGCAATTGGCTTGCAAGGAGGATGACTGGACTTTGACTTGACGTGGGAAGAGGACGCTGTGGACGGGAAAAATGAGAGGTGCTGGTGGAGGGGAATGGCGATGTGAAGTAGGGAGAGATAGGACAGAGGGAGGAGGTTGGGTGAGTCGAAACGAAGATGGCGGTGGAGGGATCAAGTGACGGGAGGAAGAAGGTAGAAGAGGATTGGTTGAACAGGACGTGGGTGCGCAAGTGAGAGAGCGTGAGTGTGAGTGCGAGCTATGAGTTGTGCAGCGGAAGGCCTGGGAGAGGTGTGAGGACGAGAACGAGAACGACAAGGACAAGGACTTGGGCCCGGGGCCGGGACCAGGACCAGGACCAGGACCAGGACAAGGCGCCAAGGAGTGGGAAGGTGTGCGTACAGTACAGTATCTAATGCAGCAGTAACAAGAGCCAGAGCAGGAGTGCCTGGAGGAAGAAGGGATGGGGGTGGGTGTGTGTGGGAGTCTGTTAGTGTGGGAGGGTGCTCGAGTATGTGTGCAGGTGTGCGGGTATCCAGGCCAGTACGGAGGGCGTTGCCTGTGGTGTGGACTGGGCGTACAGCAATGGAAGCCGAGCGAAACGGATGGGTCAGTCCAGCAGCTTCTGGGCAGAAGAGTCAGACCTGGAGGTGAGATTAGCAATCTCGCCTGGGGTAGTCCTGGACTCCGCGGCAGGGGTGGCTGCAAGCGTCAGGTCTGGGAGTTATCGCGTGGTCACAGTGCTCACAGTGCGCCATGCAGCCCATCTGCCGCTGTGGGCAGATCGGGCTGTGTTGCTCGGCCACTTCCTGTCCTGCCCGGCGACTACTATGACAGTTCCTCGCCAGTCAGTCCTGCCTGTCTGTCTGGCGCTGGCCGGCTCTGGCCTACACGCCCTGCATGTGCAGCAACTCGGATTCCAGTCTGGCCAGTTCTCGATGTCCCTGACATACCAGCTCTTCCTCGATGGCACAGTGTCCTGGGCAACCTTTGGACAGCGCCCGAGACATCATCGCTACTGTGCCGTGGGAGATCTGCACTGGGTGTGACGGGGCCCAGAAGATGACGAGCTCTGGGCTATCTCTGGAGTCTGGGACGGTCCTTGGGCAGGGCGGTAAATTGAACTGCCATCATTTACCATCGACGGGCGGGAAGAGCACGTCAGGAGCTCATGCTTTGACTGGCGGGATGACTGGCTGTCTCTGACTGGCTTGTGTGGCATTCGGTAGATGAGTACCATGCAGTACCTGGTCGTATGCGCTTCGCCCTGTGGCAACTGTTGGTATTCTTGGAACGCAGGCTATCAGGAAACAAGGAACGGGCGCCTGCTGGGGACAGGCGATGCCTGGGACCCTGAGGGCCGTGGGGACAAATCGGGCTAGCGTTCCTGGCCGTTCGCCCTCCGTCCAGGCTGCCCGTCTAACCCTGTTAGGAGTCACACTCTTTGAGCCTGCTGAGCTTGGCCTGCCTTGTTTGGGCCTGGTCAGGAGGACGCCGCAGTAGGCAGAATGCGCCGTCTACAAGTTGCAGCTGTCCTGCATACGCCTGCGTCTGCTATCGCTTTCACCGCCAGTTACTTACTGCCCGCGTACTGTTGAGGCCACCCGAAATGGCATCGAGACCACGACGTTGGGTATCGTCCGGGGCCCAGAATTGCGCAAGGCTGGGTCTGTCTATGCTCAACCCTCACGGCATGGTCTCGAGGTATCGCGTGCCCCCCCAGGAACCTGAGGGTCCCCGTTTCTGTCCCTGCAGATCAAGAACAGCAAAAGAAGCCACGTTATCTGGATCCATTCTCCTTGGCTTGCCATTGCCGTCGGGCCTGCCTGGGGCCCCAAAGATGAGAGGGAGCAATGGGGAGCTCACATCCCGCACCACGTATCCCCCCATGCCGTTCCGTTTCACTTCGGTAGGCGTGCGTCCCCTAATTGGTTGAAGCTCAGGCACTCCTTTTCCACTGCATGCGTTCCAACCGCTTGAACATGACCACTAGCACGGCAGCTCCTCTGTCAGCCGTCTCAGATAAAGATTGGCGATAGCAACAAGCTTGGAATTCTCCGTGATGATACAGTTTGAGACCGCTGTGCTGGCTCCCCACGCGTGCGTGCCTCCAGGGCAGGAATGACGGTTCATCAGAGACACCAAACAAGCAGTGACAGTTGGCCAGCCGTTGCAACAACAGACAGAGGGCAGTACGCAGTACGTCATCGGCAGCCCGACAAAATAACAATAATAATAACAGGTGGCTGAATTCAATCTCCATCAATGCACATTCAGGCGCAGGAACCGCAGAAATCAATCAAACCGGGCCACGTCCCATCGTGACCTACGACGGACCCCACCGCAACTCGTAACTCATCGTCAATCTTGTCATGCCAGGACTAGCGGCAATAATGCGGACTGGGATGGAGCTCCGAAACGCTGGTCCAGGACGGCCGCCCGGAGGCGACGCTCTCAAAACGGGCACCGAGCTGGCCAGAGTCCCCTTTGCTGCCAGGGGGCCCAATTAAGCTCCCGAGAGGCGCGCTTGATGATGAACTCCCAACACAGGCCAGGACGTCGAGCCATTCCTCGCGGCCTCGAGGTCATCAGACCCAACGAGCCGACGAAGCTGTGGCGCCATTGCGGAGCTGCAAACTGCACACGGTGTCCTCTGCCATGTCTGACAGCTGGTAAACTGGACGGGAAGTGCTCACATTGACCGCGATTGCAGTCCGCATCACCCGTTTCCTTTGTCTTCTGGTCAATTGCGCCGTCGTGCCGTCGATGGATCCCGGGCCGCCACATTTGCAAGAGTGAGACTGGCCCAGCGTCTAGACCCCATCCTTCAGGCCGTGTGACAGGCGCCGGAGCCGCTATCGGATCGGGGGAGACAGGCCCATGCGTTGCGAGTTGGCGTGTGGGTGGCAGCGTGCACCAGGTGGTTACCTCAGCTCCTGACAGGCTACACACCACCGCAGCCACTGGGTGCGAGCTATCGGCGACCCCTGCAGTCGTGACCTGGGTAGTGGGAAAGAGGATGCAACGGCGTCTTCGGTATCGCAGAAACGGCCTCCCGTGGCGTGCACCGCGATACGTGCGATCTGCCCGCCGCTGCGTTGCTGAGTTTCAGCCGTCCTGTTACTCCTCTCATGATTAGCAGCCGGCCTGCCAGCCTGCCAGCCTGCTGCCGCTGCGGCCGCTCAGGGGCATGCTCCGGAAGGTCAGCGCAGCGGGATATTGCAACTGCAGGAGCTCTGCTTGACGCGTCGGGGAGCGGAACGGCTTCATTGGCCCTTGGACAGCAGCTTCTGGGTCCTACAATGGGCCGTCTCGGAGCGTGACGAGCGAGGCAGTCACAGCTGGGCTTGGCTGAGATTGGAACGGGTTTGACGTTCTGGCGGTCAGGGTTTCTGGTCAGAACTCGCATTGTTTACTCCCGGATTCCAGTCCATACTTTGTGATGCACCGGTGCTGATGCGTGTGGTTATTGGTTGTCTCGGCCGCAGCTTCGACCAAGCACACACGCAGGATTGAAGCGCATCGCCCTGTCACACCGTATCCTCTGCAACCTGGTAACCTGGCAGCAGATCTCACGAGCCTGGCCAGGCCCGTGACGATGCCGATTTGGCTCCGTACACGTTGCGATGCCGAGCGAGCTTGTTGACTCGCCACCAGCCTGTCGTGGTCGTGATCGTACTGCGGACAAAGTGAAGATCCGTACCTGAGGTGCTAGTCCTGTACGCTTGGATGCCCGGCCAAAGTAACGAGGTGCCAGTGGCCGGTCGGGATTGGCTGAGTCTGCAGCAAGCCGGGCGGCCGGGCAGCAAGTGGAAGGCTGGTGTTGGCCGTTACCGTGGCAGTGGGCAGTTGGGAGTGGCCGGGTGCGCGTCGTGGTGGCCAGATTCCCTCGTTGCCATCTCGCCATCTCGTCCTCGCTTCGTCTTGCTGCGCGCGCCGTTCTAACTGCCGTGCCACATGAAGCGGCTGGGTGGGCGTGGGACTGCACGAAGGCGGCCTAGCTCCTCCCGTGGTTAATGCATAGGCCACTTCGTGCACAATGTTGAAGCCATGATGTACCTAGTCTGCCCCAGTCGGTAGCACGGTACCAAACTTCCTGACCGTCTGTTGGCCCTCTGCTCCCTTGCTTGCTCCTGGTGGTGGTGGTGGTGGTCTTGTTGTTGAGATCGTCCACGTGGAATTCAAGCCTAGCGATACAGGATACTGTGTCTGAGTACTGTGTATCTACTCTAGCAGAGACGGAGCGTCTGTGCTGTGGAGACAAGACATACGCATCCGGCAGGAGGCCATGAGTCCCCATCGGAAAATTGTCATAACACATCTGTTGACGAAGAGGTTGCATATACGTGCTCCATTTCTTTCCCTGCCACTACTGTGCCAGCTTGCCAAGGCGTGATAGTGGGGTTGGCAGATACAGTAGATCGGCACTACCCATCCCAAGCCTCCCTGGCCTCCCATCACTGGCCAGGGCACGGTGGAATCTGGGCAGCACTGGCCTTCTGCTGCTCTTACCGCTCGTTGGGGGCCGCCTGTGCTTCCAGCCTGGGATATTCTGCTGTGCTGTTTTCCGCACCAGGAGCTCCCCTTACCCATCATAGTGCCAACAGCTACAACGGCAAGGTCTGATGCCAGCTAGCTAGACACACCAACAACTACACCATCACAGCCGCCTGCAAATGTCGCGTCTGGCGCTGCACAACGACGGAAAAATTTTCATCTCAAGCAACCCAAGCAGCCTAAAAGATACTACTCGCCATACTCGAGACTCTTAAGGCATCTTCTGCAAGGGAGCCTGTCTTCTCACCGCTCAGCTTGTACCATCTCATCGACCATCTGTCTCATCTGCCTCCGGGCTGCGCACCTGCTGCAACGCAACTTTGTCGAAGTTTTTTTTTCACCGCGAAAGGCGCCAGACCTTAGAGCAGCTGCTATTTAGCGCACCCAGTGTGTTGGACCGGTAGTATGGCGGAACTAGCCTCCGTGAAGGTCGCCTTGCTAGATATAGGTAAGGAACAGAAAACGAAGAAAGGGGGAAAAATCAGACGAGGCACCAGCTCCTGCAGGTTCCAAACGCCAGGCGCCCAGTCCGGCAGTCAAGGAAACCTGCATCCTCATACCAACACAATCGCTGCACATCGTGACCCTTCTTGAGCTTCCTGCGGGCTCATGACTTGCTAGATGCAGTCTCCCATCTCCCCCAATGCCACTTTTTTTCCCACCCGGGCTCCGTCGCCAGTCGTCATCACCGAGCGATGCGGCCCCAAATCCCAGATGCAGCAGTGCGTTTGCCCGGACAAATGAGCTGATGAGCATCTTTGACAGAGGGTACCGTCTGCCCGATCTCATTCGTGAAGGCTGTTCTGGTGGGCACAATGATCTTCCCTTTCTCATCCCCAGTCGACCCCATTTTCCCTACTCCATCTGCATGCACGCGACCTGCCCCCGAGACACCAGGCCTATGGGATGTCACCCATCCTTTTCCGTTTCCGCCCTGACGTTGGGACAAGTGTCCATTCTTGGACTGTCGATAGACGGACGGTCGGGCAGTGTGCTAGCTGGTGTCACATCCTTTCTGGGAACGACGGTGCTCGTGCTCAGGAAGTGCTGCCGCCATTCTTCTTTGTTCGTCCTTGCGACGATCTCCAGTTCAGTTCAGTTTGGGAAATGTGGCAGCAACCGGCGATCGTCTAACTGACGAGACCACCACCATCCATCTAGTTCCCCTATGCCCTACAGGCCATCCCTGAAACTTTGAAGTCCAAGTGGGACGATCCGGAGTTCGTTCCCTACAGAGATGCCTTCCCAGCCGAGCACAAGGCATCGCCCGAGGCGTTCCAAGCTCATGTTCAGGACCTGATGGCCCGCGACGTCAAGATCTCGTATCTCAAGGCTCTTCAGGGATACCTGTGGGAGAGTGGCTACAAGTCTGGCCAGCTGAAGGCACCTCTCTTTGACGATGTCGCGCCCCGGCTCCGGGAGTGGAAGCAAAGTGGTCTACAGATCGTGATCTACTCCAGCGGGTCTGTGCCAGCCCAGAAACTCTTGTTCCGATATACCAACTCTGAGCCAGCCGACCTGAACCCCCTCTTCCTCGACTACTTCGATACGGTAAACGCTGGTCTGAAGACGGAAGCGTCAAGTTACGCGAAGATTGCCGCCGCTCATGACCACTATCCCCCCAGCAGCTGGTTGTTCTTGAGCGACAATGTCAAGGAGGTAGAGGCGGCAAAGGCGGCAGGCATGAAGAGCTTCGTCGTCCAGAGACCAGGAAACCCAGACCTACCAGCCGATATTGAGAAGCAGTACAAGGTCATCAGCAGCTTCGATGAGATCTCATCATTGGGGGCTTAGCCCTCAAGACGCCGCCGAAGTAGAGAGCTCACAGTCGTCCCTCATTATCTGGAGGACCAAGCCGACGTCATCAAAGTCACGCTTTCGATGGATGGCACCAATTACGCGGTAGATAGATTGTAGAGTTGTAGATGATGTTATCTGCCCACCCTCCCTTCCCAGATCTTACCTTAATCAAACTCCAATGGGACAATGCATCACTACCCCCCTGAGAACAGCGGGAAATTGTGCCGTTCACTACTGCAGGCTCTGATGCCGTAGACTCGGCAATGCGTCCTGCGATGAGACGATATTGAATCAGGCGGGATGTCTGCATCAAATTGACAAATGTCGTGATACCCATGAAACTTACCCCCGAATTCTGCGGTGTTGCCTTGACTAAGCACCATACGTCTTATACTACATGTCAGTATACCCGCCGGGCATTTCGAGCCTCGGCTGCCAGCCTCAGAGCAAGACCAATTACACCCAACCCATGATCCAAGCTGCCAGCACCGTGCCACATCGAAACATGGCCCAGATAGACAGGACCTCGACCACGCTCGCCACCAGATGGTGGGGGAGAGCACAGTGATCGCCGAGCTGTTCCAAGCCAATATCCGGGGTAAGACAACGGTGAGGACCCTACGTTTCCAATTCTCCTCCAGCTCCCAGTTCCGGTTTCGATCGCCCGGTCACCTGCACCACCATTACTCGCCGGGCACGCACCCTGATTCGCCAATGCACCCCTCATTCACGAGGGGACCGGGGGGGTAGTGCAGGGTCAGAGCTTCCCCCAACGCGGAAGCAGGGGGGAAGGGAAAGCAAACTCGCGTCCCTCATCGTCCCATCATCGTGCGTGGATGAGGCTATCCTCGCCTGACCACTCCAGAGACAAACGAGCCTGGCTCAGTCAATAGTCACGGGCACCCACCCCCCTTGGTTCCCCAGAGATCCCGCCGGGGCCCGGCCATCGCCGCGCGAAGCTGGTAGCGGGAGCTGAGGGGCCCGGTGCTGCTGGGCGCACGCCGTCCGAGGGGCTGGGGCGCGGTCGCTGGCAGCTGCATGAGGACCCGGTGCTAAGGGGAGCCGGCGTGAGGAGCGGCGTCTCATACGGCAGCATATCTAGGTAGAGCTGCGACGGTTCCCCTAATTCCTAGGAGCCTAGAAAGTGTGGCTTTCTCGACTACTGAGCCTTCAGACGAAAAGGCTTCGACCATGAGAACGGCAGTGCTGTCTAACGCGAGGACCGTCCACTTTTGATCCGTCCGTTCCAGGCGGGACGTCCGTCCGCTCCGCAGGCACGGGAAGTATCCGCCCTGACGGTCCGCCACCTTGACGACCTTATCAGTCATGCTGATATTAGCACGTCCCTCGGGTGCATATCTCCCTACCGGGCTCGAGGCAACGTATGCTAATCGGGCTTTATGATTGCGAGCCCCTGATTCCCGATCCGGGGCTGCCGAACACATTATATGGATTGCCAAACTGCCTATCACTCATTGCATTTGTGCTTCAGCGACTGGTGACTGACTAGTAGGTGTGCTAGTCAAGGATGTGAATTGCATCTTGTCATTTACAGGAAACCCCCACTACGGAGAATCCAATTTGGATCCTAATACGGCTCCTGATGGATTGCCGCCAACGGTAGCCCACGCGATGTCCAGAAAGTCAGCCCCCTCTGTGACACCCAAGAAGCTGCTGGCAATAGACTCGGCCGATTGCAACGCCTACGCACCCCTGAGGTGAGCCCATTTCCCGGTCAAGGTGGTTGGACGTCACAATCCAGATTTAGACTTCAAGTCTGTGCTGCAGTTGAGCACGTTGTTTTGCCCGTCTCTCCAAAGCCCCAATGACAAGCCCTTGGTAGCCACGTCCCAGGCCTCTGGGACTGGGGGACCCAGGGCTCTGAAGTCTGTTGGAGAGCGACGACCCCTTTTCCTTTTGCTCGATGACATCTCGTCGTACTGTGCGGACTGTACAGGACAGTGCAAGGACGGTATGAAACATTTCGAGCTTGGCCGTCCGATCTGGTAGTTGATATTGCTGGCCACTGCCGACGAATCAAGACCCATCCTCCCCGAAGCCCTTGCTCAAATGCGAAGAGTCCATGGCAGAGTGCCTGAGTGCATGGCAGCTACGGCAGCCATGGATAAGACGTCCGATCAAGGCCATGCAACAGCATTGGATGCCGAAATTGACCCTGACATCACAGGTGTGCAGTCCGTGATGGTCGACCTGTCCAAGCCTGGCCGATGAGAACAGCCAAACAGCCAATCCCGTCGGCTCGCATGTTTACTATGCGACAGCGACAAGACAGGATTGCACTGGCGGCTAAGGTGAAAGTTTAGCAGCCAAGCTTTCTGAGCTGTTGAACGCGGAGGGCGAAATTACGCCCGAAGGTCTATTGGGAAGGTTTGTCTCGTGATAACTTACGGCGGAGGTCTGGCCAGGGGTCCGTGACACGGATCCCGGGGTGGTGGTGCGAACTGCTTTTCGTCTTATCAGCACGCAGAGGTTGTCCGATAGCTTACGCGGCGTACAAGATATCATAGAATGGTGAAATTCGTCGAGGCCAATTCCTCCGTTCATTCCGGTCGGGACTTGAGAACGATGGCGAAGTTATTGCGTGACGCACCTGAGCGTAGCTCTTTCTTGGTGAAGGATGCGCCTGTCTGCAAGAGCGGGGGGCTGTCGACAACCCGCGTCCATAGGTAGTAGACAAGTTTCTGGGTAGTCTTGGATTCCGTCACCCGGTAGCCAAGGGATGACATGATGGCATTGAGTTTTTCTTCATTCGTATAGCGTGAGTTCGAGACACAGGGCGCAGGTAGGACGAGGAAAAGACTTGGGAAGTGCCGTTTCAGCCCTGCATTCGTCCCGTCTCTGAAGCATGACGGCGGGTGAAGGAACTCGAGAGTGCGGAGAAGCATGTCACCTCTGCCACCGGCTTCAGGGACGAAATTGAGCACCAATGACAAGCTGATGATATCGAACCGTTCGGACTCGTTCTCGGGCAGGGGCCGCTCCATGAAGTCCTGTTGTAAGATGCCCTCCGCCTGGCTGTTCAGATCGATGTGGGCCATGTCGAAAAGGCCACTGAGGGAGCACGCATTCGTCGTGCTTAGTGCGCCGACTTCCAGCATACGCAGACGACGTGGGGGATCCAAATCTGCCAGGGCTTGGAGCCTTGCTTCGACGGGCTTCAGCCAGTCCAGCAAGACCCTGGAGCTGTCTCCCCCGCGGTCGTTCCTCTGGCCTTGGAGGCTTGCCTGCTGGTACTTCTCGATGCCGCCCAGGGAGGCAATTTCTGAGGCTATGGCAGATTCTGTAGCTTCATCGCCTTTCTGAGCCGCTTGCGTTCTCCTTTTCTCCAGGGTGTGGATTTGGTTGATGAGTGTCCTAGTTGCTTTCCGTGAGATGGACTTTGGTTTCTGGATAGTTGGCGGCCGGCCAGCAGTCAAATTGAGTTTCGGTCGTTTCTTCTTGTTGACGCCCATTGTCCCTTTGAAAACCCTTTCAAGAGGTCTCGGAAAAGAACTTGTGTTGAATGAGAAGGGGTATTGTCGGTGAAGTTTTGGTATGCAAGAGAAGATAGAGCAGAGCCGCATCAAAGGTGAGACGGCCGCTAAGCCACCAGCCGGCAGCCAGCTGGCAAGCGCCTCGGCCCACCATCTGCATTCCGCCTTCTCAAAGCCCCAAAACTTTTTCAAACCTCCTCTTGAACCTTTGATATTCAACGACCCTTCAGATCTCCACGACCCCGAATTCAACGACGCAACCCCCGCAGAGAATTCGAAATGGCTCCCTCCAAGACAGGTTCGACACCCTGAGACCGATTTTCTTCGCTCGCTCGAAATGATGTTGCCGGCGCTTCCACCCTGAGGGCGAGGTCTCGACCGAACGGAGACGCACGACAACCTCGATCGCACGAACCCTCCCTCAGGCGACGATGCATTCCAGCAGCAGCAGATTTTGCGAGTTCTTTCATCCCGGAAAGGGCGATTGCTGATGCTTCGTTCTACAAACAGGCACTTCCAAGGGCAAGACCTCGGCCAAGAATGCCGCAAAGGCCGCCCTGAAGGGCGTAAGTCACCCGTTGGCATCTCGTGCTCGCAGCGCGGCGACCATTCGCGACGTTATTTGCTGATAAGATCGCCCGTATTCCAGGTTCACTCCCACAAGAAGGTCAAGGTCAGGACTTCGACCACCTTCCGCCAGCCCAAGACCCTGTCTCTGGCTCGCAACCCCAAGTACCCCCGCAAGGCCATCCACCACGCGCCCCGTCTCGATGAGCACAAGATCATCGTCCACCCTCTCAACACTGAGAGCGCCATGAAGAAGATCGAGGAGAACAACACCCTCGTCTTCATCGTGGACGTCAAGGCAAACAAGGCCCAGATCAAGGATGCCCTGAAGAAGCTCTACGACATTGACACCGTCAAGATCAACACCCTCATCCGGTAAGATTACGTCGACTCTGGACATCTAAGGAGGGTTGAACGCTAACACACAGTTACAGTCCTGACGGCCAGAAGAAGGCTTACGCCCGTCTGACACCTGACGTCGATGCCCTCGACATCGCTGCCACCAAGCTGGCCCTTGTCTAAGTTTTCTCTGGGAAGTGGGCTATTGCAATGATTTGGGAAGGTCTGCGGATATCCAACAAACAAAAATTGGAGGGGATTATGGCATCCACCGGCGTCAACGGGTTCTGAAGGGTATACCAATTGAATGAATTGACACGTCCATGTCCTCTCATGATAGTGCGCCTCTACATGCATGCTGCCAGAAACAGAATGTCTACCGCAATTGGTGTGATCCTGTGCTTGATCATCTTGTCCTCCATAAATACAAGACCCCTTTCTCTTCGATATGACGCGTAGAACTCGGTGCAATATCCGCCGTCGTCCATACGTCTTCGTTGTCCCGGCCTTTTGCTTATAATCCCCGTGCACCCTTGATAGCGTAGAGCGGTATGGCGGATCTTCGCAGTGGCCTAATGAGTCTCGTCCCGATGATATCCTTCCAATTACTGGCGCATGCTCTGCAGGTGTTTCACAGCCAACATACTGACATCCATGAAGCGATCCACGCAGTTGGTCAGGCACGCCTGCTCGCCGTTGTCCAGCTTGCCGTTCTTGGATGCCCCAGTGACGCACTTCTTGAAGCAGGTTTCTGTCAGGTCGTGGGATTCTGTGCTCGGCGGGGATTTGATTAGCTCGGGCCGACAGCAACAACACGCACGGGAAATGGTGCTGGTGGGGAGAGGGTCGGTCGCATACGGGCCTGGATCCGGGTGCGCTGCTGTTCGTTCTGGATGAACTGCCGCAGGTCCTGCTTGTCCTTGTCGGTGAGCCTGTCAAGGTCGGCTTGGTCGATTGTGGAGGCGTCCATGGCTTTGGCGCTGGCTGCTGTGTCGGCTGCGGCTTGGTGCTTTTTGCCAGTTGGGGAGAGGGAGGCGCTGTTGCGAAGCTTGGGGCGGTGTTGAAAATGAGTGACGCTCAGAATCTTTACTCTCGGCTTTGCGCTATCTAATCGGGTGCTTGCCGCCTGGAAAGCTTTGACCCCTGGAAAGCTTTGACCCCTGGACGGTCGCTCCCCCATGACTAGAGGTCAACCGCAACCCTGATCCAGCAACTGAAACCACGTTTTGCAGGCGACAATCTGCACTTTCACTAAGCGATAATTACAATTTGCAGTATCTAGAACTCAAGACCTATATCTCGCTGGAACGATCGAGAAGAGCAATATAGCTTCGGCGAGAAGCACCTAGATAGGTGGCAAGTCGAAGTCAACCACCCCGGGCACGCCATTCCCAGGGACCCGATCTTGTCCTTAGAAGAGTGCAATTACTTCTGTATGAATAATTCATCTTATCCTAACATAGATGGGAGTACGTGGCCGGTGCCTGTGGCAAGTACGCGAGTGTGACATCTCGGGCAATTACGCCTCTGGCTTGATCTAGGCGAGACGAGACACTCAATATCACAGAAACGGTGGTCCAAAACGGTAGAACAATGACACTGTTGTACCAAGCAGGGTGCCCTGTGTTCACCCTGAGTCAAAGGACTCGGATATCCTCATGATCTACTCTGGTGGTCGAGCATCCTGGGGAGATGCACGCAAAGCTCCTTTCGCCCCCGGTCCGGAACTACACGCTGGGCGGTATTCGGCAGCGCTGGTGGGCACCTGTTGGACTGTGGTCACACGCCAGCGGTGTTACGGAGTAGTTCTGTTGCCGTGGGTCGCAGGCCTGTTGCAATTATCTGACTGCGAGTCGGCTCCTCCGGGTGGGCGACATTGCTGTTGCGTGGCACGGCCAATAGGTTTCGCCACCCCCGTTATCGCTTTCGGAGGATGAGCTGTGAAGGCGAACCCCGCGTCAAATCGGCTGAAATCCATCGTTCTCCGAGTCCAATGATCGATCTCACCGAGCGAATCGAACCAAACTGTGGTGTGAGGTCGTTGTGGGACTGTAGCTCTGTCTCGTGTAGCAGCACTTTCATCACTATATTTGACGCCGTGGATGTCATAAGGTCTTTGGGACCATCTCAGAGAAGGCATCGACTGCTGAGATGCAGGCAAAGCAGCTGCAACCCCTGTTTCAACAACACCGGCTCCAGCAATCTAATGGAGAAAAAGTGGCGAAGGGTGAGCCCCGAGAGAACTGCGAGCAGTAACGCAGTATTACTGTGGCAAGCGGCCTCGGTCTGTGCTGAAGGTCAGTGGTTATCCATGAGTGTGCGAGTGCCTAATTGCGGACCTCATCGGAACTGATCAACTCTGCATTCCTGGCAATTTCGGAATATCACTTTCAGCAAATCTGCTGAGCAGTGGCTCCGAAGGACCTGCTCACTTGCTCTCGTTCCGCGTGTTGTTTGGCATGAATCTGTTCTGGCTTTTTTCTGGGGTGTTTGGAAAGGACGTGTGTTCACAGACGGAACTATGGTACTATAGAGCCCTCTGTTACGTCGCTAGTCTCCTTCTCAAGCTGTATATCATATCGAGGCTGTGCCTTCTCGTTGAGATAGATGCCCTTTGCCTCACGAGGGCTTCAAAAAAGTAGCTACAAGAGGGCAGATTGTACCACAATCACACTTCATTTCCAAAGTATGGGTGGATTAAACCAACACTTAAGTTCAGAGCAATTTGAAATCTGTCTAGGCCAGGGACGCTGTTGCTGCTTACTCCATAGTCTATAAACTGCTTGCTTCCATCGTTTGACCTCTCCTGTTGGTCTGTGCCTTTTCTGCAATGACAGGCTACTTGCCTGCGGCTCGTCACCACGGCCAGCACAAATGTCTCGCAAATGCAACATGCTTTCTGTTGACACTCCGAGCTCAAGATTCTCGTCTTCGCTCCTAATTGTGCCCTATCCCAGGCCGCTAACAGTCTTATTCCCTTCATGTTTCATTTTAGTCTGTTCCTGGACAAGGGTGCTGGAAGCTCTTGTAGGTAAACTCAATGTCGTGACCGTCTGGATCGAGCACATTGGCTGCGTAGTATGCCCCACGAGAGTCGTACCAAGTCCGGGGGCCCGGAGCACCGCCCATAGAATCATTCGGTGTTGCTCCATCGCCGATCGCTGCTTCGTAACAGGAATTGACCTCTTTCTCGCTCTTGGCTGCGAAGCCAACATGGGTGCCACCGATACTGCCAGGCGTGCCTGGTTTGAGCCAAAAGAAAAGACGCCCCTCTCTGCCGAACCCGTGCAAATTCGGATGGTCGAAGGGTGCGTTCTTTCCGTCGTAATCGAAGACATATGTGATCCCCATAGGCAGTAGGACCTTTTTATAAAATGCAACTGATCTAGGTATGTCGCGTGCGGAGAGAAAGACAGAGTCGATAAGAGAAGCCATTGTGAAAGATGACGAAAGCGGTGCACAAGATGCTGGATCTGAAGACTTGGGAAAGAAAAGAATAATTTTGAGAATGGAGCGGTCGTGATTTATAAGTCGAGATGTTCTATCATGTACGTCGTTTGGCGGCTGGCGCGGAAGCATGACATGGCTCGGCGCAGATGAGACCAAATGAGAATATGTTATAGGTATCGGTGTGCACTATCTTGCCTCTTACCCGCTGTATCTGGCTCCTACGCCTGCGTGTGTTTTCACGCTGTCACAACGGTAGTCTGAGTCAGACGAGATTTGTCAGGCAGAGACACGTAAAAGACGTTTTTGATCTGTCAGCTTTTAGGTCTTGGCAGTGTATTTAATCATAGTTGCTGGGACCACCTCGGTGCCCATCCAGACGCCTAAGACGGGTAGCATTTTATTGAATCCTAAAAGTGAGTGGCAAGCTTCGCCGAAGTGGTTTAAATGGAAAACTCAACGCCTCCTCACATCATGTCCTGGCGTAATAAAATCTGCCCATTTCATTAATCCCTCTCCTATAGGCATACCCTCTAGAGGCACACTTCTACTGCTCCAAGCTGGCACCGGGGTTGCGGGGAAATCAAGACGTCCCGAGTTGCACAAAGTTCGGACGTGTGGAAGAAGTCCTGAAAGGGTTGCCCGTATGGGAGGGGATATTCTGTTGATCGAACGGAGATTTCCTTCGACGACGATCTCGCGGAAACTCAAACCGAGAGCACACTCAGGTGCATGTACGAGGCAACATCTCCGGGGCGTACTTTGCTCGAATGGTCGTTGGGTTTCCCGAATGACACCTTCAGGTTGTTTAAAAGTATCCAGTGTTTCCAGTCAAATAGTCTTGGTTTAACGTCCCCCCGCCTAATCTGCCGCACCCTCCGCTACTACTACCCCTATACTTCCAACCCTTATTACTTATTAACTACGATATATAAGCCCTTTTTTATTAATATTTCTAATTTATCTAAATTATTACTATCTTTTAATATCTTACTAAATATAATCTTTATCCTTTTTATCACCTTAATATTAGCGAAAATCTTATTTAAATCTATATTAACCCTCCTCCTTATAAATTTCCTATTAGCCTTAATTATTACTTTTAGCTTTTTATTTTTTTATAAGGATAAAGTTAATTAGGTATCCTTATTATTACAACTTTTATAGATTTTATAAAATAAAAATTATAATATAGGGTTTAAATATTTTTAATAATTATAAATAGTTATTAAATATTTTAATTTTTAAGATTTTATAGGGATTACTTATATTATTTTTAAAAATAGGGAAAAAGATTAAAATATAAAGAATTATTTAATATTTTAA